>CM076849.1:3443951-4859047 GCA_039519185.1 Astragalus membranaceus | reverse complement strand
GGTTATTTCTCAGTATACGGCTTCCATCCCACACAATTTCAGTGATTCAAAATCCGTATTTTGTTCAATCTCTACGGGTTCCAACCCTCCGTGACTTCGTCGTGATTGTGACTTAATAATAACACAACTTCGGTTAGTCCAATTCTAACCAAAGGATAACAAAACTTCGGTTAGAGGAATTCTAGACATGGAATAACATATCTTCGGTTAGTCCAATTCTAGCCAGGGATATAACATAAGATAACTTCGGTTAGTGGATTTCTAGCCAGAATAACATAAGATAACTTCGGTTAGTCCAATTCTAGCCAGGAAATAACGTAACTTTGGTTAGTGGATTTCTAGCCAAGATATAACATAACTTCGGTTAGTCTAATTCTAGCCAGGAAATAGCATAACTTCGGTTAGTCCGGTTCTAACCGGGGAATAATATAACTTCGGTTAGTCCAATTCTAGCCAAGGAATAAGATAACTTCGGTTATTACGATCTAACCAAATAAAAATATGACTTCGGTTAGTGAAAACCACAGAATATATCAAGTTTGGGTAGTTGGTCCTAAATGTTCTCTCAATGGCATGATTGAGAGAGTACATGCATATTACAAATGAAGAAGAAAGGACTTACGCGCAAGTAACGATGAAAAACTGATTTTAGTTCTATGTTCATCAACATCATAACGAGACATGATCAATGGCGTAAAGGAAGAGCGTGCTTCAATGGCGTGGATCAACGGAGTCCTTTTTTAAACACCCGTGGGCGCCTTATTTTTTGGCGTGAGTGCGTTTTTTAGGCTTCTTTTGCGTGAAAAATAAAGAAAGATATATGTAACATGAAGAAGAAGAAGAAGAAGAAGAAGAAGAAGAAGAAGAAGAAGAAGAAGATAGTGGAATTGTGAGAGAGAGAAGATAGTGGAAGAGAAAATCAATGAGTAAAAAAATGATTTGTTTTAATAATCCCTAAAAAAAGGCACATTTAATAATTTATTTAATGTAATTAAAACATAAAAAAAAGGATATGGCATAAATACCCTTATTAAATACTAGCCATTAGATTGAATTTCATTGAAATTTTGTCAATCCAATGACTAGTAATGATTTAGTAACTATTACTAAGCAAATGGCTTAGTACTACAAGCCGTAGCCTTCGTTATCTATTTCTTTTTTCCTCAGCATATCAAGCTATCCAAGGAGTGTCCCTATGTTTCTTCGCTTGTTGTGATTATGAACAAATTTTGCACTTATCGACATCTACTTTGTCACAATAAGAGTTTTGTTATCTATATACACATTCACTTTCCATTTCTTTTGTTCTCAGAGTAAAATTGAGTTAATGACTAAGACCACCTAAAGATTCACTTCCCAACAAACCACGTCACTAGACTAGCCAAGAGATCACTTTCCATTTCTTTTGTTCCGAGAGAAAAATCGATGTGAGACTAATCACTGAACTTGAATTCCCAATAATTCCCATCAAGTGTGAGTCACACACATCACTGAATAAATTGTATCAGAGTCTTGGTTTCGGCTTGGTGGGAGAGCGAGAAATGGATTCTAATTTAGATTAAGTCCAGTGATGTGGATGACTCACACTTGAAGGGGGAGAATGTTGGAAATTCTGCAGTTGTTTAGATTAAGTCCAGCCGTTATAAAATAATTGTAATAAATCAAAAAGTCGTTTGTAAAGTAATTCTGCAGTTACGAAATAATTCGGTTTAATTAAAACGGCTGTTGAAAATTCAGCAGTTACGAAATAATTCGGTTTAATCAAAATGGCCGTTGTAAAATAATTTAGCAGTTATGAAACAAACAAAGTTAATTTTCAGTTACAAAATGAATTTTCCGTTTGGAAAATAAAGCAACTCGCTTAAACTGGGCATATTCGGAAAGTCTGATATAAAACCAAATTTAAAAAAAATAATATTTCATTAATTAAAATTAGCGCAAGGCTAATCGTGCGCGCAGAAGGAGGGAATCAGAAGATTTGCACTGAAACAAGCCATGTTGGTCCCTGCTTGTGCGCGCGAGGGAGTCCCTTCTACTTGCTTGTTTACAAGCTCTCATTAAGCTTTAATATTTAAAGACTTTGGTGAGTCCAAAGCGAAGCAATGTGGGACTTCCCACTTTTGAAATATCCTTTGTTTTTTTAATAAAACACAACAATCCCCCACATATTTCAAAAGTTTGAAAATAAATTTATAAAAGAAGTTTCCTGGGTTAACATCGTAGATGTAATGCATCGGAGCTGTATAGCAAGCTATGGAACCAGTCCTAGACAGATAAAACATAACATACAGTGAATTGGTTTAGCAAGCTATGGAACCCAAGACACATATTATATGTTAGAGATTTTACCATCACATTACACCCCACAATTCTTGCTGTTTCCGCGGTGTTGCGCTACTAGCCGTGCGCGTGCTCGGTATTCATGAGTGCTCTAGAGATCTCGCTAGGATCTCATGCATGCGGCCCCACTTGACACTCATATAGGTGATTTCATCAAGTGTATGCTGCAAGTCATACACCACCCATAAGGGCTATGAAAATCATTAAAAGCTTTAAGCTTGTCCTTTTAACCTTGCAGTCTAGCACTATCACAATAACACCATAGGAAGGGACAATAATAAAATTAATTACTTGAATTAATTTTTCAGTGCTAGAAATATCGAGAAGTGACTTGTTTTTACCACATTGAACCTTATTCACGGGATCTCCAATCACAAAGGTTGGGTTACCATCACTTCTTAATTTCAATTGGCTTTAGTCCCGTTCCCCTCGATGTCTCACATATCAGTTTCTTCCCTAGGGGTTTTGTCAGAGGATCGGCCAAATTTACTTCTGACTTCACATAATCGATCGATATTGCTCCATATTTTTGCAATTGTTTGACAACATTGTGTCTTAATTGCACATGTCTATTTTTGCCATTATAGGTCTTATTCTTTGCAACGGCTATAGGCATAGAAGGAGTCTAAATATCGATCAAGCTCTTCACTTCTATCTTCCTTGCTGCTCGAAAGATTAGTAGGAAAAATGATTTGTTGGGTTATTTCTTGTTGGATTTTCACACCTTCCCAACATACGGAATTTTAAGCTTCCCTCCAAACTACATGATCCTCCCGTTCAATCTTTTCACACCTTCCCCTCATCTTTCTTATTCTCCCAAGATTCTTCTTTTGTAGAGGCATGTTCTTCTTGTTCTACATTTGTAGTAAAATAAAACTCCTTACAATTTCTATTCAGATGATGCCCCCCACAAAAATCACAACGCGGGTGATGTGGTCGGTCAATACTTAGCTCAAGAAGTTTTATGTCCGCTAACCAGTGAAAATATCCCACAACAGTTGTCCACTCTGGCTCATGATAACTCATATTTATATGAGTTATTCATGCCCTTATTACTTAAATTAATGTAAGTTCTCAAGTGATATTCATACTTTATTTGGTAAATATTAGCAACCCCTCATCTTCCTTTTCCTTCCCCACCCGGGTTCGAAAGCGGTCCGACAAGTTAGGGTTAAAAGCTTATTTGTTAACATTTGGCACAATGGGTGCCCTAGTGAATGTTTTAATGTTTTGTTAGTGCTGCAGCGTTAGGCGCTATAGCGCTAAATGACGGTGAGTCAGGTGGACATCACAAAGGAAAGATAAATGTGGAGCCTCTTACCTTATGTCAAGTCAAAGCATGATTTCCCTATGCCTAGGACTGACGCGAACACTCCCAAGTGGCTAGCTATGACACTTGGCGCATTTTTATTGAAGGATTGCTTTTAGTTGGTGAGAAGTGTCATAGTCACCTTTTGTAAAAGCTACTTTATGAGATGAGGATAATATCTATCCATCTTCTCCACCCATGAGTCATTCGACTTCAAGGGGAGAGTTCTTAGAGAGAAATAACTTGACACATATTTCCTCCATTAAACCTTCATCTTCAAGCTTTCATTTTTAGTTTTCTTATCTTTCTGCGCTGTGAAGCTACGCTACAGCGTCATCATGTTGTGCATGAATTGGAATAGAGGGAGTGCATCTTTTGTAACCATTTATTCCTTACTCATTTACGGTAATATAAGCATTTTGTCTTGTATTATGTTGATGATGAATGTAATGAGCTAAACACTTAGTAGTTGGATTGCTTCTAGTTTGTAATGAACCTTGAGTAGTGTAAATATAATATTGTGATGTTTGCGTTTCAACCCTTGTTCTTTAATGCTTTCAAACTTGTTTTGGGAATGGCCAACTGAAATAAGTAGATTTGTAGGTACATACATGGTCTACGAATAGAACTCAAGGGTTGATATGAATGAAAGGTTGTTTAAAGACATTTAACCAACTTGTGCTTTACTCTAGACATAGGGGAGCAATAGTTCATAAGGTGAATACTGTGGGTTTTTCATTATACAGGGGTGGACTTATTTAGAACCTAGACATAGGAGTCTTGTAACAAAACCCTGGTGTCAGTGACCGAAAGGCACAAATTCAAACGCTACAGCACTTAGCTATATAGCGTCAAATGCTATAGCGCCTTACTTTTGGGGATTTATACAATAAAAAGAAGTCCAACTCATTTTATAAACTCTTAAGCTTTCTTACTCTTTAGCAATATCCTTCTTATTTTGCATGTCCAAAAACTTGTTATTTTTACTTTGTTCATTTCACTAAGTTGTTAACTACTTAAACTCTTAAATTAATATCAATTTTTGTGGGTACGATGCTTACTTTATCATTATATTACTTGTTGCGATTGTGTATACTTGCACAAACTACTTTTCGCACAACAAGTTTTTGGCCCCGTTGCCGGGGATTGCATTTAATTTTTATTGTTTAAGTTTTTAGCAATATTAGTGAAGATTTTACACTAGTGTGTTGTTTCTTGGTGTTACAGCATTAGGTGCTATAACGCGTGCCCAAGTCCCAACCACCAGAATTCGAGTTGGATCCAGAACCAGAAAGGATATTTAGGAAACCGAGACAACTTCAGAAACTGAGACAACTTAGACCCACAATGTCTGAACACAATGGCAGAACAAACTCAGGCAGAGGTACCACTCAGGGTGGTAGAACCAATTTTGGTAGAGGAGGAAGATCAGACTCTGGTGGTCGAGGTAGAGGACCACCCACTCCTACACTTCATGAAGAAGAAGACTGGTACAGGCAACAATTCATTAATCAAGGTCCTGCAAACATGGTAAATGATAGGGACAGACCTATGGGGGACTATGTTGTGTTTGATCCCCAAACCATGGAGACAAGCATAGCAAGACCTGTTCTTCAAACAGCTCATTTTGAATTCAAACCCATGATGTTCCAAATGCTCCAAACAGTAGGTCAGTTTGGTGGTTCTCCCCAAGAGGACCCATATTTACACTTAAAGCAATTTTTGGAGGTCTGCAGTAACTTTACCCATCCAGGAGTCAGTGATGATGCATTTAGGTTAAAACAATTTCCTTATTCCTTGAAGGATAGAACTAAGGCCTGGTTAACTTCTTTAGAGCCTAACTCTATCCACACTTGGAATGAAATGGCTGAAAAATTCTTAGCAAAATATTTTCCACCTAGCAAAAATGCAAGAATGAGGAATGAAGTTACTGCATTCAAACAAAAAGAATCTGAATCACTGTTTGAAAGCATGGGAAAGATGGAAGGAATTGATTAGGAGATGTCCACATCATGGCATACCAGTCATCTTTCAGATGGAAACATTCTATAATGGATTGGACCCAAGTACCAGACTTATGCTTGATGCTTCTTCTGGGGGTGTATTACTAAAAACTTCTTACAATGAAGCTTGTGAATTGATAGACAATATTGCAACAAACAGCTACCAATGGCCAACAGAAAGGCTAAATCCACAGAAGAAGGTAGCTGGAGTCCATGAAATAAGTGAAGTCTCAGCTCTATCAGCACAAGTGGCCTCCCTCACCAACTTGATTAAAAACATGAACACCTCCAAGGCTACAGCAGCTGCCGCTACAGCATCAGCTGAATCAACTGTAGCTGCCATTGAACAAGCTCCTCAAGGCTCAACAAGTTGTGTTTACTGTGGAGGAGAGAATCTATATGAAGAATGTCCAGACAATCCTGTATCTATAAATTACGTGGGATTCAACAAGAATAATAATCCCTATTCAAACACTTACAATCCTGGTTGGAAGAATCACCCCAATTTCAGATGGGGAGGTAACAATGCTGCTGCAACAAATTCTAATGCTCCTGTTATACCACCAGGCTTCCCTGCTCAAAGTTATCAAAGGCAGAATGCCCCAGCTATGGATAGCTCTATAGAAAATCTGTTGAAAAGTTTCATGAGTGATTGTAAAACAACTTTGCAAACTCATGAAGCCTCTATCAAGAATCTGGAGATCCAAATGGGGCAGATAGCTAATGTTCTTACTCAAAGACCCAGTGGATCACTACCCTCCACTACAGAAGCTTCTACTTCCCATCCAAAAGGAAAGGAGCATGTGAAGGCAATATCTCTGAGAAGTGGAAAAGATTTGCAGGGGCCATCAACTGTTTCAGGTGATGAAAAAAATAAAAAATCTGAAAAAGAAAAAAATTCTTCAGCCGCTACAGCATCTGGCGCTGTAGCTTCTAACATATCACATTCACCATCATCAAAGCCTGTTCCACCTTATCCTCAAAGGCTAAGGAAGGCACAAGAATACAAGCAATTCAACAAATTTCTGGAGGTGCTTAAACAATTGCATATAAATGTTCCATTAGTGGAAGCTCTCCAACAAATGCCAAACTATGCTAAATTCATGAAGGACGTGCTCACTAAGAGAAGAAGGCAAGGGGAGTTTGAAACAGTAGCTATGGGAGTGCAGCATGATTATGCAAAACAAACTCCCAATGAAATTAAAAGACCCTGACAGCTTTACAATACCATGCTCCATTGGAAATTTCTACTCTGGCCGTGCCTTATGTGATCTGGGGGCTAGTATAAACCTACTGCCCAAGTCCATATACACACAGCTAGGTGTAGGAACTGCCATACCCACCTCTGTCACTCTTCAATTGGCTGATAGAACTTTAGCTTATCCAGAAGGGATATTGGAAGATGTGCTAATTAAGGTAGATAAATTTGTTTTCCCTCTGGACTTTGTAATTCTTGATTTTGATGCAGATAAGGAGGTGTCTATTATCCTAGGCAGACCATTCCTAGCCACAGGGAAGACATTAATAGATGTGCAAAAAGGAGAATTGACCACGAGGGTCAATGACCAAGAAGTCAAATTTAATGTCCTCAATGCCTTGAAGTTCCCTGAAATCAACACTGAAGAATGTTCATTTGTGGTCTCTCTTGACCAAGTGGTACAGTAGCATTTTCATAAAAGCAATGAACACTTGGAAAATATTTTGGACAACATTGACAAATAGGAATCTGATGCAGAAGGAGCAACACAAGCAGAGTTGGCTGTAAATGAGGTTTGAGCTAGGAGATATGAGTCACTTGAGCAAGAAAACTCAAACTTAAGGAAAAATATGCCTTCCATTGAGCATCCACCTATCCTAGAACTGAAGGAGTTACCTCACCACCTGAAGTATGCCTATTTAGGGGAAAGCAACACCTTGCCTGTTATAATAGCTTCTAATCTCTCACTGGAGCAAGAGCAGAATTTGATTGAGAATCTAAAAAGGCATAAGAAGGCCATTGGGTGGCAAATGTCAGACATTCATGGGATTAGCCCTACCATCTGCATGCACAGAATTGTGTTGGAAGAAAACTCCAAGAATTGTATTGAAGGGCAGAGAAGACTCAATCCAATTATGAAGGAGGTAGTGAAGAAAGAGATTATTAAGTGGCAGGATGCAGGCATTGTTTATCTTATCTCAGATAGTGCATGGGTTAGTCTTGTTCAATGTGTTCCAAAGAAAGGAGGGGTAACAGTGGTAACTAATGAAAGGAATGAGCTGATACCAACAAGGACAGTGACAGGGTGGAGAATTTGCATGGATTACAAAAGATTAATTAAATAAAGCTACAAAGAAGGATCACTTCCTTTTAATTGACCAGATGCTTGATAGGCTAGCAGGGAAGGAATTCTACTGCTTTCTAGATGGCTATTCTGGCTATAATCAAATAGCAATAGTCCCTGAAGATCAACAAAAGACAACATTCACATGTCCATATGGCACATTTGCTTTTAGAAAATGTCATTTGGACTGTGCAATGCCCCTGCCACCTTCCAGAGATGTATGATGGCTATCTTCTCAAAATTCATTGAAAAATCCATGGAAGTTTTCTTGGATGACTTTTATGTATTTGGAGAGACATTCCATCTATGTTTGTCAAACTTGGAGGAAATTTTGATTAGATGTGAAGAAACAAACTTGGTACTTAATTGGGAAAAATGTCACTTCAAGGTGCAAGAAGGTATTGTTTTGGGACACAGAATCCCCAAGAAGGGATTGGAAGTGGACAGAGCAAAGATTGAAGTCATTGATAAGCTACCTCCTCCCACAAATGTCAAGGGTGTTAGAAGTTTTCTTGGGCATGCTAGATTTTATAGGAGATTTATAAAAGACTTTTCAAAAATCTCAAAACCTCTGTGCCAGCTCCTACAGCATGACATAACTTTTATCTTTGATGATGCATGCTTGGAGGCTTTCAAAAAACTGAAAACAGCTTTGATAACTGCACCAGTCATTGTAACACCTGACTGGAGTAAACCTTTTGAGCTCATGTGTGATGCAAGTGACTATGCTGTTGGAGCTATATTGGGACAAAGGTATGATAAAATTTTTCACTCAATTTATTATGCCAGGAAAACTCTTATAGAAGCTCAATTAAATTATATAGTCACTGAAAAAGAGGTATTGGCAGTTGTCTTTGCATTTTACAAGTTTAGATCATACTTGGTAGGCACAAAAGTTGTTGTTTTTACAGATCACTCAGCCATCAAGTATTTGATCTCAAAAAAAGATGTAAAGCCAAGGATAATTAGATGGGTTCTCCTCCTCCAAGAATTTGATTTGGAAATTTGTGATAAAAAGGGGATGGAGAACCAAGTTGCTGACCACTTGTCAAGAATTGAAGGAGAAAATGCAGGTACATCAAAAGGTGAAATCAAAGAATATTTCCCAGATGAGAAGCTGCTTGCAGTAACTGTTGCAGCATCACATGCTGTAGCGGTTAGAGCTGACACGCCAGGAGCTATAGCGTCTGATGTTTCAACACATTGGTTTGCTGACATTGTGAACTTTCTGGTCAGCAAGGTAATACCTGTGTTGCGCCCGAAAAAGTCCCCGAGGGAGAACCTTCCTCGTTCACAACTTTTCTAAAATCAATGAAGCCGCCACCAATATTTATTAAGGAAAATATTAGGAAAACCTTTTTTTGGGAAAGCGATTGGTCTTGCGAAACTAGAGAATAGGGTTCGGGGGTCGGTTACGCGCAGGGAAGGTGTTAGCACCCCACACGTCCTCTCTACTGAGAGGGAACCTTTAATTAAATGTGTGGTTTTAGTGTGTTGACTTGAAAATACTTAATTTTGCCTCTCTACTTCTTATTGAAAAATCTTAATGAAAATCTTTATTTATTATGAAAAAGGGGGAAAATGGTTTTTTTAGAAAAAGCGCTTGACGGGACGTGGCCCGCTCCTACGTATCTCCCGGTGCGATGGAGAACTCAAAGCTACGTAGTTCTTCTTTGTCCTGAAAAGGTTTTTGTCTTTTATCTTTTTAGTGAGTTTTCGAAATAGGACGAGCATTTAGTGAATGATTAAACTAACCAAGGTTATGGGTAATCACCGCTAAGTACTCTTGAAAATGAGAGTTACCACCGCCAGTCAGACGAACAAAGGCTCTGATTGACTATTAGTAGCGACTCGTTTTTATTTGCTCTTTTGAAAGTGGTTTTCGAAAGGGATTGATTGGCACGAATGATCAAACTAACAAAGGTTATGAGTGATCATCGCTTGTTGTTCTTTTGGGAAAAAGACATCACCACCAATGGCTAGACGAACAAAGGTTCTGATTAACCACTAGCGACGATGGGTTGGAAATGGTTTTTAGAAAGGAAAAGGTTTTTGTTCTGAAAATGATCTTGGTTTGCGAAAGTGATTCTTTTTGTTACGAAAATAATTCTTTTCTTTTTGTTATGCAAATGCTAAACTTTTTTATGGTTGCGCTTGATGAGAATGTGACTCGCTCCTACGTATCCCAAATGGGAATCAAAGCGACGTAGTTCTAACGAGCTTTGAAAAATCTTTTTGAAACTTCTTTTGAAAATGAGAGCTTTCATGATGATCAAACTAACAAAGGTTATGATGGATCATTACTAGTAACTCTCTTTGAAAATGCCTTTTGTAAATGCAAACTTTCATGGTGATCGAACTAACAAAAATTATGATGGATCACCGCCAATAACTTGTTTTTGATTCTTTGATACTTAGAAAAATGCTTTTTGAAATTGGATGCGTTCATGATAACCAAACCAACAAAGGTTGTGATGGATTATCACTAGTAGCTTGCTTTATGCTTGCGAAAGTTCTTTTGAAATTGAGGCTTTCATGAAAATCGAACCAACAAAGGTTGTGATGGATTGCCCCTAGTAACCATTTTTATGGCAAGTCGTTTAGAAATGAAAACAATGAGTGCAAGAAAGAATTAGTGAATTCACGATCATTGGCATCAAATCATTAAGCAACAACATTTGAATTTGCAAACAAGGATCAAGCCTAAACTATATATATTAGATCACAACACAAAGGTAGGCAAGGAAGGAACTTGAAGTGGGCATTTAAGTAAGAATACAAGAGTAGGCAAGATTGAACCTAAATGCACATCTAATGGAAGATGCTAGGTGAGAACCATACTCAAATATTTCTACAAGATGCAAGGGAATCTAAATGCACATCTATTGGAAGATGCAATGTATGGAATTGACCTATCTAAGTGTTGATGATATTCTTATATGAGAGTGGACAATGAAATTGTTAGCTTAAGGAAAAGAGTTGCCTCAATCATGATCATGGGCAAGCATAAGCAAGCAAATTATTTAGCAACCAAAGTATCAAAGAATGTTGAATCACTTTAGTCAATCCTCACACTTAAGATTAAGTGCACAAGTGCACAAGTGTGAATCACCTTGCCAATCATCAACAAAAACAAGTTTATTAAAGCAAACCCAAACCCTAATTTTTTATGTTAAAACCTAGGAGCATACATACCCTAAATCAACTATTATTCATCCCCAAATCATGAAATAGACAAAAGCATTCAAGAACCCTAAACCTAGGCCCATGGCCGAATGTCATCATGCTTGAAATGAGTTTCTTATTTTGTGAAAGTTATGCAAACAAGAGTGAATATGCAAGGAAATGTGAGAAAACACAACAACAACTAGCAAATCACATTTTTATGAGCGTATGCGAAATACAACATGCCATAAAACAACATTTTATTTCATGAAAGGCAAGGATTAAGATCAACACAAATCAACATTTATCAAAGGGTGAGGAGCATCATAAGCACCCAAGCCTCCCTAAGTGCTTGTCAAAGTGCTTATGACACTTCTCACCAACAACAATCAACAATATGAGAATATGAAGATGATAGGATGAATGCTTTTTATATTTTTTGAGGAAATACTCAAAGATGATGCAAGGTTTTAAGGATTACCTTAGCTTTGAGCTAGAAAGTGAGATGAGAAGATGAAGCTAGGCACAAATCAACAAAACTCCAATATCCTTCAAAGAAGTGCCTACTTGATGATGATGTTTGAACTTTGAATGAGAAATGGAGGGAGTATGTGAAAGAGGGATGCAAATGAGGTGAGTTGTTTGTTAGGGTTTTTGGTGTAGGAGAAAATGAGAAGGTTCCTTTGAGATGAAAGAAAAAACAAGAGGAAGTGAGGAAGAGGAGGGGGGGCTACGAATTTCTTGGTCTTTTTGGAGAGGAGAGAAGTGAGTTGTTCTTATTCAAATCCTTGGGAGGCCAAAGATCTAATGGGTTTAAGGTTGTGAGAGGGAAAATAAAGAAATTAGTGTGTATTTAGTGGTGTAGAGAGAAAGAAGGTAAAAATATGTTGTGTATTGAATGTTATTGGATTCAAAGGTGTGCTTGTCATGATGAAAGGCTTTTTTTGTGATGTGCACTTGATGGGGCTTAAGTGAAGGGCATGAGGGTGGAGTGAAGGAGGTGAAGAAATTAGTGTGTATTTAGTGGTGTAGAGAGAAGGAAGGTAAAAATATGTTGTGTATTGAATGTTATTGGACTCAAAGGTGTGCTTGTCATGATGAAAGGCCTTTTTTTTGTGATGTGCACTTGATGGGGCTGAAGTGAAGGGCATGAGGGTGGAGTGAGGGAGGTTGTTTGCTTGTGAAATTGGTGCTTACTTTGGCCAAAAATGGATAAAAGCAAAAAGCACCTAAAAGGAATTAGCCCTAATTCTAAAAATACCATAAGCATCTAATATTATTTTGTTATTCATTTTTTTATTTTGATTTCAGATTTCTATTTTTAATTATACATATTTTTGAGCCTTTTTGAAAGTGAGAAAAAAAAACCGTTATAATTGACCAAAATACCCTTTTTGGCTCTAAAACCCTAATTTGCCCGAAAAGTGCGTTCCAACCCTAAAAACGATTTCAAGAACCTTGGAATGCCTTCTAGGATCCGAAATGTAGTGCATAAGGCTCTTCGCTCTTCAATTTATTTATTTTTTGGAAAATTAGGGTTTTGACCTAAGCCGGACAAAATTGGGGTATGACAACCTGCAAGCATGAATTACCAACAGAAGAAGAAGTTCTTCCACTCAGTGAAACAATATTATTGGGATGAGCTTTTCCTTTTCAAGAAATGTCAAGATCAATTGATTCGGAGATGCCTTGCAGAAGAAGAGCAGTATCAAGTGTTACAGCATTGCCATGCTGCACCTTGTGGTGGACATTTTGGAGGAACTAGAACTGCTGCAAATGTGTTGCAATCAGGGTATTATTGGCCTACATTGTTCAAGGATACTCAAGATATGGTAACAAGACGTGATAGGTGTCAGAGGACAAGGAATATTTCCAACAAACATGAGATGCCTTTAACCAACATCCTAGAGATAAAACTCTTTTATGTTTGGGGAATGGATTTCATGGGACCTTTCCCTTCTTCTCATGGCAATCTATATATTCTAGTGGCAGTGGACTATGTATCAAAGTGGGTGGAGGCTGTTGCCCTACCCAACAATGATGCCAAATCAGTGAGCAAATTTCTCCAAAAGAACATTTTCACCAGGTTTGGAACTCCTAGAGCTATCATTAGTTATGAAGGTTCTCATTTTTGCAACACGCTGATTGAGACTCTCTTGGCCAAGTATGGAGTCAAGCATAAAATTGCTACTGCTTACCACCCTCAAACAAGTGGTCAAGCAGAATTGTCAAACAGAGAACTCAAGAGGATGCTTGAGAAAATGGTAGGCCCTACAAGAAAAGAATGGTCATTGCACTTAGATGATGCTTTGTGGGCCTACAGGACAACTTTCAAAATTCCATTGGGAATGTCACCTTATAGGCTTGTGTATGGTAAAGCTTGTCACCTGCCTATTGAATTGCAACACAAGACTCATTGGGCTATCAAAAAGCTCAACTTTGATCATGATAAAGCAGGGGAAACCAGGCTACTGCAGTTGAATGAGCTTGAGGAGATTAGGCACTTTGCCTATGAAAATTCAGCCATTTACAAAGAAAAGACCAAGGCCTGGCATGACCATAAATTTCAAAGGAGAGAGCCAGTAGAAGGAGGGCAGGTACTGATATTTAACTCAAGGCTCAGACTGTTTCCTGGCAAACTCAAATCCAGATGGTCAGGCCCATTCAGATTAGTAAAATTGTATCCACATGGTGCTGTGGACTTTGATGAAGCAACCAACACCACATTCAAGGTGAATGGTCAGAGAGTGAAACAGTACCATGGTGAACATGTGTTCAGGGACAAGACCACCATTGAACTAAAAGACCTCTAACAAAATGAGGAAGTCTGGCCGAAGACTCTTAAAGCAAGCACTCTTGGGAGGCAACCCAAGGTTTTGAATTAACCCATTTTTGGTGTTATTGATTTTAAATTTTGTGCAGGTATGAATCTGTTGTGATAGCAGTTGACGCTACAGCGTCTGTTGTGTTCTCAAAGGCTATAGCGGTTGTTGCATGGTGAAAAAGAAAAAAAAAAGTCAAACTCTGAAAAAGGTGCAAGTGTGACGTGGCACTTGGCAGTCTTATCTCAACTGCTCTGTGTGCATTTCAGTCACGTCAAGCTCTCTCTCTCTCTCTCTCTCTCTCTCCATCATGACACTTGCAACGGTCACATCCATTACTTTTCCCATCTCAACTTCCCATACACTCTCTCTCTTCTTCGCAAATCAAAACCACCATCACTTCACCGTTTCAATCTTCCATTCGCAACCTTCTTCTTCTTTCCTTCCCAGAGAGAAAACACAAAAACCTGTAACCTCCATCAGTTTCTCAAACACGTTTTTAAAAATATAAAAATGACGAAAAGGCAGGTTGCCCTCATGACATCTAGAAAGAGATCAAACGTAGAAGAAGGTGTTAGACAATAGTATAACCTTAGAGGGGGGTGAATAAGGTTATGTGTAAATCTTGGATTCTTTTCAAAATAAATGATAAGTTTGTTTAAATCAAATGCGGAAAAAGAGATTTGAACTTATCAGATATATGCAAGCAGGCAGATCAGGCACAATGAGATATTACTCTATATTCAATATTCACAATAAGGTTGTTTTATGAGTAATGCAATGATATTGAATATAGCAGATCTACAGTAGTGATAGAGAAGATGATAGATAAACAGATCTGTAGTACAGTGAGTATAACTATAACCAGATTAACAGATTCAGATCAGAGTAGGGATATAGTTATACAATAAATCCACTGAGTGATATTATAAACCGATGTAAATAGTATAGCTATAAACAGATCTTAAATAGTATGAAGAGTATGATTATAAACAGATCTGAGTAGTATAGCTATAAACGGATCACAGCAGTATAATAATATGGACAAATATAAACAATAAGAAATGTAAAGAGATAGGGATAGAGATACACCAGGAATTTAGCGAGGTTCGGGATAAAAGCCCTACGTCCTCGGCCTCCGGCTTTGCAACCTTCGGACTTTGATGGCAACCACTATATTGAAGAATTGTTTACAAACAGACAACTTCAAAATAGCAAATCTCAATTCCCCCGAACTGAGAACCCGAGCACCTAGCTAAGGATTTCAACACCGCTTCAATCTCTTGATTGAACGACCCAAGAGCACCTCCCAGGATTTCACTACCGCTTCAATCTTCCCCGATTGAACGACCCAAGATCACCTCCCAGGATTTCAAACCAACTCAATCTCCTGATTGAGAGACCCAAGAAAACTTCCCAGGATTTCAAACCAACTCAATCTCCTGATTGAGAGACCCAAGAACAAATCCCAGGATTTCAAAGTGACCCCCACAAATAGAGTAACGAATACAAACAAAGATCTATGATCCAATCACCTCAGATATAATGACAGTATAGTGACTAAGAGATGAGTGATATGGAAAATAGAAAATGATATGAAAGTTGAAGCTCTATTTTCTCTCTTTCTCAGATTTAGAAGATGTATGTGAGAAGTAGAGAGGTTTAGAAAAATGTGGTGTGTGGTGTGTTTGAAAATGTGAAGCTTAGTTTCCTATTTATAGGTATTCAAAAAACAACCGTTGAATATTTTTGAAGAAATCGATTATGGCCTTAATGCACAACAAGACATAATCGATTGTTTGATAAAAAAGGAAACATTGATGTTGCTTGTTAATCGATTATGTGTGAAGACAATCCAAGAGATAATCGATTCATTGCCTTTAGAAAATTAAAGGAATCGATTTCATTGTGTTTTAGAAAAGAAGGAAATCGATTCTTGAGACATCCTAAATAGGTAAGAATCGATTTCATGTTTAGTTAAAGTAAGGAGGAATCGATTCTTGGCTTTGGCTTGAGTATATGTACGAATCGATTCTTTGTTTTAACATTGGATAGGGAAATTGATTTCAAGCTTTAAAATAGGATTAAGAAATCGATTTCATGATTTAGAAAAATGATAGAAATCGATTTCTAGCTTTCCACAAAATTATTTTTAGGTTTAGGTGCCACCTTATGCATGCATGCAATTTTATAAAATATTTTTCACAACTATTTTGATGCACCATGCATGTTTCGAAAAACTCATCTCTCAGCTACTAAAAGTCATAGACCTTCAGTGATAGGACCTTACACAGTGTCCTAAAGAAAGCGGAAAAAACAATTAGGTCTTCATCATCAAAGGTGGCTTCTTCTCCAAGCTGCTCCACTTTAATGCTTCCTGCTTTTTGCTTTATGTCCTGTGCTTAATTCAACTTGAACCATTAGTAGATAAAATGTAATTTGTTATCATACAAAACAAAGAGTGTTTGCCCTTGGTTCAACAGAAGGATCATCAAAAACCGCCATGGCTAGCTCTGATTCAAAGAAGTTCTGGAGCATGGAGTTCATTGCTGAGCGAGGATTCAAGATTGACAAAGCATCTGACGCTTTCACAGCAATTGCTGCAGCGTTGGGTTGGGAGCACTTCGTTAAGCATCGCAAGCAGTATGTGGTGTCTTTGGTAAGAGAGTTTTACGCAGGTATTCCAGAACCCAAGAATGGAAAGCCCCAAACCTATTCTTTGGTTAGGGGTGAAACCGTTAATTTTGATGCCAGAACCATAAATGAGGTGTTTCTCCTTGGCTACCATGGAAAGGCGCTGGAGAACAAGGTAAAAACTTGGGGAAAAGAAGAGATGGAGGGAGTGAGAGAAAGAATCTGTGTAGAAGGATCCAAATGAGAAAAATTTGGTGCTGAATACAAGTTGAAATTAAAAGGCATGTTTGTGTGATGAAGCCAGCATGTGGTGCAATTTCATAAAGCACTCCTTGCTTCCAACTTCACACACCATGTTTGTAGAAAAAGAAAGGCTGAGAGTGATTGATGCTATCATGGCAGGAGAGAAGATTGATGTAGGCAAGCTGATCTCAAGGGAGATTGAGAAGTGTAGAGTGAAAAGTGGAGGTAACCTCTATTTCCCATGTTTAATAAAAAACAACCGTTGAATATTTTTGAAGAAATCGATTATGGCCTTAATGCACAACAAGACATAATCGATTGTTTGATAAAAAAGGAAACATTGATGTTGCTTGTTAATCGATTATGTGTGAAGACAATCCAAGAGATAATCGATTCATTGCCTTTAGAAAATTAAAGGAATCGATTTCATTGTGTTTTAGAAAAGAAGGAAATCGATTCTTGAGACATCCTAAATAGGTAAGAATCGATTTCATGTTTAGTTAAAGTAAGGAGGAATCGATTCTTGGCTTTGGCTTGAGTATATGTACGAATCGATTCTTTGTTTTAACATTGGATAGGGAAATTGATTTCAAGCTTTAAAATAGGATTAAGAAATCGATTTCATGATTTAGAAAAATGATAGAAATCGATTTCTAGCTTTCCACAAAATTATTTTTAGGTTTAGGTGCCACCTTATGCATGCATGCAATTTTATAAAATATTTTTCACAACTATTTTGATGCACCATGCATGTTTCGAAAAACTCATCTCTCAGCTACTAAAAGTCATAGACCTTCAGTGATAGGACCTTACACAGTGTCCTAAAGAAAGCGGAAAAAACAATTAGGTCTTCATCATCAAAGGTGGCTTCTTCTCCAAGCTGCTCCACTTTAATGCTTCCTGCTTTTTGCTTTATGTCCTGTGCTTAATTCAACTTGAACCATTAGTAGATAAAATGTAATTTGTTATCATACAAAACAAAGAGTGTTTGCCCTTGGTTCAACAGAAGGATCATCAAAAACCGCCATGGCTAGCTCTGATTCAAAGAAGTTCTGGAGCATGGAGTTCATTGCTGAGCGAGGATTCAAGATTGACAAAGCATCTGACGCTTTCACAGCAATTGCTGCAGCGTTGGGTTGGGAGCACTTCGTTAAGCATCGCAAGCAGTATGTGGTGTCTTTGGTAAGAGAGTTTTACGCAGGTATTCCAGAACCCAAGAATGGAAAGCCCCAAACCTATTCTTTGGTTAGGGGTGAAACCGTTAATTTTGATGCCAGAACCATAAATGAGGTGTTTCTCCTTGGCTACCATGGAAAGGCGCTGGAGAACAAGGTAAAAACTTGGGGAAAAGAAGAGATGGAGGGAGTGAGAGAAAGAATCTGTGTAGAAGGATCCAAATGAGAAAAATTTGGTGCTGAATACAAGTTGAAATTAAAAGGCATGTTTGTGTGATGAAGCCAGCATGTGGTGCAATTTCATAAAGCACTCCTTGCTTCCAACTTCACACACCATGTTTGTAGAAAAAGAAAGGCTGAGAGTGATTGATGCTATCATGGCAGGAGAGAAGATTGATGTAGGCAAGCTGATCTCAAGGGAGATTGAGAAGTGTAGAGTGAAAAGTGGAGGTAACCTCTATTTCCCATGTTTAATAAAAAACAACCGTTGAATATTTTTGAAGAAATCGATTATGGCCTTAATGCACAACAAGACATAATCGATTGTTTGATAAAAAAGGAAACATTGATGTTGCTTGTTAATCGATTATGTGTGAAGACAATCCAAGAGATAATCGATTCATTGCCTTTAGAAAATTAAAGGAATCGATTTCATTGTGTTTTAGAAAAGAAGGAAATCGATTCTTGAGACATCCTAAATAGGTAAGAATCGATTTCATGTTTAGTTAAAGTAAGGAGGAATCGATTCTTGGCTTTGGCTTGAGTATATGTACGAATCGATTCTTTGTTTTAACATTGGATAGGGAAATTGATTTCAAGCTTTAAAATAGGATTAAGAAATCGATTTCATGATTTAGAAAAATGATAGAAATCGATTTCTAGCTTTCCACAAAATTATTTTTAGGTTTAGGTGCCACCTTATGCATGCATGCAATTTTATAAAATATTTTTCACAACTATTTTGATGCACCATGCATGTTTCGAAAAACTCATCTCTCAGCTACTAAAAGTCATAGACCTTCAGTGATAGGACCTTACACAGTGTCCTAAAGAAAGCGGAAAAAACAATTAGGTCTTCATCATCAAAGGTGGCTTCTTCTCCAAGCTGCTCCACTTTAATGCTTCCTGCTTTTTGCTTTATGTCCTGTGCTTAATTCAACTTGAACCATTAGTAGATAAAATGTAATTTGTTATCATACAAAACAAAGAGTGTTTGCCCTTGGTTCAACAGAAGGATCATCAAAAACCGCCATGGCTAGCTCTGATTCAAAGAAGTTCTGGAGCATGGAGTTCATTGCTGAGCGAGGATTCAAGATTGACAAAGCATCTGACGCTTTCACAGCAATTGCTGCAGCGTTGGGTTGGGAGCACTTCGTTAAGCATCGCAAGCAGTATGTGGTGTCTTTGGTAAGAGAGTTTTACGCAGGTATTCCAGAACCCAAGAATGGAAAGCCCCAAACCTATTCTTTGGTTAGGGGTGAAACCGTTAATTTTGATGCCAGAACCATAAATGAGGTGTTTCTCCTTGGCTACCATGGAAAGGCGCTGGAGAACAAGGTAAAAACTTGGGGAAAAGAAGAGATGGAGGGAGTGAGAGAAAGAATCTGTGTAGAAGGATCCAAATGAGAAAAATTTGGTGCTGAATACAAGTTGAAATTAAAAGGCATGTTTGTGTGATGAAGCCAGCATGTGGTGCAATTTCATAAAGCACTCCTTGCTTCCAACTTCACACACCATGTTTGTAGAAAAAGAAAGGCTGAGAGTGATTGATGCTATCATGGCAGGAGAGAAGATTGATGTAGGCAAGCTGATCTCAAGGGAGATTGAGAAGTGTAGAGTGAAAAGTGGAGGTAACCTCTATTTCCCATGTTTAATAAAAAACAACCGTTGAATATTTTTGAAGAAATCGATTATGGCCTTAATGCACAACAAGACATAATCGATTGTTTGATAAAAAAGGAAACATTGATGTTGCTTGTTAATCGATTATGTGTGAAGACAATCCAAGAGATAATCGATTCATTGCCTTTAGAAAATTAAAGGAATCGATTTCATTGTGTTTTAGAAAAGAAGGAAATCGATTCTTGAGACATCCTAAATAGGTAAGAATCGATTTCATGTTTAGTTAAAGTAAGGAGGAATCGATTCTTGGCTTTGGCTTGAGTATATGTACGAATCGATTCTTTGTTTTAACATTGGATAGGGAAATTGATTTCAAGCTTTAAAATAGGATTAAGAAATCGATTTCATGATTTAGAAAAATGATAGAAATCGATTTCTAGCTTTCCACAAAATTATTTTTAGGTTTAGGTGCCACCTTATGCATGCATGCAATTTTATAAAATATTTTTCACAACTATTTTGATGCACCATGCATGTTTCGAAAAACTCATCTCTCAGCTACTAAAAGTCATAGACCTTCAGTGATAGGACCTTACACAGTGTCCTAAAGAAAGCGGAAAAAACAATTAGGTCTTCATCATCAAAGGTGGCTTCTTCTCCAAGCTGCTCCACTTTAATGCTTCCTGCTTTTTGCTTTATGTCCTGTGCTTAATTCAACTTGAACCATTAGTAGATAAAATGTAATTTGTTATCATACAAAACAAAGAGTGTTTGCCCTTGGTTCAACAGAAGGATCATCAAAAACCGCCATGGCTAGCTCTGATTCAAAGAAGTTCTGGAGCATGGAGTTCATTGCTGAGCGAGGATTCAAGATTGACAAAGCATCTGACGCTTTCACAGCAATTGCTGCAGCGTTGGGTTGGGAGCACTTCGTTAAGCATCGCAAGCAGTATGTGGTGTCTTTGGTAAGAGAGTTTTACGCAGGTATTCCAGAACCCAAGAATGGAAAGCCCCAAACCTATTCTTTGGTTAGGGGTGAAACCGTTAATTTTGATGCCAGAACCATAAATGAGGTGTTTCTCCTTGGCTACCATGGAAAGGCGCTGGAGAACAAGGTAAAAACTTGGGGAAAAGAAGAGATGGAGGGAGTGAGAGAAAGAATCTGTGTAGAAGGATCCAAATGAGAAAAATTTGGTGCTGAATACAAGTTGAAATTAAAAGGCATGTTTGTGTGATGAAGCCAGCATGTGGTGCAATTTCATAAAGCACTCCTTGCTTCCAACTTCACACACCATGTTTGTAGAAAAAGAAAGGCTGAGAGTGATTGATGTTATCATGGCAGGAGAGAAGATTGATGTAGGCAAGCTGATCTCAAGGGAGATTGAGAAGTGTAGAGTGAAAAGTGGAGGTAACCTCTATTTCCCATGTTTAATAAATGAGCTGTGCATAAGGGCAGAAGTGGAGGTGGAAGCAAAGGAGGTCAAAAGGTCTCCATTGGGGGCATTTCCCTCAACCTTCAAGCCTAGGCAGAAGACTGCTGCTGCAGCATCAGGTGATGTTGTGCTGTTACAGCGCTTGACGCTACAGCATCAGTCCCTCTGTCGCTTTGTGAAAGAAAAATTTGAGTGGAAAAAATCTATGTTTGCTGAGGTGTCAAAAGGCAAATCTGCCATGCAACCACCAGAGTTCCCTGATTGGCTAATTGAAGAAGAGCCAAGTAAAAGGGTAGAAGAAGATGAGCCCAGGCAAGAAGAGAAGAAAAAAGTAAGAAGCCCAGCAAAGAAGCAAAAGCAGAGCCCTGCTAAAAAGAAGAACAAAGTGAGCAATGAGGAGGAAGAAACTATGGAATCTGAAAAAATGGAAGAGATCAGTGAGGAAGATGAAGAGGAAACAAAGACAGTAATGAGGGAGGTAGTGAGTGAAGAAGAAGAGGAAGATTCAACAAAGGAAGAAGCTGAGAGTGAAGAGGAGGAAGAAATTCAATGTGATCCTACCCCCAGCCCAGTCAAACCTTCAACACCACCACCAAGCCCCACCACCATCCCTGAAACACCTAAATCACACATCCAACCAGTTCACCATACTCCCACACCACCCTCCACACCAAAGGAACCACCTCAAACACAAATAAGCCCACCCAAAATTCCAGCACCAGCCCCAGAACCATCGAAAGAACCACAGCATGAACTGACTGAAACACAATCACCACCAAAACAATCCCAACAGCAACAAGCAGCCAATCCTGAAGCTGCTACTCAGAAAAGAGTTCACTCATACCATGCAGCAAGGAGAAACCCTGGTGCCAAGCTGGCAGATGTGCAGCCAGAAGAAGCTGAAGAAATGCAGTTTGACGTTGTAGAGGATGATGCTACAGCGCTTAAAGGCCAGTCTGCTAAGGCAGCTGCATCTGAGGAGGAGCCTCCTGAAATAAATGCAGAGATGGAAGCAGCAGAGAAGCTTGCTGAGATGGCAGCTTTCAAGGAAGCAGTGGCACTTCAGGTTGAGGCTACAGCGCCTAGCACTGTAGTGGCAGAAGGCGCTGTAGCGGCAGAAAAGAAAAAGCCACAGCACCCTACAAAGAAGAAGTCCACTAAGGCAGCCCCTGCGCCCACCAGAGCAAGCAAAAGGCTCAAAAACTGAGAAGTAATCTAACCCTTCTGTACGAAAAAAAAAACATGTGTGTCTTTGTCTGTTTTAAATAAACCCATTAGGTGCTATAGCGTCTGTTCCTGCATCTAAAAGTATGTTTAGGACTTTAATATGATGTTTTAGCCATAGGCCTCTCCCTTTAGTATGCTGTATGCATGAGTAGTGGGGACACTGTTGGGTCTTGTGTTGGGGAGAGGACCTTACATGCCTATTGTGTTAAATGTTGTGAATGAAATAATCAGTTGATTTTTCTAGCCTTGCAATATTAGGAATCGTTCTTTTTTGGGATGATTTTAATGATGATTAACCGTATATGTGTAGTGTAGCCTTGTTTGATTGATGACTAGTCTTATTGCTGCTTCTACACTCAAACTCTAGGCTTAGCAAGGAACCTAGTTAGCTAGGGATGATCTGATGCTGAAGTTAGTCCCGGTTAACCAGGGTTTAGTCAAGTTTTTATTAAAAATTGAGAGTAGCATTTGAAGCTAAGTTTGGGGGTGCATCGGTTATATTAAGGCTAGGTATGAGGATCGTAGATGGTCAGTGCAATATAGGCTCACAAAGTATACAAATGTATTGTCAATTGGTCATGTATGTTGTAATTAGCTGCAATTACTCGAAACAAATGCTGAATTGTTTCAAAAATGCATATAAAAAAATAAAATAAAAAAAGAGAAAGAAAGAAATGCAAATAAGGAGTTCAGTAATGAGGGCATTGCAGCTAAATCTGTTCATCAAGTCACCAGTGCTATAGCATCTAACGCTATAGCGCTGAGAAATCACCAAATCAATAGTTAGTGCACTGGCCAAAGATCTGAAATGCCTAATCAAGCCCTTTGTTGTGCTTTGAAGCCCCTCCAGTCTTATGTGAAGTTGTTAGTCTACTCTCCTTTTTGAAAAAATTCTTTGGCTAAACCAGAAGAAGGACACTCTTTCCAAGGCAAAGAGAAATTCTGAACCTAGCTAGGGAGTAAGCTAAGTTTAGAGATCACACACTCACAATTGAGCTGTAATAATTCTAGATGTTTTGAAAAGCGTTGGTGTGTGTGTGTGGAAATCTGAAAGGTTAGCCCCTTGAGAACAATCTTGAAGAATTGTTTGAATTAGAGAAGAAACTGATCATGTTAAGAATACTTTGAATATACGTTCTATGTTTCTTGTCTTATTCAAGTGTCATTACTTGAGGACAAGCAATGGTTTAAGTTTGGGGGTGTGATAACTCATATTTTTATTGAAGGATTGCTTTTAGTTGGTGAGAAGTGTCATAGTCACCTTTTGTAAAAGCTACTTTATAAGATGAGGATAATATCTATCCATCTTCTCCACCCATGAGTCATTCGACTTCAAGGGGAGAGTTCTTAGAGAGAAATAACCTGACACATATTTCCTCCATTAAACCTTCATCTTCAAGCTTTCATTTTTAGTTTTCTTATCTTTCTGCGTTGTGAAGCTACGCTACAGCGTCATCCTGCTGTGCATGATTTGGAATAGAGGGAGTGCATCTTTTGTAACCATTTATTCCTTACTCATTTACGGTAATATAAGCATTTTGTCTTGTATTATGTTGATAATGAATGTAATGAGCTAAACACTTATTAGTTGGATTGCTTCTAGTTTGTAATGAACCTTGAGTAGTGTAAATATAATATTGTGATGTTTGCGTTTCAACCCTTGTTCTTTAATGCTTTCAAACTTGTTTTGGGAATGGCCAACTGAAATAAGTAGATTTGTAGGTACAGACATGGTCTACGAATAGAACTCAAGGGTTGATATGAATGAAAGGTTAATTAAAGACAGTTAACCAACTTGTGCTTAACTCTAGACATAGGGGAGCAATAGTTCATAAGGTGAATACTGTGGGTTCTTCATTATACATCGGTGGACTTATTTAGAACCTAGACATAGGGGTCTTGTAACAAAACCCTGGCGTCAGTGACCGAAAGGCACAAAATCATACGCTACAGCACTTAGCGCTATAGCGTCCAATGTTATAGAGCCTTACTTTTGGGGATTTATACAACAAAAAGCAGTCCAACTCATTTATAAACTCTTAAGCTTTCTTACTCTTTAGCAATATCCTTCTTATTTTGCATGTCCAAAAACTTGTTATTTTTACTTTGTTCATTTCACTAAGTTGTTAACTACTTAAACTCTTAAATTAATATCAATCCTTGTGGGTACGATCCTTACTTTATCATTATATTACTTGTTGCGATTGTGTTTACTTGCACAAAATACTTTTCTCACAACAAGTTTGTGGCGCCGTTGCCGGGGATTGCATTTAATTTTTATTGTTTAAGTTTTTAGCAATATTAGTGAAGATTTTACACTCGTGTGTTGTGTCTTGGTGTTACAACATTAGGTGCTATAACGCGTGCCAAGGTCCCAACCACCAGAATTCGAGTTGGATCCAGAACCAGAAAGGAGATTTAGGAAACTGAGACAACTTCAGAAATTGAGACAGCTTAGACCCACAATGTCTGAACACAGTGGCAGAACAAACTCAGGCAGAGGTACTGACTAGTAATTAAAGATTAAATTGAAAAAAAAATTGGCAATCCCCGGAACGGCGCCAAAAACTTGTTAGGATTTCGGCAACTGTACCGAATCGTTGCAAGTAATATTAAAACGGTAAGACCGAGTGTCGAACTCAGGGATTGCGATTAATTATCAATTTAATTAATTAATTACTAAAATGTTCAAAATAAGGAGTGATAGATAGTAACCGAAGACGATTAAATGTGAGAATAAAATGCGATTAGGAATTGAATCCTCTCCCCTACACTATCATGAAACATACCATTGATCAATTTCAATGTAATTATCCAATTAACAGATTCAATTCAGTTATAAGATTAAGGGCAATCCCTTGCCTCAAAACCCCTTTTCTCTAATGGGAACCCTAATTCCTTAAGTGAAACACCAATAAACAAAGCATTAAACACAGCGAATTAACGAATTCACGAGACAATTTCATATTTCTATGATCATCATACTCATGACCTTAAACCCCCAATTTCCGGCAACATACCCATCTCCCAATGGTGAACATAAACCCTAAATCAGTACAACAATAACTATTATTGTAAAGCAATAAGAATGGAAGTAAAGGCAATTGTTAAACGGATAACTAATCGAATTGATCAGAACAACGGATTCACATTATAGTTTTGGAGAGATTCATCTCTTCCTAACCCTAGAAAATTAGCTACTCATGTTCAAAGTATTGAAAGACAAAGTAAAAGAGAAGTTACACAAAGAGGAGTGCATTGGATCCTTTAATTCCTTGTTCCCAAGTGTAGAGAGGCTCCAAATCTTGCTCTTTTTCGCAGCTCCAAAACCCTATTTTCGCCTCCAAGAAGAATGCCCCAAAAATTCTGATTTTTCACTTAAAATGCTGTCAATTCTGCAGTCCTTCGCGTCGCGATGGTGCAGAATTTTGCCTTGGTCGCGACGCGAAGGTGTCTGGTCGCGACGCGAAACTGCACATATTTTTTCTTCTACTTTTCTCTGCTGCATCACTAGGCAAGCTGTCTGGTTCTAGTTGACAAAACATCAAATTGAAGGTTTCTCTTACAATAAGCACTAGAGAAGAGGATAATAACTTACAATGCAATCCTAATGACATCAATTTAAATCTATGCTATTTCCCCGTGACAATTGACCAAAACACAATCAAATACTAGCATTTTGGCTTTAAAACTGAACAACATATACATATGACGATGAGTCAACAGGAGGTAAGTAAAGTCTGACTCCAATTTGTTATATCCGCGGGGATTGAACCCAGGTACTAGCCGAGTCCGCCCCTTAAGATAAAATGCATTAACCACTTGCACCCGAGCTTAGAGTTATTTGTCATTGATAATTAAAATTTTTGAAGACTACTACTACAAACCCTACTATCTAAAAAACAAGAATACTTACTAATTAATATTTAAAACAAATATTTCTTATTGATAATATACTATCCCTCTTTTACTATCTACTATTATCTACTAGTCAATTAAAATAATCAACTGAAACTACGAGATAACTGCACTTATATATAAAAAAACACGGGATAACTGCAGTGATATATAAAAAAAACATTGGATTAATATTTGCCATTAATAATTATAATTTTTGAAGACTACTATAAACCTACTATTTAAAAAAAATAAAAAGGCATAATGACTATTTAAACTGATTAATATTTAAAACACACGTGATAAATATTTGTCACTAATACTTAAAAGGACAAATAATTGTCATTGATATATAAAAAACACGAGATAAATGATTCTTTTTTATAATCTACTATCTATTTTTTACTATCTACTATAAACTACTAATCAACTCAAATAATCAATTGAAACTATGAGATAACTGCACTGATACATAAAAAAACACGAGATAACTACACTGATATATAAAAAAATACGGGGATAACAGTAATGATATATATAAAAACACGGAATAGCTACACTGATATATAAAAAACACGGAATAAATGCACAGATTGTTTTTAAATGATACTTTTACATTTTTAGATTTTAATATTTATCTATTTTTTATTTAAAACTCTTTTTTTATTTACTTTAAATTTGTCTTTATTTTTACGGGATAATATTCAGACTAATTAAATATTGTTTAAGTTCATTCATAAAAAGAACACGACGGAACACCCGTGCGTATGGCTATGCTGCTAGTTACTACTAAAAAAGTAAAAATTATACACACGTGTAAATATCACAGGCAAACTTCCGATTGGCCGATGGATGTCTTTTTCTCCCTCTTCATTTCCTATAACAAGACACGCAGAGTCCAACTAGAAGGGTGTGACTTCGAATTTTTATTTTCATTGCTAATTTTCACATGAAGTAAGATAATTGTTCTCGCTTCCTTGAGCCGCCTTCTCCATACAACTCATTCCACTGCTTCAACTCACTCATTCCAGCCCCCTCAGCTGCATAGCTTGCGGCAACCTGCGTTCAAAGGTGGTCAAATGAATTTGAGGCAGTATAACCTTCTATATACAATTAGGTAGCTCAATTGACGAGTTAAGTGATACTGAAGGAGTGCAAGAAAAAGGACCGGATTCAAATCCCGGAAACTAACATTTTCCCGACCCCATTAACCTTGTCTATAAAAAAACGTTCTCGATACAAAATAAAGAAACCTTAGAGCTCCCATAAGAAAACACTTTTTGGCTGGTTGTAGAGCAGTCTTACCTGACTCTTTGCAATTTTGAAGTCCTGCATATTCAAAGGCCTAAGGGTAATAACTCTTTCTTGTTCGAGTTCAACTTCCTCTTCTTCATCCTCTTCTTCATTCTGTCCTTCACTGTCTTTCGTTTTGTTATCCTGGCCATAACAAATAGAGCAATCAGTATGATAATCATGGAGGATTATGTCAAATCTATAGAGATTGCAAAGTTACCAAATTCTTTTGTCTCTCTTGCTGAATTAACTCTCTAACAGGCCTATAAGCAGCAGTCGTGCACAAGTTCTGCATTTAGTAATTCATCACAATGCAAAATACTTTAGGCATCAGAAACTCAAAATAACAAAAGCAATTGTTGGTTGTAACACAATATTACATCCATAGCAAATCAATTTTCAGAACCTTTAGATCACTTCCACTATATCCTTCCGTCATAGTTGCGAGTTCCTTGAAATCAAGCCTCTTGTCCACCTTCTCTTTAGCCAAAAGAGTCCTCAATATGTTTTCCCTGTTCTCCACAGCTGGCAGCCCAACCATAATTCTGTTTATCAAAGATGAACATTATAGTAAGTACAAACGATCAAAATACTTTTGAATTTGAGGGTATTCAGATTGTTGTGCACTTACAAACATGCCATCAAAGCCATATACTACTAATTTGATATCTTATCTGCTTTCCCCTTCCACAATTTAAATTTACAACAATAAGTATAAGTATATACTTAGGAGTACATATAGAATTAATAGAAGTACCTCCTTTCAAATCGTCTAATAATTGCTTCATCCAGGTCAAAGGGCCTATTGGTTGCAGCAAGAACAAGGATGCGCTCGTCTGGTTTTGTCGTAAGCCCATCCCATTGGGTCATAAACTCATTCTTTATTTTCCGCATGGCTTCATGCTCCCCAACTCTGGTTCGTTGGCCAAGCATACTATCAACCTCATCAACAAATATAATAGTTGGAGAGACCTTTGCTGCAAGGGTGAATAAAGCACGAACATTCTTCTCATCTTCGCCAAACCATTTAGAGGTGAGGGTAGACATGGATACATTAATGAAACTTGCTCCAGACTCATTTGCAATGGCCTTTGCCAGCATTGTCTTTCCGGTGCCAGGAGGCCCAAATAGCAGTATTCCTCTACAAGGCTTTAGAAGGCCTCCACTAAAAAGGTCTGGTCTTCTAAGGGGAAGAAGTACTAGTTCTTGAAGTGATTCTTTAGTCTCATCTAAGGCACCAATATCAGAGAATGTTACCCCAATCTCGTTTGCTGGTATTACCTCAGGCCTTATTCGCTTCTCAAACTCATTATCAGGAGCAACTTCCTGCGAGTGAATATTGGACAGTAAATGTTTCACATTAAAAGAAAGAAACAGAATAGAAGGAAGCATTCACAGACGTGTAGCTAACTGCCATACCCATTTAGTCGAGCGAACCCTTCAATATTATATATTAAAAAACAAATCATAACATATCTTATGATAAAAAACATAGAAGGCTTACAGCTTTGGATGCAGGAACTGAATTTTCACCATCATATTTTCCCACTGAGGTTGGTATTTCTGCTTCAGCCTTTGTCTCAAGACTAGGAGTTTCAGATTTTGCCTGTGGTTTCACAACAGCGCCGTCTCCTCTCGGCTTTGTTCAGGATGATATAAAAAGAGAGAAAAAAGGACATAGATCAGTACCAGGTAGGTATTATTCACAACCTAATGCACGACATAATCAAGACAAGCAGTGCTAACATGTGATGTTACTGTTTGAGCTTCTAATTTTAATGTATCTCTACCACTGAATCTCCCATCCTGGAATATCCCCAATGCGTGGGACAAACTGTTTCAAAAACAACAAAGTAAGTACATCAAATTAAGTTAGATAGTTCATGCAGTTGAAGTTTCCGGTCTCACCTATTGCATGGAATAACCAGTTTCCCATTTTTGTATTCAGGATTTTTATTATTCATTAATTCATAAGAAATTGCCGACACGACAATCTCTTCTATATAGTTACTGAGAACCATTGTGTCTGCTACACAGATGGAATCCAGGTCATTACAATCAAGATCATTGGCTGCAAGAACTTCCATGATATGGTTCTTGTTATCCTGAATCTGTATCTTTTTCATATCCTCTTCAAATTGAGACTTCCAGCTGACAAGATGAGATTCATCTTCTGGTGGCCCTATTTCTATGTTGTAAGGGAAGAGGGAAGTTAGCCTCTCATCCACTTCTTTGCACTCATTACCAGAATCTAGAACTCGTGAACCAAGAATCAAAATTGGCCCAGATAGTTTGTTCAACATTTTCTGGAATAGATTATATATTCTTTGTGATCTATGCAACAGCTTGTCAACATCCCGCAGATATAGCACAATGGGATAGGTTTTTGACACAAAAGTTAGAACCTGCAAGTGAATTTTCCATTCATCAAATCAATCTCTTTGCAAAGATGTATACCCTTCCTTGGAGTTGAAAATAATAATTTTAACGAAAGAGACATTATTACCTTGTAAAGAGTCTGTATAAGAAGCCGTTCATCAAAAGACCAACTTGTTATGTTCTTCACAGGAGCTGAAGGAAGATTGAAGGATACAAGGAATGAGAAGAGAGAACATTGTCCGAAAATAAGTATGGTGACGGTTTGACCTCCAAGAGAGATATGAATATGACTTAATATGAATCTAACAAGTGTGCTAAATCAATGCTATAAACATACAAATTTTAACACCACTTTAGAAATCATCACTCTGGTGTATGTGTAGATGAACTAAAATATTTGGGTTCAGTTAGAAGCATATTCAAGAAAACATGATGAAAATGTATCCTTTTCTTCTTCTCAAATTTATGCTAGTGCCATTCATTCACAACATTCGTAAATCAGATTCTCTGTACTGAACAATACATATCGAGCAGATGGTAACAAGTAAAGTAAAACCATAATTCTAATTGTTTGTGTTGAACGATTTCCGTAAGCAACCTGAATGTGTAGGATTGCTTTGCAAACTAAGGCTGCTAATATTTGAAGAGGCAGATGCATTCCTACGAATCTTAGGAGGATTACAAGATCTTTCAGCCTCCCTACAAAACGAAGGTCAAAATCTCAGATATAATATAAATAAGCTACAAGGAAATACAATTATTCTCCTAGTTAAAACATATATTCTTCTTACATTGATCGGAGGTCTACTCCACTACTTTGCCTGTAAATTTTGCCTGCAATTAACAGCTTCTGGTCAGGCATATGGTTTTATAAGCTGTTTAACAGAATGTGCATCAGATAGGATGCTCATATTCCAGTAACGATAGAAGTAACCAGCAGCTATTAGAATTTGACAAACATGAACAACCAAAGCCAAAGCAACATGCAACCAAAAACTATCTAGATACTAAAAACTTTTGCAGCATTACTTTATCAAATAGAAATTATCATCGTCAGTTCGTCACTAGTTCATTTATTCACACAAAGTATGCAAACTTATTCTTGTAACCAAAACAAGGTTGAAAAATCATGTATGACAAGTTTAGTAAAGCATTTGGTTATTATGAAGTTATCCACCCGGAGTCAAAAATCGATTATCAATTTGTACCTTCCTTCTGTGGGAAGATTGAAAATGAGCCAAATAGGTCAGATAACCGCTCCAAAGCTGCCTCTGAAGTAGACCTTTTGAAAGACTGCAATCAGAAACAATGGAAAAAGAACCCCAAAATCCAAAAAATGTTTGGTCAAGAAAGAACATTATGTTCATCTATGATGTTAGGTAATAGCAGAATGAAAAGGAAAAGCTTACAGTTCCATTGTTGGAAGAACCATATCTACTATGAATCTGCAGATGACAGACCAACCATTATGTACTTAATTAGCACAAGAAAAGGCTTAAAATGACACCAAAACTCTTCCCGCTCACCTTCAATGAGAAGTCGGTTACGTCTAACAGAAGCAACTTGGCCTCAAAGTAGTGAGCTAAAGCCTTAGCAAGCACCTGTTGGTATAGTTCTGTGAGACACGAAGGGGTAAAATTTTAAATTAGCTTGAAGGTGACATTAGAAACGTTGAAGCCTATCAATATATCCTCAGAAAACAGCAGATTCTAACTAACCGGCTGGACCTGAAAGCATTATAGTCTGGCTAGCAGGAGCAAGATTCCGTGTATATTTAGAAACCTCTGCATGCTTTAAATGGACATAGGCAACACTTGTCAGCAACACCCGTGTCTGCTCACTGCCATCACATATTATAGGATGAAAGGGATATATCAGATCGAGATTGAATCCATTATCAATCAAAAGTAGTGGCACCATCAGGCATGGATTATCATCTAGTTAGTATTTAGTTCTACTATACTGTTGTCAATTCATTCAGAATATAAACATGACAAGTTTAATCACTATACACGATTGTGCTACATTAATCTAGAAAATAATCTAAAAAAACAGACATGTGATCTCAAATCTCAATCTTAGCTGCGACATTACAGTTTTTTATGTCTTGCAAAAGAGATTAAACCATAATTAAGGTCACACTAGGGGAAATTGACCGCGATTCTATGCAATGTCAAAGATCAAGGTGTAACTGCGATTTAAAACTTTGCGCCTACCTATAAACAATTCGTTGAATGACAGAAGATGACATACATAGATGATAAATATATGAATAGGAAAGTAAATATGCCATACCAACCGTGCAGGGAAAAAGCAGTAAATTAGAATAAGATGCTGATAAGTGATATCTATAGTTTTGCTTGTTATAAATTTACAACAAAGTGAAATAGTAGCTTGCATAATAATAATAGACAAATATGAAAATTTGAAGTATATATTAAAATTTGCAGATTAGGAAAAGGGAGCGAGAAAAAAATAAAATGGAGAAAAGAATACCTGAGATAATAAGGGAACTTATCAAAAGTAACGTCGCTTTCTCTTCCATCAACAACTAGACGTAGCATTTCGTGCTCCATCTTCTCGGCAGTGATGGCGTTTGAAGAGGAAGCATTAGTTCCCCATTTCCCAACGCTTTTTCCAGAAGCCAAGCCAATTCCCACTCCCACCCCAACACCCAACGCTGACATGAATATGCTTTTCTGTTCCATCGCTATCTATATGATATCGATCCCTTGTTGTTGTTTTCTATTTCTATGTTCCTTGAATGTGAATTTACAAAATAGAACCATACGATTGAAGAGTGAAGGAAGCAGAATGAAAAATTGAAGGATCCCTAACCCCGTCCATGATTCTCCTCCATCGTGATGATGTTACGTACAGTGTATGGAACAGGAAACGGAGAGAAAATGAAAAATTGCGTGCATTTGTTTGTGGTGGCGATGCGATGCGGAAGATTGTTTTTCTCTGAACAAATGAGTTCCCGCTTTTTCTGGTGCGGCCTTTACTTTACTTGAGAAATTTAAAAAGGGAAGACGGACGGGTGACTCATATACATGCATTCTTACGTGTCACTCTTTTAACGGTTTATTTATCGGTTTGGCAGTTTTCTTCCCTTCAAAAATCCAACACATGGATTAATTAATGGATGGATATTTCACCTTTACTATTTTTTTTTCAATATCATCGGTAAGCAGTTTCCACGGTTTTCTCGATGATTAATTTACGCCGGGCCCAACTGGCCACGAGTAGTTCTCCCTTTTCAAAGAGTTTTTGACACATTTAAGATTCGAATTTGAAACCATGGAATGGAATCAGAGTCCATTTACCACTAGTAACTTTAGTATTACTCACACTCTTTAATTATTTAATTTCCCAATTTAAACATGAATGGCAGTTTTACGTCAATTTACTAACACTCTTTTTAATTATTTAATTTCTCAATTTAGACCTTTACAATACTCACACTCTTTCTGATTACTTAATTTTAATTTTACTTAACAAAAATAATAAAATAATAAAAGAAACCAAAACTATATCTTTTACATCTTCCTAATGTGGAATTATTTTTTAAAGATTCATAAGTAGTTTTTCTATAAAAATTAATATTAACAAGATGAATTTCATAAAATCATGAAAAATTCTTATAAAAGTTTAAGTACCAATATGATAGATTTTACATGGGAATTGTATAATTTATAAATAAACTAGGAGAAGAAATGTTAGTATAAAAACTAAATTTCAAATTAATAAAATGGGGCATGCCAATAAGATACGAGGGCAATGCCCCTTGAGCGTGTGAGCAAGCATGTGGTCATTCGCGTGAGGCACAAGAGGAACGAAGTAGGTTTTTTTTTATAAGCAATGTTAGTGGCGGTGGGGGAAATGTTAGTTTCCCGGGTTTGAACCCGGGACCTTCTTCTTGCACTCATTTGGTGCACTCCTTCGATATCCCTTAGAGGACCGAAGCAGATCACTATGAATGTTTGTTAGATCAAAGTTTTTTTTGGTCAAGATTGTAATGATTATCATTAATCGAGCAAGGTCCAAACCACAAAAACCCAAGGGGGATACAACCAACTCGGTACAACTACCTGAGCGATCCAAGGGATGCAAGACAAAACCATTGACCCAGTTAACCTGCATCCATAGAGTTAGCTCCACCATCGAGAAGACTAGAGGCGCCTCAGAGCTGAAATGGAAAATCCCACGAAGTTGGGGTAGGAGAGACGAAAAGTCCAGAGCCTCCCTGTATTTGAAGGCCAACTGGCCTCGAGGACTTAGTTTCGAAACTGAGAAGCCACAAAAGATAAGGTGAAGCCAAGAAGTAGGATACCAGAAAAACCACAGAAGGCCAAAGGCCAGGGCTACCAAAAAGATGCTCCAAATGGACCAGAATACCCCTCCAACAATCAGGCACCAAACACAAGCAGATCTAAACTCCACATAGAAGGTGAAGGGGGGAAAGAACGGAAAGTCCAGAGCTTTCCCCGTAAATGATGGCAAAAAGGCCAGAGGAGTAGTCAATCTTGAGCTCTGGACGCCATAGCGAGGTTGAAGAGGCATACTGATAACCAACGAGAATGATTCTACAACAGCAAGCAGAAGAGAGGAAGATGAAGCATATCAGTTAGAAGCAGTGAGAAACAACATTGGGGAAGCTTGATAACGAAGTGCTATGGGGTGGGTCTGGAGGTTTAGGTGGAGGACTGGAAGGCGAAGGATAAGTGGCTTCAAAAGGGCGGAGGGCGTTGGATCAAAGTTTAATGGTTAGATGCAATCTCACGAGAGTGGGAGAGGGAAGCCTCTAATTAGAATAAGCAAAATGGGCTGCTCCGCAAAGCACAGATCAAATGGGCCTTGGCCCAATCAGAAGGAGCAAAAACATAGTTAATGAATAATTGACAAAAAATAGTTAATATGATATTAAACTTTTTTTTAACAAAAATATGATATTAAACTTTAAAAACAATTAAATAGTAACAAAATTTTGCTAAAAAAAAGGACAACCAAAAAGGACTAGAGGTAATCTAATTATGAATGGTAAAAATTAAAAGATTAAGCTTTATGTGGCAAAAAAATATATACTCTTTATACTTGAAACAAAAATTCGCTCATTAAAGACATCCATTGCAAACATTTTAGTTTGTAGAACAACGTTGGTTACTACGCCTACTTTTCCGCAACAGAACAAAGCTTAGTGATTGACATAATAATTAGTGAAATAAGGAACAATGAATCAGTTAGTAAAAGGATAACAGGTGTCATGCATCATAACATAAGTCCCTGACCAGCTTGAACGAAATCCCTGCTTTTGTCTTAGAGTGGAAAAGGGGCATATAGTCTGTTTCTAAATTTTGTACATACACATATATTCATGTCTAATCAAGATATTGGGAAAAAAAAATTGTCTCGCGGGAAGTGCAAACTACCATGCAAGTGCCCAATCTCTGCTACTCAAACGTGCCTGGACATATCATTTTTGGTCAACTTAATTATTTGCGGCGTCTGTTGGCTACCAAGTCTGGGTTGCCTTTCCTCATCATAGCTACAAACTCATCATAGTTAATTCTTCCATCCTGCAAGAGATTTGGAAATTTAATTTATATGCATTGGATAATTAAACAATGTACAAACATCTAAGATTTCATATTAGGATAACTATCAATGAGAACATGTGATCCATGAGACAAACGAAAAAGTAGAGGAAGAAAGGAGGGTACATTGTCTGTATCAACTTCGGTAATAATCTCCTTTATTGTTTTCTCATCCCCCATATTATACCTCTTTAGGGCAGATTCCAGCTCTTCCGTTGTGATGTACCTATGAGTGCAAAGCAAGAAAATAAACCAACTTGAGTTGTGATTTAACAACTAAGGCGGTATTGGTATACTAGAAAATATGAATGAAATTGTGAAAAGGTAAAAAGATCTGGATCCTCTCATGTTACTAACATCACAAGGTTATGTTCCTGTGAAGTAAAACCTGCAATTACTTATGTGGATTCATTAATTTTAGTTGTCTTTTTCTCGCTCATAGCATGACCCTGTCACATTCGTAAATAATGAGAGAAGGCTTTGCTTGAAACTTGAAAGTAATCCTAAAAATAAAAATTACCCGCTTTTGTCCCTGTCAAAATATTCAAAAGCTTTGTATAGGTGGTCCTCTCTTTCCATTCTATTCAAGTGCATTGTAGCTGTTACAAATTCAATATAATCAATGGTCCCATTTCCGTCTACATCAGCCTGTGAATTAATAGAGGAAGAAAAACCATCAGTATAATTGGAATCACAATATAAAGCAGCTCTAAAGATAGCTTCCAACAATTTTCCTAGCGCTTTAATATGTATATATGATATATGATTATACAATATCAACGGAAAATATGAGTATTCTATAAATGCAGCTCACTCAAGCATGAGCCATCTTGTTAATTACAAGCATAAATCCGGATTTGGATACAGTGAATCATCAAGGAGATGAACTTATAGAGAATAAATTTATCCATGACATTTGACATGCAGAGAGTTAGCTATGGGAAATTAAATTTCAGTGGTTAAGCCAACACAAATATATGCAACAAGATCCACCCACCACATACTACTATGTGGTGTGTGTAACGCACCTGTGCGTGTGTTACTAAAAATCACAGCAAACTATAATCGAAAATAACTGTTACGTGAGGAGATACTATACTATGTAGAATCTACTCTCACTTAGTTTTTCAAGTCAAAAAATTAGAAAAAGATGAAATTTTATTTACCCATCCATCATTAGCAAAGCTTATCACTAAGCAGGGACCAGATCATCTGAATGAACTATCAAGATGGGGTGACGTCAAACAAAATAAAAGAAATCTTACCGCTTCCATCAACTGCCGTGCTTCAGACTCAGAAATCTTAGTACCTAGCTTGGGGAGACCAGCTTTCAACTCTTCAAAAGTGATTGTTCCACTATTATCAGTATCCATAGATTTGAACATTTCCTTTAAGCCAATAATTTCTTCTTCAGAAAGATTTTCAGCGATAACCTGTAATAAAATACAACAAAATACAATATTTTTTAGATGTAATCCTTTGGTCCAGTTCAGTTATGAATTTCTTCTCCCATTTATATATATTTTTATTTCCTTTTTTTATTAATTATGCCATTTTCAATCCTCAAGGATTTTTTTTTGATAAAAGGCTATTGCAATGCAAAGGCTTCACAAACGGGAACAACACAAACCCTACCAATCCTCTGCAGTGCAGCACACCAAAAATCCTCAAGGATTTAGATATAATGGTAATTTATAGATATTTCATTTAAAGCTTGATTATGAAGACCTTGATTTGTACAAACTCTTCAAAATGATGGAAAAGGAATGTTTACCTTCAGAGCTACTTTCTTGAGCTTGTTCATTGCCCTGAATTGTTTCATTCTGGTTAAAACAGCAATATCAAGAGGCTTATCGGATGCTCCATCTTCTTTCATCCAAGGATGATCTGGAGTGTATATAAAATATTTCAGTAAGATTGGTTGACTCAATTATGCGTACACGTACTACCATTATACAGTTAAAATGCTACATGCTAGAGAAAAGGGCGAATAGAAGAGGACTAGAGAAATCATGCAGGTACATGTGTGCACACATATGTATAATAAATACAACACATTATCACTATGGAGAAAGCCAATTAACCAAGAAGTGGCATAGCCCACTCATATGAATACAGAATATAAAAAGAAGGCTAGTCAATAGAGGCAATGTGGCGGTCTCTTTCAAAGCAAAAAAATAATTACAAAACATACTCATGCATACTACTCATTCAGACAAAATAGAAAATGCAGTAAGTGAAATTTAGGATGTAAGGGGGATTAAAAAAATAATTACAAAACATACTCATGTATACTACTCATTCAGACAAAATAGAAAATGCAGTAAGTGAAATTTAGGATGTAAGGGGGATGTGGCGAGAGACAAAAAACGAGAGTATGGTTTATATACAGTAGTCAGGCAGAAAGAAAATATAAAGTCGAGTAATTAGCAGAAACAATACTTTTGTTCAGGAAATAGCTGCGCATCTTCCATGACTTTTACAATAAAGAGGTCGCAGAGATACATATGTCCTAACCTACATTTTCCTTCATTCGGGAGAGGGGATTGAAGTGTGTAAAGATATCTATTATCTATTTAAAAAAGTCAATTGAGACATGTTACTTTCTTATCCTTAAGAATATGATTGAATCAAGTGAGTAGTGTCAGCTCCTTTCAATATCAAAATCCTATTTCTTCCAGTTATCTCGGCCACACTTTCACTTTGTTATCCATCCTGGAGATCCGATCTCTCAAACATATGGTTAGAGGTTAATTTTATCAACGAATGCATTGTTAATCCTACGAGCAAACATGATTAAAATAAAATACACACCCCTTTCCACATGAAAAAAAATATTAGTTTGCATCTACAAGGAGAGTTAGACTTACTAAGTACTTCAACAGCTGAAATTCGTTCTTTGGGGTCAGCTCGCAACATCTTCTTGACCAGATCTTTGGCACTACTCGATATGGAAGGCCAAGGATCTGATGCAAAATCCAGATGCCCACGAAGAATAGCATCAAAGATACCCTGTTCGTTTTCTTCACATAAAGAATAAAAAGATAGTGTGAGAAAGATTGGAAACCTATACTAGTCCAGTAGTCCTAATCAAATAAGGTATCAAATAATGGAAGTATGCAAACCAAATTTGCATAGGGTCCGTTTGTTTTAAATTGTGATACAGTTGATTCTGAAGAGTTGATTTCAAAAGAATTGAATTTACAAAAATTGATTTGTAAAGTGAATTCAAAAGTATTAATTTCGTTTGGATGATAAAAGTACAATCATTTTTCATGTGTAAATATAAAGAATTTTGTGGACCCACACTCAATCGATTTTAATCAATGTACAAGCTAGAAACATTTGCTTCCAACCAATTCTACTCACCCCAAAATCAATTTTTCGGCCGCGATTCGATAACACAAACACAAGAAGTGATTTTCAATTATGTTGACCCTGTTTTGGCTCCCAAAATTGAGTTTGAGCTGTCCCAAATCTAAAAACAAACGGGCACTAAATCGAATCTCAGAAAGAAATCACTTAGAAAGCTCACCTAGAAAACAAATCTACAACCATTTAAGTTAACATCCCCAATGTTAAATAAAAAAGCAAGTAAAGAAAGGAAATTTACCTGCCCAGAAGGGAGGAACACCAGAAAGGAGAATGTACAAAATAATGCCAGCACTCCAAGTATCAGCTTCAGGTCCATAACTTCTACGCAGAACCTCAGGAGCAACGTAATAGGCACTCCCAACAAGATCTTTAAACACATCACCTATTCTCAAAAAAATCTCCACAACCATCACATAACTTTTTTATTTTTGAATTTGAACAATCCTCACATCACTATTCATTTCAAAAAAAGCAATATGAGGGAAACGGAGTATAAGTAAAGTAACTAACCGGGCTTGAAAAACACAGAGAGACCAAAATCAGTAGCCTTAAGAGGCGAAGACTCATCCTTACTAAGAAACAAGAAATTCTCAGGCTTCAAATCTCTATGCATAACTCCCATAGTGTGACAATTATGAACAACGGTCACGATCTGTCGACACAACTCAGCCGCAGCACGTTCAGAGTAATGTCCCTTTGAAATGATCCTATCGAAAAGCTCGCCGCCGGCACAAAGCTCCATAATGAGGTTAACAGAGTGACGATCTTCATAAGCACCTTTAAGCTCAACAATATTACGGTGACCGGTGAGGTGGTGCATGATCTGAACTTCGCGACGAATATCGTCCCAGTCATCACGGTGGATTAGCTTCCGTGTGGCGATGGATTTGCAAGCGAATTGCTCTTTGGTGACTTTGTGAGTTACTAGATATGTGACTCCGAATTGACCACGGCCAAGTTCGCGACCGAAGATGTAGGTTGAACGAACGTCTTCCATGGGCCGGCCCAAGACACGGCCCATGGTGGAGGTAGTGGAGGTGGGTTGTTTGGGGTTTCGATCGGGAGGGAGGACGGAGATGTGAGTGGGAGGTGTGGTGTTCTCGGGTTTTGGATGGGAAGAGGGTTCGCTGTTGCAGTTTCCCATTGAAATGTTGTTACAACGGTGGTGGGAGTGAGCTGTTGTTGATTCTGGAAGTGGAAGCGTTAAGTTGTTTTCTTTTTTTGGTTGGAAGGAAGGAGCAGAGAAGGAGAGAGGGAATGTCTTAAAAGGAAAAAGTGAAAATGGAGTTGGAATGGAATGGATTCAATTCAATGACCGCTGAAATTGGACATTGACGCCACCTTGAAACGGACTACGTTGACTAATTTATTATTTTCATTACCCACTCAGTTACCATTTACTTGTATTTTCAAATCGTTTTAAACAAAAAAAAAAAAGAGATTTTCTTAATAGAATTAATAATCTTTTTCCTATGTATATCACTTAGTATTAAATATATTTCTCTTATTAAGCCAGCAAAATCGAGTATACACGTGGTCAGTCAGGTTCCCAGTATAGATTAGTTATCGACAAAATCGGTGAAAAGTGCGCACCAATAACATAGTAACCAAAAATATATATATTTCTCTTATTAAGAAAAATATATCTATTACAATAAATAATAATTGTATATTTGAAAAACAAGTTTTAAAATATAATCTTAAACTAATAATCGAGGTGTTTTATGTGCATTGGGTATTATTCTTTTTTTGGTTCGGATCATCACTGGTTACCCACGAAGTGTCCCAATGCTTTCAATAAAAGACTAATATCTACTCGTGCTTAAGATCAAATTTCGCACTGGCCAACACCGAATTTGTTCACTGTGGAAATCGAACCCAGGAGCACCGGGTCGACCCCCGTGTCCCGCATTGGGTATTATTATTCTATTATAATGAGAGAGAGAGAGATTATATTAAAAACTTCAAATAATTATAGAATTAAAAAAATAGGTTTGCAAAATGTAATTTGATTATATTATGGAAATTCTTAATATCAATTTTTCAAGTGTAATTTTCCTATGTTGTTGATAACTTCTTTAAAAAGTAAGCTTGACCTTTGGGCATGAATGTTCAACATAGAAAAGAAAATAAAGTGTATCAATGTTTAGTCGTTGTTGTTGTATTTAGACGGAGTGGTAATTATTACTTGTAAAATCACATACGCAAAGTGGAGACTGTGTGTTCGAATCCGGATAACTACAGAAAATGTTCCGTCTAACAATGTTGACTTTGTCAATTGTGCTAAGCCTTACCTACAATGTTTAGCTATTTGCCTATTTGTATTACCAATGCCATAACATTTATGCTTCGAAAATCTTTTAAATAATGCTTAAGTTAATAAAATTTATGCCCCTAAATCAAAGTTGCAGAACTGAATTAATAGAACCAAGATATGTGACATGCTAATACATAACTCCATCGATCATGCGGAACCAAAAACTAATTTTGTAGGATTGAAAGGTGAAATAGGTCTTAATGTTCATCACTAAATAACTATTTTAGAATCTTTTGTGTGTTGGCAAAACTAAATATAGATTGTGAAAATAATTTCCATTGAGCAGTCCAACGTAAATATCTTTCTTTAGTAACATCTATTGTACAATTTCAAATAAGGTCACTGCAGCAAAGACGAGAAAGAGAACACCTCTGACATAGGCAATGACCTTCAAAAGAAACAAAAATCGTGTTCTTATTTCATAGGTGCATGAGGTTATATTCCAAACAGATACACAATTGTAGGTTGTAGGTCCATGCTTCAAATGCACTGAAACATCTACAGAATCTAAATTTGGTTAGCAGAGCATTAACATTTTCATATGCTTATAGTTATAATAAGTTGCTCTCATTTCACCCCAACCAGCAAGGATACTTCATGTCATCTATTATCTAGGGAAAAGAACATGTTCTTTTCCAATAAGGTCCCTCCAGAAGAAGGTCTAATGTGTTGCTCTTGTTCAAAGATGTCATATATATTTACAATTTTATACTTGATTTCCAGGGAAGAAAATTATCCACAAGATTGACAATTATTAACATTTGCTTATAAATTAACACATGATCTTAAATATACAGTAATATTAGTTTTTTTTTTAAATTATTATAGTTTTAAAAAGCCATTTAAACAATTAATCAATGATCATTTCATTATTGGGAAGAACCACGGTGTGAGTAGTGGTTGTGTGTTTGTTGTTTATTTTCCATTTCATCTACGTAGACAAAAAAAATACTGTTCAATTTTAACTTTTTACCAAAAAAAAATGGTTCACAATCTTTATCAAAAAAATACTTGACCCTAACTTATTTCATTAATTGAAATACAGCCTTAATGACGAAGATTTTCTACTTCCCTGAATAACCTTAATGAAACGGGTAAACACTAATCAGTACTTTAATTAGGATACTAATTAAGAAAATAAAAATAGCAATTTTTTATTTTTATTTGTTTTAATAATGTAGGTTTTTGAAATTAATTAATAATACATTAATATTGTGATTTTCTCAAATTTGTTTTCCTCATAATTAGTGGGAGAAATGGAAATCATATGGAAACAATCCACCGTAAAAAGAGGCAGAAAATGAAAGTGGTGAAAGTTTTGGAATGGTCATGACTCATAGTGGAGTGGACTGAGAGGGAAACTTTCACCAAACGTTGCTTCTTTCCTTCACTGAACAAAAACACTTCCACATACTCTTTAGCACTTTTACATTCTCCTTCTTCTGGAACACTTTCCTTCTCCTTCGGTTCCCCATTTTCTCAATAGATTAAAAGTTCTCTTTTGTTTATGCCTCTTTGTCGGTAAGAGTAAAGAGACAAATAATACACACACATTCACATTACTAATGTTCTGTTGTTTTTTTTCAATCTGGATCCTTTTTTTACTGTCTCATTTTCTTCATAGAATTCATATGTTGATTTTTTCACTTTTGGAGATTTGATTATTATTTTTCTTTAACAGGGTTAAATTAGCCATGGTAGATATTACTGATATGAAAGTTTGCATCTTTCTCTTGTGTTCTATGATGCTTACAATGGGTCATGGTGATACTGATCCAAATGATCTCAAAATTCTGAATGATTTCAGAAAAGGGTTGAAGAATCCAGAGCTTTTAAAATGGCCAGACAATGGAAATGATCCATGTGGCCCTCCTTCATGGCCTTACGTGTTCTGTTCTGGTGGTAGAGTTACTCAGATTCAGGCTAAGAATCTTGGTCTTGAAGGTTCATTGCCTTTAAACTTTAACCAGCTTTCAGAGCTCCAAAATTTGGGTCTTCAAAGGAATAATCTCACTGGTATGTTGCCAAGTTTTAGTGGATTGTCCAAACTTCAATTTTCTTTCTTGGATTACAATAAGTTTGATGCAATCCCATCTGATTTCTTCAATGGACTCACCAGCATCAGGGTCCTGTCTTTAGAAGAAAACCCTTTGAATGCTAGTACTGGTTGGTCGTTTCCCATGGACTTAGAAAATTCAATGCAATTAACTAACCTTTCTCTAGTGAATTGTAATTTGGTTGGACCATTGCCTGATTTTCTAGGAAAATTACCTTTTCTCACAAATTTGAGGCTTTCAGGCAATAGAATATCTGGGGGCATTCCAGCAAGTTTTGGTCAATCTTCAATACAAGTTTTGTGGTTGAATAATCAACAAGGTGGTGGTATGACAGGTCCTATTGATGTTATTGCTTCAATGTCCTACTTGAGACAGGTTTGGCTACATGGAAACCAATTCACTGGGACAATTCCGCATAACATTGGAAATCTAACTTCTCTGCTGGAGCTCAACCTCAATAGCAATAAACTTGTTGGTTTGATTCCAAATACCTTGGCAAATATTATGGACCTTAAGATACTGCTGTTGGACAATAACATGTTCATGGGTCCAATACCAGTGTTTGATAAGACTGTCGAAGTAACTTATGGTTCAAATTACTTTTGTCAATCTAAGCCTGGAGACGAGTGTGCCCCTGAAGTTACTGCTCTGCTGGATTTTCTCCAAAATTTGAATTATCCATCACTTCTCATTCCTCAATGGGTTGGTAATGAAGTGTCGAGATCAATGGTTTGGCTTGAGCTGCAATCCCAACTCTGAGGTATCTATAATCAATTTGCCTAGAAAAAATCTCAGTGGTACACTAAGTCCCTCACTTGGTAAGTTAGGTTCACTACTTCAAATCAGGCTTGCAGGAAACAACATAGCTGGCAAAGTTCCTAGTAATTTTACTGAATTGAAATCTTTGAATTTGTTGGATTTAGCTAATAACAATGTTGAGCCACCATTGCCAAAGTTTCATGAAAGTGTGGATGTTGTCATTAAGGGTAACCCTCTTCTTGCTAATCAAACTGGAAAGACTCCCCCTCCTATTAGCAGTCCACCACACAACTTGTCAGTGTCACCACCACCACACAACTTGTCAGTATCACCACCACCACCCTCCGTTATTCCACCTTCCTCTAGTAATATTTCAAGCTCTGATCAGTCTAGTTCTGTCCATTTAGTTCCTAAACCAAATAAGTTTAGATTCAAAAATGTAGTGGTTGGAGTTGCAATCTTTGCATTTGTATCTCTTTTGGTTATTTCTCTCTTCATATGGTGTTGCTTGAAGAAGAAAAAATCCTGCATCGATGCTTGTAGCTCTGTTGTGGTTCACACTCAAGATCCATCTAATCCAGAAAAGAAGGTTAAGTTTGCAGTTTCAAATAGCACCGCTGGAAGCTTATCAACAAAGACGGGAATAAGTTCTCTCACCAACACTAGTGATGAAACAGAAAGCTCTCATGTAATTGAGGGTGGTAACCTTGTCTTCTCAGTTCGAATTCTACGCAAGGTTACCAGTGATTTTGCTCCAGAAAATGAGCTTGGCCATGGTGGTTTTGGAACAGTTTACAAGGGTGAACTAGAAGATGGGACAAAAATAGCAGTGAAGAGAATGAACGGTGGAGCTATTAGCAGTAAAGCAATTGACGAGTTTCAAGCTGAAATAGCTGTTCTTTCAAAGGTCCGACACCGACATTTGGTATCCCTGCTAGGCTATTCCATTGCAGGCAATGAAAGGCTTTTAGTTTATGACTACATGCCTCTGGGTGCTCTAAGCAGGCATCTTTTCAACTGGAAAAGCTTGAATCTGGAGCCTTTGTCTTTGTCAAAGAGGCTTGCAATAGCACTTGATGTTGCTAGAGGGATGGAATATCTTCACAGTCTTGCTCGCGAGACCTTCATCCATCGAGACCTCAAGCCCACCAATATTCTACTGGGGGATGATTTTCGGGCAAAAGTGTCTGATTTTGGTCTGGTGAAACTTGCCCCAGATGGTCAGAAATCTGTGGCAACAAAGCTTGCTGGAACATTTGGATACCTTGCCCCTGAATATGCAGGTATGACTTTGCTTTAAATCACCATTAGACTTTCCTTCTGACCTGGAAAGTGAAACAGTTATCAACATTGAGCATGTTAGCATAATTTAGTGGCAATGAGAATTGAATCATGATAACCTCTGCATATTAGCACATAGTTTCTCCCTAGCTGTTGGTTTGTTTAGTTACGATGTTATTAGAATAAACAATTAAGCATGTAATAAAAGGTTAAGTTTTGGTTTGTGTTCGTTTTTCGTGAAAGCATGTTCTATGTTACTATGTGTTAATTTAATAGTAATGTAGTAACATGTTGTTTGGCCTTTTCTGCATTGCCACTTTGTCAGACATGTTCTGTTTGTTTTCAATTACTAGAATATACTTTAATATTATGTATTCTGCCAAGGAGAATTGTTTGACCACAGGGTATAAGCACAACATTATTTATAGTTAACAAGGAAATTAAAATCGATGTTTTAATTGTGTTCAATATTGCAGAATTTGTAAGCAATATGATCCCTGTATCCCTTCCTATTAGTTCAAACTAAAGCAGCATACTTATATGATACAAATGTGATTCCACTCTGCACTTCTTCAACTAGTATAGGTTTGATGCATCTAACTTTTCATACTAACTAAAAGTTTTTGAGTTTCAGTGATGGGAAAAATCACCACTAAGGTTGATGTGTACAGCTACGGTGTGGTGTTGATGGAACTTCTGACTGGACTAACGGCTCTTGACGAGAGCCGACCAGAAGAAAAACAGTACTTGGCTGCATGGTTTTGGCAAATCAAATCGAGCAAAGAAAGGCTTATGGCTGCCATTGATCCAGCGCTTGAAGTAAGCAAGAGGAGTTTCGAGAGCATTTCTATCGTAGCTGACCTTGCTGGACATTGCACTAATAGGGAACCAAAGCATAGGCCAGACATGGGCCATGCAGTTAAAGTGCTGACAGAATTAGTAGAGAAATGGCTACCAATTGACGAAGAATTTGATTATGGCTATGGCGTTGACTATAGTCAACCACTTTCACAATTGTTGAAAAATTGGAAAGAAGCAGAAGGCGCAAGCTATACTTAGATGATACAAATGTGAAAGAAGTATACCAACTAGGAATTATTGATTTTAAAAAAATTGAGCTTACAAAAAATTGATTTTATACAATGCAAAAATTAGGAATTATTGCTTCTATCAAAATCAATTCTACTCGCGCGAGTCAATTTTATCCGCTGCGATTTCATAACCCAAAAGCAAGATATGGATTTTCAATTATGTTGGCCATATTCTTGCTCCCAAAATTGATTAAGAAAGCTCACCCAGAAAACAAATCTACAACCATTTAGCTTAACATCCTCAATTTTAAAAAAAAAAGTAAAGAAAGGAAATTTACCTGCCCAGAAGAGAGGAACACCGGAGAGAAGAATGTACAAAAATAATGCCAGCACTCCAAGTATCAGCTTCAGGTCCATAACTTCTACGCAGCACCTCTGGAGCAACATAATAAGCACTCCCAACAAGATCTTTAAACACATAACCTATTCTCAGCAAAACAGAATGGAAGTAAAGTAATTAACCGGGCTTAAAAAACACAGAGAGGTTAACGGAGTGGCGATCTTCATAAGCACCTTTAAGCTCAACGATAGGATCACTTCAAAGGATGAGAATAAGCCTTAAGAGGCGAATTCTCATCCTTTGAAGTGATCCTATCGAAAAGCTTGTCGCCGGCGCAAAGCTCCATAATGAGGTTAACGGAGTGGCGATCTTCATAAGCACCTTTAAGCTCAACGATATTACGGTGACCGGTGAGGTGGTGCATGATCTGAACTTCGCGACGAATGTCATCCAAGTCATCACGGTGGATTATAGCTTCCGTGTGGCGATGGATTTGCAAGCTGAGTTGCTAGATATGTGACTCCGAATTGACCGCTGAAATTGGACTACGATGGCTAATTTATTATTTTCAAATCGTTTTATACAAAATAATAATAATAATAATATTGAAATTTTTCCTATATTTTTTATTTTTTATTAAATAAATATATTTCTATTAGCAAGAAAAAAGTACTCTTACAATAAATATTTAAATGTATATTTGAAAAACAAGTTTTAATATAATCTTAAACTAACAAAGTAATAAATAAAAATAAACAAATTTCTTCTTAAAATTCAACAAGTAGAAATACGACATAGGGAGAATTTTTGTCTAGTTACCATCTCATTGTTGCGTTGTTTTCACCAGTTTTGTCAATAACTAATCTACGTCGGAGAACCTGGTTGACCACGAGTACAAGGTTTTGCTGGCCCGTGTGACTCTCCCCTCCCAACAAAATTTTTCCCACACCCAAAAGTTGAATTCAAGACCTTAAAGTGGGATCTAAGTCCAGTTACCACTCAGACCGACCCTTATTACTACAAAGAGAATCTAATTAGCCATGACCTTGATGTTTTATGGGCATAGGGTATTATTCTATTATATTGAGAGAAAAAAATTAAAAGCTAAAATAATTATAAAATTAAAAAAAACAAAAAAAAATTGTAAAGTTTTTAGATTTGCAACATGGAGTTTGATTATATTATGGAAATTCTTTATATCAATTTTTCGCATGTAATCTTCCTATGTTTTTTTACTATCTTGTTGATAACTTCTTTAACTAAGCTCCACATTGATGCTTCAATGTTCAACATAGAAAAGAAAAGGTATTAATGATCAGCTGTTTCTTTGTCCATAGACGGCGTGGTAAGTACAATTTTTAAACTCACAAACGCAAAGTACAAATTCTGGGTTCAAACCTGTGTAACCATGTAGTGTATAGAATTTATTTTGATAGAATTTATTTTAGTTAAAATTGAGTTGAACATAACGTAATTTTTGTTTGGATACATTTATCAAAAAGTGATTTTTACCAAATCTGTGTAACCACGTAAAGTGTTCAATCCAACAATGTCTATCACATTTGTTGATTGTGCTAGGCCTTACGAACAATGTTTAGCTGTTTGTATTACCATGACATTTATGCTACAAAAATTTATTAAATAATGCTTAAGTTCAATGTTTTTAAAACCGGACCGGAGATCGAACCGACGAGGCCTCTGGTTCATGGTTCAATCGGTTCAACCGGTTCAATCATGGTTGAACCGGATGAGTAATTTGTTAAATAAAAAATAAAAAATATTAAAGTTTGGAGAAAAAAGTAAATTTAAAAATAAAAAAATGTATTTCGAGCGGTTCAATCTGGTTCGGTTTCCGGTTCAAAACGATTGAACCGCGGTTCAACCCGGTTCTTCCCCGGTTCGATCCGGTTCTGGGCGGTTCAATAGGACTACGGTTCAAATGGGGTTGAACCAACCGGCCGGGGGTCCGGTTCCCGGTTCAACCGGCCGGTCGGGTCTTTAAAACATTGTAAGTTAATAAAATTTATGCCCCTAAATCAAAGTTGTAGAACTGAAATAATAGAACCAATATATGTGACGTGACTAAAACATAACTCCATCGATCATGGGGAACCAAAAAATAATTTTGTAGGATTGAAACATGAAATTGGTCTTAATGTTCATCAATAAATAACTAATTCAGAATCTTATATTGATAACAGACTGGAAAATATATCCTGAACATAGACAAAAAAATGCTCACAATAAGTGTATTGACAAAACTAAATGTGAAAATAATTCCCATTGAGCAGGCCAAATATAAATGTTTCTTTAGTGTCTGTATCATGTTGAAGAAATCTATTGGACACAAATATAAATGCCAATACACACATCTAAGTACTAATAATAGTAATTAATAGATGAAGCACTAATGTAAATCTAGAACCATGTACTATTATTTTTCTGACGTGAGAAACTTATCTTGGCTACTTTCCAGTAACACTTATTTATATTCTCATCAGGCTTTGTAACAGTTCTACTATAATTTTATTTATTTTAAAAACCACTCATAATCAACACAATGTTAACTGTTAACTCGGAGCTGCATTACTTTTAGGATTTTGTTTATATAGCTACATTTAGGTGCCAGCTGCCGGATACACTACCTGAGATATATTGTTTGTATAGCTGTGCTTTTGACATTGACTTGCTGTATTTTTGGTAATAAGATTTGTCCTACGAGCTAGACAAATAAAACTAACATTTAGCCAAAAAGTAATAATTTTTAATAACAAACTGGACATCATTTATGAGGATTACAATGGAATGTAGATCAACTATTGCTAAAAAATACTGGTAGTGTATAATATATTTTTTTGGAGCCGCCATTAACAAATTTTAATAAAGGGAGTGCGGATAAAATTCTGCAACTCGGTGGTTCTTGCTGCCTTTGTACTGAACTATGTTGCATTTCTTCTATCATCTATTGTACAATTTCAAATAAGGTCACTGCAGCAAAGACCAGAAAGAGAACACCTCCGATGTAGGCAATAACCTTCAAAAGAAATAAAAATACTGTTCTTAGTTCATAGCTGCATGAGGTTATATTCCAAACAGATACACAGTTGTACTGTATGTCCATGCTTCAAATGTAACCCACTATCATTCTATGAAGTATCTACAGAATATAAAGTTTGGTCAGCAGAGCATTAACATTCATATGGTTATGATAGTTGCTCTTAATCACCCCAACCAGCAGGGATACTTCATGTCATCTATTATCTAGGGAAAAGAACATGTTCTTTTCCAATAAGGTCCCTCCAGATGAACGACTAGCGTGTTGCTGTTGTTCAAAGATGCCATATATATATATATATATATATATATATATATATTATACTTGAATTCCTTGGCAGAAAATTATCTACAGAAGAATTCCATGACTTACATTCTATACATAGCACCAATTTAATAAAATCATTTTGTAGATCATAATGGTTAAAATTACATTTTTGGTTAAACTAGTTAACGAATTTAGTTGAGGTGATATCATGTATCTATAATTCCCAGCTCATGAAATATGATCCATTTATAAAACGGTGGAAACTATGAAATTGGAAGTATACCTTCTCCGACAAAAATGTCCCCAGTAAAGAGCCCCCGAGTACAGCTAGCTGCATATATAAGATACATTCAACATATAAAATCCCAAAGTTATTTACGGATATGTGACAAGAAAGAAAAGGATAGTGTATTCAAAGAATATAAATAAATTACACATGTTAAACATTCCATGATAGTTGAGGTATTCCTCATACAGTTATAAATCCATCAGTTTGGGGGTGCTAAATAATACTCATCGGGAAAATTTAGCTCACAAGAACTGAAGAAAGTGATTTCCAACTAAGATGTTTTTGAATGTTACTAAAGAACTAAGAAAATGGATACAAGTATCTTCAGTAACTCATTTTGTGCTAGGCTTATCTATCTTTACCAGCTGTTTACTTATATATTTCCCTTTTTATTTTTTGTTGCCCTTCAGATTGAGATTTTGGCAAATCCAATTTGTACTTACTACTCCTGAAGCCGAAATTAAATACTACCCTTTGTAACAAAAATATAAGCAAAAAATTACATCTATCAATTGAGACCAGATACATGTACTTGTTGCTTATATTTTGTAATGGAGGGAGTATTATGTTAATTCCAAACAATGCATTTATTGTTACTTAATGAACAGATCCAGCTGTTTACTTATATTTCCCCTTTTAGTTTTTGTTGCACTTCAGATGGAGATTTGGGTCCAATTTCTACATACTACTCCTGAAGCCTAAATTAAATACTATTATGTTAATTTCAAACAATGCATTTATTATTACTTTAAAAGAACAGATACCCCTATTCAGAAGTTGCATCAACTCATTGTTTGAAAAGGAGTTACCAGAGTTGCAACACCATGACCGGCCAGTGATCCAGCTATGACTCCAAGGGGTGAAGAAGCAGCTGCAAGGGCTAAATAGTAGTGGGGAATAGTTCAGATTCTTTGAAAACGGGTTGAATGCATGCCAAGAAGCAGGATAACATTTCTTGCAATTTGAGACGAATTAAAAGATCAACAAGATAATTATAAACTAAAATTGTACTCGTCCAGATTAATTGGCATTCTGACCTGGTATACCAGTCAGCTTTTGTCAATATCAAGTTATCAATACATTTAATTTCCTTATTTACATATTAGTTTGTTTTATAGGGATTTTAGAGCAAGTTTTTGTTTCCTCCTACACTTTCAATTCAAACCAAAGACTGGTACGAGAAAAACAATGTTTTAATTATAAGTGGTTCATATATAATAGAGCTTTATGTACCAACAATTCTAACTTTAGCACTCACCAATTGTGGAGAAAAATGATTTATCACCCCATTCAGCTACAAAAACTAAGAGAAAAGTGCTGACAATTGTGCTGGCAGCAGATACTACCCCAGCTCCGTTTCCAGAAAATTCTGAAACTGCTAACTCTGCCTGATTAAAATAGGAATCTTAGAAAAAACCGTGAACCATTTCAAAGTGAAGAAAAACTAAACTGGGCTTAAACCAACGTATATATCCAGCACCTTTTACTGCAAATGCCAAATATTACCTCCTTCTGCTCGTCATCTGATTTTTGTCCATCACTAGATGAGGCATCCAGCAGAGTAGAGACCCCAAAGTACACCTGAAGTCAACTCAGTGTATCCCAGCAGGGTGTTTCATTTGCCAACAGAAAATGTAAAGGATAAATTTTGTGTACCATCTAACCATGGAAATTACTAATGCAAATTTTTTTGGGTGCAATGGTAGCAATGATATTTGAACTTATATCCTCATGTAAACTATCCTGAGCCCTCACACCACTAGCTCAATCAAAGTGATTTAAACACTAATGCATTTATAAAAACTATAGGCGATATTTACCAATAGGCAAACAGCAGCAATGTCATCAATAGGTAAATCAGTTTCTCCAAACCTGTGCACAGTAACCTTTTAGATGAACTCTGGAGAAGTCATTCTTAATCTGTAACTGGTTATAGTTTCTCCTAAAAATACTAGTCAGATCAGATAGTCAAATTATGCTTTCAAGTTACATGGTTTCAAACACTACATATCCAAAAGAAGGCATAGAAAAAAGTGATAACATTCATATAAAACACGGAAATTGGTCAAACTAAACACATCTCTGCATCACAGAGAATCAATTGATTACTTTCCTTGCAAATGATTAAAATTGTATTCCAAAGAAATTTGATATTGTATTTATGATAAAACTGTTTTAAGGTTGGTCAAAGGTTCAACCAAGTTGAAAAATAACATGGTAAATCAGTTTCAAACTTGTAGCCTATACAGTGTTCATCATATTGCTTCATGTTCACTTTCCTAGTATGACCAAGTCATATCACATAGTTTATAAATAAATTAAAGAAACAAAGAAAATACCTGAATGGCAAGATTTCATCAACATAATGAAAAGTTCGCCCAAGAGCAACAGATATTACAGTCATTGCCCTGCCAAAAACAAATAAATTAGTAAATATTATTGATTTGAAGATTAGTGTTTATTGGAAAGATACACAAAAACACACAGATTTTACGAAATAATTGGTGTCCATAAAAGTGGCAAAATTGCGGACAAAGTTATTTCACTTATTAACTTCTAGACACAACATAAGCATGAAGAATTTCGTACAGATGCAACGCTTTGTCTTTCCAGAACGTATGCGAAGAAAACCATTAGAGTCTACTCATATTGTCTGCTAGCTAACTCTGGAGAATTTTGATTTGCCTATTTCATTATTATTCGAAGTTGTTAAAATATTTTAACCGCAAACACTTGCATCAACTTATCATGCAAGCTGAGTAATCATGGAAAACACCATCAAAACAAAAGCGTCTAATGCAAGGGCATCTAAATCACCATGAAGCATTAAAACATACGCAAGTGCTCCGAATGTACCAAGGAAAACAACACCAGCTGAGTTCCTAGCTGCTAACAGTGCCTGCATAAGACAATAAAAACCCAAATCAAACTTATTTACAGAGCTAGCCCCATTCAATTCATCGCATTAAACAACTTATCAGAGAGACTGTAATGGTTTTTTAATAGCACGATTGCTTTTCTTCATGTTGTGCATTTGGTTTGATAGGAATTAACTGAACCACTATTTTCTGTGAACTCACTGCAATGAAAAAGGTCTTGTCTCCAAGTTCAGAGAAAAATATCAGCAGAAAAGCCTGTGATAGAGCAGAAAACAAGAGAACCAATATCAGTCTTTGAGAAGCTAGGTAGTAATTTGTATCCAACTAATCTTACTTAAAAGTACAACAAAGTCTCCACCGTAAATCTGTAATTAATATGGAATAAATAACAGTAAATATATTTCTTATGTATTTCTATTCTTCATTTTTGGTTTAATACACAAAACCTAAACCATTGTATCTAATTATACAAGTAGCAGGGAGATTTTCCTAACTGAAGCAAAACCTGTGCTTAAGTCACCGAGATCGCCAAATATGGGAATTGAATTCAAACCAGTGGCGGCAAAGTCAGAAGCAGCCGCAACTGCTGGATAAGAATTTTGAAGTGTAAGGAACGCAAAGAACAGCATAAACTTGACAAGTCCCATGGATCCATTATCACTATCAGAAGGAATAATTGGTGAGGCCAATTGACATTCTCGATTGGAGTTATCAGCAACAGAGTCATCCGAATTGTGAAGATTGTAAGCACGAGCGAATCCCTAGATGAAAATAAAAGCGCATTTGAAGCCAGCGACAATGAATTGAAGTAAAACGAAGTTGAAGATAGGTGCGGGAAATCACCTCTGTGTCCCGTAGCTTATTACTGATTTGGAAATGGCGAAGAGGAGGAAAAATGCAAGAGGAGATAGGTGACGTGGCGAAAGTTGAAGAATGCAGAGTGAGAGTGAAAGAGGGGGAGACGAATGGTTTTGGAAAGGAAGGGAGTGAATGCCGGCGTAGGAAGCTGTGTGAGAGTGAGTGTGATTGCATCTCTAATTTCTAAATTTCTACGGCACTTCCCTCTTCCCTGCGTTTATTGCTTGCCTCTATACTCTGCTCTGCTGTGCTCCTCAATTCTCCCTTTCTGTCTCCGATTCCTTGGATAAGCCCCGCGCCACCATTCACCAACCAACTCTTACCCGTTTATTATCTCGGCGTAAATGCACTTTTGTCCCCGTATTTTATCAAATCCGTAATTTTGGTTTTCTGATTTTATTTTTTACAATTTCGATCCCTAGGTTTATTAAATCCGTAGTTTTAGTTCTTTTATTTTTTTCTTGCAATTTTGATCCTTCAATTTGATTAAATCCGCAATTTTACTCCCTCCGTTAAATTGTCATCCAATTTTTTACGGCAATATTTACATGTCAGTAAGGTGGTGACGTGGCTGATGGTGTTGAACTACGACGCCCAATGATTACGTAAGCACGACACGCGTCTACCACGTAAGCATTTTGTGTCCAAAATTGGATTGCAATTTAACAGAGAGACTAAAATTGTGGGGAAAAAATTGGAGGACTAAAATTGCGAATTTGGGGACCAAAATTGCAAACAAAAAAATAGAGAGACTAAAATTGCGGATTTGATAAAATAGGGGGACCAAAACTGTAGTTAAGCCTATTATCTTTTCACCTTTATTTTTCATACCCCACAATTAAGCAAAATACCCATTTTACCCGTATTAACATCAAAAACCCAAAAATTATGTGCCTTGATTCTAATGTTTGTTTGCAATATCTTAGAATCAAGGGTTTGCAAAATACCTTAGATGATTATGCCTAAGCTAAGAGTTGAAGGTATTCAATCTCAAGCATTCAAGAATAAAACTTTCATTCCATAAACTAACCATAAATAATTCCATGAGTGATCAAATCATAAAAAGCATTAAGAACAGATATTAAATACACAAAGTAAGAGAGCATATGACATAAAAGTTAATCTAAACCAGTTATAATAGTGTTTCCTCAATATTCATGCATCCCTAACAAAATGATATTTAGCTACACATAGTGGAAGAAGAGGGAAAACATAAATTACAATTTAATGAAGAAGATAAACTCATTTGAGGCTCCAAATCTTCTTCCCAAGCCTTGAATCTTCGATATGGATGAAATGGAATGAGTGCTTTCGAGTTATAGGGTTTCAAAGAGTGTAAAAACTACTTTTTCAGATCCTCTAATGTCTTTAAATAGCCCAACAATTAGGGCAACTTTCCCTTGTAAAAAGATAACAAAGACCCTCTAAAAAGGTGGTTTATCCATTTCAGAATAAAGAAATCTTATGTGGGTCCCGCCCTTAACTCTGTTGCACAAACTCTGCTGATAGGATAACCGACAGTTTTTAAAGGCAACTTCCACTTGTGGAAATCCAGTGCAAAATGCAACTGCTACATCTCCCTATTTTAAGTGCAACTTATACCAGTGGAAGTTTAGTGCAAAATGAGACCGTCTGGTGTTGACAAAATTTTGTTGCGGTGTAACCTGCCTTAAATCGCTCCAAACTTCACCTTTAGCCTGCACAACTTTTTCTTCGACTTGATCTATTTCCTATGCACATAAACACAAAGGAAACCAGTCTAACCACTACTGTCATACCCTAATTTTGTCCGGCTAATTGAAAAATCAAAAAAAAAAGTTATTTATTTTCGTCGCTTTAATCGTGCGCGTGTCTTTAACGCCCAACGTGTGACATTCATTTCGATACTCGTTTTTGTTGATATTGCTCTATCTTCATAAAATATAAAAAAATATAAATAAAATGTAATATAAAATTAGACAAGAGCTGAATAGCCAAAATCCCTTTTATTACATAACCAGGTCCTTTTACACATATGAACAAAAAGCAAATAGTACAAAAGTTTAAAATAAAATTCAAAAAAAGAAGGAAAAGGGCGCAGCTTACAGCTGCCCCATCTAGGATTAGGGTTATTATTTTTCTTTCCTTGATGCTGTCTGTAGCGACCGAAAAATCCGAAGGAGGGATTCTTCGTTGTTTTTGAACAATGGAGCCGCCATCAATATTTATTTTTAGGAAAACATTGAAAAAACCTTTGTTTTTGGGTTCGGGGGTCGATTAAGTGCGGGGAAGGTACTAGCACCCCGCAACATCCTAAAAAAGGTTACCTTTTAATTTAATGTGTAGGAAAAAAAAATTAGTTTAAAGAAAATATTTTAATTTACCCTTTTTGTTATTTGCAAAAAAAACGGAAAGGAAGACTTAATAAAAATTTTAGTTTTTTGCGCTTGACAGGAGTGGGCCCCCGCTCCTACGTATCTCCGGGTGCGATGGAGAAATCAAAGCTACGTAGTTCTCGGGTAGAAAATATTTGTGTGTTGGTATTTTTTATTTTTGAAAAGTTTGCGAAAACTAGAGGCCGTTCATGGTGACCAAACAGATAAATCCAGAGTGGTCGTCATTAATGGCTTATTCGGAAAAGAAAGGTATTTACAGCGTTCAAACGGGCGGGGCCCAGAGTGACTGTTATAAATACCCGGTTTGTGATCGAGCGTTTCGTTCGAAAAAAATGCTTACTGGGAAGCGTGATTTTTTTTAGAAAAAGGGAGTTGAGATTACGTTTGTTTTCTATTAATTGAAAATTTCTTGAAGTTTAGGCGGGTGTTTGCGATGATCAAACGAATAAATTCAGAGTGATTACCGCTACTAATCCGCTGTGAAAAAAAAGAAGGTTAGTCCTAACGGTCAAACAAGCTAGGCTCAGAGTGACCATTAGTAACAACCTATTTTTTGTGTGAGTATGGTTGTTTGAAATAAAGAAAAATGATTTGAAAGCATTATGGGGTGAATAAAAGCGGAATAGGTGGTAGTAAAAAAAAAGGAGGCACAATTAGCAACAAGGAGTGTTGTATCAAAAATGGGGGGTGTGAACAGTGAGACCAAATCGTTTTTTTATGAACTAGGTTGTGTTTAAAAAGATGGGGTTGTAGTAAAAAAATGGATGGGTTTGCTGTCAAAAAGGGTACTGTATTACTAAAAACGTGGGGGTGCAATTAACATAGGAGTTTAAATCTAAAAACAAGGGTTGTATTATCAGAACCTGGGGGGTGTCAATAGCGTTTTGACGCTAAAAAGAAAAATGGTTGCCGGGGGTGCAAATAGCGTTTTGACGCTAAAAAGAAAAATGGTTGTCGGGGGTGCAAATAGCATTTTGACGCTAAAAACGGTTGATCAATTTATTTTTACTTTTTTGCTATTTGACTAAATTACTCTTCATCCTTTTTTGGGGAAAATGATTATTATTATTACCCTTTTTTTTTTTAAACGGATAGTGATATTAGTAACCAATTATTTTATATAAAAAAAAAAATTTATTTTGAAAAGGATTTTATTTTAATCCGAAAATTACATTAATATTTAAATAAAAAAGCAACAAATTTAAATAATAAAAAAACAGCAACTTTTTAATATAAAAAAAAAACAGCAACATTTAATAATAAAAAGAACAGCAACATAAAACATAACAACACTTAAAAAAAAAAGCAACACTTTTTTAATAGAAAAACAGCAACATTTATTTTTTTAAAAAAATATATTTTTTTATTATTTTATTTTAATCCGAAATACAGCAAAAATAACAAAAAATACAGCAACAATTTAATAAAAAAAAACAGTAACACTTAATAAAACATAACAACATTTAAATAAAAAAAAAGCAACACTTTTTAATATAAAAACAGCAACATTTATTTTTTAAAAAAATATTTTTTTTATTATTTTATTTTAATCCGAAATACAGCAAAAATAACAAAAAATACAGCAACAATTAAAAAAACAGTAACAAATAAATAAAACAGCAACAATAAAAAAGCAACAATTTAGTAAAAAAACAACAACAAATAAAAACAGCAACAAATATATATACAAAAAAAAGCGACTACATTAAATAAACAAAAACAGCAATAACATAAGTAATGAGAAAAGCAACAATATTTACATGAAAAAAGAGAAAAAAACAGCAACAATGAAATAAAAAGCAAAAAAAACAATAATAATGTATTAAATCCGAAAATTACATTATGGTACCTTAAGGAAAAAACTTGGCAACGTTGGGAAGAACCTCTTCCCGGGTCTCCTTAATACAACAAGATTTTTAAACTAAAAAAAAAAATTTGGAAGGAGAAGTAAAAGAAAAGAAGGGAAAAAATAAACAATCTACACTTTTTTTGAGAATTTTCTTCTTCCCTTCTTCTCCCCAAAAAAAATCCGCCCTACAAACTTGTGGTCTCCATTTATACTAAGGGTGATGCCTTCTTTGTCTTCAAACTCGTGGCCTCCATACCTTGCACAGTAGTTCTTCCCTTTTTTCTGACTTGAGAAAGATTTGATATGATGGAGGGGTGAAGGTTTGGAGGTAGTTGGTGAAGGGAAATGATGGTTTGTGTGTGAGAGAGAAAAAAAATCCGTGAGTGTGTGTGAGAAGAGGAATGGGGGCGTGAAAGGAGGAGAGCCATGTGAGGGAAATGAGTGTGTGAGTGTGGGTGTGTAGGAGAGGGATTGGAGAAGAAGGATGAGTGAATGTGAGGAAAAAAGAAATGAGTGTATGAGTGGTAGGAGAGTGAGAGAGTGCCGTGAGTGTGTGAGAGAGGAAAGAGAAAGGGAAAGAGTGAGTGTGAGGGAAAAGAGTGGGAAGGGAAAGTGATGTGAAGGAAGTGATGTGAGTTAGGGTTTGGTGAAGGGAAGTGGGAGGCGTGTATGGGGAAGTGGGAGGCGTGTATGGGGAAAGGAGATGTGGGGAAGTGGGAAGTGTGTGGGAAGAGTGAAGTTGCAAGTTCCAAGGAGGAAAAGAGGGAGAGTGGATCGAGTTTCAAGGGAGAGAGGTGGGGTGTGGCCGAATTTTTAGGGTTTGGGGAGTGGGGTAGCCGAATTTTTTAGGGTTTGGTGGAAGGGAATTAGGGTTAGGAAAGAGTGGGTTGGATATGGGTTGGGTGGATGGGTTAGGAAGGAGTTGGGTTGGGTTAGGCGAATTGGGTTAGGGTTTGGTGGAGGAATGGGCTTTAAATGGCCCAATCCTGATTGCACCTCTATATTTTTTTTACAGACCCCCCCTTATGCTCCTTTGCCTATTTTGTTTTAATACTTCTAATTATTATCTTTTCAACGATTAAAACCTGTAGCAAACTAAAATAAAATAAAACATGACATAAAAAAGAAAATAATTATTTTTATTAAAAAATAAAAATTTCTTATCTTTGGATAGGACAAAATTAGGGTATTACAGCTGCCCCTCTTTATTTATATTTTGCTAGGAAATCGGAGGGGTTCCAAATTTCTCGAGGAAAATAGAAATAAAGATAGAGAGACACTAATTATGTCCAGACTGAGGTTTTTTGTTTTTTTTTTTTGAAACTCATGAAAACTGGGTTGCTTTAGACAGAAAGTAAATGGGGATCGCTGGGGATCTGAAGGATCGCTGGGGATCTGAAGGATCGCTGGGGATCTGAAGGAGCATCGGGGCTCTGAAGGTCTAGTTCAAAATCAATGCTTGGCGCATCGACTTGCGTTCGACTGAGGGACCGTCGGGGTCTGAAGGGCATGCCTAAGCCTGAGGGACCGATGGGTCTGAAGGAGCGCAACTAGCTTATGGTACTAGTAATACGGTCTGGGGGTGGCCTTTTTTCGAGCGGCCATTAGGGTTAATCAGGTCCGGAACTGATATAACCACGAAGGACGTGCACTGTGTTTTTTAGGCGGACACAGCTAGTCTGAAGGGCCTGGGGCCGGATGATCCGTCGGTTGCTCGATAACGCGACGTGCGATCTGGATTGAAGGACCAATGTTGGTCTGAAGGAGCGCCTGGGCTCTGAAGGACCGCTGGGGGTCTGAAGAATTGTTGCTAACGATACATACTAAAATTATCTCAACAGACGCTTGCAATGAATGATGCATGCGTGCATGTAGTTAAATAATTGATGACATGATGAATGAAATGTGGAATGATTTTGTTTTTTGGCTTTTGTTCTTGGCCTTTTTTCTTTTTTCTTTTTTCATTCTCTTTTCTTGCTCTTTTGCTCTTTTTGCTCCTTAGCTCTTTATTGACTTTGCTGGCATCATCAAACTCGCATGACTTTTGACGTGGGATACGAGGGTTGCCTCAAGCAGTGGTGCCAAAGTGCGAGTTATTAAGATTTGCTGAAGTGATTGTGCATTTGTCCTTTTTGCAACTTTATGAGAGATCATCTTTTTTTTGTGATTTTTAGAAATTTCGCAATGACTATAATGCTTGTGATCATGCACATGTTTCGCAATTCAGTATCGTCTACCATGAACATTATTTTTACGATAAGAGGGAAATGAGAGAATAAAGGAAGTGTTTCATATTCAAATGGAAAACGAATGCGCAGAAGGTCGCGCTGACTGAAAATTACATTGGGAGTTTAAACTACAAAAAGAGAAGAAAAAGAAAACAAGGAAAGCTGATCTTTTGATTGTTTGTATCTTTGAAGTAATAACGCCAATCGCCCATTAACATAACTTTGAGCATTCATTGTCCAACTTTCGGAGGTATTGACTGCCTTTGTAGCTCAAAGTCCAACTTCTGACCCTAATTTTTGCCTGGACTGCTCTTTAGAGTTTTCAGTCCACCGGGTCGCTCTAATTTTTGCCTAGGCCGCCCTTTCGGGTTTTCGACCTAGCGAGCTCATTTTTGCTTGGCTCATCTTTCTCTTTTTCCATATATTTCTTTAGGCATAGTATTTCTTGACTGCGTCCGAGTTCACTGGGAGTGGGAGGTCTTCACCGTCCATTTTTGTGAGAATCAATGCTCCTCCAGAGAAGGCCTTCTTTACCACATAAGGTCCTTCATAGTTAGGGGTCCATTTTCCACGGGAATCCTTTTGGATAGGCAACATCTTCTTGAGCACGAGGTCTCCTTCTTGAAACTGGCGGGGGCGCACTTTTTTATCATAAGCCTTTTTCATTCTTTGTTGGTACAACTTCCCATGACATAAAGCAACTACTCTCTTTTCTTCTATGAGGTTCAACTGATCCAGGCGAGCTTGAACCCATTCTGCCTCCTCCAATTTTGTTTCCATTAGCACTCGCAGGGAGGGTATTTCCACCTCGATGGGAAGAACTGCTTCCATCCCATATACTAGTGAGAATGGTGTTGCCCCTGTTGACGTGCGGATAGAGGTCCGATACCCGTGCAAAGCGAAGGGCAACATTTCATGCCAGTCCTTGAAGGTCACTACCATCTTTTGCACGATCTTCTTTATGTTCTTATTTGCTGCCTCAACTGCCCCATTCATCTTTGGACGGTATGGGTAGGAATTATGATGCTGGATTTTGAAGTCGTCACACAACTCTTTCATCATCTTATTGTTCAGGTTGGTCCCATTGTCCATGATGATCTTATTTGGAAGACCGTAGCGGCAAATCAAATCTCTCTTTATGAACCTGACAACCACTGACTTTGTTACACTGGCGTAAGAAGCGGCCTCGACCCATTTGGTGAAATAATCAATAGCGACAAGAATGAAACGATGTCCGTTCGATGCCTTGGGTTCGATGGGACCGATGACATCCATTCCCCACATTGAGAATGGCCATGGTGCTGTTAGGACATTCAGAGAGGCAGGTGGTACATGGATATTGTCGGCATAGATTTGACATTTGTGGCATTTTCTGACGTAGTTGAAGCAGTCAGTCTCCATTGACAACCAGTAGTAGCCAGCCCTTAGGATTTTCCTTGCCATGGTGTGCCCATTAGAATGGGTGCCGAACGAGCCTTCATGGACATCTTTCATAATTCTTTCTGCTTCTTCTTCTGCTACACATCTGAGGAGGACCATATCGTGATTTCTCTTGTAAAGCACTTCCCCATTTAAGAAGAAACCCATTGACAGCCTCCTAAGTGTCCTCTTATCATTCTCAGTGGCACCAGGAGGATATTCTCTGTTTGTGATATAGTGCTTGATATCGTAATACCAAGGTTTACTGTCAGGCTCTTCTTCGATTGCCACACAATGATGTGCCGGTAGGTCTCGATGTTGGATTCGGATGAATGTCAGACTCTTGTTGTTATTGATGTTGAACATTGATGACAACGTCGCCAAAGCATCGGCCAACTGATTTTCTTCGCGAGGGAGATGATGGAAAGTGATCTCTTCAAATTGTTCAACCATCTTTTGGATGTGATCATGATAAGGAATTAATTTGGAATCCCTGGTTTCCCAGTCACCTTTTGTCTGATGGATGACTAAAGCTGAGTCCCCATATACATCGAGTCTTTTGACTTTCCATTCAAGGGCTGCTTTGATGCCTAGGACGCACGCTTCATATTCTGCAATGTTGTTGGTGCAGTAGAAACTCAGTCTAGCGGTAAACGGTACGAAGCGGTTATCAGGAGAGATCAGTACAGCTCCGACCCCGTGCCCGTATAAATTAGAAGCGCCGTCGAATAACATTCTCCACCTTTCGTTGTCCGGAGGATTCCCTTCTACGAATAGAGCCATTATATCTTCGTCTGGGAAATCGCACTGCATTGATTGGTAATCTTCAATGGGCTGGTGTGCCAAGTACTCAGCCAATGCACTACCCTTGATTGCTTTTTGGGTGACATATAAAAGGTCGTATTCAGATAGTAGCATTTGCCAGCGAGCGATCCTCCCTGTGAGTGCGGGTTTTTCAAAAATATACTTGACTGGGTCCATTTTAGATACCAACCAAGTCGTGTGGCTCAGCATATACTGCCTCAAACGACGTGCAGCCCAGGCCAGAGCACAACACGTTCTTTCCAACAATGAGTATCTTGTCTCGCACTCGGTGAATTTCTTGCTTAGATAGTAGATGGCATGTTCCTTCTTTCCGGATTCATCATGTTGCCCCAGTACACAACCCATTGACTTGTCTAGCACTGTTAGATACAGGATGAGAGGTCTGCCCTGCACAGGCGGCATCAGAATCGGTGGATTTTGGAGGTACCTCTTGATCTTTTCAAAGGCTTCTTGGCAATTATCATTCCACTTTGTTTCTTGGTTTTTGCACAAAAGCTTGAAAATGGGCTCACATGTAGATGTTAGCTGCGATATGAACCTAGAGATGTAGTTCAATCTTCCCAAGAAACCACGAACTTCTTTTTCAGTACTCGGTACCGGCATTTCTAGTATTGCTCGTATTTTGGCTGGATCTACTTCTATTCCCCTCTGACTGACTATGAAACCCAACAGCTTTCCCGATCTTACACCGAAAGTGCATTTGGCAGGGTTTAATCTGAGTTTGAACTTCCTGAGACGTTCGAAGAGTTTTTGCAGATTGACGATATGCTCTTCTTCAGTCTTGGATTTTGCAATCATGTCATCCACGTAAACCTCTATTTCCTTATGCATCATATCATGGAACAATGCGACCATTGCCCTTTGGTACGTTGCACCAGCATTCTTCAGTCCGAATGGCATTACTTTGTAACAGAAGGTTCTCGAGAGAGTGATGAAGGTGGTTTTCTCCATGTCTTCGGGGGCCATCTTAATTTGGTTGTATCCGGAGTATCCATCCACGAAGGAGAACAGAGAGTGTTGTGCTGTGCTATCTACCAGGACATCAATGTGAGGCAAAGGGAAGTCATCTTTGGGGCTGGCTCTGTTCAAATCTCGATAATCGACGCACATCCGAACCTTCCCGTCTTTCTTTGGGACCGGTACAATATTGGCTACCCATTAAGGGTATTTTGCTACTGCTAAAAACCCAGCATCGAACTGTTTCTTAACCTCGTCTCGGATTTTCAGCGACATTTCTGGTTTCATCCTTCTTAACCTTTGTTTTACCGGCGGGCATTCTGGTTTTACCGGTAACTTATGCTCGACTATGTTGGGGTCCAGTCCAGGCATGTCTTGGTATGTCCATGCGAAGACGTCAACATAGTCAAACAACAACCTAACCAATTTCTCTCGCTCGCTGTCTTTCAATGTGGTGCCAATGTTGACTTCTTTTTTGTCTTCTTCCGTGCCTAAGTTGATCGTTTCAGTTGATTCCTCGTGGGGTTCGATTATTTTTTCCTCTTGTTCCATCATTCTCATTAACTCTGGAGGGGTTTCCCAATTATCCTCAACATCTTCCTCAGTTTGATTGATGGGGTGATCAAAGTTACAATATGGATTATTGGCGTTGTTATTTTCAAAGACATTTTTTTCGGATCTGCATTTGTGTAAATTAACGGAATAAAAACGAAAGAAAGAAAATAAGAAGCGAATGTAAAAGAAAAAAAAAGGAGAACGAGGGTTTATTGGGAACTGAAATAACGTTGCATTAATATTAATACTGAAAGTAAAACATGTGTGCCCGAATGAAATATCCTAAGGCCTTGGGCAGAGCCAGAGGATTACATTATAGAAACATTACTTTGAACTAAAAACCACAGGAAAATCAATGATCTCCCAATTCTTGAGCCTTTTGTTTGCAGGACAAGGGCGTACAAGACTGTCGACACCTTCTTCAGCGCTTAGATCGTCCTCAACTGCGGCGATCTGATTGGGGTTCAACATTCCCGCACTCCGAAATCTTTCCTTGATGTCGCAGATGATGATCCTCTTCGTATTTGGCACCCTGTCCTCGAGCCTGGCTAACCTCCGCTCCTTCTTTTCCTCCACGATCCTTCTCTTGTCAATGCGATTGGGCCGATATCCTATCCCATGCCTATCTTTGTTCTCCTCTGGCTGTATTGGCGTCAGGATCCCCTGTCCGGTTTTTCCCAAGCCTCCTCCAGTTTGGTAGCCTTTTCCTAACATGAACTTAGCAACCATCACGGCAGTTTTGGATAGCTTGGGCTCTAACATAGCAGATGTATTGGCGATTTCCAATGCTTGGAAGGCACTCTCGAGAGACTCTTCAGCAGCCTCAATGTAACGAGTGGGAGCGGACTTATTTATCAACATTTCTTCCTCACCGAAAATAACCACCAGCTTATTGTTGACTATGAACTTGAGCTTCTGGTGTAAAGAAGAGGGAACTGCCCCTGCCGAGTGGATCCATGGCCTCCCCAAGAGACAACTGTAGGATGGGGCAATGTCCATTATCTGGAAGGTCACCACGAAGTGCTCCGGACCTACTTGCACAGGTAATTCCATTTCTCCGATGACTTCCCTTTTTGATCCGTCAAAGGCCCTGACTATTATGGAGCTTGGTCTCATGTATGAACAGTCCACATCTAATTTCTCCATGGTTGATCTGGGTAATACATTCAAAGATGAACCATTGTCAATAAGTACCCGAGCAAGAGAGTAATCTCCACACTTCACAGATATGTGCAGGGCCTTGTTGTGCCCCCTTCCTTCAGTTGGAATCTCATCATCAGTAAAGGTGAGATAATTACTTGCAACAAGGTTTCCGACGATCCCATCAAATTGGCCGACCGAGATGTCATGAGCGACATGGGCCTCATTCAATACTTTTGTCAATGCTGCACGATGGGCATCGGAACTGAGCAATAATGACAACAGAGATATCTTTGCGGGAGTTTGGTTCAGTTGATCAACCACCTTATACTCACTTTGTCTCATAAGCTTCAGAAATTCACTGGCTTCTTGCTCAGATAACGTCTTCTTTCCCGCATTTTTATCGACAGGTTCCTGCTCTATGCTTTTGCCCTTACGGGCTCTTTCCTCCCCTTCTTTTGTTCTGTCCTCACTAGGCCCTCCAGGGGTATAGAAACGTCCACTTCGAGTCATCCCACCGGTCCCTGAGATGTTAATGACATCTGGGGTAGTCTGAACTTTCACATCGTAACTCCACGGGACTGCATTGGTGCTTTTAAAGGGAAAAGGGACTGGCACTTGAATAGTGATTGGTTTAGGCACAGCGGTGGTTAGCTTTGTGTCTTTTTTGTAATGGATTTCCAGTGGTTTTCGGATACTCTTGCTCTGGTCAATGCTTGACTGGAGAGTCGACACGCCTTCCTCTTTCTTTTGAAGACCTATTTGTATTATGTGCCGGTCTAATAAGTCTTGCAGGACTGGTTTGAATGCTTCACAGGCCCCGACACAAAGGGGGTTAGCACACGAGCCATTTTTGGTACATCCCTTCATAATGATTCCGAAGTGACACAAATTAGCATGGATGAGGTCCAGGGGTGTGACAATGCCCTCCACCTTTCTGACCAATAATTGCCCCTCAACATTCTCAATGGCATTGACGGAGGGTTTCCCGTGCCCCGGCAGAGGGTTAGTGGCGACATTCGGACCATCTTCTGCGAAGCTTAACCATTTAGATTCAATTAAGTCTTGTACTACATATTTCAATGCCTTGCAATTTTCTGTTGAATGGCCAACTGCCCCAGCGTGGAATCCACAGCTAGCCTCTGGGTCATAGCTCCTGGGGAAAGGAGGTTGAAGGGGTCTCATTGGACGGGGAGTGATCAAGTTGTGACTGATGAGGTGATTGAATAGGTCTGTGTATGACATGGGTATTGGGTCGAAATTGGCGGGCTTTCTTTCTTGGTAGTTTTGTGGTCTATAGCCTGGGTTGACTTGGTGAGGTGGGGCTTGTGGTGTTTGAGTAGGTATTTGTAAAGTCTGTCGGGGGTTGTTGTAGGGAGGCTTTCCGGATCCAGAGACGGCATTAGCTTCGCCCTCCTTCTTTTTGGGAAAACCTGAGAAGGGCCTTTTCTGATTGCTAGTTCCAGCGGAGCTATATGCAATCTTCCCGTTTCTCCATCCATTCTCTAATCTTTCTCCGATGACGATCATATCTGAAAAGTTCGAAGACACGCTCCCAATCAACCTGTCGTAGAAAGGTGATTGAAGAGTATCCATGAACATTGATACCATCTCTTTTTCCAACAAAGGTGGTACCACCTGTGCAGCCAAACCTCTCCAGCGTTGGGCATATTCTTTGAAGGACTCATTATCTCTCTTCGTCATGCTCTGCAGCTGTGTTCTATCGGGAGCCATGTCAATGTTATATTTGTATTGCCTCAAAAATGCATCGGCTAGGTCTTTCCAGCATCTGATATGAGCACGTTCTAATTGCATGTACCAGCTCGAAGCTGCCCCAGACAGACTATCTTGGAAGTAGTGGATGAGCAATTTGTCGTCGTGAGCAAACGCCGCCATCCTCCTGCAGTACATGGTTAAGTGGCTTACAGGGCAAGTCGACCCTCTGTATTTGTCGAAGTCTGGCACCTTAAATTTTGGAGGGATGACTACGTTAGGGACGAGGCACAAGTCATAAGCATCTCTCGCACCAACATTGGATCCCTCGACTGCTCTCAACCTTTCCTCAAGCATTTGTAGTTTGTCTTTGGCTTGAGGGTTCTCCATAGAATGATTGTGAGGGAGCCCACTCATACCATAGTAAGGATGGATCATCGGAACTATGGCTGGGTTCACATTTGGGGTATGTGAATGAGTGGGATTCCTGAGGTTGGAACCCTGAGCTTGAGCGTCAACTATCGGCGGTGGAGGGCAGCCAAGTGGGAGTCTTTGTGGTATGACGACGGGGGTCGGGTTTTGAACTTGTGGTGCCCCCAGATTACCATCGTGACCCGTTGGTGTAAGCTGTTGTTGGCCCGCGACTCCTGAGGGACCGTCTTCTGGACTAGCATCGACTGTCGGAGGTGTGTAATCTTGTGGAAGTCCGTAAGGAGGCCATATGTAACCCTGGTTATTAGTCCCAGTGGGGGGCACTGTATGCGGGATCCCGAGTCCATTGGGAGGAGGAGGGTTGGTAACTTGATTTTCCGTGTTCCCAGCGGAGACATCTTCACTTGTGTCTTTGTCCCTCAAAGCTTGTAAGACCTTTAGGATTTCAGCCATCTGTTCTTTCATCCCATCTATTTCTGCCCTAAGCTCTTGATTGCCTAGGTCTTGAGGTGGATTGCCTTGATCCGGGATATCTTGAGGCGGATTGTCCTGGTTTTCTTCCATGTTTCTGGCCTGAGAACGAGTCCAATAGCGATGTTGGCGCACCAGCTTGTCTTTTACTCTCTGTTGGTGGGACATATGGTATGAGTATATGTATGAGTATATGAATGGATGAAAATGCGAATGATGCATGTGTGCATGAGTCTTATTGTTTTAGGTCGGGAATTGCAAGCGCATCCTGATTTGTCATAAGTACACAGATTAAAGTTCCACAATATTTTCAAAATAAAGGATCAGCATGTGAGACAAACAAACTTCATTGATGGAGGAAAGTACAACATTTTGGAAATAAAACTTCGAAAAGAAAAGTACAAGGTTCTTTAAATTTCACTCAAATACATATGGCTTTCATATTTCCACTCCTCCCTCTTTTTCTACTAGTAGCGCTGCCAGCCTTCTCCCAGAGTTCGGCAATCAGAACCTCGCAAAACTCCATGAATTTGGAAACTTGGACCGGGGTGTTAAACGGGTGCATTGCCGCGTTAGCCTCCTTTAGACGTTTGGGGATTCCGGTGATAGCTCGATTGGCCAGCCATGCCAACTTTGAGAATCTGTCTTTCCAGTATAAGCTTTCATTCTTCAACTCTATGAAGGCTTCATGGTTTTCTATCCTGCTGACCAACTCCACGAAGCGGTTCTCCCAATAGATGCTTTCTGTCTTCAGCTGGTGGTAGACCTCCTCTTGATATCTGATATGGTCGTTCAGCTCATCAGATTTTTCATGCTCCCTTCTTAAGGCTTGCTGGTATTCTCGGAGTATCTCTTCAATGGTATCTTTATCCTGCTTGATACTTTTCACTTGCTCTTCAAACTCGGCTGCCATCCTCCGGGATTCTCTCTTTGATACCATTAGCAGGCTCTGTGCGGTCTTTTCAGCCATCATTGATTCTTCCCATAACTTTTTCCACTTGTATGTATCATCGATGGCTTGGTTCATTTTCAGGTTGCAACGTTTTATTTCCTCTTTCGCCCCTCTTAGGTACTTTTGAACCTCTAGTTTGTTCTTTTGTTCAATCTTGAGCTGCTTGCGGCTGTCTTCAATGGCCACTGACTTACTTGCGTTCTCTTCCTCCAATTTCTGGTTTTTTAGGAGCACTTTCTCTAACTCCGCCTGCAAGCCCTTCTTTTCTTCCTCGGCTTTTGACAATGCCATTTTAAGCTTATCTAAATCTTCAACAGTGGGAAGGGTAGGTTCAGGTATTTCTTCCTCAACCCATAGTGCACTTTGGTAAGGCAATTGGGTGTCTTGGATCCTCTTTTGGAGCCATTGACGAAAGGTGGTTTCCTTATCGCCACTCTTCTTAGTAAGCTCTTGTCCCTTGCGGACGACCATATTCCATGCTTGAGAAATCTTCCGGAGCATGTCAACCTCTTTTGGGCTTCCTTCATGGAGGTAAAAAGGGATTAACATGTCTTCGGTGGGCGGATTTCGCATGGGGTACCCCAGCTGTCTTAGAGTTAGAGAATGATTGTAATTTATGCATCCTCTTGTCCCCATGAGCGGGACGTTTTGAAAGCTCCCACATTGAAAAACTACTGTGGGCCTCTCTTTCCACCATGATGGGTGCCAACGAACCTTGTATTCATGAAGGCCCCCTAGCACTTGCAACCATTCACTAGTGTTCATTGTCTTCACATCACACCCTCTGGCGTCTTCAATTGGGCCTTCTACTCTGACTTTGTTAACGAAAGCATGGGTGAGAAGCCAAACATACAAGGCGTGCAGGCAACAAGATATCCTCTTTCCCCTTAGCTCACTATAATGAGTGAAAGTACAGTAAGTGTCTGCAAGCATGGCTGGAATCGGATTGAGTGGGTTTTCTCCATCCTTGAAGGATAAGAAGACACCAATAGCTGTTGTGTCCACATATCTTTCAAGGCGTGGAAATAGGACAGTGCTAAAGATGGTCAAAGCTAACACCTGCTTAAAAGGACCCCAATTTCTAGCGTCGGCGAAGGATTTCATTTGGCTTTCCAGATACTCTTGTGGGAATCCTGCAATGCCATTTCGATTTTTCTTCCGGAGCTTCAAGTTCTCTTTGCTGGTTTGTAACATTGAGGCGAGTTTCTCATCTGTGTAGTATTGTCCCTGATACTGGTAGGGTCCATTGTCTTGTTGAGGAAAGCCGAAGATCTGTGTATATTCTTCCAGGGTAGGTGCCATCTGGAAATTTTTGAAGGTGAAGCATCTTAATGAAGAGTCGTAGAACTGGCTCAAAGCGGCAATGGCATCCGTTTGCACGTTCAATTGTAGTAACATAATAATTTTCCCATACACTCTATCAAAAGACCTGCGCTCGATGGGCGGCAATCGGCCAACACATTCCCTTAGACTTGTCAGATTAGGCTGTTTTACTATAGGGTACTTCAGAGTTTGGATTGCTTCACAGTTTGATCCCATATCGCCTTGCTTATGACAAAACTTTCGAACCTCTTACAATTCCCGGCAAACCTAAATGAGATGAATAGCATGCATGTGAGGATTTTTGTACATATTTTTTTTGTGAAATAACGATGATGTATGATGAATTAAAGAATGACGTTACATGCGTTAATAAAAGCCAATTTTGGTGATTCAAATTCTGAGAAACATTAACCATGTCACATAAAATATACGTAAAGGAAAAAGGAGTAAATGATTTTCATTATTTGATTTTTTTTGAAAGATAAAAAGTTTTTGCGATGATGCAACGGGTAGGTGAATTGCCTTTGTGTCCTAAACAGGTTAGGTCTTATATATAGGTCACGGTCTAGGGCTACTTGTGTGATCAATCTCTCAGGTGGCTCTAATCACTTCCTCACAAGGGTCTCCAGAGCTGAAATCTCTTTCGTGATATGACCCACAACGATAGCGAGCTACCTGGTGTGGGATACCACGAAAGAGCGTACTCTGGCTGAGGCTTTCATGAGAGTCAGACAGATAAAATCCAGAATGACTGACACTAATCACCTCCACTCGTCCTAGGTTTTTTTAGACCCGGGTATAGGGCCCCGCTCAAGAGTGTGTGCAATAAACAAGTGTAATTGATGTGTGTGATATAAGCAACCTAAACTACCCGCGCTGCAAAAGAAATACAGATAATAGTGCAAAGGTTTTCTACCCTAGGGTTCAATAAAGCAAATAAATAGATAAGTAAAAATAGACATGCGAATGGAAGGGCTAAGGGTAAATAAAGTACTAAACTAACAAATATCTACACATTTAACTAAGTTAGGCTTGACCCTCTTAAAAAAATTTCCCCAGTGGAGTCGCCAGCTGTAGCGACCGAAAAATCCGAAGGAGGGATTCTTCGTTGTTTTTGAACAATGGAGCCGCCATCAATATTTATTTTTAGGAAAACATTGAAAAAACCTTTGTTTTTGGGTTCGGGGGTCGATTAAGTGCGGGGAAGGTACTAGCACCCCGCAACATCCTAAAAAAGGTTACCTTTTAATTTAATGTGTAGAAAAAAAAATTAGTTTAAAGAAAATATTTTAATTTACCCTTTTTGTTATTTGCAAAAAAAACGGAAAGGAAGACTTAATAAAAATTTTAGTTTTTTGCGCTTGACTGGAGTGGGCCCCCGCTCCTACGTATCTCCGGGTGCGATGGAGAAATCAAAGCTACGTAGTTCTCGGGTAGAAAATATTTGTGTGTTGGTATTTTTTATTTTTGAAAAGTTTGCGAAAACTAGAGGCCGTTCATGGTGACCAAACAGATAAATCCAGAGGGGTCGTCATTAATGGCTTATTCGGAAAAGAAAAGTATTTACAGCGTTCAAACGGGCGGGGCCCAGAGTGACTGTTATAAATACCCGGTTTGTGATCGAGCGTTTCGTTCGAAAAAAATGCTTACTGGGAAGCGTGATTTTTTTTAGAAAAAGGGAGTTGAGATTACGTTTGTTTTCTATTAATTGAAAATTTCTTGAAGTTTAGGCGGGTGTTTGCGATGATCAAACGAATAAATTCAGAGTGATTACCGCTACTAATCCGCTGTGAAAAAAAAGAAGGTTAGTCCTAACGGTCAAACAAGCTAGGCTCAGAGTGACCATTAGTAACAACCTATTTTTTGTGAGTATGGTTGTTTGAAATAAAGAAAAATGATTTGAAAGAATTATGGGGTGAATAAAAGCGGAATGGGTGGTAGTAAAAAAAAAGGAGGCACAATTAGCAACAAGGAGTGTTGTATCAAAAATGGGGGGTGTGAACAGTGAGACCAAATCGTTTTTTTATGAACTAGGTTGTGTTTAAAAAGATGGGGTTGTAGTAAAAAAAATGGATGGGTTTGCTGTCAAAAAGGGTACTGTATTACTAAAAACGTGGGGGTGCAATTAACATAGGAGTTTAAATCTAAAAACAAGGGTTGTATTATCAGAACCTGGGGGGTGTCAATAGCGTTTTGACGCTAAAAAGAAAAATGGTTGCCGGGGGTGCAAATAGCGTTTTGACGCTAAAAAGAAAAATGGTTGTCGGGGGTGCAAATAGCATTTTGACGCTAAAAACGGTTGATCAATTTATTTTTACTTTTTTGCTATTTGACTAAATTACTCTTCATCCTTTTTTGGGGAAAATGATTATTATTATTACCTTTTTTTTTTTTTTTAAAAACGGATAGTGATATTAGTAACCAATTGTTTTATATAAATTTTTTTTTTTTATTTTGAAAAGGATTTTATTTTAATCCGAAAAATACATTAATATTTAAATAAAAAAGCAACAAATTTAAATAATAAAAAAACAGCAACTTTTTAATATAAAAAAAAACAGCAACATTTAATAATAAAAAGAACAGCAACATAAAACATAACAACACTTAAAAAAAAAGCAACACTTTTTTAATAGAAAAACAGCAACATTTATTTTTTTAAAAATTTTTTTTTTATTATTTTATTTTAATCCGAAATACAGCAAAAATAACAAAAAATACAGCAACAATTTAATAAAAAAAAACAGTAACACTTAATAAAACATAACAACATTTAAATAAAAAAAAAGCAACACTTTTTAATATAAAAACAGCAACATTTATTTTTTAAAAAAATATTTTTTTTATTATTTTATTTTAATCCGAAATACAGCAAAAATAACAAAAAATACAGCAACAATTAAAAAAACAGTAACAAATAAATAAAACAGCAACAATAAAAAAGCAACAATTTAGTAAAAAAACAACAACAAATAAAAACAGCAACAAATATATATACAAAAAAAAAGCGACTACATTAAATAAACAAAAACAGCAATAACATAAGTAATGAGAAAAGCAACAATATTTACATGAAAAAAAAGAAAAAAAAACAGTAACAATGAAATAAAAAGCAAAAAAAACAATAATAATGTATTAAATCCGAAAATTACATTATGGTACCTTAAGGAAAAAACTTGGCAACGTTGGGAAGAACCTCTTCCCGGGTCTCCTTAATACAACAAGATTTTTAAACTAAAAAAAAAAAAATTTGGAAGGAGAAGTAAAAGAAAAGAAGGGAAAAAATAAACAATCTACACTTTTTTTGAGAATTTTCTTCTTCCCTTCTTCTCCCCAAAAAAAATCCGCCCCCTCCTACAAACTTGTGGTCTCCATTTATACTAAGCGTGATGCCTTCTTTGTCTTCAAACTCGTGGCCTCCATACCTTGCACAGTAGTTCTTCCCTTTTTTCTGACTTGAGAAAGATTTGATATGATGGAGGGGTGAAGGTTTGGAGGTAGTTGGTGAAGGGAAATGATGGTTTGTGTGTGAGAGAGAAAAAAAATCCGTGAGTGTGTGTGAGAAGAGGAATGGGGGCGTGAAAGGAGGAGAGCCATGTGAGGGAAATGAGTGTGTGAGTGTGGGTGTGTAGGAGAGGGATTGGAGAAGAAGGATGAGTGAATGTGAGGAAAAAAGAAATGAGTGTATGAGTGGTAGGAGAGTGAGAGAGTGCCGTGAGTGTGTGAGAGAGGAAAGAGAAAGGGAAAGAGTGAGTGTGAGGGAAAAGAGTGGGAAGGGAAAGTGATGTGAAGGAAGTGATGTGAGTTAGGGTTTGGTGAAGGGAAGTGGGAGGCGTGTATGGGGAAGTGGGAGGCGTGTATGGGGAAAGGAGATGTGGGGAAGTGGGAAGTGTGTGGGAAGAGTGAAGTTGCAAGTTCCAAGGAGGAAAAGAGGGAGAGTGGATCGAGTTTCAAGGGAGAGAGGTGGGGTGTGGCCGAATTTTTAGGGTTTGGGGAGTGGGGTAGCCGAATTTTTTAGGGTTTGGTGGAAGGGAATTAGGGTTAGGAAAGAGTGGGTTGGATATGGGTTGGGTGGATGGGTTAGGAAGGAGTTGGGTTGGGTTAGGCGAATTGGGTTAGGGTTTGGTGGAGGAATGGGCTTTAAATGGCCCAATCCTGATTGCACCTCTATATTTTTTTTACAGACCCCCCCCTATGCTCCTTTGCCTATTTTGTTTTAATACTTCTAATTATTATCTTTTCAACGATTAAAACCTGTAGCAAACTAAAATAAAATAAAACATGACATAAAAAAGAAAATAATTATTTTTATTAAAAAATAAAAATTTCTTATCTTTGGATAGGACAAAATTAGTGTATTACACTGTCCATTTGTGCCACCCATAGCCAGCTAGCTGCTGTCCTTGATCCTTATCCAATTGATGTCCTTTTGATTCCTCCTCAAAAATGCTGTCCTTTTGATGCCATTCTTTTTGCCCTAATTGCTGACTGTCCTTTGACTCCTCAGCACCACACCAACCTGCCTATAAATACCAAACAGTGACACACAGTCAGGGGACAGCAAGCAAAAATCAAAGAAAAACACAAACTAAAATTGGGGAGAAAAACAATTGTCATTAGAAGCACAAAAAAAGAAAGAGCTTGAAGGTGGTGGTTGCCACCGTGCACCACTGCCCCTCGCACCCAAGCATCCACCACCTCCCTGTCAGTCACCACCAAAAACCACCAAACCAAACCCTCTCAGCCACCCTTAACCACTGTCAGGCACATCACCGTAGCTCGCCAACCTCGCAACAACCACCCACGACCCCACTGTCCCTCTTCGCCGGTACCACCACCACGGCTCTCCCTCCATCGACGTCCTAACGACCACCAACCAAACACCATCTCTGTCCCTCAACCACCATATAAACCGAAACCACTAATAACCACCAAGCGCCATCTTCGTCCCCTACCATCGCAACATCGCCGAAAACCATACCACCACCGTCGAAGCTCCGACGGAAACCACACCGTCGCTGACCCAGAACCGAAATCGTAACCACCGTGAGGTCACCCTTTCCGCCGCGAAGCAAACCCGGATCGAACCGAAACCACGCGATAGATTACCTTTCTCTCTCTCGTTTTCTTTCTCCATATCTCTCGCCTCCGTTTTTTGGAAAGGGAAACTTCGCGTCTGGTGAGAAAAGGGAGAGGCGAGATTAAGCTTATTTTGGTTGATGAGAAGAAGAGAGGAGATGAAATCAGGAGGGAGAGGGAGAGATGCGACGGTGAGGAGAGGAGAATGGTGGTGGTTCGGTGAAGAAAAGAACGGAGTTGGGGGTGATAGGAGTGAAGCAGCGTTGTTGGGAGAGGAAGGAGTCGAAGATGAGGTTTGAGAGAGAGGAGACGAACGCGGCGCTGAGAGGTATTTAGAATTAGGGTTCCTTTTTTTTCCTTCGCTTATATAGTAGGTTTATTTTATATATTTATTTTTTTTATCAGATCACTCTTCACACCCCCCTCTTTTCACTAACACCACCCTTGAAGCCCACTACTCTTAGGGCCCAAATCCGTAAGTAAAAACTAGCTGGGCTCGCCATTCGCACCTCCTTTTTAAAAATACGATATCCTGCTCCTTTTCACACCCCTGTCAAGCGCAAAAATAAACATTTCCATTACCTTTCTTTCTTAATTCATTTTTTTTTACAAAAAATCACAAAATATAAATAGGGGACTAAGTCGACTGTACAGTCGGGTTAGTCTGCTTTTTAGGTCACTAATGAACCGTTACGGATCATGTCCTAAAATCCCTATTTAAAATAAACAATTTCTAAATTAAAAAAATATACAAACACATCTCTTTCATTTCAAAAATCAAAAATCTTATTTTCAAAGTAGGGGATTAAGTCGGTCGTACGGCCGGGTTAGTCATCGTTTTAGGATAAGTGAACTGTGGTCCTTCAGAGCCCCAGCGCTCCTTCAGCCCCCAGCGGCCCTTCAGAGCCCCAGCGCTCCTTCAGACCCCCAGTGGTCCTTCAACACAGATCACACAGTCCTAAAATCCCTATATTAAAAAACACCAACCAACAAGCATTTTCTACCAAGAACTACGTGCGATTTGATTCTCTACCAGGAGATACGTAGGACCGGAGGGCGGCCGACCTCTGTCAATTGCACTAATAAAAAAACCTTTTTTATTCTTTTCCTAAATAATCATTTTCTTAAATAAAATATCAATTTTCTTCTTTCTTTTCAATTCACAATAAAAGGGTAAAAATAAACATTTTCAAAATTAATATTCTTCCCTACAACTAGTTAGCAGGTAACCTTCATTAGGAAGGATGTCGTGGGGTGCTAATACCTTCCCCACGCATAATCGACTACCGAACCCTTATCTGGTCTCAAGGACCCTTATCCATTCCAAAAGGGATTTTCCAATGTTTGCCCTTATTATTAAACTTTGGTGTCGGCTTCATTTTTTGAACATTCGAGGAATCCTCACCCGGATTTTTCGGTCGCTACAGCTGGCGACTTCGCTGGGGATTTTTAGAGAGTCAAGCCTAGTCTAATTAGTTGTAGGATTAATTGTTGATTTAATGTTTATTTTTACCCTATACTTTTGTCTTTTATTCTTGCATATTATATTATTTTCATGTGATATGTAAACCTTAGGATAGAAGACCATTATGTTTGTATATGTGATTATTCTTTTATTTTATTGCCAATTATATTCTTTTATGTATATAAACCCTAGGGTAGAAGACAGTTATCATTGTATATGTGTTTGTTTGTTTTGCAGCTTGGGGATATATCTGTCGTTTTGCTCCTACACACACTGCACTACTACACTTTTGCACATATGTGAGAATAGTCCTATACGCGGACTGGAGTATAAACTAAGTTAGAACGAGACTGCGTAGTAATGGCCCTCTGGATGTACGTCCAGCTCGGTGGTTACGAAAGTCTCACCTAGAGTTTGGTCCCTTCGAGGGTGCTATCACTTCTAATAGCTTGCCTATTGTTGTGGCTAGCGTTCTCGAACGGGGTCGTTGGCTCTAGGAACCTTTTTAGGACCTTGTAGAGCTACCCTTTGAAAGGTTCACTTAGTAGAAAGAATCTTAGATCTATTCTTAAGGAAACCCTTGTAGGACACAAAAGAGCATCATACCCCTTGCATTCAAACAAACCTAATACTTTTCTTTTTTCAAAATCACTAAAAAAAACATTTCATGCTTCCTTCATTTGCATGCACATGAGACGACATCACTCCTTCCATCCATCATACAAAAATCATCATGCATTCATGACAAAATAAAATCACTCTTTTCACGTTCAAAAATATCATTCAATATCCAATAGTCTTTTGTTAGCTGAAGCATAAGAAAAAAGGGGGGGTAAACCATACCTATTTAAATGATCCTTCCGTCACGTTCAAAAATCATCACGCATTTCATTCATCTCTGTTGTCGCTCATGTACAAAAAACGTTCATATGTTCATGCATTATACTTTATTCAAAGAAAACATATAAAAAAAATCACCATGCATTCATACTAAAATGATTTTTCCATAAACATTTCATTATCATTCCCCTACCATGCATCTTATCATCTAGAAAATAACAAAAATATCATTCATCTCATCCAAAGTGCATCATCTTTCATATCCATACACCAAAAATAATAAATATCGCATTGGTATTATAAAAAAATTGCTTTCATTCATTATTTCATTACTCCTCTTCATGCATCGTAAAGAAACAAAAACAAAAGTCCTTCATTCTCATGCATCTCAAATACAGCTCCTTCATGTGCCATAAAAAAACAAAAACAAAAGTCATTTATTCCTCTCACATCCATCTCAAGGGCATTAATCCTCTCACATGCGTTAAAACAAAACTAGGAATTGCTTAATTTTCTTCTATTCTTGCACCGTTCATCATCCAATAATTCTTTTTGTTGTTTTGTTAGCCTCTCACTCTAGTTGAACTTTAAAAAAATAAAAAATAAAAAAATCACACACTTGCTTAAGGTATCATTATGCATTTCATTCACCTGCATCATTGTCTGTATACAACAACACCCATATGTTCATGCATTCTGCTTTATTCAAATAATTTTTCCAAAAAAAAAAAATGAAACTCATAAGTTTTTTTTTTGACACACTGTTTGATGAGAGACGATGCCTTCTTGAAAATATATTTTAATTGATTCCTGTTCCTTGGAAAATGTTGTCATACCCTAACTTGATTCACCAACATCAAGTCCTTTACCCTTCACTCCATATGCATCCTACTCATACCCGCCACATTCATGGAAACCATCCACCCACTTAACCCTTCAATGGAATTCACCGATGACCCATTCACCATCATGGTCACTCCAACATTGACCACATCTTCAAACCCTTGCTCCTGCAGTTTTGACCCTTAGCCTCAGAGACACACCCCACCAAAGGCATCAGCCAACACATAGCTCACCCCCGTGATAAGAAGCTTAAATGTCGATTTTGTCAACTTGTGTGGTTTTGGGCAATTAAAATTGTTCCGTTTTAATTGGTGTTAACTCTCCATGAAGCGTTTGCAAAATAAACAAACATGACATGTGTGTTTACTCTTGTTTGAGTCAGTTATACTACCCCCATTTATCCTTCGTTTTCAAAATCAGATCCAACCATCCATAAAATGCCCAGTCCCCACAAGAGTATTTCATTCGCTTTCCCCCAGTGATGAAATTTCACCAATAGCACTTTTTATGCTCCATACTGGGGCAGAGTAATGATCACAGATCTCCTGCTGGCATTCTAAACACTCGTGCAAGTTCTTTGAGTTAAAAAAAACCCAAAAGAGAGAAAGGCCCGTTAGGTTGAAAACTCACAAAAGCAACCCAAGCAAAAATTAGGGCATAAAAAAGGAAAAAATAAAGAAAAGCAAATATGTTAAAATGAAGTTTTGTCCTATACTTGAAATTTCAAGAAAATAAGCAATCATGATTTGAAGTGGAGTTTGGCCATTTTCCTATATCCAAAAATCAAAAAAAAAGAGAAACGCCCTTTGCTACCCCTTTTGAGCCAAAAATCATCTAACGACGATGTACCACCTTTATCAGCTCGCTCAGCCAAAAAATCACAAAAAAATAAAGTGAAATTAAAAAAAAAGAGGATCGAAAAATCTTGGAAAAAGAAGAAAAAACCAAAGTGGTAGAAATCGCGTGCTGATATTGCACACCATCAAGCGCATAAAAGATCCTTGTCTGAAATAAACCCTCAAACATTTCCTTGGGCCTAAGCATTCTATCCTCCATAAGCTCTCGGCTGTGTTACAACCCTAAGCAGGTTCATTCTACTATGAAGCACATAAAAAATTCTTTGTCTCAACCAACCCCGAACACTTCTATGAGCAAAGTAATCATTTCCTTCATAAACCATTAACCATTGGCCATAGTACAATCCTAAGGTCTATTCTGATCAATGATTGGTTGCTTCCATTGTTCTCAAAGCTTATACTCTAGGACAAAGTAATCAGAATAATTTATTTGCTAAAAAAAATTATTAAAAAAAAAGAAACTAAAAAAAAAACTTAAAAGGGCTTGCACGCTCGAAGGGAAAATAACAGTGATCATCAACAAAGTGAAATTCCATCGAACCAAAAATTCTTAACTGTCTTAGCTTGTGGAATCCTTCCCAAGGAAAACCACAAATCCCTACTAAGGCAGTTACTTGACTTATCATATCAAAATGAGGCAATACCCCACCCTTCATTCCACTCAAACTCAGGAAATTTTTTTCAACAACCCCAAAATACTCTCACTTTTCATCCCGTTCGACACCCATATAGCCATACCAGACCAAGTTCCAAACCATTATTCTAACTTTGCACCCTGTAACAATCCCACTCGAGATGGGGCAATTTTCATCTTTCGTGGATTGGGTAACCTTGTCCTCTTATAGACCGGGGCATCATATCCCTTGGGCCGAAAGAATCCTTTTGCCCCCCATTCCATTCATTCCTAGTCACTTGTCACCCTCAATACCAGCATATTTCCCAATCCCTCAATCAGTCTATATCATTAGTTGTCATTGTCCTCCCTAGACAAAGGCAGACTGTTTCACTCCCCACTATTTGAAGTCAAAATTGGGGCAGTCAAACATTTCTTACTTTGGGGCAAGCTTATCTCTCATAGGCTTGAGCCAATAAACCTCATCCTTCACTCCACTCACGTGTCACATACCCTACATTTCTTGAACCCTAAGTCAACTGGCACATTCATTTGCATTCACACCGTTTTTTGCATATTTATTAAACAAATGCTTCAAAGAGAGAAACACATGTTAATGACAATCCCTCTAAGTTAACATCTTATACTTGAAAGCTTAGCCATCATGGGTCATCATAACCAAATGAGAACTCATTTGAACAAGTCTACAAATACACATCTCAATCTCTAGAAAGGGCACTAATACATTGCCGCAAGCCACACTTTTCAAGGTGACAACCTTGAGCTTACCAGAGTTCAAGTCCAAGCCATCAAAAATCTTTCTTCCAAGGAACGATCAATTCAAAAGGTTCAGCTCTCTGTTTCCAGCATCAAAAGTTTTGTTCTCATCAAACATTTTTGTATCCTTACAAAAAATGTTGTTACCAACAAATCATGCATCAGACATGTCCTCATTATTCTAGAATTAAACCCTGGATCTGATCATACTCATCACAACTCTTTCATGCAAGTATTGTACATGCATTCACATTCCGTTTGTTTTACTTACACAATTTTGCCTCTTTCGCATTACGCATTGCGTATGCATACATGCGTGCCCACACATAACATGTGTTGCTTCAATAAAAATGACCAATGCCAGTCTCATCATTACCAAAAGGTCTGTCTACATCCCAATCAATCATATCATATCGTCGCACCATGTATTTATGCACGTCCCTTTATTCACCATAGCGTTTGCATCAAAATATTACATATCCATCATATTAACATTCTCATTTCATGCATTCATCAAATACCAAAAAGAGCAATAAAGCGAAAACACAAGAAAAAACATCATTCCACATCCCGACAAACATCCAATCATTGCACCATACATTGTATCTCAACATCAAACCACGCAACTACCATAGTACCTACATCTAAGTAGTACATTTGCATTCACATATTATCTGTAGTCGCATACACGGCTTATCAATTTCTGTCTCCGACCAGCTTCGGTGACATCCATCATTCACGGGCTTTTGTAGTCCATTTGCTTTTGCATTGCATATTTACCACATGGCCTACATATAACATTTTTTTGCTTCGATAGACGTGCCAATTGCCGGTCTCATCGTGCCCAAAAAAAAATTTTACATCACTAATCATATCATTGTACAATGCATGGCATTCGCATCAAAGCATTACATTTGCATCATATTCACACTTTGCATTTCTTACACTCATTATATACCAGGAAAAAAAGCAAAAAAAACAAAAGGAGGAAAAATTGCTCATTCCATTACATTCATCATTAATCAGCACAATCACATTCATATCTTCTCTGCATTCACATACGTTGTTTGTCAACCTCCATGTTCCATCAGCTTCAACTCACATCATCTGCCACGCTTCATTCATCCCATCGGATACCTATCATTTCACATACCTATACTGCACGCATGCATCATTCATCGCGTTTTTAGATATGTCAAATATAGATAGTTTTTCCCTTCTCAGGTAAATGCATTCATTAGGTATGTCCTAGGCAAGTACGCCATGTGTCAATCCCAATAGTTTGTTCCCTCAAAGTCAGTGCTCCAAGCATTGGTCTCATCACAATTCAGAGTCTCGGACCCCAGCAGTCCCTCGCAGCCCCAACGCTCCTTTAGACCTCCAATGGTCATTCATTCCAGATCGCACGTCGCGTTATCGAGCAACCGACAGATCATCCGACCCCAGGTCCATCAATTCAGTTCGACCCAGTATGTCAAAGCAACGACTTCGAACTCTAATTTCAAGATCACTATGTCGCCACTGAGCGCGACGAATCACCCGACCCCAGGTCCTTCAGACTAGCTGTGTCCGCCTAAAAAACACAGTGCATGTCCATCGAGGTGTGCAAATCAGGTCAACGACCTGATCTTGCCACCCACGGCCGCTTGAAAATGGCCATCCCCCAAGCAGACCGTCTTGCTAGTACCGTTGCTAGTTTGCGCTCCTTTAGACCCATTGGTCCATCAGGCTTAGGCATGCCCTTCAGACCCCGTCGGTCCTTCAGTTTAGCTCCAATCAATGCGCCAAGCATCGACTGCGAGTTAGACCATCAGAGCCCCCAGCGCTCCTTCAGATCCCCGGTGATCCTTATTTACTCGCGTTCTTTGTCAACCCATTATTTTCCAATAAATTCTAAAAAAAAATCGTAGCCTTGACAAAATTAGCATCTTTTTTATCTTTATTTCAATTTTTACTCGAGAAATTTGGAAAACCCTCCATATTTCCTAGTAAAATATAAATAAAGAAGGGCAGCTGTCATACCCTAATTTTGTCCGGCTAATTGAAAATCCAAAAAAAAAGTTATTTATTTTCGTCGCTTTAATCGTGCGCGTGTCTTTAACGCCCAACGTGTGACATTCATTTCAATACTCGTTTTTGTTGATATTGCTCTATCTTCATAAAATATAAAAAAATATAAATAAAATGTAATATAAAATTAGACAAGAGCTGAATAGCCAAAATCCCTTTTATTACATAACCAGGTCCTTTTACACATATGAACAAAAACCAAAAAAAGCAAATAGTACAAAAGTTTAAAATAAAATTCAAAAAAAGAAGGAAAAGGGCGCAGCTTGCAGCTGCCCCATCTAGGATTAGGGTTATTATTTTTCTTTCCTTGATGTTGTCCTTTTGTGCCACCCATAGCCAGCTAGCTGCTGTCCTTGATCCTTATCCAATTGCTGTCCTTTTGATTCCTCCTCAAAAATGTTGTCCTTTTGATGCCATTCTTTTTGCCCTAATTGCTGACTGTCATTTGACTCCTCAGCACCACACCAACCTGCCTATAAATACCAAACAGTGACACACAGTCAGGCGACAGCAAGCAAAAATCAAAGAAAAACACAGTAAAATTGGGGAGAAAAACAATTGTCATTAGAAGCACAAAAAGAGAAAGAGCTTGAAGGTGGTGGTTGCCACCGTGCACCACTGCCCCTCGCACCCAAGCATCCACCACCTCCCTGTCAGTCACCACCAAAAACCACCAAAGCAAACCCTCTCAGCCACCTTTAACCACCGTCAGGCACATCACCGTAGCTCGCCAACCTCGCAACAACCACCCACGACCCCACTGTCCCTCTTCGCCGGTACCACCACCACGGCTCTCCCTCCATCGACGTCCTAACGACCACCAACCAAACACCATCTCTGTCCCTCAACCACCATATAAACCGAAACCACTAATAACCACCAAGCGCCATCTTCGTCCCCTACCATCGCAACATCGCCGAAAACCATACCACCACCGTCGAAGCTCCGACGGAAACCACACCGTCGCTGACCCAGAACCGAAATCGTAACCACCCTGAGGTCACCCTTTCCGCTGCGAAGCAAACCCGGATCGAACCGAAACCACGCGATAGATTACCTTTCTCTCTTTCGTTTTCTTTCTCCATATCTCTCGCCTCCGTTTTTTGGAAAGGGAAACTTCGCGTCTGGTGAGAAAAGGGAGAGGCGAGATTAAGCTTATTTGGGTTGATGAGAAGAAGAGAGGAGATGAAATCAGGAGGGAGAGGGAGAGAAGCGACGGTGAGGAGAGGAGAATGGTGGTGGTTCGGTGAAGAAAAGAACGGAGTTGGGGGTGATAGGAGTGAAGCAGCGTTGTTGGGAGAGGAAGGAGTCGAAGATGAGGTTTGAGAGAGAGGAGACGAACGCGGCGCTGAGAGGTATTTAGAATTAGGGTTCCTTTTTTTTCCTTCGCTTATATAGTAGGTTTATTTTATATATTTATTTTTTTTATCAGATCACTCTTCACACCCCCTCTTTTCACTAACACCACCCCTGAAGCCCACTACTCTTAGGGCCTAAATCCGTAAGTAAAAACTAGCTGGGCTCGCCATTCGCACATTCTTTTTAAAAATACGATATCCTGCTCCTTTTCACACCTGTGTCAAGCGCAAAAATAAACATTTCCATTACCTTTCTTTCTTAATTCATTTTTTTTACAAAAAATCACAAAATATAAATAGGGGACTAAGTCGACTGTACAGTCGGGTTAGTCTGCTTTTTAGGTCACTAATGAACCGTTACGGATCATGTCCTAAAATCCCTATTTAAAATAAACAATTTCTAAATTAAAAAAACATACAAACACATCTCTTTCATTTCAAAAATTAAAATTCTTATTTTCAAAGTAGGGGATTAAGTCGGTCGTACGGCCGGGTTAGTCATCGTTTTAGGATAAGTGAACTGTGGTCCTTCAGAGCCCCAGCGCTCCTTCAGCCCCCAGCGGCCCTTCAGAGCCCCAGCGCTCCTTCAGACCCCCAGTGGTCCTTCAACACAGATCACGCAGTCCTAAAACCCCTATATTAAAAAACACCAACCAACAAGCATTTTCTACCAAGAACTACGTGCGATTTGATGCTCTACCAGAAGATACGTAGGACCGGAGGGCGGCCGACCTCTGTCAATTGCACTAATAAAAAAACCTTTTATATTCGTCATGGATGCCCAACATTTCTCTTACGTTGTTATCGCTCCTAACATTCATCTCCGACCAGTAAATACATCCATCATCTCCACGACTGAGTTTGCGATAAATAATACTACTAACATATCGGTGGAATGCTCCTGTTGAATCTTTCCCTCTACTACCCGAGTATGTGATGTCCTTCTTGAGCCTACAGAAAATAGGATTTAGACACTGAAACCAGACACCATTTTCATTTAAGGTGATTTGTCTACGATAATGAAGGACGGTGAGTGTGTTGTCTATTGAGAGCTGGATTGAAAGGGTATTCATTTTGGAGGGTGGTGGAATCGAAATAAGTAGGTGTTTACTAAAGGAGATAGAAATGAGGGTAAGTATGGGTATTTATAGCAATTTTCATTGAGTGTGTGTCGTTGATCAATATTGTGCACAAGAAATCTAGACCGTTGAAATTCTATTGGTTGAGGCACACTTATCAATGTGTAAATTAAAGTACTTTTGATCGAATGTAGGTTGCTGATCAAAAATGTTTGTAAGATGGAGGCCGCCAAAAGTGTCGGTGGGATCTCGACGTTGATCAAAAATTAGTATTATTACATTAAAATTAAAGTTTAATAATTAATTCAAATTAGTTTTTAAAAAAATTCTGGATTTATGTCTTAAACATAAATCCGGAATATATTATTTTAATTCCGGATTTATGTTTTATGACATAAATTCGGGATGTATTTTTTTATTTTAATTGCCGCGGACGGAATCTTCTCTAATAGGACTGTTTACAAGGCCTTGCTGGGCACTACAGTTCGGCGAAATAGAGAGTTGTTTCAGATTGTTTGGAAATGGAAAGGGCCAGAGCGAATTAAACACTTTCTGTGGAAATTAGTTCACGGAGCAATTTTTACAAATAAAGAGCGGAGACACGTTTATATATTGTGCATCCTCAAAATCTTAACTTTTATGTTGAATAAACTTAATTTTAAATATGTAGAACCCACAAAGTTTATCAAAAAACATCCCATCTCAATTTGGTCCATGAAGATGGAGATGTTTTTTGTCAATTTGGTCCCTTATGTTTTTTTAAGTTTCAATTTGGTCCCTATTTCCTATGTCATTAAATGAATGACACATCAGATTGGACAATTAAGACGCCACGTCAGCAGTTAACTGCCAGCATGGTGTCTATTAAGTTATTGGACGGAAAATACCAAAAAATGACCAAAATGAAACACACAAAAAAGATGAGGGACCAAATGGGGAAAAAAAAGATAAAGGACCAAAATGAAACCAAAACCAAAGATAAATGACCAAAAGTGCAATTTAGCCTTTATTTTACAAACAAAATCATTTCTTTGAAATTCAATTTTTAAAAGTTTCATTACCAAACACATACTATTCTAAATTCAATTTTTAAAATTAATTCTTTTAATATCAAATCTTTAGAATCAACTGTATCAAAATTTGAAACAGTTGAACCCTATGGGTTTTTTTTATACCCCCACCACATTACAATATACCCCATCAAATATGAAAATCCCAAAATACCCCCCATAATTTTGACTTAATCGGATTTACCTTATAAATAGGTAAATCCGATTTGAGATTAATCAAAAGCGGATTTATCTAGATCCGATTAAATTTGTAAAAATCGCATCGGATTTACTGTTAGAAGCGTAAATCCGCTTTTGAATTTAACAAAGCGGATGTACCCCCCACAACAGGTAGATCCGCTTTGTCTCTTTATCAAGTCGGATCTACCTGTTGTTGGGGTACATCCGCTTTGTTAAATTCAAAAGCGGGTTTACCCTTTACCAGGGTAAATCCGACTTGTTAAAAAAATTTAAAAGATTTAATTTATTTTTTTGGATATATATATATATATATGGATAAATAATTACAAAAATGTGGGTACAATAATAAATACAAGAAATGTCAATCTAAATCGTCAGAATCATGGGCTAAGTCTACAATGGTGGGCACATCAGTGGGAGGGAGACGGGGCATCTTCAAAGCGGTAGGCTGCCAAATGGCAAAACGGCCGGTATAAGGATCCAACCATGAAGTAGATTCATCTGATCGATTATGAGACCACATCAAAGCAACTGGAGGCAACAGACAGACATGCGAGATCGAAATATGCATCCAATGGATATCCCTGACGTTCAGAATAGATATGATTTTATACTTAGAAGAAGAATAACTACCTCTCAAAGGAAGATAAGTAAAATTCATATCCAAAGACAATTGAACTAGGGCCACATTATACTTAGTAGCTATAAAGTACCCCATCTCAGGCAAACTCAACCACTTATCCTCCTTCTGAAAACCGGGGTATTCAATGGATAACGCTTTTCTAAGCACTGCAAGTCTGTCCTTTCCAAACATGTAAGTATATAGTTGCTCCCTCTCCTTTGTTTCTTTGATTAAATCTTGCCTAATTATAGGCCAACTATCCTCACCAAGATTGAAAATACCCGATGACTTTATCAAATTGAAGAGTAAGCATCTCATGCATAGATTTAAAAGACTTAGACAAGTCACCTCCAGAAGTCCTCAAATGTCTCTTCAAAGTCCAATGAGCTGACTCGACTCTTAAATAATAACAATAAACACGTGTCAAAAAAATTTAAACTCCGATAAAAATACTAAACACGTGTCAAAAAAATTTAAACTACGATAAAAATACTAAACACGTGTCAAAAAATTTAAACAACGATAAAAATACTAAACACGTGTCAAAAAAATTTAAACTACGATAAAAATACTAAACACGTGTCAAAAAAATTTAAACTACGATAAAAATACTAAACACGTGTCAAAGTACCTATTGGTGGTCTGATTCCCGAAGTGTGGGATCTGGTTTGTCCATGCCAAGATAAATCTTTCCTTATGCTTTGTCAACCACGTGTCATGCACATACTTAATAAGAGCGGGAAAATCAACGCATGAGTCATCAAAAATCTTCAAGTGAGCTGAGTACTCTGACTTGTCAAGTGAATCAATAATGTTATGCTAAAGAGAGAGGACGTCCTTTTGCCTATCCACGTGCACCAACTCTTTAATCTTCGCTTTCACATTTTTAGTCACGTGCCAAGAACATAACAAATTTGTAGCCGAAGGAAAGACATCAAGAATACCGGACATAAGACCAAGATCTCTGTTAGTCAAGAATACCTGAGGCTGAAGCCCGTGCAAGTCAAATAATTCTTTTAGTTGCTGCAATGCCCAAGTAAAATGAATTCCAAGCTCGTGTGAAATATAGGCAAAAGCAACCGAGAAAGTTAACTCCGTAGAAGTGACTCCTACAATCTCCAATAGAGGTAGATTGTATTTGTTGGTCTTGTAGGTGGTGTCAAGAATAAGAACCTTTGAAAATAACCGGAATAACTTAATAGAAGTTGGATGCGCCCACATGATGTCACTGACCACATCGAAACCCTCAACTTTTCTGCTCCAACATAAATAATTTTGCAACTCAATCAATCTCAAAAGCTCCTGAATGTCCGTTCTAGGACCCCTCTTAGAAGACCTATAGGCGTAATGCTGCCTATATATTTGAGGAAGAGAAGTGACGTTGTCCGGATAATGGTTCTTCAAAGCAGTAAGACAATCTTTCGGGGCAACATTCAGATCAGTGTGCTCATTAACAATAGCTTTCTGCGGCTTAGTTAAACGATCAAAAGTTGTCGACCCGACCGGGGTAGTAAGCAACTCATGTGTGTGAAGACCACACCTAACATTCACACGCCAACCCCCATGACGTATTGTACAATTAGCTCTCAATGCAAACGGACAGCTTATTTTCTTAGACCCGAAAACTCTAGAATCATTAGACCACTTCCTTTGCTTCTCGCAACCAAAAATAATCTTATCTCTAGAACCCCTTTTAACTCCAGCTTTGTCAGATCTTACAATGATAACCACAACTCCAATACGCCTCCCAACCGCGTTAGCCCACTCTTCTACATCCTCGCGTGTAGAAAATATCTACAAAATAGAAAAAATAGATAAATGTTGCGTACTTAATTAATTAAATAACTACCAAACTTTGATAACGAAAATTAGTTTGAAAAATATACCCTCTTCGTCTAGAATGCCTCTGTAGTGTCTACCACGAAAGGAACAACCTGCAACTCTGTATGCACAATATCTGTTTCAAAATAGAACAACAGTTATACAGAAATTAATTTTAAAAAAAAACAAATCGGATTTACGTATCCCAAACGTAAATCCGCTTTGTATTTTTCAAAATCGGATATACCCCCATCGAGGTAAATCCGATTCATTAAAATATATAAGCGGATTTACGTAAATCTGATTGCGCATCAGATTTAGCTAAATCCGTTTAATTAAAATTTCGCTTTCTATACTGAAATAAATGGTCAAATCGGATTTATCTGTCAGTTTGATAGATCCGATTTGACTTATGCGTGTGTATTTATTACGTATTTAAAGCTAATCGGATTTACCTTGCATTTAGGTAAATCCGATTACCAGATAAAGTGGTCCCTTACCAGAGAATCTTCCAAAAGTCAATTTTTGTTATTTATGTCAGGGGTATTTTCGGAATTACAATAATGTGTGGGAGTAGAAGGGAGTTGATGGGGGTATAAAAAAAAGGCCGAACCCTATTTTAGATATAAAATGTCATTGCATTCCCTTACATTGTAATGAGCTTACCCAATTTTTAAAGTGGGTTGAAAAACATCACTTATAGAGATGGTAATGGAAATTCTCTGGGGAGGGTGCTATAGTGTTCGTGTGTGTGAGCCCACATATTTATGGACAACAATCAAGTTCCCGTACCTGCATTTGTTACCTGAACTTTAATTGCAAAAATAATAATAAATAATATAGAAATCATCATAGTTCAATTAAAAAGCCATCAATATTTTTTCAAATCCACTTATTAAAATATTATAAATAATAATATTTAGAGAAATAAAAACATTCAATAGTACTAGTAGCTAGGTATATGTTTAATAGATTTTTTTAAGTTAGATATACTTCAAATCATAATAATAGTAACCAGTAATATCTTGTCAAAAAAAAGTAACCGGTAATAAATCTATTCTCATTTAGTAAGGCTAAAAGTTTAACTTTTTTTTAAGATTTTCCTTTTTATTGAATAATGATTTACGGTCGTAATTAATGACATCACATTTAATTATATCACTTAAATAAAAGTAAAATTGGGATTGATCATTTAATACACCTCAAAAAGTGTGCTTGTTTCATATATCCTGGACCATGGAAAAACACTATTTATAAAGAAAAATATTGCTTGCTTGGTGATTAGTGGGTTGACCTAAAAAAAATGTTATTTTATGGTTCTCAACTCGCATTATTTGTGGGTTGTTTATTAGATGGTCACAAAATTAAGAACAAATAAAGAAAAGAGTAGCTTTGTGGGTTAGTGGGTTGACCTAATAAAAAGTATTATTTTATTGTTATCATCCTGCATTATTTAGTTATCTACCAAAAAAATACTATAAAAACGAAAAAGAAAAGATTCGTTGCATAAAAATAATGTGATCTAACATGTCAACATTCCACATATATACATTTTTTACAATGATTCCACATATATGCATGATGATGGACTGAATACACAAACCTCATTGTAGCTGAGATATCGTTTGAAAGTTGAAACTATTGTTGCGCGATATTTTGATGACTAATTTATTGACATGAATATTCGTCTATTCTAAAATGGACGGCTCATTTTATAGTGTAAAGTAAATAACTTCAACTATTAAGTTATAATAATATTTTATGCACTTGCTTAAAAAATTTATCATTGATTTCATAGATAATTAAACTACTAGTATCTACTCACTTCAGAGATGCTCTAATGCTAATTTCTTTTTGACAAACTAATATAGTAATACGAATAGTAATACGAGTAATACGCCCCATTTGCTCATGAAGCCACCAATTGGACCAAACCACAACAAGGAGGCTTCAAATGTAATTCTGATCTTGCTACTTTTGTTGATTAATCATAGGTTGGCTTTGCCTTTTGCTTTTAGAGATGCTTCTTGTTCATTTGTCACAGCTCAAACTTTCCACTCTCCAAGTCTCCATCTATGGTTATAGTTGCTGAAGGAGAGCCATTGCTTTTTTTTGTTACAAAGGCTAAAAAAGGGACCCAAAAGGAAAATCTAACAAGGGGGCTAAACTATGAGGGGGAAAATCTAAACTATGAGGGGGAAAATCTAAAATACAAAAATTATTGTCATCTTGCGCTCCCATCTTTGCTTAGCAATCAGCACAATGGTTACATTCTCGCCAAGTATAAAGCAATTGGAAATCCCAATTCCTCCCGATGAAGCTTTTTAATAATTGCAATCTCATTACCAAATTTATAAAAGTCTTGATTGGCTTCCTTAATCAAGCGTGTGACATATTGAGAATCAGAATAGCACATGACTTTCCTGAAATCCATATCCCAACAAATAGAAATGCCATGTAATAACCCCATTAACTCTGCAGGTTCTGCCACATCTGTTGTTGCCAAGGAACCATGAAACCCACGAATAAACCTCCCATAGTGATCTCGAATCAAACCACCGAAGCCAGCCAACCTCCCATAGGAAAGCCATTGCTTTAATAAGCTATCCTACATGCAATTTCTCAAGGCTTTACTAACGCTCTTTTAGAATCTGATTGTAAAGTTGTTCTAGATGCTTTCTTTGGTTGGAAACTCTAACTTCCGTACTTAGTATGGTAATTTAGTGACTCAAATTAAGAATATACTCTTCTTAAAATTAAAGCTACATGAATGTTAGAAAAATTCCAAATGATAAACTGGAGCTAGAGTAGAAAATGAGCAAGTAATATCAAATTTTATTCAAAGGCCACTTATGAATAAAACTTTAAAAGTAGTCACAAACATACATCTTAAATACTAGCTAATAACTAACACAGCTAATCATTAAATACACAGAACTTTTGCTTCAGAAAAAAAATAGACAGAATCTCAAGACATCGAGTAGAATTCACATTATTTTGAATGACCAAAATTTACATATGATTACAACCTTTTTAACTGAATGGACTTTCTTAACCCACCTTATTCAGTAAACAAGCTTATTTCAAGTTAGGCCTATCACTGGTTAGAAGCCTTGTTCACATTCCTATTGTAGGTTGTAGCTCCATTCCCACATGTGTTCACAACAATCTATGAACAGAGCAGTTAAGCAGATTCTGCGATTACATCAGGTGAATGTTCTTCCATTTCTGAGATAAAATTGAGTGGCGCCCCATTGTGATACTGTTGCATCACCAAAACCGATGCCACTGTTGGGAAATCTTGGGATGCCAACAAGCCACCAATAGGTCCTAGTTCCGGGCACTCGCTTCTTTCTAGAGCCCACGACAGTTCACCCTCCGGCCTTGCACCCACAAGAAACATATTGCACCAATTAGACTCACCAATAGTAGTAACTGCTTCTGCAGCATTTGTTACTATTTTCTTTTCATATGTAACAGAGTCATCTTTTGCTGTTTTCAGCTTAAACTCCTCAAGAAACTCCTCATCCTGTGAGATTGATTTTGTGTTAGATGATTCTCCCATACCAACTCTCGCAATCTCTCCTACACCTCCAGGTTCTACTACAAAGCGAATAACCACTAGTTTTATGCCGGGGTGCTCAGCCATACGAGCTCCATAAGCAAGTGCTTCACGGTCATCGCCACCACCAAAGAAAAGTACAGCAATGCAATAGGAAACATTACTTGCAGACACATGACATGTACCACCAAGACCGCGATCAACAAAAATTCCAACTGAGCACGGTGCGTGCTCAAGTACTCTTTTGTTAACCAATCGAAAATCATTTCTTGCAATCTCTTGTGAACCATCCAATCTTTGCTGCTTATGAAATGGAAGAATAATGACCGCGGCTCTCTTGCTCACAGCAGTTGCACATATGTCTTCGTGAATGTTAGCGATTGATGAGATTGCTATCATTGGCCGGACAGACACTTGGCTTAGTTTCTGGTAAGCCTCAAATGCCACGATAACATGGTCAGAATCTGCATGATGGCCTTTGTTCCAGAATGGCAACCCATTTCTTCTTGCCTTTTGTACCATTAGTATAGATGAGGACCTCTCGGAAAATTCTTTAAGGTGCATTGCATACACGCTAAGTGCATCTTGCTTCTGGATTCCTCTTGAAGCCTCAATCAAATTTATCAACGATGGAATGTTCCTTGAACCGTGGAAGCATGCAAGGATCCTCAGTTGGCTGTTTGCATTTTTCCTTTCAACTGTTCTGTGTTTGTAATCAGCTATTCCTGCCTTCCTTGTGGGCTTATACACATACATCACAAGAGGAGTGGTGATGAAGGTAGTAATAAGAGCCATGAGAACCATAATTGCAAAAGTCTGATCATTCAAAACCTGCAAATGCAAATATCCATCACGGTGATAGGTAAGAACATGAAACATGTTAAACTAATTATAAGGAATAGTGAGAAGAACAAAAGGAGTGGTGATGAAGAAAGTAATGAGAGCCATGAGAACCATAATGGCAAAGGTCTGATCATTCAGAGCCTGCAAATGCATACATGGAACATCCATCACGGTGATAGGTGGGGAGCATGCAACATATTAAACTAATTATAGGGAATAGAGAGAGTGAGAAAATTCAAATACCTTTCTATCTTTACCAATGTTGAGGACAATCAATTCAACCAAGCCTTTACTATTCATCAGGAATCCCAGCACTAAGGCCTCATTAAAAGGTACTTTACATAAAAGAGACACAACAATAGTACCAACAATCTTCCCAAAACAAGCAATAAATGTAACAAAAACCAAAAGACCCCATGATTGCAGCCCCTGAATGGTGGCAATATTAGTCTTCAATCCACTAGACACAAAATAGAGTGGGAGCAATAAACCAGACACAAGATCCTCTACTTTCTCTACAAGAGCACTGGCAAATGGTCCTTCTTTTGGGACCAAAATTCCAAAAATAAAAGCCCCAAACATGGCATGGATGCCAATAGCATCTGTGACAAACCCAGCAGCCAGAACAGCAGCTAATGTAGCGCATATGTATAACTCATCGACTGGCTCGCCTTCATGGCATCGCTGGGCCATCCATTTGAAAATTGGAAGGACAATGAAGAATGAACAAATGACAAAACCAAACCCACATAAGAAGACCCACAATGACACGAGTGGAGATTGGCTATCGCCTGATAAGGCAATAGCCAGAGCAAGAAGAATCCAAGCAGCTACATCATTAACTGCTGCCGCTGACATAGCCATTCTACCAACATCAGTGGTTAGAAGTTTTAACTCGGCCAAAATACGGGCTAATACAGGAAATGCGGTTATGGACAGAGCAACACCCATATATACAAGAAATGCGGTAGTATTGACACCTTTGACAATTGTTTTTAGTAGAACAAATGATGAGCCAATTCCTAGTGCAAAGGGCAAGCCTATTCCAACCATAGCAATTGCGAGAACACGACCTCCAGTTTTACGAAGAGATCTAGGATCTAACTCTACTCCTGCTAGGAATAGAAAGAATATAAGGCCAAGGTTTGCTAGAGTATCTAACACTGTGAGACTCTTGGGAGGGAAAACTGCATGCAGATAGCTTGTATACCGTCCAAGTGCTGATGGTCCAAGTAGTATTCCTCCCTGTCAATAAGCAACAAATTAAAATCCTACAGTGATTTGTAAGCCCTCCTCTCCAAAATAAAATACATACTGCAATAAATAGATAATCCTTCCTTTTCATATTTAAGATCACATCTAATAGAAGTTGCAAAAATCCATGTGATTTAAAAAAAAAAGGCAATTTGCAATACCATGGCTTTAATGGAGTGTCACTGTCAAGTGCAAATCTAGTTTCTCTTCAGTCTTCACATAAGTGCACATATTTTGGAATGTATATTTCTCTAAAATCCTTGTGGCATTCTACATCTAAAATTTCACTAAATATTGGACTTGTTTGGACTAGTAGAACACAGCGAAGACTGAAGACTGCAAATTTATATAAAAGCTCTTATTGTTGAATTTGATGCCAATTGCCTGGTAGGAAGCAATTGACGTCAGATCCAATTCCGAATGAGTCTTTGTATTGCTCCTTGAAAATCCCTTATTATAACCCAAAAGAAAAAGATCTTACTAGTATTAAATTATTAATATTTATTTATAAACTATAAGCAAGAAAAATATCATCTAACTTCTTCGTGAGATTGAGCAAATAGTTAAGGACAAAAATGAACTTACAACAATCTCTGCAATAACTCGTGGTTGCCTTAAAGGTTTTAGTAGATAGGCGAGTCCCCTTGTGACAACAAGAACAAGGCATATCTGTAAAATAGCCAAGGGAAGTGCAAAATCAAGAGGGTTATCTCCCTGAAATACACCATTTGATGCAGCTTTCATTGGCGGCGGGCACACATTTGCATTTGTAGTATTGGAAGCCATTTCAACAGCACAAAATTCAGTGGATTTGGATCCACCAAAATTTCTGCAGAAAAATGCAAGTGTTAGATCTATATAGATCATTCAACACCATTTCACAGGTGACAATACAAACCCGAAAGAAACTGATAATATCAAAACCCGCAAATTCTTAATAAAAAAGGAGCTCCAATCCAAAATCACAGTTTACGAGTAATTTTAAAAGATGGTATCTTTACCATGCAAGAACACAGTCGAATCAATAATAACACGTTACTCACTAACTCGTAAACATGATTACATGAACAACTCTTTCCTACAACTACAACACAAATGAATTAGAAAACGCATGTTTCCTTTCTCCATAAATTTCGGTAGGAATGAAACATTAGATGATTAATTAATCGTATAATAAACTCTCGTAAACAATGATAGCACTGAAAGAGTTATAAAAAAAATAGAATATAATAAAAGGACTAATTAGAATTACCTGTTAAACGATAATGGTGATTGGCGAGTGAAAGACGAGGAATCGGAGACACTCCAGAACCAGAAGAGCAAAGTGGGAAAAGTTACCTACTACTACGAGTCTACGACTACGAAACATAAGAAGAGAGCGAGCGGTGCGTACTTATTTGATAGCTACTTCCCTTTTAATTTAAGCTTGAAGTTCTAAAGTCGTCTTTGGGGGACTTCTTTTTTTTTTGTTCACTGCATTTTATTTTTTATTTCTATTATTCTATTAAAGGACAATTTCAAGTCGGCGGCCATTGGGAACGCCAAATCCAGACTATTTTATTTATAGGTAAAAAACTAAACTATCCTTTATCAACGATCTATATGCAATATGCAATATGCAATATGCAATCTCCCCCAGACTTTGGATTTGAACTCAGCAACTCTTACTATTGTGCTGGCCCTCAACTGTAAAAGACTTTTCTCTTTCAAAAAGGTAAACTATGTTTGTTTTATTAAGCACCAGTGCGTACGGGTATACATTACATTTGGTCAAATTTAAGGGATATATAATTTATATATTTTTGTTGATATACATGCTATATATGTGTGTGTAATAGTATATGCTATTTTGTTTTATATAAAACTTCTCCATCTATAATTATATTTTAACATAATAGTTATATAATTATTGATATAATTAATGAAAATATTTATTATATTATTTAGTAAACTATTAATTGAATGTGTTTAGTAAAGTGCTTATTATAGTACAACTAACTTTAGGTTGCTTATTATAAAGTGCTTATTATACAATGTACAATGGTACAACTAACTTTAGGTTGCTAATTAAATGGCAATTATCCACTTTTTATTTATTTATTTATTTTGATAGCCATCCACTTTTTATTTGAATATACAATAACTCTTAATATAAATCGTAATGCATCACATAGTTTATCTCACAATTATTTGGGAATTATTCTTCACGTACCTCTCTCAATTATTTAAGAATTTTTAAATAAGTTTATAAATTAAAAAAAGTTGTCATTAGGTCCTGAATTAATATATTTTTCAATTAAGTCTTTTGATTGTATTACACTTAATCAATATTGATGTGGTATTGACAATTTGTAAATAGGTTCTAAAACTAATTAATAATTTTTAAATAGGTTTTTAAACTAAAAAGGCAGGCGCTGCTCGTCATTTCGCTAGTGTATAAAGAAAATAAGTTGTTTGACAATTAAATTAGTGTCATATTTTTCTTATAATTATACCATTAGTGAATCATAATTTGCTTATATAATTTACTTATATAAATTCAAGTTGGTTATGAGTAATTCTAATCCTCAAATATTTAAACTTGAATTTGAACTTATTCATATTTAATTCAAAGTTTAAGTTTAAATTTATCTATAACTTAACAAATTAAGATTTAAACGATAATTATCTATAAACCATACACAAAATATTTTATTCAAAAATAAATTTTTGGAAACAAATGAAAATAAAAAATACGGAAAGATGGACACGTCAATACCTATATTGGGAATAGGATGTTTATACTATTTTATAGGAAAAAAAACTAAACCATCGTTTTATCAAGTATCAACTACCTATAGGCTATACGCAATCTCCACGTTTAGACTTTTCCCTTTCAAAAAGGTAAACTATGTTTTATTAAGCATATGGAATATACAATGGAGCAACTAACATTAATGGCAATTCATCCGCTTTTTATTAGAATACGATAACTCTAACTTAGGCATGGCAATGAAATGTCGTGGGAACGGATTTTACATTTTCCCATTCTCCATCTCTGAATTTTCTATAGTTCTTCGTTCTCCTACCCAAATCCAACGAGGATGAATTATTGATCATCGTCCCCTGTATCCTAACGGGTTCAGGGATCCCCGCCCCAACTCGTCTCTGCAGTGAAATCAATTTTTTAAATAAAGAAATAGTTTTTACCTGTCTCAAACCCGCCCTCAAACCTAAAATTTATCCCATACCTGAATCCGCCCCAAACCCGAAATTTAGCAAAACAACATAAAACCGATGCAAGACAACATATAGCCAAAACAACAATGATGTTTCATATCAACGTATACATATCAATGTTCTAAATTAACCGATAATTCAAATTATCAAAACAACAACGTAACCAAGTACAAATTACATCATTGTTCATTGAAAATTTAAAATTTGTAAAACAAGCAGCCACATCAATGTTGTCTTCTTTCTTTCTCTAAATACTATTTGACGTCTTCACTCTTCAAAGTGGAAGTAACACCACTAGTCAATATTTCACCTACAAAATAAAAAAATACAAGTTCAATATAAACATTAAAGTTGATAAAATTGGAAGGTAATGATAAATAAACGGATGGTAAATCTCACATTCATCATCAGGGGTCTATTTCATTGAGTAATGTAGCATACTCATTAGTTAATTGAGAACACATACCACCTATAAATATGAAATGCAGTGCAATATAAATAGTAATTAATCATATACATTTAGGGTTTACTTGGAATTTTGAGGGTCTCTAATATAAGAGGGGTAATATTGTAATTTCATACATTCGGGGCGGGTTCAGGGATGGGTTCGGGGTGTGTACCTCTATCCCCATTACCCACCCTGTCCCCGTATTTTGATTTCGGGGAAAAACCCAAACCCAGTCAAAGCGGGGAAAACCCGTCAAATTGGGGGCGGGTTTGGGCAGGGTCCCCACGAGTACGAATTTTGTTGCCATGCCTACTCTAAATCGTAAGACATCACATAATTAATCTCACAATTATTTGGAAATTAATTCGTAGATCCCTCAATTATTTGAGAATTTTTAAATTAAAAAGTTGTAATTTAGTCATGAATTAATATATTTTTTTAATTAGGTTCTTCTGTTATATTACGGTTAGTCGATGCTGACATAGTATTATTGACAACTTGTAAATAGGTCCCAGAATTAAATATTTGTAAATAGATCACTAAACTAAAAAAACGCTCGTCATTTCGCTAGTGTCATAGTTTGTCAAACAAAAACAATTAGTGTCATATTTTCCTTACACCATTGGTGGAAGCAATATTTTGCTTATATAAATTCAAATTGGTTATAAAAATTCTAATTCTCAAATATTTAAACTTGAAAATTTATGTATAACATAACAAATTGAGATTTAAATGATAATTACCTCTAGACCACACACAAAATATTTTTTTCAAAAAAAAAATTGAAAACAAATGAAATTAAAAAACATGAAAAGACGGCTACGTCAATACCCATATATATATATATATATATATATATATATATATATATATATATATATATATATAGTGACGGATTCATAAATTTTTACTAGTATGAAAAAAAAGTACCCTATAATATATTCTAAAATAAATATTGTAAATTTTTATAAAACACATAATGTTATCTGAAAAAAATTCCTAAAATAACTAAATTTCTACAAATTACATAGCTAAAGAGGTAAAATTAGTCCCAATTATTTATTTATTTATTGTGAATCTCTGTATTTGATTTAAAAATTTATCTTTTGGGGCCAAGTTTAGTTGGGCAAAATAAATTTGTTTTACATATTTGTAAGCAAAATAATTTTTTAAGTGGGGGCAAATGCCGCCAATTAAGTAGGGGATTGGACTCGACTAACTCCAAATGTGCCCTTTTTTATTTAAAAAACTGTTCATAGTACCAGGACAACACTGTGGCCAAGGGGCTAGACAAAACCCCCAAATTCATGTCCTCACAAAACCACATTACAGCTTTCTGTCCACCCCAAAAATTACAAAAATATTATTTTTATTTCATATTCAATAATTTTTTGTCTCCTATCTTTCTTCTCTCTCTCTCTCTCTCTCTCTCTCTCTCTCTCTCCTATTTCCTTTTCTCTCTCTCTCTCTCCTCTATCCTCTCTCTCTTCCTTCCTCTCTCATATCTCATTCTCCTCTCTCCTCTCTCTACATCTCATCTCTCTTCTATATATCTTCTCATATCATTACCCCTCTCCCTCTCTCTCTCTCCTCTATCCTCTCTCTCCCTCTTCGGCCTCTCTCTTATCTCATTCTTATCTCTCTCCCTCCCTCTACCTATCTCTCTTCTATGTATCTCCTCATATCACGACCTCTCTTTTCCTCTCCCTCTCTCTCTCCTATCATCTCTCCCATATTATTTTCACTATAATTTTCTAATTATATTATAATATATGTTATATAAAATCATTATAAATCGCATAAAGAGAATTATAGTACATTTTACATTTTTTTTGCTTGTGTTGTCCAGTGTTCACCAAACGGTGTACTGGGCAACATGTTGTCCAATACTCACTACAAGAAAAACCTGTTTTAGCTACCAATATTTGCGACGGAGCTTAATCCGTCAGTAATTTGCCACGGATTTGCGACGGCGAGTATAAAAAGTAAGAAGCGGGAAATTTCCCGCTGGCGTTTGCGACGGATTAAAAAACGGTCGCAAATTTGCGACGGAGATCCCGTCACAAGCCCGTCGCAAATGATATTCACTTAAACTCTCTCACGCGTTCATATCATCAGTTCATAAATCACTTCGTTCTCCTCCCTCACGCGTTCTCCTCCCTCTCCCTCTATGATTCCCTCACGCCGTCCCCCTCCCTCACGCCGGCTCCACCGTTCGTTCTCCTCCCTCACGCCGGCCTCTCCTCTCAGTCGCCTCTCCTCTCTCTTCTCCTCCCTCACGCCGGCCTCTCCTCTCAGTCGCCTCTCCTCTCCTCACAGAAACTTCACAACGATGGAAACAAATGACTGTCGTTCTCCTCTCAGTCGCCTCTCCCCTCTCTTCTTCTTAAAGGGTAAGTGGTTTTCTTCTAATCTACTTCTCTTTGACTGAAATCCCCAAATATTTCGTTGATTCAAAACCCTAACCCCTCTTCCATAATTTTTCATTGTTGTAGACTGGTACCGCGAAGTAAACATGTCAAAATCTGAATTCAAACGCTATTGCTGCTACCCCTGATTCTGATTTTGGTACAACCCTTAATCCCTAATTCTGATTTTGATTTCTGTTGATTATTGTTGATTTGTTGAATATTTGTTGAATATTATGTTTAGCCTATGTTACATCTGCGAAAAGTTTGTTTATATTATATAGCATATATGCTTAGTAATGATGTTTTCAAACTTGGTCCTCTGTGGGAGGTTTCTTTGTTATTCTGCTTCCCTTTCTGTCCTAATTTTTTGCATTGTGATTGGCATAATGAAATGAGCTTTGCATTACAGAAACAAAATTAGATGCTTTAAACAGGAGGGTGAAAAAAATTACGAGGCTTTAAAATCTAAGGATATACAAAATACACAAGAAGATAGATTCAGTAATGAGGTGCAAATAAATGATAAAGAGGAGCATAACAAGACGGAGATTCCATTTCTGGCTCTGATAGCAATTGCTTTGGGAATAGCTGTAATAGCTACATTAGCATCCATTAGCCAACAGCCTATTCTTGGATCACAGTTTGGTCTGCGGATTCTATGGGATGGTTCTTCCTCTTCAGGAGTTATCCCAGCTGCTGCAGGTTTCAGTTTCAAAGTTTTTGGGTTCAGAGTTATAATTCCTGAATATGCACCAGGGTAACCCCTGCTTCCCTTACTCTAGATTTACATTCGGGAAGATGAGAGTGTTCTCTAGCTTTCTTTGTCATTTGTTCCAACATTTTTATTTGGGGATGAGAGTGTTACTAAAGATTTCAACTTGAATGAGATTAAAATTAGGTTTCATTGATAGATTTCATGAGCTATTAGATGAGTGTCTTAAAATGAAAATGCTGGTTTAGAAGTATATGCTGCTGCAGTTTCTAACGGATGCAAATTTAGATGATCAGAATGGAAACTGTAATGATTTTAGTGCCAAAGTTTGTGAAGAATTAGTTTTTGACATGAGTAGGAAGAGTTTTCTTTTTCTTTTGCCTCAGATAATTTGTTTGGAATACTAGGACAAGGAAACAATTTAGATGCATGATATGGTACAGTTAACTACATTCAAGAGTGGCTTGCTGAACTAATCTACTAGATAAATTGAGCATGTAAGGACTTGGTTGTGTTTTCCTCTAAGTTTTTATGTTAAGGTGATAACATAATTTCTCATATTACAATAATGAGTATTGGTTTTGATCTTGTATCTGAATTCCTTGCAGATGGATCTACTTCTGGTTGCTTATGGCTGCAGGCTGTGGAATTTTCATTAGTGAAGAGGCTTTAAATATTTGGGTCTGTGCTTTTCACTGGTACTTCTGTTTTACATCCTCATGTGTTTGCTTATTGGTTTTCCCATTTTAATCTTTCTGTAATGAAAGTACTCTCTAGTGGTTTCACTATTATTATAAAAATGTTTAATTACCTTTAAGAAATATATTAGGTTGGTATATCAATAGCAAGGCTGCTGTCTCTGGACGGAACATGGCAGTCGTTTGCAGAATCTTTCTCGAGAAATGCTTCATACATCATTTCCACGGTTCTGTGGGTTTATTGGTAATTAGCAACCCCATCTAAACAATTACTTATTTCACTTATACTCATTTTTTTACATTCATTAAAAAATAGAAAACTGCTGGTGATTCCAGTTAACTTACATTGAGTAGCAATTTACCTTTTATTAGAACTTGTTGGTCATGGAAAAAAACTGTATTTCAGGGGCGTGTGCATTAGTGACTTGATACCCTTTTACTTAGGGAAGCTTTTCAGAAAATCCGGTGCATCTGCTGATGTTACTTCAAGGGTAAGCCATTTGAATACCATAGTATAGATATTTATATGTGATGCGAAAGTAATAATTTATATACAAATTAGTGCTAGTTTTTTATATACAAATCCTCTGAGGTATCTCAAATTTCTCGCTCATCCAATTCCTCGCTGAAACAGCTTCTGCAGTGCTACTTCTCATCATTCTTTGTCAAATTTGCAGGTGAATCAGCCTCCTACTGATTCTGTATCCAGTCTTAGTTTCAGTCCCAAAGCGAACTTCCTCGTTGCAACTTCATGGGATAACCAGGTCTTTCTCTCTTCTTTTCTTCTCTTACTTTGCTTTTTTACTTCTTCTGCGATGCCAATTTCCATTAACTTGTTTTGCAGGTTCGATGCTGGGAGGTAGCACAGAATGGGGTAAATATTGGCACTGTGCCAAAAGCTTCTATTGGCAAGAAAATCCAATATGATTGTCCTGGGTTCCTACCTAATAGGCGTCAGGTAAAGTTAGTCCCGGTTCCTGTTTTTTCTATATCTTGTGCCTTATAATCGAAATGACTTTCCTTCCGTTTTTTCAACAATAAGGACCACTTTCATTCCTTGAATGTCCATTGTGTTTTAAAAGACTTAGAATTTTTTTTATTGCATATGAAAAATATGATGATTCTTGTTTATATCATGTTATGTAAAAGCAAACTGCAAAAGAAGGAAACATGTTATATTTTTCCACTTACTTCTACGTAGCTTATACAAGGCATGCTTGGATTTAATTTTCTGTGACAAAGAAATAACTACATAAAATGGTTGAGAGGTTATTTTCTGGATACTATATTGTGATTATATTCAAGTTTTGATGTATTCTTTTCGTTTTTTTCTGGATACTATATCTAAATGTTAACATTCCCTTGTTTATCAGCATCGTATGGCTGGACTTGCTGCTATTGAAATTGCACAGAAGGTCTCAAAGGCTTGGCGTTCCTTCCATGCCGAATGCAAATTTTCTTCACTCTCAGGTGCTTTTAGTGCTTTAGTTTTTGCTGAAGTCTTAGATCTGATTGATAGAAAGATGGTGTTAGAATGGGCAGTTATTTATGTGATTATTATTATTATTATTATTATTATTCTGTTATTATATATGATTATTGTGTATTATTATTGGCCAGAAATTGTGTATTATATTAGTGACAGTTTAATTAATTATGATTAGTGCTGTAACTGCTATAGGGCGTATTGTGTCTGCAGTAACTGTCCTAATAACTGCTGTATGGCAGTTTGTATAAAGGTAAAGAGCTTGTTTTTATTGATTTGTTCTGTATCAGCAAGCTTGCTTAGAAATTGCTTATCAATTCGAAATGCCACGGGACATTGGATATTGCAAAGACTGTCATGAAAGAGAGATCGTTCGTTCGCACCAAAACAGATAAGATCATCAATCTTTCCAAAGATGGGAAATTAGAAGAGGTGAGTTATTAACTGTTGGTATAGATCTATTGTTCCTTTTCCCACAACATTGCTTGATTTACCATGCAAAAGGCCCCCACCATAATTGTCACCCAATGGGATAGCTTTTGCTTTTTTGTCTAATATTATCTAAGAAGCCTTGATACTTAGTACGGTATAGACATGATAGGGCACGGATATGGGGGTAAAATGGTATGCTATTATAAATGGTTTGCACATTTTGGTTTGCAACTGGTGAGTAAAATGGTAACCAATCAACTTGTCTAGTATGCTATTATAAATGGTTTGCACATTTTGTTGGTACAGCTGGGCTTGGCAAGGCAGTAGATGTTTTGGACACACTAGGTAGTAGTATATATGACAAATTTTAATCTCAGTAGTGGTTTTACATCAGGCGTTACAACAATTATTATATTATATGGTTTTATATTTGTAGTTGTTACAATGAAAGTTACTACTTTGCCATTTTGTTGTTACAATGCAGTTGATTTATGCAGTGACGTAGTATTGTTATACTTAGTTTCTATATGTAATAATATCCGATTTTGAAAGATTTGTGAGCTATGTATCCAAATATTTTTGTAGATGTTATTGCTTTGTATCTATGTTACTTTGATGTTATTTTGATGTTTGTACGAATGTGAATGAGGGTACTAACTCTATGTTTCACTTTTATACATACAGGTGCATATACAGATTGCTTACAAAAGGGGAGGATGGGACAATCTTTTGAACATTGATTTAGAATTAGTTTTTAGAATTAGTTTTCTGCTTTTCTTTGGTTACTTTTATACTTTATCAGACTAGTTTCTTCTTTTCTGCATCTAATATACAATTAGAGGAAATGGAGACAGTAGAATCAACTTTGTAAGGATTTAATTTTTTGAGCTTGTACTCTCTTTATTTGTTATTTTGCAGTTCTGGTTTATCTGTATCAGCTTCAACTTAGGTTACCAACTTATAACTCTGGTTAATTTCTTTGGAGTTTAGGAGTACTAATACTTGATTTTATTTTGGTTAACTACTAATACTTGATTTTATGCAAGTCTTTTTGAATATATTAAATAGTATTTTGGAGGTAAAATTTAATTTTTTTTTAATTTTTTTTTTTAAAAATTTCGACGGATTTGCGACGACAATTTGTTAGAGTTTGCGACGAGTTTGCCACGGCAATTTGAGACGGATTTGCGACGGGTTTGCGATGGACGATTTGCGACGGGGAGTTCCATCGCAAAGCATTTGCGACGAGCTGTTTTGCGACGACTTTTTGTCCGTCGCAAATGCCGTCGCAAAAGCGAATTTGCCACGGAAAAAGGCCCATTTGCGACGGAAATTGCCGTCGCAAATGAGCGATTTTCTTGTAGTGACTGTACCCGAGTCCAGTACTTACATGTTTGCGAATCAAACGGACCCCTATTGTTTGGTTTAGGAGATAAATAAGATAGGGAGAAAGGGAGATGATTAGTTTGGTACTATTTTACACTAAGATTGTGTTTAGTATAAGAGAAAGAAGGAAGGGAAAGAAAGAGATTAGAAAAATAGAGAAGAGATTGTGTCAAACAATAGAAAGAGGAAAGAGAGAAAATATTCTCCGTTCCCTCTTTCTCTTCGACCAAACACACTTACAAAAGGAATCACATGTTTGGGAAAAATTCAAAAGAGCGTATGTGGTAGTACTGATTATCAACAAGTAATACACGTATATTATGCTATGGAATACGCAACCATGCTGCAATAGGAATTCAGTTACAGAGAACGAAGAAGAAAACGGTTACAGAAGAGAAGAAGAGAGTTTTTACACAAATGATTGACATCCTTCTAGTTACTGCTAATGATCTATTTATACTTCCAGTGATAGTCATTTAGCTTCACATTAGGAACAGTGTTTTAAAAACCGGCTCGGCCCGGCCAGTCGGACCGGTCGAACCGGGAACCAGGGGGGTAACCGACCGGTCAAGGTTTTGGATCGGCTATGCAGCAAATCGGTGGGAACCGGTGTGACTCGGACGGTTTTTGGAAAAAACGGTGACCCGGTGACCCGGCTCGAACCGGACCGGGTTGTGCATTTTTGTTTTTTTTTTTTATCAAATCTTTAAACTGTAATTGGGAGGGGCCGCGCGAACGCAGGCCCCCACTAGTGATTGCCATCTAGGTAAGTATGTTTCCCATTGACATATGCCTTGCTTTTATATCTCATTCTCCTCCATGTTCCGTTCATTCTATGCGATGTGGGACTATTTGTAAACTACTTAAAACAAAAGAGACTAAAAAAAACCCTCAATTTGTTCTAAATATTTATTGGAGCATGATATGAACTTTTAAAATTTATTTAATATATACCAAGCAAATAAAAATAAAATAGGCATGGTGTGTAATTTTAGCAAATTAAGTTTTACAAGTATGAAATATATAGGTCCTGAAAATTTGGGAATTTTTTATATTTTAGTAGATATAAAATAAACATAGTTATTAATTTTACAAGGACGAAATTTATATTATATACTATATAGGTATTGAAAATTCTCGAAATAGAGACCGGGTCCGAGTCATCCGGTCCCGGTTTTGGTCATGCGGTTCAACTGTCGACCCCTCGGTCCGACCATTGACCCAGTGACCCGGTACCTTCACCGAGTCGGTCACCGGTCCGAGTTTTATAACATTGATTAGGAATGCGAGCTCTCTTGTCCTTCGCTTGATTTCCCCCAGTTCCTTCAGCTGCTGGTTGTGTTACATTACCTTCCCCTTTAAAAGCAACATTGTCCTCAAGGTTGAAGTCAAGTGGACCCTTCTCATTTGCAAGAAATGGATCACAAGAATTGCTCCCAACATAAGTTTCCCTGGATCCCATTGCTTGAATTGTAAGGAACAATGTACACTAAGCATTTCAGCAAGTTTTTCAATGTCGTGGTCACCCTGGAAAAAATTACAGCCTTCTTCCACATGTATATTCGTTGCATTCACAACTTGTTGCATATCTTCCAAAGTGTATCTATCAGCATCAAGACCATGAGCAGATTGCAATCTAAAGCGAGCTCGAAAATCACTGAAGGCTACTGCTTGAATTTCTATCTCACCAACTGAGTTTGCCCACGTGCTTGTAACAATACTAAGATGCCTCAGTAGCTCTAATCTTTGTGTAACTTGCGAGTTGCCTCCCCTGCTAGTCCAAGTCTTCAAAAAGATAACTAGTGGCAGACTTGGACTATGTTTTACCTTGAATAATTGGAAGGTTATATGATGGTGTGGTCCAATAGCTAGTTCAACAATCCTCAAATATGTAATTATAATTCTAGCAGTAGTATTACACCTCCCCACCACTCCGTACCATTTACAGTTGCCACAGATATTAGTTTCAGCACCCTTTTTAAAATCACTAGCCAATACAATAATCAGGTCTACCCTTGATGGACATTGGATGCACACAATAAAAGTGGGGCTGAACAGTTTTAAGCACAAATTGATGAGACCAGCAAAATTCAGTTTTATAGCTAAAATTAAATCTTCACTAACAGCAACAAAACCAGTTGCACCAGAAAAAATTACTGTCACAATTTCCATAGTTTCCTCATGATAAAGACCATTCAAGTGGCTAGGAACGTGGGCGTGATATGGGTCAGGTGGTTTCGGTGGGAGTGGGGGGCTCGGTATTGCCCAAATTATAACCTGGTTTATCAAAAATGCAGAACCAATTGCTCCTTTGGTACCATACCTCAACAAACCTTTGGAGATACCCACAACTTCCAGCAAGTTGCCTTCCAATATTACATCTCCAAGTGCATATCCTTGACTATCCTCAACAATGACAGTGAAATTTGCCACCATTCCTACTATGCAATATAGAAGAGCTACACACATTTGTTTGAAAGCTAGTGTACCAGAAAGAGGTGCATACCTTTTGTAATACCCTAATTTTGTCCTAACCAAAATGAGAAAATTTTATTTACTTTTGATAAAAATAATTATTTTATGTCACAAGTTTTAACACAAGAAAATATTTTTATTAGAAGTGAAGAGGCAAAAATAAGCAAAGAGGGAAATAGGGGGGTCCTATAAAAAAAATAAGGTGCTGTCATGGATTGGGCCATCAAAAAACCCAACCCAACAAAAAAAAACCTAGCCAATTCGCATGGCCCAACCCCAACAAAAAAAAACCTAACCCACAACCCACAACCCACAACCCACAACCCATAACCCAATTCCCACCAAAACCCTAATTTTTTTTCCCCCTCACTCACTCAAAATTCGGCCACCCTTTTTTTTAAAAAATAAAAAATAAATTTTTTCTTTTTTTAACCATTCCCCCCTAACCCCAAAATCAAGCCACATACACTCCTCTTTTCCCCCCCCATATTCGACCTACCCCTCTCTCTCCCTTTCTTGGAACTTACAATTTCACACTCCCCACACACTCCATCCCACTTCCCCACACTTCCCACTTCCCCATTTTTCCCTTCCCAATACACTCAACCTCTCTCTTCTCTCCCCACTCCACGCCTCCTCCCCTCTCTTCCCTCTCCCAACGGCTCACTCACTCTCTCTCCCCTCTCCCATGTTCACTTCCTCACTCTTTCTCCCTCACACACTTCACATCACACTTCCTTTCCACTCACTCAAATTCGGCCTTCCCCTCTTCTCCAACACACCAAAAAAACTTCACTCTCTCTCACCCTCACACACACATACACGCATACCCCTCTCCTCTCCATCATTTTTTCTTCTCTTCTTCACCACTCCCCATCCCCCACGGCTCCAACACATCACCAACTCCATTTTTTACTTCCTTTCTCCAATCTCCACGCACACACCTCACTTAAACCCTAAATATTAACTTTTTTTTTTCTCACGTCATCTTTATCTCACCCACGGTTTTACCCCCTCCTCTCACAGAAACAATCCTTTTTTCCCTCTGCTACACCCATACCCCTTCACCAAACCTCCATCATATCAAAAAAGATCATCATCACTATCCAAGAGTGGTTGAAGTGGAGCAGAAGATGGAAGAAGCTTGGGTTTTGTTCTTTTGTATAAATAGGGTTCCCCACTTAGAGGAAAGGGGACGATTTTTTCTTAGAAAAAAAAAGGGGAAAAATCTTCTGAAAAAAAACTAGGGTTTTCAAAGAGAGAAAGAAATTTTTTAGGGTATCTTTTAGAAAAATTTTCTTCCCCTTCTTTTCTTCCTTCCAAGATTTTTTTTAGTTTAAAATTTTGTTGTATTGAGAGATCCGAAGAAGAAAGCTTGTTCCACAACAATTTCTGGATTTGTTCAAGGTACAAAATGTAATAATTCGTAGTATTGTTGCTTTTTGTAATTTTTTAGTTATTGTAATTTTGTTCATATTATCATTGCCATTTTATTTTAATTATTGTTGTCACATTTTGCCGTTTTTTTTTTTTTAGTTCTTTTTAGTTGCTGTTCCAAAAAAAATATATTAGTTGTCACATTTTTAAAATATATTAGTTACTGTTGTTTTTTTTAAAAAAAAAATGTTTAGTTGTTCTTATTATTTAGTTTAGTTACTGTTTAAAATATTATGCTGTTTTTATTATTTAGTGTAGCGGCTGTTTTTTATTAAATATTATTGCTGTTTTTTTATTATTTAGTTAGAGGCTGTTTTTATATTATATTTTTGCTATTTGTTATTTATTTTGTTGTTTGTTATATCATTATAATTTTCGGATTAAATAAAAGTGATAAAAAAAAATGTTGTTTTTTTAAAAAATGGTTACTAATTTTCGGATTAAAATAAACCTAAAAAAGTGATAAAAAAATGTGTTCCTTATTTGGTTATTAATTTTCGGATTTTTAAAAAATAAACCTTTTTTAAAAAAAAAAAAATGAAAAATATTTTCTTGAAGGAAATGGTTACTAATGTCACTACCCTTTTCTAAAAAAAAAATATATAATAAAAAAAATCTTTTTTTTCAAAAAAAGTAAAAAGGCACCCTTTTATTAAATAATAACTATGACAACAAAAAAACAAAAGAATTTTTCTCCATAATCCGTTTTCCAAACACCAGGCTTGTTTAGTCTAGGTTCTGTTTTTAAGAAAAAAAAAGCGCTTCAAGAATCACGTGTTCTAAAGTAGAATAGTAAAAAAGAAATCAATCAACCGTTTTTTAGCGTCAAAACGCTACTCGCACCCTCAACGGCCGTTTCTAGCGTCAAAACGCTATTCACACCTCCCTTTTTAATACAACTCCTTTATTAATTGCACCCCCCCCCCCTTTTATCATCTATTCCGCTTTTATTCACAACGTGATGCTTCCAAACCGTTTTTTTTCTTCTCTTTTTCGAATAATCGAATTCGCGTAAAAAAAATAGGTTGTTACTAGTGGTCACTCTGAGCCTTGCTTGTTTGACCGTTAGGACTAACCTTCCTTTTTTCACAGCGGATTAGTAGCGGTGATCACTCTGAGGTTACTCGTTTGATCATCGCAAACATCCGCCTAAACTTCTTTTTTTAGTTAATAAAGTACAAACATAATTTCGACTCCTTTTTATCACGCTTCCCGGTAAGCACGTTTTCAAACGAACAAGCGCTCAATCACAAACCGGGTATTTACAACAGTCACTCTGGGCTTAGCTCGTTTGACGCTGTGAATACTTTCTTTTTTCGAATAAAGTCGTTAGTGGTGACCACTCTGGATTTATCTGTTTGGTCACCGTGAACGGCCTCCCGTTTTCGCAAAGTTTTCAATAAATAAAAAAACACCAACACACAAATTTTTTCTACCCGAGAACTACGTAGCTTTGATTTCTCCATCGCACCCGGAGATACGTAGGAGCGGGGGCCCACTCCTGTCAAGCGCAAAAAACTAAATTTTTTATTAAGTCTTCCTTTCCGTTTTTTTTGCAAATAACAAAAAGGGTAAATTAAAATGTTTTCTTTAAACTAATTTTTCTACACATTAAATTAAAAGGTAACTTTTTTAGGATGTTGCGGGGTGCTAGTACCTTCCCCGCACTTAATCGACCCCCGAACCCAAAAACAAAGGTTTTTTCAATGTTTTCCTAAAAATAAATATTGATGGCGACTCCATTGTTCAAAAACAACGAAGAATCCCTCCTCCGGATTCTTCGGTCGCTACAGCTGGCGACTCCGCTGGGGACCTTTTTTTTAGAGGGTCAAGCCTAATTTAGTTAAATGTGTGGATATTTGTTAGTTTAGTACCTTTGTTTACCCTTAGTCTTTTTATTAGCACGTCTATTTCATTTATCTGTTTATTCGCATATTAAACCTTAGGGTAGAAGACTTTTATATTGCTATCTGTTTGCTCTTTTGCAGTCTGGGTAGTTTAGGTTGCTTATATCACACACATCACCTACACCTATCTATTCACACACTTCTGAGTGGGGCCCTATACCCGGGTCTGAAAAATAACTTAGGACGAGCGGAGATGATTAGTGACAGTCATTCTAGATTTATCTGTCTGACTCTCATGAAAATCTCAACCAGAGTATGCTCTTTCGCGGCATCCCACACCAGGTAGCTCGCTATCGTTGTGGGTCATATCGTGAAAGGGATTTTAGCTCTGGAAACCTTTGTGAGGAAGTGAATAAAACTACCTGAGAGGTTGATCACATAAGTGACCCTAGACCGTGACCTATATGTAAGACATAACCTGTTTAGGACACAAAAGCAATTCACCTACCTGTTGCATCATCGCAAAAACTTTTTATCTTTCAAAAAAAATCAAATAATGAAAACCATTTACTCTTTTTTTCCTTTACGTATATTTTATGTGACATGGTTAATGTTTCTCAAAATTTGAATTACCAAAATTTTCTCTGTAACGTCATTCTTTAATTCATCATACATCATCGTTATTTCAAAAAAAATAATATACAAAAAAATCCTCACATGCATGCTATTCATCTCATTTAGGTTTGCCGGGAATTGTAAGAGGCTCGAAAGTTTTGTCATAAGCAAGGCGATATGGGATCAAACTGTGAAGCAATCCAAGCTCTGAACTACCCTATAGTAAAACAGCCTAATCTGACAAGTCTAAGGGAATGTGCTGGTCGATTGCCGCCCATCGAGCGCAGGTCTTTTGATAGAGCGTATGGGAAGATTATTATGTTACTACAATTGGACGTGCAAACGGAGGCCATTGCCGCTTTGAGCCAGTTCTACGACTCTTCATTAAGGTGCTTCACCTTCAAAAATTTCCAGATGGCACCTACCCTGGAAGAATATACACAGATCTTCGGCTTTCCTCAACAAGACAGTGGACCCTACCAGTATCAGGGACAATACTACACAGATGAGAAACTCGCCTCAATGTTACAAACCAGCAAAGAGAACTTGAAGCTCCGGAAGAAAAATCGAAATGGCATTGCAGGATTCCTGATAACTCATGTTTATATGAGTTATTTATACTTATTCAAAGTTAAATCATGCAAGTTCTCTGACAATAGTAGGTTGTTTCTATTAAGTTTCTGTTAGTTTATTGCTTTTCAGTTAGAAAGGGGCTAAATTACAAATTCTAGGCATTTTGGTGCCAATTGGCGCCTTTGTGAACATTTTGATGCTTCTTGTGTTTGTGCAGTGAGCTGAACGTGGCAGCGTCTCTCGTCACGTCTGACGGAAGGCAGCAAGGCAAGAAAGAAATATCTTATTTTTGGCGCACAAGAAATGATGGTCAAAGATCTAGAAAGTCAGAAGATCTTCTCTCTCCTCATCGCTGACGCGGCTGACGCACTGTAGCAGTGCAGTGTCATTTCAGAACAGAATTAATTTACAAGCAAGCTGGGAAAGTGGGCAATGACATCAGCAAGCATGTGACCTTCTGTTTTTTTTGGCTATTTAAACAAAGCTTATCTCTCTCTACGAAAAAGGAGGGGGAATCCATTCATCATCCACCTTCCTCCACTTCCAGAGGAGTTTTCTAAAAGAAGTTCTGGACACAGACTTCTCATTCGAACTCTCCTCAAGCTCCATTTTTATTTCCATTCGCACCCATTACTGTGAAGCTCAGACGTTGCAACGTCTCTACAGCGTGCATGAAGGAAGGCTACTTAGGCGTATCTTTTGCGTTTAATCTCCTTTTCTCTATGTACGGTATTTGGATTTTAACTCCTTTTCTTTCTGTAAGGATGCTCAGCATGAGCTAAACATTCGTAGTTGGGTTGTTGTTTTGCATGTAATGAACCTCTAGTTTAATGTTATGAAGTATTGATGATTATGCGTTTTAAATCTTTGCATGTTAATATTTCCAAACTTGTTTTGAACTGATCACTTAAAATAAGTAGATTCATAGGTACAGACATGGTCTATGAAAAGAACTCAAAGATTTATGTGAATGAAAAGGTGCACTAAAGACATTTAGGCATTTTTATCTAAGTCTAGACATAGAATGGATAATAGTTCATAGGACATTGTTGTGGGTACTTAAAATACAGGAGTAGGCCTACTTAGAACCTAGACATAGGAATTCTAGTACTTGAAGCTCTGACGTTTTGTGACTGAAAAGCACAGCTCTTTTGCAACAGCGTTCAAACGTTATAACATCTATACAACATAGCATTTGTACGTGTTAGCGTGTAAACGTTATAACGTCTGACTAGAGGAGATTTACTTGCATGCAGCAATCCAACTCATACTCTTCCATATTCACACCCACTTCTCATTCACTTGCTTTATTTATGTTCTTAGTCTTAATATCAACTTTTAGTGCCGATTGGTTACTTGTTTCACTTGTGTTTTAAAGACTTGAACTCTGAAAGTTAATCAATCCTCGTGGGAACGATCTCTTACTTTTATCCACTTTATTACTTGTACGACGTGTATACTTGCACTGACATTGCGACGAGAACACACGAGCGCAACAAGTTTTTGGCGCCGTTGCCGGGGATTGAATTTAACTTTTATGGTTCAAAAGTATTAAAGCACTAGGTGAAAGAATTTTACTGTGTTGTTCGTTGTTTCTGTATGTGAACAGGTAAACGTTACAGCGTATGCTTAGTTCCAGTTCAAGCTCTAGTTCAACCGAACCAGGGAGTGAATTTGCATTGTGCTTTGTGTCTGTAGTGTGTTTTCTTTGTTGTTATTACTATTATTGTTTGTGTTGAGTGTTTTAAAAAAAAAAAAAAAAAAAAGAATTATCCACTTTTATGCCATGGACCATTGGAGTTTTTACTTTATGCAAGAAATGAATGAAGTGAATGCTCAACAAGAATGTTTCAATTATGATTTCCATGAGAGTAAATATCAAATAGGCTGTTATGAGACAAATTTCATGCCCATGACTGCCCAAAATATGGATTATGGAATGGGAAATGATGTGTGTGAGCAAGATTCATATCCTCAAGCTCAAACCGTAGGATTACATGAGGACAACTTTGAATTAAAAGAACTCTTAGCTCATTCCATTGAGTATATGAAGGTGTATCGTGACAACTCTAAAGCTTCATGTAAGAATGTAGAGGCTCACATTAAGATAATTATGGAGCATCTAAAAGAAGAGAGTTGTATTGGAAAAGTGGTTGAGCTAGAAGAAAAGAGTTGTATTGAATATATGGTTGAGCAAGAGGAAGAAAAAGAGAGTGTAAAGTATGAGCTTGAGTGTGGTCATTTGGAAATGGTGGAAGAAAAACAAAAAAATCGTGTAGTTATAGAAAAAGAAAAATTCAAAAATAGTGACAAGGAAAAAAATCCAAAGTTGAGGTATGAAGAGAGTCATGTGAAAATTCAGATTCAACCTTTGGTAATTGAAGAAAAGAATCCTCCGCAAAATGAGCTTAATTTTTTTCAAGAAAGGAGAAATTCATATCCCAAATGCTTATTGATTGGTGCATGGGAACACTTGCTTCCATATGCCAAATACATGGGATCTCTGACCAAAAAGAGAAAGCGGAAGGATGATGTTTTCTTTTTGTCCTATTATCCACCCTAACTTGGGTTTGAATTCCAAGTCTGGCTGAGGACTCTTAAACCAAGCGCTACTGGGAGGCAGCCCAGAGTTTTTATTCTAATCCTTGTTGTTTTTGTTTCTATTTTTTGTTTTGTGCAGGAATGGAAGCTGAAGGTAGGAGAGATTCAAGACTCAAGTTATTGAAGTGTGGTAGACATTATAACGTCTCTGTGTATCTAGGACGTTGTCACGTTTGCTGCCTGGGTGAAGTTTTAAAAGAAAAAGAAGACTGCTGAAGCAGGCATCCCAGCCAGACAGAGTGGAAGGCTCAGGTCAGGTGTTCTGAACAAGTAGTTTAGCCCTCTTTTTAGCAGTAGAATAGTTGTAGTTTTTAGTTAGTAGTCAGTAGTTTGTTTGCTGGTGTTGTGTTTGAGTGTTCCTCTCCAATTTTTGAAGATCAGTAAGCAGTGAGGACACTGCTCATCTTTGTGTCTGGGGGGGAGGATCATTTTTATGTTTTGTGTTTGCATAAAAAAAAAACAAATAATAATAATAATAATCAGTTTACTTTCCTACTCTATTAATCATCAAAAATGTTTCTCTTTGGGCTAAATCTAGTAATGACTATGTGTGACTTTGTGTGAGTAGCTGATGCATGCTTAGATGAATAGAATTGATTACTGCTTCCACACAAACTCTGTTTTGAGGAAAACCTAGTTAGCTAGGGACTATTTGATGCTAAAACTAGTTTTTGTTGACTTTGGTGATTGTAAAACTTGATTAAAAACTTAGAGTAGCAGTAGAAACTAAGTTTGGGGGTATATCAGGTTGTACTAAGGCTGGGTGCAAAGACTGTAGGATGATTAGTGCATGTGTAGTGTGAGTGCAGCGTTGTAACGTCTACCCGTAACGTTATAACGTATGCCGTGTGTGTTTGTGTGTTGTGTTCTGTGTTATCAAACGTTATAACGTCTACTCCAAAAAGACCAAAAAGTGTGTGTTGTTTCAAATAAGTGGAAAAATCCACATGTCCTATGTGTTTGCTGCAATTTCCCGAAACAAATACTGGGTACCCAAAATATCTCATTCCAAAATTGTCAAATCCAAAGGATCAAAAAGGAGAAAATCACAAAAACTCCAAACCAAAAGTGAAGTGAATCAAATGAAAGTTGCTCAGTAATGAGGGGTTGCAGTCCTCTGTGTGTTTTGCGTTGTGTGAGTCAGAATGGTAATTTGCACTAATCTAATCCTAGCATCCAATTAAGACCCTTTGTCATGCTTAAAATAACCCTCATGTCTTATGTGGAAATGTTAGCCTACTCTCTGTTTTGAAAGATGTTATACTCTCACCATATGGAAACCACTCTTTCATAGGCTAGGGTAGCTTCTGAACCTAGCTAGGAATAGAATTGATACAGAGATCACACACTCACTTTGGGCAGTAATGAATCTAGAATGTAATTGTGCATTGGTGCGTGAGTGTGTAGTGTAAGTCTGAAGGAATTAGCCCCTTGAGGAAAATTTTTGATCAAATGGATGAGAAGGGTGTAAACTGCTGGTGTATTTAATTTCTTGCATCTTTTCATATGCAGTGTTTCGATTGCTTGAGGACAAGCATTGGTTTAAGTTTGGGGGTGTGATAACTCATGTTTATATGAGTTATTTATACTTATTCAAAGTTAAATCATGCAAGTTCTCTGACAATAGTAGGTTGTTTCTATTAAGTTTCTGTTAGTTTATTGCTTTTCAGTTAGAAAGGGGCTAAATTACAAATTCTAGGCATTTTGGTGCCAATTGGCGCCTTTGTGAACATTTTGATGCTTCTTGTGTTTGTGCAGTGAGCTGAACGTGGCAGCGTCTCTCGTCACGTCTGACGGAAGGCAGCAAGGCAAGAAAGAAATATCTTATTTTTGGCGCACAAGAAATGATGGTCAAAGATCTAGAAAGTCAGAAGATCTTCTCTCTCCTCATCGCTGACGCGGCTGACGCACTGTAGCAGTGCAGTGTCATTTCAGAACAGAATTAATTTACAAGCAAGCTGGGAAAGTGGGCAATGACATCAGCAAGCATGTGACCTTCTGTTTTTTTTGGCTATTTAAACAAAGCTTATCTCTCTCTACGAAAAAGGAGGGGGAATCCATTCATCATCCACCTTCCTCCACTTCCAGAGGAGTTTTCTAAAAGAAGTTCTGGACACAGACTTCTCATTCGAACTCTCCTCAAGCTCCATTTTTATTTCCATTCGCACCCATTACTGTGAAGCTCAGACGTTGCAACGTCTCTACAGCGTGCATGAAGGAAGGCTACTTAGGCGTATCTTTTGCGTTTAATCTCCTTTTCTCTATGTACGGTATTTGGATTTTAACTCCTTTTCTTTCTGTAAGGATGCTCAGCATGAGCTAAACATTCATAGTTGGGTTGTTGTTTTGCATGTAATGAACCTCTAGTTTAATGTTATGAAGTATTGATGATTATGCGTTTTAAATCTTTGCATGTTAATATTTCCAAACTTGTTTTGAACTGATCACTTAAAATAAGTAGATTCATAGGTACAGACATGGTCTATGAAAAGAACTCAAAGATTTATGTGAATGAAAAGGTGCACTAAAGACATTTAGGCATTTTTATCTAAGTCTAGACATAGAATGGATAATAGTTCATAGGACATTGTTGTGGGTACTTAAAATACAGGAGTAGGCCTACTTAGAACCTAGACATAGGAATTCTAGTACTTGAAGCTCTGACGTTTTGTGACTGAAAAGCACAGCTCTTTTGCAACAGCGTTCAAACGTTATAACATCTATACAACATAGCATTTGTACGTGTTAGCGTGTAAACGTTATAACGTCTGACTAGAGGAGATTTACTTGCATGCAGCAATCCAACTCATACTCTTCCATATTCACACCCACTTCTCATTCACTTGCTTTATTTATGTTCTTAGTCTTAATATCAACTTTTAGTGCCGATTGGTTACTTGTTTCACTTGTGTTTTAAAGACTTGAACTCTGAAAGTTAATCAATCCTCGTGGGAACGATCTCTTACTTTTATCCACTTTATTACTTGTACGACGTGTATACTTGCACTGACATTGCGACGAGAACACACGAGCGCAACAATTCCCACAAGAGTATCTGGAAAGCCAAATAAAGTCCTTCGCCGACGCTAGAAATTGGGGTCCTTTTAAGCAGGTGTTGGCTTTGACCATCTTTGGCATTGTCCTATTTCCACGCCTTGAAAGATATGTGGACACAACAGCTATCGGTGTCTTCTTATCCTTCAAGGATGGAGAAAACCCACTCAATCCGATTCCAGCCATGCTTGCAGACACTTACTGTACTTTCACTCATTATAGTGAGCTAAGGGGAAAGAGGATATCTTGTTGCCTGCACGCCTTGTATGTTTGGCTTCTCACCCATGCTTTCGTTAACAAAGTCAGAGTAGAAGGCCCAATTGAAGACGCCAGAGGGTGTGATGTGAAGACAATGAACACTGGTGAATGGTTGCAAGTGCTGGGGGGCCTTCATGAATACAAGGTTCGTTGGCACCCATCATGGTGGAAAGATAGGCCCGCAGTAGTTTTTCAATGTGGAAACTTTCAAAACGTCCCGCTCATGGGGACAAGAGGATGCATAAATTACAATCCTTCTCTAACTCTAAGACAGCTGGGGTACCCCATGCGAAATCCGCCCACCGAAGACATGTTAATCCCTTTTTACCTCCATGAAGGAAGCCCAAAAGAGGTTGACATGCTCCGGAAGATTTCTCAAGCGTGGGATATGGTCGTCCGCAAGGGACAAGAGCTTACTAAGAGGAGCGGCGATAAGGAAACCACCTTTCGTCAATGGCTCCAAAAGAGGATCCAAGACACCCGATTGCCTTACCAAAGTGCACTACGGGTGGAGGAAGAAATACTTGAACCTACCATTCCCACTGTCGAAGATTTAGATAAGCTTAAAATGGCATTGTCAAAAGCCGAGGAAGAAAAGAAGGGCTTGCAGGCAGAGTTAGAGAAAGTGCTCCTAAAAAACCAGAAATTGGAGGAAGAGAACGCAAGTAAGTCAGTGGCCATTGAAGACAGCCGCAAGCAGCTCAAGATTGAACAAAAGAACAAACTAGAGGTTCAAAAGTACCTAAGAGGGGCGAAAGAGGAAACAAAACGTTGCAACCTGAAAATGAACCAAGCCATCGATGATGCATACAAGTGGAAAAAGTTATGGGAAGAATCAATGATTGCTGAAAAGACCGCACAGAGCCTGCTAATGGTATCAAAAAGAGAGTCCCGGATGATGGCAGCCGAGTTTGAAGAGCAAGTGAAAAGTATCAAGCAGGATAAGGATACCATTGAAGAGATACTCCGAGAATACCAACAAGCCTTGAGAAGGGAGCATGAAAAAACTGATGAGCTGAACAACCATATCAGATATCAAAAGGAGGTTTACCACCAGTTGAAGACAGAAAGCATCTATTGGGAGAACCGCTTTGTGGAGTTGGTCAGCAGGATAGAAAACCATGAAGCCTTCATAGAGTTGAAGAATGAAAGCTTATACTGGAAAGACAGATTCTCAAAGTTGGCATGGCTGGCCAATCGAGCTATCACGGGAATCCCCAAGCGTCTAAAGGAGGCTAACGCGGCAATGCACCCGTTTAACACCCCGGTCCAAGTTTCCGAATTCATGGAGTTTTGCGAGGTTCTGATTGTCGAACTCCGGGAGAAGGCTGGCAGCACTACTAGTAGAAAAAGAGGGAGGAGTGGAAAAATGAAAGCCATATGTATTTGAGTGAAATTTAAAGAACATTGTACTTTTTTTTTCGAAGTTTTATTTCCAAAATGTTGTACTTTCCTCCATCAATGAAGTTTGTTTGTCTCACATGCTGATCCTTTATCTTGAAAATATTGTGGAACTTTAATCTGTGTACTTATGACAAATCAGGATGCGCTTGCAATTCCCGACCTAAAACAATAAGACTCATGCACACATGCATCATTCGCATTTTCATCCATTCATATACTCATACATATACTCATACCATGTGTCCCACCAACAGAGAGTAAAAGACAAGCTGGTGCGTCAACATCGCTATTGGACTCGTTCTCAGGCCAGAAACATGGAAGAAAACCAGGACAATCCGCCTCAAGATAACCAGGATCAAGGCAATCCACCTCAGGACCTAGACAATCAAGAGCTTGGGGCAGAAATAGATGGGATGAAAGAACAGATGGCTGAAATCTTAAAGGTCTTACAAGCTTTGAGGGACAAAGACACAAGTGAAGATGTCTCCACTGGGAACACGGAAAATCAAGTTACCAACCCTCCTCCTCCCAATGGACTCGGGATCCCGCATACAGTGCCCCCCACTGGGACTGATAACCAGGGTTACATATGGCCTCCTTACGGACTTCCACAAGGTTACACACCTCCGACAGTCAATGCTAGTCCAGAAGACGGTCCCTCAGGAGTCGCGGGCCAACAACAGCTTACACCAACGGGTCACAATGGTAATTCGGGGGCACCGCAAGTTCAAAACCCGACCCCCGTCGTCATACCACAAAGACTCTCACTTGGCTGCCCTCCACCGCCGATAGTTGACGCTCAAGCTCAAGGTTCCAACCTCAGGAATCCCACTCATTCACATACCCCAAATGTGAACCCAGCCATAGTTCCGATGATCCATCCTTACTATGGTATGAGTGGGCTCCCTCACAATCACTCTATGGAGAACCCTCAAGCCCAAGACAAACTACAAATGCTTGAGGAAAGGTTGAGAGCAGTTGAGGGATCCAATGTTGGTGCGAGAGATGCTTATGACTTGTGCCTCGTCCCTAACGTGGTCATCCCTCCAAAATTTAAGGTGCCAGACTTCGACAAGTACAGAGGGTCGACTTGCCCTGTAAGCCACTTAACCATGTACTGCAGGAGAATGGAGGCGTTTGCTCACGACGACAAATTGCTCATCCACTACTTCCAAGATAGTCTGTCTGGGGCAGCTTCGAGCTGGTACATGCAATTAGAACGTGCCCATATCAGATGCTGGAAAGACCTAGCCGATGCATTTTTAAGGCAATACAAATATAACATTGACATGGCTCCCGATAGAACACAGCTGCAGAGCATGACGAAGAGAGACAATGAGTCCTTCAAAGAATATGCCCAACGCTGGAGAGGTTTGGCTGCACAGGTGGTACCACCTTTGTTAGAAAAAGAGATGGTATCAATGTTCATGGATACTCTTCAATCACCTTTCTACGACAGGTTGATTGGGAGCGTGTCTTCAAACTTTTCAGATATGATCGTCATCGGAGAAAGATTAGAGAATGGATGGAGAAACGGGAAGATTGCATACAGCTCCGCTGGAACCAGCAATCAGAAAAGGCCCTTCCCAGGTTTCCCTAAAAAGAAAGACGGAGAAACCAATGCCATCTCTGGATCAGGAAAGTCTCCCTACAACAACCCCCGACAGACTTTACAAATACCTACTCAAACACCACAAGCCCCACCTCACCAAGTCAACTCAGGCTATAGACCACAAAACTACCAAGAAAGAAAGCCCGCCAATTTCGACCCAATACCCATGTCATATACAGACCTATTCAATCACCTCATCAGTCACAACTTGATCACTCCCCGTCCAATGAGACCCCTTCAACCTCCTTTCCCTAGGAGCTATGACCCAGAGGCCAGCTGTGGATTCCACGCAGGGGCAGTTGGCCATTCAACAGAAAATTGCAAAGCATTGAAATATGTAGTACAAGACTTAATTGAATCTAAATGGTTAAGCTTCGCAGAAGACGGTCCAAATATTGCCACTAACCCTCTGCCGGGGCACGGGAAACCCTCCGTCAATGCCATTGAGAATGTTGAGGGGCAATTATTGATCAGAAAGGTGGAGGACATTGTCACACCCTTGGACCTCATCCATGCTGATTTGTGTCACTTCGGAATCATTATGAAAGGATGTACCGGAAAGGGCTCGTGTGCTGTTCCCCTTTGTGTCGGGGCCTGTGAAGCATTCAAGCCAATCCTGCAAGACTTGTTAGACCGACACATAATACAAATAGGTCTTCAAAAGAAAGAGGAAGGCGTGTCGACTCTCCAGTCAAGCATTGAACAAAGCAAGAGTATCCGGAAACCACTGGAAATCCATTACAAAAAGGACACAAAGCTAACCACCGCTGTGCCTAAACCAATCACTATTCAAGTGCCAGTCCCTTTTCCCTTTAAAAGCACCAATGCAGTCCCGTGGAATTACGATGTGAAGGTTCAGACCAATCCAGATGTCATTAACATCTCAGGGACCGGTGGGATGACTCGAAGTGGACGTTTCTATACCCCTGGGGGGCCTAGTGAAGACCGAACAAAAGAAGGGGAGGAACAAACCCGTAAGGGCAAAAGCATAGAGCAGGAACCTGTCGATAAGAATGCAGGAAAGAAGACGTTATCCGAGCAAGAAGCCAGTGAATTTCTGAAGCTTATGAGACAAAGCGAGTATAAGGTGGTTGATCAACTGAACCAAACTCCCGCAAAGATATCTCTGTTGTCATTATTGCTCAGTTCCGATGCCCATCGTGCAGCATTAACAAAAGTATTGAATGAGGCCCATGTCGCTCATGACATCCCCGTCGGCCAATTTGATGGGATCGTCGGAAACCTTGTTGCAAGTAATTATCTCACCTTTACTGATGATGAGATTCCAACTGAAGGAAGGGGGCACAACAAGGCCCTACACATATCGGTGAAGTGTGGAGATTACTCTCTTGCTCGGGTACTCATTGACAATGGTTCATCTTTGAATGTATTACCCAGATCAACCATGGAGAAATTAGATGTGAACTGTTCATACATGAGACCAAGCTCCATACTAGTCAGGGCCTTTGACGGATCAAAAAGGGAAGTCATCGGAGAAATGGACTTACCTGTGCAAGTAGGTCCGGAGCACTTCGTGGTGACCTTCCAGATAATGGACATTGCCCCATCCTACAGTTGTTTCTTGGGGAGGCCATGGATCCACTCGGCAGGGGCAGTTCCCTCTTCTTTACACCAGAAGCTCAAGTTCATAGTCAACAATAAGCTGGTGGTTATTTTCGGTGAGGAAGAAATGCTGATAAATAAGTCCGCTCCCACTCGCTACATTGAGGCTGCTGAAGAGTCTCTCGAGACTGCCTTCCAAGCATTGGAAATCGCCAATACATCTGCTATGTTAGAACCCAAGCTATCCAAAACTGCCGTGATGGTTGCTAAGTTCATGTTAGGAAAATGCTACCAAGCTGGAGGAGGCTTGGGAAAAACCGGACAGGGGATCCTGACGCCAATACAGCCAGAGGAGAACAAAGATAGACATGGGATAGGATATCGGCCCAATCGCACTGACAAGAGAAGGATTGTGGAGGAAAAGAAGGAGCGGAGGTTAGCCAGGCTTGAGGATAGGGTGCCAAATACGAAGAGGATCACCATCTGCGACATCAAGGAAAGCTTTCGGAGTGCGGGAATGTTGAACCCCAATCAGATCGCCGCAGTTGAGGACGATCTAAACACCGAAGAAGGCGTCGTCAGTCTTGTACGCCCTTGTCCTGCAAACAAAAGGCTCAAGAATTGGGAGATCGTTGATTTTCCTGTGGTTTTTAGTTCAAAGCAATGTTTCTATAATGTAATCCTCTGGCTCTGCCCAAGGCCTTAGGATATTTCATTCGGGCACGCATGTTTTCCTTTCAGTATTAATATCAATGCAACGTTATTTCAGTTCCCAATAAACTCTCGTTTTTCTTTTCTTGTTACATTCGCTTCTTATTTTCTTTCTTTCGTTTTTATTCCGTTAATTTACGCTAATGCAGATCCGAAAAAAATGTCTTTGAAAATAACAACGCCAATAATCCATATTGTAACTTTGATCACCCCATCAATTAAACTGAGGAAGATGTTGAGGATAATTGGGAAACCCCTCCAGAGTTAATGAGAATGATGGAACAAGAGGAAAAAATGATCGAACCCCACGAGGAATCAACTGAAACGATCAACTTAGGCACGGAAGAAGACAAAAAAGAAGTTAACATTGGCACCACATTGAAAGACAGCGAGCGAGAGAAATTGGTTAAGTTGTTGTTTGACTATGTTGACGTCTTCGCATGGACATACCAAGACATGCCTGGACTGGACCCCAACATAGTCGAGCATAAGTTACCGGTAAAACCAGAATGCCCGCCGGTAAAGCAAAAGTTAAGAAGGATGAAACCAGAGATGTCATTGAAAATCCGAGATGAGGTTAAGAAGCAGTTCGATGCTGGGTTTTTAGCAGTAGCAAAATACCCTCAATGGGTAGCCAATATTGTACCGGTCCCAAAGAAAGACGGTAAGGTTCGGATGTGCGTCGATTATCGAGATTTGAACAGAGCCAGCCCCAAAGATGACTTCCCTTTACCTCACATTGATGTCCTGGTAGATAGCACAGCACAACACTCTCTGTTCTCCTTCATGGATGGATATTCCGGATACAACCAAATTAAGATGGCCCCTGAAGACATGGAGAAAACCACCTTCATCACTCTCTGGGGAACCTTCTGTTACAAAGTAATGCCATTCGGACTGAAGAATGCTGGTGCAACATACCAAAGGGCAATGGTCGCATTGTTCCATGATATGATGCATAAGGAAATAGAGGTTTACGTGGATGACATGATTGCAAAATCCAAGACTGAAGAAGAGCATATCGTCAATCTGCAAAAACTCTTCGAACGTCTCAGGAAGTTCAAACTCAGATTAAACCCTGCCAAATGCACTTTCGGTGTAAGATCGGGAAAGCTGTTGGGTTTCATAGTCAGTCAGAGGGGAATAGAAGTAGATCCAGCCAAAGTGCGAGCAATACTAGAAATGCCGGCACCGAGTACTGAAAAAGAAGTTCGTGGTTTCCTGGGAAGATTGAACCACATCTCTAGGTTCATATCGCAGCTAACATCTACATGCGAGCCTATCTTCAAGCTTTTGTGCAAAAACCAAGAAACAAAGTGGAATGATAATTGCCAAGAAGCCTTTGAAAAGATCAAGAGGTACCTCCAAAATCCACCGATTCTGATGCCGCCTGTGCAGGGTAGACCTCTCATCCTGTATCTAACAGTGCTAGACAAATCAATGGGTTGTGTACTGGGGCAACATGATGAATCCGGAAAGAAGGAACATGCAATCTACTATCTAAGCAAGAAATTCACCGAGTGCGAGACAAGATACTCATTGTTGGAAAGAACGTGTTGTGCTCTGGCCTGGACTGCACGTCGTTTGAGGCAGTATATGCTGAGCCACACTACTTGGTTGGTATCTAAAATGGACCCAGTCAAGTATATTTTTGAAAAACCCGCTCTCACAGGGAGGATCGCTCGCTGGCAAATGCTGCTATCTGAATACGACCTTTTATATGTCACCCAAAAAGCAATCAAGGGTAGTGGATTGGCCGAGTACTTGGCACACCAGCCCATCGAAGATTACCAATCAATGCAGTGCGATTTCCCAGACGAAGATATAATGGCTCTATTCGTAGAAGGGAATCCTCCGGACAACGAAAGGTGGAGAATGTTATTCGACGGCGCTTCTAATTTATACGGGCACGGGGTCGGAGCTGTACTGATCTCTCCTGATAACCGCTTCATACCGTTTACCGCTAGACTGAGTTTCTACTGCACCAACAACATTGCAGAATATGAAGCGTGCGTCCTAGGCATCAAAGCAGCCATTGAATGGAAAGTCAAAAGACTCGATGTATATGGGGACTCAGCCTTAGTCATCCATCAGACAAGAGGTGACTGGGAAACCAGGGATTCAAAATTAATTCCTTATCATGATCACATCCAAAAAATGGTTGAACGGTTCGAGGAAATCACTTTCCATCATCTCCCTCGCGAAGAAAATCAGTTGGCCGATGCTTTGGCGACTTTGTCATCAATGTTCAATATCAATAACGACAGAAGTCTGACATTCATCCGAATCCAACATCGGGATCTACCGGCACACCATTGTGTGGCAATCGAAGAAGAGCCTGACAGTAAACCTTGGTATTACGATATCAAGCACTATATCACAAACAGAGAATATCCTCCTGATGCCACCGAGAATGATAAGAGGACACTTAGGAGGCTGTCAATGGGTTTCTTCTTGAACGGGGAAGTGCTTTACAAGAGGAATCGCGATATGGTCCTCCTCAGATGTGTAGCGAAAGAAGAATCAGAAAGAATTATGAAGGATGTCCATGAAGGCTCGTTCGGCACCCATTCTAATGGGCACACCATGGCCAGGAAAATCTTAAGGGCCGGCTACTACTGGTTGTCAATGGAGACTGATTGTTTCAACTACGTCAGAAAATGCCACAAATGTCAAATCTATGCCGACAATATCCATGTACCACCTGCCTCTCTGAATGTCCTAACAGCACCATGGCCGTTCTCAATGTGGGGAATGGATGTTATCGGTCCTATTGAACCCAAGGCATCAAACGGACATCGTTTCATTTTGGTTGCCATCGATTATTTCACCAAATGGGTCGAGGCTGCTTCTTACACCAATGTGACAAAGTCAGTGGTTGTCAGGTTCATAAAGAGAGATTTGATTTGCCGCTACGGTCTTCCAAATAAGATCATCACGGACAATGGGACCAACCTAAACAACAAGATGATGAAAGAGCTGTGTGACGACTTCAAAATCCAACATCATAATTCTTCCCCGTACCGTCCAAAGATGAATGGGGCAGTTGAAGCAGCGAATAAGAACATAAAGAAGATCGTCCAAAAGATGGTAGTGACCTTCAAGGATTGGCATGAAATATTGCCTTTCGCTCTGCATGGGTATCGGACCTCTATCCGCACGTCAACAGGGGCAACACCATTCTCACTGGTATATGGGATGGAGGCAGTCCTTCCCATCGAGGTTGAAATACCTTCTCTGCGAGTACTAATGGAAACGAAACTAGAAGAAGCAGAATGGGTTCAAGCTCGTCTGGATCAGTTGAACCTCATAGAAGAAAAAAGAATAGTCGCTTTGTGTCATGGGCAGTTGTACCAGCAAAGAATGAAAAATGCTTATGATAAGAAAGTTCGCCCTCGCCAGTTTCAGGAAGGAGACCTCGTGCTCAAGAAGATTTTGCCTATCCAAAAGGATTCCCGTGGAAAATGGACCCCAAACTATGAAGGACCTTATGTGGTAAAGAAAGCATTCTCTGGAGGAGCTTTGGTTCTCACGAAAATGGACAGTGAAGACCTCCCACTCCCAGTGAACTCGGACGCAGTTAAGAAGTACTATGCCTAAAGAAATAGATAGAAAAAAAGAGAAAGACGAGCCAAGCAAGAATAAGCTCGCTAGGTTGAAAACCCGAAAGGGCGACCTAGGCAAAAGTTAGAGCGACCCGGTGGACTGAAAACTCTAAAGAGCGGTCCAGGCAAAAATTAGGGTCAGAAGTTGGATCTTAAGCTACAAAGGCAATCAACAACTCCAAAAGTGGGACGATGAAGGCTCAAAGTTGTGTTAATGGGCGATTAGCGTTATTACTTCAAAGACACAAACAATCAAAAGATCTGCTTTCTTTGTATCTTTTTCTTCTCTTTCTTTTTGTAGTTTAAACTCCTATTGTAATTTTCAGACAGTGCGATTTTCTGCGCATTTGTTTTCATTTGAATATTAAACACTTCCTTTATTCTCTTATCTCCCTATTATCACAAAAATAACGTTCATGGTAAACAATACTGAATTGTGAAACATGTGCATGATCACAAGCATTATATTCATTGCGAAATTTCTAAAAATCACAAAAAAAAAGAGATGACCCCTCACAAATTTGCAAAAAGGACGGATGCATAATCGCTTCGGCAAATCTCAATAACCCGCACTTCGGCACCGCTGTTTGAGGCAACCCTCGTACCCCGCGACGAGAGTCGTGCGAGTTGACAGTACCAGCGAAGTCAATAAAGAGCTAAAGAGCAAAAAAGAGCTAAAGAGCAAAAAAAGAGCAAAAGAGCAAAGAAAAAAGAAGAAAAAAGTCAAAGGCAAAGGCCAAAAATAAAATCATTCCACATTTCATTCATCATGTCATCAATTACTTAGCTACATGCACGCATACATCATTCATTGCAAGTGTCTGTCAAGACAACTTTACTTTGTATCGTCAGCACTGGATCTGGCATCCCAAGTGTCGATCCCCATATTTAGTTCCCTCAAAATCAGCGCTTCAAGCATTGATCTCACATCAAGATTACTCCTTCTGACCCCAGCGGTCCTTCAGAGCCCCAGTGCTCCTCCAGACCCCCAGCGGTCCTTCAGAGCCCAAGAGCTCCTTCAGACCAACAATGGTCCTTCAATCCAGATCGCACGTCGTGTTATCGAGCAACCGACGGATCATCCGGCCCCAGACCCTTCAGACTAGCTGTGCCCGCCTAAAAAAAAAAACACAGTGCACGTCCTTCGAGGTTATATCAGTTCCGGACCTGATTAACCCTATGGCCGCTCGAAAAGAGGCCACCCCCAGACCGTATCTCTAGTACCATAGCTAGAAGCGCTCCTTCAGACCCATTGGTCCTTCAGGCTTAGGCATGCCCTTCAGACCCCGACGGTCCCTCAGTCGAACTCAGGTCGATGCGCCAAGCATTGATTTTGAGCTAGACCTTCAGATCCCCAGCGATCCCTTCAGAGCCCCAGTGCTCCTTCAGATCCCCAGCGATCCCCCAGAGCCCCAGTGCTCCCTATTTATTTTCTGTCTAAATCAACCCAGTTTTCATATTTTTTTCAAAACAAAAAAAAAACCAAAATACCTCAGTCTGGGCAAAATTAGCGTCTTTTTTATCTTTATTTCTATTTTCCTCGAGAAATTCGGAATCCCTCCGATTTCCTAGCAAAATATAAATAAAGAGGGGCAGCTGTAATACCCTAATTTTGTCCTAACCAAAATGAGAAAATTTTATTTACTTTTGATAAAAATAATTATTTTATGTCACAAGTTTTAACACAAGAAAATATTTTTATTAGAAGTGAAGAGGCAAAAATAAGCAAAGAGGGAAATAGGGGGGTCCTATAAAAAAAATAAGGTGCTGTCATGGATTGGGCCATCAAAAAACCCAACCCAACAAAAAAAAACCTAGCCAATTCGCATGGCCCAACCCCAACAAAAAAAACCTAACCCACAACCCACAACCCATAACCCAATTCCCACCAAAACCCTAATTTTTTTCCCCCTCACTCACTCAAAATTCGGCCACCTTTTTTTTAAAAAATAAAAAATAATTTTTTTCTTTTTTTAACCATTCCCCCCTAACCCCAAAATCAAGCCACATACACTCCTCTTTTCCCCCATATTCGACCTACCCCTCTCGCCCCCTTTCTTGGAACTTACAATTTCACACTCCCCACACACTCCATCCCACTTCCCCACACTTCCCACTTCCCCATTTTTCCCTTCCCAATACACTCAACCTCTCTCTTCTCTCCCCACTCCACGCCTCCTCCCCTCTCTTCCCTCTCCTAACGGCTCACTCACTCTCTCTCCCCTCTCCCATGTTCACTTCCTCACTCTTTCTCCCTCACACACTTCACATCACACTTCCTTTCCACTCACTCAAATTCGGCCTTCCCCTCTTCTCCAACACACCAAAAAAACTTCACTCTCTCTCACCCTCACACACACATACACGCATACCCCTCTCCTCTCCATCATTTTTTCTTCTCTTCTTCACCACTCCCCATCCCCCACGGCTCCAACACATCACCAACTCCATTTTTTACTTCCTTTCTCCAATCTCCACACACACACCTCACTTAAACCCTAAATATTAACTTTTTTTTTTCTCACGTCATCTTTATCTCACCCACGGTTTTACCCCCTCCTCTCACAGAAACAATCCTTTTTTCCCTCTGCTACACCCATACCCCTTCACCAAACCTCCATCATATCAAAAAAGATCATCATCACTATCCAAGAGTGGTTGAAGTGGAGCAGAAGATGGAAGAAGCTTGGGTTTTGTTCTTTTGTATAAATAGGGTTCCCCACTTAGAGGAAAGGGGACGATTTTTTCTTAGAAAAAAAAAGGGGAAAAATCTTCTGAAAAAAAAACTAGGGTTTTCAAAGAGAGAAAGAAATTTTTTAGGGTATCTTTTAGAAAAATTTTCTTCCCCTTCTTTTCTTCCTTCCAAGATTTTTTTTTAGTTTAAAATTTTGTTGTATTGAGAGATCCGAAGAAGAAAGCTTGTTCCACAACAATTTCTGGATTTGTTCAAGGTACAAAATGTAATAATTCGTAGTATTGTTGCTTTTTGTAATTTTTTAGTTATTGTAATTTTGTTCATATTATCATTGCCATTTTATTTTAATTATTGTTGTCACATTTTGCCGTTTTTTTTTATTTAGTTCTTTTTAGTTGCTGTTCCAAAAAAAAAATATATTAGTTGTCACATTTTTAAAATATATTAGTTACTGTTGTTTTTTTTAAAAAAAAAAATGTTTAGTTGTTCTTATTATTTAGTTTAGTTACTGTTTTAAATATTATGCTGTTTTTATTATTTAGTGTAGCGGCTGTTTTTTATTAAATATTATTGCTGTTTTTTTATTATTTAGTTAGAGGCTGTTTTTATATTATATTTTTGCTATTTGTTATTTATTTTGTTGTTTGTTATATCATTATAATTTTCGGATTAAATAAAAGTGATAAAAAAAATGTTGTTTTTTTAAAAAATGGTTACTAATTTTCGGATTAAAATAAACCTAAAAAAGTGATAAAAAAATGTGTTCCTTATTTGGTTATTAATTTTCGGATTTTTAAAAAATAAACCTTTTTTTAAAAAAAAAAATGAAAAATATTTTCTTGAAGGAAATGGTTACTAATGTCACTACCCTTTTCTAAAAAAAAATATATAATAACAAAAATCTTTTTTTTCAAAAAAAGTAAAAAGGCACCCTTTTATTAAATAATAACTATGACAACAAAAAAACAAAAGAATTTTTCTCCATAATCCGTTTTCCAAACACCAGGCTTGTTTAGTCTAGGTTCTGTTTTTAAGAAAAAAAAAGCGCTTCAAGAATCACGTGTTCTAAAGTAGAATAGTAAAAAAGAAATCAATCAACCGTTTTTTAGCGTCAAAACGCTACTCGCACCCTCAACGGCCGTTTCTAGCGTCAAAACGCTATTCACACCTCCCTTTTTTAATACAACTCCTTTATTAATTGCACCCCCCCTTTTATCATCTATTCCGCTTTTATTCACAACGTGATGCTTCCAAACCGTTTTTTTTTCTCTTTTTCGAATAATCGAATTCGCGTAAAAAAAATAGGTTGTTACTAGTGGTCACTCTGAGCCTTGCTTGTTTGACCGTTAGGACTAACCTTCCTTTTTTCACAGCGGATTAGTAGCGGTGATCACTCTGAGGTTACTCGTTTGATCATCGCAAACATCCGCTTAAACTTCTTTTTTTAGTTAATAAAGTACAAACATAATTTCGACTCCTTTTTATCACGCTTCCCGGTAAGCACGTTTTCAAACGAACAAGCGCTCAATCACAAACCGGGTATTTACAACAGTCACTCTGGGCTTAGCTCGTTTGACGCTGTGAATACTTTCTTTTTTCGAATAAAGTCGTTAGTGGTGACCACTCTGGATTTATCTGTTTGGTCACCGTGAACGGCCTCCCGTTTTCGCAAAGTTTTCAATAAATAAAAAAACACCAACACACAAATTTTTTCTACCCGAGAACTACGTAGCTTTGATTTCTCCATCGCACCCGGAGATACGTAGGAGCGGGGGCCCACTCCTGTCAAGCGCAAAAAACTAAATTTTTTATTAAGTCTTCCTTTCCATTTTTTTTGCAAATAACAAAAAGGGTAAATTAAAATGTTTTCTTTAAACTAATTTTTCTACACATTAAATTAAAAGGTAACCTTTTTAGGATGTTGCGGGGTGCTAGTACCTTCCCCGCACTTAATCGACCCCCGAACCCAAAAACAAAGGTTTTTTCAATGTTTTCATAAAAATAAATATTGATGGCGACTCCATTGTTCAAAAACAACGAAGAATCCCTCCTCCGGATTCTTCGGTCGCTACAGCTTTCTATAGAGATTCTCTTGTCAATGCCAACGACAAAAGAGCACAATTCCTTTACCACTATTGTTGAGTACCATTCAAGTACGACCATGGGAACATATAAGCAAGTAGTATATCTGCATGCATTAATCTCGTCTATGGAATCATTTTCTTTCAGTCCAGGGAGGTTTAACATGATGTCAAGCATAGAGAAACAAAAGAATGATCCCTCATAGACAAGCAAGTAGCGAGAGTCACCTTCCACCCCAAAAAGAGCCACTGCTATAAGTGTATTACTGCTACCTTGACAGCCACAATCATTACTATTAGCACCCTTTGGTATCCTTGGATCGATGCTTTGGACTGAGAGTGAGTAAATCCACTTATCACTACACTCCTTGTTCTTCTCATGTGGTGGTTTATCAGAGTCATGCACATTGTTCAAAAGATCACAATTTCTAGAGCACGCATTAATGAAGCCAATTTGTTCACCAACACAAGGATTCACATAAACTTGCACCTGATTTACCTCTTCGCCCATTCTCAGATATATATTGTAGGCGCAGATGCCATTCTCAATTGGTTGTATCACCAAGCCTGGAAATTGTTGTGGAAACTCGCTCTTTGACACTTCAACAGTAAAGTTATCTCCATCAATGCCATTCCTTCGATAAAAGTCATCAGCAATATAATGTGAACTACTACCACCAGTTAAACTCATAAGACTGTTAACTACAATGCTTGTTGTACTACACAATTGTTGTCCTTTAACCACTCCAGTCACATTATCACTGTACTTCCACTTGATTCCCAATTTAGGAGCAACAACCTCAACCATAGTTATTGTTCCATTCTCATACAGGGCCAAGGTAAACCTATCCTTGTTCAAGGATTCCAAATGCCTTGAATAAGACATTTTTGAAAGTGAATACTCTTGCTGTCCATCTACATAAGCTTTGCAGTGTATATAACTAGCACTGTGATTGAGCATTTCATACCTACGTTTTTTCAAACAGGTGGTTGGCGCGCTGTCATCTTTACCCAAATTCTCACTATTACAACAACCAACCAATTTATCAGGAGGAACAAACCTAGAATCTTGTTGAATTCCAGTGATATCAACCTTTAAATTGCCATATACAGACATTAACACTATCTTGCACTCATCAAAAATTGCATTTGAACATAGTCGAAATTTACGTTGCCTCATTCTCGCTTGACTTACGAATAAGCTTCAAATGTCTAGGTGATAACTCATATTTATATGTGTTATTGATGCTCTTATCACTTTAATTAGGGCAAGTTCTCAAGTAATGATAGTACTTTATTTTGTAAATATGTGATTAGAAGTATAAATGAGGCTGAGAGTTAACTTCCTAACATTTGGCACAAAGGGTGCTATTTTTAGTGTTTTAATGTGTTGTTAGTGCTGCAGCGGTAAGCGCTATAGCGCTATATGACGGTTGGACAGCTGGACAATATTGAAGCTCACCACTATTTGATGAGTCATCGTGTCAATCCTCTGCTGAAAGCCTGACACAAAAACTTCCAAGTGGGTTGAAAAGGACACTTGGCGTTTTCTCATTGAAGGATATTTGTTAGTTGGTGATAAGTGTCACTATCACCTTTTTGTAAAAGCTACTTTATGAGATTAGGATAATATCTAACTCTATCCTCTCCACACTACACAATTCGACTTAAGGAGAGAGTTTTTGGAAGAAGACTACTTGACACATATCTTTCCTCCATTAATCCTCCATTCTTAAAGCTTTTAGTTTAGTTTTATTTTTCTTATCCATACCTACGGTTTAGCCACGCCATAGCATCTTCCAGCCGTGCATGACTTGGAATCCTTGGAGTGCATCTTTTGCAACCATTCATCTATTGTTCACTCACGTTAATGTAAGCTTTTTGGTTTATATTGTGTTGATGATGCTTGCCATGAGCTAAACACTTAGTAGTTGGATTAATTCTAGTTTGTAATGAACCTTGAGTAATGTTAATATAATATTATGGCGTTTGCGTTTCATTCCTTGTATTTTAATACTTTCAAACTTGTTTTGGGATTGGCCAACTGAAACTAGTAGATTCGTGGGTACAGACATGGTCCATGATTCAAAATCAAGGATAGATATATGAATGAAAGGTTGTTTAAAGACATTTAAGCAATTTGTGCTTAACCCTATACATAGGGGAGCAATAGTTCATAAAGCAAAAGCTGTAGGTTCTTTATCATACAGGGGTGAACTTATTTAGAACCTAGACATAGGAGTCTTGTAACAAAACCCCAGCGACAGTGACTGAAAGGCACACCTCCATACGTTACAGCGCTTAACGCTACAGCGTATAACGTTATAGCGCCTTACTCTTGGGAATTTACATAATGAAGAGTAATCCAACCACTTTACAACTCACTTTATAACTCTTTGCATTTCTTACTGTTTTACCAACAACTGAGTATGTTCACACTTCAAAAATGTGCTATTGTTACTTTGCTCTTTTCATTAAATTGTTAACTACTTAAACTCTTAAATTAACATCAATCCTTGTGGGAACGGTCTCTATTTATCATTATATTACTTGTTGCGATTGTGTACACTTGCACAGACTACTTTTCGCACAACAGTAGGTCAAAAGGCATAACAAATTTCAGAGACAAACCTCGATCAGTTGTTGTTGCACCAATCGTGGCATCTTCTGTTACTTCATCAGATTGCACATCGAGAATCATTTCATTTGTTGGTGCGCATTCCAAGATTACAGGTGGCGGCTCTGACGGTGGTGGAAGAACCATGGTTTTCCATGTAGGCTGAGGTTTCATGTGCGGTTGCCGACAACTTTGATCAGGCGGTTTTGACGGTGGCCGTTTGAATCGTTGCCTCTTACTCTTCAGGTGCCAGATTTTTTGCGTTCCCCACTCTTCGTGATGGTAGTACTCTGGTGGTTTTGCTAGCACCGCTTCCACTGTTATTTGTGTCACACAAACTAGAGACGACATATTCTGTTTCGAAACGGTAGGAAGCACATCCGATGTCAGCGAAGCAATGTGCAGCAACTCAATATCTCCGTGTATTGACTTAGAGCGTTCTTCGATTGGCTCCAAGTGATCAAAAATTTCGCCTGAAACCGGGAACACAACATTTGTTGCTTCGGACGCATCGATCTCTTCCGTGTCAGATTCTGAATCATCAAGATCCAGTGATTCCGATGCGTCAATCTCTTCTTGCAAAGGTTTTGCCGTCATCTTGTTTGCGTACAATTCCGCGGCAACAACATCCAGTGATTCTGAATCATCGATCTCTTCTTGAGTAATGATCTCTTCTTGCAATTGACATGCTTGTGGCATAGTCTCTTTGGAGGAGTTCGTTGCACCATGGAGAGAGTTCAATCGTTGAAGTAGAATTTCAAGATTAGCGAGGAGTCGTTCAAAATTGTCAGGCGTACGATCCTCCGCGTGGTGACAATGAAAGCACCAATGTGGTAGTACTGATTATCAACAAGTAATACACGTATATTATGCTATGGAATACACATCCATGCTGCAATAGGAATTCGGTTACAGAGAACGAAGAAGAAAACGGTTACAGGAGAGAAGAAGAGAAGAATTCGTTCAGAGAGGAAGAGAGAATATCAGAGGAGAGTTTTTACACAAATGATTGACATCCTTCTAGTTACTGCTAATGATTTATTTATACTTCCAGTGATAGTCATTTAACTTCACATTAGGAATGCGAGGTCTCTTGTCCTTCGCTTGATTTTCCCCAGTTCCTTCAGCTGCTGGTTGTGTTACAGCGTAGAGTCTCTAGTCTAAAAGCGTCCAACTGTGTTAAAGAAAAGAGCTGTGCTATATAACACGACACAATATTTTCGTTAATTTCACGACCAACGTGTTTGCAAGCCTTCGTTGGAAGCAATGTTGGAAACCCATATCTATTCAACAACATTGATTATGAATATGGAATGACATAATGCAAGCCTTCGTTGAGGGAAATATGTACGAGCTTCGAGAGATCATTGAATTTGGCTATTATATACCTATATCCCTAAGATCTCTACCGGAAAAAAGCATCCTTTAAACTCTAATGTTAGCCACTACTTATTGCTACTACAAGATTGAATATGATAATTGTAGTAGTTTCTGAATTGTCCCGGAAGCCGACCGAGTTGATGAAGTCGTGTCGAGATGCTGCCAAGGGATGGTGTCAGAATTGCTCCTAGTGATGGTTCGAGTAATGCTCCTTCGTGTTGGTCCGGCGAGAGGGTGGTACATGCACACACTCTGACGCCCAAGTCAGCTCAAAGAAAATGTGGCAGACAGTAACAAATGTGTATCTGGTGCATTGATTGGAGATGATATTTATAGGAAACCGTGTCAAATGAAATGGCCTGATCCTTTAAGAGGCGCATAGGCCGAGGTTAAATCCTGAGAGTCTGATGAGATGCAAATTGACCTCCATCGTAAATCTTGTTAAATGAGAAGCAGATCCTTTGATTTTGGTGAGTGTGGGCCATAGAAGCTAAAGTACGGATTGGACTTAGTCGGTCCAGAATAGTTGCCCTCCAAGTTGAGGTTACTTCTGGCGGAATGACCTCGATTTGATAATCGACCGTTCTTCTAATTTGCAAGTTCGACCCACCCGACTAGATGAAACATCATCCCTATTAGAGTTTCGTATATTATCAATTTCCATCCTCACAAAGTAATAATGTTTTTTGATGAATCTAAAAAACACATGATTAGTTGAAAAGGAAAATGGCTCCTAATTGCCAATTTACAATGAGTTTAGGCCCAGCCCGTTGGGTCTGAACATGGAGTTTTCATCTTGCAAGCAGTGCATTATCTTCTTGACAAAAAAAGCAGTGCATCATCATCTTTATTAGAAATTGAAACAAAAGTAGTGAATAGTTAAATAACACTCGATCATAGCACATGGAGGCCGAAATTAACATATTTAAGTAAACCAGGCACAACACAACATAACAATTAATCGCTAAACAGTGTTGCAGTCCCACGTGTTATAAGGAGGCAACAAAAAGGGAAAGAATTAATAAAAGAAAAGGGAAAGCGAAAAAACGAGTGCATGAGAGAGAAAGAGAAGAAAGGAAAGCACACTACAGAGAGAGGACAGCCATAAATAAAGGGTTAGAAAGTGTAGGGAGAGATGAAAAGTGTGGAAGGGGAAGCGGAAAAGAAGGAAAATTTGGGAGAAAAGTTGAAGAGAGGAGTTTTAGTAGGGAAAAGTAGGGCCCCCTATACTCCACTACATTCCGGGACCATCATTAAGGACCACCAAACACTCCTCAACAACAACAACAACAACAACGTCTCTGCTAGGAAACTCGCCGCCGCTCTCTGGGAATTCAACCACTATTTCCCACTCTTTCAAATGCATCGTCCTCTCACTAACGGTGCTGCTGCCGCTGATTCCAGACATCGCCGCCGCAATTACACTCTTAACAAGGAAAAGGCTCCTGATATCTCCAATTTCTTGGCAGATGCTTCTCCCAGTTCCCCTGAACAGGTAGGTACACTGCACCTTCTTTCTCCCCTCCTAATGTTTCTCTTTTCAACTATGATTTGGTTTATTTAGGTCTATATCCTATTATTCACTATTCATTCTCTGTCATTGATTTAGGTTTATACTTTACTATATACTATACTAGATGATCATGATCTGGTTGGTGCCTTTATACTATCCTATTATTCACTATTCACTCCCTATTGATTTAGGTTTATACTATATTGATTTAGGTTTTGTACTATTCATTCTAATTGAATTTTGCTAAATTTATACTTCCATTTTCAAACTTCTATATTCTATATACCAGTCTGTAGGTGGGGAATATTACCATAATTAGATAAATGACAATATATTCTATCTTTTTGTTTAAGATTTGTGTTTCGGTATAAATTTTTACTCAATTTATGTGTTGTATTATAACCATGTCGTGTCATATAATTTTTAAATATTGTGGTGTCCCTGCATTGTTTTTGTTCTTTCTAGTTGACATTTCAATCATTCTGATAGAGACAGATTTAGAGTTCATTTTGATTGATATTTATATGCTCTTTAATCAGCCAGCTAGTGCAAGCAGTTTGAGGAGGCATGTTGCAGCATCACTGATGCAACATCATCGGGCAATTGAGAGAAATAATCATGCACTACAACCTCTATCTCCTGCAAGTTATGGTAGTTCTATGGAGGTAAGCATTAACCCTGCTCCCAACCCCAACCCCCCTCTTCGATTTTTCTTGACCCGCACTTCTAGGACAAAAAATATAAAGCACATGATGGTTTCCACCTAAGTAAACATGGTTATTTCTGGTAGGATGAATCATATTGGCATCTTATATAACATTGATAGTCACAATTGCAAAGTATAGATTGATTAGGAGTTTCCTGAATTACCCCCATACCTAGAAACTTGGTCGATGATTGTTTTTCTTCAAGATAATGGCACACACAACATACCAATAACAGCTATGTTGCAGTTTATTTGCTGCAAAAATAATTTTTCAGAATGATATCTAAAAATCACATTTTAAAAAAAGTTTGAGTCACTATGTTTATAGATTTATTTTCAGAATAAATGATTGTCAAAGGCCGGGCCTTCCTAAAGATTAGAGCAAGACGACCTTCTTGTGCAAGATAATGTGTTTCTGAAGTATTTACTGCAAATACTACGTTCACAATTCATTGTCGGATTCTGATACGTACAATTGATAATATGTCGTTCCTACTCTACTCTAGCAGCTTGTTTATCATTTTGGTCAATATGCAATACTTCATTGCATCTTGTGTTTTCTTTTCTTGGGTTGCAGATGACACCTTATATTCCTGCTGCCACTCCTAGTAGTTCATTAGACTTCAAGGGAAGGATTGGGGATCCACATTATAGTCTCAAAACATCTACAGAACTGTTAAAAGTTTTAAACAGAATATGGAGCTTGGAAGAACAGCATGCTTCTAACATTTCATTGATCAAAGCACTAAAAACAGAGCTAGATCATACACGCATCAGGGTGAAAGAGTTGCTTCGAGACCGACAGGCAGACCGACATGAGATTGATGACCTGATGAAGCAAATTGCAGAGGATAAATTGGTTAGGAAGAGTAAGGAACAGGACCGACTCCATGCTGCTGTTCAATCTGTGAGGGACGAACTCGAGGATGAGAGGAAATTAAGAAAACGGTCAGAGAGCATACACAGGAAACTTGCTAGGGAGCTTTCTGAGATGAAGTCTTCTCACACAAGTGCTCTGAAAGACTTGGAGCAAGAGAGAACAAGAAGGAAACTATTGGAGGGCCTCTGTGACGAATTTGCTCGGGGAATAAATGAATACGAGCAAGAGGTGCATGCACTGAAACAAAAGTCTGATAAGGATTGGGATCAGAGGGCGGATAACGATCATTTGATACTCCACATATCTGAGTCGTGGCTAGATGAACGTTTGCAAATGCAACTGGAAGCAGCTCAGAATGGTTTTATGGATAAAAAGTCCATAGTCGATAAACTGAGCCTTGAAATAGAGACTTTTCTTAAAGCTAAACAAAATAATAGGAGTACAGAAAATTTGGTGGTAAGGGATCGCCGGAATTCCTTGGAATCTGTGCCACTGAATGATCATGTCAGCGCACCACAAGATGTGGGTGATGATGATTCTGTGGGCAGTGATTCAAATTGTTTTGAGTTGAACAAGCCAAGCAACAGGGGATCTAAAGTACATGAAAAAGAGCCTGCTGATAAAAATCTTGATGAGGAGACTTTGAAATCGAACCACAGGAAGAAAAAATCAACACCACGGGAAGGGTCTAAAATCCATAACCCATCTAGTTTTCAAGTGAATTCTGAAGAACAGATGGCTTGGACTATTTCATCTAATTCAAATAAGAAGTCCCATTCAATTGATGCAGAGCAAGGGAAGACGACAGATACAAGGCAAGTTGAAGTAGCTGCAACATCTGAAGAGCCTGAGCACTTGGGAGTTAGTGAAAACAGCGGTTTTGAAAGAAAAGGTAACTTAAGTGAATTGCACAGCTCCAACAAGAATCACATTATTGATAATCTCATAAGAGGTCAACTTTTGGGATCTGAGGGTGGTAATATACATGCTGAACATAATAATTATGGTGAAGCATCCTGCAGTAATGCTGGATGGAGGAATCAGGCAAGCCCTGTGAGGCAGTGGATGGCAAGTCTTGACATATCTGAGGCTTCCAAAGTGCCTCCTTCTTCAGGATCAAGGGACAATACTTTGAAAGCAAAGCTTCTTGAAGCAAGATCAAAGGGTCAGCGATCGCGTTTGAAGGCTCTGAAAGGGTCCTTTTAGAGGTGGGTTGAGTATATTAAATCAGAGAATTCAGGTAGGCAATAATTTGGCCGGGAACTTGCATCTTGTTGATGGTGGTCGTCACTACAGTCTCGCATTCTCCTCTCCCGTCTGTCTCTCTTCCTTTCTGGTGGAATTTTTGCTTTGTTCATAAATTTCTGTGCATGTAACTTATTTCTTGTTGGGACGTTTATTCTGTACACCGTTGTAGATTGTAGATGTTTCCATGTCATGTAGCTAAAAGAATCGGATCGACTGTTGACTTTTGGGAAGTGAAAACAGATAACAATTTTGGATAGTTGCTCTAGTTTTTTCATTTATCTCTTGTGTCAGTTTTATAAACTAGCTCCAAAGCTTCTGATTTTGGTGCATTAGAGAGTAAGACCAACAATACATATCCCGAGTTTATATACCAACCAGAATCACAAATGATATTCACAAATAATATAGAGCAGTGCTATCAATATATTCTTTTTTCTACGAACTATAATATTCTTAAACACTTTTTAACATAGTAAGTATCTCTTAATTTTTTTAGGAAACAGTATCTCTTATTGATTTGATTTCCCTAACTTAGGTGGATCTTAGAATATAGAGAAGTGCTATCAATATATTCTTTAACACTCTTTTTTATTAAGGGATTCATGTGAATTTCAGAATTTCAACTAATAGAAGTGAGAATGTTAGAAAATATGTTACTAACATTTTTCAATCGTATGCGCCGCATACTTTGTAAAAGGAGAATGAGTCATTATTTTTCATAGTTAAAATTTTGTTACATTATTTTTCTCGTATCTCCCAATTAAATAATATTTCTACTATGTCCATAAATCTTTCAATAACATTTGAATTTCTTTGAGTAATAATAAACATGATAGAATACTTAAAAAATCGTTTGATCGTAGCAATCTTGTTCATTAATTTTTGAGATATTTGGTTTTATTTTTGTCAGAGTTAAAAGTACATAAAATTTATTTTGACATACTTAAATACTCTCACAGAATTGATTCTATCTTGAAGTTGAGATTTGAACCCTTAAAACTATTGTTCATGGTGTGGGGAAATATGGTATTTTGGGGCATAGCCGCATGGTTGGGGTCCTGTTAGCAAAAGGAGGGTGCTGGAAGCATCCCGTCATTTCCAAGAAAGGAAAACAGACGGGCCAAATTTGGCGGGCTAAAATGCAAAAAATGGCCCCGTCCAATTAAAAAGACGTGAGATCGAAATAGTAAAGAAGATTTGTGAGAAGGGAAGTAATGGCAGCGTCGTTCAGGTGGATATTACAACTCCACAAGGACGTTCCAAAAGCTGCTCGCTTCTACTCCGAAGGCTTGGATCTCACCGTCAATGTCTGCACTCTCCGTTGGGCAGAACTTCAATCTGGTCCCCTCAAACTTGCCCTCATGCATTCTCCCAAGTCAGTACATTCTTTTCCCTCTCTCTCTTTTTATCTACACGCCCCCCAAGTGTTCGATAATTTGACGCGTTTAAAAACTTTCCAAAGGATTGAATTGATGCATGTAAATTGAATATTATGATTGTAATACTTTATCTCCCGTTAGGACCTCTCTAGAGTGATTGTTCTATAGCTTGTATTTAGATGCATGCATGCATGAGGATATCATATGAATGTATGTGACTAGGAATAGTGTTGGAACAATTCTTGAATTGCAGTGAATGTACACAAGAAAAGAGAGGTCGAAGGGACAAGAGGGGGTGTCGAAGGGGGAAGAGAGTTGTCGAAGGGAGAAGAGAAATGATAAAACAGAATTGTAAAAAAATGGATTAGTTGTTAACCAAGGTGGTTAACTCACTTATTTATTAGGCAATTGAATAGCCACATGTCACATTATGATTGGTCTACACTTTACATAGGTAAAACAGCAAAATTGTAAAACTACAGCTTTACTATTTACTAGACAGTAAATTCTAAAAACTGAATTACACACAATAAATAGGAATAGGATCCGTTTCTTATTAAGATGCTTTGGTATTTCTCATTTTTAAGGTGTTACTGTTAGCTCACAATATTTGTAAAGAAAATTGTTTAGTGTGGTTGTATGTAGAGCAGACGACTCCCGCTGCCCACCTAATGGGTAAAACGTAAACTCAGTCTAACCTAAAATACTGGGCAGTGAGCCAGCTTAGTCTAACTTTTAAGGTCCATACTTTCTACAACCCCCCAGCTACTCACTCGACACCACCAACCCTCAAATATTCCAAAAATACCCTTATGTGAAACGGTGCATTTTGGACTGGTACGGTACCAAAGTAATGGTTCGGTACTTTGGTATCAAACTTGTAAACAGCAGCACTAATGCACACACCCTCACTGCAGCTTCATTCCAAACTTCGCCCTCATTTTATTTCATTTCTTTTCATTTCATTTCATGCTTCTTTCTCCCTGCACTAACGCACACACCCTCACTGCCGTTTCGTTCCAAACTTCTTTCTTTCATGCACATACCCTATCAGCTACATGATTGGAAAACAAATATTACCCAATTATTAAAGCTACAGACGCTAATTATTTGCTATCGTATCTATTCATTTGGATTTTGGCTTGGATTTTTTTCTCACCCTCCCAAGAAAGAATGAAGGTTAGAGATGCAGTGAATCAGAAAAAGGAATGGAGGTATGTATCCATAGTATTTAATTGAAGAAGAAGAAAAAGAGACTGAAATTGTTGTCCCTTGAATCTCAGGAAAAAATGGACCCGCTGGGAAGTTGCGTTTTCATTAATGGTATTTTGGTCTTTTCACAGAGCATGAGAGTATCCAGTGAGTAGCTAGAGTTGTAGGAAGTATGGGCCATTTTTAACAAAGAAAACTAAAAAGATATTAAAAAAAAACATAAAAAAGCAAACTCATTCCGGTTAATGGCCTACTTGACTGGGACAAAATGACCAAGTTTTTAGGTATCTATTTAGTGAGCTCAACCCAACCAATAACACTATTTCATTGAGCCGATTCAACCCGCTTGATTAGGCCAAAATTGACACCTCTAATTGTATTGAGTGGTCAGCGGCTGATTGAATTGAATTTCCCAGTGACCAGGCCACGCTGAAGGCATACTCCTCGCTTCTTTCATTTACAGTGACAGACATTAACAGCACGGTGACTAAACTGATGGCATTAGGAGCTGAACTAGATGGACCCATAAAACACGAAGTCCATGGAAAGGTAGTCATTCATTCAATTATAATTATAATAGCAATTTTGTCTTTTTAATACCTTTCATGTTGAGGACTGAGGAGATGAGGTTTGATGTGATTTACCCTTGTGAACAGGTTGCAGCAATGAGGTGTATAGATGGGCATGTCTTAGGTCTCTATGAACCTGTTTAAGATAGTGGGTTCGGTACCAACAATATAGGTTCTTTTATTGTACGTCTAACTGTAGGGGATAACATGTATAACATCTTTTTTTCTTGCCCTGCAATAATTGATAATTTTCTTTTGTCGACGTACCTATACAGCGCAGCAGTACTTTAACGTGTGAAGCAATACTATGGGCGTGAGAATGAGGAAAAATAAATCTATCAATAGAAGATTGAAAAGAGGTGATTCCTATATCTCCAAAGTACCTACCTGTCCACTTGTGCAGATGGTTTCCCCACTTACTATCCATATCTCCTGGAAGTGACAGGAGATCACCTTTTGATTTTTATTTAACTTCTGAACAGTAAGAAATGTTTCAATGCAATGGTACTTAAATTAGATCTGGACTCCTCACCAGTCACCACTAGTACTGAGTGAGAGGGTCCAAACTCACTAGTCTGTATTTTTTTCTTAAATTAGATTACTCTTTAAGAAAAGTAAAGCAAGGGAAGGAAGTGACACAAACCTACGTTTGGCTATTGCCTTCCAGCTTGGATATCCATATTGGGAGATGTTGGAATATCCAGTGAACCATGATTATTTGGTGAGAACCTGCCATTACTTCCAGGACTTCTAGCATTGTCAACTAGTTTAGATGGAATGCTAAGAGTATATTTGAAGTATTTTCACGTAGAAGTTTCATTAATTGTGCTGATAATCACAGTGGGAGAACTAGCCGTGTATTTAAACTGTTGTAAAATTCTACTATAGCTTGTCATTAACACAGTCATCAAAAACTGATGAAGTGTCGCCCTAATTTTGTAGGAATTATGTCAAAGCTAATTCCTTTGCATTGTCGGACCTCAAACCCTCTATTGAAACACCAAATTGAGTTGATATTATGGCAAATAGTCTCATAATGGCAGTGATTGCTTCTGACTTATATTTGATGAGATATATAGTCATGTTAGTTTTGAAGGATCACCCGCCAAGGTCAAGAAGTATTGCTTGCCATCATGTATGTTGGATGTCCATTTGTACACCAAATATTACAATGCAATAAACCAAAAGGAGAATTAGCTATGTGATCATGAGAAGGAAAAGACAATATTCAAAATTTTGCAAGAGGACACATTTAGCATGAGGAAGATGTAATATCACAAGACATAGAGAGTTTTATTGCCTAACAATCTGAGAGGTTTATCAGATGTATATCTAAACATAGTATGCCATAAGTTGACAGTATTACACGTATGAATACACTTCATGATGCTCAACATGTTGGTCACGGGAATTTTTATGGTACCGTAGAGGCAATGGATTTGTCGACCATGCTAGTCGCCGAATACAGCCTTTGTAGTGGCGCTCCCCGTCAGAGAAGGGTAGTCATTCTAGACTTGGTTGTGCTTAAGCCTTACTTTGTCTTCACGAAAGGGTGTTTTGCCTTGTGAATACATTTATCTCTTCCTACAGTCTGCAATGCTCTTAACCCGTTCTACAATTGGTTAGTGGCTGGATTGGCCTCCCTTTGCTAGCCTAGTTATGGCTTGCTTGAGTGGAGTGAGAGCATATGCCTCTAAAGGAATTCCCCCATTAAGTATGTATTTTAGCTTTGGCCAAGAGAATGAAACAATGTGCATTGCATGGTGTTCTTATGACTCCTTTTATAGAATGTAGTATAAGGGCTATCGTTTCTATCTTCATGCCACTGAGGTATCACCATGACACAGTTTCCCTTGATTCAGAGAACATACGTTCTTATCTTTTGATACAGTACATGTTGGTTCTGACGTAGCCTACACATGATAGGTGTGCACTAGGGTTTTTGTTTCGATAGGGGTATTGTTTGTCCCTTGCTTTGTTTCCACGAGATCTTCTCAAGAAGAATTCAAATGGTAAATCCCACTTTTGGTTATTGTTATCTCACTTGTGTTCTTTCGATTTGTATCAAAATTGTATCATTACTTGATGGAAGCATCTTGAATGGTATTCAGTAAATTACAGAAGAATTGTTGCAATTAAGTACTCTCTCTTGTCATCAATACTCAATACTAATATAATAGAATAGTATGCTAGCAACTTTACTAAACTAGACATCATCTAAGCTTGCCATGTGTCCTAAAATTTGGGTAAAATTGTAATTGTAAATTCATCACTAAATGCCAAAAAAATGTCAGTTTTTTGATTTTGACTACTTTTTTATGTCTCTTCCTTCTTGCTTTTTCTTTCAACTCCCCCTTTCTCTTTTACCTACGGACAAAACCTGGGTAAAAGTCCATATTTTAAAAAAAACTTTTACCTACGGACAAAACTGTGGGTAAAAGTCCAGTTTTTTTAAAATTTCCAAAACAACATTTTCAGTTCCGGAAATACCCATTTTTAACATAATTTCGGACGCCATTTTTTTGGGAATTCCAGAAATACCCCTTTTTAACATAATTCGGGAAGCCGTTTTTCACACAATTTCGTAAATTTTCACGTTATTCCGGAAATTCTTAAAAAAAAGCATTTCGGAATCATGTTTTAATAAGTAATTCCGGATTTTTTTTTGAAAATCAAAAAATTCAAGGGTAAAATCATCCGTTAGGCATATTTGGAGGGTAAAAAAAACCCTAAAAAAAGCGTACATAGATGCTCGAGTATGGTGATTTATTTATTTCCATATACCTTCAGGTGATAATAATGACAAACAAATACTCTTCATTAACTCCTAATATCTTCCAAATGAGCTGGAAACATGCAGGCCCCGGAGAATAAAGGGCAATCAAACTTTACATTAATTAAAAACTTATTTGCATACTCCTATAATATTGTTTGGGATTGGAGTACCCCTTATATTCCCCGTAAATAAAAATCATTCCTTATAAAAAAAAACGTATTTGCACACAAACGCAATATGCAAAATTCCATTGTCAAATCTCAAGCACCGTCTAGTTAGTGTGTGAATAATTGAATATCAATCAACTCAAATAGCCATAGCTCGCTAGGTAATAAGCCCATGGAATTCAGGTATTTAAACTTTTTAAATTGCTTTTAGTTAGAAAATGGTAACTAATAGGAAATCAAAGAGAAACAACTTTAGTTCTTGTGTTGGTTAAAGATGGAGCAATGATCAATATAAGAATATGCTGTTAGATTCGGTTTTAATGACTAAATCTAGCAATAGAGTGATCTTCGTAATTTATGGAGGTGAAAAAGGAGGGCACAACTATTGAGTTTTAAGCAAAACTCTAAAAATACCCCTAACAGCTATTCTAACTAAATTAGTCGTTAGAAAATTAAAGTGTCCAAAATGTCCCTGGATTACAGTTTGAAAAAGTTAGTTTCTAACTAACTATTCTAGTTTGTTATTGCTGTAACAAACTAAGTTTGTTGGCTACAACAAACTTTCTCTAACAGCTAGAATTCCAGTGAAAGCTATATAAATTTACATCATGTACATACAATTGAATAGTGAAAAAATAAAGTTTTACATTGCATTTTTCTAAGCCTTCAAGTTCTTCTTCCTTCTTGCTGTACGCTCTCCTGAGTCTCTGTGCGTGAGTGTGGTGAGGATTTGCCACGGTAGTGAGTACCTCGCAAACATCATAAGGACCAAACTGTGAGTGTTTGTTCATAAAACACAAACAGAAACAGAGAAAAGAAAAGAGAGTACAAGAAAGAGAGATTTACCTTGATATTATGCCTGTGTGGTTTAAATCTTCACAAGTGGTGAAGATCCTTGCACAACCAGTGCGTAGAAATACATATAGGAAGGTAATCACAAATATCACTTAGGGTTTTGTGATTACAAAGTGATAAAAACAAAGAAAAGAAAATTTGAAGAAGCATTTTACCTTTTCTCAGTGCCCGTTGCGTAGCCATCGTTCTCAATCTCCTGCAACTGCTGGGTTTGTGAAAAACCCTAGCAAAGCTTCGAAAGAAAGAAAGTGAGAACGACGAAGAAAAAAGAAGAGAGAGAAGGAAAAAAAAGTCAAGAGAAAACCGGTTACCTGGCTTTTTATACAACTGGATCGGGTTGGACCCGAATTGTCTAGCAAGGATCCGCATGCAGTAACAGTAACCGGGTTTGGGTGCCGCATGGGTTTTATTGTACCCGTGTGATTTTTTTGAAGAAAACTGGACCAGGCTTGTGTTGTGGGCCTGAAACTTAATTCCTGCACCCCTGCAATTGTTATAACACAATCAGTAAGCAAAAATCAACATGGTATCATTGAGCCTAAGGTTCTAGGGGCCAATTTTTACTCTTTTCAAATTCTTCTTACAATTCTTTAAGTCTTCTTTACAGTTTCTTTAACACACAGCAAGCAGCCTGTGTGTGAGTTTTGACAGTTTGTTCTGTGTTTTACAGTTAAAGGCATTAACAAAAAAATTTAGAACAAGATGGCAATTACAAGTTTATCCACCCAGGTTCCTAAACTGAATGGCAAGAATTGGGACAGATGGCCCCTACAAATGGAAGCCATATTTGGCTTCCATGGTGTGCTAAGGATTGTCAATAATGGTTTTGATCCATTAGGTGAAGACTCAACTGAAGCACACACTGCTACATTTAATGAAAATGAGCAAAAAGATTGGAAAGCTTTGTATCTCATCCACCTGGGGTGTGATGAGACAAACTAAGACAGATTTAGAGGCTTCAAAACCTCTAAATCTTCCTGGGATGCCCTAGACAAGTATTACAATGGGGCTGCCCCTGTTAAGGTTGAAAAATTACAAGCCTTGAGGAAACAATATGAAAATTTGAATATGAAAGAGGAAGAAAGCATTGCTGACTTCTTTGGAAAGCTAATGAAGATTACCAATGCTATGTCCTTGAATGGAGAAACACTGACTGACAAGGTAATTTGTCAGAAAGTGTTGAGATCTCTAACTAAAAAGTTTGGCTGGGTTGTAACACAACAAGAAAAGTTGGTTTTTTCGGCGAGCAAAATCCGCCGAAAATTTGGACTTTCCGGCGGATTTTTCGCGCCGGTAGCTAGCTTGCAGCAAACGGTTTTCGGCGGATTATTCGTCGGTAATTTCCGGCGGATTTCCTGGCGCCGAAAAATCCGCCGGAAACTCTAAAAAAAATCGCATAACATTACCGGCGGAATATCCGCTGGAAAAAACTTTTTTTTTAAAAAAATCCGTCGGAAAAACTTTTTTTAAAAAAAAAATAAAAATCTGCCGGAAAACCCGCTAAATCCGCCGGGAATTTTTTTCCGCCGGAAAAACCTTGAAATCCGCTGGAAATTAATTTTCGTTTTATTTAAAAAATTAATATTATTTTATTAAAAACTTTAATTATTGATAAAAATTTAAAAGTTAAGAATTAATTTAATTAATAGTTAATTTACTAATTAAAAAAATAAAAATTAGAAGTGAAAATTAATAATTAATAGATTATAGTAATTAATTTTAAATATCCATACAACACAATAAAACAATCCAAAGCTACTGGGGTGGTTGCTGGCCTAACTCATCACCATGATAATAGGTATCATCTGATGCAAGAAAAGCACTAATCGCATCGATATTAAGATCGATGTTTGAGTTGGGCTGTGGGGTGACTGCTGCTGGGGGTGCTGGTATGACTGCTGCTGGCGGTGCTGAACCTGCTGCGGTGGATACTGCTGGGAATACTGGGGTGCATACTAGGGCTGAGGCCACGACTGAAATGCACCGCCGAAATGCTGCTGCGGCAGGTAGGATGGCATATGTGATGATGATGGCCTCGAGTGATGAGACATCAGCTGATCCTGCAAAAACTTAAAGCGCTCCTCATTTATCCTAGCCTGCTGCGCAGCTATCCTAGCTTTCTCCCGAAGCGCCTTCACTTCCCGTTCATTTTGCTCCTGCCGCTCGGCAAAGTGACGGTGGGCCTCACTCAGTTGCTGGGTCAATTGCGTAACAGCATTCAACTCACTAGAATTAGGAAGGGAAGTCATTAATGGTCCACATCAAAGCCGCCCTCATCACAAAATTTTGTTTGCGTGCTGCATCATAAGTTAAAACACCATTCCACAACCTTTTTAGGTCATCAATCAAATGTTGCATATATATGTCAATACCAGCTGTTGGATTACTTGGCCCTGGAATAATAGAATTTAAAAACATGTATGGTTTAGACATACACATTTCTGAAGGAATGTCGTATGGGGTAACAATAACTGGCCAACATGAATATGTTGTTGCCGAGGCTTGAATATATGGTGTGACACCATCAGAGCATAAACCAAGCCGAACATTGCGTGGATCACTGGCAAAATCTGGATGAACACGATCAAAATGCTTCCAAGCTTCACCATCAAATGGGTGATGTAATTCACCAGAATTATTGCTATTTTGATGGTTCCGCGTCATTTTACCCGCGGTCTCCATTGAAGTAAACATCCTCTGTAGCCTTGGTATAAGCGGCAGATAGAACATTACTTTTCGTGGGTGTTCATGGTAAAGTTGGATCCTAATGGCAAGGTGGTTAAGTATAAAGCCAGGCTTGTTGCTAGGGGTTTCCAACAAAAGGAAGGTATAGACTATACTGAGGTATTTTCTCCTATAGCTAGGCATGAGACTATTAGATTAGTCACCGCCTTAGCTTGCAGCAGAAACTGGGAGCTATTTCACATGGATGTGAAATCAGCTGTCTTAAATGGACCTTTGGAGGAAACTGTGTATATAGCACAGCCTCCTGAGTTTATCGAAAAAGGCATGGAGTCTTATGTGTTTCATCTACAGAAGGCTTTGTAAGGGTTAAAGTAGGCACCCAGGTCCTGGAATAAAAGAATAGACTCATTCTTTATTGAGAATGGGTTTACTAGATGCACTACTGAGTATGATGTGTATATCAAAGGTGATATACAAACCTATCTCCTAATTGTGTGTCTCTATGTAGATGATTTGTTATTGACTGGAAGCTTCCCTAAGGAATTGAATAAGTCCAAACTATCTATGAAAGATGCGTTTGAGATGACTGATTTAGGGAATTTAACATATTTCCTTGGATTGGAATTTTTAATAATTCAAGAGGGTGTTATACTTCATCAAAGGAAGTATGCAAGAGAAGTCTTGGCTAGGTTTGACCAAGCAAACTGCAACTCAGCCTCTAATCCTGCTGAGGGAAACCTAAGTAAAAAGGAAGACAGTGAGGGCAGCGACACTGACCCTACTTACTACAAGCAAATAATTGGGTCCCTAAGGTACCTATGTCACAGCAGACCTGATATTTTGTTTGCTACAGGGATGGCAAGCAGATTTATGAATAATCCTAAACAGATTCACCTAAATGCTGCTAAGAGGATACTTAGGTATATAAATGGTACTCTAAATTTTGGCTTGTTTTTTCCAAACAATGTGTGTGTAGAGAAATCTGTTTTGCTAGGTTTTTGTGATTCAGACTGGTGTGGGGATAAAGTTGACAGAAGGAGCACATCTGGTTACCTATACTTGTTTCAAGGAGCACCTATTTCCTGGAGTTCTAAGAAACAAGCAATAGTTGCTCTGTCCTCATGTGAGGTGATAAGTCCAAATTTAGTGTGATTTTAGTGTTTATTTTAAGTAAATTTTTTGATAATTTAGTTCTATTCTTGAGCTATTTTACTACCTATCGTTAGTTTTTATTCTCAGGGTTAATTATGAAGCAAATGAGGAATTTTGATATTCAAAGAGCAAGGATCAAAAGACAATAGGATGGGGGGAATAAACAAGAAATTTAAAGCTGAAAGGCAGAAGTAGACGCACGATCCGTGCGTGATCTAGCACGGTCTGTGCGCTCCGTTCGCAAGAAGGAAGAAAAATAAAGAAAAGGAAGCGCACGATCCGTGCGCCCACTAAGCACGACCCGTGCTGACCGTGCGCCCACTAAGCACGATTCGTGCGCCCTGTGCCGTTTTGAATTCCTAGTTGATTTCACTGAGCACGATCCGTGCGTCTCATCTGAATTCCAAATATGTTACAAACTCTTCCCATTCTCTTCTTTATGGATTGTAATTTGTATTTAATGTTTTGTCTACTGATCCTACACTATAAAAAGGACCTCAATGTAAGCTTTATGGGCATCTCTCTTACCATTGTAGTTTCATTCCAAAGTTTAATCTAAAGTTCTTGCATTTTCTCTTAAGGTTTTGTTCTATTGTTATTTTGTTCTTTCTATTCTTGCAACTTTACTTCCTGTCATTTATTTTCTAGCACTTTTATTTCCTTGTTATTTATATTCTCCTATTTAAATTATGCCATTCTCTTCTACTCCTTTGTCTACTATGATCATGTGTGAGTAGACTTCTTTAGTCTTGGGATTGTGGGAAACAATCCAAGGATGGGTCCCTAAAACAATTCCAAGGCGAAACTCTATCTTATTAGAATTTGCTTTGTTTTAATCTAAGTTTATTGTACAAACTTTATAAAACAAATGTCAAGTGAAGTACCGAGAGGTGAAGCTTGACAGTGGAACAAATGAATTTAGACAAGGTCAATCAAAGCATGAGAATAGCTTTGATAGCCTTGGGACAATAAGGTTGTGCTCAATGGGTCTCTGCAATGATCAACCATGAGAATAGGCTTGATCGTTGTTTCGAGACACGTTATTGTATTCCGAAAGGAAACTTGAATTACACCAAAGAATACATTGTCCTTAAAACACAAATTTAATTATAAGATAGAGGATAGTTAAGGGGTTGTTTTAGCTCCGTCATTGGGATTTAACCATAATCCGAGGGCGCTTTTTTTGTATTCTGAATTTTAACCAAACATACTTTTCTACTAAATCATTCCCTTTCAGCTAATCATCACTAAAAATTAGATTGGTAATCACACTTAACTCCCTGTGGATCGATACTTTCTATTACGCGATATACCGTATACTTGCGGCGTATCAAGTTTTTGGCGCCGTTGCCGGGGAGTTAGTGATATTAATCAACTTTTTGGTACCAGTTAGACTGAAATTTTTATTTTCTTTTGTTTTCTTTTTCTCTTTTTCTTTAAATGCGAAGAGTCCGAAGTCTCGGAGTAATTGTTCAACTAATTCCTGAGATTGAAAGACTTCTACATAGAAGAAGAGAATTGCGCAATAACCAAGAAATGGCGGAAAATCAAAATCGTACTCTCAAAGAGTATGCTACGCCTTCTACGGCTGAACCCCATGGTGTTATTGTGCATCCTAATGTTGATGCTAATAATTTTGAACTTAAGCCATCTTTACTTTCTATGGTCCAACAAGATCAATTTTCTGGATCAGCCACTGATGATCCTAATCTCCATCTATCTATTTTCCTTGAGTACTGTGGCACTCTAAAACTGAATGGAGTGACTCCTGAAGCCATAAGGCTGAAACTTTTTCCTTTCTCATTAAGGGATAAAGCCAGGGCTTGGTTTCACTCATTACCTAATGAGTCTGTCACAACTTGGGATCAACTAAGGCAAGCATTCCTTGCCAGATTCTTTCCCCCAAGCAAAACTGCTCAACTGAGGAATCAACTTACAAGATTCACTCAGAATGATGGGGAGTCTCTTTATGATGCAAGAGAACGTTTCAAGGAAATGCTAAGGGGGTAGAGGAATCATCCAAATTTTTCAAATAAAAATCCAAATAAAAATCCTCCATCAAACCAACCAGCAGCTAGAACACCCCCCGGTTTTCAAAATCAAAGGAGCCCTCAAAAATCCAACTTGGAAACTTTATTGGAAACTTTTGTGTTAACTCAAACTAAACAAAATGAAGAGTTCAAAAACCAAAACTCATTTTTGAATGATACTCTTATAAAGTTAACATCAAAAGTAGACTCTATCACTACTCACAACAAAATGTGGGAAACCCAAATTTCTCAAGTGGCTCGGCAAGTCGCTTCATCCTCTAAATCCTCCGGAATATTTCCTGGACAGCCAGAGCCAAATCCCAAAGCCCAAATCAATGTTGTCACCTTAAGGAGTGGGAAACACTTAGAGGAACCAAAGGGTACTAGTAATGAGAGTGAAAAATAAAATCCACAAAGTGAGGGGGTAGAGGAAAAGAAAGAAAAAGAAACACCGTATGTGTCGCCTCCACCATACAAGTCCACTATTCCCTTCCCACAAAGGTTTGCAAAAACAAAACTTGATGAGCAGTTTAAGAAATTTGTTGATATTTTGAATAAGCTCTACATAAACATTCCTTTCACAGATGCACTGTCTCAAATGCCATCTTATGCAAAAATTTTAAAAGAAATTCTGTCTAAGAAAAGAAAGATAGATGACAATGAGACAGTGGCTCTAACTGAAGAATGTAGTGCTATTATTCAAAATAAACTGCCACCAAAGCTAAAAGACCCTGGTAGTTTTCTATACCATGTGTGATAGGGAGTAAAACTATAAACAAAGCCATGTGTGATTTAGGAGCCAGTGTGAGTCTAATGCCATTATCCATTTTTAAGAGGCTGGACCTAGGGGAGTTAAAACCCACCAAAATGACTATACAGTTGACTGACCGCTCCATTAAATATCCAACCGGGATTTTAGAGGATGTTCCTATTAAGGTAGGACAAATTTTTATACCGACCGATTTTGCTGTGATGGAGATAGAGGAGGATTCCCAAGTTCCAATTTTGTTGGGAAGACCTTTCCTTGCCACTGCAGGGGCTATCATAGATGTCAAACATGGTAAGTTAGCATTCAATGTGGGTGAAGAAAAGATAGAGTTTGAGTTTGCTAATCTTATGAAGGTCCTTCTATTAAGGATTCTTGTTGCAGAGTTGATATTATTGACCATTGCGTGGAAGACTGCTCTTTAGCATCATCTTCACGCGATGGTTTAGAAACATGTCTAATAGGCAGCACAAATAAAGAAATGGCTGAAGAAGCTCAAATCTATGCCAAATTGCTGGATGAAAATCCTCCTATAAAAGACTTGGGCATTGAAGACTTGGTTGAGGAGAAATATGATCCTCTTCCAAAAGGAGCTCCAAAGGTGGAACTAAAGCCTCTACCGCCATCTCTAAGGTATGAATTTTTGGGCCTAAACTCTACTTTCCTGTTATTGTCATTGCAAACTTAAATGAGGTGGAAACAAATAAATTGCTTAATATTCTCAAGAAATACCCTAAAGCTGTAGGTTATACTATTGAGGATATTAAGGGAATAAATCCCTCATTATGTATGCATAGGATATTACTTGAAGAGGATTATAAACCCTCCTAAATTCCAAATGTGTTACAAACCCTCCTGAATCCCTCAATATGTTAAGTATAAAGCCAGACTTGATGCTAGGGGTTTCCAACAAAAGGAAGGTATAGACTATACTGAGGTATTTTCTCCTATAGCTAGGCATGAGACTATTAGATTAGTCACTGCCTTAGCTTGCAGCAGAAACTGGGAGCTATTTCACATGGATGTGAAATCAGCTTTCTTAAATGGACCTTTGGAGGAAACTGTGTATATAGCACAGCCTCCTGAGTTTATTGAAAAAGGCATGGAGTTTTATGTGTTTCATCTACATAAGGCTCTGTATGGGTTAAAGCAGGCACCCAAGGCCTGAAATAAAAGAATAGACTCATTCTCTATTGAGAATGGGTTTACTAGATGCACTACTGAGTATGATGTGTATATCAAAGGTGATATACAAACCTATCTCCTAATTGTGTGTCTCTATGTAGATAATTTGTTATTGACTGGAAGCTGCCCTAAGGAATTGAATAAGTCCAAACTATCTATGAAAGATGAGTTTGAGATGACTGATTTAGGGAATTTAACATATTTCCTTGGATTGGAATTTTTAATAATTCAAGAGGGTGTTATACTTCATCAAAGGAAGTATGCAAGAGAAGTATTGGCTAGGTTTGACCAAGCAAACTGCAACTCAGCCTCTAACCCAGTTGAGGGAAACCTAAGTAAAAAGAAAGACAGTGAGGGCAACGACACTGACCCTACTTACTACAGGCAAATAATTGGGTCCCTAAGGTACCTATGTCACAGCAGACCTGATATTTTTTTTGCTACAGGGATGACAAGCAGATTTATGAATAATCCTAAACAGATTCACCTAAATGCTGCTAAGAGGATACTTAGGTATATAAATGGTACTCTAAATTTTGGCTTGTTTTTTTCCTAACAATGTGTGTGCAGAGAAATCTATTTTGCTAGGTTTTTGTGATTCAGACTGGTATGGGGATAAAGTTTACAGAAGGAGCACATCTGGTTACCTATACTTGTTTCAAGGAGCACCTATTTCCTAGAGTTCTAAGAAACAATCAATAGTTGCTCTGTCCTGATTTTTACTCCATTATTAATATTTTTACTCCACAAGTATTTTAATAAATTTGAAATATAACCTTTTATCGAGTTTTTCCTTTTTCTTTTGTTATATTTTGCAACTTTCAACGTATTTATAATTTCATAGCAAATTATATCATATACAGTAACACCACGGATCCGCACGGGTAAAGTACTAGTTCGGAATATAAGCAAAAACAAATTATACCTGACGGTCGAAAATATAAACAAATTTTGAACAACTTTACTACATTTAATATTAATATTTTTCCCATAATACTCCTAATCTAATTCAAGTGCTTATATTATTTTCAACATCATTTATTGATGTGAAACAAATTCTCGTGTAGGAGTTAGACTAATTTAGGCAGTTAATTTTTTTTGTATAACTGAATTCTTAATTTGTATATCACATTTCTTTTAGTGTAGGAAGCACCAAAAACCTATTGATGAGATCTAACATGATCTTTTAGGATTTGGATCTAGAAATATGACAACTCAAATATTTCCTCACAAAAACACATTCAACAACACTAAAAGGAAGACATAAATACTTACATGAAAGAGGAAGAAAGATCAAAGATGGAGAAGACTTGAAATGGAGGTGGAGAAGGATGTCTGCCACTTCTTCCTTGGGAAGATGATAAGGACAACACTATCCTTGAGCTCTCCTAGCCTCAATGTTGTGTGCTCAAGGTTCTCGTCTCAAGAAACCTTGGAGAATCCATGATGAACCATCACTAACATTAGCAACTAGCCACTCACCACTCACTTAGGTATTAGGGCACTCTCGTGCTCAAAATGTAAAAGTGAATTACATTCATCAAAATTCTACCAATTACACTTAGAGTTCAAGTATTTATATTGTGGGTTTAATGGATCCTAGGCCCACACTCTAAAGTCCAAGAGAGACACAAAATAAGGCCCAATGCGACAAACTAAATCTACTAGGCCATAGCCACTTAACCAAGGCCAACATGGCTCAAATAAAAGTATCTTTACAACTATTAAATGAAAATACAAAGCATAGGAAACACTAGAGTTGGTTATCTAGAAACTCCCTACTATTTACATGGTCACCTTCAATGTGTTCTTGTCTTAATGATTAGGTTGAACACATTGAAGTATATTCCCTTGACTTCTTGTTGAGACTCCTTCTTTTGATTTTGATTCTTTATCTTTGTGGCATTCATCCAAGCTCCATGTGGGATCACATCACCTATACCCCCATAACCCATTTTATTCCCAAAATACCCCTCAAATTGTTAACAAAATTTAACTGGAATTTGATTTTTCGAAGGATTTCCGGAATTACGTGAAAATTTCAGAAAATATGTGAAAAACAGCTTCTGAAATCATGTAAAAAATAGTATTTCCGGAAATCCTAAAAAACTGGACTTTTACCCACGGTTTTGTCCGTAGGTAAAAGCTTTTTAAAAAAAATGGACTTTTACCCACGATTTTGTCCGTTCGTAAAAGTCATAGTTTTTTTTTTGGGAATTTCGAAAACACCATATTTCTGGAAATTCCCAAAAAAATCCATGACTTTTACCTACGGATAAAACTGTGGGTAAAAGTCCAGTTTTTTTTTAAATTTTTAAAACAACATTTTCAATTCCGGAAATACCCATTTTTAACATAATTCCGGAAGCCAACTTTTTGGGAATTTTGGAAATACCCCTTTTTAACATAATTCCAGAATCATGTCTTAATAAGTAATTTCGGATTTTTTTTTGAAAATCAAAAAATTCAAAGGTAAAATCGTCCGTTTGACATATTTTGGGGTATATGGTATGATGGGGGGTAAAAAAAACCCAAAAAAAAAGCGTACATAGATGCTCGAGTACGGTGATTTATTTATTCCCATATACCTTCAGGTGATAATGGACGAGGCTTTTATTATGATAATGACAAACAAATGCTCTTCATTAACTCCTAATATCTTCCAAATGAACTGGAAACATGCAGGCCCCGGGGAATAAAGGGAAATCAAACTTTACATTAATTAAAAACGTATTTGCACACAAACGCAATATGCAAAATTCCATTGTCAACTCTCAAGCACCGTCTAGTTAGTGTGTGAATAATTGAATATCAATCAACTCAAATAGCCATAGCTCGCTAGGTAATAAGCCCATGGAATTCAGGTATTTAAACTTTTTGAATTGCTTTTAGTTAGAAAATGGTAACTAATAGGAAATCAAAGAGAAACAACTTTAGTTCTTGTGTTGGTTAAAGATGGAGCAATGATCAATATAAGAATATGCTGTTAGATTCGGTTTTAATGACTAAATCTAGCAATAGAGTGATCTTCGTAATTTATGGAGGTGAAAAAGGAGGACATAGCTATTGAGTTTTAAGTAAAACTTTAAAAATACCCCTAACAGCTATTCTAACTAAATTAGCCGTCAGAAAAGTAAAGTATCCAAAATGTCCCTGGATTACAGTTTGAAAAAGTTAGTCTAGTTTGTTATTGCTGCAACAAACTAAGTTTGTTGGCTACAACAAACTTTCTCTAATAGCTAGAATTCTAGTGAAAGCTGAATACATCATGTACATACAATTGAATAGTGAGAAAATAAAGTTTTACATTGCATTTTTCTAAGCCTTCAAGTTCTTCTTCCTTCTTGCTGTATGTACGCTCTCCTGAGTCTCTATGCGTGAGTGTGGTGAGGATTTGCCACGGTAGAGAGTACCTCGCAAACACCATAAGAAGGAAACAATGAGTGTTTGTTCATAAAACACAAACAGAAACAGAGAAAAGAAAAGAGAGTACAAGAAAGATAGATTTACCTTGATATTGTGCCTGTGTGGTTTAAATCTTCACAAGTCGTGAAGATCCTTGCACAACCAATGCGTAGAAATACATGCAGGAAGGTAATCACAAATATCACTTAGGGTTTTGTGATTACAAAGTGATAAAAACAAAGAAAAGAAAAATTGAAGAAGCATTTTACCTTTTCTCAGTGTCCGTTGCGTAGCCAGCGTTCTCAATCTCCTGCGATCAAGATACGTACAGGTTAGGGTTCGTATAAACTGAAATTGGTGAATCAAACCATAGGGGTTTTGATTCTCACCACTTGCTGAGTCTTTTGGTTGAAGAACTGAAGCCAAATCAGGCTTCAATTTGCTGCAACTGCTGGGTTTGTTAAAAAACCTAGCAGAGCTTCGAAAGAAAGAAAGTGAGAACGACGGAGAAGAAGAGAAGAGAGAGAAGAAAAAGAAAAAGTCAAGAGAAAACCGGTTACCTGGCTTTTTATACAACTGGATCGGGTTGGACCCGAATTGTCTAGCAAGGTTCCGCGTGCAGTAACAGTAACCGGGTTTGGGTGCCGCATGGGTTTTATTGTACCCGTGTGATTTTTTTGAAGAAAACTGGACCAGGCTTGTGTTGTGGGCCTGAAACTTAATTCCTGCACCCCTGCAATTGTTACAACACAATCAGTAAGCAAAAATCAACAAGCCACCCTTCCATGATGTGATTTGCCTTGTTTCAGATTCATATTAGAACATCACATGCAGTGTTAGTGTCTATCTCTGTCATTCGCTACTCTTAAACACAAACCAAGTGAGGTTTGGTAATTAAATGACAAGCATCACTTATAAGCATCTAGAGTTCAAATTTAGTTATCCACAAAAAAAGGGTTAGCCTTTGTTACGAAAAAATAAAAATAAAACTAAGACTTTGAAATTTTCATTTTTTAAAGAAAAATAATATACTTTATTTTTGATAATGATAGAAATATAACAGCTACAAAGATACAAAAATTATTATATGAATTTATTATCATTTAATTAACTTAGTTTTAACATTTTATACCTAAATACCCTCATTTTAGATTCATATATATGATCACCCAAGGAAATGGATTCTCTGCCTTGAGGGAGGGAAATGACACCTAACTTTAATTGATTTTAGGCATAGGTGAGAAAATGTAGAAAAATATGGAGAGAAAATATGAGAGAGATAGAGATGAACGTAGATGTCATTTCCCACCCTCAAAGTAGAGAATCCATATCCGATCACCCAATGACGCACACAACGTAATACACATGTTGGGTGGACATATTAGGTCCGACATCTCAAAGATCTTGAATTTTCCTTTTGACGATTTTGTAGTTGTTGTGGCATTTCAGAGAAATGGATTCTCTACATTGATGGTGGGAAAAAGGCACCTATATTTAGGTGAATTTAGGCATAAAGAGGAGAAAGAATGTAAATAATATAAAGGAAAATATGAGAGAGAAAATGAGAGATGAGAGAGATAGAGACAAAGGCATGTGCCTTTTCCTGTCCTCAGGTTAGAGAATCCATACCCGGATTTTAGGTAATGTTTTGAATGGTGTCTAAAGTCAGATACTTCTCAAATGGCAAATTGGCAATACAACCCTGAATCAATTGCCACTGTATGACGTACGTTATCTCGGCTTGACCTCATATGCATGTTTTTTGGCCAAGTTATGTTGAGATTGCCTCACATGCATGTCTACTTCATGAAGTCAATCCATATTTATGAGGATGGTTCATATCCTTCCCTCCTTCCTCTCCTTCCCAAAATATGTGAGTGTAGGGAGAGAGAAAATAATTAGAATATAGAGAAATAATGAGGAGAGAGAGTGAGATCAAAAGAGAGATAGAGATGATGAAGGGAGACAGATAGATATATGAATGAAGAGGATCCAAACCCGAAAATAGATCAAGAGGTATAGGTATTCCACATTCTTAAATGTCGAAATACTTCTTCTAGTTGATAGATTAGAAGTTCTCTTTATGAAATCGACACAAATAAAAACCTAAGTCGGGTTAGTAAATAGTGAAAAATTGATGCCCAAAGTATAAGTGACAGTATTGTTTTTTTGACACAGTATAACTGACAGTATTGAACAATAGCCTGGTCAATTTTCATGTACCCGTGATTTGATTGATTTACAGTGAGGTGTTCCAATATAGCGCAATCTAGTAAAAGACATTTTTAGGTTAGTGTGAAGATCTAATTTACCAAGGTGCTAGTTAAATGTTCGTGTATGCATTGTGCTGCAAAGAACGACATGCGATACCATGTCCAAAATTGCAAGTAGCAATACATATCCATCTACAAGCATTCTATTAATGATATTTCCTACTTATCGGGAAAAAAAATCCATTTACAAGCATAATGTGTGCGTTAACACGACACACTTCTCTATGCAAATTTGCTAAACACGCTGAACCCCAACTATAGTGTCTAGCACATATAGAAGATTTGCCAACAAATGTAGATACATAAAGATTCCCCAAATGGAGATCTTCGATCCATATTCATCTGTACAACACGCATAATCCCCCACTATGTTACTTGATTTGTCGGGCATCAAGTCGTCGTGATCAAACGTGAAGGCAACAGTCTTCCCCTAGAAGGAAAATTGGGCCCATTAATCGAAGTTAGTCCACATGCAATCCTAGTTGGAGTGTATATATGCTCCCTCTAAGAAAATTTTGCAGTTTTAGGTTCATTGAATAACTTATGTGTCTCGCTTATAATATAGGCCAAATACATTAATTATTCAATGTACGTAAAACTGTAAAATTTTCTTATAATAGGGACCAGAGGGAGTATTCAATAGTTTTTGTGTATTTTCCGGTTGAAAGATGAAAGATGTGTTATTCTGACCTCCTCCTTTCTCCAATTTTACAATTTTTGCTTAAAACTCTTAAGAATATACCTTGACTCAAGTAACATTTGATTTTTACCGGGAAAGGGTTTGTGACTAGAACAAAGATGTTGTGACTTGGGTTGACGACATCCTAAAGGAAAGAGTAAAGGCACATTTTAGTCATTGACAATTTTTCGATAAGACAAATTGGTCCCTGACAATTTTTTGGGACAAATAAGTCCCTGATATTTTCAAAACGGGGACAAATTAGTCCTTGTGTCAGGGACTAATTTGTCCCCGTTTTGAAAACGTCAGGGACTTATTTGTCCCAAAAAATTGTCAGGGACCAATTTGTCGTATTGAAAAATTGTGAAGGACTAAAATAGGCATTTACTCTAAAGGAAAAGTTGAAACGATCATGGGATGAAGGACAACGCGGGAGACACATCAAATTAACCTTCCTTAGTGAACTAACAAGGTAATAAAGAAGGAACACAATCTTCCATTCACTGCTTGGGTCAAGCAAACCTATTGTGGGTTATAGAATTCTTTTGTTAGGGCATAGATTCTCTCAATTTCCTAAAAGAAATTGAGAGTTAATTAATTACAAAATTTTTCGGTATATTAATGCACATAAATATAAAATATGGCACACATATAAGGGAAATGTATTTTTATACAACCAGTAGTAATTGACCCTCAGTTTCTTTTTGTAAATTAAGAGGGTCGTTACCCATTTTGCTAGGTGGAGATAATTAATGGGCACAGTGATCATACCTGAATGTATTTACTTTGAAATTCTTACAGTGTTAACATTTAATATAATTAATTAATTTATCATTCTAAAAATAGTAATTAAATTTATCATCCTAAAAAAGTAACTAAATTCATGAAATTCTTACTTAATTATAATTAATTAATTTATCATCCTAAAAATAAACAAAACAATAAATAACCCTAATGAGAGGCCAGCTCTTCCAAAGACTACTTTTTACTTAATTATTCTCCTTCAATTATTGTGGGAGTTCGCTTTGTGCATGTGTATCGTGAAGCTAATTTGTGTGCAAATACTTGCGAATATATGTCTTGACAGGAATAATTTTGTTTTGATGATTGACAAAAGGAGTTCTAAAAGGTCGAAGTTGCAAAAAGCGGAAAAGAATATCAAGTTTTCAAGTCGAGAGTTGTTTGGTGTATTATTTGTATGTCTTAGGATATTTGTGTAAGTGGTAATAAATGTCTCTAAAATAAAATAAATCACACACTTACATTTTCTTTTTCATAAAAATATATTTTGCATTAAAATATTTTTAAAACAATTAATAATTGATTAAAATCAATCGATCATGTGAAATGATTATTTTTCCATATGTAAAATTGATTGCATAGATCAATTGGGCCTTTCATATGTGCTTCACATAGTATTTTCTTTTTTGGCCAAATCTTATTATCATGGTTTCTATAATGTGATTTAATATTCATTCTTTTGATTTTTGAAAACCATATATTTCAAGATCTCAAGTTAACGTGTTTTTCATTTTAAATACATAATTATTGTCCACTTTTCCATAAACAATTGTATTGTTAATTCATATCACGTGTTTGTATTGGTTGGGGCCGAACCTTCCTTAACCGAGGGTCAAGGGTTCGATCCCTGCCTTGGGTACGGAGCGGCATTAAAACTCTGGGCCAGCAGTCCTGCCTCTCGAGGCACCTACAATGAGTGAGAGATTAGTCACTGTCTGTGCGGTGGATACCCGAGTTTACCCAAAAAAAAAATATCATGTGTTTGTATTTTGAAAAAGAAAAAAAAAAGGTGACTATGTGGATATGGCATATCTCATTTCCAACGGACACGTTTTTTTTAAACCATATGCATTGAATATGATGGCAACGAGATTCATTGTTTTTAATAATATTACCGTTTGAAAAACAAAATAATCCAATTGATTGTTTTTAATATTAGGCTTAAATATGTTTTAGGCCTCTGCAAATATATGGTGTTTTGGTTTAAGCCCCTGCAAAAATTTTTTTTTGGAAAAAACCCTTGCAAAATGCACTCTTTTGATTTAGGCCCGGCCCTTCTGTTACAAAAACTGTCTATGCGACAAACGGAGTGGTGAGGTGTAATTTATTTATATTTTATAATTATTTATTTTATCCATCTTCTTCCTCAAGCTCCATGGATGCTCCCAACATCATCTCCAAACCCAGAAATTGTTAATCCAAACCCAGAAATTGTCAATCCATTCACAAAACATCAACACACAACACACAACACATAGAACCAGAGAAATCAACGAAAACCCAAATCAAAATCAACAAAACTCAAATCGAAATCAACGAAAACCCAAATCAAAATAAACGAAATCCAAATCAAAATCAACAAATATCTTGAGGGAGAACCATTTGTCCATACCGATTTGAAACTAAAAATGAAACCCATTACAGATGAAACCCATTACAGATCTTAAAGTAACGAAAAAGAAAATCCAATCGAAAATGAAACCCATTTCAGATTCTGGGTTTGAAGCGATTCGAAACCCCTCTCTTTCCAGTTTCGATATCGTTTTTGGAGATGAAACCCAATTTTGATTTCGTGATATATAGTTGGGATTCTGGGATTTCGGGTTTGTTGGAATTATGGGATTTGGGGATAGTTGGGATTCATAAAAGAAGAAGAAGAACAAGATGGGTTTGCTGTGATGGATGGGTTAAGAAGTAGAACAAGATGGGTTATTTTAAGCAGAACAATGCTTGCTTGAATGCTTCTCTCCAAAACGGTAGAACAATCAGATCTCTTGCAAAAACGGTAGAAAAATGCTTGCTTGAATGCTTCTCTCCAAACCCACTCACAAAATACCAACACACAACACACGCAAAGAAACAAGTTGGTGAAGAATGGTTTATAATCAGATCTTCTGTTGTTGCGTTTCTAGTGGTGAGAAGAAGAACAAGCTAGAATGGTGGGTTTCTAGTGCTGCGTTTCTGGAACAAGAATGGAACAGAAAGGAAGAGGAAGAAGAGAAACAATTAAGTTTGTTGGAACAAGAAGGAAGAGGAAGAAATTAAAATAAGTTAAAATATAAAATAATGATATGTCAATGCCAAGTCAGCATTTAAACCCATGTGGCAGACAGCTTGGCAATTGTTGTAACGGAAGTCTAACAGAAGGGCCTAAATCAAAAGAGTGTATTTTGCAAGGGCTTTTTTCAAAAAAAAAATTTGCAGGGGCTTAAACCAAAACACTCTATATTTGCAGGGGCCTAAAACATATTTAAGCCTTAATATTATTACCGTTGGAATTCATATTATTCCTTTTTAGTCTCATTCATTCCAATCTTCTCTATATCAAAGTTATCTTCTCATCACGCTCAATCATTTTCCACTTGCTAATATTTTATTTGAGAGCTTTATACTCCGCATAGTTTGAGTTGTATAAGTTGTATCAGACTCGAGAGTCTACATAGACTCGTGAGGGGATCGTAGACTCGACTGTAAGAGTCTATGAAAAAAAAATTACACTAAAAAAATCTGTAAAAAAATTACTGCAGTGTTAAAAATATTTAATCATAAATCAGTGAGCCTGTGAAATATACAATTTATCAAAATAACCTATTTATAATGATCAAAAGTAAATCCAACATTCCAAATTCTATCAAATATAGCACCAACTAACACAAAAGTATTCCAAGTTTAAACATTCCAAAGCTCCTATCAAATTAGCAAAAGTATTCCAATGAACACCATCGTCAGAATTAGCAAAAAAGTATTCCAATTAGAATGTTGTGAGTTGTCCATCATCAGAATTAGCAAAAGTATTCCAATTAGCAAAAGCTCCTATCAAATGACTTCAAACATCCAAAGCTCCTACAAAATCTTGTCCATCATCAGAATAATCACCAACATCATCAAACTCTGCTCCGGATGAAACATAATCTTCATCTTCAACATTATCAATATCATCAACCATTGGAATCGGATTGCTTGACCTTCTACCTAGTTCAACATTAGCTTGCTCAACATTAGTAGCATCAACTTGCTCAACATTATCTTCAATAACATCCTCAGTTATCCATTCATCATCGGATTGAATGTCTTCAAATGGAAGAGCAACACTTTTTCTTGTTACTCTACTTTTTAACTTCAAATTATACATGACAAAGACTAAGTCATTCATCTTTTTTTAATGCAGCCTATTTCTTCTCTTTATATGAACCTAAATTAATAAACCAAATTTTCAGGATTACAATTTGCAAAAACATTAAATCAAATTAAGTTTATAAGTAAATGAAATCCATAAATTAATAACTCAATTACCATTTCAAACGAACTTCAATTGCGCTCACAACCAGATGAGCTACAAGTCAAGCTTAGAACGCGAATTGCAAACCTCTTTAACTCCGGACACCCATCTCCATAGAAGTCCCACCATTCTGCGGGAGGCATAGTCTTTCTCATTGACTTAGTAGCTTCACAATCAAACATTTCTCTTTCATAATGAAAGTTAGCAATTTGTGTAAGAATCTTGTTGCGCTCACCGGCATCATTTACCAATCTATGCAAACAATTGTAAAGCCCTTGTTTGATATCTGCATCCTCATCTTTAAAACCAGGTTCATTGTGAATTTGATGATTAAGATAATAAGCTGCTGCATGTAAGGGCCTATGAAGTTGGTTTTCCCAACGCTCATCAATGATTTTCCAAATAGGTTCATATCTATATATATATATATATATATATATATATATATATATATATATATATATATAATATTAAACATCCAATATTAGAAACAATTGGATAAAATAAAGTTAAATTTTGAAGGAGATAAAGTTAACTAGTTAAGATAACTTACTTTTTCTTAACATTGTTGAAGTTGCTTTTTATCCCCTCCTTTGCTTTATCCATCACTTGATAAATGAAACCCATGGTGGGTTTTTCATCTGCATCCACCAACCTAAGGACTGTGATGAGAGGAGAGACTGCTTTGAGGCATATGATTATGTTTCCCCAAAAACGACTATCTAAAGCCATTCTTTGCACATCTTTTACCTCTCTTGTAGATCCATATTTACTTGTAGTCCATGTTTCAGAGGCAAACATACCCAACAAAGCTCCTTTATTATCATTCAAACAAGAAAGAGTCAAATAAGCTGTAGCAAATCTAGTAACCCCAGGCCTAATCAAATCCCTCCCTTGTGTAAACTTCTTCATCATACTAATGAGCCTCGTCTTGGTATATATATATATATATATATATATATATATATATATATATATATATATAAGTGCAGATTTTTCTTCCCTTTTTTATTACAGACTGGTGAACCTTCAACTTTTTCTCAAAATCTTCAAAGATCAAGTCAATACAATGAGCACCACACAGGGTTCAATACAAATTCTTCCTGGTTTCCATTAACTTTTCTCCTGCTGCCTTGAAGTTTGCTGCATTGTCAGTAACTACTTGGACCACATTCTCCTCTCCAACATAATTAACAGCATCATCCAACATCTTATAAACCTTATCAGCAGTTTTTGAAAAATCAGAAGTGTCCAAGGAATATAGAAAACCGTCCCCTTGGGACTATTCACTAAAAAGTTACAAATAGAACGCCTTTTCTTATCCATCCATCCATCGGACATGATGGAACAACCGGTTCTCTTCCACTCTTTTTTATAATCTTCAATTACTATATTAACTTGATCAACAGTTGTGTTTAAAAGCTTTTCTCTAATTTCATGATATGAAGGAGGTTTGTAACCGACTCCATACCTCCCAATCATGTCACACATCTTTGCAAACTCCACATTTTTAATACAATTGAAAGGAATAGCACTTGTATACATATATATAGCTACCTGGAGATCAACCTCTTCCTTGAAATCCCTTTTCATCACTTGATTAATGGTTTTTTGAACCGCATTAGAAGAACCAAGACCAATTTTGCCTTTTCCTTTTGCAAATGTAGAAACTATAGATTTCCCTTTCCTTTGAGATGAATCCACATCCACTTCCACAATTTGAGTTTCCTCACCATCTTCTTCTTCTTCCTCCTCCTTAAGGTCAATCAACTTTCTTTTTCTCAATGCCGCTTCTTTAGCCTCCGCAATCGCCTTCAAACACAATAATTTAACTTCTTCCGGTACCGAAGCGCAAGGTTTTGAATCTTCTCTAGTACCACCCAGATGATGTTTAAATCTAGATATTCCTCCACTAACAACCTTAAAGCAATATTTGCATTTGACCTTTTTACCATTTCCTAGAACATAGGTCCCATATTTCCATCCAATATCAGTCCGATTTCCCGCAGAATTCTTTCTTGTTTTTGCTTTGGGAGCAGTAGTAGTGCGAGTGGTAGTGTTTGGAGTGGTTGTATTTGGATTGCTTGAAGACATAATTATGTGTACATGCAAACTTAATAGAGTAACTACTGTAATAGAGAGAAGAGAACAAAAACCAAAAGATTCAGAATGCAAATAAACAAAATCAGAGAACAAGCCATATGCATATATTCACAATATCTATGTCTTCTCAAAATCTATAACAACAAACACAATCAGAGAACAAGCAAAAACCTGAAGCAACCATCACAATAAAAACGCAGTAACAAACACAGTCACAAATCACAATATTTCTAACAACAAACACAGTAAACACAAATACACAATATTAGTATTGAAATTTTTGCAGCAAATACAGTCACAGAGCATAGATCCTAAAGCAAAAACGAAATAAAACGCAGAACCAATAGAAACCGAAGGAACAGAAAAATCACTCACAGAGCATAGAAATGCAGCAGAACAAATACAGAGGCAACGAACGAAGAACAAATACAGAGCATAGAAACCAAATAAAAAACGCAGAACAAAATAGAAACCGAAAACGAAGGAACGAATGAACTGAAAATACCTGTTCGAAGAAGATGAACGAAGGAACGAAGGAACCGGAAACGAAGACGCAGAGCAACGAACGAAGATGCAGAGCAACGACGACGCAGAGCAACGAAGTAACGAATGAAAACCCAGAAACGGCAGCAACACGGCGTAATGAGCAATCAGCAAGAAACGAAAACCCAGAAACTCGTTTTGGTTGAAAGTTGAAACGAAGAAGATGAAGTGATGAAGGAAGGGTTTTCGTTTTGGTTGAAACGAAGATGAAGAAACGTGAATCAGTGAATGAAGAAGTGAAGAATGAAAGAATGAAAGGGCGCGTTTAGGGATTCACAAATGAAAAGCCAAAACGACTGCGTTTTGGGCTTTTTTTCTGAAATTTAAATTAAACCCTAAACTCGGTGGAATCGCTTAAAACTCGCGAGTTTGACCGATTTTATGCGAGTCTGTCCGAGTCTATTCAAGTTTACAGAAATTACGATTCAGCGTGGAATTTGACTCGTTTTGGGTTGGTAAACTCGTAAATTAGTAGACTCGTACGAGTGAACTCGCGAGTTTGACAACCATTCAATTTGTTCATTACTATTGAGTGTATTATCTTATTCTTTTTATTTCTTATTTTTTGGGTGTGATCCCAAGTTATTCAAGAGAGGTGATATCTCTTGGTTTAGAAGTTCTTCTACATAGGGAGGTGATATCCCACTTTTGTATGAAGACAGTGTTTTTCGGTTGTAAATGTTTCTAGCTGAACCTGTTTTAAAAGCTAGTGATAGATTAAAATTCCATGGTGTTTTTCCTTGGGGACTAGACGTAGGCCTCAAGAGTGGCTGAACTAGGGTAAATTTCCGCTTTTACTATTTCCTATCACTTTATCTCTCTTATTTTCCTTTGCAAGTTATTTTTATTATTATTTATTTCAGCTTCTTATTTAACGTCTCTTATTTTAATTCAATCTTTTTCTTAAGCACTTTATTTTATTTGATCAATTTTTATTTAAGTACTTCATTTTTAATCTCTATTTTTAAGTTCACAATTCACCCCCCTCTTGTGTTTGAAGTCACTTGGTCAACAATGCTCTTGTTGTATTAATTGTTCTCAAGTTGAGGTCTTAGTTTTGTTTGAGTAATGAGTAGTATCCTCCTACTATTAGGCCTTTGTTAATTGCCAAGTATATATAGTCTTTTTGTTGTCTTTGTCTTTTTTTTTTGCAAGGCTTAGTTTGTCTTTGTCTTCGGTATGGCCAAACCCTACTTCCCATATATAATTTTAAAAATGAGGTTAGTTTGGAGCATAATAAAAAGATGGGATATGTTGGAAATTACAAAAATAAGTATATTACAAAAAAGCCAAAAATGATAATAAAGCTAAGATGCTGACTGATGTTTTTGTTTGAGCTTGATTTAATTAATATTGATGAGTATTGACTAATTGGTACTCACAATTGTTAATTTCCAGATCTGTCTTACTGTCTTTTTTGCCACATGCTCCTCATGTAGTGTGTTTAATTGTTTTAAGCATATAACATTATGAGATGATAGAATTTTAACCAAACAGAATCGCAAGAATTAGAGGACTACTACGTGCTACAATATAGTTAGAGTATTTAATTCATACTTTTTTTTGACCAATTATTTAATTCATGCTTAAGACGATAATCCTAATTAACTTGGAGAATATATTAGAGGTAAAAAATGATAATTACACAACATCTGGGAGTGTCCATTCCAACATCATATATATCATATCATATCATATATATAATACAAAGAAACAGACGCACAAAGATAACATTAATTAATTAATTATTTAGTAAATACAGTACATCGACACTATTAATTAGTAACAACTGAGGTTATCTTGAGCCTCAGAATGCAAAAGTGCTGTTACTAGCTAGCTTAGTGCATAGGAACTTGTTGCGAAGAAGGATCCAAATGGCGTTGATTTCAAATACTTTGTAGTCGTTGCAAACCTTAACCTATATAACTCAACCTGAAATATCGGAAATCATCAACTTTTAGTACATGCTCGATCAAAAGCTTATTAGCAACTAATTAATTGATACTACGTACGTACCTTGGAGCATGTAAATGAGGAGAACAAAAAATAATTAAGTATCAATAAGAGCTTTCGGATCAGCATGGCAAAATAAAGCAAAGGGAAGATAAGAAGATAAGAGAGGATAATATCAAAAATAATATATATATATATGTACTATATATAGTACCAAAAATAAATAAAGAAGAAAAGAAAAGGGAGCTCCCTTCAGTCCAAGTACAGGAAACTTAAGATTCAATTTGTCTCCCGCATCATTCACTCATTTGCTGAGTATTTTCACATAACTAACTCAGCATTTGGATGAATGAGTCAGCAGCTAATTGAATCCTATATGCCACCCATGAGTGGACTGAAGAAAGCTCTCTTACCCTAACTTATCATCATATTCATCACCATCAATATTTATATATATGTGAATGTTGCTTCTTCCTCATCCTTAACAAGTATTCTGGTCACCACAGGAAGAAATAAAACTGAAACAAATTAAGATCAGATAAAAACCACAACATGCTAATAACCTAAATCTTATTGTGGAGATCGAAATAAACAACTCATAGATGCATAGAAGGAACTAAAGGCCCTTTTATAAGCTCACAATAGGGAACATCAGGTTAGGTGGCTAGCTACAAGTACTCAAAACGATAATTAATTATTTCCTTCATAAATTAGGTTCTTAATTTATTAATTTACAATCACTTTTCTAGAAATATTATTTTAAGAAAATAGTAATATTCAGATATGGACAAAACACATGAAGCGGGAAGCGAAACAAAAACAAAGGGACCAATTTCTTTTACACTCTATTTTATTTTAATGGAAAGGAACGTTATTCATATTCTCCTTGCCTGGAACATTAGTCCTACTACGTACCAATTAGTTTTCTGCATCATGAGCTTCAATATATATTTTAAACAGTGAGTTGAACGAATGAATGAATGCTATGCTTCTTAATTTTAAATACAAGTAAAACTGAATTTAGCCTGCACTTGTGATTATATAAAATCGATTGAATATTATTCTGTCTGTTTTCTGCTTTACAACCTAGTGGAATATTAAGCTCACCCAAAAATAAAAACCCAGTGGAATATTAAGAAATACTTAGTCTAGAAAGATCTATTTTACTTGTCGTATTAGGTTTTACGAACAACTAATTGAGAATATATTTTTTTTGGACAACAATTGAGAATATATTATTTACTTAATTTTCAGAGAAAAAATTAAATATCCTAAATGAATGTTAATGCGATTCTTAAATGTAAATAAACTATCTCTATGTCTATGTCCATGTCCATTTTCTTCCGCCAAACTTAACATTTCTAAGATTGATTTTGCTTTTAATTACTAAATCCTTCGGTGTGCACTCGACATATATATTCCCCCTTTGTTAAGTAGAGTAAAAACACGAATGACAAGACAGATGAAACGATGGAGAATCTCACTAGCTAGGCTCACAGTTGAGCATGTGTGAAAGAGTGCAATACTTTAGCTGGGAATAAACGAAATATAAATTTTTGCATTAAAATGGATTTTCTAACTTTAATTTCCCTAACCTTTTGGCAACCGTTAACACCTAAAAATTGTTAAGTTGTTAGTTAAGGGGTCTCAACTGAGGTAAGGACTTAGCCGAGTCAAAATAAGCCGATCTATCTTATGTTTCTCATATATCTCCTAGATTCTTACATTGGTTTAGAGTAAGCAGCCACAAGTTATTGATAGCGTCAACAAAATATGATCAATAGGATAAGCTTTCTAGGACAAAGAAAGGGTATCTTCTGTTTCTGTCTAGGGCTAAGATGGTGAACACGGATATGACAAGAATCATTAATTTGGATGAGATTCAGTCTGTTGTGAGGCCTATTAAGAAGTAGAAAGTCTTTGTTGAGAGAGGTGGAGAGGACTATACTGAAGAAGAATCCTTTGAAGAACTTCAATGTCATGCTTAGGCTTAATCCTTATGCTGAAGTTTAATGTCTCGGATGAGAGACCAGTAGTTGAGGACTCAACTGCTAAGGAGTTTGCAGCTGAGGGTACTATTGCTGATGCAAGGGAGTTACTTTGAGAGAAAGTAAGCAAAACACAAGGAAATTGTGTTACAAGACAAGACGTGGAGCAGTTGAAGAGAACATGTTTATGCGTTTAAAATATAGAAAATGACAGTTACTATCCACTTTTCATGCTACTGGGTGTTATAGAGCGGGTTTTCCTAGGTTTTAGCACACGTGAGGCTAAGTGAAAGTTGATTAGCCTATTCAACTATTTTTGTTATTGTAGTCAGCTATAAACTAGTGATCATAGTCAATAGAGATCATCGTATATAAATATAACTTTTAAAAAATATAATATTATTATTATTGTTGTCGTCGTTGTTATTGTTGCAATATGATATTCCTGGTGACCGCAGGAATCGGCGTCTTATCAATCAACGCAAGAAAGGAAAAAAACGAAAAAAGAGCTTGCTGCCAAAGGCTTTTTTTTACCCCCCCTCATATACTTTGTACTCCTCAAATTCACCAAGCTGGCTATTTTACTCCTGATTTCTCAAAAAAAATTCTGGAATTACGTGTTTATACATAAATCTGGAACACATTTTCTTGATCTTTCTGGAATTACGTCTAAACACATAATTCCGGAACACATTTTCTATTCCGGAATTATGTCGTTTGAGGTAATTCCGGAAAAATCAATAAAAATACGTTTCGGAATTATCCCGTAGTACATAATTCTGGAACACAAAAAAAATGCTTTCAGAATTATGTATCATAGGTATTTTCGGAATGCATTCTGGAATTACTTCTAAACACATAATTCCGGAATACATTTTCTATTTCAGAATTATGTCGTTTGAGGTAATTCCGAAAATTTTGACAAAAATCAATTTCAATCTAAAATTTGGTAAAAAAGTGAGGGACATTTTGGAGATAAAACGAATTATAGGGTAAAGTTATACGAGAGGGGTAAAAAAAAGCCACTGCCAAATGAGGAAGAAAGAGGAGATGTGCAGTGCATTTTCTCTACTCTATACTTGAGTGTTGCAGTTTTTAATAAGTTCTTGTTTATTTATCAGCTTTTCATTTCAACTTGTCTTGTCATAGTTTTTCTGCTCCCTCCCTCTATCACCCATCCCATCCCATCCCATCCCTTCTCAAACACCTCTTCTCTCCTTTCAGATCCAAGTGAGGTGTGTATGTATACACACTATAATTTTTACCTCAATAATTCTGATAACCGTTGCCATCGCTGTAGTGTCTAATTGACATTTTGGTTCAAATAAGGGGAATTTTTCGGCCATAACTTAAAATAGCATTTCACACTAGTTACTATCCTGAAAGTATAGGAATTATTTATTGATTAATCTTTTTATTATCCTGAACCTGTCTATAACTCTTCGATAATATATAAAACTATTAGGTCCTTGCACCGTACCTTGTCTGATCTCGGGTTGATTCGAGTTAGCAATTGGTAGGGCTCCTGCGCGGGTCAGATCTCGGAGTCTACTGAGTGTGGTACCTGTAAAGTCACTCCGATGCTCAAGTCAGTGCATGAGAATTCTAGAGTGAAGCAAGAATGAATAGTGTCCTTTTTCTGCAGGGTGGGCCCGTATTTATAGGTAAGCATCAGGCGCGTCCTGGTCTGTTGGATCGTCCGAGTGCATCCTTGCCATTGATGTCTAGATGACATGAATTGCAAGTAGGGATTTGCATGTGATGTTGAGTTGCCTTGAAACTTGGATCAGGCGGGGTGGGCAGATGTAGGGCCCAAAGCCGGACTTGGGCCTTATGGCCCAGTCCGGAACAATTCTCTAATATGGACCTTTTTAAAAAAAGGCCACCGATGGACCTTTACTATTTTTAGTAAGTTTTAATAAACTATTATTTTTATTTTTCATTTTTTATTCTAAAAATCATTTTTACAAAAGTTAGTAAAGATCAAGCGTTGAACTTTTTTTGGAGGTCTATATTAAGGGCCGCCAAAAAATTAATATTAGAAGTATGAATTCTATTGTTAAAAAAGTTAATTAAATTTTAGCAAGAAATAAATTCACAAATTGAAATATTCGTAGGTAAGTTTTTGATTTACTAGCAGTATACACGTGTTTACACATGGGTACCGTCATGTTTTTTCTTTTAATGAACTCAAATAAAGTTTAATTAGTCTGAACAGTACCTCATAAAAATTATAAATGAGCAAAAAAGTGAGAAATGTTTCAAAATTGAGAGTGGAAAAAAAGTGTTTGAATTTATATTTTAAGACGATAATACTATACAAGCAAAATTATATTAAAATTCAAATTTTATAAAAAGGGAGAAAAACTTATTGATGGAGAAAAACTGAATATATAAATTTGTCAAAAATTTATTAAGAATAACGATGCGTGAGAGTTGGAGTGAAAAAGTGAGTGCGAGAGAGAACGAGTGAAAAAATGAAAGAAATTAGAAAAAGATTTTTCCTATAAGACAAAAGAAATCTAGAAAATTTGATCTAAATATTATTTTATATGCTAATGATCATTATGTTATGCGGCTTTTAGTTTTTATGAACAAAAAGTTCACCAACTAAAGTGAATTAAAAAATTACTTATGGATGTTTGCTGAAAGATATCCGTCACTAAAATTCAAAGTTTTTGTGATAAATTGGCCAAAAAATTCACCGGCCAATGTAAATCTAAAAAGAGTAAGAGATTTAGTCAAAATGTTCTAACAAAAAAAAGTCAAAAATCAAGTTACAACACCAATTAACCAAATTTTATAGGCCATTTACCAACCTGCTTTTCACAGTTTTTAGTCAATGGTCTAAAAAACTGTGAAAAAAACAGATTGGTTAATGGCTTATAAAACTTGGTTAATTGGTGTTGTAACTTAGTTTTTGGCTATTTTTGGTTGGATTATTTTGGCTAAATAACATTACTCATCTAAAAATTAACAGGTAGGTATTATAATTTTTAGTGACCGACAAAATGTGTCCCTAAAAGTCTTATTAACTTTTCTGTCACTAAGAACCATTATGATATGCCACCTTTCATTTGATGAACAAAAAATTCACCCATCAATGTGAATCAAAATGTTACCTACAATACATATATTTAACTTATAGGTGTGGGCAAATATATCACTAAAAATCTTACTGATAACTTTCTTCACTAAAAGTTAAATTTTTTGACCTAAATTTTTGTTTTTGTACCTTTATAATTTTTTAGAAAAACTTAATCTAAAGGTAAATCAAAATTTATATGCTAATAACCTTTATGAGATGGTTGCTTCTAATTTGACGGCCAAAAAGCTCACCGACTGATGGGAATCAAAAAATTACCTACCAGAACGACCAACCAACCTTACACTGCAACGGCTTTATTAGAATTAGCGCCGTGACCCGTGCGATGCACGGAACCAAAGCTTTAGGGTCTTTTTTAGATAAACAAATGATTCATTGAAAAAACAGAGCACAAAGCGTGCCCAGCCATTACAATGAAAAGGGGAGGGCCTCCTCAAAACCTCCTTTGCCAAAACCCTTTAGGGAAAAAGACTCAGGTAGGAAAAAGAGTACCTCGCACCTAATGTACAACAATGGGACTAAGAAGTCCTAACTCATTGCTTCTCCCCGACTAAGGTTACAAAGGAACGAAAATTATGATGAGAGTTCTTACAACATTGCCAAACAGCCCATTGGGCACCGATACCAGTCCGACCAAGTCACCCTGCAGTTCCTTCCCCTCCTTGCCTTGAACCAGGTCCACGCCGAGTCCTTAGATCCCGCTATAATACCAGGTACGGAAGCCACCTCCCCTTTGAAAATTACTTTGTTCCTTGCTATCCAAATGTTCCAAATAACCGCCATCCATATAAGATGCGAGACCCCTCTCCGCTTATTGCCTTTTACTATCTTTCCAAAAAACTCCGTAAATTGAGTAACAATATTCTCCAGATCTCCCATCGGAACCCCCAGCCATGCATAGACGCTCTCCCAAATGGGTTTGACCTTCCGGCATGACAAGAATAAATGTTCCGTTGTTTCCACCTCCCGAAAACATAAGACACAACTTAAATCATTTTGAGATTGAATTATACCTCTCCTATGTAGCTCCACCCGTGTGGCGACTCGACGCAAAATCACCCTCCACGCAAAGATTTGAATTTTGGATGGGACGTCGTTTTTCCAAACCTTTTTGCATGCCAAGGCTGTCTCAGGCAGCAGCTGAACCGATCCTCCTGTAGAGGAGTGTAACAGCATTTCATAGCATTTCTTAACCTTGAATCCCGCCAGCGAGTCCGGGACCCACAGCCAGCTGTCCGTGCACTGCAGTGACAACTGCACCGGTCGCAGCAACTGCTTCAAATAATCGGTCGAAGCTCTCAGCTGAGTGTGTTCCAGCAGCAATGTATCGGCCCGGCCCCATTTCCAACACCAGCCCGCGTTCGTCCATTAACCATACTCCTCTACCGTTGCTTCCTTGGACCTGCAGCGGTCAAAAATATCCGGAAATAAATCAGCCAATTTGTCTCTTCCATTCCAAACATCTCTCCAAAACCTTACCTTGTTCCCCTTGCCCAATTTAACTTTCACCAATTCATTAAACCAATCTTCTTGTAAATTAATGTCCTCGCCTAGGAGACATAAGTCCCTCCACCACAACGATTTTTTCTCCCACCCTCTTCTACTCTCCGCCATATCTGGCCATCTTCCTTTTAAGCCGTACCTCTCCACCAAAACCTCCTTCCAGATGGGGTTACCTTCTTCAACCAATACTCTCCATCTCCATTTAGTCAATAGTGCTACATTGAATACTTCTAAGTTTTTAATTCCCAAACCCCATTTATCTTTTGGCAAACAAATTGTTTCTCACTTCACCCATGCCAACTTCCTATTATCTTCGTCACCACCCCATAGGAATCTTCTTTGTATCTTAGTTATTTCCGAAATTACCTTCTTTGGTGCTTTGTAGAATGAAAATAAATACAGAGGAAGTGAAGCTAGCACCGAGTTTATAAGCGTAACGCGACCTCCAATAGATAACTGATTGCTCTTCCAACTGTTCAATCTCGCCTTTATCGAGTCTAGAATTGGTTGCCAAGTGCTCACCCACCTTGGATTCGCGCCGACCGGAATCCCTAAGAATTTAAAAGGAACGGAACCCACCTTGCAAGCTAAGAAATGTGATATGCTTTCCAAAGCCCTCCCCTCAATATTCAAGCCAAATATACTACTTTTTGCAAAATTTACTCTTAAACCTGAAGCCAGCTCAAAACTTCTCAGTATTGCTTTCCAGCACCATATGCTCTTATCTCCACCATCACAAAAGAGGATTGTGTCGTCAGCAAATTGCAGGATCTCAATCGATAAAGTACTATTTATACGAAAACCGTTGAGATTGCTCGATTCCACTCCTTTTCTTACCAACCCTGCCAATCCCTCAGCCGCTATCAAAAACAAGAATGGTGCAAGCGGATCCCCTTGTTTCAATCCCTTCTGTGCCGTGAACTCTTCCGTTGGACTCCCATTAACCAAGACTGACATGGAGTTAGATGAGATACACGCACGCATCCATTTCCTCCACGTTCCCCCAAACCCCAATCTTTCCAACATATAATCCAAATATGCCCAGCTTACAGAATCATATGCCTTTTCAAAATCCGCTTTCATCACTACGCACTTCTGCTTCTTTCTCTTAGCCAAATCCATAAGCTCGTTAACTACTACCACTCCATCCAGGATATTTCTTCCGGCGAGGAAGGCGCTTTGACCTTCCGAGATAATCCCTTGCAAGGCCTTTTTCAACCTTCCCGCTAACACCTTAGCAAGCATTTTATACAAACAACCAATAAGAGAGATAGGCCTGTACTCCCCAAGACCTTGAGGATTGTTTGTCTTGGGGATAAGTGCAATAAAGGATGCACTTACCGCCTTAGGGAAAGTTCCGCACCTGTGGAATTCTTCAAAAAACTTCACGATGTCCACCCCAATTATATCCCAGCATTCCTTAATGAACTTAAAATTATACCCATCCGGCCCCGGGCTCTTGTTGCCATCACATCCCCATACCACTTCCTTTATTTCTTCCAAAGAGAACGGTTCAATTAACGACTCATTTTCCACACCAGAGATTTGTTTAAAGTGTACTCCATCAAGTGTTGGCCTATTAAAATCTTCCTCCTTAAATTTCTCCTCGAAATGGTTTTTCACCGCCCTTTTTACCCCCTCCACCTCTTCTACCCACACCCCATCCACCAATACCTTCAATAGTTGAGTTCTCCTCCGATTCCCTTTTATACATGCATGAAAAAACCGGCTATTAGAATCACCTTCCGCTAACCACTTGACTCTCGCTTTCTGAGCAAGCAAGCTTTCTTTGGCATAAAGTTCCTTCCAAAACTTCTCATTTAGTTTGTTTCTTTGTTCGTCGTCAACTCCACCCCCTTCCGATGCGATTCGTTCTACCTCATTCAAGTCCCGAACTATATTGTCTATCTGCAAGTCTTTAAACCCAAACACCTCGCGATTCCAGACCTTTAGCTTTTCTTTCAATAATTTCAACTTTTCTTTTAGTACAAACGAGGCATTCCCTTTTAGCTGAAAGGAGTTCCAACAATCTTTGATGAACTGCATAAGATTCTCATGTTCAAGCCAGCAGTTGTTGAACCTAAAGGGCTTGGGTCCCCAATTAAGATCCGATTTAACCAACCAGACAGGGCAGTGGTCTGAGATATCTCTGTCACCTACCCACTGAGCCCTGACATTCCACTTTGTGATCAACCCCTCTGACAACAAGAATCTGTCCAATCTACTAGCCTTTCCATCAGAGCCGAAACATGTGAACTTCTTCCCCAGCACCGGCACATCCACTAACTCCATATCCTCCATAAAGGACAGGAACTCTCATGCCTCTATGTTACTAAAGCTAGAAGCGCAGCCACTTCGCTCTGTCCTAGATATTACTGCATTGAAATCCCCTGCGATGCACCAATCGCCTACCTCAAAGTCATCTTTTAAGTATCTCAAATTGTCCCACAATCTTCTTTTCCCTGCCATATTACAAGCTGAGTAAACATTCACCACGTAGCAGAGATTTCCTTGAATTTTGGCGCAAGTCCCAACAAAATGATCACCAGAGAAGGAGAACATGACCTCCAAGAGGTCGGCCTTCCATACACTTAGCAACCCTCCTGACATTCCATTTGCATTTTTGCACATCCAATCAAAATCACCGTTCCTCCATATACTACCAACCTGCCTCTTAGATAAATCGCAGATTTTAGTTTCTTGGATCATGCACATATCGATGTTCTCCTTGATAAACATCTTTTTCAGACGCTTCCTTTTTGCAGCGCCCCCCCCCCCCCCCCCCCACTCTCTTATATTTAAGATTGCAATCTTCATTGGGAACCGTTATTTTTCCCCTTCTTTCCCTTTGCGCTCTGATACCTGGCTTCCAATGCTCTGATTCTACCTGCATATTCCTCATTATGACTTTTCCCTGTAACACCCAAGTTATCCTTAGCAAACCTCCACATCTTATTTGCAAGAGACAGCTCATGATCAACCAGGAACCTTTTATTACAAATTTGGATCCCAGAGTCACCCACCGAGACATCTCCTATGGCTGCACCATTCTTGTCACAACTAACTGATACTGAGAGATCCACGCCTGGAGGTTTTCTTGCAACAACATGCGTTTTCGAGTCACCACACGAACCATCTGAGAGACCAATTGACGAAATCAAGTCCTTAGCCTTGTCATTAACAATTCCTACTGACACCCCTTGATTAACTTCCAGCTCACTACCGATGTCACAACTATCTGAGTTGTCCTTCTTCTTGGGGATTTTCTTTTTCTTTCTCCTAAGAGGCCCAAAGGAGTTGCTTAGGGTAGGCCCATCGAACTCTCCACCAGATTGTTTGGAGAGATCAACTGCAGACTCAACTACCACATTATCCTTCATGCCAAATTCTACTGAGTGCACCCCTGAACTTTGATCCTCTGCACCCCTCACAACCTCCAAGATATCGCTAGTAGGCCCCACATCAATCATAATCTGGTTGTCTTCCACTAGTTGATTCGACGCGCACTCATAATTATCTTTAACCTTGAATTTCCCCTTCATTTTGGCTTCCCTATTAACCACCCCAATATTTGATCCTTTATTCCCTTGATTTTCGCCTGGTGAGTCAACCCCACCGACCTCTCCTTTATTTTCTCTACCTACTTCTCTACCTACATCTTCCACGGCAGCCGTTTCCACAATAATTATTTGGTCATTCCCCAAGTCAGGCGCCGTTTTTTGAGCTTCCAGATCATTCATGATATCCTTATTATTCCCACCAGCCCGCGTTCGTCCATTGACCATACTCCTCTACCGTTGCTTCCTTGGACCTGAAGTATTATAAGACCAAAATTAGATTAATAGTAATTGAAGTCAAATTTTAATAACTAAGTTATGTTTAGCCAATAAGAGAAAACTATAAGGTAAAACATATTTGTTGTGAAAGTAATTTTCATTTTCACTAATATACTAAGGAACAAACTCGAAAGCTTATAGTTTTCTCTTATCGGCTAAACATATACAGAGTTTGTTCCGTAGTATATTTGAACAGTTAATTTTTTTCGACCGCTTAAGAACCCCAAAACACACTGTTTTGCATTACTATTTCCTTTGAACAACTAATTTTTTTAGACTCTAAATTACCTTAAAACACAGTGGCTAGCACCACATTTTACATAATTTATCGGGAAATTATTTTTCATTTTTCACCAATCCAATTATTAAGGAACAACTTCATCTATTTATAGATCTAATTTTTTTTCTTAAATTTAAATTATTCTTAAAAATGAAATTATAAAAAATGAGAAGAAAAAAAATAGAGGAGAGGGGGTGTAACACCCTGATATTTTTATTTGTTAAAAACACCCAGGTGCACATTAAACATACATCAGAGATAATATTTCCTGCTCAGACACTGAATACCACTATAAAATTTTTGCTGAAATATAACATAACTGTCTTATACATGCTTAAGACCATACGGTTCTCAGACCGTAAACTGTCAGCAACCGTGGTAGTCAGAATCATACAAGAAAGCGGAATGAAAGATAAACATGACACTAATATCATAGTGCTGTGATACATGGACAACAGAGGGAAAATAAGCTAAAACATAAAGCTAAGCCATTATCCGTTTCCCGGGGCCACCTACTCGTGCCTCTGCGGTTTCTTCTGTCCCTGTTTATCTGTAAAACAACAACATTTAAACAGTGAGATACAATCTCAGTGAGTTCTACCGATACCCCTACTCGCTCTCTCGGTGCTTGTTTAAAAACATTTTTAACTCAACACGGCACCGACTGCGTGACCGCTACATCCCGGTGAACCGCATTATTTTACACATAGCATTCCACCGGCTGCGTGACCGCTACATCCCGGGGAATCTGCTATAACTCAGTACGACACCGGCTGCGTGACCGCTACATCCCGGTGGACCGCACAACAATTAATTTAACATAACACCGACTGCGTAACCGCTGAATCCCGGTGAACCCCCTACCAATAGTACATTCTCCCATTGGCATGGAGCCTAGGGAAGGGGATCATGACTGCCCCGCCTAGTATGTTACACATGGGTCGTCACCCAACTCGATATACTATATACGTATATCTACAATACTGTGAACCCACGGTCCATCAAATCAGATAATCAATGAAACACTTTAATCCACATTTTATAAAATTCAAGTTCACACTCGCACTCTAGTTGACCACTTTTCGACACAATTTTCAATATCAAAAACAGTTCATTTCGCCTTAAAAATAGAATATTCAGTTAGGCCTCTGAATAAGCTTTCCAACGCATCTTAGAACACCTCAATCGGGTTCCCGGATCAAAAGTTATCGCGAAACGAAAAACAGTGTTTGGTTGCTGAAATTCTGCCAAATGGCGCGCGAGTGGCGCGTGGCGCGCAAGTGGTGCGCGAAACTGACAGCAGGTTCTGCCAAATGGCGCGCGAGTGGCGCGTGGCGCGCAAGTGGCGCGCGAACAGACAGCAGGGGGGTCTGTCAAGTGCAGAATTTGGCGATTTCGCGCGAAAACCGCGATTCCGCTTAATTCCGATTCTCGTTCCGACTGAAAACAGATTTGACAACCAATACAATAGACCCAATACAAACCACACAATTAATCAATCCAATCAAAAACTCAATCAAGACGAATTTTATTAAAATACGACATATTCCGAAATAACGGTTTTTGACCCAAAAGTTCTCGAGCGATTCTCTTTCCGACCGAAAACAGATTTCACAACCATAAAAACAGTCTCAATCAAAGTCACACAATCAATCAAATCGATCAAAAACTCAATCAAAACGAATTGTATTAAAACGCGACATATTTTCAAATAACGGTTTTCGTTCCAAAATCTCTCGAAATCAATTAACGTAAAAACTAACGAGACACAAAAACATCCTAAGCGTGAGTAAAACTCACCCTTGAAGCGAGAGCCGATATCGAACCGAATTTGCCGAGACTTGAAAAACTCTCGAACGGAACCCTATTTCACCAAATCGCTCCAAACTTCGATTCGAACTTCACAACGCGATCAATCCGCTCCTAGCTTCGATCCTAAACATAACCCAATCATCAACACAACCTATTAATCCATGATTTCAACAAATTTTCCCCACAAACCCTCAATTTTCGAAATCAAAAGGAAGGGGGAAAAATGGAGGAGAAGCTTACCAAAGATATGGGTTTTGATGAGGGAGGAAAAATGGTGAAGATGTTGAATTTTGGAGGGTTGGGCTTCACTCCTCTTCTTCCTTTCTCTTCTTCTTTCCTCTTCTTCTTTCTCTTTTCCTTCTCTTCTTTTCCTTCTCTTTTCTCTTCTTTTCTTTCTCTGTTTCTCTTCTCTCTCTCGTGGACCCTTCTTTCTTTTCTTTAAGCACATACACACACATATTTAATTAATAAATACGTGGTAGCGTGGTCCAATTACCGTATTGATCTAATTCCCTTATTTCGATTTCGAAACTTCCTTGATCCGTATTATTCGGTCAACGATCCTGTGACAGCCAATAATTAATTTTAGCACTCAATAATTTTACCAATTAAGTACCAAATTAATTCAATTGGGTTAACATCCAAATAATTCGATTAATTATTTTGAGGATGTTACAGGGGGTGGGTGGGGGGAGTGGGGGAGGGGGGTTTGGCGCCAAAGTGGGTAGTGAGGGGGAATGTTGGCGCCAAAATGAGGTGGAGTGCCCACCTCATTGATGATGTCATACACCCATTGGATTGGATGTATATATAAAGATTAGAAGGGAAATCATAACCGGGTTTAATATCTCCTTGAAACCAAAATTGAGTATGAAAGCTTTTCACAGCCGCAACAACTCTATTATAAGTAAAAAGTTCATGTTTATTAGGAAATTAGGAAAAGAGCAGCTTTATTTTAAGGGAAAAGTTCATGCTTATTGGGAAAAAATCATCTTTATTAAACCGACATCTGCAATAGCTTCGCTAAACTGGGTTTGGAAGTTTCTAACTCTCCTTTTAGTATTCTGAAGAGCTCTTACCAAATTGTTCATGTTTCAACACCATCAAGGGAAAACTTCTTCGTGTGCGAGAGAGTGCGGTTTATTTGTTACAAAAGAAAAATCCACTTGAATGCTTTATTTTAAATGACAAATTTGCGAAAATGGAAATAAAGAAAATGAGGATCTTTCCATCTTCCGGTACTGTTTAGAAAATGTTTTCTAATATGATAATATCCAATCAAACATATATTCACTGTGATTTTCATGCACTTAAGAAAATGAAAACAGAAAGTGGCCAAGGTAAACAGACCGTAAATTTTCTTGCACTTTATTTATTTGCACGATAAACACCATAAGAGAACAATTGTTCTTGTATCGCAGCGAGATAGCAATGTCCAGTAGATTGACTACTTAAGTACCAAAGAAGCTACCAGCAGCAATAGTCTTTAGGCAGCACTTGTTATTTAGCTGAAAACAATTATTACTAAAACTCACATAGAACATCACATGCCCCATCAAATACGAAAAGTGAAGGGAGTGAGACAAAAAAATGAAGTTACTAAAGCACAAAGATACAAAGATTACAGGAGCAATGGTATGGTATATCTCACGGTGACAGACAATCTCTGCAGTAAAATATAAATATTCTAGGGGGAACGAAACAATACAACCAAGGTCTTCAAACAGCAACCCGCCCAAAGAGCTGCTTGCGGATCTGCAGCAAGGAACAAAGAACAAAATTTCAACACTGATGTATTTCTCAAAGACTCTAAAATCAGAAATAAGTAATTATGCATATTCAGTCGACTAATTAACAAATGTGATTTCAATGACCTTGATTTCGTAAAATTGATCCGGTTAAAATAAAGCTTGAAGTGAAGTGATTTGTGCCATGGTTTACTTCAAAAGCAACTTTGATATAAAATGAATGAGTATAACTTTTTTAAGCTAATACAACATCTGATAACTTTTTTAACCTTGAAGTGAAGTGAAGTGAACTTTTTTTTGTACACCAAAAAGAAGCCTTTTTAGGGTTTGTTCAAAAAAATTGAAAATAACTAAACTGAAACGCACCGACTTTCAAAAAACCAAACTGATAATACTAATTCCAGAATCGAACTGCTACTTAAAACTCAGCTCACTAACTTAACTGCTGTACAAACAATTCGCTGAACTGTTGTACTAATTTCTCAAAACCTTGGTCTCCATCTCTACCAAGCTTTCACGGACTTAGACTTACCCCTATGACTAGTCCTTTTCAAACACAGAACCACATATAACTCAAAATCTGTAACTCAGTTTTTGATTTCTCAACAGTTTTTGTTGCTGAACTGAACCATGAACTCTAATCAAATCAAGCTTGGAACCAAGATTGGCTTTGATTAAATAACCACACACTTATATATTTACTAAAATCACATTTGAGAAGAGACAAAATCAATTCCAACACTATGGTGAATCCGAACACATGATGCTCTTGTAGCACTTTCAATTTTTTTGCAAACAGCACAATATAATTTAGTCATATAGTACATGATTCTCCGCCCAAATTCCCACCCACCTGAACCACTTGCACAATGCATCCAACACATGCAATGCAACTATCATAAAATGTTGAGACGAAACTACTCAAGATCAAAACATTAACTAAATAAAATTACAGAGATATTTACAGTACAAAACTCCGGGAAAACAAGTGACGCTCTAAAAAAGTACCAAATTTGCAATTACACAGTCCAGGAAAAAACTCAATAAACCAACGAGGGAAAGGAAGCTGGGGAATAATGGTAAGGTGGGGTCTCTCTAGTTAAGAGGGAGAAAGAAACAGTGTAAGTTAGAATCAACAACAAGGATATTTTAACTAATCTAGCAAATATTGAAAGTGTATAATATTGAGAAAAGGTACAGATATTACGCAAGGAAAAGATATAGAGAAAGAAAAGCAAGTCAGAACTGTTACAAGTAATCTGAGCAGTAATTGATAGTTTGTTTGCAGAGTTTTGTTTGAAAATTTCACCCCTGCTCAACAGCAAACCTTAATCCTAATGTCCCTTCCAAGTTCCAACCCTTTCTATAGTCCTTTATTCTAGTTAAATGCCCAAGTTGTCTCTCAAGTGTGCATAATTCACCTCATGTATTTTGTTTCAGTACCAAAAAGTCCAAAAAAAATTTAACTTTGAGGATTATAGAAGAACAATGACCTTCTTGACAATACCCAGCTTCCTAGTTTAAATCTCAACAATACAAACAGTTAAGCAACAAATATCTAGCATAAATGATACTTCAAAGAACAAGACAATCATTATGCAAATAGCTAGTGAACAAAAAAGTTTATTTCAAAACAAATTTTACCTCTGGAAGTTTTTTACGGAACACAAGATCCAAACGTGCATCAAGTGTATTTTCACACACAATCTTTCCATCCCGAGAAGCCAAAACCACCCCTCCAGAGCTGAACAATAACAAATAATACAATATCAGGAAACATCCTCAGTAAACTATACAAACACTAAAAACGAGTTACATTTAAGATTAGAAACTTGTGATTTTTTTAAAAAAAAGTTAAAACCTAAATATAATATCACAAGTCAAGTCACAACCAATCAAGAAAGGTTGGTGAGAACTAGAAGCAAGGCCCTAACTAACAGAGTTTGAAACTTGCATAATACTCCGTCCATCTCACAATGACTCTCACATTTACTCATTTCACACCAAGGAAAAATTATAAAAAAGAGAAGAAAATAGTAATTTGATCAAAAATACCCTTATTATTTATATTTTCATTTTCATAATGATGAACATAGCAGCATAATTTTGAAAACATTTTATTAGGGGTAATACTAAAAAAGATAATAAATATTGTATTGAAATTTGAAAATGACAATCATTTTGGGAGAATTTTTTTGCAAATGTGATAGCCACTGTGGGACAGAGGGAGTAATTCCCTCCCTCGAAAGTGCGCATAACAGATAGTTTTAAGCATGAACAGTTATACAGGATTTAATTATAGAAGTAACTGTTGAGATGTGGTGTAAATAGTAGATTTATTTATATGTGTATTCGGCCCAGGCCCGTTAGGTTTTCATATAGTATAGTCTATTTAAACACATTAGTGCTTGTACTCTTAACACACAACAACATATACAGTTAATAAGACGGAACTACAGCTACTCTGTAGTCGCAGACGTAGGCAAACATTGGCCGAACTGCGTGACCAATATCGTCTCTCTATTCTTCGTCTCTATTTAACATGGTATCAAAAGCTTATGATCACTGGGCCTGAAAACCTAGCCGTCGCGCCGTCACGCTATTGAACCCTAGCTGTCCCGTTGACTGTTCATCCTCAACGGCCCTAGGTGCTACGAAAGTCATACGGTCCCTTTCAGCCGTACGACGTCGCTGTTCATCCCGTACGGAAATCACTATTCATCCGTACGGAAATCACTATTCATCCGTACGGCGTCGCTGTTTGTCCGTACAGAGTTGCTGTTCGTCCGTACGGCGTGCTGTTCATTCGTACCACGCCTTTCTACTGCTCCTCTCTGATTGTGGTTAGCCTTCCTATTATTGTCAAAAATGAGTTCAACTTCAGAAAATGACAAAAACAAATCTGAATCGACAGGTAAGAGTCTCGTGTCTTATGCTTTCTCCGGCAATCCCTTTATAACAACGGAGAAACTCAACGGTGATAATTATTTGAATTGGTCTGCCTCTGTCAAAATGTGGTTTATGGGACAAAGGCTTTTAGATCACCTCACTAAGAATTCTACAGAGATTGGTAACGATTTGCGTGAAGATTGGAAACAAGCAGATTGTCAATTGGTCTCTCTTTTGTGGCAATCCATTGAACCCTCGTTGTTGGTCCATTATCGTTCATACACCACTTGTTATGATATTTGGCAGAAGGCTAAGAATGTTTATTCTAATGATATCCAGCGTCTCTATGGTGTTATTCATAATTTAGCCACCCTTCAGATGACAGAAGATAACATCATGACATATGCTAATAAAGCTCAGTCAGCAGCAAATGAGTTCAAACTCCTTGTGACCGACAATGACCCAAAGAAGATGCTTGAAAAATTAGATAATGTGTGTATGATCTATGTTCTTCATGGTCTCCATCAAAAGTATGAGTCAGTACGGAGCAACATTCTTTCTGCATCAGACATTCCCTCAACAGAGGATCTTATCAGGCGTCTCATACGTCTTCCTGGATTGGAAGGAACTGGAGGGAATGGATCTCAGACTAACATAGAATCTTCTGCTCTTGTTTCTAATTTTGCAGGTCGTGGGGGACGCGGTCGTGGTCGTGGGGGTGGTCGAGGAGGTCGTGTCGGAGGTCGTCCTCAGTGTACTTATTGTAAGAAACTTGGTCATACTGAAGACAAGTGTTATTCCCTTCATGGCTTTCCAGAGAAACCAGTAAATGTGACTCAGGTTAATGATTCTGAACAGAGAAGCACTAAACAAAATGTTCTTTCTGATGAGGAGTATAAGGCATTCCTGCAGTATAAGACTTCCCAGGCTTCATCATCAGCAACAGTTGCTCATTCTGGTAATTCTACAGTCTGTTTCTCTCAATCATCACCTGTTGACTCCTGGATTATGGACACTGGAGCTTCCGATTGCGTGGCTGGTAATCCATCTCTTTTATCCAAAATATCCCAACCTAACACCCCACATTATATTACCGTCGCCGACGGATCAAAAGTTATAGCTAGCGGCATTGGTAAAGCCACTCCTCTTCCATCCTTACCCCTTGACAATGTTCTACTTGTTCCCAATTGCCCATTTAATTTAATTTCAGTTAGTCGTCTGACTCGAAGCCTAAAATGTTCTGTAACTTTTGATGATGATTATTTTGTTATACAGGACCGGAGTACGAAGCGGACGATTGGTACAGGATATGAGTCACATGGACTTTACTACCTCCAGCCCATCCATCCTTCATCTACAATTGCCTCCACTTCTACTACAGAGTCCCCCAGTCTTCTTCATCGTCGGTTAGGTCATCCAAGTCTCAAGAAGTTCAAAGTTATGGTTCCTCATTTGTCTCATCTGCAGTCATTAGATTGTGAGTCTTGTCAGCTTGGGAAACATGTTCGCTCCTCATTCCCTAGCAGTACTCAGTCTCAAGCTCGTTCTCCTTTTGATGTTCTTCATTCAGATGTATGGGGACCGAGTCGAGTCACTTCAGTTGTAGGACATAGATATTTTGTCACTTTTATTGATGAATTTTCTAGATGTACGTGGATCTACCTACTTAAGGATAGATCTGAACTTCTTGGTGTTTTTCAAAATTTCTTTAAGGAAATCAAAAATCAATTTGGTTGTTCTATTCGCACTTTACGCAGTGATAATGCGAAAGAATATTTTTCTACATCATTTAATTCTTTTATGGTTGAAAATGGCGTCATACATCAATCATCTTGTCCCCATACCCCACAACAAAATGGGATTGCTGAACGTAAGAACCGTCATATAATTGAAACAGCACGCACCTTACTTATTCATGCTAATGTTCCTTTGAAGTTTTGGGGGGATGCTGTCCTCACTGCAGGGCACTTGATTAATAGAATGCCATCCTCTGCTATCCAGAATAGAGTTCCTCATTCCATATTGTTTCCCGATGAGCCCTTGTTCCGTATCTCTCCTCGAGTCTTTGGATCCACTTGTTTTATTCATGATCTTACTCCGGGACTTGATAAATTGTCTGCGCGTGCAGTTAAGTGTGTCTTCCTTGGCTATTCAAGAGTTCAAAAAGGATATCGATGCTACTGTCCCTCCACACATCGCTTCTACATGTCTGCTGATGTCACCTTCTTTGAGGATGCTCCCTTCTTTGCATCTTCCATTGAGTCTGAGTCTGTCTCTCAAGTATTACCTATTCCTAATATTGTCCCGGTAGTTCCTCTCCCACTCATCATTGACCAGATAGATCACCCCTCTCCTACGGAAATTCCTAGTCCTTCTAGTCCCGCCCCCTTGCAAACTTATCAACGCCGTGCTCGTCTCCCTCCTGTCGACCCACCTCCTACCGAAGATCCTAGTGACTCATCTCCTGCCCCGGTTCCCTCCTCTACTCCGGATCCGCCTCCCGAGTCAGAAGACCCTCCTATTGCAGTGCGTAAAGGTACACGTTCCACCCGTAACCCTCATCCTATTTATAATTTCCTCAGCTATCACCGCTTATCACCTTCGCATTATACATTTGTCTCTGCTATTTCTTCCATCACTATTCCCAAGTCCACGCAGGAAGCTCTTTCTCATTCAGGTTGGAGACAAGCTATGATTGATGAGATGACAGCCTTAGAATCTAACCAGACATGGACTCTTGTGCCGCCTCCTCCTGGTAAATCTATTGTTGGGTGTCGTTGGGTATATACTATCAAAGTTGGTCCAGACGGGAGTATTGATCGTCTGAAAGCACGCCTCGTTGCTAAGGGCTATACTCAGGTTTTTGGCCTTGATTACAGTGATACTTTCTCACCGGTGGCTAAAATGGCTTCTGTTCGTCTATTCCTTTCTATGGCTGCAATGCGACATTGGCCATTGTATCAACTAGACATCAAGAATGCGTTTCTCCATGGAGATCTAGAAGAAGAAGTTTATCTGGAGCAACCACCTGGTTTTGTTGCTCAGGGGGAGTGTCGTGGGTATGTCTGTCGACTTCACAAAGCCTTGTATGGTCTTAAACAATCCCCTCGAGCATGGTTTGGGAGATTCAGTAGTGTTGTTCAAGAGTATGGCATGATTCGGAGTGAAGCTGACCACTCTGTCTTTTATAAGTTCTCCTCTCACAAATGTATTTATCTGGTTGTCTATGTCGATGATATTGTCATTACAGGTAATGATCATGATGGGATTGCAGGACTTAAACAACATCTAGTCCACCACTTTCAGGTCAAAGATCTTGGAAAGTTACGTTACTTTCTTGGCATTGAGGTAGCTCATTCTAAGGCAGGGATTGCTATTTCCCAGAGAAAGTATGCTTTGGATATTTTAGAAGAAACCAAAATGCTGGATTGCAAGCCAATTGACTCTCCTATGGATCCTAATGTCAAGATCCTACCAGATCAGGGGGAGCCATTTTCAGATCCAGGAAGGTATAGGAGGCTAGTTGGAAAGTTAAATTACTTGACCATGACGAGACCAGATATTTCATATGCTGTTAGTGTGGTGAGTCAATTCCTAAATTCTCCTTGTGACAGTCATTGGGATGCCGTTGTTAGAATCCTGAGGTATATCAAGGGAGCTCCTGGAAAAGGTCTTGTTTACACGGATAGAGGTGATTCAAATATTGTCGCTTACACAGATGCTGATTGGGCTGGTTGCCCCTTTGATAGAAGGTCCACATCTGGGTATTGTGTTCTTATTGGTGGAAATCTAATTTCATGGAAAAGTAAAAAGCAAAATGTTGTTGCCAGATCCAGTGCTGAGGCTGAATATCGGGCTATGGCTCTTACCACTCAGGAGCTCACGTGGCTGAAACATCTTCTCCAAGAGTTGCGTTTTTGTAAAATAGGCACTATGAGTCTCATCTGTGATAATCAAGCAGCCCTACATATTGCGTCCAATCCAGTCTTTCATGAGCGAACCAAACACATTGAAGTTGATTGTCACTTTGTTCGTGAGAAGATTGTGTCCGGCGACATTGCTACTTCATTTGTTGGTTCTAATGATCAATTGGCAGACATCTTCACAAAAGCTCTTCGAGGACCAAGGATAACTTACATATGTGACAAGCTGGATGCCTACAATCTATACGCTCCAGCTTGAGGGGGAGTGTTGAGATGTGGTGTAAATAGTAGATTTATTTATATGTGTATTCGGCCCAGGCCCGTTAGGTTTTCATATAGTATAGTCTATTTAAACACATTAGTGCTTGTACTCTTAACACACAACAACATATACAGTTAATAAGACGGAACTACAGCTACTCTGTAGTCGCAGACGTAGGCAAACATTGGCCGAACTGCGTGACCAATATCGTCTCTCTATTCTTCGTCTCTATTTAACAGTAACATTACCAGTGGAGATCATGGGAATTCTGATGGGTGGGAGCAGGTGGAAGATAGACATCCTTGTCAACAATGATATCCGGTTGATGAAGATTTGCCTTTTCGGCATACTCCTGTGCAGCTGAATCCACCACATCCTCTACCAAATTCAGGTCCTCTTTCCGACATCTCAATAGGATAGAAGGCTCTTTCAGCCTCAGCAAACCCTGTAAAATACAATCCATAAAATAACATAGAATGCCATGCAGACCTGTAAAAAAGTGAAAAGAAACAGATGGGTAGGGTAGGGATTCAGTTCCTAATAGGGACTGAACCCATGTCAAAACACATCAGGTGAGGACTGTGTTCAGTGCCATGTGAGCAATATTTGAAGAAATATCTATGGTTGATCTGTGTCACCAGATAATTGCAAAAGCTTCTCATCATGAACATATTAGTTATACATAAGTAGCACCATCACAAATACTGCGGAATTGGGCATGACAAAAAAATGACAACTAGCATTGGTGCCTAGAACTACCAACAAATGTGGATCACAGATCAAAAATGAAAGTGTGAGAAATATTCTCAACAGAGCAATAGGTCTATCAGTTGATGGAGGGTATAGTTAGTTAAGATTAGTTTGAGAGGTAGGCTATGTTGTGTATATAATGTATATGAATATGAAGAGAGTGGGAGCCTGTATTGTCATTTGAGGAAGTATTGTGGACTGTGAGTTTTGGGAGACTTAGACGCTCTAAGTTATACAATCTATTATAAAATTAGGGGAACTCTTCTTTATGTCTTGATAAAATACTAGGTTCCTTTCACAAAGATACTTAGAAAAAAGAGGCGTAAACGGTAAAACTAGAAGACACAATAATAAAATTTGTCTGACCTGAACAACGAGATCTTTTATAAGGCTTTTGTACACTTGATGATTACGGCTCACATTCAAAAGTTCCTTGGCAGCAGCCTCTTTCATTTTATTAACCACATCATCCTGAGCTTGAAGAACTTGTATACGTGAAGCATTCAACTGCATAGAGTACTCACTGCAACAAACAATTGTGTGTGAAATTAACTATCTCAACTACCACCATGTTTTGAGTTAGAAAAAGGAAAATACAAAGCACTTGACTGGGGAAAAAAACTAACATCAACACAGATAAACTCTAAATCTCACTTACTAATGAAAGGTTCTTCTTCATCATCATTCTCAATAACATCGAATGCAAGCAATTAGCTATATATGATATGTGCCAATATTTTGGAAATGTAAAATTGATAAGGGTAGGTAATAAAGGGATCCAGTAGACTTTTTGACTATGAGTCAATATTTTGCTGTAAACACCATGATTATAGGTTTTGTGTCACTATCACAAACAATGAGCAATAATAACTATATGAATACCTTTATGAACGTATAAAATTGAGAATTAATCACCGGCAACCAATTCCATATGTAAATGACAACAGATGCAATGCAACAGCCACGTCAACTTTTCGAATTTACTGATGCAAGAAAAAACACACAGAAAGCACAGAGTACGTTACATTTTCTTTCGAATTTCAACTTGCTTCTCTTTGCGCTCGTACTCTTGACGGATCTTCTTCTTATCGGCTTCAACCAATTGCAACTTCTCGATGTTGAATTCCTACAAAAAAACAGTAAAACTCTTAACCACAGTATCAATTCCAACTTCCAAGTCGATTCAACCCAAACAAACGAGTAAAACAGGGATCACTAGTTTAAAACGGACGTGGTTATAGTTAAATTAACGATCTAAAGTAAAAGTAGTGATAGAATAGTGAAATTAAGAGATGGATCGGAATAGTGAAGTGAAGTTGAGAAGCAATAAGAAATGAAGTGTTACTTCTTCAGCGGAAACAGAGATCTCGTTGGCTTTCTCTTCGGCTTCCTGGCGGATAAATCTCACCATCTGCTGGATTTGCTTGGAGACATCTGTGTCGTTCATTTTGGCAAGTGCTGCGAAATTGAATCGGAGAAGATCGGGGAAAGGGAAACTAACTTCAGCGGAGATGCGAGGCCTTCGCTGATCGTGGTTTGTGGATGAGAAATATGACAGAACAGTCCAGCCTTTTTATTATACACCTGCTGCTTGCCAACAAAATAATAAAGAGTGGAAGCATAAATTGATTTGTTCCGTAAAACTTGTAAAAGGAAAATTGTTACGTGGCACAATGGGGTTAGATATTGGATCCATAATTATTAGCAGTGGCGGACCTGGCTACAAGCCAGCTGAACCCCCTGGAATTTTTTTTTTTGCACTAAATACCCTATATAAATAGCCTAAATCTCCTGAAATTTTAATTTTGACACCCCTGAAAATTTGAAATTGTACTAGTAGACCAAGTTTTGCACCCATTTGACACCGGCCTTAAAAAATTTGACACCCCTGACCCCGGGGTCCTGGGTCCGCCACTGATTATTAGTACGAATATCTACCAACTTTGCCGGCAATAATCTATGTTGGAAAACTTGGTTAGCCACGTGTATATCAGGCTTTGCCGGTTCGTGTAGTTTTTCCCCTCTCAATAAAATTTTTGTCACACCCAAAATTCAATTTCGAGACTTTGGAGTAGGATCTGAACCCAGTTAAAACTCGAACCAACCCTCGTTGGTATTTTGTCCCGCTTGATCCTAATGCATATGGAAAAAATATTTATTTTTAGAGATTAACCTCTTAAATAATAATCTCGGTTACTTATTACGCGTGGAGTATATTTTGGTTTACCTAAAAAAAATTGTCCAGTAAAAGTTGTAAAATTGTTTTTGTAAAAAATAAGGGTTTAATTTATATACACTGTTTCTTTTAGATAAACAATAATTCATTAACGTTTGGTCAAAAAATAATTCATTAACGCAGCACTACGGGTGCTTAAACTCAAACAACATCAAGAAATTACACATTGTTTAGGCACGGGATTGGATTAATCCACCAAGATGCAATAGACAAATTAGAATTACAGCCCACTCTATTAGGGTTTTTTTAGAAGTTAGCCAATCACAAAATAACATGTCATCATTGCTTATCGAAAAAAAAACAAAATAACATGTCATGTTAATTTTATCACAATTACTTTAAAAGTCACTGATAACATGATTTTTGATTAATTGACGGTAGCAGCAATTTCTCAAAAAAATATATCTTAAAAATATTAATTTGATTCACACTTATTATTTCCCAATGACTATTTGTTGTTTTTCAGGGCCAACCTAAGCGAAGCTGATCATATAAAAAATACTCTCTGAAATTATGAAAATGCATTTGGTCAAACAGTTAACTAACAGAAGTTTGAGATTTTCTTTAGCAAAAGCACTACAATTCAGTTGAAAGAGAAGATTGAGGCTATATTTGACGTTACGAAAAGCTTGGCAAATGAAAATACTTAAGATGTGCTTTCTATGATTGGTATGAAGAAGAAGACAATCTTCAATTATCTTTTGAACAAGGATTCATAGTTGGCCATGTAAACATTTGTGTGGAGTTGGTAAAGAGGTGTGCACCGAAGTGTATTTGTAGGAGTACATTTCTCTTGCGTTCGCCTGTGGGAGATGAAGTTGAGCGTATGATGAACTCATTTTGGTGGGTTTCGAAAAGGAATCAAGGAAGGGTATTAACTATTAAGTGACTTAAATGGGAATAATTCACTATAATAAAACAATTTGGAGGAATGTGATTTTGACATCTATATGGTTTCAATATTGTCATGCTAGGAAAACAATGTTGGAAGCTTAAAACCAACCAACATGCTATTATTTCTAGAATCTTCAAAGTTAAATATTAGGTTCATGGAGACATTGTGGAGCATCCATTATTCTCAGGTGTTGGTTTAAAGAGGCTTATGATGTCAAATTGGTGATGGTAGGAGCACTTGTGTTTGGTATCATCCTTGGTTACCAAAACCTGACAATCCTTACATTACACCTATTGTTCTTGTGAATTATCAACATCTCAAATTTTATCAATTTTTTGTAATAATGGAGAACACTAAAAATTCACCTTATGCATAAATGACATTCTAAAAATTCACCTTTTGCGTAATGACATTTTGGATAGGTAAACTTGAGCTTACTTACGATATATATATATATATATATATATATATATATATATATATATATATATATATATATATATATATATATACTCGATGAAAAGTGCTTATTATGTTCTCATGGAGTCTATCATAAATAAATCCTATTTGAGAGTTCAAGAACATTGAAATCAGCTTTGGAAAGTTAAAGTCATTCGAAAAATGAAGATTATGACATAGATGGCTTTATGTGGGTGCTTACCATCAAAAATAAATCTTACCTCCAAATGAGTGTTTTGTTTTCTCTTCTGCCTTATAGACCAAGAAGCAGAAGACGTGTTCCATATCTTATTTGATTGCATCCAAGCCAGGTCTTGTTAGTGTAAGACACAACTTTGGTCTGTCATCCAACTTGCTATTTGACAAAACACTGATTTTAATTCTCTTATTTTTGATATCCTTCTTCGGTAGTTGTCCGTTGAACATTACAAAATTTTCACCACAACCTTACGGTGTATTTGGCGCAGGTGCAATGACAAGTTATGGAGAAATTATGTTGTTTTTCCTCATATTGATATTCACTTAGGGCATGAGTACTTAAAGAATTGGGAGCGCACTCAACCTACCAAGAATGTGTTAATAAGAGAGTCAATTGATACTAGTAATGTGAATCTGTCTTGGATCGCACCTGCTGTCGAATCATTGAAATGCAACATTGATATTGTTATTTTTGTATATGAGAACAAGTTCGATGTGGGGTGTTGTATAAGTAGATTTGGAAAACATAAATTGATTATTTTTAATATTTGTGGAATAAAACTTGATTACTTTTTAATTGAACTACAATAATTTTTATGTTAATTATTTTTCATAGGTAAAATGCGAAAAAGGAATGCGAGAACGGACTATATGCACAAAAGATATAACGAGACATTAAGGGTATGTTTGGATGGAGGATTTAGGGGGGAAGAACTTGATCTTTAATTCTAAATTGAGAAGCTATAAAATGTTTCTAAACAAAAATGAAATATGATTAACAATATTTTATTATTATCTATTATGTTATTTTTTCAATTTTTAAAAATCTCAAATAAATATTAAAATATAGACCAAACCAAGCTTAATTTTCACTTTTTGTCTCGAAATAAAAGTAAACCGCGCTGCGATATTTACTTCTTCCCCTCCCCCTTCTCTTAATTGGCCCTGTTTTCCCTTATTTGTGGTTTTTCATCTCAGCTTTGAGATACCTTGTTGAAACTCCATAATTTATTGAGACCGAAAATGTAGATTACATGAACCTTGAAAAAAGAAACGGTTATAACGTCGTCTTCATAGTTCTAACTCGAAGCACCGAGGCCCAACCTAACAGATAGTTATGTTTGCTTCTCCTCAATCATCGATTCAGTCCTCATAATATACGAGCAAATTATAACCCACAGACAGCTCCAGAGAACTCTCTGCCTCTCTGGATCTGAAAAGCATTGGGAATATCATTCCCAAAGACGATTGGATGATAATTTTCTGACACATTCTTAAAGTAGAAATGCGTAGCCGGGGATCACAAAACCGGCTACCTGGTAACTCTTTTGGATCTCGAGTTTCTGCTCTAATCTTTGCCATGATTGCTACCATGGCCACTATCTATGTTGCCGGCCAGTTAGTTTTTCTATGTTCCTCTAAAATCTCATTCTTCTTCGTTTTTCATTATCTATGTTTTGAACTTCGGACAGCGTTTCAATTTTTTATGATTTCATATATTGTGTGAAACGCAGGCTATGGCAGGACGCACAGAGTAGGGTGTATTTAATCAAACAGCTTGGGAAAAAAACTGGTCAGGTATAGTGTTAGTTTTACTCTTTGGAGAGTAGTCATACACTCATACTCATACATTGCATATTTGCATACCTTATATATGCTTTGACATTATGAAGCACCATCACGACACTGATATCGATAATATGAAAGTGATTGAAGTGTTAGTGTCGTGTTGGTACCGACATGTGTTTGACACCATACACGTCTTCAAACTTCAATCATAAGTGTCGGTGCTAACATTGATGTCTGTTCTTGGCTGGAATTACCGATGTATTTATTTGTTAATGTTTAGCTATCTTCTTAGAATTTCAATGAGGCAGTATAGTTCATCTGATTTCAGGGTCATTCTGCTGTATCTGTTGATGATACACTCAAAATTATAGCCTGCAGGTAATTTTTCTTGTAGTTGTGGTATTGTCAATGTAATTTAGGTTGCTGAATTCAAATTTGACGGCTGCAATTGACCCTTACGTGAGGCTATTGGTAACATAACCTTATTTTCAGGGAACAACAAAAAAAGTTGTCTGCCCTAGAGATGGAATTAGCTGCGGCTAGAAAGGAAGGTTTTGTTCCAAAGCGTTTGGAGGGAAACGATGGGAAGCATCCAACAAAGAAGATACTTTCGGTTATAGGAATAATGACAACTTTTGGCCGAAGAAAGAACCGAGATGCAATCCGTAAGGCATGGATGCCAACAGGTACCTTTTTCATTGGTTTGTTTTTCATTTAGCATGACAATGAACTTTAGGATTCTCAGTATTTTTAAGTAGAAGCCTTGCTGCGTGCATAAAGATTTAAAGGTAGGCTTAAATCTTGTAGTTTGGTTTCTGAATACTGTGATGGTTAGCTATAGTTGAATAATCACGACTATTAGATATTTTGGTTTTCTTCAGTTATATCATTTCCACAGTTGAATAATCATTCCTTGTGAAGTCAGGACTCAAAAGTTAACAGCTAGGTGTTGATTATTTCTCAGTTTCAAACAATCCACTAATCTTTTCCCTAACTACTTTTGTTACTCGTTTCTATGGTTTATAGTCTATTTTGCTTCATAAATTCCATGGTTTATAAATGTCAACATGATTATCCATATGTTCAAACAATTACATAATAGTTTATTCTTTCAGATTCGATACTATAAAATATAGATTAGAAGCCTTGTCTGATCATGTTGTCGCCCTATTTGCAGGTACAGCTATGAAGAATCTCGTAGACAACAAAGGTATCATTGTGCGATTTGTAATAGGAAGAAGGTATAGTTTTGGAGGTTCAAATTCAAATTTAGTTAATGCTTCGCTTTTTACTTCTTCTGATTTGACTGCCATTTCCTTCTATACAGTGCAAATCGTGGAGACAGTTTGGATAAGGAAATCGAAACAGAAAGCACTCAGACCAATGACTTCATCATTCTTGTATGTTGAAAATAACAGTTCCATACAAAAAATATTTGATAGGAAGTTCAGATATATTAACTGTTCCCATGTTATCTATATGGACCGTGAAGTGATTGAATGTGAGGCCTGATAAATGCATTAAAGATGCTTTCCAGTGTGAAACTTGGTGTAATAGAAATATGGCTTTCAAAATTATTTTTTTAACTCAGAATTTTTAGGCATTGTTTGTATACATATTGATGTGGAGAAGACCCACAGTATTGGGGTAAGGGTATCGAATGAAGGACAGCCACCCAATAGTTAGAGATTGAGAGAATTTAAATTGTCTATTATTAGATATGATTCATTCATGCCGAGACAAAACCATTACAAGAGTTTGGTTCATGTAGCTGTCTCCACCTAGTGGAGAAAAAACTTTTGATGTTGCTATTGTTGTTTGTTTACGGATTTATTTAATATATATGTAACGGGCAAAAGTCACAATGTCATTAGCTTTGTTATATTCTTCACAGGATAATCAAGTGGAGGCACCTGAAGAGATAGCAAAAAAGACAAAATCATTCTTCATTTATGCAGCAGATAACTGGGATGCTGAATTTTATGCTAAGGTCAATGATGATGTCTACGTTAATCTTGGTATGTGGCCCCTAATTCTGTTTGCTGATGAAAATTATAATTTGCACTCTTTGTGATCCAACACATTTGATATTACTTTTAGATGAACCAATTCAGTAGTACTTAAATTTGCAAAGAGAGTTATGATATAGGCTTCACTTCTACTGTTCTGAACATTATTACTGTTTGCTTCTTTGACACTGGAACTTGAAGTTTCTTTCTCGTGTGACCGTCTCACTGATTGGATGACTTAATTTCTTCTACAGATGCTCTTGGAGGATTGCTAACTTCTCATTTGAACAAGCCCCGTGTATATATTGGCTGTATGAAATCGGGTGAAGTTTTTTCTGACCCGTGAGTCCTGTCAAAACATTCCATTTGGCTATAAAATTAGTTTATATTGGTATTAGAACTTCTCCCCTTTTCTCATTTTGTCTAAATCTTATAGGACACATCAATGGCATGAGCCAGAGTGGTGGAAATTTGGCGATGGAAAGACGTGAGTAACAGAGACTTAATTGTTAATTTTTTTGTGCAAATGCTAAGTACTAGAATTTTTTTATTTTTATAGGAAAGTGTAGCTTCCGAATGCTGTGGTTTCTAAGAAAAACTTCCTAACTCTTGATTCCTTAGCCAGTATCTAAAGGCGTAGACACTTGTTAGCGCCAATCTATATGATGCTATCAGTTTTAAAATTATTGTTAGAAAACATTACCTAATCTTCTCATAGTCTGATACCACATCAAAAAGATGTTTCATGGACATGATATGAATTCCTTGATGAGCTTATGCAGCAGTAAATTTTGATCAATAACATGGTAAATGAACTGGATTGTTTTCTTTATAAAAGTTAAGCGATGACATTCTAATGGCATATGCCTCAGATACATGGGATTACTTTTCTAACAGTTTACCTAAATATTGGTCCATATTTTTTGTGTTTTTTAGTTATAAGATATGGGTTTGATTTTATTTTTGGTCCTCGTAATGTGTGATTTTGGTCCCTACAGCTGTGATTGCTTAGATCAAGTTCTTCCCATACCTTGTTGTTAGCCATTGAATGCGATATTGATGCTGAGACCAATTTTTTTTATTGGAAAAGTATGGGGATTTGACTTCAGCAATTGAAACTACAAGAACCAACATCATACGTTATTATTGTTTCCCATTTTTCCTTTCTTTGTTACATTCTTATTTGGGCTAGTTTGATACAGATACTTTCGACATGCTTCAGGCGAGGTCTATGCCATTTCAAAGGCACTGGCTCAGTTTATTTCAATTAACAGGTATACTGTATTATTGTTCCTTCCGTTTTTTTTGTGTATGTATTTTGTTTTTCTTTTGGTCGAAACATATTTGAAAAGGGTTGTAATAATTATCTCAAAATGGAAATGTTTGCTCCGCAGATTCATTCTTCGTACATATGCACACGATGATGTAAGCACTGGATCATGGTTTATTGGGCTTGACGTGATGCACATTGATGAAGGAAAGTTTTGCTGCTCCTCCTGGTCCAAAGGTCTCTTCTCTTCTATCTTCTATTTTCTATCCTCTCTCTCAGATACACATGCTTGCAATTTTTATATGGTTAGAAGTTAGTTAGGACCTTATCCCTTCAACAATAACGATTTAGATCAAAGAATCATACTATTACATATTTTTTAGTGAACAGAATCATCTTATAAATAGTACTGTTTTTTATTCAAAAGAAAAAAAGAATAACCCTACTTCACATCTTTCAGGGGCAATTTGCGCAGCAGTTTGACAGCTCGTTGCAGACAATTTGAGTGGTATACAAAGGATTCATAGCAAACAGAAACCTATTACTTCATTTGTCACCATTTTTGTTCAGGTGATTTTTCACTTTCATAATTTTCAACCAGAAGTTGATTCTTCCACTTGAAGGCGGGGAGCTTTTGGTTAGGAGCTCTGCCTCTGTGACAATAGATACCCACACACTTGCTTTTAGGAATTGTTCAAAGGTATATTGAGAAGTCGGATTTATGGTTGTCTGATTTTGAGAAACTCATCCTTCCACATTCAATCATGTAATGTAATATAAATTGCTCTTGGTAAAATCACCTTTCTCCTTCCACATTCAACCATGTTATTGGTGGGCGATATCCGAATCTAGTTACCACTCGAACGAATCCTTGTTGGTAAATTTAAGAGTACTCCAGTCTTTTTATTTTGGTCAACCTCTGCTACTCCCGTCTGAAAATGAAGAAAAAAAATGACAAAACATTACTATCTCCAAATTCTAACTTCTAACCAATACCAACCTCGCGTTATTTTATTAGTCGATAGCACCTTCTATCATCTGAATTTATTTAGTGGCTTAAATTTCGTTATTAAGTGTTATCATTATTGAACTACGAAAATATATTTAATTCAAAGTCATACTTTATCTTATATTTAAATCCTGAGCGAGAACATTATTTTCTGAATGGGCGGCACTGTCGGTTTTTTCAGTTTCATTTATCTTAATTAAAAATGTTAGTATATTAATTGTTATATTTGTTGTTTTCTTTGCTAAGGTATTACTTCTACTCTCAAGGATTTTAACCACATTCATTTACATGTTTTTTTACAACTTTAAAAAGGTTATTCCTGGATATAAAAAATTTCATGACAACAAGTTATTTTCATAGTTACTATGAAAACATTTTCATAGAAAAGTTGGGAACAAGAATTCTATTAAGAATGGAAATGAAATTTAATTTTAATTCCTTATAACTATTTTATTCTTGAGCATGTTTAAAATTTGTCAGACATTTTTTTCTTCAAAAAATACCTAAAATTATTATTCTTATCATTATATTTCTAAGAATGTTATTTTTAGGAATTGCTTAATATAAATTGAAACAAACATCCTCAAACTACATGAACTACCTCACCCCTGATATGTTTGAATGGCTTGAATTCCATTATCAACTACTCTTATTATTGAAGCAAGAAAACATATTCAATTCAAAGTCATACTTTATCTTAACTAGATTGCTGTAGTATAACTTTAATAACACATTTTTTTTCTCTGAAATGGGTAAGTTGACCAAACAAAATTGCACTGAATGATTTGAGCGTAAGAACCGTTAGATTTGTACGACACGTTTTGTCCCTTTTAGCGGACTCATCCGTCCCTATGTTTACGTTTACCCCAACTCCAAAAAAGACACCGTTTTATTATCCTCAAAACTTGGTCTTGGTCTTTAGATAATAATTGAACTATAATTGGAACTAGCGGTGCTGAAAATTTATTACTCTTTCTAGCATCTCTTGGTTTTCAAACTTGTCTGGTTTGGATTAGTAGTAATTACTTGAGCTGGACTTGTTTACAGTTACAGTTACAGTTACAGTGTTGCACCCTCCAACTCCAAATCAAATTTCAGACAAACAGTCACTATAATCCTTCTTTTAGGATCTGTGTCCAACCAAGGTTGTTGCCTTTTATGTTTCAATCTTCACGAAATAATAACTCACAATATAGGTTCCATGGGAACCTCGTGATTTCTCACCTTACTTCCGTGACTGCTGAACCGATTCTGTCACGTCAAAATCTGTCTTCTTAACTTGTGGTAAACCAGTTTAGGTGTCCATAGAAGGTTTTGGAGATGAATCATTCTGGAGCTGAAACTGATAGCAGAACCTCAGCAGTAGAAGTTATTAAGGACAGGAATGGAATAGACCAAGTCCTTCTTCGAAACCATCGAGGAGCTTCAGCAACGGTTAGATAAATTCCTTCTAACTCTTTTACCCTTTTGAATTTTATTGAGAGTAAGCGTGGTAGTTTAGTTTCTTAACTTGTTTCTACAGGTTAGCTTGCACGGAGGGCAAGTTCTTTCTTGGAAAACAGAACGTGGTGAGGAGTTATTGTTCACTAGTACTAAGGTAAATGAAGATTTTGTGTCCGTTACTTCTGAACAGTTACTTAATTTAATCTTTAATTGACTTTTTATAAATGTAAATGTTTTTGTTTATGACATTTTTCTTCTTCTTTCCAATTAGGCAATCTTTAGTCCTCCTAAGCCAGTACGAGGAGGAATTCCAATCTGTTTTCCACAGGTTCAATACTGAATTTTATATATATATATATATAGATAGATAGATAGATAGCTGCATAGAGAGATAAGATAACAAGTGAGGTTTGCTTAAAAAATTTTTTCAGTTTGGAAACCGTGGAACACTAGAGCAACATGGATTTGCCAGGAATAAGATATGGGTTATTGATCAAAATCCTCCACCACTTCCAAATGATTCTAATGGAAAACCCTGCATTGACTTGCTGCTCAAACCATCAGAAGATGATATGAAGATATGGCCACATAGGTGCGGGATTTTTTAGTATTATTAGTCCTCAATGTGTATTTTGAAATTTGCTGAATGAGAATATTCTAAGTACTGTTGTAAATTATTTTATTCAGCTTCGAGTTTCGGCTAAGGGTGTCTTTGGAAGCAGATGGCCATTTGATTATGATATCTCGCATCAGGAATGTGAATCACAAGCCTTTCAGTTTCTCCTTTGCGTATCATACATATTTCTCCATTTCTGATATAAGGTCTGTTTGCTGTTCCAGCACTTTCAAGATTTGCTTCATATGTCCTTTTGATCATTTTCAAATTGTAATGAGAATAAAATCCTTGAATAAGACCTATGCTGATTAATTAATGACAGTGAAGTGAGGGTAGAAGGGTTGGAAACTCTTGACTATCTCGACAACCTATTCCAGAAGGAACGCTTCACAGAACAAGGAGATGCTTTAACATTTGAATCTGAGGTGAGAAAATTCCTATTTTTATCAAGTTTAGTTATTCTGCCAAAGGCCTGAGACTTTAGCAGCTTGTTAAGATCTTATTATTTTTCATAAATGTTAGGTGGATAAAGTCTATCTTGATTCATGCAATGTGGTAGCTGTTCTAGATCATGAAAGAAAGCGAACATTTATGATACGAAAGGAAGGACTTCCAGATGTTGGTAAGTGTTCTTAACTTTGAGGCACCAACACAGACACGAGCACAGACACCATACACACGACACTAATTTTAATTTGAAAAATGGAAGTAGTTGAAGTGTCGGTGTCCAACAGGAGTCAGACACAGACACGTCTTCAACCTGAAGTGTCTAATGCTTCTTCAGATGTTTTTAACAAACACTTGCAACTCAAAATTGAAGTATCATTACTGGCAGTTTGTCATTTCATTACACTAACAGCATAATTAAAACTAACCACCATCCATGTTAATTTTGGCATTGTATAGTTGTTTGGAATCCTTGGGAGAAAAAATCCAAGTCCATAGTGGATTTAGGGGATGAAGAGTACAAGCATATGCTGTGCGTCGATGGTGCGGCGGTTGAAAAATCGATAACCTTAAAGCCAGGAGAAGAATGGACAGGTCGCTTGGAGCTCTCTGTTGTCCCTTCTACTTGACTCACATTTGTAGACTCTGAAAGAGAATACTAACAAAAGTAAACCACCAAGCATTGGTTATTGTATGAGCAAATCTTGTAGCCTAATAGTCATGAACATGTAAATAAGAAGGGACCTCATATGAAAGATGGTGGACTGTGAATTGAAATATTCCTTAGAAGGCAGGGTATGTATGTACTAAGTAGAGATGCATGTGTTCAATATCAACCACTTTTCCAATATAAACATTTAGGATGAAATTGTTGCAGTCAATTTTAAAATATATTCATGATTATGAATTTTATTTTTCATCTTTCTGTATGCTTTCCATTTAATATAAGCATATAAGTGGTGTACAATTTCAAAAAAGTTTCCAGATTATGTTCTTCAATACTATCATGCAAAAACTACAACAACCGCAACAATAGTAAACAATCTTGCATATCAGAGAAAGCACTAATTACTTCAAATTTGATTCTCTTCCTTTTTCCCATTGTTGAGAAATTGATTTGGATGGCACTAAATCAAAGCTTGTTTTCTCTTGCTCCCCTCATAGATTACTAATTGGGAGGTGCCTACATATAGGAACAATTATTATAAAGAACTACAGTAGTAGGAATTTGACCATGGTTAACAAAATCAATTTTATTCGAGCTCAAGACTTAATCTGAAATATGGAAGTTTCTTCCTTTTTTTTGGTCAACCTATGGAAGTTTCTTCGCGTAAGATTCAATCAGCTGGGAAAAAAATTAGGCCCACATCATACTTTTATGGTTAAGCCCATATCAAGTATTACAAGCTTTGTACGGTCATGGGGTGAGTCAAGCCCTTTCCTCATATATCCAGGCCAATCTTAAAGTAGTTAGGTCCAGTTGACAAAGAAAAGTAGCTTAGTTGTCAAGTTAAGGGATATAAAGCACTTACAAGAAGGAAGTCCAAAGTTCAAATCATTTTATATGGTAAAGTGAGCTTCGCCCTATGGTGAAACAAATTGACTAGATAATTGAACTCCAGTAAGATAAAGTTTAGGGGGGGGGGGGGTTTGGAGAGGTGTGTTTTGAGAGGTTTGGGAGATATCATCACTAAAAAATTAACATCATTAGTCTCATGCCCTCCCTTTTCTTCCCCTCCAAACTGCGAAACACACCCTAAGGGAAATGATTAATCTAAATGTAGAGAGCTTGACATATGAAATACATTTATAAAAAAAGACATATTTAAGTTATTTGAAATTCGCTTTTCAGTCCTTTAAGTTTTTTTCCCCCAATTTGGTTATCTATGTTTCAAATTTGTTACACATAAATCCTTTTTTGACATTACGTCCATCTGACTTAACAGATGCTGTCGTGTCTGTTATGTGGCACAAGTAACATATAGTATTACGTGCCAAAAACTTATATGGCTTGGATTTCTCTTTACATAAATAATCTAGTCATCATCTTCTTCCCCAGTTTCTTCCCAAATCAAACCCTAAATCTATTAATCCATAAGACAACTTTGAATCTCGCAGCATCTGTGGCGTCATTTCACAATAACGCAAACCCATTGCTATTCTTGCATCTCAAGGTGTCATATTTCTGTCTCTAGGTTTCACCATTGTTGCAGAGTTGAAGCTTTACTGCCAATTACTCTGTTTCATATTGGTCCTCAAAGTTTTTATTTTGTTTCAAATAAGTCCTTTAATATTGTTTAAAGTTTAATTGTAGTTAATAACGTAATTGATCAATTTTGTCGTTGTTGTTGTTTATTTATTTACATAGACTACCAAATTTGGTTCTAGTTGCTCCTGTTTTGACCAGAAATATTGACAACAACTAATTTTAACTAACAACTAATTTTTTGACAATCAGAGCATACGGCACGGTGGTAATGGTTAACTTCGGGCAGCCAAGGGATGCAGGTTCAAATCCCAGCCAGTCTTGAGTTTGAAATCAATCTTGGGCATGCAACAGTGTTAAATCTCTTGAGAGAGAGCTTTGCTGCCCATTGTGGTCCTACTTGGCTCGAAGAATTAATCTCTACAGTTGCGCGTAGAGGATACCCAATTAATACCAAAAAAAATTGTTTAAGTTCATTTAAACCACAACAAGAACTAATTTTAATTGAAGGGTGTCCTCTAATTTCATTTTGATCATGTAAGTATCACTTCTTTCATTATTTTTGTCAAAAATAAAAATATTATTATTGAAATTAGAGGACATACTAATATTATTGATTAGTCTCCGGTTATGGAGAGACATCGCTTGGGAGAGGTCAGCCCTTAAATGAACTCCAGTACCTCGAGGGATTAGTCTCTACGATCACCGAGGATACCCGGGTTTACCCAAAAAAAATACTAATATTATTGATTACTTTTGTCAAAAATAAAAATATTATTGATTAATTTTGTGACTCTTCGTGGGTGTATCGAGTGGGTAGTAGACTAGTTGTAATCATTTAATTTAGGCTTAAATACAGTTTTGGTCCCCCTATTTTGATCAATCCACGATTTTGGTCCCTAAAGTTTTAATTTGACGATTTTGGTCTCCCTATATTCCCAATTTGAAAAATCAAGGTCCCCCACCCCAATTTTGACTCAGTTTGACTGACAAATCCTACGTGGCAGCCCACGTGGACTGCCACGTAGGCACACCCCCCCACCCCACCCCACCCCTACCCCCCCACCCCCCCACTGTTCATCTTCCCCTCCCCCCCCACCCCTTCGCATTGTTCCTCTTCCCCTCCCCCCTCCCCCACCGTGACCCCTCCCACCCCCCACCGTGAACCCCCCCACCCTCCACTGTTCCTCTTCCCACCCCCACCCCCAGAGAGTTCGCAGAGAGAGAGAGAGAGTTCGCAGAGAGAGGGAACGGCGACGGTGAGCGACGAGCGAGAGCGATGGAGATCGAAGGGAGGGAACGGCGAGCGAGAGCGATGGAGATCGAAGGGAGAGCGACGGTGAGCGACGGTGAGCGACGGAGAGAGAGGGAAATCGAGGGGGGAGGGGAGAGACGGTGAGCGAGAGAGAGAGGGAGGTGCGAAGGGGGGTGGGGTGGGGGGTGAGGGAGACAGAGAGAGATCGATGGGGTGGTGGGGTGGGGTGGGGAGAGACGGTGAGGGATAGAGAGAGGGAAATCGAGGGGGGAGGGGAGAGACGGTGAGCGAGAGAGAGGGAGGTGCGAAGGGGGGTGGGGATGGGGGGTTCACGGTGGGGGTGGGGTGTGGGGTGGGAGGGGCGAAGGGGAACAGTGGAGGGTGGGGGTGGGGGGTTCACGGTGGGGGTGGGGGTGGGGTGGGGCGAAGGGGAACAGTGGAGGGTGGGGGGGTGGGGGTGGGGTGGGAGTGGGGGTGGGGTGGGGTGGGGGGTGGGGGGGTGTGCCTACGTGGCGGTCCACGTGGGCTGCCACGTAGGATTAGTCAGTCAAACTGAGTCAAAATTGGGGTGGGGGACCTTGATTTTTCAAATTGGGAATATAGGGGGACCAAAATCGTCAAATTAAAACTTTAGGGACCAAAATCGTGGATTGATCAAAATAGGGGGACCAAAACTGTATTTAAGCCTTTAATTTATTTAACTTAATGGGCGGCGGTTCTTTCTAGTTTCTACTGTCATCTCGCTGTAACTGGGGATCAGGTAAGTGCACTCCGGTGCCACTCTCTCATCTCTCTCTCTCACACACATGTAAATTTACTGTTCTCTCTCACACATACAAATTCACATTCACATTCACAGTAATAGCACCGTTCGGGTTAGGAACGGTTAATAATTGATGCCGGCCACTTCTCTATTTATCATCCATCACTCAGTCACCCGTTTCCTTTCTAACTAACTAACTCCAATTCTTCATTTCCAAACACCATTATACCAGCATCATTATTCCCTTTGCATTGGATCCTCATCCTACTACTTTTCACCTATCTCCATCATTTCACTTCTCACCAATCATACTTATTGCTTACACCTACTACTACATTTTTCCCAACCCCTTTCTTTTTTACTAATCTCCTTTTGCAAAACCGTAATGCTAAGCTAATTACTATTATTAGTCTCTTCATTCTTTATTCGTTGCTCAGATCTGGAATGAAAATTAATTAATTAATTAGTAAATGGCATTATTGGCCATTGTTTTGTTTTGCCATCTCCCCTCAGACTCAGTCCCCTGAATAGTGTGAAAAGTTATCACCGGCAAAAAAATATAAAAAAAAAGGTAGAATTGCAAGGTCTACTTTTACAGCTTAAATTTACTTTTTTTTCATTGACTTCAAGAGACAAAACCTGGTTTCATTTCATCTACAAGCTCGTTCTTTTATTTTAGGCTTAATTGCAGTTTTGGTCCCCCTATTATGACCAATCCACGATTTTGGTCCCTAAACTTTTAATTTGGCGATTTTGGTCCCCCTATTTTCCCAATTTGAAAAATCAAGGTCCCCCACCCCAATTTTGACTCAGTTGACTGACTTATCCTACGTGGCAGCCCACGTGGACTGCCACGTAGGCACACCCCCCCACCCCACACCCCACCCCCCCCCACCCCCCCACCCCACCCCCCCACCCCCCCACCCCACCCCCCACCCCCCCACCCCCCCACCCCCCCACCCCCACCCCCCACCCCCACCCTTCTTCTTCCTCGCTCCCCTCCCCGTCGCTCTCGCTCCCCCTCCCCCCACCCCACCGTGACCCCTCCCCCTCCCCCCACCCCACCGTGACCCCTCCCCCACCCCCACTGTTCCTCTCCACCTCCCCCCATCGCATCTCCCCACCCCTCATCGATCTCCACCTCCCTCTCTCTCTCGCTCACCGTGACCCCTCCCCCACCCCCCATCGATTTCCCTCTCTCTCTCGCTCACCGTCGCTCTCTCTGCTCACCGTCGCTCTCTCTCCTTCGCATCTCACCGATCGCTCTCGCTCGCTCTCTCGCTCGCTCTCTCTCGCTCACCGTCGCTCCCTCTCTCGCTCGCTCACCGTCGCTCTCTCTCGCTCGCTCTGCGTCTCTCTCTCTCAATCTCTGGATCGGTGGTGGGGGGGGGTTGGGGTGGGGTGGGTGGGTCGGTGGTGGGGGGGTGGGGATCGGTGGTGGGGGGGTTGGGGTGGGGTGGGTGGATCGGTGGTGGGGGGGTTGGGGTGGGGTTGGTGGGTCGGTGGTGGGGGGGGGGGGGTTGGGGTGGGGAAGACAAACAGTGGAGGGGTGGGTGGGGTGGGGGGGGTGGGGTGGGGGGGGTGGGTGGGGGGGGTGGGGTGGGGGGGGGTGTGCCTACGTGGCAGTCCACGTGGGCTGCCACGTAGGATAAGTCAGTCAACTGAGTCAAAATTGGGGTGGGGGACCTTGATTTTTCAAATTGGGAAAATAGGGGGACCAAAATCGCCAAATTAAAAGTTTAGGGACCAAAATCGTGGATTGGTCATAATAGGGGGACCAAAACTGCAATTAAGCCTTTATTTTATGCACAACTTTCTAATTGTCCACTTCTACTTTTCCTCTTTTCTTCCTTGCCGTAACTTTTATGTTTTCTTTACCATTTTTTTGCACTAAACCGCTTCTGTTTTGTTTCAGTGTATTATACAGTGTGACTGAACTAGCAACAAGTAAAGAAAGAACACCTCTTTCTCTAATGGCATTTTTCCTTCCACGCATTTTTCTCTACTTCATCATTCATGGTTTCTCAGTATGGCAAGTAAATGCAGAATCTCTTGAAGACAAACAAGCCTTATTAGACTTCGTAAGGAAGTTCCCTCCTTCTCGTCCTCTAAATTGGAATGAGAGTTCTTCCCCATGTAATAATTGGATTGGTGTCACTTGCAACCACCAAGAGTCTCAAATTATAGCTATTAGATTACCAGGTGTTGGATTTCATGGCACTATTCCTCCAAATACTATAAGTCGTATTAAGGGTTTACAAACATTGAGTCTCAGATCTAATTTTATAACTGGTCATTTTCCTTCTGATTTTTATAATCTCAAAAACCTTTCTTTTCTTTATCTTCAGTTCAATAATTTCACTGGTTCTTTACCTGATTTCTCTTCTTGGAATAATCTCTCTGTTGTTAATTTTTCTAATAACCATTTCACTGGCAATATTCCTTTATCTCTTTCCAATTTGACTCATCTTACTAGTTTGAATCTTGCGAATAACTCTCTTTCTGGTGAAATTCCTGATCTCCACTTGCCTGTTTTGCAACAACTGAATTTGTCCAATAATAATTTTCGAGGTGTTGTTCCTTTGTCTTTTCTGAGGTTTCCTCACTCTGCATTTGCTGGAAACAATGTTTCTCTTGAAACCTCTTTTCCTGTAACTTTGCCATGTTCTAAACATTGTTCTAAATCTGAGAAACATGATGGAAGGTTTGGTGGAACACTCTTGTTGGGAATTATTATTGTTGGAGCTGTTCTGTGTATTGCAGCATTTATTGTTTTTATCTATGTTTTGTGCTCTAGAAGGCAAGATGGAAATGTCTTTGTTGGTGGTAAGTTGGAGAAGGGAAGAGGAGAAATGTCACCTGAAAATGTGGTTTCAAGAAACCAAGATGCAAGTAATAAACTTGTTTTCTTTGATGGATGTAATTATGCTTTTGATTTGGAGGATTTGTTAAGGGCTTCTGCTGAGGTATTGGGAAAAGGAACATTTGGTGCTGCATATAAGGCTATATTAGAGGACGCAACTTCTGTTGTTGTGAAGAGGTTAAAGGAGGTAGCTGTTGGAAAGAAGGATTTTGAACAACATATGGATATTGTTGCAAGTCTTAAACATGAGAATGTGGTTGAGTTAAAGGCGTATTACTATTCTAAAGATGAGAAACTCATGGTCTATGATTACTACTCTCAGGGTAGTGTCTCTGCTTTGTTGCATGGTATGTGGCATCAATTTGTTTTCCTACAATTTACTTTTAAAACGTCTTTATATTGATTGATGCTTAATTGTTTAGAATCTTCCGTTTGGTTGTTGTATCTTGACTTAGACTGCATCATAAGCATTCAAAAAGCAAAGGTTGTTTACACTTGTATGTTAAACAAATCAAAATTTTGTCTCTTGAAGATAACCCTCATGTGATTCAGAATTGAGCTATGACAAAATTGAATGGATAGCATGAGAATAGGATTTTGAAATCTAGTTTTTGCTTATGCTGCACATTCCAAAACCACAAAGATCTTTGGCTTCTTTATGGAGGAGGGCGAATAATTTATATTTGAATGATGTTTTGTGAAAAAGTCTATTGCTTCCATGTCAAACAAGTTGGAGGATCGATCCACCTATGGTAATGTTGTGCAAACTGCTAAAGATGAGAAGATCACATTAATAAGATACATACTTCATTATAAACAATTTGTCTTGAAAATTTTAGTTATTGCAAAACTATAGTATCCTTTTGTGTATAAATTTAAAATGTTTTCTGAAATTTTCAGGTAAAAGAGGAGAGGATAGGGTGGCGTTAGATTGGGATACTCGGATAAAAATAGCTTTAGGTGCAGCTCGAGGCCTTGCTCGAATCCATTCCGAGAATTCTGCAAAACTTGTACATGGCAATGTGAGATCATCTAATATATTTCTGAATACTAAACAATATGGTTGTGTATCTGATCTTGGCCTGGCAACAATAATGAGTTCAGTCGCGCAGCCCATCTCGCGAGCGGCTGGTTACCGAGCACCTGAAGTTACAGACACTAGGAAAGCAACACAAGCTTCAGATGTTTACAGCTTTGGTGTGGTATTACTAGAGCTTCTAACTGGGAAATCTCCTATTCTCACAACTCGAGGTGATGAGATTGTACACCTTGTGAGATGGGTTCATTCAGTTGTTAGAGAGGAATGGACAGCTGAAGTTTTTGACTTAGAGCTAATGAGATGTCCTAATATAGAAGAAGAGATGGTGGAGATGTTACAGATTGCTATGTCATGTGTGGTGAGGATGCCTGATCAAAGACCTAAGATGTCTGAAATAGTAAAGATGATAGAAAATGTTAGACATGTTGATATAGGAAACCAGACATCATCTGAGAACCAAGATGAAAATGCAACACAGCCTACTTTAACAACCCAACATAAATGCTCTCAACCAGAGAGTGATAATTCCCTTTGTATTCCCTCCTCCAGTTCTCCCCCTACACAAGAAGGAGGGGAATGATTGAAAGTTACTGCTTTTAGTTGATTTGAGTGTATCTGAATCTGAGAATGATTTTCTTCAAACTCTGAAGAATATCATCTTTTTCCATCTCTATCTAAAATCTGGTTGCTGCACCAGAACCACTTTTACCACTTATTATCCCCTTTTAATCCTTGTTTAACTTATTTGGTTTTACCCCAAAAAGATCCAAGCTAATTTGATTCATTTTATTATATCATAGTATTGTTAATGCGTGAAAAGAACCCAGTGTCTTGCTAGCTGTTAGCCTGATATGAAGAATTACGTTGATGCATGGAGTTTGGTACTGCTTAAAAATTTTAGATGATAATGTAGTTATACCTAATGTTCAAAGGACAAACTAACCAATGTGGGTTGCACATGTGAACAATGGTACGAAATTGAACTTTTATGTCTCCATGGTGCATATTTGATTTCTTTTTTGTTTTTTTTTCAAATTTCTTCTTTTTTGTCTGGTCAACATATTTGATTTCTTCTGAATTCAATAGAAACCTAGCCTGGTATGATGTGGGCCTTTGAGAATATATACCAGAACAAGTTAACATCACTTGGTGCTTCCTCTTATGGTAAACAAAGAAAAAGTGAACAATTGCTTGAGGTATATGAAAATCTTTGAACTAAAATATACCACTTTTTTTTACAACCAAATATAAAATAGTACTGAACTGAACTAATTTCCTACATTTATGTCTGTCATATTTCTTTCCTAAATTAAACAATAGAAAGTCATTATCTCTCTCTAAAAAAATGGAGCAATCATTTTATGTCTTTTATTTTGTTTTTGTAACTAGTTTAGAATTCCTAAACCTTTTGTACCAAAAAAATATATTTTTTCTACTAAAAAAAGAAATTTTTATACCTTCGTTCAACACTTGTATTAATCTTCTTGGAAGTTAAAAATCTAGTACTATATTTGTATAAAATACAGAGTTAGGCAATTTTCTAATTGGTTGATGCGTTGTTTGACTTTAGATTTTTTATGCACTTTAGTTAGCAGGTTGATTTCAGGACAAAGGTGTTCTCATTAGAAGTGTTCACAATGTGATTTGGTTTTGAACCAAAAAGTCACCCGAATTGCAGAGTTAAAACATATGCAATTTGATTAGGTTTGGTTAGCTTCCTTAAAAAAAGGATGTAGTAGCTCTATAAATTTTTTATGATAAGCAATTGAAAATTTCATTTACTTGAAAGCAGAAAAGGTGCTTCGGCATACGGGTGTTCGCGGTGCGGATTGGTTCGGTTTTGAGACAAAAAGTGAACCGAACCACAAGATAAAACTACATGCGGTTTGGTTTGGTTCGGTTGGTTTCCTAAAATAAAACTGAACCAAATCAAACCAAACCAATGCGGTTTGGATTGATTCGGTTGGTTCGGTTTTTTCCATGACAAAACATATTTTAAAACGAAATTAAAATTAACTAACATAAAAAATGGCTAACATAAATCTTTAAGAAAAATTCTACTTAAATATATGTAGTATATAAATTACTCTCTTTTAATTCTTTTAAGATAGCTAAGACAATGTTTAAAAGAATTTGAATTAAATATTTTATTGTAATTTTTAAATATAGCATAACAATATGGATTGTTTGTAAGTGAGTCAAAGAATTAATTGGATTTGGGCTAGTAAGTCATTGAGAGTTGGGTTGTAGTTGCATTTGGGCTAGTAAGTTAGTAAGGAATATTGTAAGTCAATAAGCCTTAGTGTTACTTGCGGTTTGGTTTGGTTTGGTTCGGTTTCTGTAATCGAAACCGCGAACCGAACCGAACCGTGTGGTGCACTGAAAAAAGAAACCGAACCGAACCAATAAGAAGCGGTTTTTTGCGGTTTTCGGTTTGGTTTGGTTCGATTTGCGGTTTTCTGTCATGGCACTAGTATTCACCGCAAGACAAAGCAAGAAATTTGTGACACATACCAATTTACCCACATAGAGGCTTACCACCTTCAGAAAAATACTTTAACACCAAGATAGTATTTTTTTTCTCAAAAGCCAAAAAGAAAGGCCAATGTTTTTCCCACATCCCCTCCAACTCACCACACACCCCCTAACTTCAAATATTCCAAAATTACCCTTAAGTAGATGACGTGTTTACGTATGATTCGGTTGGGGTCAACCAAATATATTCGGCTAAGGCCAACCGAATATGTTCGGCTAAGGACAACCGAACGTTATAAAAAATAACAAAGAGGGGTGTTGTTCCGCTTTGTTCGTTCGGGGAAGGGGAACCGAAAATGTTCGATTGACATCAACCGAACACACCTGATACTGCACAGACAGACTGAAAACCAGAAATATTTCTGTTTAAGTTTCAAATTTCAAATGCAGACTAATATTACTAACTCAAATTAGTATTGATTTAAAAAAGTACATAACATATAGAAGTCAAATTTCCAAGTCAAATTGGAAAACAACAATTAATCAACTAATTACTATCTTTACTTAAATCTACATAAGCCGGTGTTTGGGTCTCAAAGACCAAGGCCTTCCACTTTTGTATACGACCCGTAAACAGTGTGTCCCAACCCTTTTCTACGGGTCTCCTGTTAACATTCGAAAGCGCATCGGGCGGAGGCATTGAACTTCCATTCTTCAAAAAAACCTTACAAAGACAAAAACAACATAATGTTAACTAATGTTTGACAAATTAAAATTGAATTCTAAATAAAAGTCGATATACCTGTACAAAGTGTTTATCCGTGAAGCATATGTTGAACTGACGGGCAGTTTTGAATGGGGCAATATGAAATGGGAAAATGGTGAAAGACCCGTTAACAGACCAACAAGTCAGTACAACCTTGTATTTGTTAACAAATAGATACCTTATATCAGGTATAGTCATCCAATTCTCTTCGAGACCCTTGTTTGTCTGCATCAACAACTTCATCAGAAATGTGACTTTTCCCATACCACCATATATGCAAATGTAGAAGTCAATGTATTTCTTGATCTCCTCCAAAAGATCATTTCTCACAAAAAGCCAAGCATCCTCACCCCGTCCAAGTAATGCTGCAATACACCGGAATCCACAGTTCCCATCACCCTTAACATTAACAATATTGCCAACATAAGGATGAATGATCGATGGCAAGCCCTTTATGAATTCAAAATAACCTTCCGTATGAGTAACAATAGGAGCTGGTGTAAGAGTCAGATTTGGTGTAAGAGTAACAGATGATGTAGGAGTTGGGTCTTTAGTAACAGTAGGAGGAGGAGCTGGTGTGGGTGTTTGCCTCTTAGGTAGAGGTGGAGTAGATGTAGTAGTTGAACTGTCAGCTTGAGTTCCCTTTTTTCTTAGTGATGGAGTAGGTGTCGGACACTCTGAGTTTGGTATAGGTGGAGTGCCAGTGGAACTCTTACTATGGGTAGGAGTAGGACGTTTTCGAGACTGAGCAAAAGATGAGGTATCTTCTTGGGAGTCTAATTTGTCATCCACGTGTTCGCAATATGACTTTGCTCGCTTTGTAGAGAATACATGACTCGTTTTCTTGGCTTTTTTAGGTGCTCCCTTTGTGATGATCTTTTCCGGAGGTGGACACATGGAAGTAGTGTCTGGGAATGCCAACTCACGTGCTTTTGCCTTTAACATAATTTTACCCTCATGATCAGAGACATCAAATCTTCGCTGTATAGCTTCAAAATCCATAGTTAGATTCAACTCATCATTTGGCAAATCATCTTCACAAGGCACTTTGAAATTTAATCTTAGCCAATGTTTATGAATCAGACGCAACGGTATTGGGGAGCAGTCCATCATACATCTACAAAATAAGTATATTTTTTTAGTGACAATTCAATTTACAAATTGAATAAAAGATATGAGAATAATTGGAATACATACCTATTGAGTTCACATGCACATGGTAGTCCGTGTGTGGTTCTTATCAAACAGCCACATAATGATGCATCAATACCAATGGCTCCACTCCGCTGCAACTCATTTGCAATATGATCTATAGGGTTGGAAGAAACTACATGTAACATCCGCAAAATAATTAATAGAATTATTTGGATGTTAACCCAATTGAATTATTTTAGTACTTGACTGCTAAATTTATTGAGTGCTAAAATTATTTATTGGCTGTCATCGGATCGTTAACCGGATAATACGGACTAAGGACAATTCGGAGCGAAATAAGAGATTAAGGACAATATGGTAATTGGACCACGTTACCACTTATATATTAATAAATATATGTGTGTGTGAGAGAAAGAAAAGAATTAAGAAAGAAAGGAAACACGTACAGAGAGAGAAGAGAAACAGAGAGAAAAGAGAGAAAAAAGAAAAGAAGAGAAAAGAATGGGTGAAGGAGAAGAAGAGGAAAAAGGAAGTTCAAAGGCTCATCAAAACGACTTCCCTCCAACACGAAAAGTGATCAGCGTTCCTTCCTCTTCGATTTGGTACCAAAATCATCATCATCAACTCACTCTCTCTCACTTTGCCATTTTCGAATTTAAGAGGAAAATGGAGGTTTTTGTTGTTCAAGCTCAAAGGAAAGCTTTGGATGGTGTTTGCGAGCGAGCTCAAGGTGGATTGCGCAAATATTGAAGTCCGATTTGGGGTTTGTGAAGAATCAAGGGGTTAGGGTTCAAATTGGGGTTATGTGTGAATAGTGAATTGAAGCTTGAAGACGATGAATAGTAATTTCATGGAGGTTTTGTGATTGATTGTAGGTTCAAAGGTTGGGAGCGGATTCGATTGTCGTCGGAGCGTAAAGTTTATACGGGAAACGTTCGTGTGGTTATGCCGGAAAAGCGATTTCGTGGAAAGTCTCGGCTATTTGTGATTTTCATCACAATCGGTGAGTTTTACTCATGTTTAGGTTTATTCCGTTTTGGTATGATTTGTTGCGTCGATTGAATTCGAGAGTTTTAAGTCAAAAACCGTTATTTCGAAAAATATCGCTTTTGGATAAGAATTCGTTTAGGTTGAGTTTTGATGATTGGATTGATTGTGAAATGTTGAATGCTTATATGTTGTTGTGATTGCTTGGGCTGTTTTCGGTCGGAACGAGAATCGTTCGAGAAATTTTGGGTCAAAAACCGTTATTTCGGAATATGTCGTGTTTTGGTAAAATCCGTTTAGATTGAGTTTTTGATTGGATTGATTGATTGTGTGGTTTGTATTGGGTCTATTGTATTGGTTGTCAAATCTGTTTTCGATCGGAACGAGAATCGGAATTGAGCGGAATAGCAGTTTTCGCGCGAAACCGCCAAAATTCTGCAGCATCAGGTTCCCATCGCGTCGCGACCAAGCTTCATTTTGCAACGAAAATATTTCTGACTGTTTTCGCGTCGCGACGGTTTCGTATCGCATCGCGACAGTTTGCTGATTTTCAGCATCTGTATGATGATTTTGTTTTCGCGATAACTTTTGATCCGGGAACCCGATTGAGGCGTTTTAAGATGCGTTTGAAAGCTTATTCAGAGGCCTAACTGAATATTCTATTTTTAAGGTAAAATGAACTATTTTTAGAGTCGTAAATTGTGTTGAAAAGTGACGAATTAGTATGCGAGAGTGAATGTGGATTTAACTTGTAATGTTCAACTATTTGTCTGAGGTAAATGAACCTTGAGTTCATATGATTGTAGATATATATATTATATCGAGTTTGGGTGACGACCCATGTTGTCATACTAGGAGGGGCAGTCATGATCCCCTACCCTAGGCTCTGAGGCCAATAGTGAAACTATTATTGGTAAGGAGTTCGCCGGGATTAGCCTCGGGGCAGTCGGTGGTGTGTCGAAGAGTATTGGGTAACGTTCGCCGGGATTAGCCTCGGGGCAGTCGGTAGTACGTTACCATGGTTTTGTAGTGTGGTTCACCGGGATTAGCCTCGGGGCAGTCGGTGACGCACTGAGTGTATAACAGAATTTTATAATTGAACCGAGAGTGTTAGTAGGGGTCTCGGTAGAACTCACTGAGATTGTATCTCACTGTTTAAATGTTGTTGTTTTACAGAGACACAGGGACAGCGGAAATCGAAGAGGCACGAGTAGGTTGAGCTCGGATGGTTGCCGTTGACATAGCCTTATGCTTTGTTTATATTTCCTTTTGTTGTCCATGTACTAAGACCCTATGTATTTAGTAGTTTATCCTTCTTCCGCTTCCTGTATGATACTGAATACATTAGTCGCTGCAGTTTATGGTCAGAGAACCATATGGTCTAAATTATGTGTAAGACTGTTTTGTTTTAATTCAGCGAAAAATTTGTAGTAGTATTCAGTGTCTGAGCAGGAATTATTATCTCTGATGGTTATAGTTTGGTGCACTTGGGTATTTTTACATGTTAAAAATACCGGGGTGTTACACTACACCCCTAATTTCTTCAAAGATCTTCTTCAAGTGAGAAATTTTTGGCCTACTTAGACTATGCTCAAAACTCATTTTGAGATCATTAAACTGAATCCTAAGCATGGTACAAATTGAATCCCAAGACTTAGACAAATCTCCCCTGCTGTCATGCAATATTTTCTTCAACCGAGAGTGTGCAGCCTCAACTCTGTTAGTGGTAGTGTTGCCAAGGTGCATATACCGACTGATCCACGCATCAATAAAAACCTCTTTGTATGGGACTAACCATTGCTTGTTGGCATAATCTATGAAGCTGGGATAGGGTGCTGACATCAGATACAAAAGTGCCAATTCCATGTCATACTCATCAATAGATTTCGCATGGACAACTCTAAGAAATGCCTTCATCACATCCTCAACTATAGGCGTGTCTTTGATGATCAACCTAACTTTGGCCCTCACATTTTTTTAATGTGAAATTGACACAACAAATTTGTAGATGATGGAAATACAACTGACAGAGCATTCATCAGACCTTCCTCGTTATCCGTAAGTATAACCCGTGGCAATTCATCCTGTCTCCTAAATAAACCCTTTAATTTCTCACAAACCCATGCATAGTTATCCAACCTATCAAAATTCACATAAGCAAATGCAACCGAAAAAGTCTTCTCGGTTGAGGTTACACCAACGATGTCAACCAACGGATACCTATACCGGTTGGTCTTATACGTGGAATCAATCAACAATACAATCGGGAATGTGTTGACAAGCTCAATAGAATCTGGATGTGCCCAAAAGATGTCTTTGACAACATTAGTGCCCTCTGCAACTCGATACCAGTAAACATATTGATCGCGCTCCAGTAACTTCATCAAATGTTGGAGCTCAGTCCTACCCTCACGCATACTCGATCGTTGCCTTGAACGACAGTTGTATATTTGCTTTACAGTGGTACAACTATCTTTAGGCTTCATGGTCTTGATTTCATTAAGTATGAGATTAGGCGCAATATGATTCTTAGTCATTCTATCCATCACTTCCTTCTCTTCCTCAGTTAATCTACCACTGTACAGATGATCTTCGTCATAAGATATGACTGCATGGTTATGTGTTCCACACATAACCCTTAATATCCATCCTCCAAGCTTCTTGATAAATTTTCCTTTCAATCTAAACTCACAACAACATTTCCTAGTGTTTGTTCCCTCAACTACACTAGTCCAATAATTTCCACCTTTTTCACAAATCAACGTGCAAAATTCTTTACCTAATCGCTTTTCGGTGTCGGATCAGATATCACAATCACCATTCCAAGAGACCTGCCGACACTACGTACCCATGTCAACAACTCTTCACGGTTAGCAAACAACTGAAAATGGAAAACGCAAATGTCATTGTATTCCTTAGGCAAATTAAACATATTGAAAAAAATGAATGTTCCGTACCTTATCCGTTGTGAACGAACTCGTAAAGTCTAGTACCATCAACGCATCATTTGCTGCCATTTATATGATCCTATAATAAAAAGAAAATTTCAAACAGAAGCTACTGGACTTGCTGTAATTACGTCTATTCGGCTGCCCTAAACCGAACACATTCGGCTCACCTTGACCGAATGTGTTCGGTTCCCCTTGACCGAGTGACCAACTGAAAAACACCCCAAATGTGATTTTTGTGCGTTCGGTTGGGCCAAACCGAAATATTTCGGTTGAAGTCAACTGAACTGAGCGCAATTACAGAAAAAAAAACAAGTCAAAAATAGCAACTAAATGAGATTAAAACGAAAAATGTGAGGTAGGGATAATACCTTATGATGTTTGCGAATGTTGAGGAGATGATTAGAAGGGTAATGATGTAGAAATGGTGGATAGGGAGAGGAGTGGAAGAGATGGGAGGTTTGGGGTTTAGGGTGGGGTGTGTAGGAGATGGAGGAGAAGAAGAGGGATGAAGGATATGGTTGGAATTTTTTTGAGTGTTAAGGTTAATTTGGTAAAATCACCATGTCAAGGGGGTGTTGGGTGAGTAGGGAGGGGTGTGAGAAAAGTCATAATCAAAAGAAATGCTTGGGCCTCCAACTGGTCCAACAGGGCTGTTATCAATCGAGTACTGCAACTAAGGCTTTCTCTTTTGTAGGCCGAAAAATAAAATAAATATGGTTTTTGTTTTACCCCCACCACATGCATCTATACCCACACACAATTTGATAATCCGAAAATACCCCTCATTAAAACCACTTAACGGATTTATCTAATTAAATATAAATCCATTTTTGTTTTTTTTCCCAAGACGGATTTATCTATTTATTAGATAAATCCGTTTTGGGAAAAAACCAAAAAACGGATTTATATTGAATTATAGAAATCCGGTTTTCAAAAATAAGAGTTTTTTATTGAATTATAGAAATCCGGTTTTCAAAAAACGGATTTATATTGAATTATAGAAATCCGGTTTTCAAAAAACGGATTTACTTGTGTATTAAAAGTAAGAGTTTTTTATTTAAATTTTTTTAAAATTGTTATAAAAACACTACTAAAAATCTGTTAAAGAGTCAAAACTAATCTAAATATTATAAAAACACCACTAAAAATCTAATAAAACCAAAATAAGGTTATGCAAAAAAAATTAGATATTTTGGAGATTATGAAAAACTAAAAAAATTAATCAAAAATAGTAAACGATGAAATTTGGGATTTTGAGCCCCGCTAACCCGATAAAAGTCCCTTCTTCGGGAGTCTTGATCCCTGATTTTTTTTCGGATTTAATGGCTGTGGTTTCATTAAAATCGGAGTAGGTTGCCCGAAAACCGATTTTTTAACCTAAATTATTCACTCGACGTAAACATTGTCACGTGATAACGAACTACACACTAAACGGAACCAAAAGACGATCAATATTCATATCTATTTTATATTTTAAAAAAAAAATTAATTTTAATTTTTTAACAGATTTATCACTTTCATTTATTAATTATTTTACAAAACGGATTTATCTATTTATTAGATAAATCCGTTTTGGATTTTTCAAAACAGATTTATTTGTTCAAAACAGATTTATTTAACAAATAGATAAATCCGTTTTGTAAAATAACCAAAACGGATTTAAGCCCACCATAGATAAATCCATTTTTCTTATTTTTCAAAAATGGATTTATCTATTATTAAATAAATCCGGTTTGCAAAAATATAAAAAACAGATTTTGGTTAATATTTTTCTTGAAAACGGATTTATCTAATTTAAACATAAACCATTTTAAAAAAAACCAATAACAGATTTATCTTTAAATTAGATAAATCCGTCTATAAGGTTGGGGTACTAAAAAAACGGCTAAAGTGCTCTCGGGGTCCCTTATCTTTATTTAAAGTAACGATTTGGTCCTTTATCTTTTTTTTGTCTCAAATCAGCCCTTTATGTTTTAAATTTTTGACACATAAATCCTTTTCTGTCCCAAATCAGTCCTTTATGTTTTAATTTTTTAACACATAAATCCTTTTTTTTGACACATAAATCAGCACTTTTAACGGAAAAGGATTTATGTGTCAAAAATTTGAAAGATAAAGGACTTACTTGGGACAAAAAAAACATAAAGGACTAATTCGTTACTTTAAATAAAGATAAGGGACCCCGGGAGCACTTTAGCCTAAAAAAAACCAATAAAGATTGGCTTTCCTATATTTTCTCTCCCTGTTTTAAGCTGAAAATATCTTCGGTGGGGAAAACCCAGGGAATACAAAATTAAGAATGTAACTAATGCTCCATTTGACTTGGTCATAGATTGCCGCAAAACATGCCTAGCTAGAGCTCAGCTACAAGAACCCCTCAATGTTATGTAGACAGGAACTGTAAAAAAGTAGCGGGAGCGCCTCCATTCAGAATACCTATAGGAGTCTCATTTTTTTTTTTTGATAAAATAAGGAAAGAAAAAACAAAAAAGAGGAAAGAGCAAGAGCAAGCCTAAAACAAAAGCTACAGTACACCCCTTGCATCATCCTGGAGGTGTATGGAAATTCCCCCAGGGGGGTGGGGGATTACCAAAAACAATCCATCTGTCCTCAACGGCAGCACCAAACTTTGCGAGATAATCTGCACAAGCGTTGCCTTCTCGAAGCGTGTGAGTCAAATGCACCCTCCAATTCCTTGAAAGAAGATCCTTGATATTCTTAATAATGTTGGCATATCTGTTCCACCTGTTGAGAGGCGATTCCACCAGTTGAATCACATTCAGGGAGTCCGAGTAACAAACAATCATCCGATGGCCAAGATCCCAAGCAAAAATAAAACCATTATACAAGGCCAAGAGTTCAGCATGAAGGTTATTCGAGATACCAATGCTGCCCGCAAAACCAGCGATCCAATCTCCATTGTTCCTACGCAACAAACCCCCAAAACCAGACCTACCTGGATTGCCAATACTGCTTCCATCTACATTAAGGATAACCTCCTTATCTCTGTTTGGGTGCCAAGTAACTGAGCGAGGCTCTGAAGGCAAGTACACGACATTTGAGAAGCAACTGTGAATCAGTGTTGCAAGGTCATAAATCTTCAACTTAATAGCGTGAGTGCTTATAGGATCATTTGCGATGATGCTTCAACAACGAGCACGCCATATCCACCACACGGCAACTAAGAAGATGTGTGGATTATTCCGACAAATGCCCCATTTAAACCAATCCATTGGACTAGAAATCTGATTGAAGGAAATACCATCAAAACGAAGAGCAGACTAGATTTGCTGTGAAAAAGTGCAGTCCCTTAAGCAGTGTAAAATAGTTTCATCTCCATCTCCGCACCTTTGGAAAGCTACAGAGTTCAACATACCCCGTCGGCAAGCTGTCCAAATGAGAAATTTGATTTTCTCAGGCCCAGGTAGCATCCAAATCCACTTCCACGACATTGTACTAGAATCGCTTGGACTGCTATATTTGTTACCAAGCAACCAATCATAACCAGCTTTAGCAGAATAGGTGCCATCTAATTTTCCTTTCCAAATGAAAGCATCCTCCAATTCATCATTGAGAGTAAATGACAAACCTTGAATGTGTTGGATTATCACAATGAATGTATAGGAGAGGGAAAGAGAGGTACACAGAGGGAGAAGAGGGATCGAAGGTATTAACACAGTAGAGGAAAAACTAAAGAAATTTATTCACAAGTGTACAGTAACTGAAGTTACAAAAGGGGTATTTATTTGTGCACCCAATCCCTTAACTATAGTTAGTTGTCACTAACAACCTAACTAACTATCAATTAATCAGTTACACATATTTGAATTACACATTTAATACACCTCCTTAATTCAAATCTGTTAGCATGTGCATTCCAATCTTCTTCTTCATTTCTTCAAGTCTTCTAGGCTTCAAGGCTTTAGTGAGCATGTCTGCAAACTGCTCCTCAGTTCTGCAGTGCTCCAGAGACAGCTTGTTCTTGTTTACTTGATCATGGAGGAAATGATACTTAATCTCTATATGTTTGCTGCATCCATGTGCCACGGGGTGCTTGGCTAGGTCTATAGAAGATTTATTGTCAATTTTGAGCTTCATAACTTTGTTGCACTTCATGTTCAGTTCTTCCAGTAGCATTCCTAACCAAAGGGCTTGGCTAGCACCAAAAGCAGCTGATATGTATTCTGCTTCACAGCTAGACAGTGCCACCACATCTTGTTTCTTTGAACACCATGATATAGGAGCATTTCCAAGCATAAACATGTACCCGGAAGTACTCTTTCTATCACCAATGTCACCACTCCAATCTGCATCTGTGTAGCCAGTAACTTAAATCTCAGAACTTCCATCTGCAGCAGGAAATAAAATTCCACTGTCCAAGGTTCCTTTCACATATCTAAGGATCCTCTTGGCTGCTAGTAAGTGAGCTTTACTAGGTTTCTCCATAAATCTACTCACCAATCCCACACTATAGGTGATGTCTGGTCTTGAGTTACATAAGTATCTCAATATAAGCCAATTAACTGCTTGTATAGAGTAGAATCAACCAGATCAGTGTCTCCACTGTCAGCTAGTTTGTTTCCTGGTTCACATGGAGTTGTGGTAGAATTGCAGTCAATCATATTGAGCTTCTTCAAGATATCTATTGTATATTTCTTTTGATGAAGAAATATCCCTCTCTTAGATGTCACAAATTCCATTCCCAAAAAGTATGCAAGGTTGCCAATATCAGACATTTCAAACTCAGCCATCATCTTTTTCTTAAAGTTGTTGATCTCTTACTCACTGTCACCAGTGACAAGAAGATCATCAACATACAGACAGTATTATTACACCAGATGCTCCACAGTTCTTCAGATATACACCATGTTCTGTGGTGCATTTCACAAAGTTTAGCTTCAACATAAATCCATCAATTCTTTTGTTCCAAGCTCATGGAGCTTGTTTCAAACCATATAGAGCTTTGTTCAACTTCATTACTCTATCTTCCATGCCTTTCATTTCAAACCCAGGTGGCTGCTTAGTGTACACTTCTTCTTCTAATGGACCATTGAGAAAGGCAGATTTTACATCTAACTGACTCATTGTCCACCTCCTTCTGCTAGCAATTGCAACTATTAACCTAACAGTTTCAATTCTAGCTACTAGTGCATATATTTCATTGAAGTCAAGACCTGGTTTCTGTAGGAATCCCTTTGCAACCAATCTTGCTTTATGCTTGGCAACTTCTCCTGTTGGCTTGACCTTTTTTTTTGAATACCCATTTCACTTCAATAGCCTTTTTGTCACTTGGTAATCTCACCATTTCCCAAGTGCTGTTCTTTTGGATTGATCTTAATTCCTCCTCCATTGCATTCTTCCAATGAGGGTGTGCTAGTGCCTGCTCAAGTGAGACTGGTTCTGGTTCTGCTAGGAATACCAGATTCATCAAGTCACCATTAGCATCAATAGCAGTGTCAGGGAACACATCATAGTCATGTAGCCAGACAGGTTGAGTTGTTTGTCTTTGTGATCTCCTTAATGGCACCACATTGTTGCCTTCGTCATTCACATTGTTAATCTGTGTGTCCTCTTCTTGTGCTTGTGCATCACCAAGTTCAATTTCCACTATGTCGGTAGTTTGTTTCTCTATGTTGTGTTCCAATGCCATTCCTTTGCTTCATTAACCACCACATCATTTCTTATCACAACCTTTTTGTTCAATGGATCGTAGAGCTTGTAAGCACCAGTACTATGGTATCCCACCAATATCATAGCTTGAGACCTTGAATCCAATTTCCTTCTGTTTTGCTCAGGCACATGCCTGTAGCACAGTGAGCCAAAGACCTTGAAATGCTTCACACTTAGCTTGAGCCCACTCCATGCTTCTTCTGGTGTAGAGCCTTCAAGTCTTTTTGTAGGACACCTATTCAAAATGTGTGTTGCTGTGAACACTGCCTCTGCCCCAAAATCATGTGGTAGGTGTTTCTCTCTTAGCATACATCTCACCATATTAAGCAGTGTCCTGTTCCTTCTCTCAGCAGTTCCATTATGTTGAGGAGTGTATGGTGCCATCACCTCATGAATAATCCCTTCCTCCTTGCAGAAATTCTCAAATTCAAGTGATGTGTACTCCCCACCACCATCAGTTCTAAGCTGTTTAATTGAATTTCCAGACTATTTCTCAACAAGTAATTTGAATGATTTACAAGTTGCAAATACATAACTCTTTCTTTGTAACAAGTAAATCCACATCTTCTTTGTGAAGTCATCTATAAAAGAGACAAAATACAAATTACCTCCACAAGATTTAACTTCAAATGGGCCACACACATCTGAATGAATCACTTCAAGCTTCACTTTGGCTCTTGTTGGAACTGTAGATTTGTATGATTTTCTTGGCTGTTTCCCCTCACAACATCTGCCACACACTTCTTTTGGCATTCAATTTGAGGTAGCCCTACAACCATACTTGTAACGCCCCAAAATAATTTAATTAATTATTTAATTAAGTTATTTGAGGCTTATAATATTTATTTAACCAAATTAAATTAACTTAGAGTTTTGTTTTATTTCAGGAGGTGTCTAAGTAAATAGGAAGGTGTTAATAAGGCCCATTATCCGTTAAGTGGCCCAAGTTCTGTTAGTAAATCATAAGAGTCTTAGGAGAAGCCCTCATTGTGCGAAATCGAAGAAAAAAAAATTAGAAAGTGAGAAGAGTGAGAGAGGAGAGGCGCGGCGGTGCTAGGGCAAGGGAGGGGGTTTCGCGTGGAGCCTAAGGGAAAGAGGAGAGCTTGGATTGTTGGTGATTCTGGTGAATTGCTAGGAGCTTTGCGAATTCTTCAATTACCAAAGGTTAGGGGGCTCTTTTTCGTTCATAATAATCTATAAGATTAGTGCCCTATATGAGTTATGTTGAGGATGTTTAATTGATTGTTTTGGGTGTGTTGTTTTTGTGTTTTGTAACATGTTGAGATTCAAATTAGTAACTCTATGTTGTTTGGTGATGATTCTATGTTATTTGGTGATAAAATGAACATGAGACTAAGTATGCATATAAGGCGTTTGTTGTAGTGATTCAATAAAATTGAGGGTGAAATTTTGATGATTGTTTGTTGACTGAATGTGTGAGTTATGTGGTTGCCATGACTGTTTGAATATATGATTAAGTTCGGATGTGAATTAGAATGGGTACGAGAACGATCGGAATGGACAAGAAAACACGAAAACTGACTTTTCTGAAATACTGGTAGCCACGCACGGATCGTGCGCCCCTGGGCACGGATCGTGCGTGGGGTTCTAGTACTCAAGGTGGATTTTCTGAAAACTGAGCACAGATCGTGCGTCCCTTGCTGATACCCAATTTTAAAACTATGTCCTAAGTCATCCCGATTGGTCCTAAGTCCCTTCTAATCCACTCTTCAAGGTTTCCCAAGGATGGAAACACATTAGTATCATGAAATCAAGTATGATCGAAGTAATTTTATGTTATGTTCAATATTGCTGTTGCTGTTTTCCTTAAAGGCTGCTGTTGCTGTTATATTGCTGCGTTGTTTTATATTATTGTGATGCTATTTTAGTGCTGGTGATGTTGTTTAGTCCTTTTGTGACAATTTAATCCCTATTTACTGGATGAACGGTGTAATTGGTCTGTTAATGGCGACATACATATAATGGTGAGGTAAATTATTGGTGAGTTAATAAAATCATTGGTGAGCTAATTAAATTATTGGTGAGTTAATAAAATCATTGGTGAGCTAATTAAATTATTGGTGAGTATGCTATTGCATTATTTTGGTGTGTATGGTGCATTGTTCATGGCGTCACATAATCATGTGCATTTGTTGGTGAGCAGAAGGCTTCGGCCTTATGATAAATGATTGGTGAGCAGAAGGCTTCGGCCTTATTTTTGTGAGTGCCCTCAAGGCTATTATTAAGGTGATGATGGATCCACATGCATATGTCCTAGGAGCTGGGTTGCACTTCATGCACTATTCATACCTTCGGTGTTGTTCTTGATGTTATAAAATGATGGTGTATATTAATATTGCTATGATTTGGTGTTGTTAATTGTTTTCTCCAATATGACGCTTATCTTATTTGTTATTATTTATGTAAAGAGACTCACCCTACTGCTTTTATGTTGCTTCTCATGTCGGCAACGCGCAGGTGATAGCGAGTGAAGGTTACCTAGTACATTCTTCTAGTTGGTTGAGTCTGGCTCTGATACGTAGCACCGGGGGGCGTCTTAGTTTACTCATTTTTATTTAATTGATGTTATTAAACTTTTATTCTGGTGATGTATTTGGATACTCTTAAGACTTGTTGATATTTCCACTGCGATGTTTATTATAATTACGAGGATGTAAACTAAACAGGTGATTTGTGGGTCCGCCCCTTAACTATTGTGCTATGTATCACGTACCTTATGGTTTTATGAGTTAAATTGGTATTAGTATATGTTGTTGGTGTAAATGTGGCACCCTCTTGCGGTTGCATTGAAAAAGTTTTTGAGAACTCTGATTTCCTTTAATTAAATGGTAGATAATTAGAAGGGGGTGTTACACTACTCTTCTTCTGCAACACGTTCATGCTACTGAAGTTCAAATGACCTAATCTTTTATGCCATTTCCACACACTGTCACTGATTTGAGCAGTTAAACACTCCTGCTCAATGGTACTCACTCCTATCTTAAAGGTTCTGTTTTTAGAGACAGGTACCTTTAAGACACACTTGCCATTTGTATCAGACACCTCCATGTGTTCACCTTGCATTTGCATTGAGAAACCCTTCTCCATTAGTTGTCCTAAACTTAGCAGATTGCTCTCCATGTTAGGAACATACAGCACATCACTTATTGTTACCTTGCTACCATCTACTCTTCTTATACTCACCTTACCAATGCCTCTTGCCATGACTGACTTGCCATCACCAAACCTGATGCTTCTTACTGTTTCATCAAGTTCACAGAACCAATCTTTGTGCCCAGTCATGTGATTGGAGCACCCCGTGTCCAAGTACCACCATTCTTCAACACCTGTTTCACTGTTAATGATTGACATTAACATCACTGCTTCTTCATCATCAGAGTCACGCGCAAATTGTGCTTCTTCACTCCTCTTCCTAGGCACCTTAGGGTTTGTACATTCATCTGCATAGTGCCCCCATTTATGGCAATTGTAGCATTGTATGTGCTCTTTTGATTTCTTCTTATCCTTTGCAGTATTTCCACCTTCTTTCTTCTGGTTCTCACTCTTTGAGCCACCCCCTTCTTGCTTATTATTCTTCCACTTTCCCTTCCCTTCCCTTTCTTGTTCTTCCAAGAATCATTTCCACCACCTCCCTTCTTATTAGATTGTGCAAACAGAGCCTTCTCACCATCCTTTTCTTCCTTCTTGATACCTTTTCTGTTTTTAATCTTGATTTCGTGGGCTTCTAATGAACCTAGTAATTCCTCTAACTTCAAATTATTTAGGTCTTTGGATTGTTCTATGGCAGCAACAATATGATCAAAGTTTGGCGTTAACCCAGTAAGGACTTTCTCTACTTTCATGGAATCAGTCACCACTTCACCATAATTTCTCATTTGATTAATTAAAACCACTAACATGTCAATGAATTCCGCCACTGATTCGTTTGATTCCATCTGGAGTAGCCCTAATTGACGCCTCAAGGACATGAGTTTCACCTTCTTCGTTTGCCTATCACCAGAATACGTAGTTGCTAACACGTCCCACGCCTCTTTCGCCATCTCATATTCGATGATCTTCTCAAGAACATTTGCGTTCACACACTGATGAATCAAGAAAATCGTCTTGTCATCTTTCATCAGTTGTTCGCGATTCGTAGCCCTTTGTGCCTCCGTTGGATTCGCTCCAAGGGGGTGTGATGCCGGTGCGAATGATTTCAAGAACGCCTTGATATCTGAAGACAACCTTCATCTGCATCGTCCATCGTTCGTAGTTAGTGTCGTCGAAGACAGGTAGCTTCGCCAGAATCTGGTCATTGGAGGGTCTTGTTTGCGTGGCCGCCATGCTTAGCCGTCGTGCGTGGCTGTGGATCTTCTTGCTCTGAGGCCAATTGTTGGATTATCACAATGAATGTATAGGAGAGGGAAAGAGAGGTACACAGAGGGAGAAGAGGGATCGAAGGTATTAACACAGTAGAGGAAAAACTAAAGAAATTTATTCACAAGTGTACAGTAACTGAAGTTACAAAAGGGGTATTTATTTGTGCACCCAATCCCTTAACTATAGTTAGTTGTCACTAACAACCTAACTAACTATCAATTAATCAGTTACACATATTTGAATTACACATTTAATAGAATGAAGTCACGAATATGCTGAGGAAGTTGAGTATACAAACTATTCAAATTCCAAGCACCATTGACAAAAATCTCAATAGACAATTGAGTGTCATGTATGCCAACATATGGAACAAGCGTGGAGAGCCTTCCCATATCTGACCAACTAGAATACCAAAATGATGAATGACCATTGCCCATACGAAACTCATATTCATGATTCATCCTTCAAAATATCCCTTGCCTTCATTATAGAATTCCAAGTGTAGGATCCATTTAGTTTTCTGACTTGAAGAATAGCTTCGTTCCCCATATACTTATCAACAAGTAAATTCACCCAGAGCTTGTTTTTATTAGCATGAAGGTCCCAAAGAAGTTTACCCAGCATAGCAGTATTCATATCTCGTGCTACACGAATACCCAAACCTCCATCAGCCTTCTTCCTTGTTATCTTATCCCAACCAACGAGATTTATGCCCCGATCTTGCGATCCTTTCCAAACAAAGTCATGAGTAAGTTTGTCTATGTGGTCACAAATATTTTGAGGTAACCATGCCACTTGCATGTAATAGACCGGTAAGGAGTTGAGAATCGATTTTGCCAGAGTTAACCTGCCTGCTTTGTTTAACAACTTGTTCTTCCAAGAAGCTAATCTTGATTGCACCTTTTCAACAATAAATTGGAAATTTGCCTTAGTAACTCTCCCCTGGAGCATAGGAAAGCCAAGATATTTGTGGAAAGATGTAGTTTCACGAATACCAGTAACCGAAACAATTTTGTTCCTCTTGGTGTGGGGCACAACTTTGGAGAAAAGCGACTGAGATTTAGGAACACTAACTTTAAGACCAGAATCTTGGGCAAACTTGCTAAATATCTCTGCTACTATTTTAGCTTGAGAAGCAGTGGCCTTCGAGAAAAGAAGCACATCATCGGCAAAGAAAAGATGGGATAGGGCTGGCCCATTATTAGACAACTTCATAGGCTTCCATCTACCATCTTCCACTGCTCTCATTATAACATGGGATAATTTTTCCACACACATCACAAATAAGTAAGGGGATAAGGGGTCTCCCTGACAAAGGCCTCTAGTACGAGCAAAACCGGGAAGCCGTTTACCATTCCAGATAATAGATAAGTTGGAGTCTCACTTTAAAATCCCTTCAATACAAAAATCATGAAAATAGTTTTTTTTAATCCCGGTATCCTCTGCACGCAAATACAGAGACTAATCTCTCGAGCCGGGTAGGGCTACAATCACTACAAAAAAATTGCTCATTAGCAAGGGATTTTTCCCTTGCTAAATGCCCTAAATCTGTCGCTAATGCCCATTAGCGAGGGAATTAGAGAGGGACTAATTCCCTCGCTAAATTGCTCATCGCTAATGGGATTAGCGAGGGAAATTTGAATCCCTCGCTAATTAGCGAGGGATTCAAATTTCCCTCGCTAAGTCTGACAGCCACGTGTCCCAATCTGAATGGCTTGTATTAAGTACTATTTTAATTTTTTTAAACCTGCTTTTTTTATATAGTTATTATTATTATTATTATTATTAATATTATCAAGCTTGAGAGAGAGAGAGAGAGAGAGAGAGAGGAGTGAGAGTGGTGGTGAAGGGTGGATTAGGGTAGAGAGAGAAGGAGAAGAGTAAGAGAGAAAGAGAGAGAGAGAGAGAGAGAGTGAAGCGAGCTATGTGGTGGTGGCGTGGTGGTGGTGGTGAAGGGTATTAGGGTAGAGAGAGAATGAGAAGATTAAGGGAGAAAGAGAGAGAGAGTGAAAGAGAGGGTGAGGATGAGAGGAGGTGGTGGTGGTGGTGGAAGTTATGGGAAGGTGGGACTGAAGAAGAGAGAAGAGTGAAGAGTGTGAGGAGAGTAGGAGAGAAGAGTGTGTTTTGGTAGAGAGAAGTGTGAGAGGATAAATAAGCTGAAAACTAAAAAATTAGCGAGGGAATTAGCAAGGGACTAAAAATTTTGTCGCTAATCACATGCACGGAGCCCTATATGAGCCCTATGATCTGAAAACTGTCAGAAATTAGAGAGGGAATTAGCGAGAGACTAAAAATTTTGTCGCTAATCACATGCACGGAGCCCTATGATTTGAAAACTGTCAGAAATTAGCGAGGGACTGAAAATTCCGTCACTAATTAGTGGGGGACTAAAAATTCCGTCCTAATGACAGAATTAGCGAGGGAACTCAATTCCCTCGCTAATTTCCCTCGCTAATCAGCGTTTTTTTGTAGTGAATGGGCGGTAAAACTCCCTCAAAAGATTTAACGCTGCTGCATTTCCAAAACTGAATTTGAACCCAAAACCTTAGTTAAGTTGGAAGAGACCGACACCATCTCATCCAAGCGCTCTTGGGTAAATCATGAAAATAGTTGAAGTAATTGATTCATGGCTATTAAAATTAATTCTTTTTTGCTAAATATTGAAAATTTGTCACTAAATTTATGAATTGGTTACATTTTGGTCCTTCATTTTTTCAACATTCGTGATTTTAAGACTAAAATGTAAAAACCCACAATTTTTAAGGATTTTGTCTTTGTCAAAAAAAAGGATTTTGTCTTCACCAAACTTAAAAATTTCTCGTTGTGGGGCGATAAGCGCAATTTAGACTTTTTTAAGTATTAAGATTCCTCGGTATTAAGCTTTGTTATTAAGCCTAGATCAAATTTGTCGTTCCAATTAGGAATCAATGGTATGGCCGGTCCAAACAAGTAATTGGACCGGTCATGTCATTGACCCAGTGTGAGCTAGACGATTTTGCAATTGAACATGTGACCCAACCAATCGACCTAATGGGTTGAATTAGTGATTGACTGGTCGTCTAATGACTTGGTTGGTTTGAGTAAAATTTTCTATTTCCGATTGCAAAACAACGTTGTTTGTGATGGTGTTTACTTAAAAGACAAAATTAGAAACAACATGTTTTTATCTACTATGAGGGTGTTTAAGATATTATGAAAAATTTCTTTAGAGATTTTTGAAGAATAAAATTTATACATGTCGCAATTTTTTCGATATTTATAAATCCTGATCGGGTCATGCGTTTTAACTAGTGACCGGCCGCACCAATCCAACCAGTGATCCATTGGTTAAATACCTTGACCGAGTTGATAGTCGGTCCAAGTTTTTTTTTTGGATACAAATGGTCGGCCCTAGTTCAATATCATTGATATTAAACTTTTGATGCTCTTACATTAAATGAAGGATATTTTCGATATCAGCACTGTTATTCGTAAGAAATGTCAGAAAAGGCTTTGTATGTAGTAATACTCCCTGACACAACACACGAAGGTCTGAGTATTTTATTGGCTCATGTGTTTTTCTTATGTTTCGTTTAGTGCGAAACGACATTTCTTGTTAAATACATTGACCATTTGTATATTGACCATTTGTATAGTTAACTAGTAGCTGACTATAGTTAGGACTTTAGCACTAAACTGTTAACTATAGTTTGGATTTTGTTAGATACTAATTCCTAGTTTGTTATTCAGTTAACAATTAGTTAGATGTTGATTACATTAATGTATATATACTGTGTACAGTAATAGAGTTATTCAATAATGGAGAATATCAACTTTATTTCGTTTCCCTCTTCTCATTGCTTATGTATTGTCAAGATGGTATCAGAGCTCAACTGAGCTCTGGTTTCGCCATCGATTGTTCATCAGTTCTTCAAATCGATTCACCATTTCGCGCATTTAAGGTCTCAAAATTCGAATCGCTTCTGCATTTCTAAGCAATTGCGATTCTTGATTCATCAAATCCTTGAAATCGCATTTCGTTTCTTCTTCAGATTCTTTGATTCAATTCCCTTCGTCTTTCAATTTCCTTGATGGCGAACCAAAATCTTGAACAGTATACATATTTCTCCACAGATTCTTCGAATCCATTTTATATTCATCCCAATGAAACACCGGCGGTGGTCCTCGTTCAACCAACTCTCACTACAAGAATTTTTGGGATTTCCGGCGGACAAAATTCACCGGAAATGGCCAAAATACGCCAGAAATTGGGCATTACCGGCGGATATTTTCCACCGGAAATTTGCCCGCAGATAACGGTTACCGGCGGATAATCCGCCGGTAACCACTCAAAAAACGCCGGTAATTGCCTTTTAAAATCTGCAGGTAATTTCGTAATTCCGCCGATAATTACCCGCGCCAAATCCGCCGGAAAAATAAAACAAACCGCCGATAATTATTTAACAAAACCACCGATAACATTTTTTAAAACAAAATTAATTTACAAATCTGCCGGTAATCTAATAAAATCCGCCGTTATTGTTTTTTTTTTATTTAAAAAAAAGTTTTTTTAGTTCGTTTATTTAAAAAAATAATATTATTTAATTTTTTTAATTTTTTTACAATAATTAAAATAAATATTATTAATTATTTAATTCATTTATTTAATTCAAAAATAAATATTATTAATTTTATAATATAAATATTTATTATTTAAATAAATACTAATTAAACGAGAATTGAATAATGCTTTAAGATGATAAAATTTTCATAAACATCCATACAAGAAAGTACTAATTAAAATATGTATTACAAAATATAAATTAAAATATCCAAGAATTGAAATTAAAATATCTAATAAAACGACTAAAACTGCTAGTCATAGTAGCAATCGGACGGGTTGTTGTTGGGGTCTGTATTATTAAACCATGTATCAAAATCAGTGTTGAGATCTAGATCTGCGTTGAGTTGTTGCTGGGGTTGCTCGGGCTGCTGCTGGGGTTGCTGGAGCTGCTGCTGTTGAGATTGAGAGTTGAAACCAGAGTACGGCTGACCATATGGGTTGTGGAAGGAAGATTGGAAGACACCAGCGTACGGCTGAAAAGCACCGCCGTAAGGCTGCATCTGCTGCGGTGAATAAAATGATGATGATGATGATGATGTTGATGATGGCATAGAAGGCCTCGAGTATTGAGACATACTATCCATTAAGTGCTTCCAGCGCTCATTCAACCTTTGTTGCTCCGCCTGCTGCTCCCGCATCTGCTGCATTTCCTGATCATGTTTGTTCTGTCGCTCTTCCATCTCACGCTGTTGATCGCTCAATTTCTGCGTCAATAGCTGAACATCACTTAATTCTGAAGGCGTAGGGACATAAGAACGACCAGTGCTTCTTTCTGAAGAAGATGATGGCTTCAGATTTGGAATAATGGAACTTTGGAAAGTAGACGGGCCCAAACCAGCAGCTCCTACTAACCGGCCAGTTTTGTTGGACCAACAGATTCCTTCCAAGCAAGTAAAGCCGCTCGACTCTTCGCAGCGGGATCAATCTCAGTGCTGCCACTTTTCTGCTGAGTTTCACGATAATCGGTCTGCCAATTAGAGAAATTTTCCTGAAAGCAACAACCAATAAATGAATAACCATTAGTATTTAATATATAATATAATAAAAACAATATATAAATGTAAATAATAAACGTTTTTTACCCAAATATTACTTGACCGGTCTTCAAGATATTCACCCGTCTCCTCTCGCATATGAAGTTGGCGGTATAACTCAGGTAAAGTAGGTGGCCGACCAAGGATGGCCTCCTATATACATAGTTATTATTTTATATTACTATTTAATAAAATATAAAATACGTATGTATATAATATAAATTTAATCAATTATTGAATTTACCAAGCGTTTGTAATGCTCAGCTGTGTTGATAGAACCACTCGTGTTCATGCAACCACCTTTCTCAGAAGCACGGTTCTTCTTGGCTTTCTCACATTTGTATTTATACTTTCCATCGTTCCATTTCAGTTGGAGCTCATGCCAATCAGAATCACCGATCCACGTCGGCTGCTTATTCTTATTACGGTGGTCCCGGAGCATTTCAGAAAAGCGGTGAGAAGCTCTTGTGTTGAGTGTTCTCTCAACTTCCTTCGTCTCATCTGGGTACCATGCCATTTTTTCCTATTTAAACAAATTTAATTAACTTGTTAGTAAAAACAAATTAATCAATTCAACAAAATAAAAAAATTAAAAATTAATTAATTCGCAAAAAAACTTACTCTGAAAGCATTCCACATCTTGGAATCCTTATCTTTTTTGACCTCCGTCCAATTCAGCCAGGATTTAGTGTAATTCGCTTTGATGATGTTTGTGATCGTGCTGGATACGATCCTCCCAGGAATAAACCCGTACATATAAAAAGATAAAATTTTAGATAATAATTTATATTTAAAGTTTTAATAAATCAAACAAATATCATTAATAAATTAATAAATACTTACTGCTGGCCAACAAATCAAATGAGTGCAACAAGAAGGTCCCGGGTTCAACTCTCGGAAACTAACATTCCCCCAGCCCCATTTACATTGCTTATAAAAAAAACAACTTCCCATAAAGAAATCCGCCGGAAATGGCAAATACCGGCGGATTTGATGACTTACTGAGGGATCCGTAGTTAACGGCGGAATTAGTGTGATTACCGGCGGATTTTTGAATTTTAAATTTTTTCCGCCACAAATTCCAGTTACCGGCGGATTTAATTGCTTACCAACAGACCTGAAATTACCGATGGAATTAGTGTGATTACCGGCGGATTTTTGAGTTTCGAATATTAATTTTTTCCCGCCACAAATCCCACTTACCGGCGGATTGTTTTAGTGGGTTTTTACCGGCGGATAAATGCGCCGGAACCATCCCTTACCGACGGATTTTGTTTTAATTATTTTTTTTAATTACGGAAATTATCCGCCGGTACATGCAATTACCGGCGGATTTTTTTAAAAATTTTTTCGCAAATCACTACAAAAAAAAGAGTTATTAGCGACGGATATTAGCGATTTTGTAAAGATAAGAAGTCTGACTACACGAGTGATGAAATTTGGAATGCCTTCAAGAGCCATTGGGCTACAGAGACTTTCAAGAAAAATGCTGCAAAAGCCAAGAATAATAGAAACTCAGAAAAGGGTGGCTCGCTTCACTGCGGCGGGTCCATCAACCAGGCTCAGCATGCTTCTAGATTGGTAAATTATTTTTAAAATCTGTGTGTTTTTTTACATTAGTTAATTAATTAGCAATTTTTGAAAATGTGTTTCATTTTACAGAGTAAGAAGGCAGGACGCCCTATCACTGCTCCTGAGCTGCATAGAGCCACCCATGTGAGGAAAGACATTAGCGAGTATGTTGATGAGCGCTCCAGGATGACTCGGGTAAATATACAACTTGATTTGTATTATATAATGTTGCTTTGTCAAAATGGAGCACTAATTTGTGGTTATTCCAAACAGGAGCAAATAAATGAGATCATGACTCAGCTGACTCAGGGGAGCTGGGACCCTGAATCACTTGACCAACTTACTCCTAAGATGATAGATCTGGCAAACAAAAATTGGGAGAAGACAGTAGGTTTGTCTAAGGGTCGCCTGTATGGTATGGAGCCCTTGGCTCATGTATGGGCCAGTATGTGGCCGGGAGTAGCAGAAGACGCAGTCGACCAGCTTCTGCTCCTGCGGAGACTGAGCATATTAGGCAGCTGGAGCAAGAGCAGCAGTCTACTCGACAGGAGATGCGCGATACTCAACAAGAGGTCAGGACATTTATTGAGGCTATGAAAAAGATGCAGGAAGACTTTGCGAAGGTGAACCGTAGGCAGGAGCTGATGTTTAGGTATTTTAAGAATATGCAGCAAGATGAGGAGCAAGCTGGGGAGTCTGGGGAGCCTGAGGGGTCTGATGGCGGCAGCTTTTAGAATTTGTTGTATCAGTTTGACATTTCAATATTTTATTATAACATTTCAGATTAAGTGTTGTTGATTCGAATTTTATGTTATTGAAGAATTTTATTCTCAGAATTTTTATTTTAAACTGTTTTATGTATTTTAGATTTTTTTATTTATTAATAAAATAAACAGGTATAAAAGCAGATTTATCAAAAAAATTCAATCAGTTGGGCATTAGCGAGGGAATTAACGAGGGAAATTGGACGCGTGGCTGTCAGAATTTAACCACGTCGCTGTCTTTATTAGCGAGGGAATTTTAATCCCTCGCTAATTAGCGAAGGAATTAGCGAGGGATATTTCTGACGCTAATTAGCGAGGGATTCAGATTCCCTCGCTAATCCCATTAGCGAGGAGCGATTTTGCGACGGAACATGTCCCTCGCTAATGGGAATTAGCGACAGATTTGGGGCATGTAGTGAGGGAATAATCTATCGCTAATTAGCAAGTTTTTTGTAGTGAATCATTTCCACCGGAAACACCTAAAAAAGTCGTTGGTAAGTTACAACCTAATTGAAATCAACCAGTAAAACCTGAAAAATCCACTGGTAATTTACTGGTGAAAAAAATCCGCCGGAAACGGCCAAAATCCGCCGGAAATGTACTGGCGGATTTAATCCGCCGGAAATATCCTGCCGGTAATACGCGAAATTCTTGTAGTGTCTTGAAGGAAGCAAGAACTTCCAACCGTGGATACTTTCGATGAGAGTTTCGCTAATCTCAAAGAATAAAATGTTTTTTTGTTGACGGTACCGTCACTGCGCCGGCGAAGACTAGTTCTCTCTACAATCAATGGTTCCGATGCAACAACCTTATTCTGGCATGGCTCCATAGATCCGTTTTTGCAAGTGTTGCGAAGTCGATCGTGTTCTTCGACAAAGCATACGAAGTTTGGAAAGACCTCCATGACCGCTTCGATCAAGGAGATATGTTCAGAATTGCAGACATTCGAGAGGATATATGCAAGCTTTCGCAATGTACGCGTGATGTATCTGATTATTTTACTGAATTGAAGTCACTTTGGGATGAACTCGAAAGCTTCCGTCCATTTTCATCTTGCCCCTGCGCTATTTCATGTACTTGCGATGCCATGCAAAATGTTGAGAAATTTAGGGATCCAGACTATACAATGAGATTCTTGAAAGGTCTCAATGAAGATTACTCACATGTTCAAAGCCAGATAATGATGATGGAACATTTCCCTAAGATAACCAAAGCCTTCTCACTCGTGATTCAACAAGAAAGAAACCTAAACCTAACCTCAACAGTGGCAGAAACTGAGAGTGAGGCTAAAACCTCTCCTATTGCAAACAATGTTCAGAGTAGTGGAAGAGGAGGATATAGTAATCGTGGTAGAGGTAGGTTTGGCCATGGCACAGGTAGAGGACAAGGTTCAACTCGCCTATGCACTCATTGTAACAAAACGAACCACACCATTGACACTTGCTACTTTCTACACGGGTTCCCACCTGACTACCAAACAAGAACACAAAGCCTCAGCCAACTCTGCTGCTAGTGAAGTTGAGACACAGAATCGTGAGGGACAACAAAATGGCAACAACAATGTAGCACTCACTCAAGACCAATACCAAGAAATCATGGAGTTCATTGAGAAGTCCAAGCAACAAGCTAAAGGATCTTCACTTTCAGCCCTGTGGTCAAACTCACCACTGTTAGGGTTATACTTGCCATTGCTGCATCCAAAGGTTGGTTTCTTGAACAACTGGATGTCAACAATGTGTTCTTACATGGTGATTTAAGTGAAGAAATCTATATGACAGTTCCTCCTGGTCTCCTCACTTCACCCTTAGATTCTACCACCAAAGTATGTAAGCTTCACGAATCACTTTATGGCTTGAAACAAGCCAGCCGCCAATGGAACCACAAGCTCACTGCCACTTTATTCTCCTTGGGCTACTCTCAGTCTGAAGCAGATCATTCTATGTTTGTTAAGTCTGCTCCACCCAGCATTACTATGTTATTGGTCTATGTTGATGATCTTGTTCTTGCAGGGAATTCCATGGCAGAAATTGCTTCTGTCAAACAGGTCCTAGATACTTAGTTTTGTATTAAAGACCTTGGTTCTCTTCGTTTCTTTTTAGGATTGGAGGTTGCTCGTTCTGAAAAAGGGATAGTTCTTAACCATAGAAAGTATACCTTTGAATTACTTGAGGATAGTGGTGTCCTTGCTGCCAAGCCTTTCCATACTCCCTCTGATCCGTCTGTCAAGCTCACCAGCGAAGGGGGGGGGGGGAGTCCATATCCTGATCAGTTCGCATACAGGTGCGCGCTTGATTGGGCGCCTTCTATACCTTACCAATACTCGCCCAGATATCACATTTGCAGTACAGCAACTAAGCCAATTTGTTGCAAAACCATCTGAGACACACTTTCAAGATGCCACTCGTGACCTAAAATACCTCAAATCAGCACCAACACAGGGACTATTGTTTCCTGTATGAAACAAATTGAGTGTTTCAGGCTTCTCAGACTCTGACTGGGCTTGCTGCACCGATACAAGACGTTCTATAACAGGGTACTGTGTGTTCATTGGACCAACTCTTGGGTCATGGAAGTCAAAGAAACAAAATAATGTGTCACAGTCATCATCAGAAGCAGAATACAGATCCTTAGCCAGCTTAGTTTGTGAAATACAATGGCTCCATTACTTGCTCAAAGATCTGCAACGGAACCAGAATAAACCATTAGCCATATACTGTGACAACAAGTCAGCAATATACCTTGCCCACAATCCTACATTCCACGAAAGAACCAAGCATATAGAGATAGATTGTCATGTGGTAAGAGAAAAGATACAAAAGGGAATAGTTCATCTACTGCCAGTCAGTTCAGAGGCACAATTGGCTGATGTATTCACCAAACCATTACACTCTACTTCATTCTACTTCATTCAACTCATTCATCTCCAAGTTGGGTCTCCACAATATCCACAACCCAACTTGAGGGGGGGTGTTAAATACATTGACCATTTGTATATTGACCATTTGTATAGTTAACTAGTAGCCGACTATAGTTAGGACTTTAGCACTAAACTGTTAACTATAGTTTGGATTCTGTTAGATACTAATTCCTAGTTTGTTATTCAGTTAACAGTTAGTTAGATGCTGATTACATTAATGTATATATACTGTGTACAGTAACAGAGTTATTCAATAATGGAGAATATCAACTTTATTTCGTTTCCCTCTTCTCATTGCTTCTGTATTGTCAAAATTTCTCTTTCGAAATACTAATCTTAAATAAATAAGATAAAAATGATTCAAATTTGCTTATATTTCATTTCGTGCTACTTTAGCCCAAATTTGCAAAAAACTAATTTGGGTTTTTTTTTATGTACCCCCATCATCTCCCTATTTACCCCCACATAAAAGTGAAACCCGAAAATACCCCTGCCCAATTTTTAATTCGCTCGGATTTACCTCCATTTGAGGTAAATCCGCTTTGTTATTTTTAAAGTCGGATTTACCTCATATGGGGGTGCCCAATAGGTAAATCCGATTTCAAAAATAACAAAGCGGATTTACCTTAGCTAGAGGTAAATCCGCTTTGTTATTTTGGAAATCGGATTTACCTAGTGGGTACATAAATCCGATTTCCCTAAAAAAAGAGAAAATCGGATTTATCCCACCTAAGGTAAATCCGATTTCCCTAAAAAAAGGAAATCGGATTTATCCCACCTAAGGTAAATCCGATTTTGTTATTAAAAAAATTGTTTTTTATTTAATTTTTTTAAAAAAGGTTATAAAATACTACTAAAAATCCGTTAAACAGCCAAAACTAATCCAAAAATTATGAAAACACCACTAAAAATCTAATAAAACCAAAATAAAGTTATGCAAATTTTTTCAGATTTTTTGGAGATTATGAAAAATTTAAAAAATTAATAAAAAATAGTAAACGATGGAATTTGGGATTTTGAGGTCCCCAGTCCTGAAAGAAGTCACTTCTTTAGGAGTATTGATCCTTGATATTTTTCGGATTTAAAGAATGTGGTTTCATTACAATTTGAGTAGGTTGCCCGAAAACTGATTTTTTAGCCTAAATTATTCTCCCGACGTACAATATCGTCACGTGTTAACGAACTACACACTAAACAGAACCAAAAGATGGTCGAAATTTGTTTTTAAAATTTTAACTGATTTATTTATTTATTAATTGGGTTAACAAAGCGGATTTACCCCCACATAAGGTAAATCTGCTTTGGTTATTTTTAAAAGCGGATTTACCTTATATGATGGGGTAGATCCGCTTTTAAAAATAACAAATCGGATTTACCCCCACTTAAGGTAAATCCGATTTGTTATTTTTAAAAGCGGATCTACCCATCTTAAATAAATCCGATTTAAATTTTTTAAAATTTTTAGTGGAAATCGGATTTACCTAAATCCGATTTAAATTTTTTAAAATTTTTTGTGGAAATCGGATTTAGGTAAATCCGATTTCCAAAAAAAAAAAATGAAATCAGGATACGTTCGGGATTTTTAAATTTTGTTAAGGGCAATTGCGTCTTTTCGCAGGGTCGGTGGGGGTAGCTGGGAGATGATGGGGGTACAAAAAAAAATCCCAACTAATTTTAGAGGGAACGCATCTAATAAAATGACAGGCGACTAAATGCCCAAATTGGTTAGACAATTTTTTTGTGGGAGAGGCCCTAAGCCCGAAATACTATATGTTTTATGGTGCCATTTGATAAGGTGCAGCTCATGCACATGGTCCTGCGGAAATTTATTAACCTCTCTCGCTAATGGACAACTTCAGCCGCCCCATTTGACACTTCCTGTACCACACGTTCATCATACTCTTATCCCAAGGCTAAAACCGTTCAAAGGGCTTGGTTAAAACTCCAAAGTTAATTGAATTGGCTAAATATGACACCAATGGCTCAAGATTTCATGTTTAAGTTAACTTTAAACAAATCTTTTGCCACTTTGTTCTCTAATACCTCTAATCTTATAATAAGTCTTTGTTCGGGAAAAAAATAGTGATAGCGAATAAGCTAGTAGATAGCAAATAAGTTTATAGTGGATAGTGAATAAGCTAGCTGGTAGCGGATAGCTAATAGCGGATCAGTTAGCTGATAGCAAATGAAGTGTTTGGTATAATTAACGATTGAACTATCTGATAAATGTAAAATGACATAAAATGACATATTTAATTAATAATTAGATTTATTTAATCAATCTAAAATATGTATAAATTGTTTTACTATAAATTCATGATAATTAATTAACAATTAAGATATTTATAGACTAAATTTTTAAAATTTATATTTTAATAGTCTAATTTATATATTTACTTGATATTTTAATTTATTTTTTTAACTTAAATTAGTGGTCTGTAGTTTTAAGAATTGCAGAGTAGTTTTTTGGAAGCTTAGAAATAGATGGAATAACTGATTATTCTGGATTAGACAAATGAACTTCGTTTGCACTCACATTTATAGAGAGCATAATGCCTATGCCGATAAGCTTGCAGGCCATGAGACTAATTTAAGTGATTTTTTTTTTTTGAGATTTAATTTAAGTGGTTTTATTTAGTGGAATCTTATTCCAAGCTTCATTTCTGAGGATTTTTTCATGAATATGGTTAGAAGTGCCTAACCTATAGGTTTTGCTAATTTCTTTCTTGGGACAAGTGTTCTTCCTTTGATGGATGTGTTTCCTCTGACTTCCTATTTTTGGTCTGCTGCAAATGATTGTTAAATGCTTTGGTGCCAATCTGGCTGGGACGAGAGTCACTATAGTGATGTTTTTGCATACCTCTATAGGATTGTTTATATTTCCTTTCAGTTATATGTTTGATTATGCTCATGGGTATTAATTTAGTCCCCCCATGTTTTATATTTATTTTATCTTCTTTATTAATAAAATTTAGGGGAGAATACTCTTTTTCCTTCTTGGTCTTTTTTCCCTAAGGAAGATTTTGCATTAGAATGTTTTAACGAGTCTCTATATCCTTTTCTTTTGTTTAAAAAAATTATAGTCTAATTTATTTATTTACTTAAAAGTCTAATTTATTTATTTACTTGATAACTAAACTCATTTATTTATTTATTTATTATCAAATAATTATTTTTTTAATAGTGTAATTTATTGCTTTAAATTTTTATTTTATATATGTGTGAAAAAAAAGAGGTTAACCAAATTGAAAGGGAATAAAAACACAAGCAAGTAAGTAACAACAGGTGGCTAGTGGACGTTGGTGCAAGTGCAACAACGCTATAAGGAATCTAAACAATTTTATTTTACTCTATTGAGGACGGAAAAGGAATATTTTAAAAATAGTGAGGGTAAAAAAGGCTAAAAAGATGAAACGCTATAAGCTATAAGCTCAAACGCTATTTGAAGTAGCGTTTCAAAAAACGCTATAAGCTACCCAAAACGCTAACTGCTAATGCTTGCGAAACGAGTCTAATTTTTTCCATCCGCTACAAGAAATTTAATTTCATAACAAGTCAATGCCATGAAATCATTCTGCATTGCTATTAGGGTGAGGGGATGGCGCGCCCTAGTTCAAAACAAGAAAGACCTTCGGCTCTTTGAGCACATCATTTTACATTACTGTTATTACATACATTAATATTTGCCGCAATATATTTTTTGGACGGAAAATAACTTTGGAGACAAAAAAGGAAAGGATATAGTATTTCATTGACATAGTCTTAAAAAAATGGAGAGGTGGTCGAATTTCACATAAATCATAGAGACAGAAAAAACATTTTTTTTTGGTTCGGATCATTTGAGAGTTAAAAAATTAAACTAGAAATAAATAAGGTAGACGTGTGAAAAAACAAGTGGTACTAATAGTGGTGTAACGATAGCACTATCTTCAAAAACATTATAAGGCTATGTTTGACAAAAAATAGCGAATAACGGATAAGCTTATAGCGGATAGCGGACAAACTAGCTGATAACGAATAACATATAGCGGATAGTTGATAACGGATAAACTACCTGATGGCGAATAAAGTGTTTGGTAAAATTAGCAGTTTAACTAGCTAATAAATATAAAATGGCATAAAAGGATATGTTTGATTAATGGTTAAATTTATTTAATCAATATAAAATATGCATAAATTATTTTGCTTAATTGTCAAATTTATATATTTATATGAAATTCTAATTTATTTTTTCCTTAAAACTCATGATAGTCTAATATATTTATCTACTTGAAAGTCTAATTTATTTACTTGATAACTAAACTAATTAATTAATTATCAATTAATTATTTATTTTAATAGTATAATTCATTACTTTAAATTTATATTTTATAGATTCGTGTGTGAAAAAAAAAAGGTTAACTAATTTAAAATGTACAAGTTAAATTAAACGTCAAGTGTAACAAAAAAATGTAGAAAGTAACAAAAAAAACAAGCAAAACGTGAGGTGAGGGTGAGGTGACATAGGTGAATTACGAGGGATATTAATTTTTTCATTTTACAGGATAGAGAAGGAATATTGTAAAAATAATGAGGGTAAAATTGATTAAAAAGATGAGACGCTATAAGCTATAAGCTCAAACGCTATTGAAGTAGCGTTTCAAAAAATGCTATAAGCTACACCAAAAACGTTATCCGCTACTGCTTGTCAAACACCTCTAATTTTTTCTATCCACTATAAGCTAGTCAAATCCGTTATAAGCTAACGGATCTGACTCGCCAAAACAGAGCCTAATTAGACTCTTGGGTGTGTTGGAGAATTTCAAAGATTGTCGGAGTTGGACGAAGGGGTGAAGAACAAGAATGAAAGCACCAATAATACGATTTACATGTTAAAGAACCGCTAAATAAGCCTCTGAGTTTCTTTGTCACTTAGTTCCATAAATAAGATAACAAACTGCTAAGTGATAGTGAGAAAGTCTTGTATTGTCACAACACTTCTAGACACACATTTAGGGTGAGTTTGTTTGATGTGAAAGAGGGAAGAGAGAGTCGTTTTCTCATGTTTGGTTAAGGGGAGAAATGGAAAGAAGAGAGAGAGAGAGGGATTGTTCTAGTGTTTTTTGCAATCTCTCCAATTGTGGGAAGAAAGTGCGGAGAAAAGGTCAATAATTATGTTTTTACTATTTTACCCTTACTTTATCACATCAATTTCTTAAATCTTTTCATTAGTTAATTAAATTAAATAACTAAAATAAATATTTAACTAATTAAATTAAACGATTAAAATAATTATTTAGCAAATTAAAATAAATATTTAGCTAATTTAAGTAAATAATTAAAATAACTATTAAGTTAATTAAATTAAAAAATTAAATCAAACACATAGGGGTGTTTTTGTCATTTCAAAATTAGTAATTTTTCTCTCTTTCGCTCCAACCAAACCAAGAGACACAACTCTCCCCCTATTTCTCTTCTCTTTTCCTTAAACCAAACAACACTCCTAATCTACTCTATTTCTCACATCTTTCTCGCTTCCCTCACTCTCTCTTCTCTCTTTCTCTCTTCCCTCTTTCTCTTCTAATTCAAACACACAGTTAGAGCACACACACAAATAAGAAAAGGGAAAAAAGTTATATACATTTTAAAAATAAATAAATAATGTGTTTGGCGCCAAAAAATGGGAGGGGCTCACCGAGACTTTCATGAGTTTATATTTTTAAGATAAGATAAGATAAGATAAATGAATTTGGATCATCTACTTCCAAAATCACTAACCAATACACTCACAGTACACGTTAATATTTTCCCTCATTTTATCAACTCCATATGGTAATGTATACTGAATAGAATAATGGTACGATTAAAACATTAACGGTAAATTTTTTTTTTTTGAGATTAATTAACGGTAAATTTTGTCATAATACGAATCGAGGTTATTTTGTGGTTAAGTATCTCTCGGGCCATCTCAGGCATTAAAATACTGTATAGTACTACTCCATAAGAAATTAAGATAGTGGTAGTAGTGCTAGTGCATACAAATGAGTGTGGTAAATCTTCAAAATGACAAGTCCCGGGGAGAGCTTCTTCTGTATATTTTGTGGCTCAAGGCGCCATGCTAAAATGCAACGTAACTGCGCCTAGAAGGCGATGTAATATTGTTTGTTGACTTGTGCTATCTATGCCTTGGTAAACATCACTTCTTCCCCCAAAAATAATTAAGAATGATGTTAATTACTACTAATCCCATTACTCTATTTAAATGTTTATTAATAACTATAATAAGACTTCGATAATCGGTCATGTCGTCTTCTCTTCTTAGAAAAATTGTATTGTCCAGCCTTGCTCACCTGTTGTGGTTGTTTTTAACTTTTGTCACATTTGTGTTCACACAGCTTTGTCAGCGTAGAGGGCAGTACCCAAGATATCAGAAAGCTAACAATCTGTGTTCAATTTGTCGCTTATGCTAATCTCCACCAGATTTTTTTGTTTGTTACATGCATACTCTCTCCATTTCAAAATGAATGTTGTTCAACGTTTTTAACTTTTTATTACACACATTAAGAAATGTAACTACTAGAAGAAAGATAATAGATATTTTACCAAATTTTCCTTATCAACTATTAGTGTCTTTTTCATTATCATTAATCCAAGTAGAAATAATATTTTGAAAGTAGTGTACATATATAGAGGGTACAATCGGAAATAAGTAATTAATATATACCTTGAAAATTGAAAATGTCATTCTCAAACAATTTCTTTTGTTAAAGTGATACTCATTCTGAAACGAAGAAAGAAATTTTTTTTCTAACTGGATTTCCACTTTTAGTCGCCAATATTTTTTTTTTCCAACTTTTAGTCTTTATTTATATTTCTAGTTGCAGTTTTTTAGTCTATTAGGTTAGTGTTTAGCTTACGTACAAACTATAACGCCGGAACCTATCACATTATTTTTTAATGATTATGATGTCAAATCACATATTTCTCTTAAATTTTGAACTTTATTTTCAAAACTATTACTATACTCTGCATCCGCATATGCCGATCGCGTTATGTATACGTGATACGATTACCTCAAATAGAAACGTTAATTTGAAATCTCATTAATCTAAAATCAATTGTAAAATATAGATGATTATAAATACGCCAAAACAAGAAAAGAATGTGTTGTTGCATATTATTAATTACTAATTAGCATCAAAACACTTTCATACAAAATAAATATTATTCCAAACAAGAAAAATAAACAGAAAAAAGAAGAAAAACATTCTTTACGAGGTTCTATCATATTTGCATGTGTTCCAAAGCATTCTTGTAATAGGAAAAAATGATTTGGACCTCAAGAGAGGCTCTAAAACATTAGAACATAGTTGGAGCTACATACCAGATTCATATAAAAAATTGATTGATATCAGATTCATATCAACAATTAGACTTTATATACATTGCATATTCATATAAAAAACTATATTGTATATAGGATTTTGCGGTTTGGTTTGATTCGGTTTCTATAATCAAAATCGCGAACCGACCCGAACACTGCGGTTCACTAATAATAAAAACCAAACAGAACCAATAAGAAGCGAACCAATATATGGTTACAAATTAAGGAGATTATTTTATCAGGGTGCACATGAGAGAGAATATTTTATTACGGTTACAAATAAATTGACGAACGAGTATTAGAAGCATACTTAAATTATTGTTTATTTTTTTATTTGAGTACCGCATTGCAACATTTACTCCCACGGGAACTACAGCCACATGTACCAACCCTATCATTTTCTTGCAACTTTGTATAGTTGCTTCTATTTTGTTGGTGGTTTTCATCTAACTTTGCATGATACCCATGTGTTTCACCTTCTAATTGTGTTGTTTTTTTTTTCTAATTATTGGTTAAGTTTTTATATTTACACATGATAATATGGATTATGTTATTAAAAAATTTTAAACTTTTTTCTTATTAACTATGGATGTTCAATTCCAATGTCTTTGTTAATGTTCATTTTTATCTCTCTTTTATATGCGGATACCGCTCTACAGTCAGCTGCAGTCGCGGTTCCGCGTCAATATGCCACTTGCTGCTTTTTTAGGTGCTTCTATCTTATTGGTAGTTTCCATCTAACCCTCTGCATGATATCCACGTGTTTAAGCTTCTATTTGTGTTATCTTCTTTCTTTTGGTTAGTTCGCACTGACATCTATTAGAAACATATTTAAATTAGTCTTTATATTTTTATTTTCCTTTTATATTCGAGTAACGTGTTGAAGTATTTAATTACCTAGGAATTTCAACCCGTTTTACAATAGAACACTTGAACCGGACTCGAGCTATGAGCGGTCGGTTCTTCAAGTGTAGTGAATGTGTCCGGGCTGATACCGCCTGTAGGCTCGGGCGGCTAGTGTACACCTGACAGATTGGTTCCTCTAATGCGATAGACGATTGTATGCTGACGTTGGCTTGTCGCTGAGGTCGTTCTCTAGTCTGCAGCTGGTCGCGTCCAGAGCTCCGCGGGGTGTACCTGCGATGGCACTCCAACGCCCAAGTCAGTAGGGTGATATTAGCGTATAGTAACGGTATGAGACAAAACGTACCTCTCGAATAATGCCTGAGCCCCCATATATAGTGACAGGGGGGTGCCACGCGACCGTCAGATCATGCGTGGGATTCGCTGCACCGTTGATCTCCCAGTCGTGGGCCTCAGTGTGCACTGGTTACTGTTGGGCCGCTCGCGCCGGCCCATTCTTCTTGGCGGGTTGCGACCCGATCCAGTACGTAGCAGAGCCCAATCTTGCTGGGTCGGTCCGACCCGGTTTTCTCGGTTCGCTCCGACCGGCTCTCGATGTGGGCTGCGGCCCAGTCCAGAACAACACTCAATCATCTTCTTTCAACTTAATTGCGTCTATTTTACAGGTGGCTTTCTTCCAACCCTGCATTATACCCACCTATTTCACTTTATAATTGTGTTGTATTCTTTTCTTTCTAATTATGGGTTAAGTTTTTATATTTACATTTAATGAATATGAACTATGTTATTAAAATAGTTTAGACTTTTTTCTTATTATCTACGATGTTCAATTCAATATCTTTGTTTATCTTTCTTTTTAGTTTTAAAATATTCTTATTTAATTTATAGTTATAATTAATTTTTTATTCACAGTTATTATACTATATAATTTACAAACCAGCACTGTTGTCCTAGATGCATAAGCTACTTTGGTACACGGGGGCCGATGTGGTGCTCTCGGGTTCTATTTTTCTGCAGTGGAAAAATTTGGTGTTGGCCATGGCAAATTTTTCTCCTAAGCACGGGTGAATATTAATTTATATTAATCTACTTAGTTTTATTTTAACGAATGTGTTGTTTACATCGTACTGCATAATTTTTCCTTTAATTGATGCGTATTTATAATTTTACATTTATGTTTTTCCAAGTCCTGTAAATACTTCATAAATAATTGATGCATTTATAAATGTTTAGCATTCCTGTCTCATTTTATACTACTTTTCCTTATATTTGTAATAACTTTGTATGTTAATTTCTTTCAGATAATAAATTTCAGTGTATGGGAATTATTTGTGTTACTTTAGATATTCTTCATTAGATTTATTCACCAAGTTATAATTTTAAGGGCAGACCATGCAGAACAGTTTCTAATAAAGACTATTAATGAAATATATAATTATCCAAACTCGAAATACATTAAAGCTGAATAATACTTTTTATTCAACAAAATTGAAAATTTGTCAAATTTGACATAAAAGACAAATATATCTGAATCTTTATTTGTGGTATAGTTCTTTAATTCACCTTCTTATTGATAGACTGTGCGGTGAATTGATTTTTTAAGATATAAATTGGAAGTGAACAATTGTCGTCTTTCAATCACGCATGCTATGCTAGATGGCTGAAGTATAATTAGTTTAGTACATCTAGGAAGCATGCATACTTTGTCTCAACACTGAACTGTACATGGTAATTTTGCATGCTAGCCATCTGTTCTAAAAATAGTTACTCTTCAATTCATAGAAAGACACGATTAATTATGTCGAGTCCCACTAAGTTAGTCTATTTGTTACATTTTGCATTTTTTAAACTACAGTTGAACTTCGTCTACCTATAAAAGAAGAAGCGACATTGATATTTTCATATTGCTCTTTCCATTCTATAATCAGTCCTTATATTTATTCACTTTGATGTGAAGGTCGAAGCTTCATTTTCGGTATTTCTGTCCATTTTTAGAATTATCCAATATATTATAAAAATGACATAAATATCTATAATGGAATTCTTGATCTTCTAAATTATAAATATTTCCATCTTTCTATTGAGCTTTTCGGTCATTAAAAATGAACAAAAATACCGACATACAATTCATTCACGTGAAGCATTCATATCATCTTGGAAGTGTAGAAGATGAGAAGGAGAGTAAATTTGTGGTTTCGAAAATTAATGCTATCTTCTACATGTATTGAATAAATATGTATATGAATAAGTTAAAGACAATTGGTATGATGTTCGATTATAAAGAGACATGTGATTTCATTTGAAGGCATCTAATAGCAGTGATTTCGTTTAAACGCATCTGATAAGAATATATTCCTAAGTCAATTGTTATATTTAGTCTTAAATATTAATGTTTATCATCATATCCTATTGATTCTTTTTTCACCATATAGTTAACATGAATATTTGCTCCTTTTGTTCATTTTTGAAATAACTAATACACAAATATCCATAACTCTCTAAGATCAATTATTTCTATTTTGATCCTTCTGTCATTTTTGGGACGTAAGAAAATATCCCCAAAAATGAACAGAAAGATCAAGAAAGAATACCCTCAAAGAACATACTAACTATAATAAAAATTAGAAAGCTTTATATATAATAAAAATGAGATAACTCAACCCCCTGCTCCACTTTTATAGTTGGGTGGATTTGAATTAACCAATAAACAAATTCAACTCTAGCTGGATGCTAAACACGTCTATATGTTTGTTAAGCCCACGTGTTCATAAATTATTTCTATCCATATACCAATTATTAACGTGTCACCATTACATGCAATGTTGTTGAGTCAGGTTAGGGAAATTACAGGTAGCAGAAACAACACATTCAAATTTTCAAAACTTACAATAGTGCATATATAAGAAAATAATAGTATATAATAGTAGAAACATTTCCTGAACCAACACACCGTTTATCCAATCAAAGTGTAGAAGTGTTAATTGTTTTCGATCCTCTCTACGATTTCTTATTACTTCGATGGTGAATCATGTATTCATAAAATATATTCTATAAAAGAATTCATTTATGTGAACGAATTTATTCTATGAAATACTTTCCAAAAAAATATATTAACAATCATGATAGTAGTAGTAGGTATAGCGTAAGCACGTGCGAAGCACGGGTCAAATGACTAGTTTTTTTATATATCAGTGCAGTTGTCCAGTGTTTTTTTATGAATCAGTGCAGTTATCTCATAGTTTAAATTGATGATTTGAGTTGATTAGTAGATTATTGTAGATAGTAAAAGATAGATAGTAGATTATCAATAACAAATATTTATCCCGTATTTTTTTATATATGAGTAACAATTATTTGTCATTTTTTAGGTCTTAGTGACAAATATTTGTCGCATGTGTTTTAAATATTAATCAGTTTAAATAGTCATTAAGCCTTTTTGTTTTTTTAGGCAAAACCACCACCAATAGGGGCGGAATTCGCCGATCTACTCAACTGTTCAAAGGTCCATCTTCATCAGGCCATTCTTCGTCCATGTTCAGGCTCAGTTTCCATTTTCTCTCTCCTTAAACACTGTTCAGTCTAGAAACCCATCTTTCAGGTCAAATCATCGTGCACCGCCACCACCATCAGAACCGCTTATGCAGACCGGCCTACCACCGAAATCTCGCTCCCATCTCCGCTGTCACGCGTCGTCACGCGCGGAAATAGTGTCAGTGTCTTTGTTTCACGTTCGTCAGCAGTACCGGCGCGTGGAGGCGCGTCCGGCCACCGTTCTTGTGGTTCTTTTCATCGCCGGCGTTGCCTCTCTCTCCTGGTCCTGGATCTTGGGTTATTTATTGAGTTTGGTCCCTGGTTATACGTGGTACAGTACAAACTACCCTTTCTCTCTCTTGGTTTAGGCATTTTCTGGTAGATATTGCTTGTTTAGGTACTGTTGAACAGTGTTTATACTGTTCTTGGTCTGTCTCTAATTTGTTTCAGTGCTCTTGGTCTGTTTCGGGTTTGTTTCAGTGTTCTTGGTCTGTTTCTAGTCTGATTTAGTCAAGATATATCAATTCTTGGCCCTCTGTTTCTGCATTTATGTTACATCAACTGCTCAATCATTGTGTATCGCTTTCGGATTTGGTTTCACGCATCTTTTTGTTTCAGGTTGTTCATTGGTTCCAGTTTTTGTTTGTCATCTGTCCAAGTCACTCTTATCTAATGTGCTTTCTGCCTTGTCAGTCTCTAATGGCAAGCTCTCTAGTTAACAATCCGAGCACACTATATAGATAGTCTTTGGTAGTCCCGCTGTCCAACCACAGTCAAGGTTGAGTCATCGGTCCCAATCACAGATGAAATAGTCTGTTGGTAGTCCCGTTGTCCAACCACCGTCAAGGTTGAGTCGCCGGCCCCAATCACAGATGAAATAGTCCATTGGTAGTCCCGTTGTCCAACCACGTCAAGGTTGAGTCGGCGGCCCCAATCATAGATGAAATAGTCCATCGGTAGTCCCGCTGTCCAAGTTGAGTCATCGGCACCAGTCACATATGAAATGTTTCAGTTTGGTTTGGAGTTGTTAGACCTTCAGTTAGGACTTCAGCTGCTGTAAGCGCTGGTCCAATATTGTTTTTGGTTTGGATCGGAGTTGTGACATTCTCCTATTTGAGTTTCAGCAGTGAGTGCTGTCTCAATAATATTTAAGTTGGTTTCGAAGATGTGACACTTCCTGTGTAGGTTTCAGCTGCCAATGTGAGCACTTGCTTAATATCTTCAAGTTTGGACTTCAACTGCCAGAGTGAACATCGGTCCAGTTTGGTTTAGTTTGATGTGGTGACACCTTCCGATTATGCTCTCAACTGTCATGTACCGCTGGCCCAATACTGTTGCAGTTTGGTTTTTCTTCTTCAAGGGCATATTTTGTAACAAGCTAAAAGCTTAATAAGCTTTAGCTTGAGGGGGAGTGTTAGAATATAAGAAAATATTATATAATATCATGCTATTATGTTAGAGTATCATAGTCAGATTGGTTTCTTATCTTAGAGTATCTTAGATTATCTCTTAGGATAAGTTTTCATATTACGTCATTATTATTATGATTTGTTTCCTGATTTAGTTATTTAGGGTTGAGTCTATTTATCCCTATAAATAAGGGTTAGTGTTTAGTCTTTGTAATCAGTCAATCAAGCTATTATCAAATATATTCAAGTCATTATTATTTCAACAAACTAGTAACTATAAAACTAACTCTAACCGAATTACCTAACAAACTAACAATAACTACCAAGCTATATATCTAATATTATTAGATATATAGCTTGGTAGTTATTGTTAGTTTGTTAGGTAATTCGGTTAGAGTTAGTTTTATAGTTACTAGTTTGTTACATATTAGTTAGGTGAGATTGGATCTATATATATAAGGTCAAACTCTCATTGTAATCAATCAATCAAGCTATTATCAAATATATTCAAGTCATTATTATTTCAACAAACTAGTAACTATAAAACTAACTCTAACCGAATTACCTAACAAACTAACAATAACTACCAAGCTATATATCTAATAAATAGTAGTTTTCAAAAATTATAATTATCAATGGCAAATATTAATCCCGTGTTTTTTTATATATCACTGCAGTTATCCCCGTGTTTTTTATATATCAGTGCAGTTATCTGATAATTTCAATTAATTATTTTAGTTGATAGTAGATTATAGTAGATAGTAAATTTGTTAGATAGTAGATTATCAATAAAACATAATTGTTTTAAATATTAATTAGTAATTTAAATAATCATTAAGTCTGCTTATTTTTTAGATAGTAGGTTTGTAGTAGTAGACTTCAAAAATTTTAATTATCAATGATTGTCACAGATAAAGATTGTCACAGATTTTTTTTTTATAATTTTATTTTATTCCTTGAAGTTTTAAATCTTGCACTCAGATCCTCCACTTTTTTACTTCTAACAGTTAAATAAAGACTAAATTCATAAATTTGTTCATAAATTTATATGCTCTATTTTACTTAATCCCCAAAGTATATAAAAATACTAAATAGTTCTCGAAGTTTGTGAAATCTGTCAAACTAGTCTCTATAAATTTTTAAAAAATTGTCTCATTATCGTTATAAGGGACTACTTATAAAATTTCAGGATTTAATTTGACTGATTTCACAAACCTTAAAAACTATTTATTATTTTTATATACTTTAGGAGATGAATGTAAGATTAGAAATTAAATTGATGATTTACTTTTAAATAAATTTTGAGATAAATAATTTAACTTCTTAATTTTAGTAAATAAAATGAGAATATTTTAAAATATTTAATAGTATTATAAACTGATAATCTTGCTGATGAATTTTTCTCTCGCATCCCTGACTAAGGGTCCTGGTCCGTCACCAGAAACGAGTCATACAAAGTTTTTTCCCTCGACTCATTTACAAGTTTGTTTGGTCTCATAATCATCTTTAAAATCAAATTTAGAAAAGAGTTAAGTATCATTTTGGTCCCTGTAAATACAAAGAATATCTATTTTCGTCCCTACAATTTTTTTAAAAGCCCTTGCAAATTATAAAATGATCCAATTTAGTACTTGAAGTCATTTTTTATAGCTGATATGTCAACTTTTTTTTGACGGATGATGTGTCACATTTTAATGATGTTGCCATTGGTGACATGGATATGATGCCTAGATGGACTGCCACGTCATCTAAAATCCCTAATATTCCCAATTAGTTCCACTATTTCAAACAAGTTTTGTTATTATCTTTAAAAATAAAGAATAGATAAAATAAGGTTTCACCGTTTTCAAACCCCTCTTGGATTAACGAGATGAATTTTATTATACTCCTAAATTAACTAACCGTATTCAGTGAATAGGGAGGGAGGGGAGGATAGGTCCGTTGCATGTTAGTATAAAAATAGGCCTGGCTTGGTTGGGTGACCATCCAAACAAACAGTACATGTGTTGTTGCAGTATTCTTTTCTTGCCTTTGCCAACAATAACCTCTCTCTCTCTTTCTCTCTCTCTCTCTCTCTGGTTACATCTTCATCTCTTCGTTTTTACCCAGTACAGCCCTCTGTGATTTTGCTGAAAAATATCAGTCTTTTCCGTTAGTTTACCATTTCACAACTATACAAAGTAAGTACGGTGCACTCAAAGCCAACGCCAGTGCAAAGCAGAGAACAGCTAAGGTTGTGTTTTTTTCTTTCACCCAAAAGACACTGTTAATTAAAAACAAACACTGTTTCTTTCTTTCTTTATTTTCTTTCTTCCTCCTTCAAATTCAACTTTTCCTCTGCCCCCACACTTCACACTTCACAGCTCTCACTCATATCCCTTCACTTTTTTTCGTACCTTCTGTCCCCTCTCTCACCCAACCCAACTTGTGCCCCTTCATATTTATTTTCTCTCCTTTATAACTTCACTTTCCTCACCTCCTTCTTCCTCTCCCTTCCCTTAACATTCCTTATTCTCTCTTCATTAAAGAAAATTAATATCTCACTCTTCAACTTCCACCGTTTTTCACTCTTCAAGAAACTAATACAGAAGCTTTTCCACTCCAAAAACCAACATGAAAATGAAGAAATATACTCACCATCTCCACCACACTAAAGAAGACTCTCCCAACCATCCATATCCAAAAGTGGTGAGGATAACTATGACTGATAAAGATGCTACAGACACTGACTCCTCCACCGACGACGAAGGACCTTCCACGCGCCACCGAAATACAAAGTTCGTCAACGAGATTATCTTCAAGCCATCGCGGTGCACGAGCGAGAATGACGAGAATGAAAACGGTGGCGTTTCCAGGAAGAGAAGAAACAGGGCTGCCGGAAAACCTAGAGTTCCGAGTAGTCGGAAAATGAACTCCGGGAAGAAATTCCGAGGAGTGAGACAGAGGCCGTGGGGGAAATGGGCTGCAGAGATAAGAGACCCAACGCGAGGTGTACGGATTTGGTTGGGTACGTTTGAAACTGCAGAGGAAGCGGCGTTGGTGTACGACAACGCGGCTATTAAGCTGCGTGGACCTAACGCGCTCACTAATTTTTTAACTCCACCTGCCACGTCACCAGAGAATGAAAAACAACCGGCAAATGTAGGTAACAACGGTTACAATTCCGGTGAAGAATCTCAATCTCAGCACAAGAATTTGTTTTCTCCTACCTCTGTATTTCAGTGCTGCTCTTCCTCAGAAGAAAATGTAACGGCTAAAGAAGAAGAAAACTCAAGCGTGTCGGAGAATCTGTGCGAAAAGATGCCATTGCCAACCACTACTAAGGTAAAATCTGAGTCAATATTTTCGATTCCAAGTGATATACTATTTGACTTCAAAAGTTCTTCGCTGGAGAAAGATGTGTTTGAGAACTTCAAAAGCTTACCGGAGAACAGCTTCTTCTACGAAAATGATTTGTCTGAGAATTTCGATTTCGGTTTTGAAAGTTGGCATACACACAAGGAACGTGACTTCTTCCAAGATATTGACGATTTGTTCGTCTCTGATCCTCTTCTTGCTCTTTGATTTTATGAGTTGGTTGCTTGATTATATTATAACTATAATAACTATAATTATAATTAGGATTTGTTCTCGTCGTTGTGTTGCTTTGTTAATCGGCAAATTTTGTATCGGCGGGAATTAACTATTCTATTAAGTATGCACTAATCTTTTTTTTTTTTTAATTTCCTTTTGGGTGTTGTGTTGTGTTGTAACAGTGAAGTAGTAGTGACTAGTATCACCGTTCGATCCTTTGAACGGTTGAAACAGTTTTGTTTAATTATTATAATATTTAGAAAATTAAAAGTTTGGGATATAAGTGCTCTGGTTGTTGTACTGGCGTTGTTTTAATTATTTTATTTATATGTTCACCGATTGTCTTTTTAAAGGAACTAAGCCGTAGACATTAAATATTATGTTTTAGAAAGTCATTAATATTTCTAAACAAAATAGGCAGTGTACATTCATAATAAGTAAAAATATCTATTGCGTTTTGGTCGTTCTTGGTGAAACCTTCAAAGGAGGGTCCTTCAAAATCAAATGCGATCCACCAAATGAAATTATTTCTAGTGGTAGGAGGAGCCTAGGAGGCTTCTTCAAAGTTCCAACATGCTAACAGCCCCACTCATGTGTGTGGGAGACTGATTTTGGAGAATAAATTAAAATATTTCCTATTTCAAAACTATTTTTATTCGATTCAAATGTATAGTACTTTGGTTATTTTCCTTGAAACGTCTCAGCTTCGACTCTTATAATCTAAAAATTAAGCATTTATACTTTTATAGAGTTTTTCTCACATAAATAGGACACTCAATTTTACTCATATTAGTTGAATTACGGTATGAATTTTAAATAGTATTGTGGAGACTTGTTCTGTAATTTACTTCCGATCTTAACGAGTTGTCCGAAGTAGTTGTTAGATGTCGTCCTTGGTCAGTGATGTTCGATCTTGAGATGGCGGTGTTGTACCCGCAAGAATACTCCGACGCTCAAGTCAGTATTTTAATGAATCAAAGTTGGTTTGAGAAATTGCATGCATTTAATGATCATTGAATGTGGTGTTTATAGAGTTTGAGTGAAGTTTGCTTTGATGATCCCGAACCATCAAATCTTGCTGAGGTATCTGAACCGTTGATTGATTGCGTTAGATTTTCTGGATATGGGCTGCTTGGTTAATGGGCCTTGCAGGGGGTGTAAATATCAGTGATACCATTACCATAACAGTGGCCCCCCAAGTCTGGTCGCCTGAGAGGCAATCTTGACTTGATAAGCTGATGCGACCTTACGTTGTCGGTAGGTGTTTCGTGTGGAAGTTTCATTTATTCTAGGGATAGCGATCTTGATTGTTAAGTCGATCATGAGAAGTACCGAGCTCGATTTATTGACCGATCGTGAGATGTACCGAGCTTTTCTTTGAGGGACTCAAAAAGGCGGCTATTTTTCGTTGAGAAGAGGAATCAACGCTTCGTATTCTGTGTCAGACATTAAATGCTTCTGACACGGCGCGTATTACGATGGTGGCTAATGATGGTGACGTATTGTTTTTAGTGCGTGAACTTTGGATTTTGATTGGACGATTTGATTCGACTTCCAGGCCCATCCCATGATATTCACCCCACTATAAATAGGAGGTCACATTCTTCCATTTTTGTTCCTACTTAACTCCTTCTGCTCTGATTACCGGTCTTGAGTTGTCGAGCTTCTCTTCGAGTAAAGCGGACTCGGCGATAGTTTAAAGCATTTCAAGTGGAGCTCAACTGTAGATTGACAAGCAAAAATTTCTTTCAGACCCGATCATCTCTTCTGCTTCATTTCGAGGTTAGTCTTTAATTGTTTTCTATTTGTTTTGCGTTTTGGATCCCACAAGTCCTTTATTTATTCGCTCAGAGTGGGGGCCGTCGGGCCGTCGGGTCGGGTTCTGACTTGCTCGCGAACCCATTTGCGACGTTTAATCCCGACATTTCGTCCCCCATTTCTGCAGATTCGACCTGGCGAGGACCGAAGAAACCCTTAGGGATATAACTGAATATCGAAACGAGTTTGTAAAACTCATGGCCTCCGGTGGTGACGTTCCTGAAGATCGGGAGAATCAGACAGCGGTTGCTGCTCCAGACGAGCAAGATCATCCGTCCCCCGCTCTGACAAGTGAGCAAGCTGAGGACGATCTTGATGTTGGAAGTTCTTCTCCTGTTGACGGTGTTAATGAGTCTGACGCGGATGTTGCGGAAGCTATGGAGGAAGATTGCAGGATCGATGTGGTGGCTCTCTCCTCGGAATCAGACGAAGAGGGTCAATCGGGGGGAAGACAGGGGAGTTCGAATACTCTTGAATCAGAGAGCTCTGAATCCGACTTTGGGACGAGCTCAACACCCGAAGATGACTCTGATCAGGACGACGCTGAGGAACTTCAAGAACGTCTCGGCACAGACCAGTCAAGTACGGGTCGAGCTTCTGATGCTTCAGTTGACGGTTATTCCAGTACTGGTCCTGGAGCTCATGATGTACTGGTGCGAGAGGTTCTCCCTTATGATTGGGTTTCCACCAAGGTTTTGGAAATCGAATCGTTGTTCCGATCTGGCCATAATCTAGGGCCAGTAGCTCAAAAAATCTCTGGGCGCTCTGGAAATATTTGGAGGGTTGAAGGTATGAAAGATGGAGAGCACGTGGCTTCCTGGGCAGGAGAGTTTAAATTTACCATGTACCACGTGACGATCAACGATATGAACATCCGGCCTCCCTTTACCTTTCTTCAACAGACCGTTCTGGCGGAGTTTGACGTAGCACCCTCCCAGCTACATCCAAATGCGTGGGCTTTCCTCCGAGCCTTCGAGCTGATGTGTATTAATCTGGAGAGACCGGTGTCGCCTCAACTTTTCTTCCATTTGTTCGATCTTAATCGGAATAGTGGGGAGGCTAAGACCGGTCACGAGCATGTCAGTCTTCACTTTAGACGAGGCACAAAAATCTTCAGAGCTTATGCGAACTCACTGAGGGGAAGTTGGAAGCAATTGTTTTACGGGGTCGAACCGGTAAATGGCAAGGCCGTCGACTGTGTAGGCAAGTTCAGAGGTGATGGTCGGACTTTGGAGTCCACCAAGTTCCCTATCGGTTGGAGTCACAGTGATTTTAACCGGCCTACACATTCCTACTCCGTCGGCGAGGATCGATTGAGTGCTGAATATCTCCTTACTAAAAAGATTTTGATTTTGATTTCCCAAAGGGTTCCGTATTCAAAGCATAAATATCGAGGTATCCCTACGGATCGTTTAGTCCAGGCCAGGAAGCGGGTGCAAGTGCAAAGGGTTTTAGGTAGATCGTCTTTCTGGAGAGGGCTTTTGTGTATTCGAATTTTCCGCAAATGATATAACTCATTTTTTCTTGTTTTTCAGATACGATGGCACCAAAGAGGCTCGCTTTTCTGAAGAAGTTGGCGATGCAATCAGTCGATGCTGAAGAGGAAGGGGTTCCGTCACAAACATCTCCGCCACCACAGCCCGCTGTCGAGGCTGCCATCCCTTCTGAACCAATCACCATTGTTACCCTGGAAGACCTGGTCAGTGCCGAGGCAGATCGAGGAAAAGGGATCGAGATTTTGTCTGATTCTCTACCTCCTGTTGGGAAGGGTGTCGAAATCCGGACTTCTGTAAAACGAGGACGAGCTGGTGCCGAGGATGAGTTAAGATCGGAAAAGAAGGTCAAAGCTTCGAAGAGATCCAAGCACAAATTTAAGGTCGTTCCTTTGGACGAGAAGTTCCTAGAGCAAAACTTCGATCAATGGCGAGAGGATCCCATTGCAGCATCGTCCCAGATCTTTGTGAATCATGCCGACGTTCATAAGATCGAGAAGCAGAAGTATGAGAAGCAACCTAAAGGTAGGCTCCTTGTTAATTCTGACGGTTTTGTAGATTCGTTTATGATTTTCCTCTTAGTTTTGATACCTTCCTTGTTATGTCTGTAGATTTGTTGGAGGCCGAGAAGGTCAAACGTGTCAAACTTTTGGAGGACATGTCTTTGAGGACCAACGAGCTGGCCCATGTCAAGTCCGAATTTCGAACTTTGAAGGAAGGCCAAGAGGTTCTCGCAGCGTTGAAGTAATCTGCCCTGCGTCGTGCCGAGACTGCTGAAGCTCGTGTGAAGGAGCTTGAAGATCGGGTGAAAGCTCTAGAGGAGTCCGAAGCTGAGGCAAAAAGACAGGTGAGGAGTTTAGAAGATCGTATTGCCGAGCTGGAGGATGACTTGAAGAAGGCCTCGGAAGGGAGGGTGGAAACTAGCACCGATCCTGAAGCCCGGATTGCTGAATTTCAAGCTCAACTAGACAAGAATCAAGCTGCCCTTCAACAAAGCAAAAAAGATGCAAAGGAGGCTGCTGAAGTGGCAATTGAGATGCATAAGGAAGACTTTGAAGGCGCTCTTCTGCAGGTTCTTTTACTCCATCCTTCGCTTCCACTGGACCGGGCGATCATTCATGCCGATCATGAGGTCGATGGAAACCGCATTATCAAGATCGATTTACAGACAGATGAGAAGACCGTCATCTTTTCGATCTCAGATGTTTAATGATTTTCAGCATTTTTTATCTTTTGCAGAAGTTCTGGGTGTATACTTATCCAATAAAATTTTGCATAGACTCAGAACTTCGTCATGTAATTCGAAATTTTGAGGGCTCGGCCATATCCGAGACGTTTGTAATCGAACATGTTTTAATCGATCTTGATTTTCGATCTCGTCACGAGCTTTATGAATGCTATTTTAATTTTGCAAGTCATGTATGTCGTTTCTAGAGATCGTTTCGCACGTCGTCCTGCAGGGCAGTATACCAGGACTCGGCCCAGATTTAATTCGCCCCGTAGGGGTATTGGCAACTGTGGCCAATGGTCATTCTAAGGACGTTTCGATCCTTGAAGACCTATATCCCTTTGAGATAGTTTACCAAGACTCGGCTCGGATTTACTTGGTCACAAAGAGTTGCGACCGTGCTTGGTCGCTTGGGGAGATCTGAAGATCGGTCCCAGTCTCTTCCGAAGAAGGAAATTTGGTTCCTGCATTTCTGTTTGATGAAATCAGGAATGCGGGAAACGTCGGTAAGGTCCTACGTACAGGGCAGTTTACCAGGACTCGGCCCAGATTTAACTCGCCCTGTAGGGGTATTGGCAACTGTGGCCAATGGTCATTCTAAGGACGTTTCGATCCTTGAAGACCTATATCCCTTTGAGATAGTTTACCAAGGCTCGGCTCGGATTTAACTGGTCACAAAGAGTTGCGACCATGTTTGGTCGCTTGGGGAGATCTGGAGATCGGTCCCAGTCTCTTCCGAAGAAGGAAATTTGGTTCCTACATTTCTGTTTGATGAAATCAATAATGTGTGGAACGTCGGTAAGGTTACCGTTTTTCATTTAAATGAGTAACTTGATTCACAAAGATCGGCGCACCCTTATATGGTGTCCTTCTAGAGAGATTGATACAATTTCCGCCCTTCGAGTTGGGGGTTTTTAAATGTAATAACTCTTTAGTTTTGTTGCATTCCAAGTTCTTTCAATCTTTTTTCCTTGGAGGGTCTCCAATTTAAAAGCTCCCTTACCGGTCTTAGACGTAACACGGCAATATCCTTCCCAATTTGGTGCGAGCTTTCCTTGGGAGGCATTTTTTAGACCAACATCAGCTCTTCGGAGTACCAGATCGCCCAGCTCAAAATCTCTGGGAAAGACTTTAGCATTGTACCTGGTTGTCACACCTTGCTTGACGATTGCTTCTCGGAGTGAGGCTCGACCCTGAATTTCGTCGATGAGATCGAGCTCCTCTCTTAAGGCTTGGCTATTATCGTTTCGAGACTTGGGGTTTGCCGTTCTCCAGCTGAGTTCGCCAATCTCGACGGGAATGACCGCCTCGCTGCCGTAAGAGAGCCGGAACGGCGTCTCTCCTGTAGAGCTTTGAGGGGTAGTCCTATATCCCCAGAGGACATAAGGTAGCTCTTCTACCCAGTTCCCTTTGGTGTCGTCCAGACGTCGCCTTAGGCCGTTTAGTATTACTTTGTTCGCCGCTTCTACTTGCCCGTTGGTTTGAAAGTGTTCCACCGAAGTGAAGCGGTGCTTGATTTTTAGGTCGGACATCAGCTTTCTGAAATCTGTGTCAGTAAATTGAGTTCCATTGTCTGTTACCACTACCTCGGGGATCCCGAACCTGCTCATGATGCTTTTTTTAAAAAACTTGATGTAGTTTCTTGCAGTGATGGTAGCCAGGGGGTTCTGCTTCTATCCATTTGCTGAAATAATCGACTGCGACGATTAAGTACTTGATCTGGCCTGGAGCTGTCGAGAGTGGCCCCAGAAGGTCTATCCCCCACCATGCAAATGGCCATGTGGAGGACAAGCTTGTTAGATCAGTTGGAGGAGCTATGTGGATGTTGGCGTGAATTTGACATTTTTTGCATTTTTTTACATAGGCACTAGCATCAAATGCCATGGTCGGCCAGTAATATCCAGCGCGGAGAGCCTTCCGAGCCAAAGAACGGGCTCCAAGATGTTGACCGCAGATTCCCTCATGAATTTTTCCTAAGACATAAGCTGTTTCCTCTCCCTCGATGCATTTTAACAATGGGGAAGAGAGACTTCTTTTGTACAACGTTCCATCAATTACTGAATAGGCAAAAGCTTTCCTCCTGATGATTTTAGCGTCGTTTGCGTCCGGGGGCTCTACCCCTGCTACGATGTACTCTAAGATCAGGACGATCCAACTGTGAGTTTCTTCAATTATGCAAATGGTCGAGGCAAACTCAGGCTCGAGGGATACACTGGGTTTGCGGAGCATTTCTTGGATAAACGTTCTGTGATTTCCAGGAGCTTTAGTGCTTGCGAGCTTGGAGAGGATATCAGCTCTTTGGTTCTCCGTTCTTGGCACGTGTCTCACTTCACTTGTTTCAAACTGAGCTAACAACACCCGTACCCGAAGCAGATATTTCTGTAGGATCGGTTCTTTGGTCTCGTATTGGCTGCCGATTTGGGAGACTACCAATAGAGAATCGGTGTACAGATTTACCCGAGGGACTCAGAGGTCAATTACCAGGCGCAGACCGGCGATGCAAGCCTCGTATTCCGCTTGGTTATTCGAGGTCGGGAAACTAAAAGTTAGAGAAACTTCAATGGCGATGCCGTTCGGGCTCTCTAACATGATTCCAGCGCCACTTCCTTTTGGGTTAGAGGATCCATCGACATGTAGGATCCAGGTATCGTTTTCGATGTTCGCTGGTGTCGTTTCGGCCACGAAGTCCGCCAGGACTTGTGCCTTCATAGTCGTTCGGGCTTCGTATTTGATTCCGAACTCTGATAGTTCTACTGCCCACATGATCATTCTTCCCGCGAGATCGGGCCTATGCAGTATTTGCCTGATGGGGTAATTAGTCAGCACGACCACCTGGTGAGCGACAAAGTAAGGTCGAAAACGACGAGCTGCGTAGATGAGAGCCAGAGCGATCTTCTCGACCTTCTGGTAGCGACTCTCTGATCCGTGTAGAGCTTTGCTCGCAAAATAGACTGGGCTCTGTCCTATTTTTAACTCTCGCACAAGAACGGCACCTAAGGCTTCATCTGAGATTGCTAGATATAAATACAGAGTTTCACCTTCGCTCGGTCTAGTCAAGATCGGAGGTTCGGAAAGGACCTTCTTGAGCTGGTTTAAGGCCTCATCTTGCTCGGAAGTCCATTTGAAATCCTCTTCCTCTTTTTTAAGTAGTTTGAACAGGGGAAGAGATTTGAACGCCGCGTTTGATATGAAACGAGATAAGGCGGCGATCATGCCGTTAAGCTTCTGGACTTCTTTCTTGGTTGTTGGAGTTCGCATTTCTGTCACGGATCGACATTTGTCAGGGTTTGCTTCGATTCCCCTTTCTGTTAGTTAAAAACCGAGGAATTTCCCTGCTCGAACTCCAAAGGTGCACTTCACTCGGTTTAACCTCATATTATTTTTCTGGATTTCGGAGAAGATCACTCTAAGGTCGCTAATGTGTTTGTTATCGTCCCCACTCTTGGCGATCATGTCGTCGAGGTAGACTTCAACACTCTTGCCGATTTGTTTTTGGAATACTTTGTTCATCATTCTTTGGTAGGTAGCTCCGGTGTTTTTTAAACCAAAAGGCATGACACGGTAAGCGAAGTTACCTTGGTCGATCATGAAAGTAGTTTTTTCTTGGTCAGGGGGGAACATGGCGATCTGGTTATACCCGGAATATGCATCCACGAAAGACAATATCCGAAAGCCTGAAGCGTTGTCTACGAGTCGATCAATGCTGGGGACAGGGAAAGCGTCTTTTGGGTGGGCATTATTAAGATCGGTGTAATCCACGCACATGCGCCATTTTGCGTTGCTCTTCCTCACCAGCACCGGATTTGATAACCAGGTTGTGTACTTGACTTCAAAAATGAAGTTCGCTTTTATGAGGTCGTCGAGGGCTTTTGCAGCGGCAATAGCTTTCTCGCTACTTTGAACCCACTTTCTTTGGGCGACCCACTTGGCTTCCGGGTTAACTGCGAGTTGGTGGTAAGCGACTTCAGGAGGAATCCCGGGCATGTCCTCTGCCGACCAGGCGAAGATGTGTGCATGGTCTTTGAGACATTGGGTTAAATCAATTTTGACCTTTTCTGATAGATCAGCCCCGATTTTGATAGTTCTGGTGGGATCTTCGCCGAGCTGTACCTCGACGAACTCTTGGTGTGGTTTATTATATGCAAGTATACATAGTCACACAAGTAATAAAGTGATAAGAAAGGTCGAACCCACAGGGATTATGTATTGTAAATTTTTGTAGTTCAAAGTGTACACTTAGTGTGTCTACACTATTCAGTATTTTTGGTTTGGAGTTTTCAAAATAAGTAAAAATAGTAATAAGCAATAAAATGTGTGAGAAATCAGTGGAAAAAGTAGTTGAGATGTTTTCACCAAGTACTTTACTTCTAAGTGTTTTAATGGAGTATGTAGTGTGGGAACACTGGATGTAGGTGCATCAGTTTGTGCCTTTCAGCACTTCTCTTTAGAGTTTCATTACAAGCTCTTATGATCCTTGTTTTTTACAGTAAAGAAAGGTTTGTCAATTCCTCTCTTGCCTCCTAACAATGATCCAAGTTGCTAAATAGGTTCACTCTTGTAATTTTATTATCCTAAGGACTATGCTATCCTATGTCTAGGTTTTAGCATGTATTTAACAAAGTTCCCTTTATTAAATACTTGTCCCTATTAACTCTTGAGTTCATAAATGTAGCCCATGTCTGCTGCTACAAGTTTTACCTATTCTAAAGTGATCAATTTCAGAATAAGTTGAAAGAATTGTTATGCAAGAGTTTAAAGTGTTTACACTACATAAACCATAATAACATATTTAAAAGTTCATTACAAGGTTAGAACATCTCAACTTAAGGGAATTTAGCTCATGTTACTCATGTTATAAAGCAAAAAATATGCAAAGAATATAAGTAAATGGATAATAAAGCAAAAGAACTTAAAAGAGTAGAGATTACTTGAATAGAAGATCTTTTGCATTAAGTTCCCAAGTTGAAGTACAATAAACATTTCTTACACGAATTTCTTCAAAGTAGAAGTGAAGGGAATGGTTGTCAAACACTTCCTCACCTTCCTCTTCTTAGAAACTTGAAATGAAAATAAACTAAACCTAAACTAAGCGAAAAGATGAAGATTTTAAGATGTGAAAGATGATATTTTTATTAGTGAAGATATGGCTTCTATTTATAGGCTTGAAAGCTTTCCTCTTGCAAGGGGTTTCATTTGGCGTGAAAGATCAGCTGAGGGGACCGAACATGGTTAGTTTGTTGACAACAAATCAAGCAAGCTGCACAGGTTTGGTCGCTTGCATGCATAACAAAAGATGAGGTCCATTGGAGAAGTGCCACATGTCTTTTAGATAAGTTTAGTCTTGCAACTTGATTTTTATGTGTATCGCCAACTTCTGCAAGTGGCTCAGCTCTAGGTGACTGGGTATGACGTCACAAATCAAGTGTGGAAGCATTGAAATGGTCTTTGGATGTTTTGGTATAAACTGCAGAATTTAGCAGGTGTTGGCCGTGTCTCCACTCCTAGTGTTGGCAGTGTTTCCACTCCTGCAGTAGCTGCACTGAACAAAACAATCAAACCTAACAAGAATTGTGCATTTTGCCTAGATCATTGCCCTTTATCCATTTGAATATTTAGAATGTTGTTCCTTGATAAATAAGCTATAAATATATATAAATGTTCTTGAAAATAAGCAATATCTCAAGCTTAATTGTATGAATAACTCTATATAAAATAGAGTTATCACACCCCCAAACTTAAATTGTTGCTTGTCCTCAAGCAACGACAAGAAACAAAACACAAGACTTATATAATTATGAAGACATCTCAACTCATGTTTTTCAAGAAGTGTTTGAAGTGTATTGTAATGAGTCTTTCTCTTTTGGTGCTTTTTCTTCCATGCCCTTGCTTTAAAACATTCAGAGTTATAAAAACTCATTTGTGTGAGTGTGTGGCCCATTGAGTTTCTAATTGGTTCCATAACTGAACAAAGAGTTTTTCTTTAGCTTTTTGAAAAAGATGGAACTCTTTTGGTCACTCTTAGATATTTTTCAAAATATGGCCGAGACTAACAATTTCTTCAAGTATTTAGGGGACTTTTAAGCACAACAAAGGGCTTTTGGTGTTCCAACGTGTTGAGCCAATACCTTATTTCTATTCTTGGTGTTTGGTTTTTTGATGATGTAATGCAGTGAGTGCAAAAACATCAATTTTGGATTGTAGATTCACCTTATTTTGAGTGTAGGTACCTTTTGATGTAGATGGTGTTGGCACATTTAGTGTTGCCACACTTAGAACTCTTTGAGTATTTTTGGTAGCGTACATTGCCCTCCTCACTGACCTCCACATGCATTTTCTTCTTTTTCTTGGTTTGTTTTTCTTTTTCTCTTTGAACTTTGTTCATATTTTTCAAACCAAATTGCACTTAAGGGACAGGTTCAGTTTATATGACGCAGGCAAATGTAGCTCATTTTTGGGATATTTTTGGTATTTTTGAGTGGTTTTGACATTTGTGGCTTGCACTTTTCAAGCTGTCACATTTTGGCCTTTGTATTCATGGAATTTCCCCCAAACTTAAGTCTTTATGCTCTTCTAAATTTTTAATAAAAATCTAATTTTGACCTCAAATTTCCAAAATTTCCTTGGCTTTAGATAGCTCTTGATCTAGCATGGTTCTTTTCAAAACTCAATTTTTGTTGTGTCAAAGTATTTATAAAACTGATCATTTTTAGAAAACAAGGCTTTTCCATCATTTAAAATTTGACTCATTGATACACTTTTTCAATTTTTGAGAAAAATATGAATTGATCATGTTTCATAATCATTTTAAGTCTAAAAACAAATTGATGCACTTAATTCACCATGTTAATATAAATTATCATGCCTTGTTAAGTACATCTAAAACTTAAAACATACTAACACTACATACTCACATGCTATAAATACTTACTCATACATATATATTAGTACTAGGTTCAAAACATGCTGCAAATATAGTGCATACACAAAACACATACTATTCTCCACTCTCCCCCCAACTTAAATATGAGCAGTGTCCCTACTACTCTAAGTTGAGTAAACAAGGGATCCAAAAGTTGGGAGATACAATCAAAAGTAATTAACACATAGTAGCAAGTTAACACATAGTATTTAGCACATAGAGTATACTACTAAAGCATATTATAAATACTGGAAACAACATTAAAAAGGTATCTTTTTACTCTTTCTTCTGGAATCTGGGACTGGCTCTCACAGCAGGGCTATGCTTGGCTCTTGTCTTCTTGGGCTTCTTAGCAGTGGCCACATCAGAGGTAGGCACACCACGATCATCTACAGTAGCCTCAGGCATTTCTGCCTCTTCAGGTGTAGCTTCTGCAGGAACTTCTGGTGTAGCCAGTGTTTGGACTTCAGGTGCAGGTACACCACTCTGCACTGGAGTTTGCTCAGATTGCTGCTCAATTCCCTCTTGTTGTTGCTCTGCTATCTTCTCAGCTTCTTTCTCTCCTTCTTTGGGTGTTGCTTCCTCAGATACCTCCTTCTCACCAGCTTGTACCCCTGTACCCTGTGCACCATAGAGTGAGCTCATTGTCCACATCTTCTTTGTTGGAGCAGGCTTCATTGTCCTCCTTGTGTATCCCAGCATCTGTTTCTTCTCTGCTAAGGCTTTCAGAACTGCAGAGATTGTTGCTGCAGGACTAGTTGCCATGACTGTTGATTTCTTTGAAGCTTCTGCAGTTGGTGTGGGAACACTAACAGACTCCTTGACAGTATCTGCCTGCATCTTCAACTCTGAACCTACTTTGCCTTTCTCTTTCTCAGGCTCTTCAATGAGTACCTGCATTTGAACTTTCTCAGAAACAATGTTAGTTGGCTCAATAGGTTCTGTTGGTAGGGTGGGTGATTTCTGGGATGGGATGGTTGTATCTGCTTGTGCATCTTGTTTTGGATTTTCAGATTGGGGAGTATTTTCTGGTGGAGGTGTGGGTGATTTTGGTGTTGAAGTGTGACTGGGGGAATGGTGGGTGGTGGGGGATGGAATGTTGGTTTGTGATGGTGGTGAGGGGGTGTTTGATTGCTGTTGTGATGGTGGTGATGGTGGTTGGGCTTCATTTGTAGATTTCTTCCTTAATTCATACTTTCTTCTAGCACTAGCTTCCATATCATCACTGCCATCATCATCACTGTCACTAACTTCCAGTGACTCAGATTCATCCTCCTCTGTTATTCTAAATTCCTGAGTAGAATTCTCGCACTAATTGCTCCAAGTAGTAGGCTCGGGTTTGAACAAATCTTTCCTAATGCAAGTTGTTGACAGTGGAGAGGAATGAATGATGAGCCTTTGCGAAGTTGAAACCACGCTCAGGCAGGAACTTCATGTTCCAAAAGTGCTCATATCCAGGGATTGCTTCCATTGATGCTAGTACTCCTGATTTTCCCTTTTTCGCATGAGTGTCCACACCAGATCCTTTCCTCGTGTTCTTAGAGGCAGCTTGTTTCTTAGCCATTTATGATTTTGAGCGTTTGAGATTAAAAAAAACTGTTTGTGAGTGGAGAGGATTTTTGATCGGTTTTGTGAGAGGGACGAAAAGAATTGAAACTTAGGGTATGTGAAAGGGTTAGTGGGATTTGGTAGTTGAGGGTTATAGCCGTTAAGTTATGTGACCTAACATGCAAGCCAACACGTGGAAACTTAGACTTAACACGCCACTTTCTAGCCCTTGATCAGAGATGATTCCACTAAGTTGATGATTTATCAAGTGACAGTTTTCTTCTAAATTTTTCTAACACCAGAGTGGGCAGTGTGGCTGCATTAAGTGTGGAAACACCGAGTGTGGAAACACTGGCTACTCTGTTGTCCTGTTTTTTCTGCAAAATAACAAAACATGAAATTGCACAAAATAATAATTTTAACTATATAGTGATGGGTTGCCTCCCTCAAGTGCTTGTTTTAAGAGTCTTACAGCCTGACTTGTACCTTAGTCTAAGGTTTTGCAAAGTGAGTGGTGATCTTGTCTCTCTCTACATGCTCTCCATAGTACATTTTCACTCTTTGTCCATTTACTTTGAAAGTGGTATCAGTGGTTGTATCATATAGATCAACTGCACCATGGGGGTAGATTTTAACTAATTTGAATGGTCCTGACCATCTTGATCTCAGTTTTCCAGGGAAGAGTTTCAACCTAGAATTATATAACAGAACCATTCCTCCTTTTTTAAGTTCTCTCCTTTGGATTTTCTTGTCATGCCATACTTTGGTTTTAGCTTTATAAATTTTTGCATTCTCATAGGAGAAATGCCTAAATTCTTCTAATTCATTTAGCTCAACAAAACCTTTTCTCTCCTGCCTTTTTGAGATCAAAATTCAACTTTTTGATAGCCCAATATGACTTGTTCTCTAATTCAACAGGGAGATGACATGGCTTGCCATAAACTAACCTATAGGGGGACATACCTAATGGAGTTTTAAATGCAGTCCTATATGCCCATAATGCTTCATCTAAGTGTAAGGACCAATCTTTTCTATTTGGTCCAACCATTTTCTCAAGCATTCTTTTTATTTCCCTATTTGAAAGTTCAGCTTGTCCACTTGTTTGTGGGTGATAGGCAGTAGCAATCTTATGTTTCACTCCATATTTTGCAAGAAGATTTTCAATAAGTTTGTTGCAAAAATGTGAGCCTTCATCATTGATGATTGCTCTTGGAGTGCCAAATCTTGAAAAAATATTTCTTTGGAGAAATTTGCTAACAGATTTAGCATCATTATTTGGCAGTGCTACAGCCTCAACCCATTTAGATACATAGTCTACAGCCACTAAGATGTATTCATTGCCAAAAGAAGGTGGAAAAGGACCCATGAAATCCATGCCCCAAACATCAAAATGTTCTATTTCTAGAATATTAGTCCTAGGCATTTTATGTCTATTAGATATATTACCACTTCTTTGGCATTTATCACAGGTTTTGACCATATAATAAGCATCTTTAAATAGAGTAGGCCAGAAATAACCTGATTGAAGTACCTTAGCTGCTGTTCTTTGGCTTCCAAAGTGACCTCCATATGGTGCAGCATGACAATGCAGGAGCACTGCTTGCTGTTCTTCTTCAGGAATGCACTTTCTCATGATTTGATCAAGACATATCTTGAATAGGTAAGGGTCATCCCAATAGTATTGTTTTACTATGTGGAAGAATCTTCTTTTCTGTTGATAGTTCATGTCACATGGTACAATTTTTCTTACAATGAAGTTTACTATGTCTGCATACCATGGTGTTGAAGCATGAGGTGTGGCCACACTGAGTGCAGAAACACTGGCTGTATTCATGGTAATTGCTAGTAATTTCTCATCAGGGAAACTTTCCTTGATTTCTTCAATTGTACCTGCATTATTACTTTCCAGTCTAGAGAGGTGATCAGCCACTTGGTTCTCTACTCCTTTCTTATCTTTTATTTCAAGATCAAATTCTTGAAGTAGTAGAACCCATCTTATTAGCCTAGGTTTTGCATCTTTTTTAGAAATTAGATACTTGATGGCAGAATGGTCAATGTACACAATTACTTTGGTGCCTACCAAGTATGATCTAATTTTTTCAAAAGCAAAAACCACTGCTAATAGTTCCTTCTCTGTCACAGTGTAGTTCATTTGAGCCTCAATTAGTGTTTTGCTAGCATAGTAAATAGAATGAAACACTTTGTTATATCTTTGTCCTAGGACTGCTCCTACTGCAAAGTTACTAGCATCACACACGAGTTCAAAAGGCTTACTCCAATCTGGAGTGACTACAACTGGTGCTGTGACTAAGGCCTTTTTCAGTTTTTGAAAAACTTCTACACAAGATTCATCAAAATTAAAAGGCACATCATGTTGCAAAAGCATACACAATGGTTTTGAAATTTTTGAAAAGTCTTTGATGAATCTCCTATAAAAACCTGCATGTCCCAAAAAACTTCTAATCCCTTTGATTGTTGATGGAGGTGGTAGTTTCTCAATTACCTCTATTTTTGCTCTATCCACTTCAAGGCCTTTTTTAGATATTTTATGACCAAGCACAGTGCCTTCTTTTACCATGAAATGACATTTTTCCCAATTAAGCACTAGGTTTGTGTCTTCACACCTTTGAAGAATTTCTTCTAAGTTTGAAAGACACAATGAGAATGTTTCTCCAAAAACAGAAAAGTCATCCATGAAGACTTCCATTGATTGCTCATTGAAGTCAGAAAAGATTGACATCATGCATCTTTGAAAGGTAGCAGGAGCATTACAAAGTCCAAAAGGCATCCTTCTAAAGGCAAAAGTGTCATAAGGACAAGTAAAGGTGGTTTTCTGTTGATCCTTAGGTTCAATTGCTATTTGATTGTATCCTGAATAACCATCTAGGAAACAATAGAATTCCTTTCCTGCTAACCTATCTAACATTTGATCTATAAAGGGTAAGGGGAAATGATCTTTCTTAGTGGCCTTATTGAGTTTTCTATAATCCATACAGATTCTCCACCCTGTTACAGTTGTGGTTGGGATTAATTCATTATTTTCATTGGCTACAACTGTGACTCCACCCCTTTTAGGAACACATTGCACAGGACTAACCCATGCACTATCTGAAATAGGGTAGATAATACCAGCATCTAGCCATTTAATTATTTCCTTCTTAACAACCTTTTTCATTATTGGATTTAATCTTCTTTGCCCTTCTATGCTATTTTTAGAATTTTCTTCTAAAATTATCCTATGCATGCATGTTGAGGGGCTAATCCCTTTAATGTCAGACATCTGCCAACCTATAGCTTTTCTATGTTTTCTCAAGGTGTTAATTAAATCAAGCTCTTGTTCTAAAGATAGATCAGAAGCTATGATTACTGGAAGAGTTTTATTCTCACCTAGAAAAACATATTTTAAATGCTTAGGTAGTTCTTTCAATTCTAGCTTAGGAGGTTGTTCAACAGAAGGTACATTTTCTTTAAGGTTGGGATCTTCTAAATTAAGAGATTCATAAATTCTAGCCCATACCTTAGGTGTAGCTTGTTCCTTGGGCAATGTGCTTTCTTCAATAAATTCCTCAGCAGGCAATGCAGAAACATCAGGTGCTAGTGCATTGGCAAGGTGATCATACTGCTTGTGGAACTGCTTCTCTACCAAATGATCAAGTGAGATTGATGAACACTCTTCACTCTCCTCTGCAGGATACTTCAAAGCATTCAAGACATTGAATTTTACTTCTTGATCATTCACTCTCATGGTTAGCTCTCCTCTTTGCACGTCTATCAGTGTTTTCCCTGTTGCCAAGAATGGTCTTCCAAGTATGACTGGCACTTCTTCATCTGCAATGAAATCAAGTATAACAAAATCTGCAGGAAACACAAATTTGTCAACTTGTACCAATATATCCTCAATAATTCCTTCTGGATATGCTATTGATCTATCTGCCAAAGATAGTGTCAATGTGGTAGGTTTAGCATTTCCAATCCCTAGCTTTGTGAAGATAGATTTAGGCATCAAATTGATGCTTGCACCTAAATCACATAATGCTCTTCCTGTATAGTACTTACCTATTGAAAAAGGGATTGTAAAGCTACCTGGATCCTTTAGCTTCCTTGGAATTTTGTTTTGTAAAATCAGACTACATTCTTTTGACATAACAACAGTTTCAAATTCCCCTAGTCTTTTCCTTTTAGAAAGCACATCTTCCATGAATTTGGCATAGTTTGGCATTTGTTGAAGTGCCTCTATCAAGGGAACATTGATATGCAATTGTTTTAAAACATCTAAAAATTTACTGAATTGCTTCTCCTCATGTATTTTTTTCAATCTTTGAGGAAAAGGAGGAGGAGGGTATTCTGGTACTAACCTTGGAGTAGGAGATGTAGGAACACCAGGTGTTTCTGCATATTGAGAATTTTTTTCATTTTTATTTTTTTCTACCTTCTCTGTACCTTCAAGCTCATATGGTTCTGTTAGATCCTTGCCACTTCTCAAAGATATGGCTTTGACCTGTTCCTTACCTTGCCTTTATGAGGGTGAAGCTTCTGTGTTTGATGGCAAAGTACCTGCTAGTCTTTGCTGCAAAGCAGTTGCTAATTGCCCTACTTGGTTCTCTAAGTTCTTAATTGATATATCATGAGCTTGCCTAGCAGTTCTAGTTTCACTAATGAATGATCTTAGCAATTCTTCTAGAGGATTGGCACTGGCAGATGGGTTTGATCTTTGTTGGCTTTGAGGTAGGAATCCAGGAGGAGTATTTGGTGCAGGTGCACTTTGTGCAGGTGCATTAGAATTGTTCCACCTAAAATTTGGGTGGTTTCTTCCATCCTGGATTGTAGGTATTAGAGTAAGGGTTGTTATTTTTATTGTAACCTACATAATTGACAGAGACAGGGTTACTAGGACATTCTTCATATAGATGGCCTCCTCCACAATACACACAACTTGTAGTTCCTGGAGGGGCTTGTTCTATAGCTGCTGCAGTGTTTTCTTTAGGTGTTGCTACACTAGATGTAGGTGCACTAGTGCACTGTTTGATCAGATTGGTTAAAGTGGCTACTTGAGCAGATATGGCTGATATATCATTAATCTCATGTACTCCAGGGGTTCTCTTTTGAGCACTTACCCTCTCAGTAGGCCAACTTGAACCATTTGTAGCAATTTTGTCAATAAGATCACATGCTTCATTATAAGACATATTCAAAAGAACACCACCAGCTGATGCATCAAGCATCACTCTGGTTTGTGGTTCTAGACCATTGTAAAAAGTTTCCATTTGTATAATGACAGGTAAACCATGATGTGGACATTTTCTTAAAAGCTCTTTCCATCTTTCCCATGCTTCAAACAATGATTCAAATTCTTTTTGTCTAAAAGATGTAATATCATGTCTCATCCTAGCATTTTTAATAGGAGGAAAATATTTGCTTAAAATTTTTTCAGCTAATTCATTCCATGTATGAATAGAATTGGGCTCCATAGAATTTAGCCATGATTTAGCCCTATCTTTCAAAGAGTATGGAAATAACTTAAGCCTAAATGCATCCTCACTAATACCAGGAATGATAAAGTTACTACAAACTTCTATGAATTGCTTTAAATGCTCATGGTGATCTTCATGTGGAGATCCACCAAATTGACCAATTGTTTGCAACATTTGAAACATCATAGGTTTAAATTCAAAATGAATAGCATCAATTTGAGGTCTAGCAATACTAGTTTGTATGTGCTGCTGGTCATATTGAGCATAGTCTCTCATAGGTCTATCTCTACCATTAATCATACCTATTGGTCCCATTTGAATGAATTGTTGTCTGTGATCTGGTCCATCTTCAGGTTGTTGCTGTGAATTAGGTCCTCCTCTTACTGAGGCATTTTCACTGTGGTGAGACATTGTTCTGCAGTCTTGTTGTCTTTGTCTTTGCTGTCTTAGCAATCTCCTAAATCTTCTCTCAATTTCTGGATCACAATCAAATTCTGGTGGTCTATCTCTGGGCATAAACTAGTGTTTCCACACTGAGTGTTTCTGCACTAAGTGTTTCTGCACAGAAAACAGAATACCAGTAGTACTAATAAAACACTAAATTAACAATCTAAACAACAAAATTTTACTATAATCCCCGGCAACGGCGCCAAAAACTTGGTGTGGTTTATTATATGCAAGTATACATAGTCACACAAGTAATAAAGTGATAAGAAAGGTCGAAACCACAGGGATTATGTATTGTAAATTTTTGTAGTTCAAAGTGTACACTTAGTGTGTCTACACTATTCAGTATTTTTGGTTTGGAGTTTTCAAAATAAGTAAAAAATAAGTAAAAATAGTAATAAGCAATAAAATGTGTGAGAAATCAGTGGAAAAAGTAGTTGAGATGTTTTCACCAAGTACTTTACTTCTAAGTGTTTTAATGGAGTATGTAGTGTGGGAACACTGGATGTAGGTGCATCAGTTTGTGCCTTTCAGCACTTCTCTTTAGAGTTTCATTACAAGCTCTTATGATCCTTGTTTTTTACAGTAAAGAAAGGTTTGTCAATTCCTCTCTTGCCTCCTAACAATGATCCAAGTTGCTAAATAGGTTCACTCTTGTAATTTTATTATCCTAAGGACTATGCTATCCTATGTCTAGGTTTTAGCATGTATTTAACAAAGTTTCCTTTATTAAATACTTGTCCCTATTAACTCTTGAGTTCATAAATGTAGCCCATGTCTGCTGCTACAAGTTTTACCTATTCTAAAGTGATCAATTTCAGAATAAGTTGAAAGAATTGTTATGCAAGAGTTTAAAGTGTTTACACTACATAAACCATAATAACATATTTAAAAGTTCATTACAAGGTTAGAACATCTCAACTTAAGGGAATTTAGCTCATGTTACTCATGTTATAAAGCAAAAAATATGCAAAGAACATAAGTAAATGGATAATAAAGCAAAAGAACTTAAAAGAGTAGAGATTACTTGAATAGAAGATCTTTTGCATTAAGTTCCCAAGTTGAAGTACAATAAAGATTTCTTACACGAATTTCTTCAAAGTAGAAGTGAAGGGAATGGTTGTCAAACACTTCCTCACCTTCCTCTTCTTAGAAACTTGAAATGAAAATAAACTAAACCTAAACTAAGCGAAAAGATGAAGAATTTAAAGATGTGAAAGATGATATTTTTATTAGTGAAGATATGACTTCTATTTATAGGCTTGAAAGCTTTCCTCTTGCAAGGGGTTTCCTTTGGCGTGAAAGATCAGCTGAGGGGACCGAACATGGTTAGTTTGTTGACAACAAATCAAGCAAGCTGCACAGGTTTGGTCGCTTGCATGCATAACAAAAGATGAGGTCCATTGGAGAAGTGCCACATGTCTTTTAGATAAGTTTAGTCTTGCAACTTGATTTTTATGTGTATCGCCGACTTCTGCAAGTGGCTCAGCTCTAGGTGACTGGGTATGACGTCACAAATCAAGTGTGGAAGCATTGAAATGGTCTTTGGATGTTTTGGTATAAACTGCAGAATTTAGCAGGTGTTGGCCGTGTTTCCACTCCTAGTGTTTCCACTCCTGGTGTTGGCAGTGTTTCCACTCCTGCAGTAGCTGCACTGAACAAAAACATCAAACCTAACAAGAATTGTGCATTTTGCCTAGATCATTGCCCTTTATCCATTTGAATATTTAGAATGTTGTTCCTTGATAAATAAGCTATAAATATATATAATTGTTCTTGAAAATAAGCAATATCTCAAGCTTAATTGTATGAATAACTCTATATAAAATAGAGTTATCAACTCTCCATCAGGTTGAGGCCTTTTCATTCTTCGTTTGAGCTCTTTTGTTATCCCGTCATCATTTTCATCCTCTGTACTCTCTGGATCGCACCTTGCATCTAAGTACGCTGCGTTTACTTCGGTAGGTCGAACTTTACTTCTTTTGGGAGTAGTATTTTCTGGAGGGGGAACCCCTTCCTTCTCTAAAGCTTTTTGCTCGATCTTGGTCCATAAGAAGAAACATCTGGAAGCAGATTTCAGTTCGGAGTTTAAAGTGATCACCTTATTACAGAGAGTGTGGAATTTCATCTTTAGGTGCGTGGTGGACGTCACTGCTCCGAGCCTACCTAAAGTCGGTCTTCCAATGATACCGTTGTAGATAGATTCGCAAGGTAGGACAAGGAACTTGGTTTTGATGGTTCTCACCATTGGCTCAGTTTCGTAGGAAACCATTAATTCCAAATGGCCCAGTGGTTTGGTCCGGGATCCGTTAAATCCGGATAGGGCCGTTCCTCTGTACGGAGTGAGCTCCTCTCTGTCGATCCCCATCCTTTCAAGGAGATCGACAAAGAGGATGTCCGATGAGCTCCCTTGGTCTACCAAGATTCTTCTCACTTCTTTGTTGGCTATGTCTACCGAGATTATGAGGGGTACGTGCTTGTTGGGTTTCCCATCCATAAGATCTTCATCACCAAAAGATAGTGGAGGTCGGTTTGTAGTGGTTGGTGTTGCTGAGGTTGAAGCCACACTTAATAATTCTTTCCACTTTCGCTTCATTGTTTTCTCGGACTCCTCATGCTCGAAACCTCCTGTGATCATCATCATTACCGAGTGACCTTTCGATTTTCTAATATCTTGTTCTTCGTCATCATAGTCGGCTTTTTGCTTACCCATGACTCTTGGCTCTTCCTCTCTTTCCTCTTTAACCTTGCCGGTAGTTGCTCCAGGCTTTTTCACATAACTGGACAGTTTTCCCCGCTTGATTAAGTCTTCAATGTCATCTTTCAAAGCATTGCAGTGGTTTGTGTCGTGACCATTACTTCTGTGATACCTGCAGTACTTGTTAGATCGTTGCCCAGATCGGTGAGGCAGAGGCCTGGGGGTTTTAACGTCTCTGAACTCGACGTTCCAACATTCCCCCAAAAGTTGGGCGTTGGAGACGTTGAGCTCAGTGTATACCTGGTGACGATTCTGAGGTCGGGGATCCCTGTTACCTCGGTTATCGTTTCCTCGGTTATCTTTTTCGTTGCGGGGTTTTGATGGTCCGGCCTGTGATGTCCCTTTTTCGATCTTGGCGCTTTCCTCTTCATTGATGAAACATTGGGATAACTGGAGGAATTCCTGCAGAGTACTAGGTTCCCAAGTGTTGACGTGTCTTTTGAACGGGCTTCCATTAAGTAGGCCCTGCGCCATGAAGAAAATTCGGAAAGCGTCGTCCAGTTGTCGAACTTGAAAAGTTTCGTTGTTGAATCTTTCTATGTATTCTCTGAGGGGCTCGTCCTTCCCTTGGAAAACAGACATCAATACGGTTTTGTTTTTGGGTTCACTTTTGGAATGGGCAAAGTGAACTGAAAAGAGCTTTGTCAATTGGTCCCAAGAGGAGATGGTGTTCGCTCTTAAGGACCGGAACCATCCCGATGCTACTTTGTCTAGTGTTAACGGGAAGATTCGACATTTCATCTCCATGGGTACGTTCCGGTATTGCATGCTTGTGTCGAATTGATCAAGGTACCTATCCAGATTGCCCGTTCCATCATATGTTTTCAGACATTCGGGTGGTTTTTCGAGATACCTAGGAACTCGGTAGCTATCAATTGTTGTCGTGAATGGGCCATTCTGCTTGGTTAGCAGCGCCCGAGGTTGTGACTGATGCCGGTGATGACGATCGGGATGCCCGTAGTGTCGTGGTTGTTCCTCATTTGGCGTACCCTCCCGACTTCTTGAACGCCGTCTTGGCGATGAGGAGGCTAAAAACAAACGAGGTTGGCGGGAGTTGTCTAAATCTTCGAGATCATCATATTGTCGAGTCGGAGGAGAACGGGAACCATTTGCTTGTTGTCGGCAAGGGGGAGAACGATGATAGTGTCTTCTCTTGGGTGGAGATCAGTGTCTCCTTCGAGCTGGATTTCTCCTTTCGGGGGAGTCCGGCGCGGGTGATTCCCGGTCCGGGATGTCCCGTGCCTGGAGCTTTGCTACCTCGGCCTCAAGGCCAGTGAAGCGGTAGCTTCTTTCTTGGTTTACTACCTCCTGTCGGGTCAGCAGTTGGACGAGCTGTTGAACAGCATCGGTTAGGACCGGAAGTAATGGAGGGGGAGGTGGTAGACTACCAATACTCCGTTGAGATGGCGGATTGGGGGATTGCACCCGAGCTTGGGTGGAATTTGGAAGGTCTTGAACATGGCCTTCGGGAGTCCATTGAGGTTCGAACTCGGGTATAACCGGTTTTATCATGGGTCTGATCACGAGACTGGCCGGTCTTGAACGGAGTTTAGGTGCCATTTGTGGATCAAGGTAATGGGAGAGGAACTAGAGTATTGATCCTCCCACTGTGGTCGCCAATGTTCTGTACCGTACTTCCGACCTTAACGAGTTGTCCGAAGTAGTTGGTAGATGTCGTCATTGATCAGTGATGTTCGATCTTGAGATGGCGGTGTTGTACCTGCAAGAATACTCCGACGCTCAAGTCAGTATTTTAATCAAAGTTGGTTGGAGAAATTGCATGCATTTAATGATCATTGAATGTGGTATTTATAGAGTTTGAGTGAATTTTGCTTTGATGATCATGAACCATCAGATCTTGCTGAGGTATCTGAACCGTTGATTGATTGGGTTAGATTTTCTGGATATGAGCTGCTTGGTTAATGGGCCTTGCAGGGGGTGTAAATATCAGTGATACCATTACCATAACAGGACTAAACATTTCCTAGTAAATATGTGTCGTGGAGTTTACTTTTGGTGCAAGGAGGAATGATGGATGTAGGGGTTGGTCGATCTAATCAGGCCAGGTCAAAAAAACTCCATTATAACATAGATTTGGGTAGTAAAATGTGAGCTTGTCTATCGCCACGCTAGGCCTTTTTAGCTCGATTGCATAAAGTTCAAGTTTATATCGAGCTAGTCCGACCGACCTTCGTGGCTACCCACCCACCTACATAACTTTTCATTTTTACATGAAAAGTACATGAATGTGTTGTTGCGAGACCATCGACATGTGGCAAATTCACAAATTTTATAGTTTAAAACATTGAATCTCTCCTCGCCTCTCTCCCTCGTGGCTAACCTCAGCCTCTTCTTCCTCTCCAATGTTGCTTCGAGCAGCTCCTTTAAAATTAGGGTTTCCTTTAAATCCATTTTAGTTTGCCTGCAACAATGCCTTTTTCTTTTTGTTCTCCATTAGGACGTTATTTGGTCTTTTGCTGGTGTTTTTCGGCTCCACTAAGTTATTAATTTCTTCTTGGGTTTGATAGAACAAGAACCCTAATCCATCCGGTTATTAATTCAATTATTTTTACCAAGTTTTGGTCCCTTGTTTGCTTCAAGTTAAGTAGAATTACTCCCAAGAGTAACATTCTCATGAACATAATGTTAGGAATAATAATCCTAGTTATCTTATCAAAAAGTGTTTGGTAAACTTTTAAACATTCTTGGAAATAAGGCAGTTAGACATTAAATTATTTATATTTAATTTTTCACAAGATCCTCGTAGGAATCCTTATTCCCACCCTTTTTCATGGGAATGTTTGCATGAGAGTCTTGGAGGTTATTGGAAGTTATCTTACTCCTAGGAATCTTCATACCTATGAATAATTTTTTTCAAACTTGTAACAAACATGAGAATGCTAATTCCTGACTCATGAATTCCAAAGAATCTTAGTTCTAGACTTGAAACAAACGCCCCATTTGGGTCCAACTTTATCCCAGTCACAATAAAAGAAAAACTACATGAAGGTGGCAAAAATTGTACAATCCATCATCTACTATAAGTGCTCAAATCACAAACTTGCCCTATTTCAAGAAACATAGGAATTTTTCGTTGTACCCGGAGAAACATAGGAGCAGATGTCCATTCTTGTCAAGCACAAAATTAAACAATATACATTAAGTGTTTTTGTTTTGTTTTATCATTTATAATAAAAAGGGGAAATAAATATTTTTAAACCAAGAGTACTTTCTTTTGCATAATTAATTAGAGGTTAAAAGTTCAAAAGGATGTCATATATATAGTGCTAATAGATTTTCTATGCATAATTGACTCTCGATCTCTACCATGGCTTTTAAAAAACCAACCTTTTTTAGAAGATATTTTTCGTTGTTATCTCAAAACAACTTAAAGGTTAATGGCGAATTCATTGATCTCGAATAAATCTCTGAATTTACTGGTTGTTACTTGTGTGCATTTATATATCAAAATTTAGTAATCGATATATCAATTTCTTTTGAGAAATGAAGATGATCTTTAATTTTATTTTTTATTATTAATTGGTTGCATAATTAGTCATGCTTTTTTATTTATTTACTATAAAAACATATACACAAAGTAATTCTTATTTTTAAGTTTTATTAAATATTAACTTCTTATTGAGAAGATAACAATAAGTTCATTATTAAAAAAAGATGACAACAACTTGAAAAGTTTTTTCCATGAAGAACTACTTGGTACGCCAGTGTGTAGTAAACAACCAAATAGATAGTGTCAGTGTGTTCAACTGTTTAGATGAAATTTCAATTGAATTCCCTTAATTTGTAATTTTTTTTTTGGATAGAGTAATTGCTTCACTTTTGATAAGTTTTTAAATTTTTGGGGTAAAAATATGATCATCAAGACAGAAATATCTTAAAATAATTTTTTTAAACATTGGGCAAAAATTGTAATTTTGAAAATTTGAGACACCACTCTGCAAAATTTTAAAACTTATAGAGGTCATTTTGTAAACTTTGAAAATTATAGGACTGTTTTAGGATTGATATTTTCTAAGATAAAACAGAAATTTTAAATTTTTATGTTTTTTGTCAACTTATACAAAATGACAAATAAACACCACACATGCTATTACATGTTCACAGCGAGTTCGAACCGAGAACCAGCTTCTACATGTCGTTAAATTGTGAATGCAATCAGCGAAGGACAAATATTTAGGTTTTAAGACAATATTTTAATTACCCAATAATTCTACTACCCTTAAAATTGTTCAATCAAAACACACTTGCGGTATACTAGCAAATTAGTAAAATCAAAGAGAATGTTTACATATTTACGCTGCTTTTTCGTACTTGGGAAATTTCAGCTACGATTTTGTTCGTTTACCCGTCAGCTAGCTACTACATTCTGCAGAAATTCAAACCTTATGTTACGGTAAACGATGTGGTACTACTACTGTACAGGTGACAACGTGAACCTCCCTTGGCTAATTTGTCGTAACATAATAATCAATATATTTAGGGATTCGATTCAAACATGAAACCATATTTCTTCTTTCACCTCAAGCTATTGTGAAAAGTGAAAAGGATTTTTCTCTTTTTAAATAGATAATTTGGCTATCGACAGAAAAAGAAAATAAAAGAAAAGGGTAGGACTTTTGGTTCCCTCAAAAGCCAAAACATGGGAAACCAATAAATTTCTTTTGCGTCTTTATTTTTTGTTTTGGCTAAATTGAGAACTTTGAAAATAAAAGGAAAAGAAAAAAAAAATAAGAGAGGATCTCTGAGATGCCAAGTGGCGCACGGAATTGAGACCAAAAGGCAGCATGAATGCGATTCGGTGTTTGGATTGAATTCAAATTGAACCAATTTTCTGACACAAGCAGAGCAGAGAGGAGCAAGTGGCACGATGCTTGATACTTTTTATGTCACTCGCTGAAGCCATTTTGCATTTTGGACCATCTTCGTTAACCTTTCCTTGCTTTTTTACTTTTTAGACTCTGAATGTTAATTTATCTTACATACCATGTGCAAGTATGCAATGCATTATGCATGCTTGTTAAACTAATTTAATTAGGTTTCCTTTAAATAATTTTTGTATCAGATTTGTCACTACATAACCAAGTGTACGTGTGCATATATATATATATATAGCTGCAATTGACTCTTCTGAATCTCAGTAGTAGTAGTAGGAACATAAAAGAAGATTAATGTTTTGTAAGAAAGGCTTAACCGCATACCGCAGCTTTGGTCCTCTTATTTTATTAAAGTCGTAAACTTGGTGTTCTTATTTTATTTTTTGCAATTTCTATCTCTCAATTTTATCAAATTCGTAATTTTGGTCCCCTATTTTATTTTTTCACAATTCTGGTCTCATACCATTTCTTGACCGAAATGCTTACGTGGCAAATGTGTGTCACGCTGGCATAATCATGGAGTATCAGAGCCCAACATGCATCAACCAAGTCACCACTTTATTGACACATCAACGTTGCCGTAAAAAATGGATGACAATTTAACCGGGAGACTAAAATGTGAATTTGATAAAATTGGGGATCAAATTGCGAAAAAATAGAGGGGATAAAATTGCGAATTTAATAAAAATGGGGATCAAAATTGCAAAAAATAAAGTGAGGAACTAAAATTGCAGATTTGATAAAATAGGGGGACTAAAAGTCCATTTAAGCCTATAAAAAATTATTTAAAAAACTTTTTGAAAAACATGTAGTAAAATAATGGACTCATTTCAAAAGTCTGTTTAGTAGCTAGTCTAGTCTATTTCTACTTCTACTACTAGGTTAGCTTAAATAACATAAACATCAACATCAACATCAACAATCAACATGCATGTCATCGTGCTGCGCAAACAATACTGATTGGGTATTGTAAAAAAACAAACAATGCCGATTGGACCTCTCTGCTGCACCACAAAAATTACATGCTGTAACCTCCATATACAGGCTATACAATGAACTACTCTGTATATCAGAAAAAAAGAATCATTATTTTAGTCGAACACATACTACTGGTACTTATCTCTTAAAAATCAAAGTAGCAAACATATTATATGGTCTTCAACGTACGTCTCTTTCAGTGTTACTGTTGAGTGAGTCATGTAAGCTGATTTGATGAATAAATATGTTTGATAAATAGAGTCATGTGAAAGATTGTGATAATTAATGATCTGAGTGAGGCATGTGTATGTGGGATCGGAGAAGATATAATAAGTCCATAAAAATGTCGACATCGGTTAGATCGAGGATGGCAGGTGTAATATACTCAGAAAAGGCCGGGCCGGCATAATTGTCTTGTCTACCACTGGTATTTTTGGAACTCAGCAGCACTATCAAGATTCAAGCCCACTTGCTGCTTACTGTTTAAGCAAGAACTTTTGGGCTCATACCTAGCTTAGCTAGCTACCATATTCACATTCTCAAGCAGATTTGGTCCCCACTCCACACCCCTCATGTTATACTATTAGCTAGCTAGATTTATCGACTTTCCACGTCTTCCATTTTCTTCGTATCATTCCTTTATGTATATAAACTAGTACTATACCCGTGCATCCGTACGGGCCGATCGCGTTACGTGATACGATTACCTCAAATAGAAACGTTAATTTGAAATCTCATTAATCTAAAATCAATTGTAAAATATAGAGGATGACTTGCATACAAATGCTGTCGTGTTCTTTTTATGAATGAATTTAGACAGTATTTAAATAGTCTGAACATTACCCCGTGAAAATAAAGACAAATTTAAAGTAGATAAAAAAGGAGTTTCAAATAAAAAATAGATAAAAATTAAAATCTAAAAATGTTAAAGTATCATTTAAAAACAATCTGTGCATTTATCCCGTATTTTTTATATATCAGTGCAGTGTTTTTTTATATATCAGTGTTGTTATCCCGTGTTTTTTTATATATCAGTACATTTATCCCGTGTTTTTATATATTTCATTGCAATTATCCCCTGTATTTTTTTATATATCAATGCAGTTATCCCGTGTTTTTTTTATGTATCAGTGCAGTTATCTCATAGTTTCAATTGATTATTTGAGTTGATTAGTAGATTATAGTAGATAGTAAAAGATAAATAGTAGATTATCAATAAGAAATATTTATCCCATGTTTTTTTATATATCAGTGACAATTACTAATCCTTTTTTAGGTATTAGTGACAAATATTTGTCATGTGTGTTTTAAATATTAATCAGTTTAAATAGTCATTAAGTCTTCTTGTTTTTTTAGATAGTAGATTTATAGTAGTCTTCAAAAATTATAATTATCAATGGCAAATATTAATCCCGTGTTTTTTTTATATATCAATGTAGTTATCCCGTGTGTTTTTATAGAATGAATTGATTTTGTTTGCTAAAAATCATTAGTAGCGGAGCCGAAATAGGGGTAGGCCCTTCCATAGCATCCGGTAACCAGACATGAAGAGGAAATTGGAAAGGAAAGTTTTGGTGCAGTTATGTCATAGTTTCTTATGATTATTTTAGTTGATTAGTAGATTATAGTAGATAGTAAAAGTTAGATAGTAGATTATCGGTAAGAAATATTTATTTTAAATATTAATTAGTAGTTTAAATAGTCATTAAGTCTTATTGTTTTTTAAATATTAATCAGTAAGAGAAAGAGAAGAATTGTTTATGGAAAAAGGAAAGAAAAAAAAGTAAAAAGAAAAAAGAAAGAAAGAGAGCGTAAGAGAAAAGTGAAAATGAGGAAAGATAGTGTAAGAGGAAAGAGAAAAAAAGGAAGAAAGAGAGTGTAAGAAGAAAGAAAAAAGAGGGTAATGACATTTTTACCCTTAAATTAGATATGTGTCTTGTTAATAAGAGATCCAAATTAATAATTTTATAAGAGGTTTGTTTGTATAAATAGATAAATTTAGAAATTTAGTTAAAAAAAACTAAAGCGAAGTGATAAGAGAAAGAGAAGAATTGTTTATGGAAAAAGGAAAAATAAAAGTAAAAAGAAAAAAGAAAGAAAGAGAGTGTGAGAGAAAAGTGAAAATGAGGAAAGAGAGTGTAAGAGGAAAGAGAAAAAAAGGAAGAAAGAGAGTGTAAGAAGAAAGAAAAAAGAGGGTAATGACATTTTTACGCTTAAATTAGATATGTGTCTTGTTAATAAGAGATCCAAATTAGTAATTTTAGAAAAGGTTTGTTTGTATAAATAGATAAATAGATAGTGTAGATCAGTTTAAATAGTCATTAAGCCTTCTTGTTTTTTTAGATAGTAGGTTTACAGTAGTTTTCAAAAATTATAACTATCAATAGCAAATATTAATCTCGTGTTTTTTTATATATCAGTGCAGTTATCTCGTAGTTTCAATTGATTATTTTAGTTGATTAGTAGATTATAGTAGATAGTAAAAGAGAGATATTATATTACCAATAAGAAATATTTGTTTTAAATATTAATCAGTAGTTTAAATAGTCATTAAATCTTCTTGTTTTTTAGATAGTAGGTTTATATAGTCTTCAAAAAATTTAATTATCAATGACAATTACTAATTCTGTGTTTTTTTTTTTATATTTCAGTGCAGTTATCCCGTGTTTTTTTATATACCATTGCAGTTATCTCGTAGTTTCAATTGATTATTTTTGTTGATTAGTAGATAGTAAAAGATATATAGTAGATTATCAATAATAGATGATAGTAGATTATCAATAAGAGTGTAAACAGATTTCGGAGAGAAAAATTAAAATTTGAAGGTGATAACTTTTTCTAAAAAGGTGATAGTTTTTTTTTGTTTTTTAGTGTGACTCATTTACATTTTTATAGGTAATTTTAGTAGAGTAGTGTTTGTATAAATTTAGAAATTTAGTTAAAAAAACTAAAGTGAAGTGATATAAGAAATAGAAGAAATGTTTATGGGAAAAGTAAAAAGAAAAAAAGAAAGAAAGAGATTGTAAGAGAAAAGTGAAAAGGAGGAAAGAGGGTGTAGAAGAAAGAGAAAAAAAAGGAAGAAAGAGAGTGTAAGAAGAAAAAGAAAGAAATAGAGTGTAATGACATTTTTACCCTAAAATTAGATGTGTCTTGTTAATAAGAGATCCAATTTGGTAATTTCATAGGAGGTTTGTTTGTATAAATTGATATTAGATAATAAACTAGCTTCCTCAATCCTGCCTCGCACGTTGAGCCGCCAATTTTGACCCAGTTCAATGGGTTGGCCCAAAGCCTAGTGTTTTGGGTTGGAGTGGCCTCGTTAAATAGAGGCCAAAGAGTTAATTGGGCTGTTTTGGCACAGTCCAATTGGTTCATGGGTCAAATTGGACCTATTTTTTATGTTTCTTAACATAGGCCAATAGATAATTGGGTTGGTCCAACCCAATATGTTTTTACGTTTTAGCCAATGAGTTGGGTTCTCACCCAAAAAAAACCATTAAGCTGGGTCGTCTACGGCTCTATTTCATGCCACTTCCAATAAGAGAAAGATAAACACACGTATTTCAAAGCTAGGATGGACTGAATGATTTATTCTTCCAAAAAAACTGGATGGCAATCAAAGATGATGTCTTCAAAGCTATCACTCTATTCTTCACAAATGACACATTGAGTGAGGAAATCAATTTAACTAATGTAGCTCTCATCCCCAAGGTACCAATTCCTGAGTCAATCTCACAACTTAGACCCATAAGTTGTTGTTCCTTCATTTATAAAGTCATAGTAAAGATCTTTGTGGCTAGACTAAAGCCTATTATGGATAAAATAATATCCCCACAACAGAGTGCATTTGTGGGTGGCAGATTGATCCAAGATAACCTAATTGTGGCTCATGAGGCCTTTCATTTCTTAAAAAAGAAGAGAGGTTCAAGGGGAAAAGGGATAGCTATTAAAATTGACATGAATAAAGCCTATGACAGAGTGAATTGGGTCTTTCTAAAATCTGCTTTGCTAGCCTATGGTTTTGACAAAGTTTGGGTTAATCTTGTAATGTCTCTTGTGACTACAGTGCCATACTCCTATCAAATCAATGGCTACTCATCCAGGAAAGTTGTCCCAAGAAGAGGTCTCAGGTAGGGAGATCGATCCTCTTTCTCCCTATCTTTTTATCATGGTGTTTGATGTCCTTTCAAGAATGATATCGAAAGCTGCTGATGATAACATCCTAAAGGGTATCAATCTTGCAGCAGAGGCCCCAACTCTCACCCATCTCTTCTTTGCTGATGATGCCATCCTTTTTACTAAGGACACTACTGAGGATGTCTATCAAATTATCAAAATTCTAAACACTTTCACAAGTGCCTCAGGTCAGAAAATAAATCTCTCTAAATTTGGGATTATTTGTAGCAGTCAGGTTCCTAATGACATCAGAAACAGGATCTCCTCTATTTCTAATATCCCTATCTGGTCTAATCCTGGTAAATATTTAGGGGTTCCTGCTGAATGGGGAGGATCAAAAGTGCAAAGCCTTAATTGGTTGAAAGACAAAGTGAGCAACAAAATTGGAAGCTGGAAAGGCAACTTACTGAATCAAGCTGGCAAGGAAGTTTTAATTAAAGCAGTTATCCAGGCAGTGCCTAGCTATATCATGTCTATCCTCACCCTTCCTAAAACCTTTTGTGACTCTCTAACCTCTATAGTGGCAAACTTCTGGTGGAAATCTAACGGTAGATTCAATGGAATATACTGGAAAAGATTTGAAGCTCTCTGCTCCCCCAAAAGCAAGGGTCACTACAAGAATAATGGGATTTTTCGGCCAGGACTTTCCGGCGGACTACAAGAATAATGGGATTTCCCCCTAAAAAAATCCGCCGCAAAATCCAAAAAAAAAAAAATTTAAAAAAATCCGCCGCAAATGCCAAAAAATCCGCCGCAAAAAGCCAAATTTTTTTTTTGTTTTTTAAAAAATCCGCCGCAAATGCCAAAAAAACCGCCGCAAAAGCCAAAAAAAAATTTCAAAAAATCCGCCGGTAATTTCAAAAATCCGCCGGAAAATTCGGAGGGAAAAAATTCGCCTATAAATAAAAATTTCTCCTACACTCCTCTCATTCTCTCATTTCACTCTTTATTTCATTCTCATTTTCTTCTATATTTCTCTACATATCTCTCTTCTATATTTCTTATACTCCCATCTCCATAAATTTCTCTACATATCTCTCTTCTATATTTCTCATTTCTTCTTCATTCTTTTTCATTCACTCCTTAATTCTTATTTCTTCTTACTTTTTTATTCACATTCTCTCCTATATCATTCTCTTCTAATATTCTCTTTCATTCGTATTCCTTCCTACTTCTACATCTCGTTCATTTATTTATTTTCATTCTTTTCTATATCATTTTTTCTCATACTCTACTTCATTTTCATTTTTTCTTACTTTTTATTAAAATACAAATTAAACATTAAAATTTGAAAAAAATTAAACATTAAAATTCCGGCGGTTTTTAAAATTGAAAATACAAATTTTAAAATACAAATTAAACATTTCCGGCGGTTTTTAAAATTTTTTTTGGCTTTTGCGGCGGATTTTTTAAAAAAAAAATTTCTAAAAAATTTTTTTTTTTTTTAAAATCCGCCGCAAATGCCTTTATAATCCGCCGGAAAATTCCAATTTTTTTTTTTTTAAAAAATCCGCCGGATCTGCTCATGCCATAGCTAACCTTGCAAAGAATAATCGTCTCTCTAGCTCTTGGACATCCTGCCCTCCGGATCTTCTTCGCAGTGCTCTGGCTCACGATGCAAAAGCCCTTTGGAGATGAAGAGAATCTGTCGCGTAGGAGATTAGGGGTTGTGAGAAGAGAGGGCAATAAATTGTTGGTTAATAGGGGTTGTGAGTATAGAGATCAATAAATACCTTCAGAAAGTTACCCAAGATTCAGAGTGTTTAGGGCGCAAATCGAAGATCTGCCGAAGATGAGCTCTGTTGGATGGACGATCGTTGCTGGAAAGTAGGAAATGACCTCTCTTGTTGATCTTGGTACTAGATGTTGGGTGCTGAGAAGGGTGCTCTTATTTGGAAGCATGGCGTGGGGTAGATCATAAGGAAAAGCTGTAATCTGGAGTTTTTGGAGTGAAGAGGTTCTAGTCGTGAAGAGGTTCTTGCCGTTTTGTAGCTCTTGATTGATGATTGTAGCGGCGTTGGGTTGATCAAAGGCAGTGCTACAATGGAGTAATGAGGTTTGATCGTAGGTGGGAGAGGTTGGTGCAGTGGAGTAATGAGACTTTTTGCCAAATTAGGGTTACCTTCTCCCATAAGCTGTTTCCAATTATGGGTCTATTACCCGTTTCGTACATTGGCCAAGCCGGGTTGCTACCACGCGTGTTAGTTCACGAGACATTAAGGATTGGGCCATGACCTATGAGGGTATTAGTTTACTTTTTGTATTTGGTTTTTTTTACTTATGTATCTCCCACGATAGCTGGGTCAGTAGCAACTTTGGAGTTGTGTTGGTTTGGGCCTGGCCCATTTTCGTCTAATCAAGCAACTTTTGGACAAAAAAAAACACGTATTTAAATTATATTAGTTTTTTGTCAAAAAATTAAAATAATATTAATTTATAGTGTCTATCTTTTCTGTATCATAAGTGTCAATTGACTCGAGGATTTGAAGCCTACTAGTATACTATACTTTTAAATTAATGAAAGACTAATCTCTTAATTAATTTGCTCTTTTTTTTATCAAAATTAATTAATTTGGTCTTTTAAGAAGAAACAGAAAATAAATACTAACGTCCAAGCCGCTACAGAGAGGGAAGAAGAAAACCGGAAAAAGCCAAAAGAGCAGAGCTACCACGTTTGGATTCACAATTCAGAATCACGAAAATATGGAGGATCTTCGATGTAATTCTGAGGGGCCCTCTGCAGACTAAATCCCAGCCGTACACGTTACATATGTCTAACGGTTTTTTGCTTCGTTTTGTGCAATTGTGGAACATGGTCATGGTCTTTGGTCCCAAGGTCCCCACGTGACACGTCTCAGCCAGCTAAACCAATATTGTTTCATCCTCACGACTGTGACCCAAGTCCCACCAAACCTCCTAATCCCTCCATAGGCTTGGACAACGGGCGGGTGTGGGCGGGTTCGGGCCCAAATCAAGCAACCGACCAAAACCGTGGTTGAAAAGGCTAGGCCCAAAACCGCCCAAACGTAGCTTTTGGTTTGTGCGGATGCAGGTTTCGGTTTGGGCGGGTGTACCGGGTGGGTTGGCACGGGTTGGTCCAACACTGAGAATAAAGATCTGGAAGTTTAATAAAGATGTGGAAGATGAATTCCAGCAAAAGAATTCCAGCAAAATAGCTCTCACCAATGTTGTTCTTTATCAAAAGAATTCTAGCAAAAGAATTCTCAGCAAAATAGATCTGGAAGTTTAATAAAGTTTGATTTGGCCTAAATTAATTTGTTGGCTATATCATCTCTCTTGAGATTGCCAAGAACTTGGTTACATAAGTACAGAGAAGGAATAAACTCACCAAACGCTACTCTTGTTACTTCTCACGACTGCATCTCTATTCTCCGCCATTCCTTTTTTCCATTGCGCTGCGGGTGAAATCATCACCCTCGCTCCCTTCTCTCTCTCGGCTGTCCCTTTTCTCTTCTCTTCCCTGCTTCTCGTTTTCTTTCTCTCTTTCTTTGATTTTTTCTTTTTCTCTCACCCACGTTTCTTTATGAGACAGTGACCGGAGGAATATAAGTTATAAAATATAAACTAGATAAACAGAGAGGACAATAGCGGGCAGGTACGGGCACCGATGGGCCTACAAAACACAACCGCACCCGCCCAGCCCAACCCGACACTAACCGATTTTTGAACCCGTTGACCCGTTGACCCGCTGGCCCGTTTATAACCGCCCACTACAACCCATTTCTTTCGGTTTTGCGGGTTCTTGGGCCGGTTTGCATTTTTTGTCCAGGCCTATCCCTCCATATATTTCTACACTATCTTTATACATATCTACCGCCTATTATTTTACCAATACCCTCGTTATATCTAAAATACACCTCAAATTTTTGAGGGTCAAAATGTCATTACACACTATTTCTTTTTTTTCTCTTTATTTGTACACTCTCTTTCTTACTTTTTACTTTTCCCTTACACTCTCTTTCTTCCTTTTACCCTCTTTCATTCTTTTCACCTTTCTTTTATATTCTATTTCTTCCTTTTTTATTTTTACTTTACTTTTCCCATAAATAATTATTTTCTTTCTGTTATCACTTCACTTTAATTCGTTTAACTAAATTTCTAAATTTAGACAAACACTACTTTAATTAAAAATTTTGAAGACTACTACTATAAACCTACTATCTAAAAAACAAAAAAACTTAATGACTATTTAAATTAGTAATTAAGATTTAAAACAAATATTTCTTATTGATAATCTAATATCTACCTTTTATTATCTACTATAATCTACTAATCAATTAAAATAATCAATTGAAACAACGAGATAACTGTATCGATAAATAAGAAACACGGGATAACTACAGTGATATATAAAAAACACGGGATTGATATTTACCATTGATATTTATAATTTTTTTGATAATTTATAATTAAAAAAACACGGGATTAATATTTACCATTGATATTTAAAAAAACACGCGATTAATATTTACCATTGATATTTATAAATTTTTTTGATAATTTATAATTAAAAAACATGGGATTAATATTTACTACTGATATTTATAATTTTTTTTGACAATTTATAGTTAATATTTACCATTGATAATTATAATTTTAGAAAACTACTATAAACCTACTATCTAAAAAACACGGGATAACTCCAATAATCTACACTATATTTATACATATCTACCTCCTATGATTTTACCAATACCCTCATTCTATCTAAAAGACACCTCAAATTTTTTAGGGTAAAAATGTCATTACACTCTATTTCTTTTTTTACTCTTTATTTTTACACTCTCTTTCTTAATTTTTACTTTTCTCTTACACTCTCTTTCTTCCTTTTTTCCCTTTCTTCTTACACTCCCTTTCCTCCTATTCACTTTTCTTTTACATTCTCTTTCTTCCTTTTTTTATTTTTACTTTACTTTTCCCATAAATAATTATTTTTTTTTCTTATCTACTATAATATACTAGTCAATTAAAATAATCAATTGAAACAACGAGATAACTGCACTGATAAATAAAAAACACGGGATAACTACATTGATATATAAAAAAAACACGGGATTAATATTTACCATTGATATTTATAATTTTTTTTGACAATTTATAATTAATATTTACCATTCATAATTATAATTTTGGAAAACTACTATAAACCTACTATCTAAAAAACACGGGATAACTGCAATAATCTACTATAATCTACTAATCAACTCAAATAATCTAATATAAAAACACGAGATAACTGCAATAATCTACTATAATATACTAATCAACTCAAATAATCGATTGAAACAATGAGATAACTGCGATGATATATAAAAACACACGGGATAACTACACCAATATATAAAAAAACATAGGATTAATATTTAATATAAAAACACGGGATAACTACACCAATATTTAATGACTATTTAAACTACTGATTAATATATAAAATAAATATTTATTATTGATAATCTACTATCTCTCTTTTAATATCTATTATAATCTACTAATCAACTAAAATAATCAATTGAAACTACGAGATAACTGCACTGATATATAAAAAAAACATGAGATTAATATTTGTCATTGATAATTAAATTTTTTGAAGCTTACTACTACAAACCTACTATTTAAAAAATAATCAAACCTAATGACTATTTAAATTACTAATTAATATTTAAAATAATTATTTTTTATTGATAATCTACTATCTAACAAATTTACTATCTACTATAATCTACTATCAAGTAAAATAATCAATTGAAACTACCAGATAACTGCATTGATATATAAAAAAACACGGGGACAACTGTAGTGATATATAATCTACACTATATTTATACATATCTACCACCTATGATTTTACCAATACCCTCATTCTATCTAAAAGACACCTCAAACTTTTTAGGGTAAAAATGTCTTTACACTCTATTTCTTTTTTTTTTCTCTTTATTTTTACGCTCTCTTTATTACTTTTTACTTTTCTCTTACACTCTCTTTCTTCCTTTTTTCCCTTTCTTCTTACACTCTCTTTCCTCCTTTTCACTTTTCTTTTACATTCTCTTTCTTCCTTTTTTTATTTTTACTTTACTTTTCCTATAAATAATTATTTTCTTTCTCTTATCAATTCACTTTAATTCGTTTAACTAAATTTCTAAATTTACACAAACACTACTTTAATTAAAAAAATTGAAGACTACTACTATAAACCTACTATCTAAAAAACAAGAAAACTTAATGACTATTTAAATTAGTAATTAAGACTTAAAACAAATATTTCTTATTGATAATCTAATATCTACCTTTTATTATCTACTATAATCTACTAATCAATTAAAATAATTAATTGAAACAACGAGATAACTGCACTGATAAATAAAAAACATGGGATAACTACATTGATATATAAAAAAAAACACGGGATTAATATTTACCATTGATATTTATAATTTTTTTTTGACAATTTATAATTAATATTTACCATTCATAATTATAATTTTAGAAAATTATTATAAACCTACTATCTAAAAAACACGGGATAACTGTAATAATCTACTATAATCTACTAATAAACTCAAATAATCTAATATAAAAACACGAGATAACTGCAATAATCTACTATAGGATACTAATCAACTCAAATAATCAATTGAAACAATGAGATAACTGCGATGATATATAAAAACATATGGGATAACTACACCAATATATAAAAAAACATAGGATTAATATTTAATATAAAAACACGGGATAACTACACCAATATTTAATGACTATTTAAACTACTGATTAATATTTAAAATAAATATTTCTTATTGATAATCTACTATCTCTCTTTTAATATCTATTATAATCTACTAATCAACTAAAATAATCAATTGAAACTACGAGATAACTGCACTGATATATAAAAAAAAACATGAGATTAATATTTGTCATTGATAATTAAATTTTTTGAAGACTACTACTACAAACCTACTATTTAAAAAATAATCAGACTTAATGACTATTTAAATTACTAATTAATATTTAAAACAATTATTTTTTATTGATAATCTACTATCTAACAAATTTACTATCTACTATAATCTATTATCAATTAAAATAATCAATTGAAACTACCAGGTACTTGCACTGATATATAAAAAACACGAGGACAACTGTAGTGATATATAAAAAAGCAGAGGATTAATATTTGTCATTGATAATTATAATTTTTGAAACAATCTATCTTTTACTATCTACAATAATCTACTAATCAACTCAAATAATTAATTGAAATTATGAGATAACTGCACTGATACATAAAAAACACTGGACAACTGCACTGATATATAAAAAAATGCGGAGATAACTGCAATGATATATATAAAAAAACACGGGATATATAGTTGTATTGATATATAAAAAAAATATGGGATAACAACACTTATATATAAAAAAACACGGCATTGATATATAAAAACACACGGGATAAATGCACATTTTATTTTTAAATGATACTTTTACATTTTTAGTTTTAATATTTATCAATTTTTTAATTGAAACTCATTTTTTATCTACTTTAAATTTTTCTTTATTTTCACGGGGTAATATTCAGGCTATTTAAATACTGTCTAAATTCATTCATAAAAAGAACACGACAACACCTGTGTGTATGCAAGTCATCCTCTATAATTGACAATTGATTTTAGATTAATGAGATTTCAAATTAACGTTTTTATTTGAGGTAATCGTGTCACGTAACGCGATCGACCTGTGCGAATGCACGGGTATTGTACTAGTTTTTTAGAAAAACCAAACAACATAACATATGTCGTAATCAATTTACTTAGTTCAAGCGGTACTCGTGGCCAGTCAGGTTTCGAGTTTAAATTTTGAGTGTGGCAAAAACTCTATTAGGAGGGCAGAACCACACAGGTCGGCAAAGCTGGGTACTCGTGGCCAGTCAGGTTCCACAGCGTAGATTAATCATCAACAAAACCGGTGAAAACTACGCACCAAAAAACATGGTAATCCAAAAAAAAAATATGTCATGACCGATACAAAAAATGCTTTTGTTTATTTAAGCATGAAAGATAACTACATAAATTTGAGCAAAGTTATATGTCATCGTATAATTTACTTTTTACTCTACTGTAATTTGTTGTGTCTATCTTTTTGTATATTCTCTGATCATAAACGTGCATCAAGTTTTATAAATGAGTAATGCTATTTAGCCAAAGTTTTTTAGCCAAAAATAGACAAAAACCAAATTACAACATCAATTAACCAAGTTTTTTAAGCCACTAACCAACCTACTTTTTCACAGTTTTCTAGGCCATTGACTAAAAACTGTGAAAAAGTAGGTTGGTTAGTGGCTTAAAAAACTTGGTTAATTGATGTTGTAATGTGGTTTTTGTCTATTTTTGGCTGAAATTTTTTGGCTAAATAGCATTACTCTTTATAAATAGTGTACATAGAACTACAGAAATGCTAGTTAACCTAAAAAGTGGCCCAATAAATGGACCAAATACGGTCACTTATACGGTTACATACGGTGGGACCCGGTTTGTTTTTCAGTTTCTCTCTCTTACTCTGTTTTATTTTTAAGTTTTTTCCTCTTTTTCTCGTTCATTCATTTTCATTAACACAAGTTGTTTCTACATGGGTAACTAGTTTTTTACCCGTGCATACGTACGGATGATACTGTATGGTCGGTGTATTGCCATAAAAACATAATAGTAATTTAGAAGATAATCATAAGTTGCGAACAATGTCCAAAATGTATGATTTGAAATTCAAAGTGGAAAGAGATGGGTATTATGTCATATAACATACGAATGAAAATTATATTTAGTCGAAGAAATTAAAGGAGATTGATAATCAGAATTACAATAATCCATAATAATGTATTTTGACACTAGAGGTAAAATATGCATCCCCGTTGGCCCTCCCGTTGGCACTCCCGTTGGCGCTCTCGTTACCTCTCCCATTGGCGCTCTCGTTGCCACTCCCGTTGGCACTCATGTTGGCAGTCCCGTTGGCACCCCAGCTCTTGTTGCCACTCGGCCCACTCCTATTGGTGCTCTCGTTGCTATTCTCGTTGGCCATTCCGTTGACATTTTAGTCCTTTTTAGTAATTATAAAATAGTTATTTGGAAGTGTAAAAAAAATAGTTATTTAGTAATTTTTTGTAGTGGTTAAATTGATTGATTTTATTTTTTTTGAAAAAATTGATTGATTTTAGTAGTTTTACGATTTTAGTAGAGAGATTATAGTAAATAAAAAAAATTTACATTATTCAATTATTGAGTATAATATCAATTTAATAATTTAGTTTTTTGGAAATTTTAGTGTTTGAAAATTTTGTTAAAGGTATAGGTTTTTCTGACAATTAATTGTGGTTAAATTGATTAATTTTAGTAGTTTGAGTAAATTATAAAAATGAATAATTTTTTTAAAAATAATTGTGTTGGAAAAAGTTTTAAAAAAGTCGGTACTCTCGTTGGCACTCCCGTTGGCGCTTTAGTTGCCACTCCTGTTGGTATTTCCATTGCCATTTTACTCATTTTTACTAAATATAAAATAGTAATTTAAAAAAATCAGAGAAAAGTGATTTAAAAAAAAAAGTTTATAAAATATTTTAAAAAGTTGTGCACAGTGGAGGCTGCTTTTGCAGCATTTTGTTTTTTATTTTTTTTGCCTTTTAACATGACGCCGGCAGTTTTTGGTATTTTTTCGCCTTTATCTAACTTGCAGGTTTACAATTTGTCCTATACTGTGAAATGTCATTTTGCTAGCGTATGTTTTTATTATAGAGAAAGTAGACACTCACTGGACACGATGAAGTTTTCCGGCAAGTCTCACCATCCACCGGTGGGAGTCTAATATCTATTTATACAAACAAACCTCCTATGAAATTACCAATTTGGATCTCTTATTAATAAGACACATATCTAATTTAAGGGTAAAAATGTCATTACACTCTTTTTTTTCTCTTTCTTCTTACACTCTCTTTCTTACTTTTCACTTTTCTCTTACACTCTCTTTCTTTCTTTTTTCTCTTTCTTCTAACACTATCTTTTCTCCTTTTCACTTTTCTCTTACACTCTCTTTCTTCCTTTTTTTTCTTTTTACTTTACTTTTAATTTTTCCATAAATAATTATTCTCTTTCTTTTATTACTTCACTTTAATTTTTTTAACTAAATTTCTAAATTTATACAAACATTACTCTATTCAAATTACCTATAAAAATGTAAATGAGTCACACTAAAAAACAAAACAAAACTATCACCTTAAAATTTAAATTTTTCTCTCCGAAATCTGTTTACACTCTTATTGATAATCTACTAACACCTCTTATTGATAATCTACTACCTATCTTTTAATATCTATTATAATCAACTAAAGAAATCGATTGAAACTACGAGATAACTGCAATGATATATAAAAATCACGGGATAACAGCACTGATATACAAAAAAACACAAGATTAATATTTGTCATTGTTAATTAATATTTTTGAAGACTACTATAAACCTACTATCTAAAAACAATAATATTTAAAGACTATTTAAACTACTGATTAATATTTAAAATAGATATTTCTTATTGATAATCTACTATCTCTCCTTTACTATCAACTACAATATACTAATCAACTAAAATAATCAATTGAAATTACGAAATAACTGCATTGATATATAAAAAAAACACGGGATAACTCCACTGATATATGAAAAAAAACACGAGATTAATATTTGTCACTGATAATTAAATTTTTTGAAGACTACTACTACAAACCTACTATCTAAAAAATAAGAAGACTTAATGACTATGTAAATTAGTAATTAATATATAAAACAAATATTTCTTATTGATAATCTAATATCTAACTTTTACTATCTACTATAATCTACTAATCAACTAAAATAATCAATCGAAACTACGAGATAACTGCACTGATATATAAAAAACACGGGATAACTGCAGTGATATATAAAAAACACGAGATTAATATTTACCATTGATAATTATAATTTTTGAAAACTACAATAAATCTACTATCTAAAAAAATAAGAAGGCTTAATGACTATTTAAACTGATTAATATTTAAAACTTACGTGACAATATTTGTCACTAATACCTAATTAAAAAAGGACAAATAATTGTTACTGATATATTAAAAAACATGGGATAGATATTTCTTATTGATAATCTACTATCTGTCTTTTACTATCTACTATAATCTACTAATCAACTCAAATAATCAATTGAAACTACGGGATAACTGCAATGACATATAAAAAACACGGGATAACTGCACTGATATATATATATATATATAAACACAGGATTTATATTTTTCATTGATAATTAAAAATTTTGAAGACTACTATAAACCTACTATCTAAAAAACAATAATATTTAATGACTATTTCAACTACTGATTAATATTTAAGAAAAATATTTCTTATTGATAATCTACTATCTCTCTTTTACTATCTACTATAATCTACTAATCAACTAAAATAATCAATTGAAACTACGAGATAACTGCACTGATATATATATAAAACAAGGGATAACTGCACTAATATATGGAAAAAAAACACGATATTAATATTTGTCATTGATAATTAAATTTTTTGAAGACTACTACTACAAACCTACTATCTAAAAAATAAGAAGACTAATTAATATTTAAAACAATTATTTCTTATTGATAATCTACTATCTAACAAAATTACTATCTACTGTAATCTATTAATCAACTAAAATAATCAAATGAAACTACCAGATAACTGCACTGATATATAGAAAACAAGGGATAACTGCAGTGATATATAAAAAACACGGGATTAATATTTGCCATTGATAATTATAATTTTTGAAAATTACTATGAACCTACTATCTAATAAAAAAAGAAGACTTAATGACTATTTAAACTGATTAATATTTAAAACACATGGGACAAATATTTGTCACTAATACCAAAAGAAGGACAAATAATTGTTACTGATATATAAAAAAACACGGATAAATATTTCTTATTAATAATCTACTATCTATCTTTTACTATCTACTAAAATCTACTAATCAACTCAAATAATCAATTGAAACTATGAGATAACTGCAGTGATACATAAAAAACACGAGATAACTGCACTGATATATAAAAAAATACGGGTATAACTGCAATGATATATATATATATATATATATATATATATATATATATATATATATATATATATATATATATATATATATATATATATATAAACACGGGATAGCTGCACTAATATATAAAAAAACACGGGATAACAACACTGATTTATAAAAGAACACTTCACTGATATATAAAAAAATACGGGATAAATGCATGTATTGTTTTTAAATGATACTTTTACATTTTTAGATTTTAATATTTATCTATTTTTAATTTGAAACTCCTTTTTTATCTACTTTAAATTTGTCTCTATTTTCACGGGGTAATGTTCAAACTATTTAAATACTGTCTAAATTCATTCATAAAAATAACACGACAGCACCCGTGCGTATGCATGGGTATCCTACTAGTTAATTCCAAAAACTAAATCCCCTCACCAGACTCAGATCTTCAACCTCCGAAGCCATTTCAACGTCGAAAACCAAGAACTCCGGGAACCAGGTTAAGGAAATACGGAGCTCCGAGCAGTGGTTAACGTAGCAGACCTGAAACCCCTCTTTTGAAGTGGAAGATCCATGACAAAAATGACGGCGATCCACACGAAGAGGATCAGAAGTCGTCGGAAGTTAGGGTCTGCCGGAGAACGTGTCGGAATTTGAAGAAGCAGACGGATGTGGCCATTTCTGCACGGAGACTCGCCGCTGGATTGTGGCGGATGCATCTGCCGGAGATTACAGCTGATAGCCGGAAGCGGTTGGGATTTCAGGTATGTTAGTGTTGCAGCATCTTGCATTTGTTTGCTACCTCTGATTGCAAATTTTGATTTTTGATACTTCATCTGCTGTATTGTAGGCCCCTCCACTTGGATAAAAACATACTATATAGTATAGCTTATTGCTGAAGTTTAATCTTTCTGTGCTGATTTTGTTGTTGCTTGATTTTAAAGTGCCACTTTTGAGATTCTATTTTTGATTGATTCCTTATCATCATTGTACAGAATTCACTTTGGGGAAATGAGTTGAGTAAGGTTTGTCTGTTTAGATAAAGGATTTTATATTATACTTGTTGAATGTCTTCTTTAAGATTTGTCTTTCAGGGGAAGGAAGAATTAGTTCCTCCAATCATTGTATTGGAAATAGTTGCTTCATTGAATCACAGCCATCCAAGTCCAAACTACTTTTCATGTTGTGTTATGGATGGCTGAATTTTGAACAAACATGGTGTATCTGTAATCTTAATATAATGTAATAACTCTGGCTTTGTGAAATCTTGTTGTTGACGCTTGTTTGTGTGTAAGTTGGAACGTTATTTGGATCTGGTGATTTATATTCTTTACGTACGGGATTCTGTTAGTATGTATCTGTGATTTCTCATTTCTGATTCAATTAGATAATTGAAATTGATTAGCTTACACACAGTCAAAGACACAATGTTCTCTTCATTTTCAAATATTGGTAGTTGGCTTGCGTTATTGATTTGATTAGTTTCTGTTTTTTAGCTTATTACTGATTAGTGATTACTGTTGTTACCTGTCTGCAGAATGGAAGTGGCCATGTAGGTCTCCCGTTCGTTGGTCGCCCTAATGGCATGACTCGTGATTCCAATTTGAAGAATCTATCTCAAAGTCCTCGTTCTATCTTTGGGACAAAGAGTGGACACTATTGAATGTTTGTAATTCAATTGCTCTTAGTATTGTTAGGTGTAACTAGTAAAACATCTAATGGGCCAATATGTGGCCCAGTCGAAATATAGGTCCAATATGGGCGCTGCATCTTTGTATATATACACCTTCGACTCCTTGTAAGAAAGAGAATCTTTCGATACAGTTTTTAATTACGCTTTAATTGCCTTGCCCAGTTTTTCCCTCTCTTTTCTGCGTTTTCTATTCTTTTCCTTCTCCCTGCGCAACTCTCATCCAACAAATTGGTATAACAGAGCTATAAAGATCCTTCAAGATTCATCATGGCGATGCGAGACAACTGTGGCGGAGGAATTCCGACGAACCTCTCTGTCTTTAATGGAAAAGATTATGACCGATGGTGTGCGCAGATGAAAGTCTTGTTTCGTTTTCAAGATGTACTTGAAATCGTGAATGATGGTGTTCCACCATTGGCAGCAAACGCCACTGAAGCGGTGAGGAACAACCACCATGCACTGAGAAAGAAAGATGGAAAAGGGTTGTTCTTGATTCATCAAAGTGTTGATTCAAACTTTCTGAACCTGATCATTGATTGTGATTCAGCAAAAGAAGCATGGGATATCCTCAAGAATGCATATGGAGGTGCAGATAGACTGAAGAAAATACGCCTGCAGTCTCTCAGGAAGCAATACGAGGCATTGAGGATGAAAGATGGAGAATCAATTGGTGAATTCATTACGAGGTTAGTAGCTCTAACTAATCAAATGAAAGACAATGGTAAGACTGTATCTGAAACAAGTGAAGTAGAAAAAGTGCTTAGATCCTTAACTCCAGAATTCGACTATGTTGTAACTGCCATCGAAGAATCCAAGAACATAGATGAAATGAAGTTAGATGAACTTCAAGGCTCCTTAGAGCCTCATGAATTGAGAATTAGGCAGAGAAGTTCAGAGAAAGAGACTGAACAAGCCTTACTATCATACTCCTCTAAGAAAAATTGGAAGGCAGACAACAAGAAAGAAAAAGGAAAATGGAAGGGTAAAGAAAAGGGATCTGGCAGCAAGAAAGAAGAACAAGGAAGTTTCGACAAGAAGGAGCAAGATCTGTCGACGGTGCAGTGCTATAACTGTCAGCAATTTGGGCATTATAGGAACAAATGTAAGAACAAGAAGGTTCCTAGGAATAAAGATGCTGAAGCCAAATTTGCAAGTGATGGAGGCACAGACTCTGATTCTGACTCAGAAGGATTAATGCTAATGACAGTCATAGATGATGAGATTGAAGAAGACACTCATCTCAATGTAATAGTTGCTGAAAGTAGTGAGCAAAACAGTGGGAACACTAGTGAAAGTGGAAACATTTGTGATGCTCAAAATACTTGTGCAATGTATGTGTGGCAGGGCAGTGGTGACACTGGTGATGCCTCCAACATGGCCAGCAACAATGATGAAGAATTATCCTTCATGACAGCTACTGACACAGAATTGTTGTTGCTGAAGGCAGACACAAATGAGATCGAAGAAAAATCTGTCGAATGGTACCTCGACACAGGATGCTCAAACCACATGTGCTGCCATAAGGAGTGGTTTGTCGAACTGAAGCAAATAAGTAAAAGAATCAGATTTCCAGACAACAGCAGAGTCACTGCAGAAGGAATTGGTACCATAAAGTTTCTGTCAAAAGATGGAAAGTGGTGCTACATTCAGGAAGTGTTCTATGTACCAAAGATGAGGAGTAATCTGCTGAGTCTTGGGCAGATGATTGAGAAGAAATTCTCTGTCGAAATGGATGATAACAGTCTCAGCTTGTTTGATTTAAACAAGAGGCTGATTCTGAAGGTGCCAATGCAAAGTAACAGAACATTCAAGGTCGAATTGCAAGTAGTCGAAGAGCAATGCCTCACAACCACTGTCGATGATGAGAACTGGAAGTGGCACAGAAGATTTGGCCACCTAAACTTCAAGAGCTTGAGACAACTACATGAGAAGAAGATGGTCCATGGGTTGCCAGCAGTAAAAATTCCTGGTGAAGTATGTGATAGCTGCTGCAAATCGAAGCAACCTAGAAACTCCTTCAAATCAGAAGTGTCAGGCAGAGCAAAGAAGAAGTTAGAGGTAATATTCTCTGATGTTTGTGGTCCATTTGAGGTCAGTTCATTAGGAGGGAACAATTACTTTGTCACCTTCATTGATGAGTACACTAGAATGACATGGGTGTACTTGATCAATAAGAAGAGTGAAGTACTTGAAACATTCAGGAACTTTAAGGTGATGATTAAGAAGCAAAGTGAATGTGAAATCAAAACCCTTAGAACAGATGGAGGTGGTGCGTACAACTCACATGAATTTGTAAAGCTTTGTGAAAAAGAAGGCATAGTACATGAAGTCACTTCACCTTACACACCTCAGCATAATGGAATTGCTGAGAGGAAAAACAGAACCATCCTCGACATGGTGAGAAGTATGATGAAGGAAAAGAAGCTACTGTTGAACCAAGGGCAAACACTCTTTGTTTTGTATGATAACAAATTACACCTTATCTACTAATGGTTCAAGTTGAATTAAGTACAGGACATAAAGCAAAGAGCAGGAAGATTAAAATGGAGCAGCTTGGAGGAGAAGCCACCTCAGCAGTTCAAGACCTATTTGTTTATCCGCTTTCTTTAGGACACTGTGTAAGGTCCTATCACTGAAGGTCTATGACTTTTAGTAGCTGAGAGATGAGTTTTTCAAAACATGCATGGTGCATCAAAATAGTTTTGAAAAATATTTTATAAAAATTGCATGCAAGCATAAAGTGGCACCATAAACCCTAAAACTATTTTGGTTGAAGGCTTGAAATCAAAATCCTATATTTTTACAAAGATAATAGATTATGGTAATAGATTAGGTGCCTGAATGTTTCAGAGCACATAATCGATTACTCTCCTATTTTAACTAAAACAAATAATCGATTAGTGGCTTGCCTTTCTTTCCTTTTTTAAACAATAATCGATTAGAGCCTCAATTGCTCTATATATCATAATCGATTATTGGCTTCCTTCCCACTACAAAAAAAACACTAATTAGCGACGGACATTAGCGAGGGACTTGTTGTCCCTCGCAAAAACAGTCATTAGCGAGGGAATTAGCGAGGGCATAGAGCTGTCAGTTGTTTTGTCATTAGCGAGGGAACTGTCCCTCGCTAATAACTGCCCTCGCTAATTCCCTCGCTAAATTTTGCTTTTTCAGATGATGGGACTCAGCGCAGGGGTTGGTAAAGGTGCAGAAATTAGCGAGGGACAGTTCCCTCGCTAATTCCCTCGCTAACGTTAACTTTTCAGATGATGAGACAGTTCCCTCGCTAATTCCCTCGCAAATTTTTTTCTTTTTTCCTTTATATCCGTTTACACCCTCACTCTTCTTTCTCACTCACTCACTCTTCACCATTCCTCTTCCCTTCCTCTTCCCCCTTCCACTTCCTCTCACACCCTTCTTCTCTCTTCACTCTTCCAACACCACCACCACCACCATCATCACCACCTCCTCTCACACTCTTCTTCTTTCTTCACTCTTCCACCACCACCACCACCACATACCTCCTACCACTCTCACTCACTCTCTCTTACTCTTCACCACCACCAACCCACCACCACCACTCTCACTCTTCTCTCTCTCTCTCTTACTCATCTCCTTCTCTCTCTACTCTAAACCACCCATCACCACCACCACCACGCCACCACCACACCACCACCACGCCACCACCACCACTCTCACTCCTCTCTCTCTTTCTCCCTTACTCTTCTCCTTCTCTCTACTCTAAACCACCCATCACCACCACCACGCCACCACCACCACCACACCACCACGCCACCACCACCACCACCACCACACATCACCACAAAATTAATAATATAATATAATATTCATTAATTAATATATAAAAAAAACAAGCCATTCAGCACTGGACACGTGTCATTTTTTTTTTGAAAACTGCAGTCATTAGCGAGGGAATTAGCGAGGGCAAAAGCCGTCGCTAATTCCTGCGCATTTACCAACCCCTGCAACTGAGTCCCATCACCTGAAAAGCTGCAGTCATTAGCGAGGGAACTAGCGACGGCATAGTCCCTCGCTAATTAGCGAGGGATCCAACTTCCCTCGCTAATCCCATTTGCGAGGAGGGAATTAGCGAGGGAACCAGTCCCTCGCTAAGTCCCTCGCAAATGACCATTAGTGAGGGAATCAGGTCATTTTGCGAGGGAACTGTCCCTCGCTAATGACTAGTTTTTTTGTAGTGTCCCTTCGTGACAATTATAATCGATTATTGGCTTCCTTCCTTCCTTGACAACAATAATCGATTATATCATCATTTAACCAAGTAACATAATCGATTATGAAGCCATCCTTGACAACAATAATCGATTATCCCATTCCATAACTATAAGTCATAATCAATTATCATGCATTCAAGATGTTTTCATATTTAATCATAATCGATTATGCACCTTCTTCACTACTTTCAAATAATCGATTATGCTTGCATCAAATGGTTTTCAAAAATCAATTTTTTCCTACGCCTATAAATAGGCAAGTGTGTTTCATTTCTCAACACACCACATTTTCACAACAATTTCTTCTCCTCTCATACGAAATTTCTAGATCTGAGAGAGAGAGAAAATAGAGCTTCAACTTTCATATCATTTTCTATTTTCCATATCACTCATCTCTTAGTCACTATACTGTCATTATATCTGAGGTGATTGGATCATAGATCTCTGTTTGTATTCGTTACTCTATTTGTGGGGTCACTCTGAAATCCTGGGATTTGTTCTTGGGTCTCTCAATCAGGAGATTGAGTTGGTTTGAAATCCTGGGAAGTTTTTCTTGGGTCTCTCAATCAGGAGATTGGGTTGGTTTGAAATCCTGGGAGGTGATCTTGGGTCGTTCAATCGGGGAAGATTGAAGCGGTAGTGAAATCCTGGGAGGTGCTCTTGGGTCGTTCAATCAGGAGATTGAAGCGGTGTTGAAATCCTTAGCTGTGTGCTCGGGTTCTCAGTTCGGGGGAATTGAGAGTTGCTATTTGGAAGTTGCCTGTTTGTAAACAATTCTTCATATAGTGGTTGTTATCAAGTCCAAAGGTTGCAAAGCCGGAGGCCGAGGACGTAGGGCTTTTATCCCGAACCTCGCTAAATTCCTGGTGTATCTCTATCCCTACTCTTTTACTTTAGGCTAAATTATAGTTTTGGTCCCCCTATTTTCAAAAATTCAGACATTTGGTCCCCCTATTTTAAAACTCGGACATTTGGTCTCCCAATTTTAAAAAATCAAAGACATTTAGTCCCAAGAGGAATTTTCAGTTTTTTATGGCTAATAATCAAAGACATTTGGTCCCTCAATTTTAAAAAATCAAAGACATTTGGTCCCCCAATTTTAAAAAATCAAAGACATTTGGTCCCTCTTTGGACTACATGTATTTGATTTTTTAAAATTGGGGGACCAAATGTCTGAGTTTTAAAATAGGGGGACCAAATGTCTGAATTTTTGAAAATAGGGGGACCAAAACTATAATTTAGCCTTTACTTTATTTGTCATTTGTGTTTGTTTATTGTTATACTGCGCCAAACATAAATATCTGATTATTGTTAAAACCAATCATAGCGTAGTTAGCATAATACATCACCGCATTTAGATCTGTCTGGTTATAATCTGGTTATAATTATACTATCACTGCGCCGATCTATTTATTGTTACGCTGCTTATAAAATCTGTCTACCCTGAACTCTGAAAATAGCGTAATAGTACTCTTTGCATGATATGCCTGTTTAGCTATAAATAATTGGTTACATGAATATTAAATAGTAACATCTTACTGTGCCTGATCTGCCTGCTTTCATACATCATATAAGTTTAAATCTCAGATTCCGCATTTAATTTAAACTAGCATTATCTTAAAATTAAAAAGAATTCAAGTTTTGCACATAACCTTATTCACCCCCCTCTAAGGTTATCAGATAGTCTAACAGCTACCTCACAGCTTATGGGGAGAACTAGTAGCCACAGCAGTATACATTCTGAACAAGTTCCCCCACAAAGAGATTGATTGGGAAGACACCTGAAGAAGCTTGGCTAGGAAGAAAGCCAAGTGTCAAGCATTGTTTGCGTTTGTGTTTTCTAGTCGCAATATCAGTGCAAGTATACACGTCGTACAAGTAATAAAGTGGATAAAAATAAGAGATCGTTCCCACGAGGATTGATTTACTTTCAAAGTTCAAGTCTTTAAAACACAGGTGAAACAAGTAATAAATCGGCACTAAAAGTTGGTATTACGACTAAGAACGTAGATAAAGCAAGTAAACAGGAAGTGGTTGTGAATACGGAAGGGTATGAGTTGGATTGCTGCATGCAAGTAAATCTCCTCTAGTCAGACGTTATAACGTTTACACGTTAACACGTACAAATGCTATGCTGTATAGACGTTATAATCGTTTGAACGCTGTTGCAAAAGAGCTGTGCTTTTCAGTCACAAAACGTCAGAGCTTCAAGTACTAGAATTCCTATGTCTAGGTTCTAAGTAGGCCTACTCCTGTATTTTAAGTACCCACAGTAATGTCCTATGAACTATTATCCATTCTATGTCTAGACTTAGATAAAAATGCCTAAATGTCTTTAGTGCACCTTTTCATTCACATAAATCTTTGAGTTCTTTTCATAGACCATGTCTGTACCTATGAATCTACTTATTTTAAGTGGCCAATTTTAAAACAAGTTTGGAAGTATTAACATGCAAAGATTTAAAACGCATAAACATCAATACTTCATAGCATTAAACTAGAGGTTCATTACATGCAAAACAACAACCCAACCACAACTATTTAGCTCATGCTGAGCATCTCTACAGAAAGAAGAGGAAATGAAATCCAAATACCGTACATAGAGAAAAGGAGACTAAACACAGAAGATACGCCTAAGTAGCCTTCCTTCATGCACGCTGTAGAGACGTTGCAACGTCTGAGCTTCACAATAGTGGTTGCGAATGGAAATAGAAAAATGGAGCTTGAGAAGAGTTCGGATGAAGAAGTCTGTGTCCAGAACTTCTTTTAGAAAACTCTCTCTGAAAATGGAGGAAGGTGGATGATGAATGGATGGATGCTCTCCCTCCTCCCTTCGTAGAGAGAGATAAGCTTTGTCTAAATAGCCAAAAAAAAAACAGCAGGTCACATGCTTGCTGATGTCATTCCCCACCTTCCAAGCTTGCTTGTAAATTAATTCTGTTCTGAAATGACACTGCACTGCTACAGTGCGTCAGCCGCGTCAGCGATGAGGAGAGAGAAGATCTTCTGCACTTCTAGATCTTTGACCATCATTTCTTGTGCGCCAAAAATAAGATATTTCTTTCTTGCTCTGCTGCCTTCCTTCAGACGTGATGAGGGACGTTGCCACGTTCAGTTTACTGCACAAACACAAGAAGCATCAAAACGCTCACAAAGGCGCCAATTGGTGCCAAAATGCATAGAATTTGTAATTTAGCCCCTTTCTAACTAAAAAGCAATAAACTAACAGAAACTTAATAGAAACAACCTACTATTGCCAGAGAACTTGCATGATTTAGCTTTGAATAAGTATAAATAACTCATATAAATATGAGTTATCACACCCCCAAACTTAAACCATTGCTTGTCCTCAAGCAATCGAAACACTGCATATGAAAAGATGCAAGAAATTAAAATACGCCAGCAGTTTACACCCTGCTCACCTATTTGATCAAAAATTATCCTCAAGGGGCTAATTCCTTCAGACTTACACTACACACTCACGCACCAATGCACAATTACATTCTAGATTCATTACTGCCCAAAGTGAGTGTGTGATCTCTGTATCAATTCTATTCCTAGCTAGGTTCAGAAGATACCCTAGCCTATGAAAGAGTGGTTTCCATATGGTGAGAGTATAACATCTTTCAAAACAGAGAGTAGGCTAACATTTCCACATAAGATATGAGGGTTATTTTAAGCACGACAAATAGTCTTAATTTGGGTGCTAGGACTAGATTAGTGCAAACTACTTTTCTGACTCACACAACGTAAAACACACAGAGGACTGCAACCCCTCATTACTGAGCAACTTTCATTTGATTCACTTCACTTTTGGTTTGGAGTTTTTGTGATTTTCTCCTTTTTGATTCTTTGGATTTGACAATTTTGGATTGAGATATTTGGGGTACCCAGTATTTGTTTCGGGAAATTGCAGCAAACACAGAGGACATGTGGATTTTTCCACTTATTTGAAACAACACACAAACACACACGGCATACGTTATAACGTTACGGGTAGACGTTACAACGTTGCACTCACACTACACATGCACTAATCATCCTACAGTCTTTGCACCCAGCCTTAGTACAACCTGATATACCCCCAAACTTCGTTTCTACTGCTACTCTAAGTTTTTAATCAAGTTTTACAATCACCAAAGTCAACCAAAACTAGTTTTAGCATCAAATAGTCCCTAGCTAACTAGGTTTTCTTCAAAACAGAGTTTGTGTGGAAGCAGTAATCAATTCTATTCATCTAAGCATGCATCAGCCACTCACACAAAGTCACACATAGTTATTACTAGATTTAGCCCAAAGAGAAACATTTTTTATGATTAATAGAGTAGAAAAGTAAACTGATTATTATTATTATTATTATTATTATATTTTATTTTATTTTTTTTAAAACGCAAACACAAAACATAAAAAATGATCCTCCCCCCCAGACACAAAGATGAGCAGTGTCCTCACTGCTTACTGATCTTCAAAAATGGGAGAGGAACACTCAAACACAACACCAGCAAACAAACTACTGACTACTAACTAAAAACTACAACTATTCTACTGCTAAAAAGAGGGCTAAACTACTTGTTCAGAACACCTGACCTGAGCCTTCCACTCTGTCTGGCTGGGATGCCTGCTTCAGCAGTCTTCTTTTTCTTTTAAAACTTCACCCAGGCAGCAAACGTGACAATGCCCTAGACACACAGAGACGTTATAACGTCTACCACACTTCAATAACTTGAGTCTTGAATCTCTCCTACCTTCAGCTTCCATTCCTGCACAAAACAAAAAATAGAAACAAAAACAACAAGGATTAGAATAAAAACTCTGGGCTGCCTCCCAGTAGCGCTTGGTTTAAGAGTCCTCAGCCAGACTTGGAATTCAAACCCAAGTTAGGGTGGATAATAGGACAAAAAGAAAACATCATCCTTCCGCTTTCTCTTTTTGGTCAGAGATCCCATGTATTTGGCATATGGAAGCAAGTGTTCCCATGCACCAACCAATAAGCATTTGGGATATGAATTTCTCCTTTCTTGAAAAAAATTAAGCTCATTTTGCGGAGGATTCTTTTCTTCAATTACCAAAGGTTGAATCTGAATTTTCTCATGACTCTCTTCATACCTCAACTTTGGATTTTCTTCCTTGTCACTATTTTTGAATTTTTCTTTTTCTATAACTACACGATTTTTTTGTTTTTCTTCCACCATTTCCAAATGACCACATTCAAGCTCATACTTTACACTCTCTTTTTCTTCCTCTTGCTCAACCACATATTCAATACAACTCTTTTCTTCTAGCTCAACCACTTTTCCAATACAACTCTCTTCTTTTAGATGCTCCATAATTGTCTTAATGTGAGCCTCTACATTCTTACATGAAGCTTCAGAGTTGTCACGATACATCTTCATATACTCAATGGAATGAGCTAAGAGTTCTTTTAATTCAAAGTTGTCCTCATGTAATCCTACGGTTTGAGCTTGAGGATATGAATCTTGCTCACACACATCATTTCCCATTCCATAATCCATATTTTGGGCAGTCATGGGCATGAAATTTGTCTCATAACAGCCCCTTTGATATTTACTCTCATGGAAATCATAATTGAAACATTCTTGTTGAGCATTCAATTCATTCATTTCTTGCATAAAGTAAAAACTCCAATGGTCCATGGCATAAAAGTGGATATTTTTTTTTTTTTAAAACACTCAACACAAACAATAATAGTAATAACAACAAAGAAAACACACTACAGACATAAAGCACAATGCAAATTCACTCCCTGGTTCAGTTGAATTAGAGCTTGAATTGGAACTAAGCATACGCTGTAACGTTTACCTGTTCACATACAGAAACAACGAACAACACAGTAAAATTCTTTCACCTAGTGCTTTAATACTTTTGAACCATAAAAGTTAAATTCAATCCCCGGCAACGGCGCCAAAAACTTGTTTGCGTTCGTGTTTTCTAGTCGCAATATCAGTGCAAGTATACACGTCGTACAAGTAATAAAGTGGATAAAAATAAGAGATCGTTCCCACGAGGATTGATTTACTTTCAAAGTTCAAGTCTTTAAAACCCAGGTGAAACAAGTAATAAATCGGCACTAAAAGTTGGTATTACGACTAAGAACGTAGATAAAGCAAGTAAATAGGAAGTGGTTGTGAATACGGAAGGGTATGAGTTGGATTGCTGCATGCAAGTAAATCTCCTCTAGTCAGACGTTATAACGTTTACACGTTAACACGTACAAATGCTATGCTGTATAGACGTTATAATCGTTTGAACGCTGTTGCAAAAGAGCTGTGCTTTTCAGTCACAAAACGTCAGAGCTTCAAGTACTAGAATTCCTATGTCTAGGTTCTAAGTAGGCCTACTCCTGTATTTTAAGTACCCACAGCAATGTCCTATGAACTATTATCCATTCTATGTCTAGACTTAGATAAAAATGCCTAAATGTCTTTAGTGCACCTTTTCATTCACATAAATCTTTGAGTTCTTTTCATAGACCATGTCTGTACCTATGAATCTACTTATTTTAAGTGGCCAATTTTAAAACAAGTTTGGAAGTATTAACATGCAAAGATTTAAAACGCATAAACATCAATACTTCATAGCATTAAACTAGAGGTTCATTACATGCAAAACAACAACCCAACCACAACTATTTAGCTCATGCTGAGCATCTCTACAGAAAGAAGAGGAAATGAAATCCAAATACCGTACATAGAGAAAAGGAGACTAAACACAGAAGATACGCCTAAGTAGCCTTCCTTCATGCACGCTGTAGAGACGTTGCAACGTCTGAGCTTCACAATAGTGGTTGCGAATGGAAATAGAAAAATGGAGCTTGAGAAGAGTTCGGATGAAGAAGTCTGTGTCCAGAACTTCTTTTAGAAAACTCTCTCTGAAAATGGAGGAAGGTGGGTGATGAATGGATGGATGCTCTCCCTCCTCCCTTCGTAGAGAGAGATAAGCTTTGTCTAAATAGCAAAAAAAAAACAGCAGGTCACATGCTTGCTGATGTCATTCCCCACCTTCCAAGCTTGCTTGTAAATTAATTCTGTTCTGAAATGACACTGCACTGCTACAGTTCGTCAGCCGCGTCAGCGATGAGGAGAGAGAAGATCTTCTGCACTTCTAGATCTTTGACCATCATTTCTTGTGCGCCAAAAATAAGATATTTCTTTCTTGCTCTGCTGCCTTCCTTCAGACGTGATGAGGGACGTTGCCACGTTCAGTTTACTGCACAAACACAAGAAGCATCAAAACGCTCACAAAGGCGCCAATTGGTGCCAAAATGCATAGAATTTGTAATTTAGCCCCTTTCTAACTAAAAAGCAATAAACTAACAGAAACTTAATAGAAACAACCTACTATTGCCAGAGAACTTGCATGATTTAGCTTTGAATAAGTATAAATAACTCATATAAATATGAGTTATCACACCCCCAAACTTAAACCATTGCTTGTCCTCAAGCAATCGAAACACTGCATATGAAAAGATGCAAGAAATTAAAATACGCCAGCAGTTTACACCCTGCTCACCTATTTGATCAAAAATTATCCTCAAGGGGCTAATTCCTTCAGACTTACACTACACACTCACGCACCAATGCACAATTACATTCTAGATTCATTACTGCCCAAAGTGAGTGTGTGATCTCTGTATCAATTCTATTCCTAGCTAGGTTCAGAAGATACCCTAGCCTATGAAAGAGTGGTTTCCATATGGTGAGAGTATAACATCTTTCAAAACAGAGAGTAGGCTAACATTTCCACATAAGATATGAGGGTTATTTTAAGCACGACAAATAGTCTTAATTTGGGTGCTAGGACTAGATTAGTGCAAACTACTTTTCTGACTCACACAACGTAAAACACACAGAGGACTGCAACCCCTCATTACTGAGCAACTTTCATTTGATTCACTTCACTTTTGGTTTGGAGTTTTTGTGATTTTCTCCTTTTTGATTCTTTGGATTTGACAATTTTGGATTGAGATATTTGGGGTACCCAGTATTTGTTTCGGGAAATTGCAGCAAACACAGAGGACATGTGGATTTTTCCACTTATTTGAAACAACACACAAACACACACGGCATACGTTATAACGTTACGGGTAGACGTTACAACGTTGCACTCACACTACACATGCACTAATCATCCTACAGTCTTTGCACCCAGCCTTAGTACAACCTGATATACCCCCAAACTTCGTTTCTACTGCTACTCTAAGTTTTTAATCAAGTTTTACAATCACCAAAGTCAACCAAAACTAGTTTTAGCATCAAATAGTCCCTAGCTAACTAGGTTTTCTTCAAAACAGAGTTTGTGTGGAAGCAGTAATCAATTCTATTCATCTAAGCATGCATCAGCCACTCACACAAAGTCACACATAGTTATTACTAGATTTAGCCCAAAGAGAAACATTTTTTATGATTAATAGAGTAGAAAAGTAAACTGATTATTATTATTATTATTATTATTATTATATTTTATTTTATTTTTTTTAAAACGCAAACACAAAACATAAAAAATGATCCTCCCCCCCAGACACAAAGATGAGCAGTGTCCTCACTGCTTACTGATCTTCAAAAATGGGAGAGGAACACTCAAACACAACACCAGCAAACAAACTACTGACTACTAACTAAAAACTACAACTATTCTACTGCTAAAAAGAGGGCTAAACTACTTGTTCAGAACACCTGACCTGAGCCTTCCACTCTGTCTGGCTGGGATGCCTGCTTCAGCAGTCTTCTTTTTCTTTTAAAACTTCACCCAGGCAGCAAACGTGACAATGCCCTAGACACACAGAGACGTTATAACGTCTACCACACTTCAATAACTTGAGTCTTGAATCTCTCCTACCTTCAGCTTCCATTCCTGCACAAAACAAAAAATAGAAACAAAAACAACAAGGATTAGAATAAAAACTCTGGGCTGCCTCCCAGTAGCGCTTGGTTTAAGAGTCCTCAGCCAGACTTGGAATTCAAACCCAAGTTAGGGTGGATAATAGGACAAAAAGAAAACATCATCCTTCCGCTTTCTCTTTTTGGTCAGAGATCCCATGTATTTGGCATATGGAAGCAAGTGTTCCCATGCACCAACCAATAAGCATTTGGGATATGAATTTCTCCTTTCTTGAAAAAAATTAAGCTCATTTTGCGGAGGATTCTTTTCTTCAATTACCAAAGGTTGAATCTGAATTTTCTCATGACTCTCTTCATACCTCAACTTTGGATTTTCTTCCTTGTCACTATTTTTGAATTTTTCTTTTTCTATAACTACACGATTTTTTTGTTTTTCTTCCACCATTTCCAAATGACCACATTCAAGCTCATACTTTACACTCTCTTTTTCTTCCTCTTGCTCAACCACATATTCAATACAACTCTTTTCTTCTAGCTCAACCACTTTTCCAATACAACTCTCTTCTTTTAGATGCTCCATAATTGTCTTAATGTGAGCCTCTACATTCTTACATGAAGCTTCAGAGTTGTCACGATACATCTTCATATACTCAATGGAATGAGCTAAGAGTTCTTTTAATTCAAAGTTGTCCTCATGTAATCCTACGGTTTGAGCTTGAGGATATGAATCTTGCTCACACACATCATTTCCCATTCCATAATCCATATTTTGGGCAGTCATGGGCATGAAATTTGTCTCATAACAGCCCCTTTGATATTTACTCTCATGGAAATCATAATTGAAACATTCTTGTTGAGCATTCAATTCATTCATTTCTTGCATAAAGTAAAAACTCCAATGGTCCATGGCATAGAAGTGGATATTTTTTTTTTTTTAAAACACTCAACACAAACAATAATAGTAATAACAACAAAGAAAACACACTACAGACATAAAGCACAATGCAAATTCACTCCCTGGTTCAGTTGAATTAGAGCTTGAATTGGAACTAAGCATACGCTGTAACGTTTACCTGTTCACATACAGAAACAACGAACAACACAGTAAAATTCTTTCACCTAGTGCTTTAATACTTTTGAACCATAAAAGTTAAATTCAATCCCCGGCAACGGCGCCAAAAACTTGTTTGCGTTCGTGTTTTCTAGTCGCAATATCAGTGCAAGTATACACGTCGTACAAGTAATAAAGTGGATAAAAATAAGAGATCGTTCCCACGAGGATTGATTTACTTTCAAAGTTCAAGTCTTTAAAACCCAGGTGAAACAAGTAATAAATCGGCACTAAAAGTTGGTATTACGACTAAGAACGTAGATAAAGCAAGTAAATAGGAAGTGGTTGTGAATACGGAAGGGTATGAGTTGGATTGCTGCATGCAAGTAAATCTCCTCTAGTCAGACGTTATAACGTTTACACGTTAACACGTTAACACGTACAAATGCTATGCTGTATAGACGTTATAATCGTTTGAACGCTGTTGCAAAAGAGCTGTGCTTTTCAGTCACAAAACGTCAGAGCTTCAAGTACTAGAATTCCTATGTCTAGGTTCTAAGTAGGCCTACTCCTGTATTTTAAGTACCCACAGCAATGTCCTATGAACTATTATCCATTCTATGTCTAGACTTAGATAAAAATGCCTAAATGTCTTTAGTGCACCTTTTCATTCACATAAATCTTTGAGTTCTTTTCATAGACCATGTCTGTACCTATGAATCTACTTATTTTAAGTGGCCAATTTTAAAACAAGTTTGGAAGTATTAACATGCAAAGATTTACAACGCATAAACATCAATACTTCATAGCATTAAACTAGAGGTTCATTACATGCAAAACAACAACCCAACCACAACTATTTAGCTCATGCTGAGCATCTCTACAGAAAGAAGAGGAAATGAAATCCAAATACCGTACATAGAGAAAAGGAGACTAAACACAGAAGATACGCCTAAGTAACCTTCCTTCATGCACGTTGTAGAGACGTTGCAACGTCTGAGCTTCACAATAGTGGTTGCGAATGGAAATAGAAAAATGGAGCTTGAGAAGAGTTCGGATGAAGAAGTCTGTGTCCAGAACTTCTTTTAGAAAACTCTCTCTGAAAATGGAGGAAGGTGGATGATGAATGGATGGATGCTCTCCCTCCTCCCTTCGTAGAGAGAGATAAGCTTTGTCTAAATAGCCAAAAAAAAACAGCAGGTCACATGCTTGCTGATGTCATTCCCCACCTTCCAAGCTTGCTTGTAAATTAATTCTGTTCTGAAATGACACTGCACTGCTACAGTGCGTCAGCCGCGTCAGCGATGAGGAGAGAGAAGATCTTCTGCACTTCTAGCTCTTTGACCATCATTTCTTGTGCGCCAAAAATAAGATATTTCTTTCTTGCTCTGCTGCCTTCCTTCAGACGTGATGAGGGACGTTGCCACGTTCAGTTTACTGCACAAACACAAGAAGCATCAAAACGCTCACAAAGGCGCCAATTGGTGCCAAAATGCATAGAATTTGTAATTTAGCCCCTTTCTAACTAAAAAGCAATAAACTAACAGAAACTTAATAGAAACAACCTACTATTGCCAGAGAACTTGCATGATTTAGCTTTGAATAAGTATAAATAACTCATATAAATATGAGTTATCACACCCCCAAACTTAAACCATTGCTTGTCCTCAAGCAATCGAAACACTGCATATGAAAAGATGCAAGAAATTAAAATACGCCAGCAGTTTACACCCTGCTCACCTATTTGATCAAAAATTATCCTCAAGGGGCTAATTCCTTCAGACTTACACTACACACTCACGCACCAATGCACAATTACATTCTAGATTCATTACTGCCCAAAGTGAGTGTGTGATCTCTGTATCAATTCTATTCCTAGCTAGGTTCAGAAGCTACCCTAGCCTATGAAAGAGTGGTTTCCATATGGTGAGAGTATAACATCTTTCAAAACAGAGAGTAGGCTAACATTTCCACATAAGATATGAGGGTTATTTTAAGCACGACAAATAGTCTTAATTTGGGTGCTAGGACTAGATTAGTGCAAACTACTTTTCTGACTCACACAACGTAAAACACACAGAGGACTGCAACCCCTCATTACTGAGCAACTTTCATTTGATTCACTTCACTTTTGGTTTGGAGTTTTTGTGATTTTCTCCTTTTTGATCCTTTGGATTTGACAATTTTGGATTGAGATATTTGGGGTACCCAGTATTTGTTTCGGGAAATTGCAGCAAACACAGAGGACATGTGGATTTTTCCACTTATTTGAAACAACACACAAACACGCACGGCATACGTTATAACATTACGGGTAGACGTTACAACGTTGCACTCACACTACACATGCACTAATCATCCTACAGTCTTTGCACCCAGCCTTAGTACAACCTGATATACCCCCAAACTTCGTTTCTACTGCTACTCTAAGTTTTTAATCAAGTTTTACAATCACCAAAGTCAACCAAAACTAGTTTTAGCATCAAATAGTCCCTAGCTAACTAGGTTTTCTTCAAAACAGAGTTTGTGTGGAAGCAGTAATCAATTCTATTCATCTAAGCATGCATCAGCCACTCACACAAAGTCACACATAGTTATTACTAGATTTAGCCCAAAGAGAAACATTTTTGATGATTAATAGAGTAGAAAAGTAAACTGATTATTATTATTATTATTATTATTATTATTATTATTATTATTATTATTATTATATTTTATTTTATTTTTTTTAAAACGCAAACACAAAACATAAAAAATGATCCTCCCCCCCCAGACACAAAGATGAGCAGTGTCCTCACTGCTTACTGATCTTCAAAAATGGGAGAGGAACACTCAGACACAACACCAGCAAACAAACTACTGACTACTAACTAAAAACTACAACTATTCTACTGCTAAAAAGAGGGCTAAACTACTTGTTCAGAACACCTGACCTGAGCCTTCCACTCTGTCTGGCTGGGATGTCTGCTTCAGCAGTCTTCTTTTTCTTTTAAAACTTCACCCAGGCAGCAAACGTGACAACGCCCTAGACACACAGAGACGTTATAACGTCTACCACACTTCAATAACTTGAGTCTTGAATCTCTCCTACCTTCAGCTTCCATTCCTGCACAAAACAAAAAATAGAAACAAAAACAACAAGGATTAGAATAAAAACTCTGGGCTGCCTCCCAGTAGCGCTTGGTTTAAGAGTCCTCAGCCAGACTTGGAATTCAAACCCAAGTTAGGGTGGATAATAGGACAAAAAGAAAACATCATCCTTCCGCTTTCTCTTTTTGGTCAGAGATCCCATGTATTTGGCATATGGAAGCAAGTGTTCCCATGCACCAACCAATAAGCATTTGGGATATGAATTTCTCCTTTCTTGAAAAAAATTAAGCTCATTTTGTGGAGGATTCTTTTCTTCAATTACCAAAGGTTGAATCTGAATTTTCTCATGACTCTCTTCATACCTCAACTTTGGATTTTCTTCCTTGTCACTATTTTTGAATTTTTCTTTTTCTATAACTACACGATTTTTTTGTTTTTCTTCCACCATTTCCAAATGACCACATTCAAGCTCATACTTTACACTCTCTTTTTCTTCCTCTTGCTCAACCACATATTCAATACAACTCTTTTCTTCTAGCTCAACCACTTTTCCAATACAACTCTCGTCTTTTAGATGCTCCATAATTGTCTTAATGTGAGCCTCTACATTCTTACATGAAGCTTCAGAGTTGTCACGATACACCTTCATATACTCAATGGAATGAGCTAAGAGTTCTTTTAATTCAAAGTTGTCCTCATGTAATCCTACGGTTTGAGCTTGAGGATATGAATCTTGCTCACACACATCATTTCCCATTCCATAATCCATATTTTGGGCAGTCATGGGCATGAAATTTGTCTCATAACAGCCCCTTTGATATTTACTCTCATGGAAATCATAATTGAAACATTCTTGTTGAGCATTCAATTCATTCATTTCTTGCATAAAGTAAAAACTCCAATGGTCCATGGCATAAAAGTGGATATTTTTTTTTTTTAAAACACTCAACACAAACAATAATAGTAATAACAACAAAGAAAACACACTACAGACATAAAGCACAATGCAAATTCACTCCCTGGTTCAGTTGAATTAGAGCTTGAATTGGAACTAAGCATACGCTGTAACGTTTACCTGTTCACATACAGAAACAACGAACAACACAGTAAAATTCTTTCACCTAGTGCTTTAATACTTTTGAACCATAAAAGTTAAATTCAATCCCCGGCAACGGCGCCAAAAACTTGTTTGCGTTCGTATTTTCTAGTCGCAATATCAGTGCAAGTATACACGTCGTACAAGTAATAAAGTGGATAAAAATAAGAGATCGTTCCCACGAGGATTGATTTACTTTCAAAGTTCAAGTCTTTAAAACACAGGTGAAACAAGTAATAAATCGGCACTAAAAGTTGGTATTACGACTAAGAACGTAGATAAAGCAAGTAAACAACAGGAAGTGGTTGTGAATACGGAAGGGTATGAGTTGGATTGTTGCATGCAAGTAAATCTCCTCTAGTCAGACGTTATAACGTTTACACGTTAACACGTACAAATGCTATGCTGTATAGACGTTATAATCGTTTGAACGCTGTTGCAAAAGAGCTGTGCTTTTCAGTCACAAAACGTTAGAGCTTCAAGTACTAGAATTCCTATGTCTAGGTTCTAAGTAGGCCTACTCCTGTATTTTAAGTACCCACAGCAATGTCCTATGAACTATTATCCATTCTATGTCTAGACTTAGATAAAAATGCCTAAATGTCTTTAGTGCACCTTTTCATTCACATAAATCTTTGAGTTCTTTTCATAGACCATGTCTGTACCTATGAATCTACTTATTTTAAGTGGCCAATTTTAAAACAAGTTTGGAAGTATTAACATGCAAAGATTTAAAACGCATAAACATCAATACTTCATAGCATTAAACTAGAGGTTCATTACATGCCAAACAACAACCCAACCACAACTATTTAGCTCATGCTGAGCATCTCTACAAAAAGAAGAGGAAATGAAATCCAAATACCGTACATAGATAAAAGGAGACTAAACACAGAAGATACGCCTAAGTAGCCTTCCTTCATGCACGCTGTAGAGACGTTGCCACGTCTGAGCTTCACAGTAGTGGTTGCGAATGGAAATAGAAAAATGGAGCTTGAGAAGAGTTCGGATGAAGAAGTCTGTGTTCAGAACTTCTTTTAGAAAACTCTCTCTGAAAATGGAGGAAGGTGGATGATGAATGGATGGATGCTCTCCCTCCTCCCTTCGTAGAGAGAGATAAGCTTTGTCTAAATAGCCAAAAAAAAATAGCAGGTCACATGCTTGCTGATGTCATTCCCCACCTTCCAAGCTTGCTTGTAAATTAATTCTGTTCTGAAATGACAGTGCACTGCTACAGTGCGTCAGCCGCGTCAGCGATGAGGAGAGAGAAGATCTTCTGCACTTCTAGATCTTTGACCATCATTTCTTGTGCGCCAAAAATAAGATATTTCTTTCTTGCTCTGCTGCCTTCCTTCAGACGTGATGAGGGACGTTGCCACGTTCAATTTACTGCACAAACACAAGAAGCATCAAAACGCTCACAAAGGCGCCAATTGGTGCCAAAATGCATAGAATTTGTAATTTAGCCCATTCCTAACTAAAAAGCAATAAACTAACAGAAACTTAATAGAAACAACCTACTATTGCCAGAGAACTTGCATGATTTAGCTTTGAATAAGTATAAATAACTCATATAAATATGAGTTATCAAGCATCTCAGAATAATTGGCTCATTATGTTATAGACATGTCCCTGAGCAACTAAGGAAGAAGCTGGATGATAGAGCACAACAAATGATCCTTGTTGGTTATCATTCGACAGGAGCATACAAACTGTATGACCCTGTGCAGAAAAAAATAGTGCAGAGCAGAGATGTCATAGTAGATGAGTCGAAAAAGTGGAACTGGGATACTCAGAATGAAGAAGGCTGTGAAAGAACTACAGTACTGGACTTTGATGAAGTTCAGGATCCAGAGGATCAGAATGTAGCTACTGAAACTGCAGAACCTGTTACTATCGAACCTATCAGAAGGTCACAGAGGGAAAGGCATAGATCAATAAGGCTAGAAGGATTTGACACATTCCCAGATTCTACTATTACAGCAGAAGGAGACCTGACTCACTTTGCATTAATGGCTGAAGCAGAACCAGTGAGCCAGGAGCAAGCTCTTAATCACAAACAGTGGAAGGAAGCTATGATTGATAAGCTGAAGTCAATAGAGAAAAATGGCACATGGAAGTTAGTCGAACTTCCAAAGCAAAAGAAGGCAATAGGTGTGAAATGGGTCTACAAGACCAAAGTCAAACCCAATGGAGAAGTGGCCAAGTATAAGGCCAGATTAGTAGCTAAAGGTTTCCTGCAGAAGCCTGGGTTGGATTTCAATGAAGTCTTTGCCCCTGTAGCCAGGATCGAGACCATAAGACTGGTAGTGGCATTGGCAAGTCATAGAGGTTGGCCCCTACATCAACTTGATGTAAAATCAGCATTTCTCAATGGACCTCTGGAGGAGGAAGTCTATGTTTGCCAACCACCTGGATTTGAATTAAAGGGACAAGAAGACAAGGTATTCAAGCTTGAGAAGGCTCTATATGGACTTAAGCAAGCCCCAAGGGCATGGAACAAGAGAATTGATGGATTTCTCTTAGCTCAAAAGTTCACTAGATGCACCAATGAACATGGTGTGTATATTAAGAAGAATGGAAATTGAAACTCAATTGCTGCTGTGCCTGTATGTAGATGATCTACTTGTAACTGGCAGCAATGAGATTGAAGTCGACTCCTTTAAGAGGGTGATGATGTCTGAATTCGAAATGAGTGATCTAGGACATCTATCATATTTCTTAGGAATGCAATTTGTGAAGACAAGTAAGGGAATATTTCTGCATCAGTCGAAATATACAGCATATATCCTGAACAGATTCGACATGACCAATTGTAAGTCAGTTTCGACGCCAACTGACATAAGCAGCAAGCTGTCGAAAGATGATACAAAGAGTGAAGTAGATGCCACCCTCTACAAACAGATTGTTGGTTCCCTTAGGTACCTCTGCAACACTTGACCTGACATTATGTTTAGTGTTGGAATGATCAGCAGATTCATGGAGAAGCCAAGAACCTCCCATCTAATAGCTGCAAAAAGAGTGCTTAGGTACATAAATGGAACACAAAGTTAGGGTATTCTATTCCCTAGTAAGACTGAGTCGAATGCTACCGCTGAAGTGTTTGGTTACACTGATTCCGACTGGATTGGAGACAAGAGTGATCGAAAGAGCACAAGTGGCTATGTCTTCATGTATGGAACAACACCCATCTCATGGTGCACGAAGAAGCAAAGCATAGTAGCTTTGTCCTCCTGCGAATTAGAGTATGTGGCTGCTTCATTTGCAGCATGTCAAGCATCATGGCTAAGCATGCTATTGGCTGAAACTGGCCTGCACAAAATTACAGCAATGAAGTTGCTGATCGACAACAAGTCTGCGATAGATCTGGCCAAAAATCCTGTCGCCCATTGTAGGTCGAAGCATATAAAGACCAGATATCACTTCCTGCGTGATATTTCCATCAGCTGAAGTATCCACAAATAATGGTTGTGGAATTATATTGCATTGGGGTAATTAGCATAAGGGTATGATAGGAAATGCACCATTATTTGTGGATACTTCAGCTGATGGAAATACCCACCCATTCCTCAAAACTTAGAAAACACAAAAAAAAAACCACACAACATTCACTCATTATGTGCAAAAACAGAAAATTTAGAAAGAGGGAAAAGAGAGAGAAAGGAGAGAACCGTGAGAGGGAGGGAGAGAAGAAGAGAGGCAAACCCTCACCATCATCAACCACACTCAATTCTCATCTTCTCTTCTTTCAAATTCTGAAGCTCAAGAGAGTTAGTCTCTCATTTTACTTCCTCTTCACCCCATTTCGAAAGCAACAACATTTGTGGGTGTTGGGATTGATTTCCAGCTTGCTTGTGAGTGAAAAGGAACTCTAGGGGTTGTTCGTAGCATTGCATGTCAGTTTGGAGAGTTGGTTAGCATGATTGGGATGCTACATGGTGAATAGGAGTTGTTGGGTGAGAGCATAGGTGTTGATTTTCGAGTTTTGAGTAGCAAAGGCTGTTTGTGTGTTCAACTTCTACTAGGGTTGCTGCGTTTCAGTTTGAGACACTTAGAGAGCTAGAAATCGGTTTTTGGCAATTTCGGTTGTAAAGTTAAAGACTTGTGATTGGGAGCTGGATGGAGTCATCCCGGAGCTGCATTGTAGATTGGAGTAGCAAGGAGAGGGTTCTAGCTGCTGGAATTCGGATTTGGAGTAGTTTGGGTAGTTCGAGTTCGAATTGGAGAGCGTTTCGGAGAGTTTGAATCGATTGAGCATAGCTTGGATTTCGTATTGGTTATTGTTGTGATTTTCATCACACTATGGTGAGTTCTATACTCGCTTAGGGTTTTCATTTTAATTGTGTCAACCTTGCATGTGACTGAAAATAGGTTTTGGTGTTTCGTTTTGTTCGATTTCATTGAAAGCCGTTGCTTTGCAAAAACGGTAATTAGGAAAATGTATTTGGTTATGAATGTTTGAATGATTGAGATTGGATGATTTGATGCTATGTTTGATGTGTGTTGGACTGGAATAATGTTTGATTGTGTTGGGTATCGATCGGAATAAGTTTCGGAATCGATCGGAATGAGAATTTCACACGAAAACAGGATTTTTGGAAATGCTGATAAGTCAGCACGACCCGTACTGATTTTGGCACGACCCGTGCTGATCTTTCTATCCCAGATTTTAGAAATGCTGATAAGTCAGCACGATCTGTGCTGATTTTGGCACGACCTGTGCTGATCTTTCTGTCCCAGATTATAAAATGAGTCCAAAGTCTTCCTAATTTATTCCAAACCTATTCTAAACCTTCCCCCAACCCTATGTATTGATGAATGATATGAGGTGAACGATTTCAAGTCATGTTGATGAATGTTAATGATTAACAAGTTGAGGTTATGTTATGTCAGGTATGCGTGACGACCCAATGCGGGTATAGTATACATAGTGTACGTGACGGCCTAATGCGGGCATAGTATACATAGTATAGGTGACGGCCCAATGCAGGTAATATTGATTGTGATTGAAATAATGATGTTTGGACTGGATTGTAATGTTCCCTAAGTCATGTTAATGAACGTTAGTAACCACGAGTGAGGTCATGAAAGTTGTTTAATGAATTAATGTCTAAATGAGGTTGAGGTTATAATAATGAGGTTGAGGTTATGTTCATGACAAGTATACGTGACGGCCCAATGCGGGTATAGTATATGTAGTATACGTGACAGCCCAATGTGGGAATAGTATACGTGACAGCCCAATGCGGGAATAGTATACGTGACGGCCCAATGCGGGAATAGAATACGTGACGGCCCAATGCAGGAATAGTATATGTGACGGCCCAATGCGGGTAATATTATATAGGTGAGGTATTATGTTAGGATAAGTTTTATGCACGTAGTTATATATATTGAACTACGAATAAAAAGGTTTCATAAATGAACCGAGAGAGTTAGTAAGGGGTCTCGATAGGACTCACTGAGATAATGTTATCCCACCCTTCATGTTTTGTGGTTTTACAGAGAACAGGCAAAGGTGATGAGGCACGACTACGGTGCAACCTAAAGAAGATGTGAAGCTTTAGTTTAGGGTCTATGTTAATTCCCTTGTTGTCATTGTACTTTCGATGTTATGACTTGTATTGATATTAGAAGTTATAAATCGTTTCCGTTATTTCTGTATTGGATATTGAATACTAGGGTGATGGGAGGTTTAATTATTGCTATGAGGGATCGCTTGATGAAATTTTTTTATCAAGTTTTAGTTTGTGTTCAATATCTAATGACAGGAAGTATCTCTGATGTATGCTATGCTGTATATCTTGGTATTTTCTATGCAAGAAAAACCAGGGCGTTACACAAGGTATTAAGAGAGGACAACATGAAAATTTGATTGAAAACCACCAATGAATGAATAGAAGTGGCTCAGTTTATGGGTCCCAACCCACTCATTTATTACCCACTTGAAGTCTCATGGTCAGTTTCATATGAAAAATATGGAAATAACAGGTTTGTCAAGTTTAATAAAAACTTGGGTAATTGTGAAGGATCATTGGCGATATAGTTTAAAACTAGATATTAGATGTCATTTGAACACCCCATGTCAATGTGCTTACATTTATTTAGTGAGCCAAGCAATTACCCAAGTTTTTTGCATATTTAGCCAACCTGTAGTCGCATGGTTAGTTTCACAAGAAAAAATGAAAATAACAAGTTGGCTATTTATAAGTAAAACTTGGGTATTTGTGATGGGTGGTTGGTGATCTGATTCAAACCGAGAGATTAGAGTCATTTGAATACTCCATATCATTGTGCTTACATTTATGGGTCTCAACCCACTCATTTAGTACCCCACTTGTAGTCTCATGGTTTGAATCACATGGAAAAGCAGAAAATGACAGGTTATTCAATTTCAATAAAATTTTGGGTAATTGTGAATGGGAGATGGTGATATGATTCAAAATCAGATGTTAGATGTCATTTGAGCACCCCATGTCATTGTGTTTACATATATGGGTCCCAACCTACTCTTTTAATACCCACTTGGGTAATTGTGAAGGTGACCTGGTTATCTGATTTTGATTTATACTGAAATTAGATTTTATTTGAACACCATATGTCTTTGTGCTTACAACATTGCTTCATTGGTGTTTGGGGACTAAATGGGTGTTCAAATGACATATAATTTATGACTTTGAACCATATTACCAACTTCCCTTGACAATTACCCAAGTTTTTATCAAAATTGACCAACCCACAGTTTTCATATTTTTCTTGTGAAACTGACCATGAGACTTCAAGTGGATACTAAATGAATGTTTGGACCCATAAATGTAAGCACAAGGACATGTGGTGTTCAAATGACAAATAACTTATGACGTTGAACCATATCACCAAATTCCCTTGACAATTCCAAGTTTTTATCAAAAATTACCAATCTATTATTTTCATGTTTTTCTTGTGAAACTGACCATTAGACTTCAAGTGGGTACTAAATGAGTGTTTGAGGACCCATAAATGTAAGCACAAAGACATGGTGTTCGAATAACATATCATTTCTGAGTTTGAATCATATCATCATCTTCCCTTCACAATTACTCAAGTTTTTATTAACATATATTAAAATTGACCATCTTCCCTTCACAAGAAAAGTATGAAAATAGCGGGTTGGTCAATTTTGATAAAATTTTGGGTCATTGTCAATCGAAATTGGTAATATCGCTCAAAGTCATAAATTGTCATTTAAACACTCATTGTCACTGTGCTTACATTTATGGGTCCCCAAACACTCATTTAGTACCCACTTGAAGTCTCATGGCCAGTTTCACGGGGAAAACATGAAAATACAAACTGGTCAATTTTGACAAAAACTTGGGTAATTATTAAGGGAAGTTGGTAATATGGTTCAAAGTCATAAATTATATGTCATTTGAACACCCATTTCATTGTGATTACATTTATGGGTCCCCAAACACTCATTTAGTACACACTTGGTCAGTTTCACAAGGAAAAATATGAAAATAACAGGTTAGTCAATTTTAATAAAAACTTGGATAACTGTGAAGAATGTTTGGTGATATGATTCAAACTCATAAATTATATGTCATTTGAACACCTCATGTCATTATACTTACATTTATGGGTCCCAGCCCACTTCTTTAGTGCCCACTTGAAGTCTCTAGTCAGTTTCACAAGGAAAAAATGAAAATAACAGGTTGGCCATTTATAAGTAAAACTTGGGTATTTGTGAACGGTAGTTGGTGATCTAATTCAAACTGAGAAATTACATGTTATTTGAACACCACGTGTCCTTGTGCTTATATTTATGGGTTCCAACCAACTCATTTAGTACCCTCTTCGAGTCTCATGATCAGTTTCACAAATAAAAGATACAATAACAAGTTGGTTATTTATAAGAAAAACTTGAGTATTTTGTGTAGAGGAGTTGGTGATCTGTTTCAAATTGAGAAATTATATGCCATTTGGTAATCTTAAGCATATATGAATGGAACATTCCTATTCAGGTGAGGAATTTATTTATACCATTAAGTAATCATATGCTTAAATATTACATGATTGAAGAATTTCTTACGTAATTGAAGAACGAATTCCCCTTGCACAAATTTCTATTGTTAGCCGACAGTAATGGGCAATTATTTCCATCATAAAACAGCCTAAGATCATCTCACACATTGCTTGTCAACCACAACTTCTAGCAATGCCAATACCTGCTCAGTGGATGGATACAATAAATGAGTCTGATATTCTGAAAACCAACTATATTGGGCTGTGCTCTGCGTCTAACACCACTCCCTGGTTTCTTCCAAGTCATCCAGTTACACTAAATGTATTCGTCATCAATCCCGTGAGAATCTGCTGTTCCTATATTAATCATGAACTGTATCACAAATTTTAAAACTCTATATCCCGAGGTATGTATGCCAAAACTTGTGGACATCAGTGAACTTGCAACTTATTTGCCTAAACCATTTTTCTGTGATATGCAGAAATGCAACGCATCCATCCGCATCAACAGGGCCACACCAGAAACCAATTGGATGCCAGAATATGTCAAACTCAACATTCTTCAGCCCAGCAAATGTTGTTATCAGTTCCGCGAAAAATCTAGTTTACAGCTTCAAAGAAGAGAACCTGGGGTTGTAGATGCCCTCTCTCACACATCTAAAGAACATCGGCCCATCCACCAATTATCTGGTCATTTAAGGAAAAAATTTAACACAACAAGAATGACAAAACATATATCCATCTATTCATGGATTTAAGGAACCTTAACAGTGTTGTCATCATACATAATCCATTGTTCGTGGTCATGGCTATAAGCAAAGCAATGATAATGCTGGCCATAGTAACAAACCTACAAGTTTAATAGTAACTCACATTAGGCCCATAACTGGTGCAGACAATTGGGATTGCACAGCACTGATCAAGGAATTTATTTGATATATAATGTAAAATGAAAACTTTGGTACAGATATGACTACTTTTTTCCCTTCAAAACCGTAAATGCTACTAAACAAATAAATATTGAAAAACTAAAGGAAAACAAACATAGAGGGGGGCATAAAAGTATATTATTTTCCAGTTTTAACTCATTTGTTTTTGGGTATTTTGGAGGACCAAGGCCCAAAAGGAAGAAGATTACAAGCTACATGATCAGGGCAGAGAGATCCCTGAAACATCGTCAAGGGTAAGAAATAGGTGGTAACATATTTTTCCTGCAGACCATAATCATATCTCAACAACCATTTAGCAATTCAGTCTGCACAATGATTTCCGTCTATGCTCTTGTTTGTTTTAGGAATTCTATAATGAACTTTTCCACTGTCCAAGAGTCCTTCTAGGACTTCAATTTTCAAGTAAGAATATACTTAATTAGAGTAGAGAAATAAGCAAGAGTCCTTCTAGGATTTCAATTTTCAAGTAAGAATATACTTAATTAGAGTAGAGAAATAAGCCGGAAATATATATGAAGTTGGAATGTTGAAAGTTGCTTCCACCTCTCTCAATCACCCAGTAAAAAAGTTGCTTCAATTTTACGTTGTGCAAAAAATAGTGTTTAGAACACTTTTAATTAAAAAATATTTATGTTGCACAGCCCCTTTCTGTAATAAAACCAAATTCTTCTCTTAGAGCAGAATGAAAAGGCAACCAATAATAAAAAGAAACATTCCTTGGGTATTATGTTTTAGTACATACCACAGAAAGCAAGCTATGGGTGCTTTTAGGATCTAACCCACGATAATTGTTTGCTCATGCGCCTGGAAGCAGAAACACTTTTAATTATTAAAGGTTGAAAAGATGACCACTCCTAAAGATACCTTCATTGTCCTGAGGGCATTAGCATTTATATTGTGAAAGAAGGAAGTATACTTCAAATGTCTGGACTCGAGACCACAATGGTAGCAGCTCATTTGTTCAAAAATGTCCATCCCAAAAAGTTAATGTGCTACACAACTTCCAGTTGCACAATCCCAAGACCCCATGCAGTTGCTTTCCACTGATTCTGCATCAGACACACTTGAACCACGAGTAAATGATCAATGAAGGCAGTCAAATATCACTGCCAGTACCTTGGATGCATCATTCATCTGAGCCTGTCAAATGTGAACACATTAATCACATTGTCAACAGAAGGAATATCGATTATTCATTTTCTCTGCCGGTAAAGTTACCTCCTGGAAGAAGTTACTATGTGGATATAGGTTGCTTAAAGCTATCCGCAGAGAAGTAGTAGGTCAGGTGCAACTGCTTCTTTCCTTGAATCTTTTGACGCAAGGTCCAGAGCAGTAAATGTTTCATACAATGCACAGACAACACATGGATTACCCACATGACCATGCTCTGATCTTGATCTGCCGAGAAATTCCACTCGAAAGCGTCTTAAATGCCACAATGACTGAGATCATACATAGACAAAAAATTATTTTAGATAAGGAAAAGCATACAACAACAGATAAAAGACAGCAACTGATAATATAACGGAAAATTGACTTTCAAAAAACCTACCTGTATAATAACATTGAGAAAACAATTATATTCGCCCACTTCATTCCTCAGTCCAGTACCAAGTAAAGTAGCTCCATTCACGTCCTCAGTTGAGTCTTCCACAGGTGGAAAATCTGAACACTCTACTTGTGAGGAAGCTCTCTACGGCATTCTGAAACCCGAAAACGACTAACTATAGCGTGATCAAACGATTCAAACCCCATGGCACCGTGATTGATTTCAGCCCAAAAACACAAAATAGTTGCAAATCTTCCCCACAAATCCCACGACAAATTATCCTTAATATTATGTTATACACCATAATACTTAACATCAATGAAAATACTTAACACTCTATCTATCAGATCAGTGATGATAGGTTCACTAGATTTGTCAAAAAAAAAAATGGGGACATTTAGGTTTCTGCAATCAGAGAGAAATTAGGAACAGATTAAGGAAAACAATAGAAATTACCTGACTAGAAGAAGGTTGCAGCGGAGAAGTGGTATTTAGATCCGGCGGATATACGGCGGGGAACGGTGGAGAAACGGCAGAGCAGGGAATAGGTGCGAGTAGAGGGAGAAAAGGAAACGTTATCTTCGTTGTCACTGGAGCAGAGTTTAACAACGGAGGTGGGCGGGGTAGGACGGAGGTCGAAGGAGGAGAGTGGAGGTCGGAGGTCGAGGAGAGAGTGAGGGAGACCGCTTTTTTCTTTTGTTTTTTTAAATTTAACACTAAATTAATTTAAAATAAAAAAACTGATTGTATTATGTCCGTATTTTGTATAGTCATACTGTATCTGTATATTGGTCCTCCATTTATTGCGCCAAATAGCATTTATAAAACTATAGCACTTGTAAATTTTTCGTTCTATCCTCTTACAGTAACGTTATTCGGTCAAAGTTTTTCAGTAAAAAATAATCAAAAACCACATTACAACACCAATTAACCAAGTTTTTTAAGCCTAACTAACCTACTTTTTCACAGTTTTTAGTCAATGGCCTAGAAAACTATGAAAAAGTATGTTGGTTAATGACTTAAAAAACTTGGTTAATTGGTATTGTAATGTGTTTTTTGGCTATTTTTGGCTGGAAAACTTTGGCCGAATAACATTACTCATCCTGTTATAGATAGCTGTAATTTTTTTTTTGACAAACAGATAGCTGTAATTTAACAGCACATGTAACTGGTTGTTTTTTCTTTCCTCTGTTCAGACAAGACAAGCGTAGTACCTAAATAAATTTCCTGCAAGGCGAGGCCCTATTAAATTTTAGGCTTAATTACAGTTTTGGTCCCCCTATTTTCACCAATTCACGATTTTGGTCCCTCAAGTTTTAATTTGACGAATTTGATCCCCCTATTTTCCCAATTAGAGAATTTTGATCCCCCTCTTAATTTGGTCAAAATTGAAAGTCAATTTTGACTGACTTATCCTACGTGGCAGTCCACGTAAGCGCACACTGTTCATCTCCTCTCTCACAGCCCTCTCCTCTCTCTCACACCGTGACCCCCTCCCCCCACCGTGAACCCCTCCCCCCTTCGCATCTCCCCCCCTCGTTTTCCCCTTCCCCTTCGCACCTCCCCACTCGTTTTCCCCTTCCCCTTCGCACCCACCGTGTCTCTCTCTCTCTCACCGTCACCACCCACAGCCACCACCCACAGCCACTGTGTGTCTCTCTCTCTGAATCTCGGAATCTCTGAATCTCTTCGTCTCTCTCGAAGAGGGAGAGGGAGGAGGATCGGTGAGGAGGGGAGATGCGAAGAGGGAGAGCGACGAGAGAGAGAACGGCGAGAGAAGAGGGAGGGGGTTGCGACAGTGAGAGCGAACCAGAGAGGGGGGAGAAGCGAACCAGAGAGGGGAGGGGTTCAGGAGGGGGGTTCAGGAGGGGGGAGGGGGTCACGGTGGAGGGAGGGGGTCACGGTGTGAGAGAGTGGAGAGGGCTGTGAGTGAGAGAGAGATATGAACGAGAGAGGAGAGGGCTGTGAGAGAGATGAACAGTGCGCGCCTACGTGGCAGTCTACGTGGACTGCCACGTAGGATAAGTCAGTCAAAATTGACTTTCAATTTTGACCAAATTAAGAGGGGGATCAAAATTCTCTAATTGGGAAAATAGGGGGATCAAATTCGTCAAATTAAAACTTGAGGGACCAAAATCGTGAATTGGTGAAAATAGGGGGACCAAAACTGTAATTAAGCCTAAATTTTAGTTGGCCAGGTTTTGGACTCAAAAAAAGAGTTGGAGGCGGTGAAATACGACAGTGATTTTTATACCCCTACACATGGATCCCATATTTCAATTATCTCCATATTTTTTTGTTACCGTGTCATTGGTGCGTAGTTTTTACCGGCTTTATCTGTGATTAATCTACGCCGGAGAACCTGGCTGACCACGAGTTTTTGCCCTCCCAACAGAGTTTTTGCCACACCCAAGATTCGAACTCGAGACATTGAGGTGAGGTCCAAGTCCAGTTACCACTTGGATGGACTTGGACCAACCCTTATTGTTGAAGTGGCAGGCGGAAGAGTCATTAATTGGAATGGGAATCGCGTTTTAGGAGTACTTGCTACTTCCAAATCCATAGGTACGTTTTTATCTATTAAAAAGATAAATCTGTTTTGCTTTTTTTTAAAACTACAAATTTATCCTTTTTAATATATAAATCTGTTTTGCATATTTTAACTACGAATTTATCTATTTAATTGATAAATTTGTTTTTCAATTATTTTTAATTTGTTAAAAATTATAATTAGTATTAGTTTTATATTTTAAAATTAAATAGGTATAGATACTAGTGATGTTTTGGTTATCAGATGCATTTACGATGACATAACGTCCGGCAAAAGGGGGAGGAGAACAACAACTAAAAATTAAAAAAATGTTATAAAAACACCACTAAAAATCTATTAAAGAATCAAAACTAATCTAAAAATTATAAAAACACCAGTAAGAATCTAATAAAATCAAAAGAAGGTCATGCAATTTTTTTTTAGATTTTTTGGAGATTATGAAAATTTCAAAAAATTAATAAAAAATAGTAAACGAGGGAATTTAGAATTTTGAGCCCCGCTATCTCGATAGAAGTCCCTTCTTCGAGAGTTATGATCCCTAATTTTTTTCGGATTTAATGGTCGTAGTTTCGGGGCAATCAGAGCAGGTTGTCCGAAAATATTTTTTTGCCTTGATTATCTAGCCCGGCGTACATCGTCACGTGTAAGAAATATCTACGGACGGAACATAACCAAAAGATCACCGGTATATATATATATATATATATATATATATATATATATATATATTACTTAAAATAAAATAAAATTTATTATAATATTTTTAAAAAATAGAAATAATTACGAATTTATCTATTTAATAGATAAATCGGTAGTTAAAAAAATTCGGATCGTATTTATAGATAAATCCGAATTTGTTTATCTACACATTTATCTATTAATAGATAAATCACGTGCTTCGTGTGGGGGTGGGGGGGGGGGGGGGGGGTGGGGGGTGTGGTTATGGAGGTCAGCTATGGGAGTATAAAAATCGCTACCCGGTGAAATATTGTGTACACACAACACAAACATTAATGAATTAGTTTTGGATGTTATTTTTATACCCCACTTATGGGCCCTATACCCCACCAAATTTAGTTATCCCCATTTTACCGGATAGAAATTTAGGTAGAATGATTTGAAATGAGTATTCTATCATTGTTTGCTGAAACAGATTACAGGGTATCTATTTATATACTTAGAATAGAAAAACCACATGAAACGTCACACGGTGCCACATCAATTAAAAGTGTCAAGTAGGAGATATTATATCAGCATGCATTTTTTAATGTAGTCGGGATGGAAATTGTGGCTACCGAGCTGTTTCTGCCTCACTTGATCTTACCGAGGATAGTTGGCCATTAGTTCGGTAAGAACTAATTCATGAAATAAACGCACATATTGCTCGCTTGGCTTCTCGCGATCTCATTCCTTTAAACTGGATCTTTAACCCTCCAGCGTCGCTGCGTCAAGTCATATGATCTGATTGGCATTGTGTAATTGAAGATCGGTATTAACTGTGTTAGGTCGAGTCTCGGTGGAGAGTTGGTGGCGACATTCATTTCTTTGTTGTATTTGGAACCCTAGTTTCGATCATGTAGTGAAGTTTTTAGCTATTTTAGGGTATTTGATTATTGGGTCGGGTCTTAGTATTGGGTTATCTAACCAAGTAAATCCCGTGTGTGTTGTGGTTTGGGCCGATTTGGCCAACCCTGGTTGTTTTGGTTTGGGCTTGGCCCGAATTCTTCGAATCAATCCAACTTAACCAAAAAAAACGAAACATCCACTAAATAGTTACAATTTATGAAACGTCCGATGATTTCTACTTGTGATGATTAATCCATTTTATATATCTACTACTATTTAATGTTATTGTTTTTTGGCAAAGTTTAATGTTATTGTATAAAATACAATAAATACAATTTTATTATAAATTTAGTTTAGTTTGTATACTTCACAACTAGTTAAGAATTTTATCGAGTTTCCTAAATTTTATTTACAGATCAAAATTTACTTGGCCAAGTTTAGATTTATACAATATAAATAAATAAATTATAAATCATCTAATTTCTCACCCCCGCTCTCTCTTTGTTTCTCTTGTAAATTTTCCCATAATATCCGGCGTTTGCTTTTCCCACACCCCCTCCTACTCGAAACACACCCCATAAGGGTGTGAAATGACCAAAAGGTCAGGCCAAACCTCTTTTTTTTCACGAATTTTCACCTGTTCGAACACGGGCCTTCGAACAGGTTCGCACGCGGCCATTCGCGTGTGTTAAATATGGGGACACACCCTCTTGGGTGTTTTTCACCTGTTCGAATGGGGTCATGCGAACAGGTTCGAATGTGGTCATGCGAATATGTTCGCATGAGGCTGTTCGAACCAGTGTTGCAGAGCGACAGATATTGGACGTCTCAGATTCCACCGACAGTTTTGATCAACGGCTTACAATCAGTCAAATGTGTGTCAGATAAAGGAGTGGATGTCAATCCCTTTGGAAAATGTGTCTTAACGGATAGAATTTAAACGGCTCAGATTTGTGATCTAAAAATGAAATCAACGGCTGACATTTCACCATGCCTATTATAAAAGGGGGTTCACATCCTCAGACCTTCTTCACCAAACCCTAATCTGCTTCTTCACCAAAACCTACTCTCCCTCTTGACAGCTACAACCAAGCTGAAATGGAATGGCAATTGTGCCCAACCCAGTACTCATCCACCAAATTCCTAACGGCCCTTCATCACCATGGGACTGTCACCACCGACGAACATGGTGTTGTGTTTCGTTGTCCTAACCATGTATTCTGCAAGATGAGTAAGGACATCACCTTCGCCCAACTGAAGGAAAAGGCTGAGAGGAAGATTCGTCCAGAGGGAGCATGGCGTAAAGACGTGGAGCGTATACGTTACCGAAAGTACAACCGTCTTGATTACGGGACTGGCTATTTTTCAGTTATGGAGATCCGCAACGATGACGACGTTGGGACCATGATGGAATATCATGCTACACTTCCGATGGGGCGACAAGTCTTAGAGTTGTACGTGGACACAATACGCACTCCAGAAGAGATCATTTATCTTCTGGAACAGGGACTACCGAAACACTAGTTTCTTAGTTAGTTGTTTGCTTATGTTGGTTTTATGTCTTTTGTATTTCATGTCTTTCGTATTTCATGTATGGTTATGGTTTGTAATAAAAAGGCAATAAATTTGCGCCAAATTAAGTAGATGACATCAGAAAAATACTTAATAATATAAAAAGTAGTTAAATTATACAAAAGTTCCAAACAAATATCCCCCCGTAAGACATCATCCTACTGGGTGTTGCGCCCCCTCCTCTGATACACATTGACGATCCTCCTCCTAAACCTACGGAAGGGGTTGAGCAACCTCTTGATGCGCTGAAAGACGCTCCTGGTTGGCTCTGGGACATTATCATTGATGGTCCCATCCATCTCATCCACCATATCCAGGAGCTCTGGCAGCATCTGTCAAACAAATAACATAACATTATTTAAATAAGTAGAAGAAACTTATTACTGTAATTAACATAAAAAACACGTACCACACTGACATCCGGCTCATCCACAAGCTCTACATAATTTTCAGGGAAAGCAAAGGGATGTGAGACCCTAGAAAACCATGGAAAGTAGCCCGGCACCGTGTTTGAGGAGTACGGCACACAGGGAGGCCCCCGCGCCACCAAGTGGTCCTGGAACTGTGTCCACCTCTCATCACACTCCGTGACAGTACAGACGGCCCGATTTGCAGGTCTGGGCTCCTCCGGGATGTGCTGTACCTGGCCAAACTGTCTGAGCACTCTATCCGGCAAATGGCTCACCATACAGCCAGCACTCCGAATGAACCCTCTGAACCTGGCCAGCTCCTCAAAGGGTCTCTCCTGCCTATGGCCTGTGTAGGGGTCCCAGGTGACCTCCTCACAGTGTAGCCGGTCAAGGCACAGTCTGATGGTGTGTGACTTGATGGCCCCGGGGCCATCCCTACACAGCCATTTCTTCGCCCGTGGCATACTCTCAACATATTCTGGGTGCACCACCCAAGATGTAAAATTGGCACTCTGGAAGTGCTCAAAAATCCAACCCTGTAATGAACATATCATTGGTTGATTATAAATCTGAAAGTAAACCTAAAGCAAACTTATAAAAAAAAAAGAGTAAGTTTTATACCTGTAGTAGAGCCATATGACCAGCCATCTTCTTCGTCTTCTTTCTTGAAGCATCCTTCAGCTGATCATAAAGATGGGCAAGGGCCATTGCCCCCCAGCAGTAGTCTCCAACATTGTTCAAATCAAGAAGCATACCTAGGTAGCCAAGCTTAACCTTGCTTCCTGACTTGTCTGCGAACAATGTGCAGCCCAAAAGATAGAGCAAATAGGCCCTAGCAGCATGATGCCACCTCTGTTCAGCTATGGCTGGGTGGTAGACATGATCCCTCAGCCATACAAGACCAACTGACAACCCTCGCGCAGAAGTCTGTTCAGCGGCATCTTGGGGGTGGCCCCCAAATAGTCAATCAGCAGCTGCTCTCCCTGCCACGAAGTCCAGTCAGGCATGTCATAGAACTGGCCCGTGATGGGGATGTGTAGCAGCTGGGATACATCATCAAGGGTGATAGACATCTCACCCACAGGAAGGTGGAATGATGATGTATCCGGCTGCCAACGCTCTATGAATGCGTTCAGCAGCCCCTTGTGAGTGAGGGGAAAACCAAGTCCTATGAGAGGGAACAACCCCGATAGGATAAGAGTCTCCCTGATACTAGCATGGACCACAAGGTTAACCGGTCCATGTGGAATCGTAGTTATGTCCGGCCGAACCTGCATTAACAAATGAAACAGGCACAATAAGCCAATATGTTCAACAAAATAAGAAACAAAATTGACAACACGCTATTATATAACAATAACTTACCCGGCCAGCATAGAACTCAGTCAAAATATGAGACCCGTATGTGGGCAAGACAGAACCATCAACAGGTCCACCAGGGAATGGGAATGTAGCCCTAGGAGCAGCAGCAGGCTCCTGAGGCTCAACATCCTCCTCATGTTGAGCACCAACCTCCTCATGTGCATGACCAGAAGGGCCGGCCAGCTCATATGCTGGAAATTGACCATCACACTCAATATCCCGGCCAATATCATCAACCTCCGGTGGGGGAGGAGGGACGTCTAATCTGTCGCCTACCCCTCCGGGAAGGTTCAGCTCCATCTTGCCTCCGTTTGCGTTCGGAAGCCGTCGGGGGTGGCCTACGCTCCGGCTGTTGCGAACTACCGCCACGATGCCTCACCATATCTGAAACAACAACCATTAAACCAATTAAGCAACATAACCAGCAAAATAACAGAAACAATACTGTCACACCTGTTCGAACAGCATCATTCGCACCTGTTCGAACAGAATCATTCGCACCTATTCGAACAACCCCATTCGAACGGTGTTCGCATGACCTCATTCGAACACCTTCGTTTTCACGTGTTCGCATGAGGTCATGCGAACACAGCAGATGCACAGAAAAAAAAACCCAAATGTACAGAAGGGAGAGAGGGTTACCTGAATGAAAATGAAACGATTAGAGAGAGTGAGAGGAGGCGAACAAAACCCAGGTGGTCTTGAGGGTGTTTGTGGAGAAGATTGAGTGGGAGATTGGGTGAGATTGAGTGAGTTGTGAGAAGTGAGAGGGAGAGTGAAAGAGAAGGGTTCGAATGAGAGGAGAGTGAAAGGGAAAGTGAGAGGAGTGAGGGGGTGTGAGTGTGTTTTTTTTTTTTTAAGTTGAGGGTATTTTAGGGTTTTTAGAAGTTAGGGGGTGTGAAAGAGTAGGAGGGGGTGCAGGGAAAGTAAAGTCCTGATATCCGGACAGATGTGAGATGATTTTGTCTAAGCTAAGCTGGCGTTGAAAGAAAAAGTAGGTTTATTTATTTTTTTTACTCCAATATATTATTTATTATTTATTTATGACAATAGTATTTATGAATTGTCAAAATTCTAAAAACGTTTTGTGAATGACAACCATTACCCTCCTTTGCTTTGCTGATGAACTCATTTATTTATTTATATATAAAAATAGATAGATACAGATGTGATCACTAGAATACGAAACCCGCGGGAATCCAAAAACTACGGAGATATGCAACCACCATTTGCATTCTCCATTGACCATTCGGAAACTCTGAGGTGGTGGTACAGGTCAAGGAAGGAAGGAACAAAGAAGAAGAAAAACAAATTCTTCTAGTTAATTTATTGAATCCTTCTTGACTACACCAACCAACATTAATTCATTCATTCATTCATTCTAGTAACATAATCCTATCCACCTCAGAGTTTCCGTTTTATCTTAAATGTTTTTGTCGGTTTTTTCCTGTACAGCTTAACTCATCAAAATTCCTCATCATACCACCCTGCAATGTAAACAAAAGTTTCTAAAATAACTTTCATCTTACCATTATTCTCCAGCGTTATTGTTCTTTTGTTCAATTGCCTTCTAAAGGGTACGTTTTTATTGTATTTTATTGACTTCATTTTCTTCTTTCCTTTCATGACGTACATGCACGCTACAATTCAATGCTCTTTTTGTTGATCAGATTGGCTACCCTTTGGTGTTTTCTCTTTGAGGTTCCCAGAGCTTCATCGAGAAAGCTACCTTCAAACACATACAATTTGGGAATCGGTCATATATATATCAAAACAAAGACTTTGTACGGTACATAGATTCATTTTTCCTCATGAACATGTTCTTTCTAATTCATTGTATCATAAAAAAAGTGACACGTGAATGATGATGTTCTTTCTATTTCATTTTGTTTTGGTGGCTTAATTATTCCATGGTGTTTGGTTTTTCTGTGGTGTTTAGATTGTAACAATTTGGAGGTGCCGGAATGGAACAGCTTCGGCATATTGGCGAGGTTCTTGGGAGTTTGAAAGCGTTGATGGTTTTACGCGACGAAATTCAAATCAATCAGCGTCAATGTTGCCTCATCCTCGACATCTTCAGCTTAGCATTCGAGACAATCGCGGAGGAGATCAGACAGAATCTTAAGCTCGAAGAAAGGAACACCAAATGGAAACCTCTTGAGTTTCCCTTAAGAGAGCTATGCAGGATTTTCAAAGAAGGAGAACTCTACATAAGGCATTGTTTGGATTCTAAAGATTGGTGGGGGAAAGCACTCACACTTTCTCAGAATAGAGATTGCATTGAGTTTCATATCCACAACTTGCTTTGTTATTTCCCTGCAGTTGTTGAGGCAATTGAGAGTGCTGGCGAGGTGTCAGGGAATGATCAAGATGAGAATTTGAAGAAGAAAGTTATGCTTGCAAGAAAGTATGACATGGAATGGAATGATCCTAAACTTTTTCAGTGGAGATTTGGGAAACAGTATTTGGTTCCAAGAGAGATTTGCAAGCAATTGGAGAATGCTTGGAGGGAAGATAGATGGAGGCTTCTAGAAGCACTCAAGGAGAAAAAGTACTCTTCCAAAGCTATATCTGCAAAGAATGGGCAACATCTTGCAGACATGTTGTTGAAGAAACTATTGAATGGATCAGAGAAGATTAATACTAATAATAATGAATTATGGCCAATTGGGATACTTATAGGAGCCAAAGATTACCAAGTGAGGAGAAGATTGGGAAAGGGAAGGGAATTTAAGGAAATACAATGGTTAGGACAAAGCTTTGCTTTGAGATATTTCCTTGGGGAAAGACAAGCTCATGAGGCTGAGATTTCTACCTTGTTATCACTTTCTCATCCTAACATATTACAATATCTATGTGGATTTTATGATGAAGAGAAGAAAGAGTTTTCTCTTGTGATGGAGTTGATGAACAAGAATTTATGGACTTACATGAAAGAGAATTGTGGTCCAAGGAGACAAATTCTATTCTCTATACCTGTTGTGGTGGATCTCATGCTTCAGATGGCTAGAGGCATGGAGTACCTTCACTCCAAAAACATTTACCATGGAGACCTTAACCCTTGTAACATTCTACTCAAAGCTAGGAACTCTCAAGAAGGTTATTTTCAAGCACAAGTTGCAGGTTTTGGCCTCTCTTCTGTGAAGGGTAATAGCGGCGAAAATAGTACTAGAACATCGCCAACACGAAGTCCAAATGGTGAAGAGCTAAACCCTTCAATTTGGTATGCACCAGAAGTTTTGACTGAGTTAGAACAAACAGGAAATATTGCATCTACCTCTTCAAAATACTCAGAGAAAGCTGATGCTTATAGCTTTGGTATGATATGCTTTGAGTTGTTAACTGGTAAAGTTCCTTTTGAGGATAACCATCTTCAAGGAGAAAGAACTAACCAAAATATTAAAGCTGGTGAGAGACCTTTGTTCCCACACCGTTCACCAAAATACCTTGTGAGTTTGATCAAAAAATGCTGGCAAACTGATCCATCTCAGCGTCCTAGTTTCTCCTCTATTTGTAGGATCTTGCGTTACACGAAAAAGTTCCTTTCGATGAACACGGAGTACCATGTCATCAATCCTGAACTTAATCAACTTGAACTACAGAACCCTCCTGTGGATTGTTGTGACATAGAAGCAATGTTTCTTAAGAGCTTTCCAATGGAGAGGGCTTCTAATTTGTCCTCTATATCACAAATACCATTTGAAATGTTTGCTTATAAAGTTGCTGAGAAAGGGAAGATCATTCAGAGTCAGAAGTTGTCTGAGCCAGCAAAGGATGAAACTTCTTCTGTGTGTAAGGATGAAAATGATGACCAAAACAATAATGTGTGTGGAGATGCTAATGCATCTATTATGGAAGATCTACTAATAACCTATCCAAAATCTATTTGTGGTGACACACAATCTGTTTATTCAGATACCCCTTCTAGAAGAAGTGTTACAATAAAGAAACCAACACAAATGAAGGTCAAGAAAGACCAAGGTTAGTTGCATTGCATGTGTACACTCCATTCCTTATATCGAATTTCCATGTTCTTCTATGCTATGGTTATAAATTCCTGTCCAAAATCGCAAAATAACAATATAACGGTTTTAGAGGTGTCAGCAACGGCATCACAACCGTAATGGCGACTGCATCTATTGTATTTGCTCACATTTTGCAGCAATATCAAAGTTTGCAGCACAATCACGACTACAATTTAAAACCATATGCATGAATTACGCTTTTTGGTTAATGTGATTGCTACAAAGTAACTAACTATTATGTAATAAATTGGTTGGAACAGGAACAACAAAATTGAGAGTGACAAGATCTTTACCACCAGCTTTATCGGGTCGCGTATTAAGAGCAAACAAGGTGGCGTCGAGTCCTCTTAGCCCAAGTAGAAGAAAACCTCCTGTCTCAGAAACTGATCAGAGAAAATCCAATATAAACAAAGGAAGTCAATCACCACTCTTGTCTACTTCAAGCTCATTAAGGAGAAGAAGATATGAGGGCAATGTCTCAGATTTAAAACTGACAACAACGGATCGATCACCATCAACATCGATTAGAAGTGCGCGTATTGCTGAATATGTAAACAGTTTAAAGATGAAAAAGTCACAACTTACATTGAACCCTTCTTTGAGCCCAGCAAGAATGAGACGTGTGAGTACTGATCACACCAATGTGAGGATGCAAAACGGGTTCATATCAACCCCTCCAATGAGTCCTTCAAGAACATGCACAAGCAGAAGATGCTTTCATGTCTCAGATATGGATAGTGGTTTCAAGATAAGAGGAAGATTGTCACCGTTGGCATTGAGTCCCTTGAGTCCATATGTGAGAAGAACAAGAACAACATGTGGACATGTTTCTGATTCAGAAAGCGGTCCTAAGACAAAAAGAGGAAGCTTGTCACCGTTAGCATTGAGCCCTTTGAGCCCATACGTATCAAGAAGAACATGTGGTCATGTCTCAGATTAAGGCAAGGATAATCAATATTGGAACATCTCAGCTTTTGATAGTATTTAATTGGTTCCTTAATTAGCACAGTTACCAGTCCTGATTAGAGGCTTAAACCATTTTGAATCATGCAGGTTTTTCCCAATATTTTTACTTAACACGGGCATATCTTTTGTTAATATAAATTAAAAACATCAATTATATATATGTAGCTTTTATGGGTAGGTTAGAAGCATAGTTTTGTTTCGTGCCTGCCCGGCTCTATTTTTTTTCCATCTTTCTTGTGTTTTAGGACTGGTTTTATGCAACTAAATTTTGGGTGGATATTTATGTCATATATAATTGAAGGTTACCTCATTTGTTTCTTGCTCTTTGTTTCCTTTGTTCTAGTAGTATTCTTAGCCCGCAGATTAGTTATAAATGACTTCCCAAAATTTTCATATTTTTGTAGTAAGTAAAGGCAAAACTGTGTGTATTAAATATTATGAAGAATATACAAGAGAAATAGTCGATGCTCTCAAGCCAAAGACTATTCCCATTACTCGAACACGTTACAACTGAAACTATAAGCTTTGCTTTCGTGGTGGTGAAACTACAAACAATCATTTCTTCCTACAAACCTACAATTGCTAATCCTTTTTGAACAAAAAAAGCTTGAAAGGGACTGCAATACAATTTACATAGGCTCAGACAAGAACTTTGCAGAGATACTAAGCTTGGAAGCAACTTAGCACCTTCTATTCCAATTCCGAAGTCTCACTATTTTCCTTAATTAATCTGCTTCTCAGACTGACTAATCATAGGAAAAATTATGGGTAACAAGCCTTTTCCACATATGACAATGTGAAATTCTGGTTTAAAGTCCAAGTTTGCTCATCACGATGAATCCAACTTTCTAGATTTAGATTGCAGATCTATTTCTCCATCCAATTATTGCCGAAATCGATGCCCTTTAGAATCAAATTGTAAAGTAGAGTTCAAGATGTCAAAAGAATTTCTTCAATCCTGCATCAAGTTGATGGCGATGGCCCGAGTGGCAGGAGCAAAACTGTTAGAGAGCCATCATCAGGGGCAAACTTTCCCTAAACCATCTGTAACACTTTTATACATCCACTTGAATTGGCCGCAATAAGCATATCTGATTTGCCTCTCCAGCACACACTTGAAACAAACTGGCCGTGGTCATCATCGGTCTCTTTACCAGAGATGGGATCAATAGACCCAAATTTGTGTGAAGTAATTGCCATGGGAAGCGATCTATAGTAGGTGAAAACCTGCAAGAAATATAGATGTGGTGCCAATAAATGTAAGGTCTGTACAAAACTCTAGCCTACTTACTTTTTCATCTAGGCCATAATCTTTCTGAACAACTTTTCAATATTACAGATGTAAGAATGCAAGTCACAAATATCATCACAAAAATTGCTGTATAAACACGTTGCATAATAGGATTTGCAAACGCGTGGATCAAAGGTTTGTGAATACCCAAAATTTTACAACAAAAAGTGCAATTAACCAAAATTACTAATTAAATAAACAGGTTTCGTTTAAATAAGTAAAACAAAACAAATAAAGGTTCTACTGGAAACTAATATATACCTCATTTGTTTCTGAACCACATGCAATATATCCATCGGCAGCGGACAAACCCACAAAATTCTGTCAAAACAAGAGTTGGAAGATTTCAGCATACCAATTTAAGTAAAGCATAAACAAACACTGGTTGGATTAATGTGAAAAACATGGGTCTAATTTCTGAAATCAGATATAGAGCTAATTTGGATAATTTCTTTGAAAGTATTTGTACTATCCTTCCCTAAAGGGAGAGTATGGAAGGAGAGAAGAGCAACCAACCACCCAATGGAGGAGGGGGTCGAGCCTTCAAAGGAAAATATTGATTTATTGGCAAAGAAGCTGTTCAAAATTGATTTGATTTGCTAGATATACAGAAATCTGATGCTTCATCAACACTCAAATACGGGAAGTTCTCTAAAGGAAGTTTAAAAGGCTGTGACAAACAAACCTTGCAGATTTCACAAACATAAATTCCATCCAGTGCTATAAATTTTAAAACTATACCTTTTCATTAGTATGCCCTGATAGGGTTATGCTGCCAGCACTAGTAGATGCACCAACAAGGGAGGTCTTATTGAGATCCCAGATCTTCAGTGTATTATCGGTAGAAGCAGAAACAAGTGTTTCAGAATCTAAGAATTTGACATAGCTTACAGCTTTACGATGGCCGCCCAATACACACCAGGGACTTCTAAGATTGCGAAGATCATAACAATAAGTCGAGTAATCCGCAGATCCAAAGGCCAGCAAGTGAGAGGAGTGAGCAGAGAATTGAACACAACAGACATTAGCAACATTTCTGATCGTGCCTAAACAGTTTCTCTGTAAGAAAATTTGTACTATATTAGCTCTCATAGTTACTGATAAGAAACTATAGTGTATATTTGGCAGTAGTTTGAGCTGAAGGAAAAAGACAACTGATGCAAAATGATTTCCAATGTCACATCATTCACTTCAACAAAAAACTAAAACAACTTAATCAGAAAGCTTTCACCATAATATTGAAAATACAAAAACTGAATATTTCTTAGATTCAATATATTCCTGAGATGAAAAACGATGACCTGTTTGGTGATCAATGATTCTTATTTTACAGAGAAAAAATTGCAAATCATAAATTTGATGCATATGAAGTATGAACAGTCAATATCAAAACTTCCAAAATTCATGTTATGTTTTAGATCATAAATACAATAAACTCTCAACATAAAAACAACAATTACATCTTATTCTTAACCCTAGTTTTTAATGATTTTCTGTCAAGCGAGATTTGTACAGACATTCTTGCATGCATTTGCATGGGAGAGGGTTTACCTCACTAATGCTCCAAAGCTTGACAGTACCATCATCGCTTCCGCTGGCAAATTTTGTAGGGCATACCGGAGAAAAGTCAACAGACCAAGCCCTTTTTTCATGTTCATTGTATTGAGAGAATTCTTGACCTGTACTAGCATCCCATAACTGAAAATGCATTGAATCATAGATGCAATGATTAATGCTGGAAATCAGAACATACTAATCATCAAGAAATAGTTATACTCTTACAGAAACAATCCACTCAGAAACAGGCATCCCCAGAAAATTTCAGGTTGAATATACAATCTTATGTGGAACATTACGAATCATAGCAATCAGTAAGTCAAGGAACTGACAATTTACTGATCAAATAATGGAAAATTGAATGTTGGGTTCCAAACAAGAGACATCAAATATTCAACTAAAAAATCAGTAGACCCTCTAAGGTAACCATTCATTTTGAGTCAGAGATACATAATACACTGATTCCACATATGTCAATGATGGATACTGCAAAAAAATGTCTTTCAATGATAAAACAATAATTAAAGTGATATCTTATCTCATGCAAAAGCATACCTTCACTACACCATCATAGTCTGTAGAGGCAAGATAGTTCTTAATATAGTTATTCCAGCAAACACAGCTTAGCTTTGATCTGTTTGACATCTCAACCACGGGATAATGAATATCAACAGAGTCATTGCAAAGTGCACTAAACTCAAAAACTTTAATTTTCTTAGATATCCCAGCAGAAGCAAAGTAATCTCCATCCCGATCAAAGCTCAGAGAGCAAATTACATTCGCAGGATTGTTGAAATCTGCATTTCTTAGAATACCCCGCACTTCAAGCCTGCTATAACGTGCATACTTGCACAAACCATCAAAGAAGGTTCCTAAAGCATCTTTACTTTTACGTTGCTCCTCGCCTTTTTGGGTTACGTACCAGTTCTCACGTGTTCTTAGTATATCTTTATCTGGGTGAGTTGCGGCATCTGTTTCAGAAAGTTGAACTTTTGATCTCATGGAAAAGTAAGTACTTTCAAGATGGGGAATATTTCTCATCAATCTCAGTTCATTTGTATTAGACATCGGGGATACTACAGGCAGCATTTCTACACCTAAAGGTTCTTTTCTAAGAGGCATAATCTTTTCCTGACAAGAGTAACTGTTCTGCAAGCTAGAGGAAACCAAAGATTTTCTTAAGCCATGCCTCCTCTCCGCCTCTTCTATATCTGATTCCAAGCACTTTATTTCTTCAACCAATTTGGAGGCATCGCTCTGCTTCTGCTCTTGTAATGGGATGAGGAAATGCAATAACAATTCTGATTCTGCGTCTTCTTGGTCTATACTTAATGACAATTCCTCACTATACAACTCGTCCAATCCATTAATCACTTCGGATTGTAGGATTTCTCTGCTATGCGACAGAAGTTATAATTATAGGGAATCATATAAGCAGAAGTTATAGCAATCGGGAATCATATCAATTTTGTGTAACTCTGATTTGAGGTCCAAATTTTAAGAACATTCAGCATATTTATCTAAAACACTCCTAAATATGTATTCAGCCTTAAAGAGAAGAATATGTGCTTAAATATGTACTTAAAGCAACCTGCTACAATTTATTTAACAAAACTTTAAAAAGCATCAGGTTCATTCATTTCAGTAGTTAGTATTATCAAACGGAAAAGCAGAAATCCTAGAGAGCAAAGAATTCAACTCTATAAAAGGTTGGCAAAAGCACCATTTTTAAAAAATAATAATGATGAAAATTATATTTCCATTTGTAATTTATAAAGTGTGTTTCAGCTTTCATCCTGTTAGTTTGATCCTAACATAAAGTTAGTTAATATGGCAGCATAAACACAATGTCAGAAAACCTAAATAGGGGCATGCTATGATTTAATTATAGATTCCTCCATGTTAACAACATTCATCCAAGAAACAAATCATATATCTGTATATCAGATGCTTGTGAATTCATTTATACAGATAGTGTTAATTTAATTAAATAATATCTTAACCACGATAGACAATATTTCAACAGTACCTTGTTGTTGGACGTGATGATGGTTCAGGATGCAGCAGCCAGAGACAAAAGCCAGCTTCCTTAGGATTTTCTGAAAGGAAAATTGGAGGAAGAATCCTGTGATGAAGATCAGACATTGCTGCAATATGCGCTCTTTCAGAGTCAAAATGACCTAGTAACTGAAAAAAGCTATATAAAATAAGCTGCTGACTTGATGTTTACTATTCTGGTAAGAATTGATTGAGTATTATTATTAAATATAAAATACAAGTCATTCAAAAGTTTGCCAAAACATATTGTGAATTGAATTACTTCCATACCAATATTTAATTTATTGACTGGAAAGATTTTCACAGAACACCCACATGAGTCTTTTAATCAACCTGAAATGAGGTAGCCTAGCCACTTCACTAAAATATGTTTTTAGATCTGAATTTTAGACGTACTGGGAGGGTGTCAGTAAGCTAATACTAAAAACAGGGAAAACCAAGGGAAAAAAATTAGCTTTAAAAATTTCTAAACCAATACTAATACTAGAAACCCATGTTCAACTCAAACATATATAATAGAAGCAGGTATTCAACTGTACTACATAAGTTCATATGTCAAAAACACGTACAATATTAAAGAACACTACAAAACTACATTTGAATAATTGAGAAAGGCATCATGAACTAGTTTACACACCTCAAAAAGGAGGACACCAAGGCAGTATATATTTGATGATGTTGTGAAACCTCCCTCAGGACTTGCATACCACTTACTTTCCAATCTTTCACATAAAGTAGTCAATGACAATTGACCTGTATTAGCTACACGAGGGGTGCTAGACATTGTCCCAATATTATATTTAGAAAATTGGATATCTCCCTCGTATTTATTTTGATAATCATGCGAACCAATTGTAGGAGTTTGAACTTTACGATGACTAGGTGTTTCAAGACACAAGTCACTCCAAGTAACTCGTGCCTTCACGTTAAATTTTTGTTTCTTTGACCCCATATCAGGAGAGGGAAATATTACTTTCTCAGACATCCTTTTTGTAGTAAAAGAATTATCTAAGTGAAGAACTTCAGAACTTGCAATGCTATCTACCATCTGGTTTTGAGCAGGTAACCCAGCATATATGATCTGATTTGATGGTAACAATTTGATGTAAGATGGACACAAGTTGTGCAGTGCAACTCCCCGAGAGTGACAGCCATCGACCAAATCCACAATCTTTCTAAATATATTTAAACTTTCCACTTTGCTTGCTTTGTGCTGCCCAGATTTCAACCACTCTCTCAAAGTCACACCATCACATCCAGACCTGCCAGACTTCGGCACAACATCACTATAAGAGGGAAACTTTGCAGTGTTGGAACAATCGTTCACTGTTAGATTACAGTTTGATCGAGTATCAACACCAGTCTCCATCTGCTTCTGATCTGCACCAATGCCAGCCTTCATCTGATTCTGATTCGTGTCAATGCCAGTCCCAGTCTTCATCCGATTCTGATCTGCATAAGTGCCAACCTTCGTCTGATTTTCCTCTCTAGACTGAACATGTAAGCCATCAGAAGATGGACCTTTATAAACAATTCCCTTACCCTTCAGTGTATTTTTAAAAAAATACTCAGCAAACCCTGATTTGGATATGATTTTTGTCCGTATTCCTCCATGAACATCACCCGAACCCTCTTTACTTTCAGCAGCCGCCAAGTGTTCCATAGCATTACTCTGACCATCGCTGAGTGATTTTCTGGCTAATAGCTCGGGGATGGATGGAGATCCAATATCCTCCCAAGCACTAGATGTAGCCTGACTACTATTTCTCAGCCCAACATCACTCAGTGAATTTCCAATTCCTGAATTATCTGCTAGCTGATAAAGATTCTGCCAATGTTTCTGCCTATTATAGATTTGCACTTGACTACTTGATGTACCGATATCTAAACTCGAACCATTGTAACTCTTTACTGTTAGTTCTTCAACTGTCATGCCAGCATCATCCATAAAAAAACTTGCATGAGGATGTTGCAATGTAGCTACCTCACTCACAGCTTCAACTACATTTTTATCTTGAAGGTTATCATCATATTCATGTGGTTGTATCTTGGAGTAGTCCAGGTTAACAGGTATAAGGACTTCTTGGGATTTTAAGCTTTTTCGGCTTTCCCTTTCTGGCGAATACTCATCATCCTCTTTTCTCTGGTGCTGTGAATCCTCAGCAACCTCTAATGGAGTTGCCTCATCAACCAATTCTTCATCCATACTATAGTTCAAACCTCATCAATCATGAATGCCCCATCTTTAACAATTAACACATAAACTATAACTAACTGTTCATCAATCAGTGAAAAATTGAAAAAAGCATTAGTCAATAGTAAAATATACAATAAATGAAGGAAAAATATACAAAAAATGATAAAATATATTTAAAATCAAATGCTGGTAGTAGCGAAACCTAAGAACTGGGAACATGAAAGAGATTGCGATTGCGATATAAATTACGGAATTAAAGAAACAGAAAAAAAATGGTGTGAAAATAGGAGGTAGGTGGTGGAAGCGAAGAGAGTGAGATAGAAGAGGACTTACATGAAGGTGATTATTTTCTGTAAGTGGAATAAAGTCGGTGGGGAAGTAACAACAGAACTCACTCTCACATGATATGAGGATTGAAGACAATACCAAAACCAGTAGTATCGGCAAAGCAAGTGGGAAATTCAATCATGAGGAAACTTTGAGTTGAAGATGCTTTGCTTTTAACGGGTTGCTCTATTAAAGGTTCTAATTTTTAAGATCTGTGTAAACTAAAAATAAAAAGAATTTTAAACGAAAAAAAGAAAAGTTTTCTGTTTTTTATTAAAAAAAAAGAATAGAATGAGGTGAATCTTTTCTTTCATAAAGCTACTAGTTTTTACCCGTGGATACGCACAGGTGATATTGTATGGTCGGTGTATTGCCATAAAGTCATAAAAGTAATTTGGAAGATAATCATAAGTTGTGAACAATGTCCAAAATGTATGATTTGATATTCATAAGTTGTGTTTGAAAAAGTTTAAAAAATGTCAGTATTTCTTATAATGTTAATAATTGAGTGAAAATGAAGAAAAATGAAAATGAGATTTTAGGTAAAATATGCATCCCTGTTGGCCCTCCCGTTTGCATCCCGTTGGCCCTCTCGTTGGCACTCTCATTGGCATTTTACTCCTTTTTAGTAATTATAAAATACTAATTTGGTAATTTTTTGTAGTGGTTAAATTAATTGAGTAGTTTTAATAGAGAGATTAATTTGGTAATTTTAGTAATTTTAATAGAGAGATTATAGTAAATAATATATTTTAAATTATTTAATTATTGAGTATAATATGAATTTAATAATTTAGTTTTTTGGAATTTTTTTTATAAATTTTGATAAAGGTATGGGTTTTTTCGACAAAAATCGGTACTCCCGTTGGCGCTCTCGTTGCCGCTCTCGTTAGCACTCATGTTGGCAGTACCGTTGGAAAAAAAATGATGAAAAAAAGACTTTTTTTAGAATATTAATTAAATCATATTTTTAAAATTATGAAGAAAGACTTTAAAAAACAAAAAGGTTTAAAAAAATAGTTAAAATTTTTCTAAAAAAAATGAATTTTTTTAAATTAAAGGAGATTGACAATTACATTGATCCATACTAATGTATTTGGACATTAGAGGTAAAATATGCATCCTCGTTGACCCTCCCGTTTGCATCCTCGATGACCCTTAGCACTCTCCTTACCTCTCTCGTTCCCTAAATTATAAAAATAGTGAGTAATTATTTTTAGTAAAAAAGGGGTAAAAAATTTTATTTTTATGACAAAAAAAACTCATGTTGCCTCTCTTGTTGCAACTCTCATTGCCGGTCTTTCGTTGTCGCTCCCGTTGCCATGTTAACTCATATTTTTCTATATGATTTAATATTAATTAAATCATATTCGTTTAATTATAAGTAAGTTATTTTGTAAAGTTTGGTATTGGCTAAAGTTATTTTTTTACAATTCTTAGTGGTTAAATTGATTGATTTTAATAGTTTTAATACAAAGATTATAGTAAATATAATTAATTAATTTGACCGTGGTTAAAATCATTAATTGACTGTTGTAAAAAAACAATAAATTTTAGTAGAGTCACTAAATTATAAAAATAATGAGTAATTATCTTTAGTAAAAACGGGCTAAAAAATTTATTTTTATGACAAACAAAAACTGGAAAAAAAATATGAAAGGAATTTTTTGTTTTAAAAAACAGATTTAAAAACGTTGGCGCTCTCGTTGCCACTCTCGTTGGCATTTTACTCCTTTTTAGTAATTATAAAATACTAATTTGGTAATTTTTTGTAGTGGTTAAATTAATTGAGTAGTTTTAATAGAGAGATTAATTTGGTAATTTTAGTAATTTTAACAGAGAGATTATAGTAAATAATATATTTTAAATTATTTAATTATTGAGTGTAATATGAATTTAATAATTTAGTTTTTTGGAATTTTTTTTATAAATTTTGATAAAGGTATGGGTTTTTTGACAAAAGTCGGTACTCCCGTTGGCGCTCTCGTTGCCGCTCTCGTTGGCAATCCCGTTGGAAAAAAATTATGAAAAAAAGAATTTTTTTTAAATATTAATTAAATCATATTTTTAAAATTATGAAGAAAGACATTAAAAAAAACAGGTTTAAAAAAATTTAAAAAAATAGTTTTAATTTTTAAAAAAAAAATGAATTTTTTTAAATTAAAGGAGATTGACAATCAAAATTACATTGATCCATACTAATGTATTTGGACATTAGAGGTAAAATATGCATCCCGTTGACCCTCCCGTTTGCATCCTCGATGACCCTTAGCGCTCTCATTACCTCTCTCGTTCCCTAAATTATAAAAATAGTGAGTAATTATTTTTAGTAAAAAAGGGGTAAAAATTTTTATTTTTATGACAAAAAAAACTCTTGTTGCCTCTCCCGTTGCAACTCTCATTGCCGGTCTCTCGTTGTCGCTCCCGTTGCCATGTTAACTCATATTTTTCTAAATGATTTAATATTAATTAAATCATATTCGTTTAATTATAAGTAAGTTATTTTGTAAAGTTTGGTAGTGGCTAAAGTTGTTTTTTTTTTTTACAATTCTTAGTGGTTAAATTGATTGATTTTAATAGTTTTAATACAAAGATTATAATAAATATAATTAATTAATTTGACCGTGGTTAAAATCATTAATTTGACCATTGTAAAAAAACAATAAATTTTAGTAGAGTCACTAAATTATAAAAATAGTGAGTAATTATTTTTAGTAAAAACGGGATAAAAAATTTATTTTTATGACAAACAAAAACTGGAAAAAAATATGAAAGGAATTTTTTGTTTTAAAAAACAGATTTAAAAACGTTGGCGCTCTCGTTGCCACTCCCGTTGGCGCCCTCGTTGCCACTCTCGTTGGCATTTTACTCCTTTTTAGTAATTATAAAATAGTTATTTGGTAATTTTTTGTAGTGGTTAAATTGATTGATTTTAACAAAAATAGTTAAATTGAAGTTTTAGTGGTTATTTTGTAATTTTTGGTAGGGGTTGAAGTTTTTTGCAATTCTTTTTTTGACAATGGATAGTGGTTAAAATGAATAATTTTACCGTTATCAAAAGGAATTATTAATTTTAGTAGTTTGAGTAGATTAAAAAAATAGATTATAAAAAAATTTAAAAGAAAATCAGTTTTTTTTAAAAAGACGAATTTAAAAAAAAATTAAAATATTAATTAAATTAAGTTTTTATAATGATGGAAAGAAGAATTTTAAAAGAAAAATTGTTTTTAAAAAAAAAATTAGAAAAACAATCTATAATTTTTTTTAAAAAAAAATCTGTTTTTAAAAACAAATTGAAAAAACTGCTGTAGCGGTACTGTAGCGGGTACTGTAGCGGTACTGGAGTGGGTACTGTAGCGTGTAAGGCGTGATACTGTAGCGTCACTTTTAATGCACTGTAGAGCGTCAGTTTTTACTGTAGCGTGTCAGCTTGTTACTGTAGCGCGTCAGTTTATTTGTAGGAAAAAGTTTTTTTTTGTTTTGAAAAAGCTGCTGTTTGTTTTTTTGTTGGTGTGTCTTTTAACATTTTGTCCTCAATTTTTGACACGTGGCAAATTTGTAAAGTGTCTAAAAAGGACATTTTGTAGGAAAAAGTTTTTTTTTTTTTTGGAAAAGCTGCTGTTTGTTTTTTGTTGGTGTGCCTTTTACCATTTTGTCCTCAATTTTTGACACGTGGCTGTCCTCAAACAAACAAGTAAGTTGTATTTGTATGTATACATAGTATTTCGTACACAGTATCCTTTTAATAAGCATCTGATTGGAACACCTGTCAAAAAAATATTATTATAATATACAAGTATCGAATGGCACGTTTGTAAATTAGACAAACAACAACTGCAGTTAACTAACCCCAATCTTACACACTCTGCACCTCTTCCTCTTCTTCTCTTTTTACATACGCTCCCCCTCTTCCCGTTCTTCTCTCTCAACGACGCCTCTTCAAAATAAAACAATACTTCCAAATCCCTTTCTTCCTCCTCCTACTTCTCCTTCTCCTTCTTCTTCTTCTTCTTCTTCTCCTCCTTCTTCTCCTTCTCCTTTTCCTTCTCCTTCTCCTTCTCCTTCTCCTTCTTCTTCTTCTTCTTCTGCTCCTCCTCCTCCTTCTTCTTCTTCTTCTTCTTCTTCTTCTTCTTAAGAAGAGATATAATGGAGAAAAGGAAGAAAGAGGTGCACCTCTGGCGAACAACCACCACCACTGGTAAGCTCTTCACAACTTGAAACCCTCACCACCATTGTATCTCTCTCACAATCGCAACCTCACCACCACTTCCCCTCTCTTCTCCTCTCCCTCTCTTCAGTGAAAACCCCATCGCACCACTCACCACCGCACCCTCTCTCTCGCATCGCACCACCACCACCACCACTCATCTCTCCCTCTTTCCGGCTGCGTTTTTCTTTTCTTCTCTCCTGGAAATGTTGCTGCGGCTGGGATGCAAAAGGGAAAGCTATGTTTTCTAAACCCCTTTTTTAATTTTTTAAATCATTTTGTTTTTAAAAGAAAAATAGAAAAAATCTGACCCCTATTTTACCCCTCCCTTAAATCTTTTTGTGGGTTTCTATATCCTATCTTTCTCTCATTTTGCCTCTTCTTCATTCACTCTATGTAGCTTCCTATCATCATATGTCATCCTTTTTGTGTGATGTATTTGTCTACTTTCTTATTTAATTTTGAAACCCTAACCCCAAAATCTCATCTCTCTGAAAAAATACCCATGTAATTAATTGTATCATGTTATTTGATGATTTGGCGTATCTATCATGATTGATACCTGATTTCCTAGTTCCTTTAATTAATTTGTATCAGACTATTTGGTGATTTAATTTGCAGCATTCAAGTCTCTTGATATTTATTTAGTGCATTCTTATTTTTGTTGCCCTATATTCTTCCTCTGCGAAAAAGTGCAAAAAGTGTGCAAGTATACAGTCACAAACAAGTAATAAAGTGAAAGTAGAGTATCGTCCCCACTGGGATTGGATTAATTTACAAGTTTAAGATCAATAGTTTACTAGTGAAAGGTAACCAATAAACAATATGGTAGGAGTGCAAGAATTTAAACAAACATAAAATAAACAAGCAAGTAAAAGATGTATGAAATCAGTGGAAAATGATAGTTGGGATGTTCTTTTTCAAATAAGTCACTTTTAAGAGTTTTGTGTTATATGTGGTGCAGGTGCACTAATCCACTGCACTAAGCTACATCTATGTAGAAGTGAAGAAAAAAGTTGTCAATTCCTCCCTTACCTTCTTACAATCTAAAAACTAACTAAAACTAAATTCTTGAAATGTAAATTTAAGTGTATGAGTAAGAAGATCTTAGATGATTTTTCCAAATGAAGAATGAAGGTCTTTATATAGGCTTCAAGTTGAGCTTTCCTTCGTGTGAGGGTTTGCTTGATGATGAAGTTCGGGTTGCCTTTATCCTTCCAGCCCATAAAGCGATTCAAATCAATCACTAAACCATGAAGGGAGGTCCAATTTTCTTCATGGTTGGATTTCTTTGGAGAAAACTTTGACCTCTTTTGAATCCATGTGCCTCCAAAAGTAGATTGGAAAATTGTTTTATTAAAGTAAAGAGGTCCTATAGAGATTTGACACATGTCCTCAAAAGGTGGCTCCTTTGAGTGAGGTTACTTCATGGATGGGTTTCCTAAGGTTGGAGTAATTTCTCACTCGTAAATGTAAAGTTGGTGCATCAATCTGCCACGAATGCTGGTGCATTGAGTGCTGGAGCATTTTGATGGTCTAAGATATCTTCGAGCATTGTAGTTTGTTTCCAGTGCAGGTGCACTGTTGTATTCTAGTGTAGGTGCGTCAACTGCAGTTGCACTGAAGAAACACATCAAACATACCAATATATATATATATATATATATATATATATATATATGCAAAATGCTAAGTCATACTTTTAACCCTTAAAAACTTTGAATGTTGTTATTTTATTTATAGAACTATATTTAACACTTATTTTACTTGAATTTGAGCAATTATTTAGATTTAGATGCATAAATAACTCTATATAAAATAGAGTTATCACACCCCCAAACTTAAACCATTGCTTGTTCTCAAGTAAACAAAAAGAAAAACACAAATAAAATTTTTCATAATTAAGAAGAACAGATCAGCTCATATCTTTTCAAAAAATGACTTTTCAAATGATGTACTCTATGAAATTCATTTTTCAGGAATTTTGTCTTTGTGCATTTGAATTCCAAAACATCAAAGTTATTAAAACTCATTTGTGTGAGTGTGTGCCCCACTGAGATCCAATCAGTTCCAAAACTAAGTAAAAAATTTCTCTTAGCCTTTGAAAAATTTAGATCACATTTGGCCAAGTTAAAGATTTTTCAAAATATAGATTAGATTAACAACTTCCTCAAGCATTGGGGGGCTCTAAGCACAACAAATGGCTTTGATTGAGTACTTTAAAACTGTTGAGTTAATGCACTATTCCTATTTCTGGTGGCTTTTTCTTGATGCAGATGCAGTGGGTGCAGGTGCATCACATTTCTGAAGTGCAGGTGCACTGAACTTTTGTAGTGCAGGTGCACTATATTTTGATGGTGCAGAAGGTTTGAGTGCAGCTGCACTGAGACTACTTTCAAAACTTTGTAGCATATACTGCCCTCCTCACTGACCCTCTTATGCATACTTTTTTCTTTGTTTTTCTTTTCTTCTTTTTTTTTGTATTTTTCTTTCTTTTCTCATGCACTTTGGAACGGGTACAGTTTTATGATTCAGGCCAATATAGCTATTTACATTCAATTTGACACTTTGTAATCTCTTTTGATAACCTATGGTATTGACTACTCTAAGTTTCTCATACTTAGCCTTAGTATTCATGGAAACTCCCCCAAACTTAATTCTTTATGCTCTTCTATATTTTTAGTAAAAATTTAGCCTTGACCTTAGCTTTCTAAAAATCTCTCTTGCATCAGATAGCTCTTTAAATAGCAATGTTCTTTTCAAAACTCAGCTTTGATGTGTCAAAGTAATAATAAAATTGGTCATTTGAGGAAAACAATGCTTCTTTTCTTTTTCTTCCTTTCATCATTAAAAATCAGTTCAAAGAGGTGCATTTGTCTATGTTTGTGAAAAAAAAAATTTAAGCTGATCATGCTTCAAATCTATCAAATCCTAACACATATTTAAACATGTAGACACACATAAAAAAACAAACACATATCAAAGCAAACACACATAAACACAAACATATATCAAAGCAAACACACATATTATAGTTAAACACACATGCATAATATAATAAGTTAACTTCTCCCCCCCCCCCAAACTTAAAGTTGAGCAGTGTCCTCACTACTCTTTAAAAATAAAAACCATGGGAGGAGGATTAGTTCACAAAATAACATAGTACCAGATATATTTATCCAAAAGCATAATTAAACATAATATTTAACAACATTCAAATATAATTACTGTTTTGATGCCCCACTCCTTAGCCTTGAGCTAGACCTCACTGCAAAATGCTTCACCTTCTGTCTTTTCTTTTTGGGCTCCTCAGGTTTGGATGCACTTGCACCGGCTGCTCTTGCTTCAGGTACACCAGTGGTGGATGTGCACCTGCATCAGGGTGCTCTGCAACATTCTTCTCAGCATTTAAATTTTCACCCAAGTGTGTTGTGGAGTTTGATGCAGGGGCACTGGAATTTTGATAGTGCAGGTGCAAGCAGTGCAGTTGCACTGGGAATTCTCTTAACCTGTTTTCATACAAAGCACTTCAAAATATAAATTAAAACTAACATAATTAATACCTCAAAATCATGGGTTGTCTCCCACAAGCGCTTGATTTAAGAGTCTTCAGCCTGCTAAGTCTTGTGGCAGATATCTTCAGCCACTAATGCAGCTGCACAAGGTGCTACTGCATCAGAATTCAGCATGATTGACAGCATCTGCACAAGACCATTCATTCACACCTGCAAAAGAAAAACAAAAACACACAAAATACAATTAGTCCTAAAAATCTGGGTTGCCTCCCAGTAGCGCTTAATTTATAGTCTTTAGCTAGACTAAGCCTCATGTTAGAGTTTTGGTAACTCTGTGGTGATTTTGTCCTTCTCCACATGTGCTCCATAATACTGCTTTACCCTTTTGACATTGACTTTGAATGTGGAACTAGTGGCCTCATCAAACAATTCCACTGCCCCATTAGGATATACTCTCACCAATTTAAAAGGTCCCGACTGCTTAGATTTGAGCTTTTCAGGGAGTACTTTAAGCTTTGAGTTGGACAAAAGAACTTGTCTCCCTTTAACTCGTGGTTCTGGTTGAGGTGGTTGCTGGATGGTTTTTGGTTTGTGGTTCTCAACAGTACTTTGGGTGAATTTGGTGGCTTTTGGCGGTGGCACAGAAGCAGTATCAGATGCAAGAGCATTGGATGCTGGAGCAATGGATTCTCCTGCATTGCTAGAAATTTTTTCTTTTCTGCTTTTTTCATTTTTTTCATTTTCTTCCTTACCCTCACCTTCTGTATCATATTTCTCATTCAAATCTTTTCCACTTCTCAAATATATAGCATTGACATGCTCTTTCCCAGTGGTTTGTGAAGTTAAAGCTTCTGTGGTGGATTGTAATGATCCATTTGGTCTTTGGGAAAGGGTTGTGGCTAATTGTCCAACTTGAATCTCCAAGTTTTTGATGGAGGCATTATGAGTTGGAATCTGAACTTTTGTATCACTCATAAATGCTTCTGTCCTATCCATAAATGCATATGTTTTACCCATAAATGCTTTCAATAAGGCTTCCATGGAGTTGTCCATTTCTGGTGCAAATGGTCTTTGGACGTGTTGAGAAATGAATCCTGGTGGAGTAGATGGTGCATTGAGTGCAGCAGCATTATTACTCTCCCACCAGAAATCTGAGTGATTGTTCCAATCTGGATTGTAGGTATTTGGGTAAGGGTTGTTATTTTGGTTGTACCCTGCATAGTTAACAGAAATAGGGTTGCTGGGACATTCTTCATACAAGTGCCCTCCTCCACAATATACACAACTAATTGTTCCTAGAGAGGCTTGTTCAATTGCAGCTGCTCTGGTTTCTGTTGATGCAGCTGCATTGAATGCAGGTGCATTGGTAGGGTTGAGATTTTTGATCAGGTTGGTAAGTGAGGCTACTTGAGCTGATAATTCACTAATTTCATGAGCCTTAGCTATTTTCTTTTGAGCATTTACCCTTTCTGTGGGTCATTGGTAGCTGTTGGTTGCAATATTTTCTATAAGACACAAGCTTCATTATAAGATAAATTCAATAACACCCCACCAGATGAGGCATCAAGCATGAGTCTGGTTTGTGGTTCCAAACCATTATAAAATGTTTCCATTTGAATAATAACAGGAATTTCATGGTAAGGACATTTTCTCAACAATTCTTTACATATTTCCCATGCTTCAAACAGTGGCTCAAATTCTTTTTGTTTAAAAGAAGTGATATCATTTCTCATCCTGGCATTTTTGATAGTTGGAAAATATTTTGCTAAAAATTTTTGAGCCATCTCATTCCAAGTAGTGATAGAGTTAGGCTCTAGAGAGTTCAACGAAGTCTTAGCTCTATCCTTCAAGGAATATAGAAATAATTTCAATCTAAAAGCATCTTCACTAACACCAGGAATGATAAAATTGCTACACACTTCTAAAAATTGTTTTAAGTGCAAATAAGGGTCCTCAAGAGGATAACCACTAAATTTGCCTACTGTTTAAAGCATTTGGAACATTATAGGTTTGAATTCAAAATGTGTTATAGAGATTTCAGGCCTAACTATTCTAGTTTGTATGGTTTTAGGATCAAACATAGTATAATCTCTCATTGGCCTATCTCTGTCATTTAACATACCTATTGCTCCCATGTTGATGAATTGTTGTGGTGAAGTCATGCTAGAACCTCTGCCTTTGGTTCTTTTTTGTCTTTGTAGGCTCCTAAATCTCCTCTCTATCTCAGGGTCTAACTGAGACCTGTGCCTAAAAATGCTAAACACAAGAAAAGAAACAAGGTAAAATGTTCACTAATTAACTATTAATCTAAACAATAAAATTAATGGCAATCCCCGGCAACGGCGCCAAAAACTTAGTGTGCAAAAAAGTGTGCAAGTATACACAGTCACAAACAAGTAATAAAGTGAAAGTAGAGTATCGTTCCCACAGGGATTGGATTAATTTACAAGTTTAAGATCAATAGTTTACTAGTGAAAGGTAACCAATAAACAATATGGTAGGAGTGCAAGAATGTAAACAAACATAAAATAAACAAGCAAGTAAAAGATGTATGAAATCAGTGGAAAATGATAGTTGGGATGTTCTTTATCAAATAAGTCACTTTTAAGAGTTTTGTGTTATATGTGATGCATGTGCACTACTCCACTACACTAAGCCACCTCTATGTAGAAGTGAAGAAAGAAGTTGTCAATTCTTCCCTTACCTTCTTACAATCTAAAAATTAACTAAAACTAAATTCTTGAAATGTAAATTGAAGTGTATGAGATGATCTAAGAAGATCTTAGAGATTTTTCCAAATGAAGAATGAAGGTCTTTATATAGGCTTTAAGTTGAGCTTTCCTTCATGTGAGGGTTTGCTTGATGATGAAGTTAGGATTGCCTTTATCCTTCCAGCCCATAAAGAGATTCAAATCAATCACTCAACTATGAAGGGAGGTCCAATAATTGATTAACATGTGTCCCTAAGTGAGTTTTCTTCATGGTTGGATTTCTTTGGAGAAAACTTTGACCTCTTTTGAATCCATGTGCCTCCAAAAGTAGATTGGACAATTGTTTTATTAAAGTAAAGAGGTTCTATAGAGATTTGACACATGTCCTCAAAAGGTGGCTCCTTTGAGTGAGGTTACTTCATGGATTGGTTTCCTAAGGTTGGAGTAATTTCTCACTCGTAAATGTAATGCTGGTGCATCAGTCTGCCACGAATGCTGGTGCATTGAGTACTGGAGCATTTTGATGGTCTAAGATATCTTCGAGCATTGTAGTTTGTTTCCAGTGCAGATGCATCCAGTGCAGGTGCACTGTTGTATTCTGGTGTAGGTGCGTCAACTGCAGCTGCACTGAATAAACACATCAAACATACCAATATATATATGCAAAATGCTAAGTCATACTTTTAACCCTTAAAAACTTTGAATGTTGTTATTTTATTTATAGAACTATATTTAACACTTATTTTACTTGAATTTGAGCAATTATTTAGATTTAGATGCATAAATAACTTTATATAAAATAGAGTTATCAGCTATTCTGAGTGGTACTTACGCGTAGACCACACTTTTGGGTTGTATTTTAACTATTTTGCTTATGTTGCACTTACACGAACTTTGTTACTTTTTGCGTTTCTTTTAGCCATAATTTGACGTGTAATGTGTATCAATTTTCTTAGCTTGTGTACAAAAAGCTCAAGCAACACTTAAAAAGGGACACAAATAGTAAATATTTTCTTTGGCAGTGCATCCAACTAATTAGAGATGTTTTCGTTGGAGTGTTATAACTACTTAGGCTATTCTGAGTGGTACTTACGCGTAGACCACACTTTTGGGTTGTATTTTAACTATTTTGCCTATGTTGCACTTACACGAACTTTGTTACTTTTTGCGTTTCTTTTAGCCATAATTTGACGTGTAATGTGTATCAATTTTATTAGCTTGTGTACAAAAAGCTCAAGCAACACTTAAAAAGGAACACAAATAGTAAATATTTTCTTTCGCAGTGCATCCAACTAATTAGAGATGTTTCCGTTGGAGTGTAATTACTTAGGCTATTCTTAGTGGTACTTACGCGTAGACAACACTTTTTGGGTTGTAGCCTTTTAACTATTTTGCTTATGTTGCACTTACACGAACTTTGTTACTTTTTGCGTTTCTTTTGGCCATAATTTGACCTGTAATGTGTATCAATTTCTTCCATGCACTTTTTGATTATGTGAATGTCTAAAAAAAGGCCCACATAACATAGTATTACAGTGTCTAACAATTCCCGTGCAGCGCACGAGTGAGAGTCTAGTGTGTCCTAATTTGCCCCATATATATATATATATATATATATATATATATATATATATATATATATATTCACCTCGTCTACCACAACAATAATCTAGCTACTCATTTGAGTAGTAGAAGCAAATAGATGCAAATATTAATTAATAAAAGAATAGTACCTTAGTAGAAAACTTCAGAGGTGTTTTGCACGGAAGACTTAGAAAATTTTAGAGGAATGAATTGAAGTGAAGGGCGTGGAAGAGTGAGAGAATGAATTTATTTCCAATGATATCTTACAAGTGATAGTTGAGTGGTAGTTTACAACTGAGGCTCAATTGCCTTATATAGAAAACTTCAGGCTTACTATTTAAGCCAGTAAAAGCTAACTATTACAACCGGTATCCGGTAAAAGAAAAAGAAAACAGTAAAAGTAGAAAATTACAAAACATCATAATTAATGCCGGGTACACTTGGGGCCCCATCAACTAAAAATGACAGCAAAACTAAAAACAAAACTACATAGTAGAAGCATTATTACTTAGTGGAAGAATTTCTCTCCACTATCTCCAATTGGAAGTATGAAAAGGATGTTTGCCGACACATGGAAGCATTATTGCGACACATGGAAGCATTATTGCCGACACCAATTAATTAATTAATTAATTAATTTTTGTCTTTTCCCTTATTCTTCTGTTGAATCATGGCTTCAATCAGAGAGTCCCAATAATCTTCTGGGGAAGGTTCTGGCTGAGATTCTCCAGCTAAAGATTCAAAAATGTTTGAATCCATGAATCCATGCGATGAACTTGTTTTCATAGAAGTAATTTCCTCATTAACTTCAAAAGTTTTGAAGAATTGATTTTTTATATGGTCCAGGGTTCTAGCCATAATTTTCTCCTCAGATTCATTAGGATGAATCTTTTGGTAATAATTTTTTAAATGGGTCATATCAAGACCTTGACCAAATTTTTCTTTTGGAATTTTTTGGTCTTCATCAATAGCTTCTTTGATTTTTATTTCCATTCTATGGAGGTCTTCGTCGTCAATATTGTTCCACCATTTTGAGAAGAAATGTCTTCTAAGGATTGGATCATTGTAATTGTTCCTTGTGATGGTAATTGCCCATCTCCAGATCCAAGGAATTTGAAATTTAATAAAGAAAAAGCAAGGACCTTGTCCTGTGATCATTTTTGAAGCATTTTTCAAAAATAAAGGATTATGATCACACCATGAATTATATAAATTTAATAAATTTTCTGGTAAAATATCTATTGAAGGACCAATTTTCCTCCACCAATTAAAAAACCATTGTGGTATTGGTTTGGCCAGAATTTCTGGGTTAGCACTAAAAAACCATGAGTGCTTATTCTTTGGATTTTGATAATAAAATGCCAAAGTAAATGCTTGGATATAATCCCAATAATTGAAGTAAACATTTTTTCCTTCAGCAATTTTAATTGCCTTGTCTCCATTTGGATTTAAACCCCATTCTCTGGGTGTCAATACCTTATTGATATGACATTTGCTATAATTAATAAAATTATCAGGATTATTATTCTGATAATAATGAGTTATTGTTACTGATTCAATAACTCGAAGTAAAACTTCTAAATGAGGTCTAGACTTACCATTAAGTCCAGGATATCCTCTAGATTCGAGGTATCTTGTTTTAATTGACCATCCATCATTAGGAGTCAATTCCATATCATCTTGTTCGACATACATTATGTCCTCAGTGATTGGATTTTCACAATATTCTGTGACTTGATTAACAAGATTATCATTAATCACTGTATCTTTGTAAGAATTTTTACTTGAAGAAGGTATATCTTCTTTCTTTTGTGACCCTGTTAATTGTAACAGGTTTCTGTTTCTATGAACAGTAGTCCAATCCCCTATTAGAGGAATGTTTGATTCTTGATAGGGCAGCATATTGTTGCTCCTATTTCTTCCACCACGGCCACCACGGCCACGGCCTCTACCCCTATTGGGGGATGTCATTTCCCTGCAAAAATTTACGGGTTAAAAATTTAGTAAAAGAATTATTTTCTTTAATAAAACATATTTGTTTTTCTTTTTTAGAAAGAATACTTTTCATTTCATTAAGAATCCTAGTATGAGGATCGGTAACAAAATTAAAAGTTATTGCTTCATTTTTAATAATAGTAGTGATACCATTTTGGTCAATATTAATAGGCATCAAACTTTGCAAAAAATGAGTACCTAAAATAATCCTGTGAGTTAAATTTTTAACTAGAATAAATTGAGTTGGTAAACAAATATTTTGATTGCAAATATAAGTATTAGAAAGTTTATAATTAACTTTTAATCTACTTCCACCAGCTTGAGTGAGAGCTTGAGTAGTCTTTTCAAAATATTTTGCAGGAATAATATTTTCCTGGATACAATTAAGATCAGCACCACTATCAACTAGGGCTATCTCATTTTCTAAAATAAAATTTTTATTAATAACCAAAGTTACTTTCACAAACCATTTTTGTGAAGTTACTCTATCTAATATAGATAAATAACTCTCACCAGTATCATTGATGCTAGTAGGAATTATGGAAGAAATATTAGAAGGAATTTCCTTCATTTTTTCAGGAATTTCTAAAGAAGAAATTCTAAGAGATAAATTGGCATTATCTTTTTTAATCTGAGCAATTTCAGATTTTAAGAAATTTATTTCTCTTTTCAAATCATTAGTAGAAACAGGAGTTTCTTTAACGTTTGATTGTCTAAATCTAGACAAAACCTCACTTATCTGGTAAGGTGCATATATGCTTAGAGGCGTTTCTTTTTTGGAATTTTCCTTGATTAGGAATTCCATCATCTTTTTTCTCATACTATTGTCTGTAATAGACTCCAAAATTTTTAGAGTTTCTTCTTGTTCTTCATTAAGAACATTTAATCCGTTCATTTCAACAATGGATTTCCAATAATTCAAGTTATTGCATTGACAACTATTGTTGTCAATATCAGAATCTGAAGAAGTATCTATTAAAGTCTATTGTATATTGTAAAATAAACTCTAGTTGTCCTTAGTAACTATGTTAACTATAGTTAACATATTAGGCACTATAGTTAGTTATCTGGTTGAGTTAGTTAGGATAGTTTTTGGTTCTAACAGATTCTTGGTTGATTCTTTATTAGAATCACTTCATATATGTATCTCCTTGGAACTTCAATGTATACAACGAAAACCATTTCACATTTGTGAATTCCACTTTTATGGTATCAGGAGCGGAGTAACCCACTCTGCGTTCCGATCCACCCTCCTCTCACATTCCACCATGACGGAACCAGTCATTCACTCCGACGATTCCGATTCCGACGAAATACAACAAACACAAAAGAACAATGGCGAACCCAAAGACCCTGCGTCCATCGTCACGAGCCCCTACTACCTTCATCCGGCCGAGAACCCAGGGGCGATTCTCGTTACTCCGGCCATGAATGGGAACAATTACGACACGTGGAGTAAGAAGATGAAAAGAGCGCTATTGACGAAGAATAAGATCAAGTTTATTAATGGGAAGATTACGGCACCGGCAGAGAACGATTCTTTATACGAAGCGTGGGAACGGTGTAATGGAGCGGTGGTTGCATGGATCGCCGGCTCTCTTGCGCCGGAGATCGCTCAGAGTGTAGAGAACGTCGAGAACGCTTGTGACCTATGGAACGAATTAAGAAATCGGTTCTCGAAGGGCGATGCTTTTCGTATGTCCGATTTGCTGCAAGATATTCATTCGATCAAACAAGGGGAAAGATCTATCAACTCTTATTACACTGATCTGAAAGTAATTTGGGAGGACTTAGAAACCCTAAGGCCAATCAATCCCTGTGAATGTGGAAAAATCGACGTCAATATCAAGAAACAGCGCGAGGCTGAATACGTGATCTGTTTTCTGAAAGGTCTCAATGACCAATTCAACACTGTGAAGACCCAAATCATGATGATGGATCCTCTTCCGGATATTAACAAAGTGTTTTCTTTGACTCTACAACAAGAACGACAGTTAAACGGTGGAATCGTGGGAGAAAGCTCCAAGACTGCTTTAATGGCCAGCACGGGTTCTGGTCAAAATAATCAAGGACGAGGCAATGGAAACTCACGTGGAAGAGGGCGTGGGAGATTCCCAGGAAGAGGCACAAATAATAACTCCAACAAGGTCTGCAGTTTCTGTGGAAAGCAAGGACATATCATTGATGCCTGCTACTTTAAGCATGGTTTTCCACCAGGCTTCAAATTTCGTGACAAAGAGGGCTCTGCAAACAACAGCACAGCAGAAACACCCAATACTCAAGAAGAAGGAACAACATCACAAGGAACAGAATCCTCTGTTAGCATCACCCCAGAGATATATCAAAAGTTGATTGCTCTGCTGAACAAGGCTGGAGATGGAGGAAGCACTCAAGCTCACCATGTCATAGCCACCAATGTTACTCAAGACTCATCAGGTAACATTACCTACACCCTCTGGATAGTAGATACAGGTGCTACAGATCATATATGCAATAGTCTGTTGTTGTTTTATTCATATCATGAGATAAAACCTGTTAGCATTAGGATGCCCAATGGAACAATGACTTATGCTAAAATTGCTGGAACTGTGATGTTTAATTCTGATTTAATCTTGCACAATGTTTTGTATGTGCCTGAATTTGGTTTCAATCTTATCTCTGGTTACAAACTATCTCATTACTTGAAATGCAAAATTGTCATTGATGATGATGATTGTACCATACAGGAAAAACCTACATTGAGGACGATTGGGCACGCTAAAGCGTTCCATTCCCTCTATGTTCTTGATCAAGAATCAAAATGCTTATCTGCCTTCAATGTGAATGATACTTGTAGCTCTTTCTTTGCTCAAATTTGTTCTATTCATACACATTGTAATAATCTGTTGACTGAGAAATTCACATTGTGGCATCATAGACTAGGACATCCATCAAATAATGTAATGAGACATATTTGTAATCATTCATCATATGTACAAGATATTCCAAATGAAATCTGTGATTCTTGCCATCTTGCAAAACAACAAAAGTTGCCTTTTCCTGTTAGTAGTATTAAGAGTAAAAATGCTTTTGATCTAATACACATGGACATATGGGGCCCTTTTTCTACCCCATCTGTCCATGGGCATCTATATTTTCTCACTGTTGTAGATGATTTTACAAGACATACATGGCTTTTTCTGATGAAAAACAAGTCTGAAACAAGAGGATTAATCAAGAATTTTATTACAATGGTGCAAACTCAATTTAAAGTCACTGTCAAAAGTATAAGATCTGATAATGGGTTGGAGTTCATCATGCCAGACTACTACAATGACAAGGGCATTTTTCACCAAAGAACCTGTGTAGAAACTCCACAGCAAAATGCTCTGGCTGAAAGGAAGCATAGGCACATTTTAAATGTAACAAGGGCATTAATGTTTCAGTCACACTTGCCCAAGGTTTTCTGGTCCTATGCTGCTGTACATTCTGTTCACTTGATAAACAGGTTGCCTTCGGTTGTTCTTAAGCACAAATCACCATATGAGGCTTTATATGGTCACATTCCGGATCTTCAACACCTAAAGGTTTTTGGATGTCTATGCTTTGCTTCCACTCTGATGCAGGATAGGAATAAGCTCGATCCAAGGGCAAGGAAGTGTGTTTTTCTTGGGTATAAACCAGGGGTTAAAGGCTACATTCAGATGGATCTTAGAAGCAGAGAAATATTTGTCTCAAGGAATGTCATCTTCTATGAAGACTCATTCCCTTACATATCTCTTAAACAGTACAAGCCTGAATCTATGCCTGCACCCAACACATATGACTTAATTACATTTGATCCAGATAATCCAAACTCCACCAACCCATCACAGGTGCCTGAGACCACTCCTCTTACAAATCCTTCTAGTGAAGCCACATCAACTACATCCCCCTCTGGTTTGTCAGAATCTGATGCTTCTCAAACCTCACCAGAAACATCTGCTACTCACTCACCACAAACCTTAGAAAACACACATATTGCTGCAAAAGAAAGGCCCACCAGAAACATTAGGCCACCAGTTCGTTTCAATGACTACATATGCAATGCTAGCCTCACTAAACCCAATTGTCTTTATCCCATTCACTCAGTCATTGGTTATGATAAACTGATGCCCACCTACAAGAAATTTGTCATGACAGTCACCTCTGATACTGAACCAGCAACTTACAATCAAGCATCAAAGCTGGATTGCTGGAACCAAGCTATGAGAGCTGAGTTGGAAGCCTTAGAACAAAATCATACATGGGAATTGACCTCTCTCCCACCTGGAAAGCAAACAATCGGATGCAAGTGGGTGTATAAAATCAAGTATAGAGCTGATGGCTCAATAGAAAGGTACAAGGCAAGATTAGTTGCCAAGGGATACACACAAACTGAGGGAATAGACTACATGGAAACCTTTTCTCCTGTGGCAAAAATGACAACTGTGAGACTGCTTTTAGCTATTGCAGCAAACCAATCTTGGCATTTGCAACAACTTGATGTCAACAATGCTTTTTTGCATGGTGACCTCAATGAAGAAGTATACATGGATCTGCCTCAAGGCTATGCTTCCTCTTCTGGTAATCAAGTCTGCAAGCTGATGAAGTCTCTTTATGGCCTTAAGCAAGCAAGTAGACAATGGTTTGCCAAACTATCTACATTCCTCATAACCCTCAAATACAAGCAATCTCAATCTGATCATTCCCTCTTCACCAAAACAGAGAATGGTGAAACAACTGCGCTTCTCATTTATGTTGATGATTTAATTTTGGCTGGACCTAACTTAGAAGAAATCAATTCTGTCAAGAAACAATTGGATGCTGTTTTCAAAATAAAAGATCTGGGTTGTTTAAGGTACTTCCTTGGAATTGAAGTTGCCAGGAACTCCACTGGTATAACAATTTGTCAAAGGAAGTATGCACTTGACTTGCTTGGTGAAACTGGCTTGCTTGGGTGTAAACCTGTCTCTACTCCTATGACTAAGTTACCTCACTTAGATCATACTGAAGACTCTGCTGATGTTGATGGCAGTAGCTACAGGCGCCTCATTGGCAAGCTCCTATATCTTAACAATACCAGACCTGATCTCAGTTTTGCAGTGCAACAACTGAGCCAATATATGGCTAAACCAAAGGAGAAACACTTGCAAGCTGCACATCGAATCCTCAGGTACATCAAGAATGCCCCTGGCCAAGGCCTCTTTTTCTCTGCATCTTCCACTTTACAATTGAAAGGATTCAGCGATTCAGATTGGGCAACATGTGTTACAACTAGAAAATCTGTTACTGGATTTTGTATATTCCTTGGAGACTTTTTAATTTCATGGAAATCAAAGAAGCAGTCCACGGTCTCTAGGTCCTCAACTGAGGCAGAATACCGTGCCTTAGCTTCCACTGTGTGTGAACTTCAATGGCTTACCTACCTGCTGCATGACTTACAACTATCTGTTATTTCTCCTGCATTGTTATACTGTGACAGCCAATCTGCCCACCACATTGCTGCCAATTCCAGCTTCCACGAGCGCACCAAACACATTGACATTGATTGTCATGTGGTCCGAGAAAAATTGCAGGCCAAGTTGTTCCATTTACTGCCTGTGCCCTCATCATCTCAGTTGGCTGATCTTCTCACAAAAGCTCTTGATCCTCAACCATTCACATCTCTAATTTCCAAGCTTGGAGTGCTTAATATACACCCTCCAGCTTGAGGGGGGTATTAAAGTCTATTGTATATTGTAAAATAAACTCTAGTTGTCCTTAGTAACTATGTTAACTATAGTTAACATATTAGGCACTATAGTTAGTTATCTGGTTGAGTTAGTTAGGATAGTTTTTGGTTCTAACAGATTCTTGGTTGATTCTTTATTAGAATCACTTCATATATGTATCTCCTTGGAACTTCAATGTATACAACGAAAACCATTTCACATTTGTGAATTCCACTTTTAGTATCATCATTGATACATTCTATGTCATCACTAGGAGAGTCTTGTTCTGATTCAGAACTGATTAATAGAACTTTTTCTAATTGAGTCCTTAATTGTTCATCCTCCAAGGCGTTCAAGGCTTTTTTAGTCCAGCATTGGTTGGCGTAATGTCCCGCCTTGCCACATTTGTGACAAGTAATATTCATTTTCTGGGCTTTCCTCTTTCCTTTATTTTGGAAAGGTTCATCCTGCTTGGGCCTGTTTTTATGAGAATTTTTGGGATTTTTCTTTTTAGAAGAATTATATATATCCTTTTTATAAGTTTTATTATTAAAACTTTTTTTCTGTTTATTTAAACCAGGTGGTTTATCTATGTCAAAAGCAAATTTTTCACAAAATTCACCTAATTGATGTTTTTCAGAAAGCTTTTGTTTCTTTAATTGATTCTTTAATTTTATGTCATTACATAAGGATAATCCTTCATTAACACACGTGCTAATGATTTGACCATAGGTTAAATTAGCATAGTCAATATTTATGCCATCACAATTAACCCTTAAAGATTGTCTTACCTTCTCAGCAAAAAGATGGGGTAAACCGTCTACAAATTTAGACTTCCAATGAATAGAGTCAGGATTGGATAATTGAAAAACTCTAGACAAGAAAGTATCCTTATACCATCTAAAATGGGTCAAAGAAGGACACCTTAAATTTTGTAAAAGAGTTTGTAGTTTTTCCGCTATGGGAACAGTCGCTCCTACAAAATTTTGTAAGATAGATAAACACAGTGTATAAACTGCATCTTCTTCATTAGTAGTAATAGTATTACCACTACTTGATTCTGTTTTCACAACTACCTTTTTGTGACTTAGAATCTCTTGTTTTTGAGATATGGTGACATAATTATCCCACCAACCTCTTAATTGGCCGACAAATCCTGTGGCTATAAATTGAGCAATAGAACCATCGCTATTACCATGCTGTTTACAAACAGTAGAATACATAATCATTCTATGTATCATATCTATGATTTGTTTATCATTTAAACCATCAATATTCCATTCATAAATGGATTTACCAGAATAAGAATTCTGATAATTATCATTTTCTTCAAAAAGAAGATCTTGAGGAGAAGGCCTTTTATAGTAATATTTTTCTACAGTCCTAGTAGTATAAATAGGATTTATACTATTCTCTTTATTGATATCTTGATTAGCAAATATTTTTGTTAAATCATTAATATCTTCATCATCTGAAGTATTTCCAGGAGTACCGAAAATATCTTTTTCAGATAAAACACTTAAGTTAAGATTCTTAAGCTTTTGTTCAAGAATATGAACAAATTCATTTGTATTATCCTCCATTTTAAAACCTGATATAGGTAAAGGAGGTTGAACCAAAGGAACCTCTGCAGCCACAGATGCCTTACCTTTGTTCATTTTTTCTAAAATTAATTTCTGTTGAGAAATTTGATTTTCAAACATCTCTTTTAAGGATAATAATTCTTTCTCAAGAGAAACAATTTGTTCTCCTAAACAATTCAGAAAAACATTGGTATAATTCTGGGTTCTAACTAAAGAACTTAATTCCTTAATAGTAACATGGTTACCTTCTATACCTTTGAGAAAAGTAAAAGATCTTGCTTCTATATGTTTTCCTTCTAAGGTTTTACCTATATTTAGGTCTCTATTTGTTGGAGGGAAAAAAGAACTCATTTTTTCTCCTTTTATTGTTTCCCAATCATGTGGTTTGAGGATCAAAACTTCTTTCTGAACCTTCTTAACAAAATAATTTGCAAACCATTTGACAAAAGGAACATAATCCTGGATTACGGTCATTTCTTCATAATAATCATCTTTAAACTTATTTAGTTCATAAGATGAAAATTTCTTAAAATACCATTGCCTAAATTCGGCATACTTTTCTAATTGAAATTCTCCACTGATGAGCTCTCTCATCTTACTCCCCGGGGAGAAATCTATTTTAGAGCTCATGGTAAATTAAAACTCATTTCTGACTGTGTAGGTGATTCCCTACTTTGAGAATTATTCTTCTGATAAATTCCATGGGGAATTCTATTCTCACTAATTCTAATATTTTCTACAGTTTCTATCTCGTCTATTTGTTGAGATACAGAGGTCCTAGGTATTTCACTAGGAGTTGTATAAAACTCACTGGCAGAATGTCTTGCTGAAATACTTCTAGGTATTTTAATAGTTCTTTGGGGATTAAATTTTATTTCTATGTCCCCTTCATTGGTTTCAATGATTTGATCTATATTCCTATTCATGATAGGTCTAGGTTCTATGGCTTGGGGTAAAGACCATGTTTCTGGGAAATTTATTTCTTCCCATCTAATCAGTTTATTAGTAACTATATTAGAGGTCAACAAATTCGTTTGGACCAGAGTAGTAGTTCCTGGAAAGGAGGCTTGCTTAACTTTTGGGTTAAGTGTACTCAAGACTTTAAAATAAACTCTATAACATATTGCTATAAGCTCACTACCTGGGTTAAAATTATACCACTGGTATGTATAGTAAGCTGCAAAGCATCTAAAATATTTTTATCAGATAAAGATAAGCATAAATTTGGCGCTACATCAAAATAGACAGGACCATGGCATAGGCTGGTTTCTATTAAAGCAGCTAGAGAGGATTTAAAGTCTCTACTTCTTCCATCTCTAACATATGCCATTATACTAGCATTTAACCCTGATAAGGTTAAAGGTTTGAAAGCAATTTGTATAAGTCCAATATGGACAAACTTGTAATCTTTAAAAGGGAGTAAATCTTTTTTACTCAATAATCTAATAGTCTGGGTATTATCAGAAATTTGTATGGTTTGTTCTATGGTCTTAATCGCATAGCGAGATCAAAGATCAAACATACCCATTTTATATATTTTCTTGCAAGGGACTGAAGGAATAGTCCACTTGTTCAATTGGTCCAAATTTTTTGGATATTCCATTAGCTCTTCATTTTTGATAGAGCTATCTTGATGATTATAATCATCGATTTCCATAATGATAAAATTGTTGTGGATAAACGAGATACAGGACCAGACCCTTTCTGGGTAAAATAATTGAACTTATGAAAATACTATACTCTAAATATCTTATTTGTCATCTTTGCAAACATTTCTGTTTAAATTTCAACCCGAAGGGAAATAAGGATTTCTCCTAAATCAAAGATGCCACAGAGGTTTTTAGCAAAAAACGTTCTTCGGGAAATCATCTTGTTCAAACGCCTCTTCTGGGCAAAAACGATGATGTTAAGAACACACACTAAAAACATTTTGTGTATCAATGTTTCAACTGAGTGAAACACCAAAAAATACACAAATAAGATATTTCTAGCATAATTGTTTCATATGAATAATTACTTCACCCTGGGTGTGTTCTTAACATCATCGTTTTTGCCCAGAAGAGGCGTTTGAACAAGATGATTTCCCGAAGAACGTTTTTTGCTAAAAACCTTTGTGGCATCTTTGATTTAGGATTATTTCCCTTCGGGTTGAAATTTAAACAGAAATGTTTGCAAAGATGACAAATAAGATATTTAGAGTATAGTATTTTCATAAGTTCAATTATTTTACCCAGAAAGGGTCTGGTCCTGTATCTCGTTTATCCACAACAATTTTATCATTATGGAAATCGATGATTATAATCATCAAGATAGCTCTATCAAAAATGAAGAGCTAATGGAATATCCAAAATATATATATATATATATATATATCTTACCTTTTAAGCGAGTTACATCTTGGGCCAATATTGGCGCCAAACTTGCTGCTTCTTTTGTGGCTTGCTAGCTTTCATTGGTTGACTGCTCACCTGGCTTTCTTTCATTGGTTGCTTCCTTTTTTTTATCCAATCCCTTATCACTGATTTCTTCTTCCACATGTAGCCTCGTCTCTGTTCCATATCTCCATCCATTTGGCTCCATTGGTTAAAAATCACAATAGATTTCTTTCCTTCCCATCGTTCCATTTCTTCTTCTATAACAGTTATCATCTTTCTCCCACTGTTTCTATCTCTCACTCTCACTTGTGTACCCAACCTCTATTTCTTCCTTTCTTTCCTTCTCTCTCCTTCTTCTTCTCTTTCTTTCTTCGATTACGGATGAATCATAGCATCTGTTTTCTTCCTTTCTTTCCTGTTTTTTCCCTCATTTACCTTCATCTTTTTCCATCTGTGTAGCTGGAGATTAGACTGCCTTCATTGTTCTCTATGCAGCACAGGCATTAGATTCCAGATTCTGTTGCCTTATTTGATGGCCATGGGAACGAGTTTGAGGTTGTTGTGAGGTGGGGCGACTACACAATGTTAAGACGAAAACGATCCAACTCGCGGTGGCTCCGACAATTGGAGCAGCGCTGCGGCTATGCAGTACAGCAAAGTGCAAACGCACAGGAGACGGCGTGCATAGGGTGTTCGCGGTGGGCTACGACGCGAACTCCGGGTGGTATCGCAGTGGCAGCAACCACCATAGGTGATCGCCGATGGTAAGGTTTTTATACCTTTATTTTTTATTTTCTAAATTAATTGTAATTATGTGATACATGCATTCTATTGTTTGATTTTTTTGATTTTTTTTGCTGGTGTTTACTCAATCTGTTAATTTCTTCTTTCTCTTATTTTTGGTATTTAATTTTTTTTTCACTGGTTTTTGTGTTGGTTCGTTTGTCTCTTTTTCTGGTGAATTACATGCAGCGATGACTTCATACCGATTTGCTCTCTCTTTCTCTGCATTCAACATAGGTTTTTTTTTACATATCAGATGTAGTGTACATGATTTACGCTCTCTAAATTGTGAAGCTGTGATAGGGATATTCTTATCATCATTCCTTTCACTTTTGTCAACTCTTTGAGCCTTAACCCTTAACCATTAATTTTCTATGAAAGAGATAGGTAAATTGAGACCTATGAATTGACCAATATATCTTCTATGGTATGTTATCCTTGATTTTATCATTTTATCTTTTTAGTTCTCTTTCAGAGCTTTTCTTACTAATTCTGTCATGTCTTAAAGAAGATCCCATTGCTGGAGCCAGTTTGGGGATTTCAGGTTAAAAGGTAAATGCTTGAAGCTCCACATTATCAAATTAGCTTTATTCCTCACTAATTGATAAATGGAGATGAATTGTGGGTTGTATAGCATTGGTTTTTCTTCTCATAATCTCATTCTCATCATCAATTTCTCATCGAGTTACATTATTTTTTGCTTCTGTTGTTATTTTTACACCACTGCATATATTCATTCTTTTTACATTTTTTTAGATGCACAAGAAGCCCCTTTTAACTTTTGTTTGTTCTTTTTGTTTGATTTTTGCCTCTCAATTGACAGGGTATTTATTTTGTTAGCTATTAGAAATTCTATTCATTTTTCCTTTACATTTTGGTATGAGGCTGACTTATAACTAACAAATCATAATGCTAATCTTTTTTGAGAGTGGTTTTCTGAGGTATTTATTTGTCTGTTATGGTTCATGGATTAAAAATAAACAATAATTGCATATGAGTATTCCAATCTTCTTCCTGTTACATATGTTTCTACTCTAAATTATGTGTTGCTCTAGCCATGCATGTTATCATGACTTTTTCATTTTTTCCATTAAATCTTCCATTGAACAAAAGCATGCATAGGTATCTTATTGGCCAACTTATGTGAGTTTTATTAATTGTTTTTATCAAAGGAAAGGTGGAAGTAAGTGCGAATTGTAGCAGTTGAATTAAAGTAGTTGAATTGCAATATGCATGGAATTGTTAAGCCTGTGGCATACATGGGATTGCAACACAATAGTTATGAGAGTTTTATTTTATGCTTTTGCAAAAGGAAAGGCTAAAGTAAGTGGAAATTGCAAGAGGCATGCTGGGTATGGACACACTTTGTGCCTTTAATTCTTAATTATATTATATGATGGTACATTACCTCATTCTTTTGATTCTATGAAGGTTTCTGAACAAGGGTTTATCTGATTTCAATTTGGCATTAGTGTCTTCTATTTTGCTTATTGATCATTTCAATTTGTTTCTATTTACAGGAAATAGCAATAGGGAATAGGGTGGAAGCTGGTCCCGTGCCAAATTGGGTGTTGTGTGGGTTAGTAGCAAAGGCATTTGAAAAAGGCCAGAGTCAGGAAAAGACAAGAAGAGTTATGGGCACTAATACTATTTCATGCTTCATCTTAATGGGAAATGTTATTAGACTAAACAGTTAGTTACTATTCTGATTATTTGACTCATTCCTAACTTGATTTTACTAATTATTTGAGATACATACACACACCCTATTGCTATTGTTTAATCTAACTATTTGACTCATTGCTAACTTAATATTAGTTGTGCATTTGTTTTTAACTTTTTCTTTTTTAGTTTGTTGCTCTTGTATATATATATATATATATATATATATATATATATATATATATATATTTGACTTCTAATTCTAACTTGACTTCTAACTCTAACTATAACTTTTGACTTCTAATTCTTACTTGACTTCTAACTCCAACTATAACTTTTGACTTCTAATTCTAACTTCACTTCTAACTCTAACTATTTCACTCATTTCCTTTTTTATTTGTTACTCTTATATCCATATATATATATATATATATATATATGTCTTATCACTTCTAACTCTATCTTTATTCATTTTTCTTTATTATTCTTATTGGTTCTTCGACATATATTATGTCTTCTAACTCTAACGTTTTTTACTTTCTTATTGGTTCTAACTCTTACTTAGTCTAATTACTCTCATTGCTAACTTAATATTAGTAGTGCATTTGTTATTAACTTTTTCCTTTTTTACTTTGTTGCTCTTATATCCATATATATATATATATATATATATATATATATATATATATATATATATATATATATATATATATATATATATATATATATATATATATATATATTGACCTCTAATTCAAACTTGACTTCTAACTCTAACTTTTTCTTTTTTTTATTTATTATTTTTATTGTGACTTCTTACTCTAACTTTTTTTACTTACATATTGGTTCTAACTTTTTTTTACTTTCATGAGATGTTTCTTTTGTAATCTTTTGGGCTTTTTTGATGCTTTTATTACTTTACTTTTTAAATTTTTTCTTAATATCTAATCTTTAATCAAATTTCCTTAATACCTAATCTTCAATCAAATTAAAAGCGTTAATTTCGTTGATACTAGCTCTCCCCGTGCATCGCACGGGAGATGAGGCTAGTATATATATATGTGGCATATCTATCTCATGAGAACGGCTTTCTTATGTGAGAATGAGAGGATCTTTTATTAGCCCTTAAATTAAAATGGATGGTTAAGATTAAACACTAATTTTAAGTGACTCACGTGACTTGTGTTCCCATGGCAATTCCTTCTCTCTCCAGCTTTCAATCGACTACATCCCTTTTCTTCTTCCATTCTTTCCTCTTCTTCTTCCTCAACAAAGACAACCAACCTTCTGTTCTTTTTTTTATAAGCCCTTATGTTCATATTTGACTCAACTTTTTTTCTTCCGCCTATAAATAAAAATGGTATTGTGGGGTGCTCAACAAATAACGTGAACAATAGAGAGGAAATGAGAGAGATTGAAAATACAGTGATGAGTGTTGGAACAATTGTTAGATTGTTCTCAAGATCATGCACTCTATCAGCAAGATTGAATCTGATATGCTTGCACACATACACACACACACACACACACAGTTTTCTCTGTTTCTTGCACTCTCACTCACTTAGTATAGAAAACAGTTGCTAACAGAAAAACAGAATTAGAGAAAAGAATTAATTGAGTGATCAAGGTGATCATATCCCTTTTATTCAATCACACTTGTATGTTTATACATTGTACACATAGGACATAGAATAGTCAATGCAGTCCACATGGATGCTGACTTGTACACTAGGTAAAATTTACAATGAGTAAAAACTAACATTTTACCTATATTAGACAGTAAAACTACTATTAACTTCTAACTTGAATTATTATCAACACACCTCCTAATTCAAGCTAGATACATTCTTCAAGCCAATCTTTCTTCTCAGCTCTTCAAACCTACTGATCTTCAATGGCTTGGTCAGCATGTCTACCAAGTTTTCCTCTGATTTGCAGTGTTCTATCTTCAGTTTCAGTTTTGTCACCTGATCTCTTAGAAAGTGGAACTTGGTTTCAATATGCTTGCTCCTACCATGAGCAATTGGGTGCTTTGCAAAGTCTATGGCAGATCTGTTGTCCACTAACAGTTTCATAGCATCAGTGTTCTTCAGTCTCAGTTCACAGAGCAGCATATCAAGCCACTGTGCTTGACAAGCAGATATAGCAGCAGCTATTTATTCAGCTTCACAAGATGACAGTGCAACCACACTCTCCTTCTTTGAGCTCCAAGATATTGGAGCCTTTCCATACATGAAAAGTTAGGCAGCTGTGCTCTTTCTATCTCCTTTATCACCACACCAATCTGCATCAGAATATCCATACACCTCCTGACCAGATTTTCCAGCTCCATTTGGATAGAACACACCAATGTCAATTGTTCCCCTTATGTATCTCAATATACGTTTTGCAGCAACTAGGTGTGAGGTCCTAGGTTGCTCCATAAACCTGCTAACGAGACCAACACCATAAGATATATCAGGCTTTGTGTGACACAAGTTCCTTAAGGAACCAACCAGCTGCTTATATAGTGTAGCATCAACAAGTTTCTCATCAGTATCTGCTACCAGCTTCACTGCACAGTCAGTTGGGGTTGCTACAGGGTTGCAATTATGCATATTCAACCTTCTTAACACATCACTAGCATATTTACTTTGATGTAGCAGTGTGCCACTCTTTGTTACAGTAAATTCCATTCCTAGAAAATAAGTGAGCACACCCAAATCAGACATTTCAAACTCAGTCATCATGCTTTTCTTAAACTTTCCCATTTCACCTTCATCAGTCCCTGTCAGTAGCATATCATCTACGTACAGACATACAACTATACAGTTGTCTATGCTTTATCCTCTAGCATAAATTCCATGTTCAGTTGTACACTTTACAAACTGCTGCAGCACCATGAATCCAACTATCCTCTTGTTCCATGCTCTTGGGGCTTGTTTCAACCCATAAAGAGCTTTTCTAAGCTTGTACACCTTGTTCTCCTTGCCTCTTATTTCAAAACCAGGTGGTTGGCTAACATACACCTCCCCTTCTAGGTAGCCATTTAGGAATGCTGCCTTTACATCAAGTTGATACATTGGCCAGTTTTTGAAACTAGCTACTGCCACAATCAATCTTATTGTCTCTATTCTTGCCACAGGTGCAAATACATCATTGTAGTCATATCCTGGTCTTTGTAGGAACCCCCTAGCCACCAACCTTGCTTTGTACTTCCCAATTTCACCATTGGTTTTGATCTTGGTCTTGAAGACCCACTTTACATCTATGACTTTCTTCTGTTTAGGCAAATCAACTAGCACCCAAGTATCATTTCTTTCAATTGATTTCAACTCTTCTATCATTGCTTGCTTCCAATTTGGTTCCTTGAGGGCCTGCTCTACTGTTACAGGTTCAGATTCTGCCATTAGGGCCTCCTGCGGTAACTCACCAGTACTGCCAACAGCATTATCAGGAAACATTAAGTATTCATTTAGTCTTGGTGGAGGCTGCATGTTCCTCCTAGGTCTCTCTACTTCACCACCAGCATTTGTTTCCACTGATTCTGTCTCTTCTTCATCAGGTTCCAGTATTACAGTGGCAGGAACATTACTCTGCACAGAGTTGTTCCAGGTCCAGCCCTTTGATTCTTCAAACACCACATCTTTGCTAATCACCACCTTTTGTCTTTTAGGATCATACAACATGTATGCACCAGTTGATTGATATCCCAATAATACCATTGCTTGAGCCTTATCATCCAATTTCTTTCTTAATTGGCCAGGCACATGCCTATAACACAATGAGCCAAATACTCTCAAGTGTTTAACACTTGGTCTTTCACCAGACCATGCTTCTTCGGGAGTTATTTTCTCTAGCTTCTTAGTTGGACTTCTGTTCAGTATATAGACTGCCGTGGTTGCTGCTTCACCCCAAAAGTGATTAGGCATTTGTCTACTCTTTAACATACTCCTAACCATGTTTAAAACTGTCATATTTTTCCTCTTTACAGTGCCATTGTGCTGTGGAGTGTAAGGTGCAGTAACTTCATGCTTAATCCCCTCTTGCTTACAAAATTCTTCAAATTCTATGGAGGTATACTCCCCACCCCCATCAGTTCTCAGTCTACTAATATAGCAGCTACTCTCCTTTTCTATAATTACTTTGAATTTCTTAAACACATCAAATACTTCACCCTTCTTACTTAATAGATATATCCACATTTTTCTAGTGAATTCATCAATGAATGAAACAAAATAGCTATTACCTCCCAAAGTCTTTACTTCAAATGGCCCACATACATCTGAGTGAATTGCCTCAAGCCTCCTTGATGCTTTAATCTTCAAATCAGCATTGTAAGAGCTTCTGGTCTGCTTAGACTCAAAGCATTGCTCACACACCTCACTTGGCAGCTTCACCATAGGCAGACCATGCACCATTCCTTGTGTGTTCAGATTCTTCAAATCTCTGAAATTTAGATGGCCATATCTTTCATGCCACCTCCATACATCATCACTTGTCACAGCCTTCAAGCATTCATCTTGCACAATACTCATCCCAATTTTAAATGTTCTGTGCTTATTCAAAGTGGGCCTCAACACTAGCCTTCTTTTAGTGTCAAACAGTTTCAGCTCCACGTCTTCCATCTGGACAGAATATCCCTTCTCCAATAGTTGACCAAGGCTGATCAGATTGCTCCTCATAGATGGCACAAACAGAACATTGGTGATGGTGCACACCTTGCCATCACTTCTTTGGATCCTCACACTACCAATTCCTTCAGCTCTAACCACCCTATTATCACCAAAACGAATTGATTTCTTCACTGTTTCATCTAGGTCAATAAACCATTCTCTGTTGCCACTCATATGACTTGAACAACCAGTATCAAAGTACCACATTTCTTCTTTACTGCCATTAGTTTCTGCCATCATTACCACTTCATCAGAATCTGAATCTCCTCTTGCCAATTGTGCTTCTTCTTGTGAGTTCTTTGATCTACACTCATCCGCAAAATGACCAAATTTGTCACAATTGTAGCATTGCACTTCTTTCTTGCTGAACTTCTTCTCTCCTTTATTCTTCCATGCTTCTTTCCTCTTTTGATAGTCATTTAAATTTTGTTCACCTTTCTTGCTTGACCCTTCACCACCTTTATTGTTCCATTTCCCCTTTCCCTTCTTGTTCTTCCAATTATTGCCCCAATTTCCTTTCCCCTTCTGAGATTGGGCTAATAGCACTTGTTCACTAGACCTTTCATTAGGTTTATCTTTATCACCAGATCTTGCCCTGATTCTGGTTTCATTGGCTTCAAGCATACCTTGTAACTCAGGAACTTTCATAGTTTCTAGGTTCTTGGATTGTTCAATTGAAGTTACCACATATAACCGAATTGGGGAATTAGGGTTCGAAGTACCTTTTCAATCTTCCTCCGATCAGAAACTATCTTTCCATTTGTGCGCATTTGATTAGTTAGCAGCGTCAATCGATTGAAATACTCTGCAACTGTTTCCTTCTCGCCCATCTGAAGTAACTCATATTCTCTGCGCAACGTTTGGAAAGGAGAGAGATTGAGAATACAGTGATGAGTGTTGGAACAATTGTTAGATTGTTGGAACAATTGGAGAAAAGAATTAATTGAGTGATCAAGGTGATCATCTCCCTTGTATTCAATCACACTTGTATGCGTATACATTGTACACATAGGACATAGAATAGTCAATGCAGTCCACATGGATGCTGACTTGTACACTAGGTAAAATTTACAATGAGTAAAAACTAATATTTAACTTATATTAGACGGTAAAACTACTATTAACTTCTAACTTGAATTATTATCAACAATGAGGTTATAGGTTAACCTAACAAATTAAAAGTGGAAAAGGAAAGGTAAAGGATGGGGGGTTTGTTCGTTAGTCGTTTGGTGCTCCATGTCCTGCTTGCGTTCCTATCTTCTGTTGTCGTTGCCGATTTATCTAACAACCTCAATGTGCATTGGGTTTTTTTAAATGGGGGGGGGGGTGGGGGGGGGGGGGGGTTCTAATCGCACAATGTATGGAATGAAAAGTTGAAGAAGCTGATTCATCAATCACACTTTTTAATCTTTAATAAAATTTACATTCATTATCTACTTCCTGCAAAATTAATGACAGTCCTTTAATTCCGTTCTGCATTCAACCAAATGGAGCCCCAAGAAAAAAGATTGAAGTTGTGAGGGGTTGGACGACGATCTATATTTCAAGTTGGGAATTCTAATAATGGATTCTGGATTCTAATAGAACAAATAAAGATGGTAACAATGGCAGAGAAGGTGAAGGACAGTCACGTGAGGCACTTAATGTGTAGCTTAATCTGAGCCCTCTATTTAGATCCGATGGCAGATAATTGCCCCTCTCATCTCTCACATAAAAATACCATTCTCACTATGACCCCTATATATGGTTTTTTTTCCCCGTACCCCTATTTTTCCAATTTACCCCCTACTTTGACCAAATTGACCATTTTTACTGCCACTCCAAAAAAATGACTTCCGAAATTATCCTTCTATGAGATAATTCCCGAAGCCATTTTGATGAAGTTTTCTGGAATTATCTCATAGAAGGATAATTCTGAAAGCCATTTTGATGAATTTGGCTTCTGGAATTATCCTACTTTGATGTGTTTTTAGAAGTTTTTTAAAAAAAAACAATTACAACTTAAATTTTGGTAAAAAAATGAAGAGTATTTTGGGGATAAAACGTAAAATGGGGGTATAAGGGAGAAGAGGGGCGTACGGAAAAAAGCCCTATGTATATATCAACATGTTCAATTAAATTGTAAAAAAATAGTATAGGAACATAGAACATATACTATTAGTAACCAAAAAAAAAGAATATAGTAACCAAAAAAAGGATTCTAATTGTTTTTCTTGTAAACCAAGGTATTCTCCACGGTGACTGTGGAGACTAATCATTCGAGGTATCTAAAATCTATTTAAGGAGTTGATCTCTCCCAACAAATGTTTTTCCATACGCACCGGCTAGGGATCGAACCCTGAACCAAATAGTTAAGAGACCCAAGTATCCACCAATTATGTCACATCATGTTGGCATGAGATAAAATTGTTTAGGCAAAATTACTCTCAAAGTCGGTCCGTTGTTTTAATTTAAAAATACCATTTAGGGTATTATCTTATTTTTTTTTTCATTTAAGTCTTTTACCTTTTAAAATGTATCCATTGTTACTTTTTAAGTAACGTGACTCTATGTAACTGTCCATTATAAAAAACCTAAGGGGCATTTGTTTCAAGTTTTAAATTAAGACTAGTGCCTTGACCCGTGCAGCACGTGGTAAAAACTCTAATTAATATAAAATCGTTGTTGGGTAAAATTTGTTTCTTAAATTGCAACCATGAGAAAACATTATTTAAATTGGTAAAAAAGATGTGTAATAAAAAGACAATTGCAAACTTAAAAACTAAAACAGAGTGTGTACATATTTTTTCACGAAATTATATATTTTTCCACCAAATTAATTATTGAGGCACAAACTTTAGCATCACACTTTACATATTTTGTTTTGAAATTATTTTTTTCACCAAACCAACCACTGAGTAACAAATTTTGTGTATTCGAACAATTAAAAAAAATTGCTATTGAGGAATGAACTTTGAATATTTGAACGGTTAATTTTTTTTTGAAAATCTCAAAACACACTGCTTACCATCACACTTTACGTATTGTCACAAATTTTTTTCACCAAACCGGTTATTGAGGCACAAAATTTTCATATTTAAATAGTTTGATTTTTTTGCGAACACTAAAACATCCAAAAAATCCACTACCTAGCATCGTACTTTACATAAATATGTTATGAATTTTTTTTCACCAAACCGGTTACTGAGGAACAAATTATGCGTATTTGAACAGTTAATTTTTTTTCGACCATTTAAGTACCCCAAGATTTTTATTCTTTAGATTCCTAGAAATTAATGAGGTAGGAATGAGTATTCTCATGTTTATTACAAGTTTGAAAAAAATTATTCCTGGGTATGAACATTCCTAGGCGAAAGATAACTTCCAATAACCTCCATTATTCCCATGGAAAAGGTTGGGAATAAGGATTCCCATGAGGATTAAGTGAAAAATTAAATATAAAAATTATTTTAATTTCTATAACCACCGTATTCTTGGCAATGTTTAAAAATTTACCAAACACTTTTTCTATAAAATACATAAAATTATTATTCCTAGGAATGTTATTCTCGGGAGTAATTCTACTCATCTTGAAACAAACACCCCTAAGTGGTCGTTTGGCTTGCTGATATGGATACCTACGTGTATGCAACATAGCCCGTGCAGAGTGAGAAGTGGATTTGTAAATCAAATTTGTCAATCTCGGTTACTCGATCAAATTTGGCCACGATCAGTAGCCTACAACTAACCATGATCAAAAAATGGTTACTCGATTAAGACTAACGTACATGATGCCTATTATGCGTTAAAAACCCTAATAAATCGCCCACTAACTGCCTTGAGTGTGAAACATGGGAGTTATCCACTATCTCCTACATTCCAGGTGCATTGACGTGATCTTTACCATTTCCCCGCTTTGCCTGTGATCTTCAACACAATTTGTAACATCCCCAAAATAATTGTTCCAATTATTTTAATTGATTGTGGATTATTTGATATGTGCTTGTTGTGAATGGTGTGATTTGTGTGTTTGTTTGATTAATTGTGGGGTTTAAGGGTAAATTAGGAGAAACCATAGAAAAGGACCAAATTGCCCTTAATGAGAAGAGAGCCTTATGTCTACACTTAGCCAAAGAAAATCATATTTCATTTCTTCCTTCCTCCCACATAGCCTTCCTAGAGACAAGAGAAGAGAAAAGAAAAAGGAGACCTTGAGAGAGGGTGAGGGAAGAAGGGAGAAGGGGAGAGTGAGAGGTCCATTTCTCCTTTGCATGTTTTCCTTTTCTTCACCTTTAGAATCATCTTCTCCTCCTCTTTCCAACCATACCAAAATCATCAACAACAACCCACTCCTTCTCCTCCTACCATTTTCACACCACAAGACCCAAATGAGTAAAGCTTGAGTTCGTTCACCCTATTTTCGATTTTATGAGCTTGGGTACTGAAAGGGAGTGTTTTCGAAGAACATAGGGTGAGGTTCAGAACCTTGGGAACTGATTGGAAGGGTATTAGCTTGTGGGTCTTGGTTTTGAAGCTTGAGGAGCTATTTTTGAGGTGATTTCTTGCATTCGTATTGTTCTTCTTCTTTGTTTAAGGTGAGTTCTTCGATTCTAATCTTTTGTTTCTCTTTGAATGTGTTTGTTCTGAAGTTAATATACTGTTATTGCATGTGGTCGCTGGAGTTTTGATGATTAGTGGTGTTAATTATGCAATTGTTTTATGGGAAATTCTGTTTGAACCATTCTGGACATATAGGTTCGGTTTCGGTGAAATTGTGAACTCCTGGTTGTGCTAAATTCGCGTGGTTTGTTTTTTTTGGAAACTAGACTTAATTCTCTTCATTTTTGGCTTTGGTTTGGATGTTTTTGGGTGAGTATAACTGGAGATATAGTCGTCCCAATTTAGGTCAAAATTATGGAACAATTCTGTGTATAGGTTCAGTATTTCGTGTATAACGTTTTTCTTTGAACTCCTTTTTGAATGGTTCTTGTTTCATTGAAAACAAGATTCAATTTTCTTCGGTTTAGGCTCAAGTCCCATGTCATTTGATTGCGTTTTGATCATTTTAGAGGTGTCACAATTTAGGTCATGGTGGTTGTTCTGTTTTCTGAACTCTGCTGCTTGTTTGTTGAAACTGTACTAATTGGCCCATTATTTTGAAAAACAAAAGTTATAGTCAGAAACTATGCATCCTAAGCTTTCCGTAGAGGGGTCGTTTGTTGAATAGGTATGTTTGCTGAAACTTTTGCACATAGGTTGTTTGTTGAGATATCGAATTGTTATCGTTTTGTGAACTACGCAAGAGATAACTATGTTAGCTCATATGTAAGGGTAGTCTATATTAATAAAACACCATGGGGATGACGATCCCAAGATGTTAAGTAACATACTTGAAATGGGAGGTCATGTCTCCTGAGTTCAAGGCCCAGATGGTTTATCCGGATTGAGTCAAGGCTCATATTGTTTATTCGGGTTGGGTTCTCCGCTGAAGATGATGTTGTTCAGTCTTCTTATGGATTACGTTATGACAAGTGAAAAGAAAATAATAAGATTACGAGAGGTTATGGGTGAGGGGTCGCAGAAGAGTACACTGAGATTTGTAATCTCACCGTTTATTGTTGAATGTTTTTCAGACTCACAGGTGAAGTTTAAAGAAATCAACGGCGAGATCAATGACCCGACTATATGAAGATCTTCCATTCATGAAGATTAGCATCATATTATGCTAATGTCAATGTTTAGTTGTTTATAATCAAAGTTAAAAATGTATTAGGTTTATGCATTTATGGATTCGGATTAAGTGTTCTTATGACTATTTCAGATGATTTGTATTAAATATTTTCATTTTGTTGAACTTATTTGTAAAACCTATCACCCTTAGTTGGTCTTTACTGCTAGTTGTCCGGTTTGACTTAATCCAAGTTATTTAAGTGCATCTCTGAAACGCTATAAGTAGTATCTCGGGTTTCTAATGTCGACTAGAAATTTGGGATGTTACACAATTCAACACGTACGTGTCTGATCCACTTGCCCTCCTGAATTTTCCATGTACCCAACGGTTCCCTCAGCCAGTAAAAATGCCACTTTGGGCTACCAAGAAGTCTTGTCCTAAGTCTCCCTCCATTAGTACTACTTTGAAAGTCCTTCAAAAAAAAGAAGAAAAGGAATGAGAAGTCAAAAGTTCTAAAAGATCGTTTAGAAGTTGCTCCTTGTGAAATTAAACCAATCGGCATAATCCTGCCTCGGCTACACCTCTACCTTGGATGCGGCCTCGCCTGGCTGAGCACTTAGCAATTTTTAGGCGTTAACAAGTTATTAACAGTGATGTTGTTCACGAGGAATCTGAGGAAGAAGAAAAATAGTAGACTACAATTAGGGAAAGTATAATAAAGAGAAGGGTGTGTGGTAAAGGATCGTCAGATGAATAATATTACATACAAGAGTCAAAAATTGATAGTAGAGAAAAATTCCATTCATTTGTCATGCCAAAAAGAACGGATCACTACAAAAAAACGCAGGATAAGCAACGAATTTTTCCCTTGCTAATGGTCAAAAATCTGTCGCTAATATGTATTGGCGAGGGAATTAGCGACGGACAAAATCTCTCGCAAAAAAGGGTCTCGCTAATTTTTAGTGAAGGAAATTTGGTTCCGTTGCTAAATATTAGCGAGGGATTTTCCCCCACTAATTAGCGAGAGATTTAGTGAGGGGCAGTTCCCTCGCTTATTCTGAAGGCCATGTGTCCAAATTTTAGCGAGGGATTTTTCCCTCGCTAAAAAGAATTAATTCAGTTTTTTTTTTGAAAACCTGCTTTTTTTATGCCACAAGTCCAAAACAGCAATAACATAATACTCCAAACCAGCAATAACAACATAATACTAATACAGGCCATCATCAGACTCCGTCTCCTAAGACTCAGATGCATCTGGCTTCAAGCTCTTATAGTACTTTAACATCTTCTCCTGCTGACGTGCAAACCTCAAGAAGTCTGTCTGCATATCTTTGATAGTCCGACTCTGCATCTGCTGCTGAGCATGCATCTCCTGTATCTGCTGCTGGTGCTGAGCATGCATCTCTTGTATTTGCTGCCTGAGCTGCTCTGTCTCAGCTGAAGGACGAGGAGGTCGACTACTAGAGGATCCGTTGGTGTCAAAGTGAGCATCCTCAAAGCCCAAATTTGGAGCCAAGGCCCCTGTACCATACAGACGATTCTTATACTTCCCCTCTAGGAACTTCTCCCAGTTGCGGTTTACCAAAGCTATGATCTCGGAAGTTAGTGGACCAAGTGACTCGGGGTTCCAAGTCCCCTGAGTTGCCTCAGACATCGTCTCAGTATGTTTCTCCTATTTTGCATAACCACAAAACATAGCATATAAGCGCCCCATTTTAAGAAAACATTATATAATACAAATCAAGTTGTATATTTACCTGAGTGTTCCTCGAGCGCTCATCAACATAAGTCTTGGTATCCTTCTCGACATGTGTGGCCCTATGCAGCTCAGTAATAGTACTGAGAGGGCGTCCGACCTTCTTACTCTGTAAAAATGAAACAAACTCTCAAATATTGGTAACTAATCGCCCTAACTAAACTAAAATAGTACAGGTATTTTTAAAATAACCTACCAATCTCATAGCATGCTGAGCCTGGTTGACGGAGCCGCGACAGTGAAGCGAGCCACCCTTTTCTGAATTTCAATTTTTCTTCGCTTTTTCAACGTTTCTTTTGAATTTCTCACTTCTCCAAACTTCCATGTATTCCTAGACTTCTTCACTTATATACTTTGGCCTTTCATCTTTACAGCACAAGTTGTAGAGCAAGTCCAACAATTGCTTGGCCATTCTAGTCCAAAAAACTTTCTGCACCAATTCATCATCTTCGGGTTTCTAAGTCACTCTGGTCTGTATTAAACAAAATCAAAATATGTATTAGTAATTATATTAAACATTAAACAATATATTAAAACTATCAATAATGACATAATTGATACTTACCCTAAACAAGTCCACAAAATCTTTCTTTTTCCTCTTATCGGTTTTTGTCACTTTTTCACGGTACTCTTGAAAATAGAGTTTCTTAATGACATAAGTGATCGCTGATGAAGCAATCTTCAATCTAACAAACCTGTATAATTAAATCGTTGCACAATTAACAAACATATATACACGTCAAACAATTAATTTAAATTAAAAAAAAGTCAAAGAATATTTATGCCTCGCCAAAGGGATATATGACTTTGCGACGTCGACCATCAGGGTCGACAACCACCTCCTCATTCTCTGACCCGGATGATGGATCTGAATCAGTCTGACCATGGGGGTCAGTATGATCGTCCTGTAGGGACTGATCAGTATGTACCTCGGGTGTAGGCATAGATAACCCGACTGGTGTACTCATATACCTAGCCGGTGTACTCATATACCCAGCTGGTGTGCCCATAGGATGCTGCAGAGGTGGGCTCATATACCCTGATGGTGTGCTCATATATCCAGCTGGTGTGCCCATAGGATGCTGTAGAGGTGGGCCCATAAAATACCCATAGGATGCTGGTGTGCCAGATGAGTTTACAGGATACCAATTAGGGCTGGAGGGAGAATGACCAACAGGTGGGGCAACTGGAGTAGAACGTGAAGTCCCAGCTCCTCCAACAGTAGTGGTGGTCTGGGGCATCCCCATATATGTATCCCCTACATTAAGTAGGACCTCACGAACTCGACGATGCCTCCTAGGTTCAGCTATCTTCTTCCCCTTAACATCTCTCGGTGGGTCAGAACCTCCTTCTGGATGCATATCTATGAAAAACGAAATGCAAGAAAAATATATAATGATATATATTAATAAATAAATTTAAATGCAACAATAACAATAATGATAAACGAAATGTCATATATATTAATAATTAAAATTAGATGAACAACCAACTACATGCGGAGATTAATACTAATCAAACTATTTGTGTGATACTAATAAGACTAACAAAAGTCTTTATCTTCTTCATATACTCCAATTTCTTCTTCTAATACTGGTTCAATTTCTTCAACGTGGAGTCAATCATCACATAAGGTATCAACTGGTTCAACTTCAATTACCTCATTGCCGTCCGACATTTCATCCACTTGATAATGAACCTCATCCCCCACATCAGTGGCTTCAATGCGACCCCGTGGTTTTGTCTTAATTGCAACACACCGTCCTTCCCGAGTTGATGAATATGGAACATAATACATCTGCCTCACATTTTCTGGCATGATAAACGGGTCATAAGCTCTATACCTTCTATCCATTCGAATGTCCACGGTATTACATTTTAGATTCAATTTCGTTCCTTTAACTGATGGATCAAACCAACTACAATAAAACAAAACAATTTTCTTTTGATAGTCTAAATATTTGTATTCAAGTTCATATATGTGTTGGATCACCCCGTAGTACTGTAGTACTCATCTTCACCTCCTTCTGCGATCCCTTTTACATATACCCCAATATTAATTGTTTGTTTTCCCCCACTCCATGATTGGGTGTCAAATTTATAACTGCTAACGAGGTACGTGTGCCACTCACTAACTTCACGAAAAGGACCATCAGCCAAGTTCCTCAAAATAAGTCGTGTCTCATATCTACTATAAACGTTAGACATTAAAGCATTAATTTTATTTACTACCCTATCATTAAACCAGGATGGAAAACTTTCGATCATATATACGAATAGAAGATTCTTCAGCGCTTAAACCCTCAACTTGTAAGAATGCACTAAAAAAGAATTATCCATACTCTTTAGAATGAAAATTGATCGAGGCATGATTTAACTTCATACTCTAAATTTCTATATATACTGATAACCACTAAGCCGACTTCTTTCCCGATGGGCGACCAGGTTTGCTAAACACAGATAAAGTGAGGGCGTGTCTTTCTTCTTCAACCTCTATTTCATTTCTATTATTTCTTGACAACATAAAGTTGTTGAAATAATGAGAACAGAAATAAATTGTTTCACGGTGTAAGTAAGCTGCGCAGATCGATCCTTCGACTCTAGCTTTATTCTTCACTGATCATTTATAATCACCCATTAATCTAAATATATGGAGGAAGGGGAGTTGATTAAATAAGTAGTCATGCTAAATATGCACTTTAATTAAAATGTTGAAATTGATAATTACCTCTCAAATGGATACATCCACCTATAATGAACTGGTCCACCGAGTTTTGCTTCATATGCAAGGTGAACCGGAAGATGCTCCATGGAATCAAAGAAACCAGGAGGAAGTATTATCTCCAACTTACAGTTAATGAAAGGAATATTCTGGTCCATTTTAATAAGATCATATTTTCTCAATGTTGAAGAGCACATATTTTTTTAAAAATTGACTCACTTTAGTAAGTGGTTCCAAAACACACGTTGACAATGAACTAAAAGAAATTGGAAGCAAACACTCCATGTATACATGACAATCATGATTTTTCATCCCAAACATATTTCCGGTGTTCACATCTGCACATCTTGCAAGATTAGAAGAATAGCCATCTGGCATCCTCAATCCTTTCAACCATTGACAAACATCTTTTGCTTCATCGGGTGTAAGACAGTATTTGGCTTTGGGTTTTGACATCTTTCCATTAGCCAATGGCACCAAATTCAAATTGGAACGACTTTTGTTACAGTAAAGAGCAGAATCCATTTTAGCCTTATTATTATTGTCTTTGGTTCTATCTTTCGCATTCATCAGTGTGTACCATATGTTGTCAAATAAATTATTCTCAATGTTCATAACATCGAGATTGTGTCTCAATAGATTATCTTTCTAATATGGGAGATTCCAAAATATGTTTCTTTTTGTCCAGTTATGCACCCGTCCATAACCATCCAATCGGGAGAGCACACCTACCTCGGTGGCTTGTGACAAATTCATAACTCTACTCCAGATTTCACCTGATGTCAACAAAGGCGGTGGGACATCTGTTTCAACTACCCCTTTCTTGAATGCCTTTCTGTTCTTTCTAAATACATGATCTGGCGGTAAGAATCTACGATGCGAGTTAAACCAATAACTCTTTCCCCTGTATTTCAACGTAAACGCTTTTGTGTGTTCCATGCATTTGGGGCATGCTAATTTACCGTGAGTCCCCCAACCTGACAACATACCATAAGCCAGGAAGTCATTAATTGTTCACATCAATGCCGCTCTCATCATAAAATTCTTCTTTCGTGCTGCATCATATGTCCCAACACCCTGCCACAATCTCTTGAGATCATCAATTAGAGGTTCCAAAAAGATATCAATGTTAGATTTTCGATTGGATGGACTAGGTATCAAGCAAGTCAAAAACATATACGGTTTAGTCACGTACATCTCAGGAGGAAGACTGTAAGGGGTAACAATAACTGGCCAACAGGAATAGGGTGACGCTGATGCTTGGATATATGGAGTAAATCCATCAAAGCACAAACCAAGTCGAACATTTCGTGGGTCAGAGGCAAAATTTGAATGCACTCGATCAAAGTGTTTCCATGCCTCACCATCAGATGGGTGGCGTAAAATGTCTGAGGTATTCCTATTCTCATAATGCCACGTCATTTTCTTCGCAATTTCAGGCGATGCAAACATTCTCTGCAATCTTGGAACTATAGGCAAATAGAACATCGACTTTACAGGAATGGGTTTATAATTACGTTTTTCCCCTTTACGAACTTTATACCTCGGCTTTCCACAATATCTTCAAACCTGCAGCGCACAATCGATTTTACCAAATTCGTTGTCGTAAAACAACATGAGCCCATCCTCATAACAATCAATTTTCTTACATTCCAATCCCAGCTTCGAAACTAACATTTTTGCTTCATAATAACTTTTTGGCAAACTATCCTTATTAGGTGTCCCATCCAACATCATTTGAGTCACAAAATCTAAACCCAACTCAGAAATTTGCACATGGACTTGAGAGATAAAAACTTCACACACATAGATAGTTTTGACTCTGGCGAGCCTTCAAACAACGGTGTGTTTGACTCTTTTAACAAACAATAAAATCTTTGTGCTTCTTCATTTGGAAGTTCATCATGATCGCCATATTGAGGCTCATCAAATGGCACATTCACCCCGAGACCATCACAAATCATGCTTTCCATCGAATCAAATTGTTCATTAGATGGAACATGAAAACTAGAACTGCTTGAAGAAGCCCCTAAGTCAAAATTTGGAAGTCGTTCTCCATGGTCCACCCAAATCCAATAATTAGACCTAAACCCGAGACGATACAAGTGCTCCCTAATTTTCATCATCAGGTGTAATAGGTATACCATCGCATTTAAGGGATGGACATCTAATCCCCCATTCCTTTTTAGCCAAATTATGTCGCCACGCTACCCTAATAAACTCTTCAACCCCATTTACAAAAGTTTCCTTAAAAAACACTCTTCCCGGATATAACCGATCATACACCCAACTACGATTCAATTGATTCCAATTCATCTACACGCATTTAAAAAAACGCATTAGATTCCCATAACTAAACCCAAAATATAACCTATCAAGTTAGTGGCATTGATATGATCTCGATGGAGAAGGTTTCGAGCCAAATATGGGGGTTAAGGACAGAACAAACAAAACCCTTTTCCATATAAGTAGTGAATGAAGTTATTTCTAACTCCCAACCTTAAAATTGTTAGTATTGTCTCGTAATTATCTCAATGGAGATGGCTTTGAGCAAAATATGGGGGTGAGGGAGGGACAACACCTCACCATTTTCCTTCAACAGCACACAATAACAACTTTCAATATAGTCGTCTAACCTAGGGTTAATCAAACATCAAAACAACAATACACAAATGAGCTGTGCAACAATTTACCCCCAAATAATATACATTTCCAATTTTGAAAACAAATTTGAAAACTAACACTTATTCAGAATTTATTCAAGCTTAACAATATAAAATTCATCCAAAAATGTACCCTTAAGAATAAGAAATTCAATATTTTTCCCATTAATTTTGAAGAACAAAAACAAATAGACAACAAAAAATCACGACAAGCAAGAGCAATTAAACTCCTATTCCTAATAATTAAAAGTTTGGCAGTTGAATTACCTGCTTTTCCACCAAATTTAGAGCTCGAAAATCAAAATTAATACACCAGAAACAACTCCAGCACGAGAAACAGCTCCACCAAATCAAAATTACTATGCGTTCAGTCACTCCCAAAAAGCCCTAATGCAAACAGAACAAAGAAAAACCAGAACAAAAAAATAATTACAATGAACATGGGAACAACTCAAAAAAAAACTTACCCCATATTGTGGTGAAAACAGAGAAGATGATGGTGGTGGTGAAAATGGAGAGGTATTGACGGTTAGAGAGAGACCTATTCAAAGGTTCATGTTCGTGAGTGAGAGAAAAGGGGGGAGATTATGGTGGTGGTGAAAATGGAGAGGTATTAGTGGTGGTGGCGGTGGTTTTGTGAGGGAAGAGGAGAGAAATGAGTGAGAGAAGAGATAAGATAAGAAAAAGAAGAAGAAGAAGAGGGTTTCGGTTTTAAAAAATCAAGTGACTTTAGTGAGGGATCTGTAGTGACAGATCCAACAATTAGCGACGGATTTGGGATTTCATGCATTCCAAGGTCTGCCCAATAGTCACGTCAGCCGTTGCGACAGATTATTAGCGACAGAATATTGAACTAGCGACGGATTTGGAATTTCACACATTCCAAGGTCTGCGCAACGGTCACGTCAGCATTAGTGATAGATCTGTGAATTAGCGACAAATTTGATTTTTTTTAAAAAAAAGCGTGCTTGCGTCATATTTAGCGACACATTGTGTTTCCCTTGCTAAAATCCCTCGATGCATTTTGTTTAGCGACGAATTTTGTTTCCATCGCTAATTTTCATCGCTTATCCTGCATTTTTTTTTTGTAGTGGACGACTTCAAGTGAGCTTGGGCTCCCTTTTCTCAGCCAGGGGAGAATTTAAAGATACTACAATTACTTATGTCATTCATAATGGCAAAAAGTTGAGATTTATAAAAACTTGAAAAATGGTTACATACTTACATGTCCGTTATATGGGTAAGTGGATCGCACAAGTTAAGTGGATCGCACAAGTTAAGTCATTATTTTAACTTTTTTTTGACCAAGTCATTTATTTTAACTAACTTTTATTAAAATTAAAATAAAAAAATTAGTAATTTGTACCAAAAAAAAATTACTGTTTTTTTTTTACGCAAAAAAAATTACTGTTATTCTTCTTCTTTTTTTTATTTTTATTTTTACAGCTACTGTTATTCTAGTGTGTCGTGCGTGATTGTGAACCTTTTCTCCAGAGAGAGCTTTCCAATTCCACACTTGATCACATAGCGATAAACATAGACAACGTCAGATTAGGGTTTTTGCGGTGCAGCCACGCATAACATAAAGGGATTTTTTAATCTCATTGACGCTTCTCTCTCAGAATTGTAATCTCATTCATCAAAAACATAGACAACGTTAACATTTCGGGATCCCATTCTCATTCGATTTGGGAAAGAAAGCAAAGGCAACCCAGAAGCAGTTGGCACTGAAGCTACCTTTCACAGAAGATTGATTTGAATATTCTCTACCCTAAAAAATTCATTTGAACAAATTGATCTGGAACGAATATTCTCATCTCACTCTCACTCTGAACCAGCTAATCCTTTCTCCCTAGCGCATTCTCTGTTTCTCTTTCGCGAACCTTCTTCTCCTTTTGGCCGCCGTGAACCTTCTTCTCCTGTTTCGTTAGGGTTTAGTATCCTTGGATTGCAACCATGTCTTCGTCCAGAGACGCAGACCCAACCCTGGGTTACCTCACTAGAAAGGACACGGAGGTGAAGCTTCCTCGCCCAACTCGGGTGAAGAATAAAACCCCCGCTCCAATTCAAATCACTGCGGAGCAGATTCTTCGCGAGGCTCGGGAGCGTCAAGAGGCTGAGATCCGTCCTCCGAAGCAGAAGATCACTGACCCCACCGAGCTCGGCGAGTATCGTCTCCGGAAGCGGAAGGAGTTCGAGGACCTAATCCGACGAGTACGATGGAATGTAAGTGTATGGATAAAATACGCACAGTGGGAAGAGTCGCAAAAGGACTTCAAACGCGCACGTTCTGTTTGGGAAAGAGCCTTAGAAGTAGACTACAAGAATCACACTCTATGGCTCAAATATGCAGAGGTGGAAATGAAGAACAAGTTCATAAACCATGCCAGGAATGTTTGGGACCGTGCTGTTACTCTCTTGCCCCGAGTTGATCAGTTGTGGTATAAGTACATTCACATGGAGGAGATGCTCGGCAATGTCGCTGGTGCAAGACAGGTTTTTGAGAGGTGGATGAAGTGGATGCCAGATCAGCAAGGTTGGCTCTCTTACATCAAATTTGAACTTAGATACAATGAAATTGAGCGGGCCAGAGGGATTTTCGAGCGATTCGTTCTTTGCCACCCTAGGGTTGGTGCTTGGATACGTTATGCTAAGTTTGAGATGAAGAACGGCGAGGTTCCTAAGGCGAGGAATGTATATGAAAGAGCTGTGGAGAAGCTTGCTGATGATGAGGAAGCTGAATTGCTTTTTGTGGCGTTTGCTGAGTTTGAGGAAAGGTGCAAGGAGACAGAGCGTGCTAGGTGTATTTATAAATTTGCACTTGATCATATTCCCAAAGGAAGGGCTGAAGATTTGTATCGAAAGTTTGTGGCATTTGAAAAGCAGTATGGTGATAGGGAAGGGATTGAAGATGCTATTGTTGGGAAGAGAAGGTTTCAGTATGAAGATGAAGTGAGGAAAAATCCGTTGAATTATGATTCTTGGTTTGATTATATAAGATTGGAAGAGAGTGTGGGGAATAAGGAAAGAACCAGGGAGGTTTATGAAAGGGCAATAGCTAATGTTCCACCAGCAGAGGAGAAACGATACTGGCAGCGTTATATTTATTTGTGGTATGTTTGATTTGAATTCTCTTTTCCTATCTTGTTGTATATTTATTCAGTGATTTGACGTTTTCTCCTGGTGTTTATTATTGGTTTGTGTGTAACTTAGGATTAATTATGCACTCTATGAAGAGCTTGATGCCGGAGATATGGAACGAACAAGAGACGTGTACAGGTAAGCATCCTTTTGTAAACTTCCAAGTATCTTTTTTTAATTTCCGTTTTCTTCCTTAATATGATACATTAAATGATGACATGTAGTACTTTTTGTGCATGCTTTTAGTGAATTTTTATGCCAACTTCCTATTGGGGATCTTTGCTGGAAAACTTATTAGTATAGTCTGATAATCACATTGTTAGCTGAAAGTCACTGCAAGTTATGTTGGCCAATTAATAAAATTCTTATTTATTTACCGAATTCTGTCATACTGATTCTCAAACGTCCATTAGTACCACTCCTTTTCTTGACATGCCCTTAGCAACTGTTGCAGCCAAAAAGAATTGGAAATATAATTTGAATGTGCATTACTTTAGCACACTTGCAGTGAACATATACATTCCAAAATTAAATACAGGGTTTCATACGTGGCCCAAATAGTTTGTTAGAACAAACTCAATGCGGTTAGTTAAATAAAGCAATGGATAGTGCATATAAAGAAGAGTGGGATATTGTCATAGGGGAGGTTTTAGACTTAAGAGTAGGGATTGGGAAGAAGAAATAGGACTCCCAAATTTCCTGGGAATGTGTGTGTGTGCGCGCTATCCTCTGGTTTCTGCAATCGCATTTGGCAGATTCTGGGAAAAGAGTGATATCCAATAGAGCTCATCTTTGAATTTCTATTTTTGACTTCTATCTTCATCCTCTACTAAAATACTCCAAAATATTGTGAAATTTATCAGTGCTGTATTATCCTACTGAGCAGCGACACTACTTATGTTTTCTGTGACTTACATTTCTTTAGGGAGTGTCTCAACCAGATACCTCACAATAAGTTCTCATTTGCAAAGATATGGCTTCTAGCTTCCCAGTTTGAAATACGTCAGCTGAATCTCAAGGGTGCTCGGCAAATCTTAGGAAATGCTATTGGAAAGGCTCCTAAAGATAAGGTAATGTCTACTTACATAAAAATATAATATCTTCTTTTATTTGCTGCATGGGGTTAGCTTCACTTACAGTTTTGCTCTTTGGCAACAGATTTTTAAAAAGTACATAGAGATAGAACTGCAGCTTGGCAATATAGATCGATGCAGAAAGCTGTATGAAAAATATCTGGAGTGGTCACCTGAAAATTGTTATGCTTGGAGTAAATATGCAGAATTGGAGAGATCTCTCTCTGAGACCGAACGAGCTAGATCGATATTTGAGCTTGCAATTGCTCAACCAGCATTGGACATGCCTGAGTTGTTGTGGAAGGTATACAGAAAACTTATTTCTTTGTATAAGAGCAAATCCCAGTCTATTCTCCTGTAGTATGTTCTTAGCAATGTTTTATGAATAGAATTTTTTTTATGCGTCTGTCAAAGGTACCAATTGCTCTCTTCTGAAAGCATCTAATATAGTTATGTCTCAATGTGATAGCTCCTGTCTTCATTCACTCCGTTTTCTTTCATCTTTCCTTCTTTTTTATTGTCATGTTTCGATGCATACATTCCAAGATGCCTATATACATATTGGACATAGTGTAACTATAAAATTGTGATGATAAAACAGGCATACATTGACTTTGAGACTGCTGAGTGTGAGTTTGAGAGAGCAAGGGCGCTTTATGAAAGGCTTCTTGATCGAACAAAGCACTTAAAGGTATGGATAAGCTATGCGGAATTTGAGGCAACAGCTATTGATAAGGAGAGTGTAGACTTAACAGAAGAAGAGCAAAAGAAGCAATGTCTTCAGCACGCCAGAAGTATGTGATCCCAGTGTTATATTCATATATGATGTTAATTTTGATTGTTTGTTGAGTTTGAAATTCAGCTGAATAATGTTCTGATTATCTTTTTCTTTTTGACTGCTTAAGGGGTGTTTGAAAAAGCTCTGAACTACTTCAGATCATCAGCTCCCGATTTGAAAGAGGAAAGGGCAATGCTATTGGAAAAATGGCGCAACGTGGAAGCTTCGTCTGGGGAGATAGGTGATGTTAATGTAGTCCTGTCCAAGCTGCCCAAGAAGCTCAAGAAGAGAAGGCAAGTCACCAGTGAAGATGGATCTACTAGGTACGTAACTAACCCTTTGTTTGTCTGAGTAGGCTCCAAGGGTTAGTCGTGGTACACAACATGGTGTTATTTTCTGGATTTAGTGAACGCTAAAAAAAGTAGGAGTCTCATTAATGAAAGCCATAAACATAGAAACATTAAAATTTTGACACAAGCTATAAGCATGCATTATGGTCAATATAGGAGTAGAGTGCAGATTTGAGATGACATCTCACTGGAGTGAAAGCCATGAACAAAACCACAAAATTGACACAAGATAATCCTCAAGTAGTCACATATGATAATCACTAGCATCCAACATGAACTCATTTTTCCGAAGGCAACCTAAAATCAACATTAGCATGTGAAAATTCTGTCCCAGAATTTGTACTGCTAGCATCCAAAGCTTTTTCATGTAAGAAAATATCCAGTAAAATATTGATTCTCTTTTTGTCATTGATAATGAGAAAAAGAGCACTTTTGGAGATATCATAGTGAATGTGCAAACTCAATTATTTTATTTGACTGCTCCTTCAATCATTTAATAAAGAAAAATAAGCACAATAACATCCCAAAAGGCACCAAAATGATGAAGTTAACACATTATTATGCCATCTTCATGCGATTATGTTTTTATGCTATGTGCTCAGTGTTGTTAATTGATGAATTTTCTGCATAATCTGCTTTAATGCTGTTGTAAATGCTAGAAACGAGTAAGCAATTTTGTATGTGATAATGTATTTTGGGGTGTATATACTAAGAAAGCAACACAAACTTTTGTTAATCAAGCTATAAATGTTTTTCAGTGTAAAAAATGTTTTTTCTGCATAATTATTTATTAGTGACTGTTAAACTTTAAAGTCTGTTTTGGAACTGCGGGTATCAAGTTAGAATAATTTTAGGTTGTTGGAAGTGAAACACATTTGATACCTTAAAGCTAAAAGCTTTGCAAGACCTTTTTTTGTCAATAATGGAGTTTAAAATGACCATTTTGTTGTCATACAACTTAGAAATAGCAAGACTGTTGTCTACGAAGTTATAGGCCCAAAAATGGCTAGTCTATATTGAACCTATAGTACACAAGTCCCAGAGCTAATTAGAAAGCCCAACTTAACACAAGTTCCGAAGCTAATTAGAAAGCCAAACCTCAAATCTATAAAATTTAAGACGGAAATAGATATTCAGAATTCAGACGGGGTTTCCTCCTCCGACTTTCTTATACCTAATCTGATATGCCTATCAAATATCATCTCATTTAGTTCAATAGAACTCGGTTTGACCCTCGCAACCATGGTAGTAAGTATCGCACGTATTGTAGGATACATATTGAGATACAATACGAAAATGACCTATACAAATCGTACAGAGTATCGAAAATTGATGTGTATCGCAAATGTATCATGTTGTATCGCTTCTGAATCGCTGAATCGCGATTTGAATGGTGTATCCAACGATTCAGTTTCAAGGCAGAACCGGGTCGGGTCATGTGACTCAAGTTTGTTTCCAGGCAATTTTAGGGTTTTTTTCTCCTTTTTCTGCTTAATCTGTGACAGAGTGAGCCGATATTCATGGTCTGGACTTTGATTGCGAGAAGACGAAGAAGAGAGAAGAAGAAAGAGATGAGAGAAGGAGAGATGAGATCGATCAGAGAAACAACGATGAGAGAAGGAGTAATAACATAAAACAGCAGTCCTTAGATAACATTGGTTATGGCTCTTCGTAACATAATTAGGGTTTCAGCTGATAAATGGGCTTGGCCCAATATTATTAAAGGTGTGATAAATAAAAAACTGGCTACTGTCAAAATAAAAAGTGGACAGTAGGACTCAGTCTATCCAAGGGGTTTATAAAATTGGGCTTAAACCACTAGGCTATAGTTCATTATTGGTTATTTTTGTGAAATATATTTTATGTATAAAAAATATAAACATATGTTTTTATAAATTAGGAGTTTATATATGATATATTAAAACATGTTGTTTTGCTTATGCTATTTATTTTTTACAAAATTTATCATATTTTTATTGTTCATGTATCTTACGATACACAATACGATACACGATACGTATCCTGATTTAACTACCATGCTTGCAACCAAAATCATGAAGATGAGGCTTAAACAAGAGCTTTACAAGACCAAATCTCAAAACCGATACATAAATGACTCAAACCGCTTACCACTGACTCATGTAGGTAAAAATAAACTTTATGCAAAAGGAGGAATCAACCCAATTAGTATAACTCTCTGTAATCAATAGCAGTTGTGGCAGCCGCAATCACGACAGTGCATGGCATAGCGCTGGTCCAACACTGCCTAAAATGCTGTGGCAGAGTACTTGGTGTAGTGGCTGTCAGTCACGCTGTGTGTGGCGGAGAAATCACGGAGAAGATGTTGACAATAGAGAAGATGAACGGAAAAGACAAAAATGCCGTCCTTTTTTGTCGGGAGAAGACAAAAGCGCTGTCGGTTTTTATAGCCGTTTAGGCTTATTTTCTGAACCTTATACTCTTTTCGAACCATTTAGGATTCTTGACTTCCGCAGCCTCCTCTCCTCTCTGACTTTTGCTGCCATGAGAGAGACTACATTGTGTCAGGTGGCAACTTCGGCGCGACCTTCTCTCCCCTGTTCTCTGCGCGACTAGGTCTCTTGTTTTACCCATATTAGGAATAAAAGAATGGTTGTTGGCAGAAAGTAAAGCTAGGAGCGGAATCTGATCCTGAAATTCAGTACACAACACCCTCATAGTATAAGGAGCCTCTCTACAAAATATTTGGTTAATTGGACATTGGGAACTTAGTTTGTGCCCATGAGCTCAAATTAGGATATTCAAAGGGAACTGGGAGGGCTAAATGAAGACTTCGACCTAATTAGGGTGGGAATTATGTTCAAACCATTTTTCTAAGTTTTAAATCTCTAAATGAAGTGCTGTTTGAGTTATTTTCTCAAATTGAAGTACTGTCAGCAAAATTCGGCCAGTGAAAACAGCCTAAAGGGTGTTTCATGGTTTAGATCAATTTTGGGTAGGTTAGAAAGGCAGTTCTAATCCATCTATTTAAGTATTGATCAAAAAAATTCTTCTATTCAAGTCTACTAAATATAAATAGGTTATGAATAATGAAGATAGGGATTGTTATACAATATGTAGTATTTCGAGTCTGATTGCCTAAAGTAAGCTAATAAACCCAAAGAACAAGCTATCAAATACCTGATGCTAATACAGCACACATTTATGAGTCCACTTGAGCTTTTACCATTATTCATGTTCACAACCCCCTTAATTGTCTATGCTTAGCTGTTAACTTCATTAATAAATATCAACATTTTTTTTTGCTTTGCTATTTTGGCAACTCTTGTTTTTACCTAATTCATTCTTCTCAAATTTTGTTTGGCAGAATTGAAGAATTCATTGATTATGTATTCCCTGAGGAAACGCAGACAACCAATCTCAAGATCTTGGATGCTGCTTACAAATGGAAGAAGCAAAAATTGTCTTCTGAATAACAGTATCGTGTTGCTCTTATGCTTCTAGCATGTATACATGGGCAAGATTATATTCTTTTAAAACAGCAGCCAAGTCAATTCTGGGCTGTCGAAGTATGTAACAGAGAACTGCATTTGAGGAACATGTGTTTTCTTAACATTGGGAATTGCAAGTCATGGCTGTAACTTGTTTATTGCAGTTTCCCTCGTGAGTGATCAGGGCAACCAATTTCCAAATGCACTATGTACATATGATTATAACTACAACTGTCTTTTCCCGAACAATTATTAATTTCTCTTTTATATTCTTTTGTAGCCAACGAAAGTGCAGAAGTATGGTGTACACGAGGTAAATTTTGTCAGAATGGAGTGTGCTTCCAACATAGTTTTATGCTTTTCTGTATGGATTTTGTTTCATTTGTTGCGAAAGGCTACAAGCAAGAGAAGCCGTTGCTACGTTCTCCCGCGATGAGAAGGCATGATTCGTACATCACCATTATTGATTTTTGGTTTGATAAAACAATTTAATGATAATAGTTTTAAACATTGGTATAACACACCAAAATATATACAATTTAATTACTACTAGTATTATACCCGGGCATCCGCATGGGCCGATTTCGTTACGTGACACGATTACCTCAAATAGAAATGTTAATTTGAAATCTCATTAATCTAAAATCAATTGTAAAATATCGAGGATGACTTGCATACGTACATGTGCTGTCGTGTTATTTTTATGAATGAATTTAGACAGTATTTAAATAGTCTGAATATTATCCCCTGAAAATTAAAAAAAATCTAAAGTAGATAAAAAATGAGTTTCAAGTAAAAATTGATAAATATTAAAACTAGGCTTAAAGGTACTTTTAGTCCCTGCAAATGTCAAAATAATCCAGTTTAGTCCCTGTAATTCCAAAACTTTTAAAATAGTCCCTGCAATTACTAAACGTTACTACTTTTAGTCCCTGCTGTTAGTTAAGGGTTAACACTGTTATCTTTTGATGATGTGGCAGCCAACAGGGATGCCAACACGGAATAAAAGGGCTTAGTCAGAAACGATCTTCTCTCTTCTTCCATCTTCTCTCTGCTTCTTCTTCTTCTTCCATCTTCTCTCTTCTTCTTCTTCTTCTTCTTCTTCTTCTTCTTCTTCTTCTTCTTCTTCTTCTTCTTCCATCTTCTCTCTTCTTCCATCTTCTCTCTTCTTTTCGAATCTTCTCCCTTTACCCAGAAACGATATTCTCCAATGGCAACAAGCAGCAACGCATCTTCCAATGGTGGTTCAAGGCAAGGGCGACTGCCTATTTGTGGTTGTGGAGATGTTATGCGATTATTTATCTCTAATTCTGTTGAAAACCCTCAAAGGAGGTACTGGAAGTGTGTTAATTGGGGGGTAAGTAAAATTTGGGAATTAGGGTTCATATGTTGGTTGTTATGTTGTTTAACTGAATTAATTTATGTCATTTTTGGAATTGGATTTATTGTGTGCAGGTGAGAGGAGCAAGCTGTAAGTTGTATGTTTGGGATGATTAACTAGATGCCCTCAAAATTTCTATGGTTACTGTTCAACCATTCCAAACAATTCAAGAAATTCCAAAGCAACTAGAGGCATCAAATACATCATGTGATTGCAAATGTGGTGAAATATTTAAGGATTGGGAGTCTAACAAAATTCGCAAACTGAAGCAGAAGTTGTTAGATGAGAGGAAGAAGTGGATTCAAGGAATTTTGATTTTTTTAGTTCTGTATGTAGCTTATATGAAATTTGGGTTGGTTTAGGAGGGATGTTAGTCACCAACCCAATGATGTTGATCTTTGTAATTCTAGTTCTAGGTTGTTATGTTTAGGGTTATGGAATGTGACAAGTTGTGTGTTATGTTTGAGTAATGGAAATTATGTTTAATTTGATGCAAAATTTTACTGCATAAGTGATGCATATTTTGCTGCATAACTGATGCATATTTTGCTGCATAACTGATGCATAACAGACCTATAATTTGGTTCATAACAGATAAAAAAATGGTCTAAGTTGCTGCAAAATTAAGACATAAATAAGAGAGAATTTGTTGCATAATTGAACACATAAATAAGACAACATTTGCTGCAAAACAGAAAGTTGCTGCATAATTGAGCCAAATTCATTAACTTGCTGCATAACTTGCTACATAGAAGCATAGGTTCTTTAAGACCATAATTCATTAACCAAAATACATGGCTCCTAAAGCAAAATACATAGCTCCTAAACCTAAATAGTTTGTTCCTAAACCAAAATACATAGTTGCTAAACCAAATTACATAGTTCCTAACCCAAAAGACAAGCTGCATAATGTTCAAAATACATAAATCCTAACATAGACATCATTCCAAATTCTCTTGTGTTAGGTCCCCATCACCCTCCACCACTATAGGCTTTTTTGGGTCAAAACCAGGACCTGATGGTGGTATAATACTCCTTTTAATCCTTGTGCTGAACCTTTGCCTCTTAACAGGTAGTTTAAGCCTCCTTGCCACTTTAGCTTTAGGTGCAGGTGCAGAAGAATTCACTGGTGGTGCAGGTGCAGAAGAATTCACTGGTGAATTAAACAACATTGAAGTAGCTGGTGCAGAAGCAGATTCTGGTACAGAAGCAGACTGTGATGCAGAAACAGATTCTGGTTGATGTGCTGAAGCAGTAGCAGAAACAGAAGCAGAAGCATGCATATCTGGTGCAGGTGCAGAAACAGAAGCAGAAGCATGCATATCTGGTGCAGGTGTAGAACTAGAGGCATTTTCAGTGACAGATACCTTTTTCTTTGGTTTTCTCTGCAATAATGAAATTTAAAAATTCAATGATGAATCATACTTAAGAAATCAAAGAAAGTAACAATAGTGAAATTACCTTTCTTGCTTGTGCCGCTGGATTGATGGTAGTACTCTTGCACCCTTTGCTATTGTGTCCAAATTGGTCACATTTTGTGCATCTATATGTTGTACCAACCCTCTTCAATTTGGTAGGGTTTTGTGTTTGTTCCTCTTCATCTATAGGCATCCTCCTCCTTAGTTTTTTTGGTCTACCAGGTCCTCTTTTATAAATTGGTGGCAAGATTTCTTTCATGTCAACAACAGGCCACATGTCTTCACCATTTATAGGACTTATACCTTGATCATAAGCTAGTGCATAACTAAATCTTGAATAACATTGATCAACAAAATCCCCAGGGTTTTGTCTCCTATATGAAAGGGCAGCAATTGCATGCCTACAAGGTATACCTACTAGCTGCCAAAAGTTACAACTGCATTCATGTTTTCCCACATCAACAATAAATGCCCTACCACCATATATGCTCACAACCTGCCATTCAAGAGCAACTGACCATGTAGCAAGCCAATTCGCACTACCCTCAATCTCCTTATCCAATCTCTTTCTAGGCCAAGGCATAATTCTATGTGGCCATCTATCTAGTTTTAACCTCTTCTTACCATTCCTATCCATTAAATATTCCCTAATATGCTCACACATTGAGATAATTGGTTTATCTCTAGCAGGTATTACTGTGCTGTTAAATGCTTCAGCCAAGTTGTTCATCACCATATCACACTTAGAATAGAAAGGAAAAGCATGCTTACACCAATGTTTTGTTGGAACACCCATCAACCACTCCCAACACTTGGAATCCACTCTCTTCAATGCATTCATCTTAGCCTCCCATGCTTGGTAGTACAACAAAGGGCTACTTATCAGAGACCAAAAATAGACATTAATCTACAGCAACTACCAAAGGGCTAAAAAAGACATTTCCAATAACAACCCAGACCCATTATAGACATTAACCCTAACTTAACTAATTAAACAACTCAATGAAGTCAAGGAAAGCATTCAATAAAGGCAAGATTCCAAACAACTACAATACAAAGTTCAGAGTCAACAACAATACAAAATTTGACCCACATGGTGGTCCCCTTTCCCTTAACTTTCCTATTTACATCATAGATAGTACAAAAAAAGAAGAGAGCATGTGAAAACCTGACCTTTGTCTTGGAACTCGTCACCACCGTTCGCAACTTCCTCTTCTTCTTTGCTTCGTCACTGCAGTTAACAACTTCGTCTTCTTCCAACTTCGTCTTCTTCGCTTCGTCGCTTCTTCAACAAACTCACTCAACCTCTCAACTTCTTGTTCTTCTTCGTTTCGTCTTCTTCTTCGATTGCTTAGATTCGCAACATCGTCTTCTTCTTCGCTTCGTCTTCTTCTCACATTTTCTCTGAATCAACAACAAACCCTAACATTTGGGGAAAATTGCATGAACTGAAAGTGAGAGAGTGAAAGCGAGGAAGTGAGAGAGTGAAAGTGAGAAAGTGAAATTGAGAGAGTAATGACACATCACCAAATACAAAACGTGTCTGCATACGTGTAATGACACATCACCTACAAATGCTGCCACATCATCAAAACATAACGGTGTCAAAACTAAACTAACAACAGGGACTAAAGGAGTAACGTTTAGTAATTGCAGGGACTATTTTAAAAGTTTTGGAATTGCAGGGACTAAACTGAATTATTTTGACAATTGCAGGGACTAAAAGTACCTTTAAGCCTTAAAACTAAAACATTTAAAAAACAATACGTGTATTTATCCCGTGTGTTTTTATATATCGGTGTAGTGTTTTTTTATATATCAATATTGTTATCCCATGTTTTTTTATATCAGTGTAATTATCTTGTGTTTTTATATATATATATATATATATATATATATATATATATATATATATATATATATATATATATATCATTGCAGTTATCCCCGTATTTTTTTATATATATAAACCACACAAATGACATGGCACTATCAATCAACCCTAGTCTCTCTGTTTTCTCTTTCTTTAATCTTTTCTAATTGAAAAAATAGATGAATAAGGGGAAGCAAGATATCTAGAATTCCTCAATTTTCCAGGCCCAGTATGTTGATCTCCTCTTTTCTCCCCATTCCTTCACTACTACTACTGCTACTTTTGATTTATCATTGTCTCAAATCCATGGAGAGGAGGATGCTTTATCTGTAAGGGCATGACAAAACAATAAAGAGGAGGATGCTTTATCTGGAAATGGTTGTAATTTAAAGAAATCGAGGAACCACTTAAATAAATAAAATATATCCTTATAACTAGATATAGATTTTTACAAATATATCCTCATATCTAGTATATATTTATCAATAAATAAAATATATCCTCATAACTATTGGGTTTTTAAGCAAAAACCCTAAAAAATACCCAACGGCTATATTTTTCAAAACTGAAATATAGCTGTTATAATAATGTGACCAAACAGTCCCTGGTTAGTTTTATTACAGCTGTGAAACTAATGAGCCTCTAACTAATTCTTAGTTTGTTAAACTAATTAACAAACTGAGTTTGTTAGCTATAACAAACTCTAGACTACCAGCTATACATCCAGTGAATGCTATAAATACATATGTACAGATTCTAATATACAATCAATAAAGTTTTACATTTTTTTCTTCAGTTTTCTCTTCACTTCTGCGCTTCTTTCTTCAAGTCTCTGACAGTGTATTTTTGAGAGGATCTTCAAGGTGTGACACCTCACAAAATAAGAGAACAAAGAGGTTAGTCTTTGTTCACAGCAAAACACATACAGTAAGGAAGAATTAAGCAAGAAAAGTCAGAGAAAGGGATTTACCCGTGTTGCTGAAGCTGTGTCTTGAATCCTTCATCGTGTTGAACGTTTTGTTGAGATCTCATCAGGATATCAACGTACGTACAGTAAAACAAAATCACAGTCAGTGAGTATTTGTTGATTCAGGTGAAGAATCAAAAGCTAAGGAGAGACTAAGAAAACATTATACCTTCTCTGTGGTCTCTGTGTGTTCGTCGTGGTGTTCGTGCTGTTGATCATCTGCGAACAAAGAAATAGATCTTAGGGTTTCAAGAAAACAGAAGAGGAAGATCGAAGAAAGAGAAGAAGAAAGGAGGTATACCTGTGTAGTGTCTCCAACTGAAGCTTCGCTGAAAGTCTCTGCGTTGATTTCCTCAGAGAAATCAAAGATAATCTAGAACCCTCGCTGGGTTCTGGTTGTAGGCAAGAAGAGAGAGTTCAGAGCTTCAAGAAAGAGAGAGAGAGATTTTCTTTGAAATCTGAAGCTAGGGTTTCAGAAAGGGGCTTATATACTGGACCCGTTAAACCCGGTTCAGGATCCGCGCTTCGCTACAGTCACTATCCATTGGGTTCCGCAGGAACCGTTTTGCAAAGTCATCTGGGCTGCTGAGTATTTTTGGCCATTGTGGGCTGGGCTCGTCTGTTGCTTGCACCTCTGAATTGCTGAATACCACCTGCAAGTAAAAGCAATTGTAAATGGTGAGAAAATTCAACATGGTATCAATGAGTTGGTAACAATCCAGGGAAAAACAGGAAAGTTTTCTATCTCTATATCTTCTTTAAAATTTTCTTTTAAGGTTCTTTAAGGTTCTTTTACCTGCACAATCTGATTGTGCAGTTTTGTGTTCTAACAATTTGTGTTTAAAAGTGTTTTCAGTTCTAAAAGATGGCTAGTACTGGGACAGGTCTAAGCACACAAATCCCAAAGCTTGATGGGAAAAACTGGGACAGATGGAGCCTTCAAATGAAGGCCATTTTTGGCTGCCATGGTGTTCTCAGAATTGTTAGGAATGGTTTTGAACCATTGGGTGAAGAACCAACTGTTGCTGAAACTAATTTGTTCAATGAAAACGAACAAAAGGACTACAAGGCAATTTATCTCATACACCAGGGGTGTGATGAGGCAAACTTTGATAGGATTAGAAGCTATGAGACTTCTAAGGCTGCCTGGGATGCCTTAGAGAGGTATTACACTGGTGCTTCCCCTATCAAAGAAGAAAAGTTGCAGGCTCTGAGAGCCCAGTATGAAACACTAAAGATGAAGGAAGGTGAAGGTATTTCTGATTTCTTTATAAGGTTAAATAAAATCACTAATACTATGGCAATGTATGTGGAAACTCTTACAGAAAAGGTGATTTGTAAGAAAGTCCTAAGGTCCTTAACTAAGAAGTTTGGCTGGGTAGTCAATGTATGGGGAAACTCTACCAGATGACTATAAAGTGGAAGAGCTTCAAGCAAAGGAGCTAAGGATCAAACTACTATAAGGTGAAGAAGAAGATGAGCAGGCCCTACTCACCAAGTCCAATGGCAAGAAGTGGTCAAAAGGCAGCAAAGGTAAGTCAGGTAAACCTAACTCTAAATCTGATTTCACTAAGAAAAGTAGCAATGCATCTAAGAAAGATAAATCTAAAGTGCAATGCTACAGATGTGATGAATATGGACACTATGCTACTGAGTGTCCTACTAGAAAGGACTCTAAGCCCAAAGAAGCTGAATCTGAAGCCAATGTGGCTAAAGAAGATTCAGATTCAGAATCTGATCATGTAGTTTTTAGCATGATTATAGATGACCTAGAGGAAACAGAAACTGAGGAAGTTTCTGTAGTTACAGCTGAACCTGAAGCTAGGGAAGTTTCTGTGTGTTCAAAGGCTGAAACAGAAACTAAGGAAGTTTCTGTGGGTTTTGTGACTGAACCCAAAACAGAGGCTAGGGAGGCTTCTGTGATATCTAAATCTGAACTGGAAGCAGAATCTAGGGAGGTTTCTGAGAGTTTAGATTTAGTGAACTGTGGAAATGTGATTGTCAAAACTGTGAGCTTTGACTCTATAAATTCAAAATCTGTAAATCTTAAAACTGTGAGCTTAGAACCTACTGATTCTGAAACTGAAACAGAAATTAAGGCAATTTCTGTGATACCTAAAACTGATCCTAGGACAAGGAATTACTGTGAATATACTGTTTGTGCTTTGTCAACTAATATTGGCAGGATTTTTGAAGGAATGTGGTCATTGAACAATGACTGTCCAAGCCACATGACTTATGAATGGCTGATTGACTCCTATTCTAGAAAGGAAATTGGTATTAAAGGGGCTGAACCTATTAATGCAGCTGGTGCAAGGAACCTAAGGTTAAAAAGGGAAGTTGAAAAGGTTATATTCACTAGAAATATTTCCTATATTCCAAACACTACTTGTTTAATAGGCAAATTGTTATTTGGAAGGCTGAAATCTGAATTTAAGGAAGTAATCCAGATTGAATGTTCATCTACATATGGGACACTTAATATGTTTTCATTAAGTACCAACAAAATGGTTTTAACATATGTAGATGAATACTCAAAGCCTTGGATTTATTTGATAAAAACCAAAGAAAGAGCTTTGGTATGCTTTAAACTGTTTCAGGTTGAAACTGGATTACTTGGAGGCTGTCCTAAGGAGGAAAGCAGCACTAAAGACCCTATGATGAAACATAACACTAAGGAAGCTGTACAGCAGCAAGCAGATGGAATTTCTCATTATAAGGAATCTGCCACACTACTTTCTGACCCTATTGGTCAAATTCTGACTAAGGGACAAAAACTGACAGGTTGTGAACTTGTCACAATTGACAAAGCTACTACCCAAGTAGCTTGGCTGGATCACTGCTCAACTAAGGAGCAGACTGCTAATTTTCTACAGAAGGCTCTTAAGGGGAAGGCATTAGCTAAGCTTAAAAGGAGAGATAGGATTGGTTGCCTTCTAACTAAGAAAGCAACCTCTAAAGCTACTGCTTGGGGGCTTGTCCCAGGTTGTCATTGTTCTACTGCTAGTCCAGGGGCATGTCCTGATGTTTTAGACTCTCTAAGCTTAAATCCCTCTAGGTTAAGTAAGGGTCCTAGTTTTTAGGGCTTTGCTTAAGGAAGGGTATTGGGTTTTTAAGCAAAAACCCTAAAAAAATACCCAACGGCTATATTTTTCAAAACTGAAATATAGCTGTTATAATAATGTGACCAAACAGTCCCTGGTTAGTTTTATTACAGCTGTGAAACTAATGAGCCTCTAACTAATTCTTAGTTTGTTAAACTGATTAACAAACTGAGTTTGTTAGCTATAACAAACTCTAGACTACCAGCTATACATCCAGTGAATGCTATAAATACATATGTACAGATTCTAATATACAATCAATAAAGTTTTACATTTTTTGCTTCAGTTTTCTCTTCACTTCTGCGCTTCTTTCTTCAAGTCTCTGACAGTGTATTTTTGAGAGGATCTTCAAGGTGTGAAACCTCACAAAATAAGAGAACAAAGAGGTTAGTCTTTGTTCACAGCAAAACACATACAGTAAGGAAGAATTAAGCAAGAAAAGTCAGAGAAAGGGATTTACCTGTGTTGCTGAAGCTGTGTCTTGAATCCTTCATCGTGTTGAAGGTTTTGTTGAGATCTCATCAGGATATCAACGTACGTACAGTAAAACAAAATCACAGTCAGTGAGTATTTGTTGATTCAGGTGAAGAATCAAAAGCTAAGGAGAGACTAAGAAAACATTATACCTTCTCTGTGGTCTCTGTGTGTTCGTCGTGGTGTTCGTGCTGTTGATCATCTGCGAACAAAGAAATAGATCTTAGGGTTTCAAGGAAACAGAAGAGGAAGATCGAAGAAAGAGAAGAAGAAATGAGGTATACCTGTGTAGTGTCTCCAACTGAAGCTTCGCTGAAAGTCTCTGCGTTGATTTCCTCAGAGAAATCAAAGATAATCTAGAACCCTCGCTGGGTTCTGGTTGTAGGCAAGAAGAGAGAGTTCAGAGCTTCAAGAAAAAGAGAGAGAGATTTTCTTTGAAATCTGAAGCTAGGGTTTCAGAAAGGGGCTTATATACTGGACCCGTTAAACCCAGTTCAGGATCCGCGCTTCGCTACAGTCACTATCCATTGGGTTCCGCAGGAACCGTTTTGCAAAGTCATCTGGGCTGCTGAGTATTTTTGGCCATTGTGGGCTGGGCTCGTCTGTTGCTTGCACCTCTGAATTGCTGAATACCACCTGCAAGTAAAAGCAATTGTAAATGGTGAGAAAATTCAACAATAACTAGCTTTTGGTGTATCACTTTCATTTAATATGATTTTACTTTCTAATTAATCGATTTTGTAACTATACTTATTAACTGTATTCATGAATTTAACCATAACTTTATGAGAGAACCACTTAAAATACATTACTAAGCTACCTACTTTTGGTGCACTCTTTCGATATTCCTTGGCTCACCAACTAAGCTATCTACTTGGGATATAAGAGAAACAATTTTAATGTAACCAAAAAAAATTCTATGTAACCAAAAAAAGAGAAGCTTATCGAAAAAAAGAAAAAAAAAGAGAAACTATTTTACTTTTTATTTACCCCCTCAAAAGTAGTGATTTTTTTCTCTCGTTATACTCTATTTGCCTTATAATATTCCCTTTTTCTTCTCCGTGTTTCTTGATCCAACCAAGGCTGGTGGAAATCAAGTTTCATTTCCCAGGTGCTGCTGCACAACTTTCATTTTATACATATAAAGTTATTTGGGTGACAATGAAATGGATTTAAATCTGTTAATACATTATATGCCTCATTTACGTTCCTTGAAGAAAATGTCTTCTCATTTAATTACATGCATAATTTTCACCAGGAAATGAAAAGTGTTTGTAATTTGAATCCTGAATAGACAATGTAATATAAGTTTGCAAAATGTTTGAGATTATAAAAAATTAACGAATTCAAAAGTAATTAATTTCTTATAATGATTTCGTTCCACATTCTATCATTTATAAAGGTTACCAAAAAAATGGCGAATTGAAAATCTGATAACATATTTAATTGATTGTACATTAACAATGTCACAAATCACAATCATCTACGAATATAGTGTTTCTAATTCGCCTAATTTCAATTTGTCATGTCTGTCTTCAATTGTCCATTTCAGGATTCACATTTCAATTGTGGAGAAAATGAAGATTTCCTAGCTAGCAAGCCATTACATTTTACCTTAATCTTTGGAATTTAATGTTCCATTGTAAAAGTATGTTCAAGCGTCACTTGAGGGAATTATCCAAATCCTTTGGGAGTCAAATTGATCCTGAGAAATCTGAAGAACTCAAAAGAACCAAAACAGGTTCGTGCATTGCATATCCTTTTCTTCTGATACACAAATGTTAGTGTTTAGCAATTAGTTAGAGGTACAAGAAATGTTAAGGATTTTAACCTTGACGTCTTTCATTAAACTCTTTCGTATCTATTAACTCGTAAACCAATCTTGTTGTGACTCATGTCTCATGCAATGCAGATATTGAAAACAATTTGACAAGAGTCCTAAAGCTTATTAAAAGTGAAGAGCAAAGCAAAAAAGAAACAGAACTTGTGGGACTTATTGAGGATTTCTACAATCAATACCAATCACTGTACGTACTGTACGGTCGTCTAACCGGAGAGTATGCCAAATCAGGTCCTCCTTCTTCTAGAAGACCAAAAAGGGTCTCACTTTCTTCCTTCTCTTTCTCTAGCTCAGACTCTGAATACTTTTCCTCGGAAGAAATAGAGTTCAACAACAACGAACGTTATTCTACTTTTGTTAATAATATTAATACCCTTCATGCTCTTAAGAGTAATTCTCAATCATCAACAACAGAGACAAATAGGAAACTAGAACTTGAGGTTGAAAACCAAGCACGTGAAATTAAACAACTACGTGTAGAAAATGCTGAGCTTGAAGTACTAGTGTCTACACAAAAATGTAAATTCGAAGAAAAGATGAAACGTAGTAGAAATATTAAGAAGGAATTCAGTGTCATGCATCAGAATATTAAAGAGTTAGAAGCTCAGTTAGCTGAAACAAGTTCAGCTGAAAGGAATTTATTACAAGAAAAAGAGTGTTTAGTGGAAAAGATAAATGAGTTATGCAGCAGAGAAAATGAGTTGGAAGAAAATTTAAGAGATACAAAGGAAAAGTATGAGAAAGAAGTAAAGGAGCTTGAATGTTTGATTGGTGAGAAAGAAGAGAAGGAATTGGTGTTGAGAGAGAAGGTGTGGAAATTAGAAGGTGAAGTGAGTAAAGAAGGAGGTGAGAAAATGAATTTGATGAAAGCAGTGATGCAGCTTGAAAGGAGAGTTGAGAGATTGGAAAAGAATGTGAAAGAGAAGGATGAGGAGTTGGTTTGTCTTGGGGAACAAAAGAGGGAAGCAATAAGACAGCTTTGTTTTTTGGTTGAGTTTCATCGTGATCGTTCTCTCTATCTAAAGGATTTGATGTTAAAGTTGAGAGTTAAGAACAAGACATTACTTTGTTGAAATTAATGTATCTTTTTCTGCGTGCAAACTAGAGTATTTGGAGTTGGACAACCTAAATATGAAGAAATCAAAATAACATCAAATAGTTAATTATCCCATTATTTTTTGGTGTTTTATCCTTCTAGTTTTTTTTTCTTCAATTTTTTTGAGATTTTACAAACTGATGTGATTCAATTATTTTATTCTAGTTGTACCCTTTCTAGCTCTTATTAGGCACCATTACCCAAGCCAAAGAGTTCACTCCTTTGCAATAAAAATGTCTTCTATTATCTAAATATTGATTCCTGAGTGGGTCGGGTGTTGTGTTTTTTTTCCCTCCAATTTTGTGTTTAGAATCCAATTATACTTTCAAAATAATATTTAATAGTAGTGGTGGAAAATTCAAGAGACACATTTGAAAAATGAATCTAGAATGTTGAAAAAAAGTCAAGAAATAAAGCTCATTGAAAATGTGAGACAATAAATGTCCACTAAGTCTTATGCATGCATAGAAGTCACAGTCTCTCCTATAAATAGAGAGACTTGTGAAGAGAGAAGACATCTCCATTGGAGAGGTGAGGCATACCCTTTGGGTGATCATATGGAGAGGTGAGAAATCCCCATTGGAGAGGTGGAGTATTCCTCTTTGGGTGATCATGTAGAGTTGAAGGGTCTCCAACCATGTCCTAGAGAGAGGAATGTGTTGGTGATCACTTATGTGTGATGTGAGCGTTATCATTCATTGTAACTTTTAGAGTGAGAAGAGTATTGTAGGGTAATAAACAATTTGGGTTGGATTACTAATATTGTAATCATGTTTGAGATGATGAATGAATTATGTTGAGATGTTCCTGTGGACGCAGGCAAGAGGTGCCGAACCACGTAAATGATTTGTGTTCTTCTTTCCTTTATTCTTGCGGTGTGTTTATCTATATTTCTTCAAAGATCCTTGAACGTGTGTGGGTTAATTCGTTGACGTGTGCGATTTTCCCCAACAGTGGTATCAAAGTGGTTATCTCCAACATTTTGAGTTTAGATTTTAGAAAATGGGAGGGTCAGGGATTTTGGTTAAGACAAATTGAAGGAAATTCCCATTTTATTGGGACTTGTTTTTTAAGATAGTTTCAATCCTTAAAAAAAATTGTTATATTAAAATTTATACTTTTTAATATAAAAGTCCATGTGGCTAGCATGACATGCTAAGTTAGTTAAGTGAGCATCACATTGGCCTCAAGTTAGACCAATTTTGGCAAGGGCTAAGATTTCAAAAATTGGAAAAATTGGGGGTTCAAAATCGCAAAAACAAAATTGAAAGACTAAAATCGTGGATGAGTGATTATAGAAATCAAAAGTGCAATTAAGCCTAAATTATTTATATGTAACAGCAACAAATAATTTAATTTTTTTATCTTTGGTCAAAAAAATTTTAAAAATTTTATCTTAAATGTTTTTTGTCTACATTTTTTTAATAAAATAAGCCAATGAAAATACTATAACATTTTACAAATTAATAAATAGTTTTCACAAGCCAAAAATCTCAACATCATAGAAAAGCCTCAGGATCACTAATTCTTCAGTCAGATATTCTCATTTCAACTCCAAGAATGTCCTTGACCATCTCATATGTCACAAAGGCAATGGCTATAGAAGGGACCACCTGAAATAAACAGAACAGCATTGCAATTGGATGATTACACTCACTCATAATATTAGAAATTAGAAAACAGTATATGCAAATCAGCAAATGGGCCAAATAGATCAACTGACCTTGACTGAATTAGGAACAAGGCCTTTGTATAATGCACCAAATCCCTCATACCGCACAGTTTTCCTAAATGCATCAACCATGCCAGTATACTCAGCTTTTCCCTTCCCATTACCAACAACAACAGAAGCAGCATCTTTCCAACCCACCATTTGCATCCTACGACGAATAACATCAAGAGGATATGCCACTGTCTGTCCAACAGTTCCAGCAGCAGCCCCACATGCAAGCCTTGTTGTCACACTTAGCTCGGAGTCTTTAGCTATTCCAAGTGGTTTATTTTTAATTAACCAGTCTTTGAGTGATTCATATACAGAAAAATTAAGACCCACATACGGTATCTGCAGACAACATATAGTATTCAAAAATAACAGAAATCGTGGTTAAATTTAATTAATTATAGTTTATTTACTTACAACTCCTATTACTGAAGGTACCCATCCTTTATACAATGCTCGAGGACCTTCTTCCAGAAAGACTGTTGAAAGAGCATGAAATATTCCTCTGTATTGACGAGGAGATCCTTCTGTCTACATAAAGAACATATATATCCACAAATTCTACTAAAACACTTGTAGACATAAATGAAAATTAATTAGGAAAGAAGAAAACCTGTACAGTTAACCGTCCTCGCACAAGGTCCATAGGGTAAGTTGCAGACATGGCAATGATTCCCGCACATGCCCCACCTCCAAGACGCAAAACAGGAGTGAGCTGAGCTTCTTCTGCAAAACAATGTTCGAAAAGCACGTTCATTATCATCAACAATTTGTATATATTTTGGTCCATGCACTGGATTGACTCAAACAATTTAATTTGGCCTTATCTATTAGCATAACTACATATAAAACTAGTTGAGAGAGTTTATTTACTCAGCTTATGATATGTCTCTTAGCAACTTATTTTCTTAAGCTCTTTGAGATAACTTATCAAAACAACTTATAGCTTATATAAAAACAAATTCACTCAATTTTATGTTTATTATAGAAATACATTATACATATAGGATAAACACTAATTAATTAAGCTATTTATAAGGGAGAAGTATTTCTATCGTACCATTTCCAGTTTGCCACTGGTAGAGGCTTAAAATACCCCTGCATTAGTATTTCAATTAGTATCAAGCAGTGAACAACTCACTAAAAAAAAGCAGGATAAGAATGAGAGTAACACTGAATCAAAAAATTTAACACAGATGAATGAAACAAGTGTGAGGAAATAAATGTGCAGAAGCATACTTGGACGCTTCCTCGTAGCTGAAGAACTTAACTGCTGAATTTGGGATGATACGAGCACAATTAGTACCGTTTCCTTTGAACATTCCTTTTAAACCCTCTGTTTTCCATATATGTTTTAAGCCTTGAATTGTTCCGTTGTATTTTATGGTACTGTGTGGATTTTGAACCTGCATTTTCAGAATGAAATGCGTCTTATTCACTGAACAGTAAGCAAAATAAGGAGCACAAAGTAGTAAATTAAAGTAACAATAAACTTAAACGGATTTTAACTACCTGCAGCAGAATCTTTAATCTTTCAAGAGGAGCTACAGCTGTTCGTGACCTATAAAATAAAGTAGATTTATGATGCTTGAATTTATCATAATATGAAAGATCAGAACCCATTACATGGCACCATCAGAGGAAGAAGAATTCCAGTAAGACACTTTTAACGACATGCTTTTAACAACTCTTCAAAACTTAGATTTATTTTTTTAAGAAAGTCGATATTTAAAAAAAAATAATAAAGTTTTTTTGGTGAAAATAAAATAATCAAGCCATTTTATAAGTAATTATCATAAATATGTATTTAGATTATGCTTTTAAAACTGGACATGAGATTGAACTTGTGAGACCTCTAAGTCGAGCTTCAACTAATACAATTATGGTTAAATTAGATGACTAATAAATAAATAAATAAAAATATTAAAAAAAAATCAATTCATACGATTCGACTCGACTCGATTCAATTAGCAATTCAAAGCATTTTGATTGTAGTCTAATCCGATTCTATACAATTCAACTAGACTTGCGGTCCATTACCAACCGCCAGACTAAATTAGTTTGCAGTTTACCATGCCATCTCACAACACTAAATTAGAATAACATATCACTAACATTTAAGGTTGCCAAAGAAATAGCTAAATTGTTACTTATAGCTAGCTTGTTTAGTAATGTCAACCACAAGTGCTAATAATTTTGGTAATATATATGCACAAATAGTCAACAGATGCAAAATCAATTTGAAGTGGCGTTTGAGCCAATCTATCCCTCATATGGATTTAAAACGTACTTTTGAGATTTCTCTAATAAATTTCTAAACAAACAATATTAACAAAAAGATACTAACAGTATTATATAATCAACACAATAGCTAGTTTTGACTTTCATTCAGCTAGTTTCAGTAAAAGTCAAAGTAATTTGCTTTACACATCAATTTTTTTTTATCACTTTTGGGATAACACATGCTATACAAAAAGAGTACGAAAATTTCACTTAGAGTGGTAAAAGCTTTTAGCTGCATAAAATATTGTTTTGTCTGTGTCCATTTGGATATGAAGCAAGTTGACGATGCATCACTACAGATTTTCGTCGATCACATATTGTTTAAATTATTTGACAATTAAATTGAATATTAATTAATAATAGCTTAGGAAAATTGATACGTGGCACATGGGAACGGGACACGGAATATATGGGGGTAAGAAGGAACTACTACAGAGTCCCAAAGAGGAAAAAAAACAGATTGAAATTGAAAAGGCCAATTAACAGCAAGAAAACAGAATAGCGATTCAATGATTTCGATCGAACATGCAAAATTAGCAAAGAACCTTTAATTTCATTGGAATGAAGAGATTAACAATTAACAAATGAAAATGAAGGCAGTAATTAAAAACTCACACTCCACCGGCGACTCCACCGGCAACAAGAGAGTTGCAGATACTGAGAAACGAATGAGTAGGAGGAGGTTTCGCACCTTCACCGGAAAGCTTTGTGGAGGAGATTGTAGACTCATCACCTGTCTTTCCGACTGCATCTTGATTCGACGCCATTGAAGCCGGAATCCTAACAATAATGTTAAGTAGCAAATTTCAACCGTTATATATATGGAATTTATTTGGATATCATATAATATAATAATAGAAGAGAGAAAAGGATTTAATCAACAAAAAAATAAGAAGAGGGAAAAGGAAAGTAAAAGTATTACATACTATATGCGCGCGCGGGTGCGTTAAGTCATTTAACGTGTGATCTGCGACTTCTGGCTTTGTTAATTTGGGAGGGAGTATCGTCAAGTAAAGAACAACCCACCCTTTGCCTTTGGGCTGTGTGAATTACTACCCATATATAGAATCCAATGTCACGCCTTCTTCTCCAGAGCTTATCTATTTTGGATAATTAAGTTTTTTTTTTGACCAATTTGGATAATTAAGTTGGAATTGGTAGCATTGAATTGCTCCTTTTTTACACGGGAAGCGGGAATGGGATACACATATCACGTTTTTTATTAAAAAGCTGATAATACTGTTTTTTAATATAATTTTAAACATAATACATGATAAACCTATATAATCAACATTCAACTTTATTTTTTTAATTCATAAAAATAAAATCAACTCTATTGGTTACGTACCATACCCACCAAGGTATATGTCAATTCATAGGACCACCACTCTAACAAGAATAAACCTTTTTCTTCCAACTAACTCATCATTCTGATTCTACTCTTCCCCAATAAGATGCACACAACTATAAATAAGAACTTTACTAAAATTTAAGTTTAAACTATGGCTAAACAAACTTATGCTACGACCAAAATCCAACAAATCCGCAATGAAAAGCAAGTTTGCGAGCCAGTGTGGGCAGGTCATTAAAGAAACGGGCGAGGCCCGAACCAATACACGAAATGGCACCGACATCGGTCCAAAGCCACTAAGGGCTATACAACAAAACCCAGCCCAATACAAATGGCCCAATGTCTATTTTCCTTAGTTAATACTAGTGCTGGACACACGCTCGCGTTGGTCGAGATCAGGCCTAAAATCACCAATCCAGCCTAAATTGTGGATTTACTTTTTTTTTGGTCAAGTTGTATTGATTACCATAAAAAAGGGCAAGGCCCCAACCAGAAACAACACAAATTGTGCCAAGTTGTCCCAATATGATCCATACAAGTCATGGTATCAAGAAGGAGCAACCAGAAAAAGAAAACAATGGTTCAAATAACAAACAGGCCCAACAAGAGCAGGCTAATAAAAACTGGCCCAGAAGAGGATCCGAAACAAAAACACCGCAACAAAAACTAAAACAGGGACAAAATCAAAGCAATAGCACCAACGAGCCCCAACCGCAAAGAAGAACCCTAAGCTTTGTCTAAAGAAACAAGTGGCAATTGAGGAACAATCAGCAAACGATCCTCAAACATGAACATAATAGAAGATCTCCCATGATTCATCACCCTCCCACTCAACCAAAGATGCTTCACAAATCACAAACAGCAACCCCAAAGGCTTCTGCAGATGAAATAATTTAAGAAGCATCGATGAATGATTTCATAAGTTAATATAATCTTCAACAATGGCTTGACGAAGAGAATCTGGAGGATGGCAGATCCAATTTGGAGGAAGAGATCCAATCGAAGCTAATCTAGCCACTTCATGCGCAACATTTTTCCTTCTCGACGAGTCCAGGTAAAACAACAATTGGTAATTGAAGAACTTAAATTATTAATGTCTTTAACTATACCAGAGATCTCACCAAATTGTTTTTTTCCCTTGCATGCATCCACAAGCATTTGATTATCAGATTCAAGGATAACAGAGTGAAGATTAAGAGACAAAGCCAAAGAAACCGCTTCTCTCATTCCTTGAGTTCTGCAGAAATGGCTGAAATTGCAAAAATTCTCTTATGGAAAGAAGTAAGTAATCCCCCTTTCTCATTACGACATACACTTCCAATGTAACCAACACCTCTCACTTTGTCAAATGCTGCATCCACATTAATTTTTACACAATTAACTTGGGGTGGTCTCCATTTACATGGAGTAGCCTGCATATTGGAGACAGTAGGATTAGCATTAACTCCACTAGAATTGTTTGTAGCATTGATGTATTCTGGTACCATAGCATTAATAGTAAAAAGAGCATCCAATGGATTAGGAGGCCTGTTATCAAAGATAGACTCATTTCTCCTTTTCCAAATTGTCCATAGAGTATATATCAACTTAGTGACACCATCAGGATTATCAACAAGAAAAGATTCACAGATGAGTATAAACCACTCATAGAAATTAGTCAAGCCAATTCTAGATGGGAAAGGGATAAATTGCAAGGCAAACCAAAGAGGACATGTCCAAGGACACAACAGAAAGAGATGCTCTATAGTTTCACTCTCCAAATTACAAATAGGGCACAAAGAAGTGTTGGAGATTCTTTTTTTGAACAAAGCTTCTTTGGTAGGAATAAGGTAGTGAATAAGTTTCCACATAAAATGCTTTAACTTTGTAGGTACATTAGCTTTCCAAATAAGATTCCAAATAACATCTGGGCAAGAAGAAGAACTAGAAGGCTTAGTAGCAGAGCTATTAGTTGAAATGATAGCTTTATATCCAGATTTCACTAAATACACACCATTCTTTGTAAGCGGCCACATAAACTGGTCAGAGCTAGAAGTCCAAGAAATTGGAGTTTTGAGAGCTTCAATAGCTGAAATAGGACTAAGATTTTCTCTGAGAAGATTAAAATCCCACTGGTTATTCGAACCAATTAATTCCCCCACAACTGATGCAGAAGCCGTAGGCTTAATATTGACTTTAGCCCCTGAAGCAAGCCAATTGTGCTCCTTCAAATTAACATTCATACCCGAGGCAATTGACCAACTTCCTTCTTTTAAAATTAGTTCTCTTCCATGAATCAAACTCCTCCAAACCCAAGAAGGTCTCCTACCTATAGAGGCCTGATCAAAGTTTTTATTTGGATAATAGATAGCCTTTAGAGTAGCAGCCCAGTAGGAGGAAGGATTATGAATCAGCCTCCAAGCCTGTTTGGAAAGGAGATCAGAGTTCATCTTTTTAAACTCTTTAAATCCAAGGCCTCCCACCTCTTTAGAAGAACATAGATCCTCATACTTCCTCCAATGAATACCCCTGCTTCTACTAGTTGATTGCCACCAAAACTTTGCCACAGCAGATGTCAAGGAACAACAGAAAGTCTTTGGCAACAACAAAATAGCCATAATATAGCTTGGGATGGCCTGAATTACAGACTTAATTAAGACTTCCTTGCCTGCAGAATTAAGAAGACTGCCTTTCCATCCTTCCATTTTCCCAGTAACCTTATCCCTTAACCACGCAAGACTTTGAATTTTTGAACCTCCCCATTGAGCAGGAATTCCAAGATAGATACCAAGATTCTCCCAAATAGGAATATTAGTTATCTTTGCTAATTCTTCTCTAGTTTTCTGATCCACTTTGCTTCCAAATATAATACCTGATTTAGAAAGATTTAACTTCTGACCAGAAGCTTTTGTAAATATATTTAGAATGTTGATAATCTGGAAAATATCAGCCTGATTGTCCCTAGCAAAGAGAATGGCATCATCTGCAAAAAACAAATGAGAGAGAGAAGGAGCAGTTTCTGCCAGCTTCAAGCCTTGCAACAAATTGGCTGAACATGCCTCAGATACAAGCTTAGACAACACATCAAAGACTAAAATGAAAAGGTAAGGAGAAAGAGGATCCCCTTGCCTCAAACCTCTATTAGGAACAACTTTCTTAGATGCAAAACCATTAACTTGATATTTATAAGAGACAGTAGAGACAAGAGTTAAAATAGATTTGACCCAAGACACAGAAAAACCATAAGCTAATAACACTTTACTGAGAAAATCCCAACTGACTCTGTCATAAGCTTTATTCATATCAAGCTTAATGGCTATACCTTTCCCACCTTTCCCTTGTTTACTTTTGAGAAAGTGAAATGCCTCATGGGCAATAATCAGATTATCTTGGATTAACCTACCACCCACAAAAGCACTTTGTTGGGGAGAAATGATATTAGACAACAAAGGTTTAAGTCTCCCAACAATTACTTTAGCAATAACCTTATAAATGAAAGAGCAACAGCTAATAGGCCTGAGGTCAGAGATAGATTCAGGGTGAGGGACTTTAGGAATGAGGGCTACATTAGTGAGGTTAATATCACTACCTAAAACACCAGAGATAAAAAATTGGCTGACCGAAGAGAAAACATCAGATTTGATAGAATCCCAATTCTTTTGAAAGAAAAGGCCATTAAGACCATCAGGACCAGATGCCTTGAAAGCACCTAACTCAAAAACAGCATCTTCTACCTCTTTAAAAATAACTGGGCTAGATAACTCAGCATTCATCTTATCATTGATACAATGAGGAACAACTTTTAAACACTGATCAACACAAGAAATAGTTTCCTCAGAGTATAAGTTGTTATAAAAGTTATAAACACCATTCATCACCTCAGATTGCCCTTCAAGCCAAACACCGTCACCCCCTTTAATTCTAAGAAGCTTGTTCCTATCCCTCCTTTGGATGGTAGAAGCATGGAAAAACTTGGTATTCTTATCCCCATAGTTGAGCCATTTAATTCTAGATCTCTGCCCCCAGTAGTTTTCTTCTTGCTTCCAAAGATTATCAATGTTGCTTCTAATCTGAGATATATTCTGCCAGTCAATAGAGCTACTAGTAGCATTAAGAGCCCTTTGAAGAGACCCCTTAAGAACTAGTATTTCTTTCGCAGCATTTTTGAAAGTACTAGTGTGCCAAGCTTGAAGACTCCTTTGGCAATTTTTAACCTTTTTTGACCAAGAATTCCATGGATCAGAATTAGAATTATCCTGCCAAGCAGAGGAAACTACCTCCCTGCACTCTGGATGCTCATCCCAGAAGGTCTCATACCTGAAAGAATGCCCACTAGAGATAGGGTTTAGGTTTGACAATAATTGGTGAATGATCCGAATTAATGATAAGGTAGGGTAATAGCTAAAGCGTGAGGGAAATTATCTCTCCAGGCCCAATTAGCAAGAACCCTATCAATCTTTTGTCTAGTAATAGCACCATCCCTAGGATTGCTTATCCAAGTAAATCTACACCCTTGAAGCTCAAAGTCCATCAAATCAGAATCACTTAAAAATTCTTTAAAGAGCCTCATTCTAATAGGTTCTACTGCCCTAGAACCATCTTTATCAACATCAGATGTCATTTCATTAAAATATCCCAAGCAACACCAAGCACCACCATTCCTAGGCTTTAGACTTTCTAACTTGGCCCAAAGACCCCTTCTAGCAGCAAACGTTGGATTTCCATAAACAAAGGTAACTTCAAAGAAAAAACCAGACCTCTTTTCTCTAGCTATGGCATGGATAAAATTAGAACAAGAACTTACAATTTGAATAGTGTAATAGTCATTCCAGTATAAACAAATTCCTCCTGATGTTCCTATAGATTCCACACAATAAGAATGTTGGAATTTGAACTTCCTTCTAACACGCTCTACTCTTTCCTTATGAGCTCTAGTTTCCATAAGGAAAAGCATGGCCGGCTTATGATCCTTGACAAGCTCAACTAGCTCTCTATTTGTCGAGGACGCCGCCAATCCCCGACAATTCCAACTAACACAAGTCATTTAACGTTTGGGGGCATGGAAAGACCCGCCTCCTCAGTGATTTCAGATGTTTCTAGAATTATGTTGCCATCAATAACAGCCACAACTCTAGCTTTCTTTGTCACATTTTCAATCATATCCCATTCTCCACTTTCAGAAATGCTCAATACTTCTCTGTTTCTTTTCAAATTAAGACCCTTAGCAAGTTCAGCACTTAACACTTCCTCCACCACACTTGGAATAGATTTAGATGTTGCATCATCAGCATCAATATCATCAGGAGGAAACACAACATAGTATGGGGGAGGGGTATTAAATTTAGGAAGACTATACTCCCTGGTTGAAAGCTTTTTTATAACTTTTGTAATGTTCATTTGAGGTAAATTCAAGTCAACTTGCTGGGGAATACCTGTATGAACATTTCCACTAGTTATACTGTCATGTTGATGCTGACTGCTATTGCTGTTGTCTTCTGCAGGAACTTTGTTAACATTAACCGGATGAGATCCACTAGCTGGTGAATCATCATTAGCCATACTATCATGTTGATGCTGACTGCTATTGCTGTTGTCTTCTGGAGGAACTTTGTTAACATTAACCGGATGAGATCCACTGCTAGAACCAGCTTCTGTTTGAGGATGAGCATGATTCTGATTCTGATAATTATCCTTGATCCTGGATGCATCACCATAGGGAAAATTCTGAGCCACTTTAGGTTTTGAAGCATTTAGAAAAGGTCCATATTTTGGAAGACATTTGTTATCTGCTGCCATAACCACCTCATTAGCACAGTTTTTTTGTTCATGACCAAATTTTCCACACCTAAAACATATTCCTTGAAGCCTCTCATATTTGAAATGTACCCAAACCTTTTTATTATCAGGTTTTTGAAGCCAAGTACCTGACCAAACCGGTTTAAACACATCCACAACAACTCTTGCTCTAAGATAATACTTAGCAACATTACCAGTTTTAAGAGGGTCATTAACTTCCAAAACTTGACCTACCCTGTTCAGAATAATGGGAGCATTCTGAGGATTGATATCTTCTCTTGGTAATCCATGAACTTGAACCCAGAAAGGTGCTCTAGAGAAGTCTATTTTGTCAAAAGCTAATCCTTCCCCCCATCTTTGCAGGTTTAACAGATGATTCATGACAAACCAAGGAGCTTTATCAAGCACTTCCTTAGCAGCTTTCACTGAAGGAAATGTAAACAAATATTTATTATCTGTCATTTCTGTAATATACAGACCTTTGTATCCATCCCATGTTTTAAACATTATATTCTTCACCACTTTCCTATTCAAAACCTTATCTGAGATAACTTGACCAACTAAAGCTCTTAAAGCATATTCTACGCTGCTTTTTGTCTCTGGAAACAGGTTTTCACGAACAGGATCCCTCTCATCTTCAGGGATATTGTTATGATCATTGATAACAGGTGGAAAATCGGCCATTTTCACTTGCCGTGAACAAGATGATGCTCTTTAGCTCTTACTTTTTGCACTTTTGCTCTTACTATTGCTCTTTTGCTCTTTTATTTTTTGCACTTTTGCTCTTTTTTTGCTCTTTTGCTCTTTTCTTAAAACTAGAAAACTGGATGAAGAAGTACTAGTGAAAGAAAAAACTGTATTGTAGTTAAATACTACAACAACAAAATCTATCAGGTATTAACTAAAGAAAGGTTAATAGTTACAAGAAGATAAGAATAAACGAAGAAGAAGACAAATAGTTAATAGAAGAAGAAACTGAAAGACTATAACATAATCTATCAGGTATTAACTAAAGAAAAGTTATCACTCCACTATTAAGTAGACAACGCACAATTCTCCAATGCATATCCATACCAAGTAGCCATGTAACCAGCGGTCAATAACCAACGGTCAATAACCAACGCTTAATAACTAAACCAAAAGCTTCTCAGCACCGAACCCTAGCGGACAGCTCCCTAGGACCAACTTAATAATGATTAATAATTAAATTGTGGATTTACTTATCATTCCCAATTTCGTCCATTTGAGCCTTCCGATTGTGCGGGTTCAAATTGGGTTGGTTGTGGATAGGTTCAGTCCAATTTAAACGGTTTGGGTAATGTTGGGCCCATATTGTTTTTGGCCAAATTCTGTGATTGTTTATACATATATTTTTTAATAGAAAAAGCTCCTGTTAAAGAAAAGGTTTTCTAGTCAATTTTTTAGCTTTTTTTTACACAAGATATATCGGTGTTGCGTCCAAAGATTTTAAATATTAATGGTGTGAACGTGTCCGTGTCCATAATTCATATATCAAAACTAGTTTGATATTGGTGATTCACTAACTTCCTTCTTCCTACGAGTTCATTACACACTATCAACATAGCACGACACTCTCATTGACTCGACTCGAGCACATCACACCAGGAACGCCACACTAACGTTAATGACTGAGTCGTTCTTCTCATTTCTTCTCTTAAAGTATTTTTGTGAACATTGCTTACTTTGTAGCACACCCAACAACCCCACTATCACAAGAATGAGATGGGAATTTGGATTTTAAAGAGAAATCTGGTAAAACCCAATTCTAAAGAGCGAAAATTCCAAAAATTAGATTGGAATCCGTGCAAATGGCAACATGTTTTTTCATATAAACCTTAATTCTCGAGAGATTTCAATGATTAGAATAGAATCAGTTAGCAAATTAGAGTATATGTGAAAGTAAAAATAAAATGAGAGTATATGTAAAAATAAAAATAAGAATCTGTTTGCAAATGGTAATATGTTTCTTCATTGAGTCACAAGGCCACTATGACTAAAGATTAGAGAACAACTCCTCCTCCTAACAAACTTAAAATCGTAAAATGAAAACATCACATACTCATAACATGACTAGAAATATGCTACTATTGCATATGCTACAACATAATGGTGTAACAGATATACTTGGCCCAGTTTTCGTCATTCCATTTTGTCACATACGATGGTGCCACTTAAAAGAGAACAACATGTTTCAAGAAGATAGTTCAGTTAGTAAATTAAGAGACATAAAAGAGTTGCAAGAAGTAAGTCAGAGTTCAAATTCTAGAAACTAATATTTTTTCCGCTCCAAATTAGTTACTAACCAGTAACATTTGGTTATAAAAAAGACCACAGCAGTCACTCGCAATTGGCTGAGAGGGATTAATGATGTTGAAATCAGTAATTAAAAAGGTTTATGTTTATCTCTTGAGTGAGTCTGACTTATGCTACTAAGCTAGTAGCTTAGTAATAGTTACTAAAGGGTTATAGTAGTAATTTACTAAATTAAATAAATTAATAAATGTTCCTTTTTTTAGGGATTATTAAAACAAAAGCATTTATTGATCCACGCCATTGAAGCACGCCATTGATCATGTCTCGTTATGATGTTGATGAACATGAGACTAAAATCAGTTTTTCATCGTTATGATGTTGATTAACGGACTAACCGAAGTTATGTTATATCCTGGCTAGAAACTCACTAACCAAAGTTATGTTATTCCCTGGCTAGAATTGGACTAATCAAAGATATGTTATTTCCTGTCTAGAATTCCTCTAACCGAAGTTATGTTATCTTTTGGTTAGAAATGTACTAACCAAAGTTATGTTATTTCCTGGCTAGAATTCCACTAACCGAAGTTATGTTATTCACTTGTTAATGTCTATTAACAAATGTTCCGTACTTATGTGGTCTTTTTTTGTTTTTTTTGTTGCAGTACAGGGTTGTCATCAGCATGAAAATATTATTGATTGCTTTTTATTTTATTTGAATAATTTATTTGCATTGTGAGATGTACATGATTTTGTGAGAGATACTCATATGTAAGGTGGCTATATTTTTTGGTTAGTACAATTCTAACCAAAGGATAACATAACTTCGGTTAGAGGAATTCTAGACAGGGAATAACATATCTTTGGTTAGTCCAATTCTAGCCAGGGAATAACATAACTTTGGTTAGTGGGTTTCTAGCCAGGATATAACATAACTTCGATTAGTCCAATTCTAGCCATGAAATAGCATAACTTCGGTTACTATAGTTCTAGCCAGGGAAAAACATAACTTCGGTTAGTCCTATTGTAGCCAGGAAATAAGATAACTTCGGTTAGTACGATCTAACTAAATAAAAATATGACTTACGCACAAGTAACGATGAAAAACTGATTTTAGTCCCATGTTCATCAACATCATAACGAGACATGATCAATGGCGTGCTTCAATGGCGTGGATCAACGGAGTCCGTTTTTTAAACACCCGTGGGCGTCTTATTTTTTGGCGTGGGTGCGTATTTTAGGCTTCTTTTGCGTGAAAAAATAAAGAAAGATATATGTAACATGAAGAAAAAGAAGAAGAAGAAGAAAAAGAAGAAAAATAACAGATGAAAATAACGTGACAGATAAAATTGTGAGAGTGTGAGAGAGAAGATAGTGGAAGAGAAAATCAAGGAGTAAATAAATGCTTTTGTTTTAATAATCCCTAAAAAAAGGAACATTTATTAATTTATTTAATTTAATTAAAACCACAAAAAATGGATGTGACACAATTACCTCTATTAAAAACTAGCCATTAGATTGAATTTCATTAAAATTTTGTCAATCCAATGACTAGTAACGATTTAGTAACTATTACTAAGCAAGCAAATGGCTTAGTATCATAAGCCATATCCCTCTTGAGTATAGCATTAAAAAAGTATATTTGACTAATATTTAGCTAACAATCAGCATAAATATGAATAGCATTTGAAAAATGGAAATAATATATGGATTTTACGGACCATACATGGTGGGACGTGATAAATAACTTTTCTGGTCAGAAGTCATAACTAACTTGTTGGATTCTTCACCAACCATAAGAAAAGCTAGCAGTGATCAAACGTCACCCACCCTCTCTTTTGTATCTCTCAATCAAATCAAAACCCTCCTAGTATTTTGCAAAAAAGACAATCCAGTAGTATTTCATTTCTACTCCAGTTAACTCAAAACAGCATATATATGGAGAAACTACTCCCAGAAGAAAAGAAGAACCAATTTTCAAAGTCATCATCAGCTCGTTACAATAACAGTACTCTTTGGGACTGTGGAAGCACACTTTATGATTCGTTCGAGTTCAACTCTTTCAAACGCCAACTCGACTCAGCTATATCTAATTCCCAATCCCACATCCAAAGAACACTTTCAATGTCTCATTTACCAGAGCAGCAACAACAAGCTTCTTCAGCAAAGAAGCCCTCCTACAAGTTCTCTCGTCGCTCCTTTCAGAAATTCCTTCGCTCTGTTTTCAAGTCCAGCAGCAATAAATCCAACGTTTCGAGCTCAACTACCAGCGCTAGTGGTTTCCAAGTTGCAGAGAAATGCTCCAAAGAGCGTTTCTATGTGGTTTATGATAAGTCTGGTTCGGTTCTCTCTACCATACCAGAAGGTGATCAAGAATTTGAGATACCTTCTCTTTCGCGGGAGATATCTTCTTTGATCAAAAGGTCTGCTTCGAAGCGGTTCACCACCACTGCAATCCATGTTTGTTAATTAGTGACCATTAAGTGTTGCTGCTCCTTAGCTAACTTTATGTGAATTAGTGTGTACTGTGTACAAGATTTCTATTATTCTATACCAGTAGTACTTCTTTCTATGGTTTTCTTAGAACGTGGTTTAGGCCTAAATCAACTTCACAAAACCGGCTTATAAGGTGAGGATTGCCCTTTAATTATATACTTTTATGAGACCATATCTCTAATCAACATGGGACTTGAGTTTCTCGTAATAGGTTTGCCATGCTATGTTTGATTTTTGTTAAGTTAGTGTTTCAAATTTTGAATCATATTTCATGTAGGAATCGGCAACTTCAGGGAATATGTGACATTGAATACAATTAAGTTGGCATGAACTGCGTGACTCTGTTCTCATGGTCCACATCATTTAAGAGTTCCATAGTTATTTTGTTGTGTGGCTAGAATCTACGTAGTAGAGAATATCTTAAAGAAGCACTAACTTTGTGCTAAAAATATGTATGGACATTTTGCCATTTTTTTCTTTTAAAAGTAGTCCAAGCAAGGTTGTCAAACTCAAGAGTCTATGTAAACTCGTGGAACATAGATAGACTCGACACGAAGACTCAACTCGTAAACTTGTAAGAGTCTACCTACTACCAAAGAAACCTATAAATGAAATACATACATGATATAATAAAAGTTAGCACAACAATAATTTAACATTTCAACTCCACAACAAAGCAAAGTAGCAAACATGATATTAAAGTGTGTTAGTGCATTATTACTAGATAAGATCATACTACATTAATGACAAAATCATACATAAATTCATAAAAACACAAGTTCTTAAAATGAAAAAAATTCAAAAAACAAAAGTTAATTTGACCCAACACTCATAATGTTTAGTTAAATACTTTATTGGGTAGTTGAATAAAACAAAATAAAAATACTATTGAAAATGTAAAAGTAACTTTAAAAATCCAATATATACTACAGAAAATAGGTAATTCGACTTAAGTAGCAACCAATATTGACCAATAATTACATTTAAGGCCTAATCAAATGTAAATTTGTAGACTCGTAAACTCGCAGTAAAATCGAGAGTTTACCGATTCTATCAGAGTCTACTTAAACTCGTACGAGTTTACGAAAAAGAGAGTTTACCTGCTAATTGGCTCATTTTTGTGATCTAGACTCGTAAACTCGTAAGAGTTGACTCGAGAGTTTAACAACCATGAGTCCAAAGAACATTTTGAATTGGTATTTCCTCATTCCTATAACAACTAACTATTAACATTTACCTATAAAAAGTTGAACTAACATTATGGTTTTATTAATATAGAGGTTTGGCATGAATTGTTGTTGTTTGACAACCCTTATTTTAGTTTGATGGATTGCCACCCGGTGTTAAGCATTCGTATTCCATCATTTCAATTAGAGATATTTGTGAATAAATTGTTAATCATAATTTGTGAGTCATCATCAAAACCACCTGAGGTATATTAAGTAGTCAATTGCCATGGTTCTAACAATTATTACTTAACATAGATTTATTGGGGTTGAGGAGTAAAAAATTTTAAAATAACAAAGGAACAAAATCGTTAAAAGAGTGTAGAAGTACCAAAATAAGATCTTAACGAAATGTAGTGTGTGTTTGGTTTAGGTGATGAGAATTGAGTTTGGCAAAATTGAGAGGTTGCAAACGTGCAACCAAACAAGAGGGAAGTGCTTCTATGGATATAAACGCACGTTGAGAGGTTGCAAACGTGCAACCAAACATACACGTAGGCTCTACAAACTAAGTTAAATTTTAGAAATACAATTTTCTTATACCATACAAAATCTCACTTCTTTCATTTTCAATGAAAATTAAATGTGAGTTTGGAAGAATGATATACAGATTAGCATAAGTATTATGAGAGCTTATGAAAATAGTTTATGACTTCTATATAAGCTATTTTCAGCTTAATTCAATAAGCTCAACTTACCACTTATTTGAAAACAATTTAACCACATTAACTATCTCTTTATTGAATACAAAAATAACATACACATAAATGATTATATGATAATGACTTATTCAATAAACACTTAAGTTGCTTACCCATTATAAATAGGATATATTAGTTTTTGACAGTTTTTGACAAAGATAAAAGCGATCGGTATTATTTTCATCCAAGTCATTAGTGATTAGGGTTGAGTTAGTAGTTATCGTCAAAAAAGGATTGAGTTAGTAGTGAAGAGTTTTTTTTTATCAAGTGTTAGTGGTGAAGAGTTTTTTTACGTGTATCCACCAGCTTTTCTAGCGACTAATCTACGCTCAGAAACCTGACTGACCACTCCGTTTTTGAAACCTTGAGATCCGAACTCAATTACTATTAGTGAAATTGACGAAAGAATGTGAGAATTCAAATTTGAATGTTCTCTATTTTTATTGAATGAGATTGTGTTTACAAAAAGTTACAAATGGTGGTTATATAGAATTCTTAACTAACATCTAACTAGTAATTAACAAACATAATAACCAACTCGGTTAGGAATAACAAACAATGATGCTAAACTAACTAGGCTTAATTACAGTTTTGCCCCCCTATTATAACCAACTCACGATTTTAGTGTCCCAACTTTTTTTTTCACGATTTTGGTCCCCCTATTTTCCAAATTTCTAAAATCAAAGTCCCTCTCTAATTTGGTCAAAATTGAATCTGATGTGGCACTCAATTAACTGATGTGGCAAGCCACATTGGACTGCCACAAGGCATTTTTAATTTTAAAAATATTATTTTAATCTTTAGTAAATTAAATATATTTATTCCAATCATCAGCTTCATCTTCTTCTTCCTCTCTCTCGCATCCCCTCATCACTTCCTGTTTCTCTCTCCTCGCATGACGCTCTCTCCCCATTGCGTCGTTGTCTCTCATTCTCGCATCAAACTTAGTCTCTCTCTCTCTCTCATTCTCGCATCACCTTCAATGCTAAGGCAGAGGAGGGAATTGATTGTGTGGTGGTCATAGATTTGGACCTCGCGATTTTACAGGCTATGGCAGAGGAGGGAGTGGGAATTTTGGAAATTTGGGGATTTTGGGCGTTTAAGAATTTTGGGAATTTTACTGGTTGGTGTTGTTGTTAGTAAAATTGATGAGCAGCTTCAACTTGTCAAATCCAAATTTCCATTTTGATTCCACCACCATTACCCAAATTCAACTTGTCAAATCCCTAATTTGCATCTAAACCATTCATAATTTGTCTAGGTTGCAACTACACAACGGTGAAAGGAAAGGAAAGGGAAGGGAAGAAGGAGAAGAGAGTTGATGTTGGTTTGGTTGGTGTTGCGTTCGTACATGGCAACCCCCGAACCCAGTAGCGCCAAGCCTGTCTTCAAAGGGAGGCTCCCCTCTTCCGTTTCCTCTCTCGATCCCTTAGGCGATGATGAATTTTATTATATATTTTTGTTATTTTTTTGTTTTTATATTTTACTAATAATTTAAGTTATTTTAAATTCCAACTTGGCATGCCTATGCGTCCTTTCATGTTGGTTAAGTGACTGACAACTCAGCAACAAGTTTGACCAAATTAGAGAGGGACTTTGATTTTAGAAATTTGGAAAATTGGGGGACCAAAATCGTGAAAAAAAAGTTGGCGGACTAAAATCGTGAATTGATTATAATAGGGAGACCAAAACTGTAATTAAGCCAACTAACTATTATCCAATAGTTACCGCTCGAACCAACCATTATTATAGAATTAGAGGGGAAGAGTTTATGTATGTATTTGTATAATATTATAGACTTATGGGTTCCAAAGTCGTTCTTACTAAAAATGCATTATATTTTAATTTGTCATTTTCTAAATTCTAATTATTTTTTATAAAATATTTTAAAAAGTTACAAGATATTAATTTAAGTTTTTGAATAAAATAAGACAGCAGCACTATAGATGGGCATTAGGATTTAGGAGTGAGCTGAAACACCCAAACGGTTAAACCCTTGAAACAGAATTTTAGGTTAGCGCTGCAGAGAGAGAGAGAGAGTGAATGGCGAAGGAATTGTTGAGCCTTGATAATGGCACAACTTGTTCATCCTGGAACTACTCTGGCTTGAGACTCGCTGCCGGTTCCACCGATGGCACGCTTTCAATCTTCGATTTCCACGACCCACCTTCTTCTTCCTCCCTCCGTTCTACTTTCAAATCAAAGGTTCCATATTTTCATACTTGTTTTGTAGCCCTATTAGTGAATTAAATATTCATTTCCATTTTTATTATTGTTAGTGAGTGCATTGAATAATACTGTGAAGGTTCATGAAGGAAACATCGTGAAGATAGTTTGGGTTCCACCTGAGTATGGTGATGCAGTTGCGTGTATTTCAGTTGATGGAATTGTTTCATTGTTGGAAGAAGTTGTGAAAGGTATCGTTGACGAAAGCTGAGAATTGTGCTTCTTAAAAATGTGCTTCTTATTTACTTATTTTGTTTACAATTTTGTTTTTGTAGATTCGCAGTCCCTTCAATGGAAGATTTGCAAAACCTTTGGAAGCAGTTCAAGCAAAGTCCTTGATGTTCAATTTGGAATCTCTCAGACTCGTTTGAAAATGGTTTGTTTCATAGCTACTAAACATAATATTTATTTTTGAACAATATATATTTTTGCAAAAAATCTCAATTTGAAATTGTTATCAGATATTCTAGTTATCAGTTTGCCTGGTGCAATTTCACATTTTAATCGATCACGCTTTTCACCTGAAATCCTGTAAGAATGTGCTAACATAATATACTATTCTTTTAATCTTAGTTACTGTTTTATGTACATTAAAGGTTACTGCATATTCAGATGGTCATGTGAGAGTTTTTGAGCTCTTAGATCCCTTGGAACTGAGAAACTGGCAGCTTCAGGTAAAATTAGCTTCTCCTACTTCTCTCTGAGTCATGATATGTGACACTTAATATTCTTCTTACAAAAAACCAATATACTATACATTTATTTTGTTCATTCTTTGTAGGCTGAATTTCAAAATGTTATTGAATCAGTGTCTTCATTTGGAAAGGCTGTGTGCCTCTCTGCATCTATATCTTTGAATCCACAAAAGGGTGGAGGCCAGGAATCTAGTTTCCTCCTAGGTTTCAATTCAAATACACCAGAACTTAATTCTTCCAAGGTAACTCTGATATGAAGTTTTTTTTGTCATTTCTTTTAGATTTCCGTTACATTATCTTGAATTTTCCATGGTATGGCTGTTGTATTCTAGAGTTGTCTATCAATATCTGTTGAGTCTGAACTGTGGAATGTGTATAGCCTTGCAAATGTTACAGACAGTCTGAGACAATAGGGGATATTTCAGTGTTTCAACACCTGCAAAAAGTTCTCCACATCTTTGTCCTATTGGATTTGGGGGATTTTACATCTTTGGCTCACGATAATTGTTGTGCAGGTATGGGAATTTGACCAGGTTCATCAAAGATGGCTTCCAGTGGCAGAATTGGCACTGCCTGAGGACAAGGGTGATCAGGTTTATGCTGTTGCATGGGCACCAAATATTGGCAGGTAAATTTTTGCAATTTTTTTGAAACATGTCAATCATTTGTATTAGTCCAACTTCCTCGTATAGCACGACTAGCATAAAAATGGTGGACTGCTTTGACAGGCATGATTTCATGTCAGTCAAGCACCATGAGGAAGTATGTACATGGGTTGTGACCAAGTCTACTTGTATTTTCCTCTGTAGTCAATGAAATATGATTATTTGCTGGTACAATTTTCTTGTAGACCATATGAGGTCATAGCGGTTGCAACTCACAAGGGACTTGCAATTTGGCACCTTGGATTGGACCCTGATCATGATGGGAGGCTTCCAGTGGAGAGAGTTGCGCTGCTGTCTGGTCATGAAGGGGAGGTATAATTATAATTATCGCATTACATTTGACTCTATTTTTGTATATTTATGTCAGACATTTTGTAGATGCTTGAACTTGGTTTTTTTGTGGATCATATGACAGGGCGTAGCTTACTGGGTGTTTTCTGTTAAATGTTGTTTAGGTGTGGCAAATGGAGTGGGATATGAGTGGAATGACGTTGGCTACTACAGGTCAGGATGGAATGGCCCGAATATGGCAGTCTAACCTCAATGGGGTTTGGCACCAGCAGGCTGCGTTTGAACCCACTTCTTAGCAACTTGACTTCTGTCACGTGTGGCAGATGTATGTTGAAATGAATCTCTTAAGTATTTTGGGCACTGGAGAGATGTTTAAAAGATCTCAGTCTGCTTTTCTAGTGCTATCTGGTTTTTAAACCTCATTGAAATTGTTGTAAGTAGTAAGCTGGCACGGGTATTCCTCTCTACCCAGTATTAATTATTGAATAGGATGGTGTATTTGGATGTAGGCAAGGGGGACAATATTTGCGTGTTACATGAAACTTTCAATGGCCGTCTGTGATTGTCTTCTAAGTTCTAATGGTACGCTTCACCTTTATGAAGTGAAACCAGTTTTTATAATCAAGTTTGTTTCGAGTGTTAGAATGGTATGGTTGGCTATAAACTTTTTTTATTCGGACTATTGTTGGCTATCTAAAGAGTGCCTCAATACTTTTAACAAACGACTAATCTCACCTAATATTCTTCTTGCAACACCTGAACATAGCCCCTTGTCATCGGTGTGCATCCAGCTCTTAACTACCATGTTTGCCTTTGAATTCTTGACTGACATGGCCCCATTGAAGAACTATTTCAATTATTCTATTTTCTAGAGTTGTCAAAGTCAGTCTTGGATGATGTGATGACCCATTTAGCCCAAGATCGTATGTGGGTTGGGTTACATCAATTTAACTCCCGAATGGTCTTGGCCTAAATGGGTCACTACAACCCAAATTTACAGCCGTGCTATTATCAATTGTATTCTTTTTTTCTTACTAACTATTGTCAACCGTATTGAATCTTATCGGTATCATGCTAATGTATTATTTTCAATTAATTTTTCTCCGCCAATCATGATTTATAAGGCAAGTCTAAGCTTTCCCGCAAAAATAAAAGTCAACTCTAAGCCATGCATGGCTTCTGGAAGTAGAATTTATTTGGTTGTAAAAAAAAAGAATTTATTTGGAAGGACCATCGAGAAGTAATGAAGGGGCATAGAGATGCGAAGGGGAGCTAGTTTTTTTTTCTTAAAAAGTTTAGACGAGTTACATATCGGAGTTTTCTAGGATGGAAAAAAAGTTGAAGGTTCTTTAAACAATTATAGAAGACTCACATATTATCAATCAACAAAGTCATCACATCGACCTTATGTAATGAGTTGAATCTCTATCAACTGGGCTAATATTTGTTGTCACAAGTTTGCTTTCTCAGTATCACACGTTGACGTAAGTTACGCATGTGTACATTATTTATATAAGTATAATATATTATATTATTTTTATTATATAATATTCAATACCAAAACAAATTTCTTTTTTTGTTTTTTTTGATAAGCAAATTTCTTTTTTTGTTGACGTATAACAAGGATAAAATAAAACAAGCTTCTACAATTAGATTTGCCAGCCATTCAACCAAATTAAAAGCATCACTTATCACTTATGTATAGTCAACGGCGGTGGCGTACCCTTTTTATTAATATATATTTAAGGGTTGGTGACCCTAGTACTCCATTTTATTAATATATTTTTTTGCTTATAAACTAGTGGCAATACTCGGTTTTTTTCGGGTAAACTCGGGTATCCAATCCACGGACAGTAGTGACTAATCCCTCACTCATTGTAGGTGTCTCGAGGGGGCAGGACAGCTGACTCAGAGTTTTAACACTGCTCCGTACCCAATGCGGGGATCGAACCCCCGACCCTTGGTTAAGGGAGGTTCAGCCCCAACCGCTCTGGCTGCGCAAGACTCGGTTAGTATAACACTTGTTGTCCAATTCAATAATTAATTTCGTTATGAACCGAAAGCACAATTACTATTACTTTAATAACTCCAGATTAATTCAATTGAATCCGGATCCTCTTCACCTCTGGTTTTTCTAAAAATTGTAAATTTCACATTACACATACATATTTATACACATGGTTTTCTTTGGTTATAGTGAGTTACATTTTTTAGCTGCACTATGTACACTTTTTTTTTCTAACTGCAAAATTGCAATCCCAAAGGGAAGTATTCATCTAATAGTCAAACTCATAATTTTATGAAGTGTTGGAAAGTTCACTGGCTTTGAACAATAAAATTTTTAGTTGTTGTTTGGAATTGGATAATAATATTAAGTAGGTATAACTGGCCTGTATAATTGCATTTTATAATCACATGGTCTTTATTTAATGACAAAATGTGTTAGATACACCTAAATTAAATTAATTAAAAAAGCAACACACACAAGTAGATCCAAAAAATTGGAAATCTTAAAAATTGTCCATATGATATATATATATATGATGGAAATGGTGGAATATTAAAAGTAAAACAAAGGAGGCAAGTTGTTGAGCCTGGCCTATTCCTCAGACTAGAAGTAGAAGGTATATATGTATCATGTATGCATATTTTAACTGACCCGACGACCAAAGCTGTATACATATATATATATATATATATATATATATATATATATATATATATATATATATATATATATATATATGTTTTCTGCACAAACTATCTTCCTGAGACTTAGTACTGCCCCCCTCCTTCAGTATTTCTATAACCAGATAAATATGGATCATGAGAGTCACCAAAATAAGGCAAGGATCTCTCAAAGTAGTACAAGTACAACTTCTGAAGGTATTTTCATCTCATCCACCATATTTTTCTATATCTTTACTGACCTTAATTTCAATTGTTATCCATTTGTATCTCTTCATCTCTTTAATAAAAAGTATTAATTATACTATAATGGGTGCAGAAGTGAGCAGTAATGAGTGGGAATTCATAGAGATGAGCGAGCAAGAGGAGGATCTCATTTACAGAATGTATGGCTTAGTCGGAGATAGGTAAGCAACACATGCATGTTGTTTGTGTAGCTAGAACATTTTGATTGATCATTTAATTGCACATACTAGTACAATTAATATTAGCCACAATTGTGTTGTATACGTAATTTATAGTATAAATTAATACTCGTACGCTGCAACAGGTGGGATTTGATAGCAGGTCGTATCCCAGGTCGTAAAGCAGAAGAAATAGAGAGATTCTGGATCATGAGACACGGTGATGCATTTTCTAGCAGGAGAAGCGAACGTAAAGCAAAAGCGTAAAGGCTACCACAGATAGATAGATATATATAGTTCAGTTTTCTTTCATTTCATGTGAATACTTTGTTTATGTAACCATTAGGTGGTTTGCTTTTGGCTGAAGAATTAATACTTTGTTTCATCAGTTCCTTTGCTTGATTTTAATGATATATATGTATTGGATATTAGTTAGTTTAGCATCATTGTTTGTTATTTCTAACCGAGTTGGTTTAGGAATTCTAGCCGTTAATTAGTTAGGAATTCTATATAACCACCATTTATAATCTTCTGCAAACACAATCTCATTCAATAGAAATAGACCTGATTCCCTCACTAATGGTCATTTGCGAGGGACTTAGCGAGGGACTGGTTCCCTCGCTAATTCCCTCCTCGCAAATGGGATTAGCGAGGGAAGTTGGATCCCTCGCTAATTAGCGAGGGACTATGCCGTCGCTAGTTCCCTCGCTAATGACTGCAGCTTTTCAGGTGATGGGACTCAGTTGCAGGGGTTGGTAAATGCGCAGGAATTAGCGACGGATTTTGCCCTCGCTAATTCCCTCGCTAATTCCCTCGCTAATTCCCTCGCTAATGACTGCAGTTTTCAAAAAAAAATGACACGTGTCCAGTGCTGAATGGCTTGTTTTTTTTATATATATTAATTAATGAATATTATATTATATTATTAATTTTGTGGTGATGTGTGGTGGTGGTGGTGGTGGCGTGGTGGTGGTGTGGTGGTGGTGGTGGCGTGGTGGTGGTGATGGGTGGTTTAGAGTAGAGAGAAGGAGAAGAGTAAGGGAGAAAGAAAGAGAGAGAGAGAGAGAGAGAGAGAGAGAGAGAGAGAGAGAGAGAGAGAGAGAGAGAGAAGAGTGAGAGTGGTGGTGGTGGGGTGGTGGGTTGGTGGGTTGGTGGTGGTGAAGAGTAAGAGAGAGTGAGTGAGAGTGGTAGGAGGTATGTGGTGGTGGTGGTGTTGGAAGAGTGAAGAGAGAAGAAGAGTGTGAGAGGAGGTGGTGATGATGGTGGTGGTGGTGGTGTTGGAAGAGTGAAGAGAGAAGAAGGATGTGAGAGGAAGTGGAAGGGGGAAGAGGAAGGGAAGAGGAATGGTGAAGAGTGAGTGAGTGAGTGAGTGAGAAAGAAGAGTGAGGGTGTAAACGGATATATAGGAAAAAAAAAAATTTGCGAGGGAATTAGCGAGGGAACTGTCTCATCATCTGAAAAGTTAACGTTAGCGAGGGAATTAGCGAGGGAACTGTCCCTCGCTAATTTCTGCACCTTTACCAACCCCTGCGCTGAGTCCCATCATCTGAAAAAGCAAAATTTAGCGAGGGAATTAGCGAGGGCAGTCATTAGCGAGGGACAGTTCCCTCGCTAATTCCCTCGCTAATGACTGTTTTTGCGAGGGACAACAAGTCCCTCGCTAATTCCCTCGCTAATGACTGTTTTTGCGAGGGACAACAAGTCCCTCGCTAATGTCCGTCGCTAATCAGTGTTTTTTTTGTAGTGTAAGGGAGGCTTATCTCATTCGACTCCATTTGATTCTATACCATGGTTCCAATCTATTTCTGGAGCAGGAACTAGACCGAACACAACGATGGAAGGAATATTGTATGATGAGAGTAATATGAATAAGTCAAATGGAATTCAATCAAAATGTGTTATCCTTTTATTAGCCCTGAGGGCGATATATGATGGGTGGTTATTGATTTTTATTACACATTTGCATGTTGGAAGGCATAGGGAGGAATATCCGAGATTCCAATGAATGCTTTGACTGTCATTACTGCAGAGCTGGTCAAATGAATGTGGGCCGACCGAGGAATGTGGGCCGACCATCTGATAAATGTGAGCCGATTGGTGGAGAGCTTATGCTGTGTTCCTGTTTCTTTGAGTGCAGTGTGTCCTAGATATAGGTCAGTCCGGTTGGGAACAACCACAAACCCAAAACTAACCTAATTATATATACGCTCATTTATCCTCTTTTGCACGTGTAGACTTCTACTTCCCTCCTTTACCGAGAATATTGGCAACAATGTATAATTAGCGCCGGGACCAGTGCGATGCACGGGGTCAAAGCTTTATAATTGTTGAGATATTAAAATTTGATGGATAAATTAAAAATCAGCACACAAGATAAGTAATAGTCCATGGAAATAAGGTAGCACAGTAATTTATAATTCAAACATAAGTAATTCAAACAGTTAATTTTTTTAAAAAAATCAACACACAAATGAAATTGATCCATTAAAATATAGACAACAAATGATAATCAAATAACTTTAGTTTAACGAATTATCACATTACATAAGATCTCAGACAACAACACTACATAACATATTTGAATAGATGAATATTTTTTACGAACACTAAATTATAAAAAACACACTACTTAGCATCGAACTTTACATATTTTGTCTTGGTTTTTTTTCACCAATACAAATTTTGCGCATTCAGACAGTTAATTTTTTTTGGTATTGAGCACAGAACGTTGAGTATTTGAACGGTTAGTTTTTTTTTACGAACACTAAAGTATAAAAAAACACACTACTTAGCATCAAAAGTAACTTTACGTAATTTGTTGCGAAATTAATTTTCATTTTAACTAATCTGATTATGGAGGAATCAATTTCCGCTATTTGAACAGTTAAAATATCTAGTGAACCATAAAGTACCCTTAAAATATAAAATTACGAATATTGAATAGAATGAAAAGAAGGTAGTTAGTGACACAAATGAAATTGGTCCATTAAAATATAGACAACAAATGATAATAAAGTAAGTCATTATCGCATTAAATAAAAGTTCTTTTTTTTCAACAAACAGGTTACTAAGGAACAAACTCTGCATATTTGAACAGTTAATTTTTTTCCGACCGCTTAATAACCCCAAAACACAGCTAATTTTTTTAGACTCTAAATTACCTTAAAACACAGTGGCTAGCATCACACTTTACATAATTTATCAAGAAATTAATTTTTATTTTTCACCAACCCAATTATTGAGGAGCAAACTTCATCTATTTATAGATCTAATTTTTTTTCTTAAATTTAATTGTATTTTTAGAAAAAATGAAAATATAAAAAATGAGAAGAAAAAAAAACGGGGTGGGGGGAGGGGTGGGGGGTTGGAGGTTTGGCACCAAAGATAGAGGGAGGGGAAAAGTTGGCGCTAAAATGAAGGGAGAGCCCACCTCATTGATGATGTCACACACCTTTCGAATGTATATTTTAAGATTCCCTCGATAGACCATCATTTGACTAGCTCATTGCTAAGGATTCATTCAATAAGGATGGAGTGAAATCTTGAGCACTTGGTTATACGTCGTTAGAGCCTCTCTTCCAATGCAAATTTAAGTGTGAGAATGATTATTTTTTTTTGGTGAAAATGTGAGAATGATTATAATCAAGTGTATTTTGCAATTGTAACTCATGTATTATATGAAATCAAGAAATTAATTAATTTTCCTAATCTGCGTAAAAGTGGTTAATTTTGTTTCTAGTGGTTAATTTTGTTTCTAGATAGGCCCAAAAGGAGTATCTCAAATTATCTCATTAAATATATAATTCCATGGCTAAAACTTACAGAAACTATGGAAAGAATTTTCATCATAATCTGTGTTTTCTAGCCAAGAAACAACAATATATGTATCGCCATTCCAAATTTCTAGATGTTATATCCATGTTTGCTTCTTGGTTCCTCTTTGAGTGCTTGTCGTTTGAGAGCAGGGGTGTCAAAATGGATGGACCGGATGGATATGAATTTGATTATAATGGATAAATTTTGGAAATCCATTTAAAAACTTAAATCCATTAGGATTGTACAAAATAAATCCAATCCCGTCCATCCATTGACAAAAAAAGTCCAATCAAATCCATCCATTTTAAGCATTTTTTTTAAAATAGGCATCCACATTAGCAACAAAAAACTGAAAAACCCCCATTTGGACTAAAACTCTGAATTTTTCAAAATAGGGGGACTAAATGTCTGGATTTTAAAATAGGGGGACCAAGTGTCCGGATTTGTGAAAATAGGGGGACCAAAATTATAATTTAACCAAAAATCTTTTAAAAAAACATTTTTATGAACAAAATTATATATATATATATATATATTTTTTTTTTGACAACAAAAATTATATATTTTTTAATATTTCTTAATATGCAGCAATTAATTTTTTTATATTTTTTATATTTATAAATATATAAATATATGTATATAAATATAAATATATAAATATATGTATATAAATATAAATATATATTTATATATGTGGTGGTGGCAGGCGCGGCCGACGGCGGTGTTCCGACGGCCGGCATGGCGGTCGACAGCGGAGCTCCGACGACCAGCGCGGTGGTCGGCGCCGACGCTCCGGCGACCGGCGCGGTGGTCAGTGGCGGCGCTCCAGCAGCTGATAATGAGACTCTTTTTATTAAAAATTATAGATAGCAAATAAGCTAGCTGATAGATAACCGATTAACTAGTAGTGTGATTTTGAAGTTCTTAGTAAAACTGATGTTGAACTAACTTATAAATAAGAAACAACACATAAATGAGCATTTTTATTTAATGCTTTTAAATGAGAGAGTTTTTCATTTTATGAGAAAATTAATTAAAATAATAAGAATACAAACTAAAGAAAAAATGATGTTATAATCTCAAACGCTACTTCAAATTTTGTCTGGAAAAATACTACAAACAGTAAAAGAAAAAGTTATAAACCAGTGGTTACCGGCCAAACACATCTATTTTTTTTCAACGAGTTCAGCCATAATACACTAATGGGTGGGGCCTATAATGTCTGTAATGTTTTAACAAAAGTACCTAACCAGAGTGCGCGGGCTCTTACAATTGTTTAAAAAAGCAGAAGTAAAACATGTACCCAGGGGGAAAACACCAGAGCTGACATACTCTCCAAGCTTGCCAGCACCAGAGTACCCGGGAACCATCGGAGCGTCATTCAAGAAACTCTGTCCAGACCTAGTGTTCCTCTAGACAGTGGATCGTCCACCTCTATCCTCACCGTCGAGGCAAGCCAAAGTTGGATAACCCCAATTCTCTGGTATATCCTTGAAGGGAAAGAACCCATTGACGCAAAAGAAGCAGCTTCCGTAAGAAGGCGAGCTGCGTCCTACTCGGTCATTGAAGGAAGACTTTTTCGTAGAGGTTTCTCGATGCCTCTATTAAAATGTGTAGAAGGAACAGAAGCGGACTATGTTCTCGCAGAGATCCATGAGGGGATTTGCGGACAACACCTAGGAGGACGAGCCCTGGCAACAAAAACACTCAGAGCGGGCTATTACTGGCCCACGATGAACGAGGAAGCACAAAATTATGTTAAGAAATGTGACAAGTGCCAAAAGCATGCCGACGTGCATATCGCTCCTTCATCAGAGATGACATCCTTGACCTCCCCCTGGCCTTTCACCTGGTGGGGGATTGACCTCTTAGGTCCTTTCCCCCCGGGCCCAGGGCAGGTAAAGTATCTGATCGTGGCAGTTGACTATTACACCAAGTGGATTGAAGCTGAGCCCCTGGCCACCATCACGGCAAGAAACTGTATAAATTTTTTTAAGAAGAACATCATGACCAGATTCGACATACTGAAGGTAGTCATCACTGACAACGGCACACAGTTTGCAGACAAAGGATTTAGACAACTGATGATCGACCTAGGCATCAAACAACGCTTTACCTCCGTGGAGCATCCACAGACCAATGGTCAGGAAGAGGCAGTCAACAGAGTAATCTTGAGAGGATTACGAAGGAGGCTCGATGAGGCCAAAGGCAGTTGGCTAGAGGAGCTACCTTATGTCCTGTGGGCATACAGAACCACCCCACACTCATCAACTGGGGAAACACTTTTCCGTTTAGCATATGGAACAGAAGCAGTCATACCCGTGGAGATTGGAGAATTGAGCTGGAGGACCAAACACCCAAACCCTCCGGAAACCAATGAGCAAAGGCTCCGAGAGGAGTTGGACCTCGTAGAAAAATTCAGAAACCAAGCAGCCCTCAAGGACATGGTAATCAAACAAAATATGGCAACGAGGTTCAATGCCAAAGTGGTCCTTCGAACCTTTGAGGTGGGTGACCTAGTCCTACGAAGGGCATACGTGGGTTCGAAGAATGCATCCCAAGGAAAACTAGCCCCTAACTGGGAAGGTCACTACAGAATAATCACAAAAACAGGGAACAGCGCTTTCCAATTAGAGACTTTGAGCAGGAAACCAATACCTAGAACTTGGAATGCCGACAAGTTAAGAAAATTTGTTGTATAAACAGAACATAACTGTTAAAAATGAAAAACCAATGTAACATTATGAACCATCAATATGCATGAATGAATGAAGCGTTGTTATCATATTATTTTGCAAATATTTACAATAACTTGCAGGTCAGAAAGCCAAATCCCGACACAAACTGCGGGGGACTAGGTAGCTAAAACAAAAGCCTGACGGTAGAAAGGGGCGGCATGAGATCGACGCTGCGATCGTTTGCGCTTTCCTATAAACCAAGGCGTGAGTCGACCCACTCGCTTCGCGAAGCAACTTAAAACGTGTTGCAACCTCTTAAGGGCGAGTTAGAATCAGACCGGGTTCTGATAAACTGTCTCCAGAGCATACTTTACAAAGAGATGGCGCTAGCCTAGAACGAAAGATCGATAAAAGCAACGTTGATGATTCATGAAGTAAATTCGCGCATGGTAAAACAAAAATCAGCGTTAAAAGCAAACATGAACGAGCCATCGTCTCAAAATTACATAAACATAGATTAAGGCAACCTCGAAACAACGATGAGGTCCCCGTCACAACTCGAAAGCGCCAACAAGAAGTACATAAATAAAGGAAATTCAAACAAATACATGATCATGGAGAATCAGGAGAGGCTGGGGCAATGATGTCATAACCAAACTTATCGGCACGAGCCTTCACAATCTTTCCATGACGAACTTCATGATCGAAATGGATGATTGAAGGATCCAACTCTGCTTCTGGATACAAGCAGCGAACCTGGGCCAAGCACTTCTTGAAAGAGGCCTTGGCAAAATCCTTGGCCTTACGCGCCACTGTTTGCAAATTTTCTTTGGATTCCTGCTTCACCTGACTTAGCTCCTTCTGAGAGCCTGCAAGCTGGCCTCGAAGGTCTCTATTTGCAGCTTCGAGCCCTTTCATCTTCTCATCTGACACAGACTGAGACTTCTTTAATTCCTGCACGGCACTTCCGGCATCAGCAAGTTCCATCTGGGGTTTTTCCTTCTCCAACTTGAAGCACCCTCACTCCTCACTAATCCCTGCAAAAATAGATTGCAACATAAATCGGAATCAAAGGCATACAAACAAAAATTTACGAAAACCGCAGGAGTAGGAGCATTAAAGATTACCTGACTCAAGGTCCGCAATTTTAGCCTCACGTTTCTTGAGCAGGATAGAACCATAGTCGGTCACTTGAGACTCTGAGAGCACAAAGCAAAGGGATCACTCTGGTAAGCCTCATACCCAGCCCGGTCGAAGCCTTCAAAAAGCACCCCAGGGGAAGGATGGTTCCTCCTATCTTTATGACGCTTGGGGTTCCTAATCTGGGTATCTTTGGGCGACACCTGCAGATTCTTGCACTTTCGATCAGATAGTAACTGGGCTTGAGACCTGCCTTTCCCATGAGAACTCGCTCCTAAGGACGTCCCTGCCTTAGACTTCGATCCAGATACCTTACGAATGGTCTTAGAAGCAGGAGGCGAAGGAGTGAGATGGGCTGACTCTACGGCTTGAGCATCATCATCACCAGCCCAAGAAAGAATATCTTCAAAAGACCCCCCGTGCTCATTTTATCTGAAAAAGAAACAGAGATTATGAGAAACAAATATTCAAACATACTACGCATAAAAGCAGATCCAACAAGATAAACTACCCAAGGCTGTGATAGCATCCCCCACGCTCTCACATTGCACTATATCCCGAACTTTGATGGTGCGACCCTTCAACTTTTTAACCACAACTCGAAGCATGGCCCAAATTCGCCGATCCTCCGAGTCCATTTCTTTCGGATCAACAAAATAGTCTCCCCTGGAATACGTGACACACTCCTCACTCCAAGACAAGGGGAAGTTCTTCTCGTCAAACTCATCATTTTCATCTAAGGTTCCCACAGTCCTCGCCGCATTATCGTCACTAGGCACGACCCAGAAATGATTGTGCCTCCACTTCTTCTGAGAGTCCGCATACCTCTTGAAAATTGGAAGGTCAGGTCGATTGCGAAAACACACATGCTCATAGAGATATCAATCCGAGCCACGAATACGTCTCCAAGAGACCTCAAAAACGGTAAAGAAAACATCGCTAGACGGAGTCCTCCGCATAGCCCGCATCACAGGCTCGAAAGCCCTCAGAAAGGCCCACCCGTTAGGATGTAACTGGGAAGGGGCGGCCCCAATGAATCTGAAAATCCCCTGCTGAAAAAAAGGTGAAAGAGGGGCGAACACCTATCCTGGACAAGATGCAGTGGTAAATCATGAATTTCAAGGTTTTGGGAGTCTGACAGATACGCTCTCCTTGCTTAACACCCTCTAACCGCCACTCTTGGCCTGGATCCCCAACAAAGCACTCAAGGTCCGACAAGTTCTTTTCAGAACTAAAAATACTCTTCGCACCACGAAGAGTCCGAGAAACCCAATCATAATCAGTCTCATCAAACTCTTCCGGCTCTGATTGAACCAGCTCTACCTTCTCAATTTCAGATTCAGAGCCAGACATCTCAGAAGTTACTGGTGAGTTTGGGGACATCGAGGAGTCAAGATCCTTCTTTCGCCTAACAGGCATGGGACCACCGTACGGGACTTTACTCACCGTCTGCTTAGTGCGAGGCTTAAACTAAACATGCATGGTGGGGGCATATAGTCAAAACAAGTATCTAATAAGAAAATGGATGACTTGTTCTTGACAAGCTTCCCCTCCTGAGGCCGCCCAAGCAAAGTTTAAAAAAAGGGGAAGGACCTACGTATCCAAGACTTCCCGAAAATAGAGACCAAAGAAAATTAACGTTTATCAGATGCGGACACAAGCAAAATACCTCGAGTTGGACACTTGGATCAAATGATGGCCCGACGCACTAAGATTTTGATCCTGAAAAAGTCACGAGACAAAAGGGTTAGCATAAAGATAGCACACTTCATTGGTACAGGAGAAGAGATCACAAAAGTAGCACGTGAGGGAATAAAATGATGCATGAAGTGATGGACTTAGCATGTGAGGGAATCAAAATGATGCATGAAGTGATGGACCTAGCATGTGAGGGAATCAAATGAAGAGTAAAGTGATGGACTTGGCATGAGAAGGAAAATTCAACACTCTCTGCCCGTCCCTCACTCTCTGCTCGCCCTCACTCTCTGCCGCCCTCACTCTCTGCTTGCCCCTCATCTCTGCTCGCCCTCCTCTCTACTCGCCTCACCCTATGCTCGCCCCTCACTATCTGCTCGCCCGTCATCATCTGCTCGCCCCTCAGCATCTGCTCGCCCCTCATCTCCTCCTCGTCCCTCATCTCCTGCTCGTCCCTCATCTCCTGCTCTCCCCTCATCATCTGCTCGCCCCTCATCTCCTGCTCGTTCCTCATCTCCTGCTCGCCCCTCATCGTGTGCTCGCCCTCACCCACTCACAGCCTGATCGGCCCTCACCCACTCACACTGTGATCGGGCCTTGCACTTAAAACTACCAGGGGCGGTCACGCGAAACCTGACAGCGCTCCCCTTCACAAACGCCTCACACAGTTATCGGTCCTCACCATTCGCGCAGTACCACACCTGATCGACTCTCTCTCTCTTTCAACCAACAAGGCCGACCACAACTCCCTCGTTCTCACCGGGCCCCGCCCTCCCTCGCTCAAGCAAGATAAGGGTCAAATCTCTTGTGTCAAAAATAGACCAAAATCAAAACAAGAAAGATGCCTCAAGATTTCCAAAATGCAGACATATGCTCAGGCCGGGGCAGTCACAAAGAAAAAGAACCTAACCAGGCTGAGAAATTGTGATCGCCCTTCACACTTTCTCTCTCTATAAAAACTCATCTTACCATTTGTGTTGGGTAAATGAGAAGAGGGACCACCTCCTATTTATACAAGGTGAAAAATGATTAAAAATTACTTATTATCAATCACCTCGATCAAGAAGACCATTGACAAAAATTATCAAAGAGACGGACCGGGTTTTTACTGCGACCGGTCATTCAACTTAACAGGCTCGACGACGGCATGAGCTCTGATGGCGAGCTAGCCTACGAGGGCACCCTTAACAATAACATCAAGCCAAGACCATCCCCCAGGATAGTCTCGACTTGGGGGGCAACTGTACTGGACTGGATCATGAGATCCACTCCAGCAGTTGGACATGACTAAGCCCAATAAACTTTGGCCCATATCCATGATAGATCAGCCCTTTTATGGCTATTATGCTTCAATGGTTCAGATTCACCTAACTAATCCGACGGCTCAAAGCTGGCACAGACCCCTATAAATACTAACATACATTGTCATTAATAGGTAGATTCTCATTCCTAGCTAAATCACTCATCTATTCTCAATACTGACTTGAGCGTCGGAGTGGCTTCGCAGGTACCCCACCTGGGAACGTTTTGACATCAACTCATCATCAACAGTCCTGCTCGCCCCAGGCCCGGTCACGAGCAGGCCAGATCACAAGCAGGTCAACTCACAAGCAGCATTCTTTGGTCCTACCCATCCAAGCTCGACCAGTTCTCTACCTACTGGTGCTATCAGAAGTTCAATCAAGTAAAGCAACTACCCTACCAACTACCAGCTCGGTCCGATCCGTGGTAAGGTAAAGGTACAAAACAATATATATTGTTACACGCCACACCCAGGCTCGTCCTGAGAACGCGTGTCCCCATATCAATGAAATTACCAATTCAACCATATACTTTATAATTTGGTTAAGAACATTTTCTTTTGCACAAGACTAGTAGTTGATGATTGACAAAGAAATAGACCGAGTCACCCAAGACTTTGGCTCCAGTCACGTGGTCGGTTTCCACACATGCCTGTTGTTCTATTCTCCATCCATCTCCCCTTCTATTCTATCCTGCCACCCAAACACTCTTCTCTATAATTCATCATAATATTCCATTTGAAAAGAAAATTGGTAACTAACTTGATCAAGAATTAATCACACACCATGGACAAAAACGTTGTCATTTTTGCATGCTTCTTCCTTTTGTTTTTCTTCACCTTTTCATCTGCCCGTACTCCTTTCGATTCAAATGAGATTAATGTCGATGACATCTTAATAGACCACCACTCATCAATTCCACTTTCTCAAAACAATATTATTAATAATAATCCTATTGACGACGATTCCATCCTCCTTCCGACCGAAAAACTTGAAACCGAAGAAACCACTACGGACTCCAAAATGGAGACACCAATGTCAACAAGAGAAACAAATCAACCTCTTCCTTTCACAGTTTTCCGTTATGAACCTTCACTTATTCCTAGGCGTCCTTCATGGTTATCCTTCCGCCCCATCCACCGTTGCCACCATAACCATCATTACAGGCCGTGGAATGATCCACACTTCCTTCAACGTGGTGGCAATGACATCGAGGATAAGGATATTGATCAGGTGGCACGTGGTGGAGCGCGACGGATTCCGGCTGAATGGATGAGTTTTGACCACAATATTAATGAACCAATGTTCTCCAGTGAGCGTAGTAATAAAATGGCTATGGAGAAGAATGTGTTATTGAGGAGGCTTTATCATCGTTACCACAAACGCCGTCAGGAGTCAACTGAGCCTGAGATTAATGATACTGGATTGGTGAAAAGGATCCGCAAGTTTTTGAATCGCTTCTAGATTTTATGTGATTCATATACTCCAATTATCTAAAGAGACAATAGTCACCATGCACTTATATATAGCCTTCACTTTAAATTTGATTTGATTTCATTTTTTTCTGTTGTTCTTTTTAATTATGTATGTATGTTATGCAACATAGTGTAGAAACTGTACATATCTGCATGAGATGTACATATATATTAAACATTATCCATGCATGACTGTTTTATTGCCTTGCTTATTCATATACATGGTTGGATATACTATACTAAGTTTTTCTTTGCTGCATGAATTTTAATGTTTTATATCTTCTTGGCTCTTGCCATGCCCATGCCCATCTTCATGTAACAATGCTAAAATAGCCTTAAGCAAGTACACAACAATTTTGAAAAGTAACGGTACTGTTCTATTGATTTCAACTTGAATAACACTACAACAGGAAAGACCAGTAGGGCTGCTTTTTTTATCCATTGGGGGCGCTTTCGGGCGCCCCTAAATCTGGCGCTCCTGTTGCCAACCCTTCTACAGGAGCGCACAACAAGCGCATCTAATTATTAGGAAACAGAAGCGCTCAAAACAAAAGCGCCCCTGTTGGTCTTAGCGCCTCTGACAATCAGGGGCGCTCGCAGTAACAAGCGCCCCTGTTGGTCTTAGCGCACTTTGACAATCAGGGGCGCTTGCAGTTAGAAGCGCCCCTGTTGGTCTGACCAACAGAAGCGCTTTTTACTGGGAGCGCCCCTGATTGTCAAGTGGGGGTAAGACCAACAGGGGCGCTTCTAACTGCAAGCGCCCCTGATTCTATGTTTTCTTCTTAAAATATTTTTTTCCTGTTTTTGGTCTATCCAATATTTTGCAGCACATCCTTGCTCTCATTTTCATCAACCAACAACAACCAATATCAACTCAACAACCAATATGAACCAAATTTCAAACACTACAAGAAAATTGCTCATTTGCGACGGCAATTTCCGTCGCAAATGGACCTTTTTTCGTGGCAAATGTGAATTTGCGACGGAAGTTGCGACGGACGAAGAGTCGTGGCAAAACAGCTCGTCGCAAAGCGTTTGCGACTAAACTCCCCGTCGCAAATAATCCGTCGCAAAGTCGTCGCAAATCCGTCGCATATTTCCGTGGCAAAGTCGTCGCAAACTCTGACAACTTTTCGTCGCAAAGCCGTCGCAAATCCGTCGGAAATTTTAAAAACAAATAAAAAAAATTAAATTATACCTCCAAAATACTATTTAATAGTTATATCTAATTAATTATATAAGTGAACAAAAACAATAAACAACTGACACAAATAATTAATTATATAAGTGAACAAAAACAATAAACAATGTAGCTCAGCACAAATAATTAATTATATAAGTGAAGAAAAACAATAAACAAACACAAATAGCATAGGCACATTGACGAGTACGGTCTTCTATAAAACACCAATGTAGCTGATCAGCACAAAATTGAAACCTCAAAAAATCATTCTTGCCCCGCCAAGATTGATCCACTTCTTCTCAAACAACTGAACATTGTGGACTAATGTAGACTCGTCTCTGCCAAGATTAATTCTGTGCCAAGATTGATCCTCTTTCTCAAACACCAGAAGAGATTCCTTGCATCACAAAACCTCTCATCTGCAAACTGAAGCACACTTAAGCATCAACCATTAATGAGACATGAAGCTTTTCGGTGCAATTGACCAAGTTCGTAACTTATTCAAGTAAATTACCAGAGAAATCCTTTATCAATCCAATCATTAAACAAAAACCAAATTTCATTTTGATAAGCCAACTAACAACGAAAGTGACTAATTTGGATGCAAAAGCAGTATAACTTTTCATAATTCATTTGTGAAAGTGACTAATTTGTAAAACTAGAGGTTAAGAACACTTGCAATATCTGAAGAGAACTAAAGGTAAAGCACTCTTACAATATCTGAAGAGAATTAACATCACTAATGCACTAAAAATAAGAATCAAACTGACTGATAAAATATGCACGAGAATCAGCAGAGCTAAAATGAGAAAACAAAAACACAAATTCATGTACCACCGTTCCTAACAGAGAAGCCTATTTAAAAAGGAATAACCATGAATATTGTTAGAATCAATTAATCAAATTCGTGTATCTGAGGGAAAAAATCACACAGAAGTGTATAAAAAATGGCTTGGATACATTTGCAGCAATATTTAAATTAAATAGGCAGATTAATCATCTACGTACACAAGATAATTATAACTTAATGTGAGGAACACATACCAAATTAGAACAGACAACTACTATCTGCTTCTCCAGTGAGCCCCTGCAAAGAATGTCAACACCTGTAGACCAACATGTAGCTGTAAGACTAGTGTGACAATCATTATGAAACTGTTACACTCAGATCACTACGTTTCAGCTCTAGTGGTCAATGAGATCAACATTAAGTTATACCCAACATGCATGATTCCCCCTAATTTGGCCATGGTTAAAGCAACTAAATCAATAACTAATATCAGAACTTTTTAGATCTAGAAACAATTGTTATCAATAGAGAATTAAACCTCCATAAACAATAGGTCTTACTATCAGGCATGCATGATATTAATAACATGGTGGAAGAACATGGATTTCATAAAATCATAGGCCAAAACAGAACCTACATGTTCAAGTCTCAAGGTACCACATATGCAGGCTACAGCCCATACAGATAATGCTGTTGCCTCCTCTGCAGCCAGAAGAGAGTTTTGTGCCTGAGAAGAACAAACAGAAACAAAGCTCTTATTTTTATCATGAGCATATAACCATCAAACACGACATAGCCCAGAAGACTCAAGATTATCACAACATACCTTAGCTAATTCCGTGGCAAATTGCTGACGGATTAAGCCCCGTCGCAAATGTTGGTAGCTAAAACAGGTTTTTCTTGTAGTGAAATCAACTAACCAATTGCAAATCAAATTCCAACTAACAAACTTATAAATCCATCTAATATACATATACATATCAACAAAGTACCAACAAAAATTACATAAATCATTAACCAAATTCTGAATGTTAACATAGACAGCAAAAATGACATGATATCCATTGTGGGGAACAAAAAACCAGCTAACCAAAGTTAGATGAATTTCGATTTTCATTAATCAAACGAGCAACATGATGACACCACTCTCCCTTGATCTCAGTAAGTTGGTCATCAGAAAATGGAGCTCCAACCTCATTTCCAGGAAAATACTGCAAAAATAAGCAAAAATAAAATAAAATAAAATAAACTTAGAATTAAGTGCTAAATGCTAGATATGGAATTACTTGTCAAAAAACAAACTATATAAATTACATACATTTTCTGGAATTTCCATTTGATTGTGAGTGATTATGTCATTCACAAACTTCATAACGTAATACCCGCAATCATCATTGTTTGGTTGTCTGGGACACTAAAAATCAAAATAATAATTAATTATTAAAATGCGAACAATATTTACATGGATAAGAATATTGATTATAAACTTACCGTTATTACTATCCATTTTGTTTTATTGTTGACATTCCCATCTCTAGCCCTCCTCTCATTCGATCCCCAATAAGTCATCATACAACTCAAACATCATACATATAAATGTATTAATTAATCGAAATACACACATAATTTAAATGATGAAATATGCGATGTAACTAAATACACACATTTCAAATACTCCTTTCACCTTTAGGTGGTTGGTACAATGACCATGACACGAATCCAAATAGAAAATTCTATTTCTTTTAGGATCAACTACCAACAATATTCAATGTGCCATACAAAAAATTTGAATAGCCAAATAAATAACAGATATTTCAAAAACACGTTATATATATATATATAGATTAAATTTCTTACCCTAAGTTGATGGGTGCCAAAAACAAGCTATCACAGCTTCTTTCATGTGCCAAAGCCAAGTGTCTATCGATATAGGCTTTTACCGCTTCGTTGTTTTATTTAATCGCTTTCTTCAAGTCTTTAACCATGGCTTTTGACATGTCTTTATCAAAGCGGACGTTGCGTAGAAAAGTACGTTCGAGGCACAAGAAGATAAATCTATGTGTTCGTTCCATGGGGATCATAATCTCATGGTACAAATACGTATAGTTAAAATGTATATAAATAAATTAACAAATAATAACAATAATAGTAATAATAATAATAATGATGATAATAATAATAATAATAATAATAATAATAATAATAATAATAATAATAATAATAATAATAATAATACCTGATGTATATATTAATAGTAGCCCCAGATGCCCACTTGTGATCATATACCTCTTGCAGTTCCACATTTGAAAGGCAGATTTGGTGGATATGATAAACTCCAATTTAGTGCATTTTTTTAGAGACATTTTTGAGTCACTTTTAGAGTACTTATATATCACTAACTTAATTTGCACCCGTCATTGTTGAGGCATGAAACTTTAGATAACTGATAAATTCCTTATTAGAAGGGGGGTTGGGATGAACCTCTTTCCCTTTATCTACTTGCCGAGACACTGATTTCTTGCTAGCAATAGAATGGGGGGTTGGGATTGAATCTCATTCTCGCTAGCTTATCGCCTAGACACATGCTTCTTGCGACCAATAAAGGGGAGGATTGGGATTTGCCAACATGCCCAGAAATCCGAGATCTTGCTTTGTTTACCTATATTAGAAATATAATTAGTTATTAATATATGACAATAAGCCAATGAATTATTAACAAATATATTAATTGCTCCATACATTGATAAGATTTGCTAGCCATGCCACAACGGTGCCAAGTGCATCATTCACAGTCAACAAAGTCATCTGTGCAGTTTAAATTGGTACCGGCGATAATGCATCTTCCACAACAACAAACTCAACTCTGACTCTCACGTGATTTGGAGGCATGGATAGATTGTGCAAGGTGGAGTCCTCATTGTTACAAACAAAGCCCTTTGCGACCAACGTAAGCAGGTTTGATGTATATAATTCACAAGTGTTATTGTTACCCTAAATTAAATAATAACCAAATATTAATATCTACAAATGTAAAATGTAAAAAATAAAAAGACGGTCCAACAATAATTACCTCATTGGACGCAATATTGCAACTATCCCTGAAGCTATTTGAGTTAGGAGATGGTACATCATCAGTCCTTGGACCCCATTTATCTTTTAATTCATTAAGTTCTTCCTGTAGCATCAATACCATGGCTTCCAACCGTTTTCTTTCTCTACTTTCTTGTGTCTCTTGTTTCTTTTGCCTCTTTGAACCCCAAAAAGTGGTTGGAGAAATGCCAAATCCCAAACCCCGTAGACGACCTGAATACTCTTCAATTGGCAGTGCACGACCAAGGATGTCATTCGGACCATCACAATCAGTAATCTCTCCTTGTGATACTGATTGTGATATGGATTCCTGATTCACAAAAATTATTAGACATTATAAGTAATATAAACATTATAAAAAAATTTAATTTTATCATACTTACAATTTTTTGAGACACCTCTCTCGTTTTTGGGTTGTCAATGACACCATCTTTGTTTTGTCGGGCTTCTAACCACAAAACATGTCGGTCAATAGATTCTTGAGTAGGATCTTTTCCGTCCTCTCGCAGCTATTAAAATTTACCATTTATTAGTAAATAAATCAGAAGATTAATTTAATAAATGAAAGATAAAATAAAAGATAATGTTCCTACCAATTGTTCTTCAATCTCGTGATAACCCTTAACACCGACTCTATAAGGGTATTCAGGACTTGCTGCTCTCTCGCGATTTTCATTGCTTAATCTCTATAAAGACAAATCATTTTACATTAATACTTTATAATTGTCAAATATAGGTATATGTATGATAACTAATTGTACAAACCCGGAATTCCTCATCTTCGCGTGAAGATACAAATGCACTCCAATCCTCCGATGTTATAATCCCATCATATCGTGGTGGAGGACGGTTTCTGATGTTCCCCTCTTCATCCCTCACCCAACTTGTTAGAGTTGATCTGAATCTTCTGTGCGCCTTTCCAGCTTTCGTAAGACAATAGTCTTTTCGAGAGTCATCCACATCAAAGTATTTCTGCTTACATTCAACAAAATGATTATAAATATGCTTACATATTTAATTATAAAATATCTGTATAGTCAAAATAAGACCCATACCTGTATCAAATACCATACCATCTCCTCTTTAAGTTTCTCCAAAGATACATCTTTTTTATTATTCCAACTTGTGATTGTAATTGGTATATCTTGCCTTGCTCTGGCACCAATGAAGCTTTTGCAACTCTCTACCATTTTCACCAATCGGTTGGTCTTTAGCATTCCATTCGACCTGCTTTATTACTTGTGTAAATTAGATAACAAACAGTTAAAACTATATAACAAAGTTAGTTAATTAGTAAGTTTCTTACTATAAGTTTAGGAAGCCCTTTGCTCCCTCGATTGATGATATTCTTCTTAACTGTCATTCCACGGCGACTGAACTTTTTTTGGGCCTGATGTTCACTCTCATGACCACTGTCATGTGCACTATCATCACTGTGGGAAGTCATCTCACCTGCAACAAAATATAATCATTGTTATTAGGCTAAATGTTATTTTATAATCATGATAAAGTAAGTTAATTTTTACAATATGAAAAATGAATAAAAAAGAAACACGCGTGATATATTACCTTTTCCTTTTCCTCGATCTAATGTTACTAGCTACTTGTTTATTTGTATGATATTTTGCTTTTCGCTTCTTAGTACTTTGTTTTCGACGAAACGTAATTCCATCATTATGATCATTTCTAACATACAAAATATCCTCTTTAGAAGTACTTTCCCCTATTATTGGTTGTGATGTCCCGAAGAAATGGTCATCCTCAATATCAACATCTTCGTGGGCTTGATCACCAATGTCATTCACCAATAATTTTTTGTTTGTCAATAAAACAATGAACCAATTGATATCAACTGGATCAGTGACATAAAACACTTGTTGGGCTTGCGAGGCTAAAACAAAAGGTTCATCTTTATACCCTAACTTGTTGAAATTCACCCGCATGAAACCTGAGTCATCCATCTGTACACCATTATTATTGTCAACCCAATTACATTGGAACACAGACTCCCAAAACATATTGTAATCCAACTCCCATATGTGTTCAATGACACAAAAGTATGGCAAATTCGCGTAAATGGGATTTCTGTCTTTGGCACTTGATGTATGCATAGATTCAGCTACTCCGATTGTGTAAAGAACGTGTACCTGTTTTGTATTTTACTCTGATCATCATGGGATTTTGTAAAGAACGTGTACCTGTTTTGTAGATAACTAGTGTAAGAGAAAACATGTATATTTGGACCTTTTGCTAACCATGATCAATATTTCTGAAATCGAGGTAGGATTCGAAACAAACTCAATATCAATGTGCTCTTTTAGCCACAGTATGAAACTCCGATTGTGTTATTTTTTTAACCAGACTTGACTCTTAGTTGGGTGCTCACTCCTAAGAATCTCCATGTGTTTGACAACATATGAATCAACCTGACTATCATTGTGCAAAACATATAAGTGTGCTTTGTAACACCCCCTTCTAACCAACTAGTATTTAATTAATAAAATCAGAGTTTTCGAAAATCCTTTCAGCGCAACCCGAGAGGGTGCTACATTTTCACCAATAAAACATACGACAACACCTGAAGCTCATAAAACAATAAAGCATGTGATACATAGCACTTGATCGGGACGAACCCCAAAAACATCCGTTTAATTACATCACAGTTTACATAATCACCACACAGCGGAAAATAACATGTTTCGTAAACATATTTGAATACATTATCAAATAACTAGTTTTGAACAACTTTAATTAAAACAGCTACTAGACTGATCGCCCCCCGGTGCTACGTATCAGAGCAGACACAACCGACTATAAGAAGGCATGTGAATACCTTCACTCGCTATCACCTGCACGTTGCCGACATGAGAAGCAACATAAAAGCAGTAGGGTGAGTCTCTTTACATAAATAATAGCAAATAGGATAAGCATTATATTAGGGAAGGCAACTAGAACACCAATCCACAACAATTACAACACTTGTCATTTAATTTATAATCATCAGGAAGCATCATCAACACATCAACTCATAATCATCAAGAGGCATCAACAAATGCATGAGTATATGCATGTATGCAATATGCATGTGGATCCATCATCACCGCAATAAGCCTTGAGGGCACATCACCGCTTTGGCCGAAGCCTACTCACCGCATGGCCGAAGCCTACATCACCGCTGAATGCACATGGTTTATGTGACACCATGACAATGCACCACAACACAACACATACACCACAACAATTATTAGACTCACCGCTTTTTATTTCTCAACTCAACATCAACAACAACATAAGCCTTGAGGGCACTCACCGCTTTGGCCGAAGCCTACTCACCACTTTAATTATCAACAACATAAGCCTTGAGGGCGTCACACCGCTTTGGACCGAAGTCCCACACCGCTTTCACGTCTCCAATTTATTTCAACTCAGTTTGTATCCTTAGGTTAGTAATTTTACTCAACAATTACACCACCCCGCAAATATTGGACCAACTAACACACGCAAAGACTAAGTTGACGCTTTAAGGACCAAACTGTCACATAACATATATGGGCGCACAGGGGCTGCCCAATTGGCGCCCTGCGCCTTAGACACCCACGCAGCACACACACAAGCACCACCGGGCGCACTGGGCTGCCAAGTTGGCGCCCATCCAACAACAGCCAACACCCAAATTCAGCGGGGTAGTACCCTTTTTCAAAACGACACCTTTTTCCAAAAATCCCCGAGAACGATAAGTTTTCCAAAACAGTAGTATTTAAGGACCTGGCCCACAATTAAATAATTTTTCCAGAAAATAATGTTTATTGCCCAAAACTAGAATATTCAGGTGGCCCTCTGAATAAGCTTTCCAAAACGTCTCGGGACGTCTCAATCGGACTCTCGAGTCAAAAGTTATGTCAAAAACAGTTTTTCGAAAGAAATTCGGGACGTCTCTGAAACAATTCAGGACGTCTCTGAAACAAGTCAGGACGTCTCTGAAACAACACACACCTTCTTTCACAATTCAACAACATAATTTATCCAACGTTTCAACAATTAATCCACACCAACGTCGCTTCAATTGATATTTTATCAAGCATAACACAACCAATCATATCTCCATATTCATTTCAGTGAGGTAATTAATCAAACAACTTATATGCACAATTCACATCATGTTTAGTTTCACATCTATCAATATACTTCACCACAAATACTCAATTTCATTTGGACAATTTATCAAACACCTTGTAACCCACATATTTTCATACTCAATTTCATTTAGACAAGTTATCAAACACCTTGCATGCATAGTTAACAACTTATTCATTTCCAACATCAAGTAACATGGATTCACCAAATTAAACCCAAACACAACAACAACCATGAAATTAATACAATAATCAACAAGTTAAACACCCTAGAACCTAACCCACACATAATACATATCATACAACTATTATAAATGAAAGAGAGCCCCCTAACCTTTGAAGAACTAAGGAACTCCAAGCTAACACCAAGAGCCACCAAAAAGGAGCAAGCTTTCCCTTATTCCTCTCCATGAATTCTCCACGCCAAAACAGCCCCCTCTCCTCCTTGAGCTTCACAAAATCCTCCTCTTCTCTCTCCCTCTAGCTTACGCCATCCCCTTTCTTTTTCTCCTCTCTTCCTTTCTTTCTCTCCTTCTCTTCCTTTTCTTCTTTTCTTCTCTTCCTTTTTTCTCCTCTTCCTCACTCACGCGGCTGCTCTTCTCTCCCTCACTCTCTCTATTTCTTTCTTTCTAGCTTTGACACAAATGAGACCCCTTTCCAAGACCCCTAGGTTTTAAGACTAGAAATTGGGCCTACTAATGGTCCATGGGCCTCACTACACCTCCCCCAATTAATTTAAATACCTCATCTATTAGTCCCACCATTTAATTACTTGATAACACCACTCCCTTGATTTAATAAAATACCTTATTATTATTTCTAATAATTTTCCACAACCTAACTCCCTTTAATTAATTCACTTGAATAAATATTGTAAGCCTTAAATAACTTAATTAAATAAATAATTAAATTATTTTGGGGCGTTACAACTCTCCCCCACTTAGAATATTTTCGTCCTCGAAAATTTACACCAAACTCACGAAAACAAAACCCAATCTTCTTGTCATCTCTGACCATCCTTGTCCATAATCTATCGCATACTTAGCATCAGACCAACCACTCTTCTCTACACCCTTATTTCTAATTAGATGTTCTAATCTGTAGGTTATCAATATTTCTGAAATCGAGGTAGGATTCGAAACAAACTCAATATCAATGTGCTCTTTTAGCCACAGTATGAAACTCCGATTGTGTTATTTTTTTAACCAGACTTGACTCTTAGTTGGGTGCTCACTCCTAAGAATCTCCATGTGTTTGACAACATATGAATCAACCTGACTATCATTGTGCAAAACATATAAGTGTGCTTCCTCTAGTTCTTTCTTAGATACCATCACTATTTTCCTTCATGTCATCCCTTTACCAACGCTTCCTGTGTGACGCACCCTTGGCAGCCCAACAGAATATTCAACACTAGATAGATAGCCGGTGGAGAAATCAATAGCTGCTTCAACTATGTAGCGCTCAGCAATGCAACCCTCGGGTTGTGATCGATTTTTAACATATCCTTTTAATATCTTCATGTATCACTCAAACGGGTACATCCATCTCATGTAACATGGGCCACACAATTGTGTCTCTCTAACCAGATGAACTGTTAAATGAATCATTATGTCAAAGAAAGAAGGCGGAAAAAACATCTCAAGCTCACATAAAGTGACAGTAATTGATATTTGCAGAGCTGACAACTTTCCAAGGTCAATCACTCTACTACAAATCGCCTTAAAGAAGAAACAAAGTTTAGTTATGGCCTGACGCACATTGTTGGGCATAATGGATCGTATACCAATGGGTAGCAAATTCTGCATGAGAACATGACAATCATGAGACTTTAGAGACTTTAACTTGAGGCCTTTCATCGATACAAGGTTCGTAATGTTTGAAGAGTACCCCTCTGGAACTTTAACTCCATGAAGAAACTTACAAAAGACAGTTTTCTCCTTTCTAGATAGAGTATGAGCTTCCGGAGGTAGATATGTACGTGTACCCTTCTTTATCGGACCCAATTTGGGTCTCAACCCCATACTAACCAAATCCAACCTTGTGTTGATGGTATCTTTAGTCTTCCCTGGCATATTGAGTAAGGTACCAATGCCACTTTCGAATACATTTTTTTCAACATGCATCACATCAATGAAATGTCTTACGTGTAATGACTTCCAGTATGACAACTCAAAGAAAATCGACTTTTTCTTCCATCCTCGTTTGGCAAGCTCTCCTGAAAAAGGCTTCCCAAACTTAATGTTCAAATCTTTCACCTTTTCAAATAGTTGTCCACCGGTCAAAGGCGAGGGAGATTTACGAGTTTCTGAATTCCCATTGAATGCCCTTCTCCACGCCCGATATTGATGAGTTGGAGGCAAAAATCTTCGATGGCCAATATATATATTCTTCTTACCATGTTCCAACCACATCCAATCTGTATTATCTTCACATATAGGACATGCACACTGACCTTTGTTACTGTACCCGGATAGATTGCCGTATGCTGGAAAGTCATTAATGGTGCCAAAAATCTTAGCCTTCAGAATGAAACTTTCTTCTCTGAATCCATCATACACCTCTACCCCAATCTCCCACATTTTCTTCAAGTCTTCTATTAAAGGAGCCAAATATACGTCTGTCATACCCTAATTTTGTCCGGCTAATTTGAAACTAGAAAATCCAAAATATTGTTTTGTGTGTCGTTCCCAGTCGTGTATATGCGTGTTACTTCTCATTGTGCGCGCGTGCGATTTTTAATAATGTACACATTTTTGTCCTCGTTGCGAACGCGTGTTCGCGTCTCGTTGTGTACGGTTGTTTATTTTAGTACGTGAATTCGCGTATTCTCGTTGTGGACGCGCGTTCGCGTCTCGTCGTGTACGTTTGTTTTTCGTCGTTGTTATCGGTTTAATTTTGTTATGAAAATCAAATAAAAATCAGATTGTGAATAATTGCTTTTTTTTTAATCAATGTTTTTACAAAGTCAACTTTAATACACAAATATAGACAAAAATTAATTAAAAGTAAAAAGTACAAAAATAAAATCAAAATAAAATAAAAATGTGGTAGGCGCATCCTATTGTTGCATTGCTGGTAGTACTAGTATTTTCAGCATCAAGCCAAGCCTCTTTCCCTTTGTTCTTTGTTTTCTCCTCCATTTTGGGTGAGACCAAAATGCTTTTCAGGCACTACCTTGCAGCTGCTGCTCCACTACTCTGAAAAAGCATAACAAGAATTGTTGTCTCATTAGTTTGCCTCCTCTATTAAAAAAGCTCAGCTGGGGAACAGAAAAGGGGGTGAACACTGTCATTAAGCTACCAACAACACAACACACAGAGAGGGGGGGGGAAACAAAAAAAGGAAACAGAAACAAAGGGGGTGGGGGAATCGAGTAAAAATGAGGGAATGGAAGGAGGAACTGAAATGTTGGAGGGGAGCACAACCAAAACCCCCCACTGAAACACCACCTCACCGCCAACAGCCACCACTCACCACCACGAAACCGACCGCTCTCTCTCCACCTTTGCCAACCAAAAACTGAACCGCAGCGCCCCCACCACAACAAAAAACGAACCACGGCCGTTACTTCCACCGCCACCTCTCTCTCCTCGCCCTCATCCGCTTCTCTCTCCACCAAACAACCACCACATGTCACCATCGTCACCGGCCACGAAACGACCGGTCAAAAGCCTCCCTCCGCCGCCATCATTCCCCTCTCTCACAGCCACCACCATAAAAAAAAAAAACAACCAGCAAAAACAGACCGTTTCCACCTTCGGCGTACCAGCGCCGTCGGTGTAAACGCTACCTCCGGCGCACCACCGTCCGCCATCATCGCCTCCGTTCGCACCACCGCATCGTAACTCCAGCGTCTCTCTCTCCTCACAGCGTCTCTCTCTTTCTCTCTTCGCAAACTGTCGACGTCATCACCAAATGACGCCGCGAACCCCTCCGTCCCCTTCTTCGCCGCGAAGACCGTCCCTCTCCCGTCGTTTCTTTCTCAGCCCTCACCGTCACCCGTCCACCATAGGTCCTCTCTCACCACTGTGTCTTTTCTCTCCATCTCCGAACATCTCTCTCTCTCTCCTCGAAGTCACTCTCTCTCTCCCCTCAGATGAGTTGCTGCGGCGCTTTTTGTTTGAGGATGATGAGGAATTAGGTTTCCCTTTTGTTAAGACATACACACACCAAGTGTTTGCTTTTTTTTTTTTAAATTTTAAAACAGTTTTACTGATTACACCCCTTTGATTGCTTTTTACGCCCCCCTGCCAAAGTCCATTCGAGGTGTTAGCAGCCCAAAAGTGTGAACTGCGAGCTGGGCTCTGCTTTATGCACCCCCCCTTTTAAAATACAACACCCTGCTGCTAACTGCACCCCCTTTTTCTAACAGCACCCCCTGTTTCTCTTTTTTTTTTAAAAAAAATTTCTTTTCCCTAAATAAACATTTTCTTTCACAAACCTATTTTTTTTCAAAATAACGAATAAATGTTTTCCTAAACATAGGCATGGTTCGTTACTAATGGTCACTCTGAGCTTAGCTTGTTTGACCGTTAATAACAACATCAGTTTTTCAAACGAGTTACGAGTGACGGCCACTCTGGGTTTTACTTGTTTGGTCGTCGCGAATACCTCTCCCAATTTCAAAATAATTAAAAAACATCAAACACACAAACATTTTCTACACCAAGAACTACGTGTGATTTGATTCTCTACCAAGAGATACGTAGGAGCAGAGGGCGGCCGACCTCTGTCAATTGCACTAATAAAAAACCATTTTTTTCCTTTAAATTCATTTCTCTCATTTTTCTCAAAAAGTATAAAAATAACTAACCGTTTATCGAGTCCTTTTTTTTATTATTATTATTATTAGGGTAAGAACATTATTTTTGAATTAGTAAACGCTTACACATTTAGTTAAAAGGTAACCTTCCTTAGGAAGGATGTCGTAGGGTGCTAATACCTTCCCTACGCATAAACGACTCCCGAGCCTAAATCTGGTCCGCAAGACCCCTTTGTACACTCAATAGGGATTTTCCAATGTTTGCCCTTAAACTAAAACTTTGGTGGCGGCTTCATTCAAGAACTTCGAAGAATCCCTCCTCCGGATTTTTCGGTCGCTACAGCTGGCGACTTCACTGGGGACAATTAAGAGAGTCAAGCCAAATTAACTAAATGTGTAAGTATTTGTTTAATTTTATTAATATTTTGTTTTTACCCTTATTCTTATATTATTTATTTATTAGCATTTCCTTATGTTATTGAACCTTAGGGTAGACGACTTTTTTTGTTATTATTGTTGTACATCTTGTCCAGTTTGGTTAGTTTAGGTATTTTGCTCTCATCACACACCTCACTTACACTTTTGCACACACCTTTGAGTGGGGCCCTATACCCGGGTCTGCAAATAACCTAGCACGAGTGGAGATTATTAGTGACAGTCATTCTGGATTTTATCTGTCTGACTCTCATGAAAGTCTCAACCAGAGTACGCTCTTTCATGGTATCCCACACCAGGTAGCTCGCTATCGTTGTGGATCATATCATGAAGAGGATTTTAGCTCTGGGGACCTTTGTGAGGAAGTGAATAGAGCCACCTGAGAGATTGATCACATAAGTGACCCTAGATCATGTTGAAAATCCAAATTTAGACATGACCCACCTAGGACACAGGGGCACTATACTTACCCTCTCTATCAATCTGGTTAGTTTTTTTTCCAAAATTAAAATCACTCAAAAAAAATTCATGCTTCCTTCATTTGCATGCATACGAGACGACATCATTCCTTTCATTCATCATACAAAAAGTTATCATAAAATAAGATCACTTTTTCATCATATGCATCACATTGCCATTTCCCTACCGTACCATTCATCATATATTCATAATTCATAAATATCGAAAAAAATCATCAAATAGTGTAGGCATCTTGTCATTTGCAACATCATTATCACAAATTGCATGAGACATTCTATAACATTTCGCTCATATTGTCATCATAGTCCAAATGCACAATTTCTCCATACATGCATCATTTCTCCATACATTGTCATCATAGTCCAAATGCGCAATTTCTCCATGCATGCATCATTTTATCCTAGTTGCATCGTCTCTCATACTCATACATCGCATTGCTATTATAAAAATTTATTTTTAAATGCATCATCTTCATGCATCATAAAAAACAAGGACAAAAGTCATTTATTCAGATCTATCTCAAATGCATCAGTCCTTCAACATGCGTCAAATCAAAAATTATAAATTTCTTCATTATTGCATCATTCATCACCCAATAGCATTTTGTTTGCATATCCTACACCAAAAAATACAAAAGTTATATTCATTACTCTTTTCCACGCATTAAAAAAAAAATCGCTGCGAGTGTCATGCATTTGGTTTCCTCGCACGCCAAAAAACAATTTTTACCCATATAAAATTAGCATATTATTTGATCAAAAAACATTAGCATCATGCATCGACATTCATTCATAATCATTCAAAATCATGATCACACAGTGTAGGTATCACATCATTTGTAAAGTCTTGAATTACATTTCAAAAAATAATATTCATACGTCATTTCTCTCATGTTGTCATCCTAGTCTAAATGCATCAATCCCGTATTTATGTACCATTTTCCAAATAAAAAAAAGAAGGTATTTCATCATTCATCATCCCATAAATAAAAAATGAGAGTTTGCATACATGTTGCACTACCTCTTAAAAATAAAAATAATTGCATCAAACATTTACTTCTTCATGCATACATGCATTCGCATTTTTCATACATATCTGTCATCATGGGCATTATGTTTTGCTAGAAAATAAAAAATCACCATAGGACGAATCACTTGTTTTCATATACATCTCGTTCTCATGGTACTAACATACATATCATCCTCCAAAAAAAAAACAAAAACGCTACATATTTGTCCAACTTTCATCATCTTGCGTACTCAAAGATATACTATATTCGTTACTCCTCTTCACGCATAGAAAAATAAAAATGCATTAGCCATCTGACATGCAAAATAAAAGAAAAAATAAATAAAATAATGCCACCTTCTTGCATCATTCATTGCCTCCGAAAATCATTTCGGATAGTCAATCTTTTCAAGTGATCATTCATTCACCTTCCTCGCATCTGCATCATGCGACGTTATTCGTTCATTCATACATAGCATTTTTTTTATGAAAAAGAAAAATAAAAAAACACGATCACAATTAAAAAAAAGTTGTGATTGAATATCTCATTTAGCATGCATTTCCATCCATTCATAATCATTCACAAAAATCATCATAGCAACATCATGAAATGCATGTAAAAAAAAAAACATAGCACTCACGCACCTTTTCACTCGTCCTAATAAATAAAAGACTGCTGTTTCATCGATCATTCATACGTCATTTCATATACCGTTTCAACATGCATCATTTCAAAAATTATGTCATCATTTTCGCATCATTCATAGATACCTATTTAGCATTTCATTCTGATACATAAAAGAGGCTCTGCATCGGTCACGTGCCGCATTGTCTCCAAAAACCATTTAAAATAACTGACCTTTCCAAGTGATCATTCATGCACGCATTTCATGCATTCGCATCTGCATTTTCGTCATTTTTCACCATGTGTTCCTTCACGCATTAGGACACAAGGTGCGTTTAACTTGATTATTCTTGTTGCGTGAGCATAGTTAGTCTTTCAACTAGAAAATAAAAAATTTATCATGCACTCATAATAGAATACGGTCATCGTTTTCATTATCATGGTACCGACATGCATCTCATCATCTAGAAAATAACAAAATTTCATATTTTTTTTATTTTTCATCTTGCATAAGCCCCACGCCAAAAATGAGAAAATAATATCACCTTGATATTATAAAAAAAAATTTTCATTATTTCATTACTCCTCTTCATGCATCATGAAAAAAAAAAACAAAAGTCATTCATTCTCATGCATCTCAAAAACAGCTCCCTCATGCGTCATAAAGAACAAAAGCAAAAGTCATTTATTCCTTTCACATCCATCTCAAGGGCGTTAATCCTCTCACATGCATTAAAACAAAGTTAGGATTCGCTTCATTTTCTTCTATGCTTGCATTATTCATCCAATAGTTTTGTTGTTGTTTTGTTAGCCTCTCACTCTAGTTGAACTTTAAAAAATAAAAAAAATAATAAAAATCACACACTTGCTTAAGGTATCATTATGCATTCCATGCATCATTGTCTGTGTACAACAACATCCATATGTTCATGCATTCTGCTTTATTCAAATAATTTTTCCCAAAAAAATAAAAAAAATGAAGCTCATAAGTTTTTTGACATGCTGTTTGATGAGAGACGATGCCTTCTTGAAAATATATTTTAATTGATTCCTCTTCCTTGGAAAATGTGGCCATACCTTAACTTGATTCACCAACAACAAGTTCTTCACATCCTCATACCCACCACATTCATGGAAACCACCTACCAACTTAACCATTCAATGGAGTTCACCAATAACTCATTCCCCATCATGGTCACTACAATATTGACTGTATCGTCCTCAAACCCCTACTCCCATAGGCTCGACCCTTAGCCACTGCTTGCCCCACCAAGGGCATCAGCCAACATAAATCTCACCCCCCGTGATAAGAAGCTTAAATGTCTATTTTGTTAGCTTGTGTGGTTTTAGAAATTAAAATTGTTCTATCTTAACCGATGTCAACTCTCTATGAAGCACTTTGCAAAATAAATTAGCATGACATGTGTGTTTACTCTTGTTTGAGTCAGTTATACTATCCCCGCCTTTCCTTCATTTTCAAAACCAAATCCAACCATTCATGAAAGACCCAGTCCCCACAAGAGTATTTCATTCGCTTTCCCCCAGTGATGAAATTTCACGAATAGCACTTTGTACGCTCCATACTGGGGCAGAGTAATGATCACTAAGATTTTCTGCTAGCATTCTAAACACTCGTGCAAGTCCTTTGAGTAAAAAAAAAACACAAAAGAAATACAAAAAAAGAAAAGCCCGTTAGGTTGAAAACTCACAAGAGCAATCTAAGCAAAAATTAGGGCATAAAAAAATAATAATAAAGAAAAAGCAAATACATTAAAATGAAGTTTTGTCCTATAGTTTCAATTTCAAGAAAATAAGCAACCATGATTTGAATTGGAGTTTGGCCATTTTCCTATATCTAAAAATCCAAAAAGAGAAATGCCCTTTGCTACCCACTTTGAGCCAAAAAACACCTTAGACAAGGATCAATCCCATATCTAACAGCTCGCTCAGCTCAAAAAAAAAAAGAGAAAAATCACAAAAAAAAGTGAAAGAAAAAAAAAGAGGAGCGAAAAATCCTGAGAACCAAAATGGTAGAATTTGTGAGCTGACACTTCACACCATCGAGCATATAAAAGATCATTGTCTGAAATAAACCCTCAAACACTTCCTTTGGCCTAAGCATCCTATCATCCATAAACCCTCAAATGCGCTACAACCCTAAAACAGGTACATTCTACCATGAAGCACCTAAAAGATTCTTTGTCTCGACCAACCCCGAACACTCTCAGGAGCAAAGTAATCATTTCCTTCATGAATCATTAACCACTGGCCATATTACAATCCAAAGGCCTATTCTGATCAGTGATTGGTTGCTTCCATTTTTCTCAAAGCTTATACTCTAGAACAAAATAATCAGAATAATTTATTTGCTCAACAAAAAAAACAAAGAGAAAAATATTATTACAAAAAAAAAATAAGAAAAAAAAGAAAAAAACTTAAAAGGGCTTGCACGCTCGAAGTTCATCAAGAGAAGATAACAGTGATCATCAACAAAGTGAATTTTCATCGAACCAAAAACTCTCGACTGTCTTAGCTTGTGGAATCCTTCCCAAGGAAAACCACAAATCCCTACTAAGGCAGTTACTTGACTTATCATATCAAAATGGGGCAAAACCCCACCCTTCATTCCACTCAAACTCAGGAAATTTTTTCAACAACCCCAAAATACTCTCACCTTTCATCCCGTTCTACACCCATATAGCCGTACCAGACAAATTTCCAAACCATTACTCTAACTTCGCACCCTGTCGCAACCACACTCAAAATGGGGCAATTTTCATCTGTAATGGATTGGGGTAACCTTGCCCTCTTATAGACCGGGGCATCATATCCCTTGGGCCGAAAGAATCCTTTTGCCTTTCATTCCATTCATTCCTAGTCACTTGTCACCCTCAATACCAGCATATTTCCCAATCCCTCAATCAGTCTATATCCTTGGTTGTCATTGTCCTCCCTAGACAAAGGCAGACTGTTTCACTCCCCACTATTTGAAGTCAAAATTGGGGCAGTCAAACATTTCTTACCTTGGGGCAAGCTTATCTCTCATAGGCTTGAGCCAATAAACCTCATCCTCCATTCCACTCCACTCATGTATCACACTTGACTATACCCTACATTTCTTGAACCCTGGGTCAACTGGCACATTCATTTGCATTCGCACTGTTTTTCATATTTATTAAGCAAATGCTCCAAAGAGAGAGACACACAATAATGACAATCCCTCTAAGTTAACATCTTAGACTTGAAAGCTTAGTCATCATGGGTCATCATAACCAAATGAAAACCCATCTGCAAATACACATCTCGATCTCTAGAAAGGGCACTAATACATTGCCGCAAGCCACACTTTTCAAGGTGACAACCTTGAGCTTACCAGAGTTCAAGTCCAAGCCAACAAAAATCTTTCTTCCAAGGAGCGATCAATTCAAAAAGTTCAGCTCTCTGTTTCCAGCATCAAAAGTTTTGTTTCTCATCAAACATTTTGCATCGTTACAAAAAGTGTTGTTACCAACAAATCATGCATTATACATGTCCTCATTATTGTAGAATTAAAACCATGCATCTGATCATACCCATCACCACTCTCTCATGCAAGTATTGTACATGCATTCACATTCAACTTGTTTTTGCCTACACAATTTTGCTTCTTTCGCATTACGCATTGCGTATCCATACATGCATACCCATACATAACATGTATCGCTTCAATAAAAATGTCAAATGCCGGTTGCATCATTACCAAAAGTCTGTCTACATCCCAATCAGTCACAATCATGCACCAGGTATTCAGGCATTTCCTTTTATGCACCATAGCGTTTGCATCAAAATATTACGTATCCATCACATTCACATTCTCATTTCATGCACTCATCAAATACCAAAAAGGCAACAAAGCGAAAAGACAAAAAAAACCTCCCCCATCCCAACAAACATCCAATCGTTGCATCATACAACATCAAGTCATGCGGCTACCACAACCCTTCATCTAAGCATTACGTGTGCCCATTCATTCATTCATTTATGCATAAAAACAAAAAAAAAACAAAAAAAGAGAAAACCAAAAAGGCAAAAATTATCCACATTGCACCTGTTACTCCCACCAAAGTATAGATCATTCCATCATGCAACCAGCAGTACATTCGTATTCGCATGTTATCTGCATTCGCATACACAACTTATCCATTTCTGTTTCGACCAGCATAAGCATCCATCATTCACGGGCTTTTTGTAGTTCATTTACTTTCGCATTGCACATTCATCACATTGCATACATATAACTTTTTTTGATAGACGTGCCAAGTGCCGATCTCGTCGTTGCCAAAATGCTTTCTACATCACCAATCATATCATTTGCTATGCATTCATGTGTTTCCTTTTATTCGCCCTAGCATTTGTATCAAAGTTTTATATACGCATCATATTCACATTCGCATTGCATGCATCAAGAAAAGAAGCAACAATAAATAAGAAATAGCAAAAAGAAAAGTCCATTCATTGCATTTATCATCACACCAAAATTAATCACTACAGTCACATCCACATTTCATACACTGTTGTCGACTTTCTCATTCCACAAGGTTCAACACCCGTGGTATACCCATTTCATTCATCATCCCCCAGATACCAATCATTGCACGTTCATCACATTACACGCATGACATTGTTCGCTTCGATAGATGTCCAAGTGTCGGTCTCATCGTTGCCCCCAAAAAAAAAGAGTTTTTTTTTTACATTACTAATCATATCTTTGTACCAGGCATGACATTCGCGTCAAAGCATTACATTTGCATCACATTCACACTTTGCATTTCATACACTCATATACCAAGAAAAAAGAGAAAAGCAAAAAAGACAAAAAGAGAAAAATTGCTCATTCCATTACGGTCATCATTCCACCAAAATCAATCAGCACGACCACATTCCTACTTTATCGGCATTCACACACGTTGTTCGTCAACCTCCATGTCCCATCAACTTCAACTCACAGCATCTGCCACACTTCATTCACCCATCGAACACTTACCATTTCACATACCTATACTGCACGCATACATCATTCATTGCATTTTTAGACATACCAAATATGCTTCTCCCTTCTCCGGTAAATGCATTCATTAGGTGTGTTCTAGGCAGGTACGCCATGTACCAATCCCAATAGTTTGTTCCCTCAAATTCAGTGCTCCAAGCGCTGGTCTCATACTACAATTCAGAATCTCAGTACTCCTTTAAACCCTCAGCAGGTCCCTCAGAGCCCAAGCGCTCCTTTAGACCCCCAGCGGTCCCTCAGAGCCCAAGCGCTCCTTCAGACCAGCAATGGTCCTTCAATCCAGATCGCACGTCGCGTTATCGAGCAACCGACGGATCATCCGGCCCCAGGCCCTTCAGACTAGCTGTGTCCGCCTAAAAAACACAGTGCACGTCCTTCGAGGTGTGCAAATCAGGTCAACGACCTGACCTTGCCCCCATGGCCGCTCGAAAAAGGCCACCCCCCAAACAGACCGTTTTACTAGTACCGTTGCTAGTTTGCGCTCCTTCAGACCCATGGATCCATCAGGCTTAGGCATGCCCTTCAGACCTTATTGGTCCTTCAGTTTAACTCCAATCAATGCGCCAAGCATCGACTGCGAATTAGACCATCAGAGCCCAGTGCTCCTTCAGATCCCCGGTGATCCTTATTTACTTTTTATTCTATGTCAACCCATCATCTTTCAAAAATTTCTAAAAATAGTCTTGACAATATTAGTGTCTTTTTATCTTTATTTCTATTTTACTCGAGAAATTCGGAAACCCTTCATGTTTCCTAGTAAAATATAAATAAAGAGGGGCAGCTGTCATACCCTAATTTTGTCCGGCTAATTTGAAACTAGAAAATCCAAAATATTGTTTTGTGTGTCGTTCCCAGTCGTGTATATGCGTGTTACTTCTCATTGTGCGCGCGTGCGATTTTTAATAATGTACACATTTTTGTCCTCGTTGCGAACGCGTGTTCGCGTCTCGTTGTGTACGGTTGTTTATTTTAGTACGTGAATTCGCGTATTCTCGTTGTGGACGCGCGTTCGCGTCTCGTCGTGTACGTTTGTTTTTCGTCGTTGTTATCGGTTTAATTTTGTTATGAAAATCAAATAAAAATCAGATTGTGAATAATTGCTTTTTTTTAATCAATGTTTTTACAAAGTCAACTTTAATACACAAATATAGACAAAAATTAATTAAAAGTAAAAAGTACAAAAATAAAATCAAAATAAAATAAAATGTGGTAGGCGCATCCTATTGTTGCATTGCTGGTAGTACTAGTATTTTCAGCATCAAGCCAAGCCTCTTTCCCTTTGTTCTTTGTTTTCTCCTCCATTTTGGGTGAGACCAAAATGCTTTTCAGGCACTACCTTGCAGCTGCTGCTCCACTACCCTGAAAAAGCATAACAAGAATTGTTGTCTCATTAGTTTGCCTCCTCTATTAAAAAAACTCAGCTGGAGAACAGAAAAGGGGGTGAACACTGTCATTAAGCTACCAACAACACAACACACAGAGAGGGGGGGGGGGAAACGAAAAAAAGGAAACAGAAACAAAGGGGGGGGGGAATCGAGTAAAAATGGAGGGAATGGAAGGAGGAACTGAAATGTTGGAGGAGAGCACAACCAAAACCCCCCACCGAAACACCACCTCACCGCCAACAGCCACCACTCACCACCACGAAACCGACCGCCCTCTCTCCACCTTTGCCAACCAAAAACTGAACCGCAGCGCCCCCACCACAACAAAAAACGAACCACGGCCGTTACTTCCACCGCCACCTCTCTCTCCTCGCCCTCATCCGCTTCTCTCTCCACCAAACAACCACCACATGTCACCATCGTCACCGGCCACGAAACGACCGGTCAAAAGCCTCCCTCCGCCGCCATCATTCCCCTCTCTCACAGCCACCACCATAAAAAAAAAACAACCAGCAAAAACAGACCGTTTCCACCTTCGGCGTACCAGCGCCGTCGGTGTAAACGCTACCTCCGGCGCACCACCGTCCGCCACCATCGCCTCCGTTCGCACCACCGCATCGTAACTCCAGCGTCTCTCTCTCCTCACAGCGTCTCTCTCTTTCTCTCTTCGCAAACTGTCGACGTCATCACCAAATGACGCCGCGAACCCCTCCGTCCCCTTCTTCGCCGCGAAGACCGTTCCCTTCTTCAGCCCTCACCGTCACCCGTCCACCATAGGTCCTCTCTCACCACTGTGTCTTTTCTCTCCATCTCCGAACATCTCTCTCTCTCTCCTCGAAGTCACTCTCTCTCTCCCCTCAGATGAGTTGCTGCGGCGCTTTTTGTTTGAGGATGATGAGGAATTAGGTTTCCCTTTTGTTAAGACATACACACACCAAGTGTTTGCTTTTTTTTTTTAAAATTTTAAAACAGTTTTACTGATTACACCCCTTTGATTGCTTTTTACGCCCCCCTGCCAAAGTCCATTCGAGGTGTTAGCAGCCCAAAAGTGTGAACTGCGAGCTGGGCTCTGCTTTATGCACCCCCCCTTTTAAAATACAACACCCTGCTGCTAACTGCACCCCCCTTTTTCTAACAGCACCCCCTGTTTCTCTTTTTTTTTTTTTAAAAAAATTTTCTTTTCCCTAAATAAACATTTTCTTTCACAAACCTATTTTTTTTCAAAATAACGAATAAATGTTTTCCTAAACATAGGCATGGTTCGTTACTAATGGTCACTCTGAGCTTAGCTTGTTTGACCGTTAATAACAACATCAGTTTTTCAAACGAGTTACGAGTGACGGCCACTCTGGGTTTTACTTGTTTGGTCGTCGCGAATACCTCTCCCAATTTCAAAATAATTAAAAAACATCAAACACACAAACATTTTCTACACCAAGAACTACGTGTGATTTGATTCTCTACCAGGAGATACGTAGGAGCAGAGGGCGGCCGACCTCTGTCAATTGCACTAATAAAAAACCCTTTTTTTTTTCTTTAAATTCATTTCTCTCTTTTTTTCTCGAAAAGTATAAAAATAACTAATCGTTTATCGAGTCCCTTTTTTTATTATTATTATTATTAGGGTAAGAACATTATTTTTGAATTAGTAAATGTTTACACATTTAGTTAAAAGGTAACCTTCCTTAGGAAAGATGTCGTAGGGTGCTAATACCTTCCCTACGCATAAACGACTCCCGAGCCTAAATCTGGTCCGCAAGACCCCTTTGTACACTCAATAGGGATTTTCCAATGTTTGCCCTTAAACTAAAACTTTGGTGGCGGCTTCATTCAAGAAACTTCGAAGAATCCCTCCTCCGGATTTTTCGGTCGCTACAACGTCAATATCATTTCCTGGTTGTTTGGGGCCAGAAATTAACAAAGACAACATCATATACTTGCGTTTCATGCAAAGCCAAGGAGGTAAGTTATTATAAATCGCCAAAATCACAGGCCATGTACTGTGGGAGCTACTCTGGATACCGTGCGTGTTAAATTCATCGGCAGACAATGCAAGGCGTAGGTTTCTTGGGTCATGCCCAAAATCAGGATACTCAATATCAATTTTTTCCACTGCGGAGAATCCGCCGGGTGTCGTAGCATGCCATCTTTAATCCTTTCATCATCATGCCAAGTCAACTTTTTTGCATCTTCTGAACTACGATACATACGCCTAAATCGAGGAATTATGGGAAAATACCACAATACCTTTTCTGGAGCAGATTCTTTCTTCTTATACCGCGATGCATTACATTTAGGGCACGACTTTAACAATGCATGTTCATTCCGAAATAAAATGCAATCATTCGGACAAGCATGTATCTTCTCATAGTTCAAACCAATGGTGCCTAACATTTGTTTTGCATCATACGTCCGAGAAGGGAGCACATTGTCTTCCGGCAACATATATGTCTTTCAATAGTGCGAGTAATTTCGTAAAGCTCTTATCCGTCCATCCGTGGCAAGTTTTCAAGTTATACAGCTTTATCACAGCCAATAACTTTGTGAATTCAGTACAGCCCGCACACAGCGGTGTCTCTGTAACACCCTTTTTTCACCCATCGTTTATTCATAATTTATCAGAGTTTTTCGCGCCAAAAGAGTGTCGCATTTTTCAACGTAAAACAAAACTTCGTAGTTTTCTCAAAACATGCAGCGGAACTATTCAACATCGTTAAAAACATCAACAACCGACAAAGTGCAAAGTGCACCAATTACTAAAAGATTCAACATCAACCGAAATTTAATTAAAAACAGTAATCGACCCTTCCCCAAGTGCTACCTATCAGAGCAGACGACACCAGGCAAAAAGGAAGACTACAATCTTCACTCGGGCTCACCTATAAATTAACAACCACAAAAAGGGGTGAGATTCCATACAATATAAGAAGTGTATGAAAGACCACATACGAAGCTCAAGACATCAATTAATCACAGCAAGCAACATCACTCTTAACAGTTAATAACAGCTAAGTATACATTAACACGTCACTTTCACAACAACACATCACTTTAACAACACATCACAATGGCCAAACAACTTCATTCAATCAGTCGTGCAATATGAATGCGATATGAGACTCAAGCAATGCACATGCATGTGGTACCAACCTACGTCACAGGCCAAGGGCCTAATTTCCGTCACTGGCACAAGGGCCTAAAATATCGTCGCTGGCCAAAGGCCTAATTTTCTCGTCGCTGGCACAAAGCCTAATGTTCATGGTATGCATGCGACCCAATGATGTATGCACAACAGTCAAACAATCACACATCAACGTCACTGGCCATAGGCCTACATCACATCACCTGTCCATAAATAGAGGCAACTCGTCGTCGTCATATAAACATCGTCGTCAAAAATTATAACTTAACCATTTATAGCGCTTTGGCCACATCACCACAATTTGCAACATCACAACAATTTGGCTTAATCACATACTCAACATCATTTTAATTGACAACACCTAGGACAGCACCTACCGGGCAGCCACACGGACGCCCAACAACCAACAATTATCAACCAACTAATTTAGAAAATGAACAATTAATAATTGACAACTTAATTGGAGCAACAAACCCCACAAAATTCGGAGCAACAAACCCCACAAAATTCGGACAGAATTATTAGTCATTTTGAAATCAAATCTTCTCCCTCAATTCTCAACGAAATTTAGCGAAATCAGTGCCTATTCAGTAGGAAATTAAGTCTACTTTCCAACAAAACAAACCCCACGAAATTTGGAGGATCAGGGCATTCACAATTAGACAAAAACTGAACCTATATCCCAAACCGTCCCAGATTTTTGACCCAATTTGCAACCAAGAATTCTCCCATTATACTTATCCAAATTGAGTAAACTCAGTGCCTAATTTGTAGAAAATTGTGTCTAGTTTCCAGAAAAACAAACCACATAATTTTTAGACAACTATATTGTTCCTAGTTACTATATAACCGAACCTATACTCAGATCGTTTCCAAAATTTTAACCTAACTTGCAACACCTTTAACTCGAGCTATACAACTCCAAATGCAACCAAACTAGCGCCAAATTAACAAGCATTAAGTATAGTTTCTAAAAAGGTAAACCACATAGTTTTCGGACTGCTAGATTGTTTCCAGAATACACGCAGAATGCGCCCTACAACCAGAAATTTTGTTTAAAATCAACAACACACAACACCAAACACCAACAATCACATCCAAATCATCATCAAACATGTTAATCATAAATTCTCAACAAAAAATCATTATATGGCAACAATTATTACTATGAGCATAACAACATATCATTTAGGCATAGGAATGTGAGGAAATCAAGCATACATCAAATTACTCAACAAGGCACACAATCATAGGGCATGAGATTTTTCAAGACAACAATATGGTGATCAAGACACCCTAAAACCCCACATGTAGATCCCTCATAAACCCTTATATTGAATTAAATCCCACCCTTACCTTAGCTTGGAGAAAACGAAACCTTAGATTAGGAGATGTGTGAAACCCTAGCTTTCCTTCTCTCTCATTGGTTGTAGATCACGCCTCTCTCTCTCTCTTCTAGCTTGTGGATCACGCCTTCCCTCTCCTCTTCTCACTTCTCTAATCCTTATTTTTCTTTTTCCTTCTCATGACAACAAAACCCTAACCTATCCCTTTTATAAACTCACTTAACCTCATGGGCTTTTTCTTATCTTACGTGACCTAATCATGGGCCTCCACTTAACACTTCTAATTTACTAATACTAACACTAATAATTAGGTCCACATATACTAATAAATAATTATTTCTATTATTTCTACCACATAAATCCTAAATAATTAATTAAATAAATTAATCAATTATTTTGGGCTGTTACAGTCTCTGCGTCGGTTATCAACTTCTCAAACATTTGAGGACAATCATTAAGATCATCTTCAACCGCCTTTGCCACCTTTTCAAATTGGTGGCCATCAAATGTATGTGTTTCAGGATAATCAACCGGATCACATCTCTTATTACTATTATCCATATTTGAAGGTTCACCTCTTTCCTCACCGTGCATTGTCCAACAAGTATAACTTTGATCGATTCCGTTGGTCCTTTAAATGTCTTTCCAACTCAACTGCAGTAACTCGATTGGCGTAACAACAACTTAAATAAGGACACTTGAACTTACTAGAAGTTCCTACAAGACGAACAACAAAGTTCACAAAATATTCCACTCCATCGACATATTCTTTCGATAGACGATTGACAGACATCCACTTTCTATCCATATTAGACCTAAATTTATTATAAATTCCTGATAAGAGAACTTAAACATATTAAAGGTGAAAAACACACAAGTTACAATTTTTTCAAACCAAGACATTCGACCTTGGACAAGGTTTTTGCTAATATGAATACATATGTGAACTATAACTCAAACAATACATCAATTTCAAATACACCAATTATGAATACATATGTGAACTGCTCAAGTGTATAAACAATAACCACAACTGCTCAAGTGTATAAACAATAACCACAAAAAAGGACAAGAGAATAAGAAAAGTACCTGATAATTAAGGGGAAGCAACAACGAACTCGAACTAGATGTGAACTGGATCAAGAAAGAACTTCAAGCTCCGCAAAAAGAACTCGAACTAGATATAACAAAACAAATTAATCAACAAATTTATTAAACCACTTTTATAAAACAACAAATTTATTAAAACACCAATGAAACTAGTAATAGGCTTCATAATCAAAAACATATGTAGAGGGAATCACACTCCAAACGAACACAGTAATTCTGAAGCTTAAAACTACCAAGGAAAAAAAGAGAAAAAAAAACAGAAATAAAAAGAAAAAAGAAGCAAACTTTGTGAAGAGTATTCCCAAAAAGAAGCAAATCGTAAACTATGTCACCAGCAACCAATAATGGCAGATTTGCAGGAGGGAGGACGAAGCAGCGCCGCGTCGTTCACGGAGGGAGAAGCGTCATCGAGCTCACGAAGGAGGGAAGGCAGCTCACGGAGTCGCGAACGGAGGGAAAACTGGAAAAGACAGCTCACGGTGGGAAGAGACCGTCGAAGGAAGAACGACGTTTGGGCGTCGTAGGCAGCCGAAGAGAGGGAGGAAAATAGGGATACGACGCAAGAGAGAGGGAGGAAGAGAGGGATACAGCGCAAGAGAGAGGGAGACTGTGTGTGAACGTTGAGAGAATGAGAGGGTTTTTGCAAATGAGAGGGAGATAGAGGAAATTAAAATTTTAGGGCAATAGGAGCGCTTTTAAAAAGCGCCCCTAAAGGTCCTACGTATTTGGGCATCAGGGGCGCTTCTTAAAAAGCGCCTCTAAAGGGTGTGCCCTTTTTTAACAGTTCTGTTGTAGTGTAAACTACTACAGTACTCTGAAATTGATAAAATGTTCTAGAAGGGAATATTCATGAGAGGAAAAGAACACAATTCATAGAGAAAGAATTAGTTAGAGAAGAGAAGAAAAATACATCACACTATATTTATGCCTATTGTGATTTCACTTCCTTTGATATATACCCAATATTCTTTTTGATTGGGGGCATTGGGCTGACTTTCTCTTCTTTGGGCTTGTCCTAGATGACAGGTTTCATTACAATACCTCCCCTTTAAAATAAACCTTATCCTCAATATTGTAAGAATTGCTCCCAATAGAAATTTCCCTAGATCCCACTGCTTAAATGGATAATGGTATTCAAATTTCCCTATTTGGTCCCATTGTTTCCCCTTACTAATTTTCACTGGTGCAATATAGCTAAATGGTCTGGCAAATCCAGAACCTGCTTCGATTGCCTCAAACTCTCCATCCAGTAGTTTATTAGATCTTACATCGTTATGAGCACTAGTTGAGATGCAATGTGATGCAAATAAGTAAGTCTTTCATCAATCTCCATAACAATTATATACCTAGTAGACCAATTTATCAAGGTTTTCTTGCTATTCAGCATATAGGGGCCCATTTGGATAGAGCTTATGAAAAACAACTTATGCAAATAATTAAACTTTTATGTTAACCTATAGGTTCTCACTAACAAAAGTTATATCTCCATAAGTTGATTTTCCATAAACTAATTTAACAAGCTTATAAATGGTACATTTTTTTGACAATAGCTTATGAATAGTACATAAAAGCTTATTTATTTGCATAAGTTATTTTTCATAAGCTAAAAATAAACTCTATCCAAACAGGCCCATAAGCCAAGCTCTCATTTGTGATATATTGGTAGAAGGGCGCATAGAGGGGAATGGGGTTGAGGTGTGGAGGGAAGGGAGGGGTAGGGTATTTGTGTAGAAATGGGTGTAAAGGTGGTGTTGTAAAAAAAGTAGTGTTGTTAGTAAACTCATTAAGCTTTTTTTAAGCTAATTGTCATAGGCCCATGCTTTTTCCTAACCCCCTCTTACTCACCACACACCCCTTAACTAGAAATATTCCAGGAATACCCTCACGTGCAACGCTCATGGATTCTGATGGAGGACGTGTTTTTAAATGGTTCGGTTACGTCGCACCCAACCTGTACGATTCTACAACTCTGGGTTCAGTATTTAGGGGATTCGGTTACGAACAATCGAACCCCATTTGGCTAATGTTAACCGAAAGTGGTAAACATTTAAGAAGGAATGTGTTTTTCAATTTCGTTAGTCCGGTGATGGGCTACAAGACATGTTCGGTAGGTTGTAACTGAACCTGCGTGATACTACAGGAGACAGAAACAGAAACAGAAATGTGTCTGTTTATATTGCAAAGTAGAAACTATCTATGTATAAGCCAAGTTTGTAGTGATTTAAAAAACGTGGTAAACATTCAAGTCATAACAGTCGTACGTGGGAAAATTGTCGTCTTAATACAATTTTGAATACAAAAATTACAAATCTATCAACTAATCACTATCTTCATTGTCTTTAGTTAAATCTACATAAGTCAGGGGTTGTGTCTCTATTATCATCGATCTCCACTTCTGCATGCGACCCGTAAACTACATTTCCCAACCCTTTGCTATGGGTGCCTTGTTAACATTCCATACCGCATCGGCCGGGGGCATTGGACTTCCATTCTTCATAATTACCTGTACAAAGTGTCGATATGTATAGCAGATGTTGAACGTACGGACACTTCTAAATGGTGCAATATGAAATGAGAAACTTGTGAAAGACCCGTTAACAGACCAACAAGTGAGTATGACCTTGTATTTTTTAGCTATCAGATACCCTATGTCTGGTACACTCATCCAATTCTCTATGTCATTCTTGTGTGTCCGCATCAACAATTTCATCAGAACAGTGACTTTTCCAATACCACAATATAGGTTTGTGTAGAAGTCATTGTATTGCCTAAGCTCGTCCAACAAATCATTTCTCACAGAAAGCCAAGCATCCTCACCCCTTCCAAGTAATGCAGCAATACACCGGAATCCACCGTTTCTATCACCGACTACATTGACAATATTTTCAACATAAGGATGAATGATCTCTGGCAAGCCCTTTAGGTAAGTATAATAAGCATCCGTATGAGTTGTAGTAGGATTCGGTGTAAGAGTCTGATTTGGAGTAAGAGCCTGTGTAAGATATCACAATCACCATCCCAAGAGACTTGCCAACCGTACGTACCCATTCCAACAACTCTTCACGATTACCAAATAACTAAAAATAAATAAATTAATGTTAGCTACTTAGGAAAATTACCTAAAAAATCAAGACTTAGCCCGTACCTTATCCGTTGTAAACGAACTAGTAAATTCTACAACCAATGCGTCATTTGAGATGTCATCTACTCCTGAAGTTGCACCTTTCTCTCCCATTTTATAGTCCTATCAATCAACAAATAGAAAGGAAAAAATCAAGTTACTGGCCAGTCTGGAAATACGCAGGTTCGGCAGTCACTAACCGAACCTGTTCGGTTCCCCTTAACCGAAACCTTCCGGCACCTCACTGCCATGTCAACAAAATTGCAGAAACACCCGAAAACCAATTTTGTTAGTCCGATGGTCCTTGACTGAACCGGCTCGGTCAGTGGTAGCCGAAACAAGCGGGATTTCAGAAAAAATATCCAAATGCAGCAACTTTCAGTGACGAAAATGAAAAAAAAATGGTTGGTAGGGATGATACCTTATTATGGTTGGCAATGTTGATAACTTGAGTAGAAGGTTAATGATGAATGTGAGATGGATAGGGTTTGGAGTGGAGAGATGGGAGGTTTGGGGTGTTTGAGGGGAGTGTGTTGGAGTTGGAGGAGAAGAGGGGGAATGATGGATAGGGGGGAATGTAAAAGAACGTAAGGTTATTTTGGTAAATGAAAAAGGTAAAGGGGAGTGTGGTGAGTAGAAGGGGGTTGGGAAAAGCATGACCATTGTCATATGTGAGTAGCGGTACATTTATTGGCCCATTCAATACGTTTGAGTGATTTGTGCTGGTCTAGGGGTTGCTTTTTGCACCCCTGTTTCTTGTAACACACCTCCCTGCTCTAACTTTTATTTCTTCTTTTTTTTTTTGGTGGAATAACTTTTATTTCTTCAAATACAAATAAATAGAAGTAAACTTTTGAAAAGTGTGTTTTTAGGTCATATTTTTTTAGAAAGTTAACTACAAAAGATGATGAAATTAATTTCAATAGAAAGTAATGGATCTATTTAATCTTCTGGATGCTTTTGAAATGCATATTTATGTATCTTGGAAGTTAATTCATGAAATACATAAATATGTGTTTCTTATGTTCCAACATTCGGATCCATAATAACCTTGAGGACAAGGTTGAATTTCAGGGGTGGTACTGCTAGGATGGAAGAGTAGAGGAGATATTGGTTAGAGACATTTAGAGTAGTTAGCTAGTCCGTTAGTGGGGGTTATTTACATTGTAAATAAGAAGAGGGTGCAAGTCGAGAGGAGGATCAATAAGATTCGTAAGAGCGAGGCTCCTTTGAAGATGAGGAAGAAAGTGAAAATGCCTAAATATTTTGCTCTCAGTTTAGTCGACTACTACACTCATGTGAAGGAAAGTATCCATCTTTTGTTCTTATTTTTTTGTGTCACAGCTAGGACAGAGATTAATACAGAAACAAAACAACGGTTGAGAGTCCCACATTAGATGTGATATGACCTGAAAATAAGTATATAAGTAGGAGGCATCTCTCATTCTACAGACTAATTTTGTAGGCTTGAGTTAGACACAGTCTAAATTTTAAAATGATATCTTTTCAAGATCCTTCGGATCATTCGTTATCGGGCCACTCAGATCAAGTTCCAATTTTGTGCGTTAAGGGAGCAACAATCTCACTTTAGTTTTTCTGCAATAGCGGGCTGGTTTCCATCGGACTCGGGTAAAATTGGTGCAATGCATAGCAATAAGGACATAACCTCTTGTCTTAAATAAAATATCGTAACAAAGTACCAAAACATGTTTCGCAAACAGTCCCCACAATCCCAAAGGTACCAAAACATCAAAACATGTATGTAGTGATGGTGATTGACTAGGTTATTAGGTACTGTTTTACGTATAGTACTAATTAGATCTAAACTGCAATAGTATTGGATTAATTATGGATGGAGAATAACACTGTTGTAGACAAAAAAAAATGGCGTGAATAAGCAAAGTATATTAGTATAACCAAGAAATATAGGAGTACTCCATATGTTATAGGAAATATTCCAAAGCCTTGAACAAAAAAGTAAGGCATAAATGACAGCCCATAACAATCCTACTATAAGGATCTCCCACAATTTAAACATACAAACTACGCCTAAATACATAACAATACCCCCCACTTAGTACTACTAACTTTCATTTACACCATAATTCTCGCTCGCTTAAGAGTAACAACTCATAATGTAAGCAGAAAAAAAAAACGATAGTGTTTTTTTTTCTAAACAGCTAGAACTTCCCAAATCAACTCAGGATCAAATGATGGCATCCTTGCTAGAGAACAACCTTCAAACTCTGTTTCCTCTGTAACCATCATCGAAACAGAATTCAACGAATTCTCCCCTTTCCAAATTGCATCCTCAGAAACAGTCGGTGAAAGTGAAAACAAATCATTCGCCCAACTCTCACAAAAAATGGAGGGTGACATAGGTAACGAGGAGGAAGAAGAAGTAGTAGTAGAAGTAGAACAAGAGTTGATGTTGTCTGGTTTCTGACTTTTTGTGTCCCCACAAGAATTGGCCTTCTTCTTCTTTGCAGCATTCTTTTTAGCTTTTTCCCTTTTCACCTTTTGACATATAGCTTGAATTTTAGCATCAACAGAATTCTTAAGAGCATTCAATCTAGTAGAATCACCAAAACCTAATTTACTTGGATCCTTTAAATTAGGAAAATTCAAACGCGCGTATTCTCCACGTAGCTTATAAGCAGCACGATCATAAGCATAAGCAGCAGCTTCAGCGGTTTCATAAGTACCAAGCCAAACTCTCATTCTATTCTGAGGTAATCTAATTTCTGCAACCCATTTTCCCCAGTGTCTCTGTCTCACACCTCTGTATAGTTTTTTCTTGCAAGGGTTCACAAAAGAAGTGAAGGAACTTGTAGTGTATAAATTAGATGATGTATTTGAATTTGAAAAGGAAGTTGGAAGTAAAGAACCGTTTAAACGGCTTTCCTCATAGAACTTTTGTAAGATGTCTTTTTGACGGAGGTAAACGGAGGAACCTAGAGGCTCAAACCCAAAGGGCTCTAAGTAATTAGTGCCAGTTGTAGGGGTATTTGTGGAAACACAATCTGAGAAAATTGAGTCTAGTGTGTTTGTTCCACTTGATAATATCAGATTTGATAAACTCGAACCGATATCGTAACCGTTTCTGTTATGCATTCCCTCCATGATATATCGTCGTAACCGTTTCTGTTATAAGAAAAAAAGTGAGGAGGGGAAAATTGGTGGTATAATAGGAAGAAGGTCACTGAAAAAAATTGGTGCCACTTCCTAGTAATTGGGAAATGAAGAGAAAACAAGAGAAGCTTTTTCTCAAAAGAAAAGAAAAGAAGAGGAAATTGGGTTAGAAATTGTATGCTGCAACTCTTTGGCAGAGGTTGGGTGCATTTATAGCAACAGGAAGGAGTTCACTAATCATACAAATGAGTTAGTTCCCTATTCACACACAAACACAACTGGAAACGTCTTAAATTTGTATGTGTTGGCTTGTTTCAAATGACTAAAAGGCCCTTAAGGAGAAAAGAACGAGAAGAAACTCAGAAAAAAAAAAAAAGAAATCATTAAAAACAAAAGGGAGCAAGAATTTTTTTTATTGGGTCCTTTGATTTTTGGGGTTAAAATTGACTTTAACCGTGTGGTCCATGAATAAGGACCCATGCCTATTATCTCTGGCACCCACATCGCTAAAAAGGAAAAGGCTACTTTTAAAATTTATTGCAGTGATATGGTACACAACTAATAGGAAAGCGAGGCGAGGAGAGGAGAGAGGATTGCACTTGCACAGTTGCACTAGTGTCCCCGCCGAGAACGTATCATTCCCAAAAGGTTTCTGCGTACGAATCACGCGTCTCCAACACTGAGTTCAGAATTCAAATCCGTGTACTAGCCATAAGACTGTTGGATCTAATGTGAACAAGTTCTACAGTATTTTTCCTCTAAATTTTAGATATTTTTACACCTCCTGCACTTATACAGCGACGACATGAAATAAATTACATGAATTTTGAATTTTTTCAATAAAAAAATAGAGTTAAAATGAAATATTACGAGGATTTATGATTTGTTTTAAAGGGTTGAATGAAGATAGAGAGGAAAAGTAGTCCTTGTAGGGTTAAATTTTTAAAAATAAAGTAAATGAATGAATCATGAATGTGTGACTTAGATATCCTTAACATTTTTTTTGATCAAATTTAATATCCTTATTTGAAAAGGTGGATAAAGAAACAAATTTTATGTGCAAAACATTTTCATGCATGGGTTCTATGTCAAAAGTTTCTCTCCATGTGTTCAGACACTTGTCCAAACAAGTAAATTCATTCCTCCCAGCTAGATAATATAATTGTGAGAAATTCTTACCCAGTCAGAATACAACACGTAATACTTAGGCACAACAAATTATATTGTGACACATCAAAAGATAAAAAGGTAAAATAAAAAAATGTCACGTTTTTTTTCCTTTTCGATAATGTTTCTGTAAGAATTGATCACTCTGAGACCCACTCAAAGCAGATAGTAGAGACAGAATACTAGATGTATCAATAAAATAGTTGACTGACGATTGGAGCTAGTGCCATTAGAGCAAGAGGACAATTCATTAACAAATGAATGGTGGTTTCTCTAGCCTTACCACAGTGCTGTTGTTGGAGGGATTGAGCTTGATGATGAGGATACAGAGGAAATCGAGAAAGAGAATATGTGTAACAAAATTGTAACAAGTTTTTTCTAAGAATCAGAATGGTATTCATTACACTGAAAATGTCAATTACAAGTATTTATACATATGACTCACTTCACTTGACTCTAGTTAACTTCTACTAACTTAACTCTCAGCTGAGTTAATTATTCAATGACTCACTTAACACACAACTAACCACACACTAGTTAGCTGCCACAATACAAACACTCAGTGCTATAGCACTGCACATTACACTTGACATAATGCTGTAGCACTTACACAGCATGCGCCTAACACATGACTTGCTAGATTGAATTACACAACAATCTTAATTCAAACGAGCAATGCTGCACATTCCAATTCTGCTCCTCTTCACTTCAAGTTGGTCTTCAGTTTTGCAATGTTCCACAATGAGCTTTCCCTTGTTCACTTGTCACGAAGAAAATGGTACTTAATCTCAATGTGTTTGCTTCTCCCATGCCAAATGGGATGCTTGGCCAAGTCTATGGCAGACTTGTTGTCAATCTTCAGCTTCATAACTCCATCACACTTCACTTTCAGTTCATCCAGTAACATTGCTGGCCACTATGCTTGACTAGCACCAAATGCAGCAGAGATATATTCTGCCTCACAGCTTGATAAAGCAACAACATTTTGATTCTTTGAACACCAGCTAATTGGAGCCTTCCCCATCATGAAAATGTAACCCGAAGTGCTATTTCTATCTTCAGTGTCACCACTCCAATCAGCATCTGTATATCCTACCATCATCTCATCAGAACTGTCACCATTCGCAGGAAACAAAGCACCCCAATCCAGTGTGCCTTTCACATACCCTAGCACCCTCTTAGCTGTTACTAAGTGTGCTCTCTTTGGTTCTTCCATAAACCTGCTTGCAAGCCCAACACTATAGGTGATATCAGGTCTGGAATTACAAAGATATCTCAGAGATCCTATCAACTGTCTGTACAGTGTAGCATCAACTGAATCATCATCATTTCCCTTCACAATCTTGCTGCTTCAGCTGGTGTGGAGGCATTGTTGCAGTCAATCATTTTGAATCTTTTCAAAATATCAATGGCATATTTCTTTTGGTGAAGAAATATTCCACTCTTAGATGTCACAAATTTCATCCCTAGAAAATAAGAGAGCCTCCCTAAGTCTGTCATTTCGAACTCACTCATCATCTTCTTCTTAAACTCACTGATCTCTTGTTCACTATCTTCTGTGACAAGCAGATCATCAACGTACAAACAGATTAGGATTACACCAGCAGTTCCACATTGCTTCAGGTACACACCATGCACTGTAGAGCATTTCTCAAACTTCAATTTCGAGAGGAACCCATCCCCTTGGGGCTTGTTTGAGTCCATAGAGTGCCTTCTTCAACCTCATCACTCTATGTTCCATTCCCTTCTTCTCAAAACCTAGTGGCTGCCTTACATATACTTCTTCATCTAGTGGACCATTGAGGAAGGCAGATTTAATATCTAGCTGGCTCAATGTCGACCCTCTCTTGCTTGCAAGAGCAACAATAAGTCTCACAGTTTCAATTCGAGCTACGGGTGCATAGATCTCATTGAAATCAAGGCCTGATTTCTGCAAGAAGCCCTTTGCAACCAGCCTAGCCTTGTATTTGGCAATCTCACCAGTTGGCTTCACTTTAGTCCTTGCAGACCCACTTCACTTCAATGGCCTTCTTATTACTTGGAAAATTCACCATTTCCCAAGTATCATTCTTCCGAATTAACCCTAGTTCCTCCTCCATTGCTTCTTTCCAGTGTAAATCACCAATTGTCTGTTCTAGTGAAACAGGTTCTGATTCTGCAATCATCACTAACTACACCATACCAGAATTCCCATCACTTGCAGTGTTCAAAAATACCTCATAGTCTTGCAGCCTTTGAGGCATGTATTGTTGTGCGAAAAGGTGATGTGCAAGTATACACAATCGCAACAAGTAATATATTGATAAGTAAAGTTCGTTCCCACAGGGATTGGAATTAATCTAAGAAGTTTAAGTGATTAGAATCTTAGTGAAAAGAATTAAGTAACAAGTAAAGGTGAAGAGTTGTAAACATTATAAGTTGTGATAAAACAGTATTAAGTTTGCAGTAATTAAAAGTGAGTTGGATAGCTCAATAGTTATGTAAGTCCCCAAGAGTAATGTTTAGATAATATTAGACGCTGTAGCGTTAAGCGATGTAGCGCTTCAGAATCCTTAGACGCTGTAGCGCCTTGATGGCGTGCCTTTCAGTCACTTTCGTCAGGGCTATGTTACAAGACTCCTATGTCTAGGCTCTAAATAAGTTTTACCCCTGTATATTAAGCTCCTACAACATTTGCCTTATGAACTACTACTCCCCTATGTCTAGAGTTAAGTAGTGCTTCCTTTAAATGTCTTTAAAGGGTTTTCATTCATATCATTCCTTGAGTTCTCTTTGTGAACCATGTCTGTACCCACAAAGTTACCTTGTTTTAGTTGATCATTCCCAAACCAAGATTGAAAGTATTATGACACAAGGAATAAAACACAAACATCTTAATATTATACAAAAGTTACTCAAGGTTCATTACATATCAAGAACAATCCAACTACAACAAAGTTAGCTCATCACAAGTTCCATCAACATAATACAACTAGAGAGTATGTATTACCGTATGAAGACAAGAGAAGAGTGGTTGCAAAAGATGCACTCCAATGTTCCCAAGTAGTATACAAGAGATGAAGTTGAGGCGTGAGCAAAACCTTGAATGAGAACTTAGAAAACTATGCTATAAAAATAAAAGCTCTAGAGTGTGTGTCAATGGAGAATAGCTACTACGTATGTGTGTAGTTCTTTTTCCATGTTACAACCCTTGTCTACGTACAATGCCTCTCTTTGAAGCAATCTTAATTAATCTAATTAATATCTAAGTCTTAATAATATAATAATATTACATGATGATTATTAGACTTAGATATTATCCTTAAAGCACTTTTACAAAAAGTGGTAATGATGGAATACAACAACTATCACATGGGTTCCATTTAGGAGACGCCAAGTGTAATTTAGCATCCACTTGAAAGTCAACAATTCCAGCTGAAAGGAAGAGATAAGGGTGGTGACTCATCATATCCTCAAGTGGCCACACAAATATCTCAATGGTCAGCCGTCATATAACGCTGTAGCGTTTCCTTGATAGCACACGCTGCAGCGCTAAAGCAAAACATCAAAAATATTCACAAAGGCATTAACTATGCCCAAGTTTTAAGGAATTGACTTATAACCTATATTTATCCTAATATTCATATATTCACACATTTAAGCACTAAAATTACTTGAGAAATAAGCAACATCAAAAGTATTAGGAGCATAAATAACCTATATAAAATAAGGTTATCACACCCCCAAACTTAAACCATTGCTTGTCCCCAAGTAATGACACTTGAACAAGACAAAGTTCTTATATAACTAGCTGCAGCTTTTAAATTAAACAGGATTTATTCATAAGCTAAATCTCATCATTTTCACACACCATAGTGGTCCACAATTCAAATAGAATCATTACTGCTCAGTTGTGAGTGTGTGATATCAAAGCTCAACTTAGCCCCTAGTTAATTTCAGAATTTCTCTAAGGTTTGGGAAGAATGGATTTCTTTTGGGTTAGGCAAAGATTGTTTTCAAAAAAGAAGAGTGGAATAACAATTTCACACAAAATCTGAGGGGCTTCAAAGCACAACAAAGGGCTTTAATTAGGCATTTTTAGAATATTGGTCAGTGCATAAATTTTTGGTCTGGTGATCAAACGCTGTAGCGCTTCAAAGTCCGTAGACGCTGTAGCGCTAGATTTTAATGATAAAAACTAGATGCTATCTTCATTACTGAGCTCCTTATTTGCATTTTCTTTTTATGCTTTTTGGAACAGCTCAGCAATTTATTTAAGACATTTTGCAACTTTTTTCAAGACCACATTCATTTTTATTTTTCATTCTGCAAAGACCAATTTATCATCTTTTGTTCCTAGCCTTAACATAACCGATGCACCCCCAAACTTAGCTTTTAAAACAACTCTCAATTTTTAATGAAAACTTTGACTAACCCTTGGTTATCCAAAGCTTAACTTCATCCTTAGATTATTCCTGGCTGACTAGGTTTTTCACTAAGCTTGGATTTTGTGTAAAAGCAGCAACAACATCATTTCATTGTTTACACAATGCTGCCTTACTCAAAAATTCTTATTTATATTTGGCTATATGAATCAGCTTTTGCTTACTAAGAAATTTAAAACATGCAGCTAATCATACTTCCCATTCAAGCATACAAAATATAAAACATGCAACACATGCAAAATATGGCATAATTATACTAAATATTTAAAGACATCATTGTACTTAATTAAAAACCATTGTTAACCACAAGGTCCTCCCCCAGAAATAAAATTCAGCAGTGTCCTCACTGCTTGCTTGACAAGAAAGGGAGAGGCCTTAGAACAACACAAAATAAGGTACAAAATACATAACCGGCATAAGAAGCCAACAATTCTTGCCTTATTAGGCCTTCTTGAGCCTCTTACTGGCTCTTGAAGGTGCCGGGGCTCCTTTTGCTGCCTTCTTCTTCTTTGGCTGAGGTGGAGCAGGGCTTTCAGCCGCTACAGCGGTTGGTGGCGCTGCAGCGCTTGCTTCCTGAACTGCTGCCGCTGCAGCGTCTGATTCCTGTACTTCTTCTTCCTCTTCTGATTGCTCTTGCTCCTCTTCCTCCTCCTGTTCTTCAGGCACTGATTCTTTTTCATCCTGCATATTTACCAGCTCCTCAGCAGCTTCTTTTTCAGATTCCTCTTCTGTGAGATGCACCTCAGGCAATGGGTCACTAGGTACTGCAGTCATAGTTGCTGCAACACCTACTGGCTGAATACCTTTTTCTGGGTACTCAGCCAGTTTGACACCTGTGGCTCTTCTAGGCTTTATGTATGACTGATAAATTTTCTTGAGCTGCTCAGTGGGTTTTTCTTTTGCTGCTGGTTGTTTTGGTTCAGGCTTCTTTGGGCTTAATTGCTTGGCAGGTGTTTTCTTAGGTGTTGGTTTGGCTTGTTCAGGGATGGTGGTGGGGGTTGATGGTGGATTGGTTGGTTTGGCAGGGGTGTTTTTGGTTTCTTTGGGCTTGGGGTTGGATCACATTGTATTTCTTCAGCTTGCTCCTCTTCCTCACTCTCAGTTTCTTCTTCAGACTCATTCTCCTCTCCTGATGATTCTTCATCATCTTGCTTTTCCATCTCTTTCATAACTGCAATTGTTTCTTCTTCATCTTCCTCACTAATGTTCTCAATGTCATCAGAATCCAGGCTTTCCTCCTCTACTACAGCTTTTTGCACTTTCTTGGCTGGGCTAGGCTTTGTTTTCTTTGCTGGACTAGCCTTTACTTTTGTTGATGGACTAGCCACAACCTTTTTCTTTTCTGCCCTAACTCCCTTTTTCTCTTGCTTTTTAATTGGCTCTTCTTCCAGTAGCCAATCAGGGAATTTAGGAGGGGGAATTGATGTTTTTCCTTTGGATATTTGAGCATACAATGCTTTTTCCCAGTCAAATTTTTCTTTCACAAATTTGCAGAGGACCTGCTGCTTCAGCTCTAAGCGCTGTAGCGGTTGAGAGTCAGAAGACGCTGTAGCGGCAGGTTTCTGCTTAACTTTGAAAATGCAAGGAAATGCCCCAAGAGGGGATCTTCTTTCTTCTTTCATTTCTACTTCTACATCAGCCTCCAGACATAACTCAGAAATTAAACAAGGAAAATATAAGTTACCTCCCTTTTTAACTCTGCACTTCTCTATCTCTCTGGCTATCAATCTGCCCACGTCTATCTTTTCTCTTGCCATTATAGCATCAATGACAATGAGTCTTTCTTTCTCCACAAATGTTGTGTGAGATGTAGGCAGCAGGGAGTGTTTGACAAAACTACACCACAGATTTGCTTCTTCACATAGATAGGCTTTTTTAATTTTGTATTCAGCTCCAAATTTGTCCCAGGTTGATCCTTCCACACAAATCCTTCTTCGAACAGCTTCCATTTCCTCATCTCCCCAGTTCAGAACTTTAGTTTCCAGCGCTTTTCCATGATAGCCCAAATGGAAGATATCATTGATTGTTCTGGAGTTGAAGTTTACAGTTTCTCCTCTTACCAGTGAATAGGTTTGAGGTTTTCCCTCCTTAGGTTCTTCAATGCCAGAATAGAACTCTCGTACCAAAGATGTCATGTAATCTTTGCGATGCTTGATAAAGCTCTCCCATCCCAGCGATGTGACAGCGGTTGAAAACGCCTCAGGAGCATTTTCTGTCTTGAATCCTCTTTCAGCTATGAAATCCATCTTCCAAAACTTCTGAGGATCTTGAGTTGCCTTAGACATGGTGTTTTTCGTAGGATTTGAGGGTTCTGGTTTCTTAGTAGCGCCCTTACCAGATCGTTTGAGTGCGGCTTGCTTTTTGGTCATGGTTGGTTAAGAGTTTTGTGTATTTGTTTCTGGGCGTTTTGGGAAATGTTGGTGTGTGTTGGAACGAAGGAAGAAGAAGGAATGGAAGTTATGAGTGGTGAGTGTAACGGTTGTGAGCAGTTTCAGAGATTAAGGAAAGAGAAAGAGAAAAGAAAATGGTGGCGTGGGGAGTTGTGGAAATTAAAGTTACGGTTTTGTGAGTGAAGTGGGAGAGAGAAGATGAAACTGTTGATTTGACAATGGCAGGTGAGTAGGTGCACGTGCTTGTCAGGCTAAGGATGGGGGTGCAGTGCCAGCTCATCCTGAGCAGGATCTTTTTTATTTTTTTGTTTGACCTTACCCAGTCCTGATTTAAGACAAACGCTACAGCGTCGTTGTTATAGACAACCGCTACAGCGCTTATCCTAATTTCCTGCATAGAAAATAAACATAACAATTTTGTTAGAATTCTTGGGGTGCCTCCCAAGAGCGCTTGCTTTTAAAGTCTGCAGCCAGACTTTCTCTTTTAAATTAGAGATCTTTAAGCTCAATTGTGGTTTTGTCCCTTACCACATTTTCACCAAAATATTGTTTAACCCTTTGGCCATTCACTTTGAAGGTGGTATTAGTTGTTACATCATAGAGGTCCACAGCCCCATGGCTATATATTTTCATCAATTGAAAAGGGCCTGACCACCTAGATTTTAACTTTCCAGGAAACAATCTTAACCTGGAGTTGTAAAGCAATACCAGTCCTCCTTCTGTGAGATCTCTTTTCATCAGTTTTTGATCATGCCATACCTTGGTTTTTTCTTTATAGATTGCTGCATTCTCATAGGCAAAATGCCTAAGTTCTTCCAATTCATTCAATTGCAGTAATCTAGCATCTCCTGCTTTCTTGTAGTCAAAATTGAGTTTTTTTAGAGCCCAATGGGCCTTGTGTTGAAGTTCAATTGGTAGGTGACAGGACTTCCCATAAACCAACCTATAGGGGGACATCCCCAAAGGTGTTTTATAAGCTGTTCTGTAGGCCCATAAAGCATCATCTAGATGTATTGACCATTCTTTCCTTGAAGGCCCTACCATTTTTTCCAACATTCTTTTTATTTCTCTATTTGACAATTCAGTTTGACCACTAGTTTGTGGATGATAAGCAGTTGCTATTTTATGTTTGACTCCATATTTAGCCAATAGGGTCTCAATTAGTTTATTACAAAAATGAGATCTTTCATCACTTATGATGGCTCTAGGAGTTCCAAAACGAGTGAAAATGTTTTTTAATAAAAATTTGCTCACAGACTTTGCATCATTGTTGGGTAAAGCAACAGCTTCCACCCATTTTGAAACATAGTCTACTGCTACTAAAATGTATAGGTTTCCATGAGAAGGGGGAAAAGGTCCCATGAAATCCATTCCCCAAACATCAAAGAGTTCAACCTCTAGAATGTTTGTTAAAGGCATTTCATGTTTGTTTGAAATATTCCCTGTTCTTTGGCACCTATTACATTTTTTAACAAAGTCTTGAGCATCTTTAAAAAGTGAAGGCCAAAAGTAGCCAGATTGTAATACCTTTGCAGCAGTTCTAACACCACCAAAATGCCCACCACATGGTGCAGAATGGCAGTGCTGTAGCACTTGAATTTGTTCTTCCTCTGCTAGGCATCTCCTCATTAACTGGTCTTGACACTTCTTGTATAGAAAAGGTTCATCCCAATAATATTGTTTCATTGTGTGGAAGAACCTTCTTCTTTGCTGATAAGTCATCTCAGCAGGCACCACCTTGCTAACCAGAAAGTTTACTATGTCAGCATACCAAGGTGTTGCTGGATCAGCCGCTACAGCGTCAAGTGTTGTTATATTGACCGCTACAGCGCTTACTGAGTCATCAGTCATTGCCAACAGCTGTTCATCTGGAAAGTATTCCTGAATCTCCCCACCTGCTGTACCTGCAATGTCTCTTTCTAATCTAGAAAGATGGTCAGCAACTTGGTTCTCCACTCCCTTTTTGTCCCTTATTTCTAAATCAAATTCTTGGAGTAGGAGAACCCACCTAATTAGCCTAGGCTTTGCATCTTTTTTTGTTATTAAATATTTAATGGCTGAATGATCTGTGAAGACTATTACCTTGGTGCCAACTAAATATGATCTAAATTTATCAAATGCAAAGACTACAGCTAATAGTTCTTTTTCAGTGACTGTGTAATTCAATTGAGCTTCTACAAGTGTCTTGCTAGCATAATATATAGAGTGAAAAATTTTATCATACCTTTGCCCAAGGACAGCTCCAATGGCAAAGTCACTAGCATCACACATAAGCTCAAAAGGCTTACTCCAGTCAGGAGCTATAATAACTGGTGCAGTTATTAAAGCTCTTTTCAACTTATCAAAGGCTAATATGCATGGTTCATCAAATATAAAGGGGTTATCATGCTGTAACAGTTGGCACAAAGGTTTGGAGATTTTTGAAAAATCTTTTATGAATCTCCTATAGAATCCAGCATGCCCCAAAAAGCTTCTAATACCTTTGATGTTTGTTGGAGGAGATAGCTTCTCAATGACCTCTATTTTGGCCTTGTCCACTTCCAATCCTTTTTTGGATACCTTATGCCCCAAAACTATACCTTCTTGCACCATAAAATGGCATTTCTCCCAGTTCAGCACAAGGTTAGTTTCTTCACATCTAATCAAGATTTCTTCCAAGTTGGATAAGCATAGATGGAATGTTTCTCCAAACACAGAGAAATCGTCCATGAAAACTTCCATGGATCTTTCAATGTAATCAGAGAAAATTGCCATCATGCACCTTTGAAAAGTGGCAGGTGCATTACACAAGCCAAATGGCATCCTTCTAAAAGCAAAGGTGCCATATGGACAAGTGAAAGTAGTTTTCTGCTGGTCCTCAGGTAATATTGCAATCTGGTTATAACCTGAATAACCATCAAGAAAACAATAAAATTCTTTACCTGCTAGCCTGTCCAGCATCTGGTCAATGAAAGGTAATGGAAAATGGTCCTTTCTTGTTGCCTTATTCAACCTCCTGTAATCCATGCATATTCTCCAACCTGTTATCTTTCTGGTTGGAAGCAGCTCATTCATTTCATTTGTCATTACTGTTACCCCTCCCTTCTTTGGCACACACTGCACAGGACTAACCCATGCACTGTCAGAAATAGGGTATACAATACCTGCATCCAACCACTTGATGATTTCCTTCTTCACCACCTCTTTCATAATTGGATTCAACCTCCTCTGCCCCTCAATGTAATTTTTAGAGTCTTCTTCTAACACTATTCTGTGCATACAAATGGTTGGACTGATACCTTTTATGTCTGACATTTGCCAACCAATTGCCTTTTTATGCCGCTGTAGCGTCTGAATCAGATCCTGTTCCTGCTTTTCAGAAAGGTTAGCAGCAATTATAACAGGCAAAGTACTATAGTTACCTAGATAAGCATATTTGAGGTGTGAAGGCAAATCTTTAAGTTCCAGAGTTGGTGGTTGTTCAGTGGAGGGGAGATCCTTTCTTATGTCTGAATTCTCCTGCTCCAAAGATTCATATTTCTTAGCCCAGATTTCTTTGGCTGTCTGTTCCTCTTCTCCTGCAGCTTCTGTATCAGACAATGTATCTTTACTGTTGCTCAGTAATTGCCTCAGATGATCTGTGCTTTTCTGGAAGTGATCTTGAACTACTTTGTCAATAACAGACACAAAGGAGCACTCTCCATTATTGGGATCTGGAAATTTCATAGCATTGAGAATGCTGAACTTGACTTCTTGGTCATTGACCCTCATGATCAATTCTCCTCTTTGCACATCTATCAAAGTTCTTCCAGTGGCCAAGAATGGTCTTCCCAATATGATGGGTACCTCTTTATCTGCATCAAAGTCTAAGATTACAAAATCAACAGGAAATACAAATTTGTCTACCTTTATTAGAACATCTTCTAAGATTCCTTCTGGATATGCTAGAGTTCTATCAGCAAGCTGCAGTGTAAGTGAGGTAGGTCTGGCAGTTCCCACTCCTAGCTGAGTGTATATGGACTTAGGCATGAGATTTATGCTGGCTCCCAAATCACATAGGGCACGGCCAGAGTAAAAATTTCCAATTGAGCATGGTATAGTAAAACTGCCAGGATCCTTTGATTTAGGTGGGAGCTTGTTTTGCATCAACATGCTGCATTCCCCAGTCATTGCCACTGTTTCAAACTCCCCTAGTCTCCTCCTCTTAGTAAGCACATCCTTCATAAACTTTGCATAGTTAGGCATTTGTTGGAGAGCCTCCACCAAAGGAACATTAATGTGCAATTGTTTAAGGACTTCTATGAATTTGCTGAATTGCTTGTCTTCATGAGCCTTTCGAAGTCTCTGAGGATATGGAGGATCTGGGTATGTTGGAATAATTTTGGGTGGTGGTGATGTTTTCTCAACAACAGGCGCTGCAGCGGTAGGCTCAGGCGCTGTAGCGTTTGTTGTAGGCTCTTTTTGTTTTTCAGATTTTTTGTTTTTCTCATCATCTGAAACAGTTGATGATCCTATCAAATCTCTCCCACTCCTTAAGGTTATAGCTTTTACATGCTCCTTCCCTTCTTTACCTGAAGTTGAAGCTTCTGTAGTGGATGGTAATGATCCACTAATTCTTTGGGAAAGGACGTTAGCCATCTGCCCCATCTGCACTTCTAGATTTTTAATGGAAGCCTCATGAGTTTTCAGGGCTGTCTTGCAATCACTCATGAAACCTTTCATCAATCCTTCTAATGAATTATCTATCACAGGGGCATTCTGTCTTTGGTAATTTTGAGCAGGAAATCCTGGTGGATTTGCTGGAGCACTATAATTAGGTGCTGTTGCATTGTTGGCTCCCCATCTGAAATTGGGGTGGTTCTTCCAACCAGGATTATATGTATTTGAATAGGGATTATTGTTTTTATTGAAACCTACAAAGTTCACAGAGACAGGATTACCAGGACATTCTTCATACAAATGCTCTCCTCCACAATATACACAGCTTACTGACCCTGGAGAGGCTTGCTCAATGACAGCTACTGTGGGTTCATGTACCGCTGCAGCGGTGACCGCTACAGCGTTTAATGTGCTCATAGATTTTATCATGTCAGTAAGAGAGGCAACCTGTGCAGATAAAGCAGAAACTTCACTTACTTCATGCACACCAGCTACCTTCTTTTGCTGAGCTAACCTTTCTGTAGGCCATTGATAGCTATTTGTGGCAATGTCATCAATCAGTTCACATGCCTCATTATAGGAGGTTTTCAACAACACACCCCCTGAAGAAGCATCTAGCATTTGTCTGGTTGTTGGATCTAGTCCATTGTAGAAGGTCTCCATTTGGATAATCACAGGTATACCATGGTGAGGGCACTTTCTCAATAGCTCTTTCCATCTCTCCCATGCCTCAAACAGTGTTTCAGCATCTCTTTGTCTGAATGCAGTAACCTCATTCCTCATTCTTGCATTCTTACTTGGGGGAAAGTATTTTGCTAAGAATTTCTCAGCCATTTCATTCCAAGTATGGATAGAGTTAGGCTCAAGAGAAGTTAACCAAGCCTTTGCTCTATCCTTCAAGGAATAAGGAAAAAGTTTTAATCTGAATGCATCATCACTTACCCCAGGAATGATGAAGTTACTGCAGACTTCCAAAAATTGCTTTAAGTGTAAATATGGGTCCTCTTGAGGAGCACCACCAAACTGTCCCACTGTTTGCAACATTTGGAACATCATAGGTTTGAATTCAAACTGAGCTGTGTTGAGAGTAGGTCTTGCTATGCTTGTCTCCATGGTTTGTGGATCAAACACAGCATAGTCCCTCATTGGTCTATCTCTGTCATTTACCATTTGAGCAGGTCCTTCATTTATGAATTGATGTCTGTACCAGTCCTCTTGGTCATGTAAGGTTGGAGTGGGTGGTTGCTGATGTCTACCTCTACCCCTTCCACCTGGTTCAGTTCCTCCTCTACCAGAGCTAGATCTGCCATGTAGAGTGTTAGCTCTACCAGAAATGGTCCTATGGCTATGTTCTGACATGGTGGGTCTGAGTCTGTGAAGATGCCTGAGCTTCCTGAACCTTCTCTCTGGTTCTGAGTATGGTTCAAATTCTGGTGGTTGAGACCTGGGCATACGCTGTAGCGCTTACTGCTGCAGCAACAAGAAACAACACATCAGTGTAAAATAGGCACTAAGTTTACTAAAAACTTGAACAATGAAAATTAAATGCAATCCCCGGCAACGGCGCCAAAAACTTGTTGTGCAAAAAGGTGATGTGCAAGTATACACAATCGCAACAAGTAATATATTGATAAGTAAAGTTCGTTCCCACAGGGATTGGAATTAATCTAAGAAGTTTAAGTGATTAGAATCTTAGTGAAAAGAATTAAGTAACAAGTAAAGGTGAAGAGTTGTAAACATTATAAGTTGTGATAAAACTGTATTAAGTTTGCAGTAATTAAAAGTGAGTTGGATAGCTCAATAGTTATGTAAGTCCCCAAGAGTAATGTTTAGATAATATTAGACGCTGTAGCGTTAAGCGATGTAGCGCTTCAGAATCCTTAGACGCTGTAGCGCCTTGATGGCGTGCCTTTCAGTCACTTTCGTCAGGGCTATGTTACAAGACTCCTATGTCTAGGCTCTAAATAAGTTTTACCCCTGTATATTAAGCTCCTACAACATTTGCCTTATGAACTACTACTCCCCTATGTCTAGAGTTAAGTAGTGCTTCCTTTAAATGTCTTTAAAGGGTTTTCATTTCATATCATTCCTTGAGTTCTCTTTGTGAACCATGTCTGTACCCACAAAGTTACCTTGTTTTAGTTGATCATTCCCAAACCAAGATTGAAAGTATTATGACACAAGGAATAAAACACAAACATCTTAATATTATACAAAAGTTACTCAAGGTTCATTACATATCAAGAACAATCCAACTACAACAAAGTTAGCTCATCACAAGTTCCATCAACATAATACAACTAGAGAGTATGTATTACCGTATGAAGACAAGAGAAGAGTGGTTGCAAAAGATGCACTCCAATGTTCCCAAGTAGTATACAAGAGATGAAGTTGAGGCGTGAGCAAAACCTTGAATGAGAACTTAGAAAACTATGCTATAAAAATAAAAGCTCTAGAGTGTGTGTCAATGGAGAATAGCTACTACGTATGTGTGTAGTTCTTTTTCCATGTTACAACCCTTGTCTACGTACAATGCCTCTCTTTGAAGCAATCTTAATTAATCTAATTAATATCTAAGTCTTAATAATATAATAATATTACATGATGATTATTAGACTTAGATATTATCCTTAAAGCACTTTTACAAAAAGTGGTAATGATGGAATACAACAACTATCACATGGGTTCCATTTAGGAGGCGCCAAGTGTAATTTAGCATCCACTTGAAAGTCAACAATTCCAGCTGAAAGGAAGAGATAAGGGTGGTGGCTCATCATATCCTCAAGTGGCCACACAAATATCTCAATGGTCAGCCGTCATATAACGCTGTAGCGTTTCCTTGATAGCACACGCTGCAGCGCTAAAGCAAAACATCAAAAATATTCACAAAGGCATTAACTATGCCCAAGTTTTAAGGAATTGACTTATAACCTATATTTATCCTAATATTCATATATTCACACATTTAAGCACTAAAATTACTTGAGAAATAAGCAACATCAAAAGTATTAGGAGCATAAATAACCTATATAAAATAAGGTTATCATGTATCTTTCTCTTTGAGACCTTCTTAATGCCACTTCATCATTCTCAATATTCTCAGCTACTGATTCTGGATCAACAGGTTCAACAGCATCTTGACATTGATCACTGTCAAGCTGTACTTCCACAGTTTCAACAGTGTTTCTTTCAACAGCATCTGTCCAATCCCACTCCTTAGTCTCATCAACAACCACATCATTGCTGATAATGACTCTTCTTTGAACTGGATCATACAGCTTGTAAGCACCTATGTTATGGTATCCAATCAATACCATAGTTTGAGACCTTGATTCCAACTTTCTTCTATTCTGTTCTGGTACATGTCTGTAACAGAGAGAACCAAAAATTCTCACATGTTTCACACTAGGCTTGGATCCACTCCATGCCTCTTCTAGTGTTGTGGCTTCAAGTCTCTTAGTTGGACACCTGTTCAGTATGTATGCAGCTGTACACACTGCCTCTGCCCAGAATTCATGAGGTAAATGCTTCTCTTTCAGCACGCATCTTACCATATTCAAGACAGTCCTATTTCTTCTTTCAGCAGTTCCATTGTGTTGGGGAGTATAAGGTGCTATCACATCATGCACCATCCCTTCTTCTCTACAGAATTTATCAAACTCTATAGATGTATATTCCCCTCCACCATCACTCCTCAAGGTTTTAATGGACTCACCACACTATTTTTCAACTAACAGTTTGAATTCCTTGAACATAGCAAATAATTCACTCTTTCTTTGCAATAGATAAATCCACATCTTCTTAGCAAAGTCATCAATGAATGAAACAAAATAGAGATTACCTCCATTTGATTTGACCTCAAATGGACCACAAACATCTGACTGAATCACCTCAAGTTTCATTGATGCTCTTGTAGGAATAGAGGACTTGTAGGACTTTCTTTGTTGTTTCCCTTCACAGCACTTTCCACACACTTGCTTAGGCTCCTCAATTGCAGACAATCCAATCACCATACTCTTTTTATGCAGCAGATTCAGGCTTGCAAAATTCAGATGGCCTAGTCTTCTATGCCACCTCCAGGCACTGTTATCAACGTGTGCAGTGAGGCATTTCTGCTCAAGTATATTAACTCCAACCTTGAATGTCTTGTTCTGTGATACAGGAACTTTCAAGACAGAGTTTCCATCACTATCAAACTTCCATATAGCCATCCTTCATGTTCATTGAGTAGCCTTTCTTAAGTAGTTATCCCAAGCTTAACAAATTACTTCTCATTAAGTTTGAGGAACATATAGTACATCACTCACAATCACCTTCTTCCCATCCTCTCTTCTTATTGCAACTTTACCAATGCCTTCAGCCATGACTGCTCTGCCATCTGTAAACCTGATTCTTCTTCTAACACTCTCATCAATTTCAAATAACCAGTCTCTATGGCCAGTCATGTGATTGGAACAGCCAGTATCAATATACCACCACTCTTCAGCAACTGTTTCAGCCTCTATGATAGCCATCAACTTTACTGCTTCACTATCAGAGTCACGCGCAAATTGTGCCTCTTCATTCCTCTTCCTAGGCACTCTAGCATTGGTACATTCATTTGCAAAATGGCCACATCTTTGACAGTTGTAACACTGAATATGTTCCTTAGATTTCTTCTTAGTTTTGACACTGTTTTCACTATCCTTATTCTGGTTCTCTTGCTTAGAACTTCCTCCTTTCTCATTTTCATTCTTGTTACCTTTCCACTTTCCTTTTCCTTTCTTATTTTTCCAGTAATCATTCCCTCCTTTCTTTTGAGACTGAGTAAACAAAGCCTTCTCTGTTTCCTTAACATCCTTCTTCACATTTTCCCTATCTTTCATTCTCATTTCATTTGCTTCAAGTGTACCTAGCAATTCTTCTAGTTTCATGTTCGCTAGAGTTTTTGATTGTTCAATTGCAACAACTACGTGATCAAAATTAGGAGTTAAACACCTAAGGACCTCCTCAACTTTCATCAAGTCAGTAATGGTCTCGCATTTGATTAGTGAGTGAAACTAACCTGTTTACGAATTGTGCTACCGTTTTATTCGAGTTCATCTGAAGAAGTTCGAATTGATGCATTAGAGTTTGCAATTTCACCTTCTTCATCTGTGAATCACCGGAATACGCCGTCGCTAGTGCATCTCAAGCCTCTTTAGCCGATTCGAACTCAACGATCTTCTCGAAGACATCAGCGTCAACACACTGATGGATGAGAAACAGTGCCTTGCTATCCTTCTTTTGTTGATCACGATTTGTTGCTCGTTGAGCTTCCGTCGCCGCTGCACCAAGCGGAGTCACACTGTCGCGTATGACATCAAGCACATCTTGATACCGGAAGATAACCTTCATCTGAACAATCCAACAGTCATAGTTCTTGTCGTCGAACACCGGAAGCTTGGCCGGAAATTGGCCGTTAGTCGAATTCGCATTCGCTGCCATTAATCGCGCCCTAGGATCACTGCTCTGGTGCCAATTGTTGGAGGAATTGAGCTTGATGATGAAGATACAGAAGAAATCGAGTGAGAGAATATGTGTAACAGGATTGTAACAAGCTTTTTCTAAGAATCAGAATGGTATTCATTACACTGAAAATGTCAATTACAAGTATTTATACCTATGACTCACTTCACTTGACTCTAGTTAACTTCTACTAACTTAACTCTCAGCTGAGTTAATTATTCAATGACTCACTTAACACACAACTAACCACACACTAGTTAGCTGCCACAATACAAACACTCAGTGCTATAGCACTACACATTACACTTGACACAGTGCTGTAGCACTTACACAGCACCTAACACATGACTTCTAGATTGAATTACACAACAATAAGTGCAACCCTATTTTTTGAGATTATCATCAGTGGACAACTGATCATGAGAAGCTCTTCAGAAGAGGAATGATTTTGAAGGAGGAACGAAAGATCTACATATCTCTTTTGATAATGAGACGACTGCGAACCTAGGATGAAGAAACTCATAAGTGTTCTTATAGCTCAAGAACCACTATATTTTTGTCAAAAAAAAAGAACCACTATCAATATCAAAATGTGTTGATTTAAAAGTCAGGAAACTATTCATAATTGACTTTTTTTTCTTTTCGTAATTGACCTTGAGGGAGGAAATAGTGGAAATTGAGTTAGGGTTCTCTTCATTTCTCAAAAGCAGTGGAGAGTTTCATTTGGAGAAAGATAGACACAAGATTGATGGTGGGTAAATAGCCACGGGCAAACCTGTTGCTAATTACTGATGGCTATTTACCTATGAGTGATGGGCACCAAAACCCGTCAATATGCATTTGCGATGAACATATTTTTGACGGGCTTATGCTATTTGTAATTCTTGTTGAAATCGTGTGTTTCGACGAATTTTGAAAGTTGATAATGCTATGTTTTCTTTTAGTGTAAATATGACGCATGCAATATTATTATAAACATGGATATTAAATACAGTAATACAAAGACTTTTTTCTCTATTTTCTCTCTCTAACTATTCCTCTATATTTTTTAATTTCTTGAATATTTTTTTGATTAATTAATTTTATAATAATTTTGGTTTGAAAAAATTGGTTTAAAATAAAATAAATTGGCTTAATATAACTACATTCCTTTTCATATATAGTTGACAAAGTGCTATTACTCTTTAACACAAATGTTTAGATTAATTCTACGCCATTTTCAAAATGTTTTTGCTCTTGTGGACCTTTGTGTGTCTTTGGTTAGACCCTAATGTTTTTTCTTCTTATTTTCTATCTTTTTCTCATTTTCTCAGACTTCCCTTTCTGCATTCCAAAAACATGACACTCGAGGATAAGAACTGATACAGGATAAATACTAGCTTTTTGTGTTGACTTTCCAATCTGCCAGCAAAAACAGCTACGTGTTTATGCCAAATTGCCAACTATCTTTGAGATAGAAACATAACATTGAATGCGATTGTGATGCTTTTAAACAACTTCCATTTGTAGACATCAAAAGTTAGAATTAGTCAATAGCCACACAAATATATTTTCCCGCAAAAAGAAAAAGAAACAATTATTTATATATATATATATATATACATAGAGGCTAAAGTGCTCCCGGAGTCCCTTATCTTTATTTAAAGTAACGAATTAGTCCTTTATGTTTTTTTTGTCCCAAATAAGTCCTTTATCTTTCAAATTTTTGACACATAAATCCTTTTCCGTTAACAGTGCTGATTTATGTGTCAAAAAAAAGGATTTATGTGTTAAAAATTTGAAACATAAAGGACTGATTTGGGACAGAAAAGGATTTATGTGTCAAAAATTTAAAACATAAAGGACTGATTTGGGACAAAAAAAAGATAAAAGACCAAATCGTTACTTTAAATAAAGATAAGAGACTCCGGGAGCACTTTAACCTATATATATATATATATATATATATATATATATATATATATATATATATATATATATTTGTACAAGTAAATGAAGTAATCTGGGTATTACACTGATGGTTGCCAGCTATAAAGTAACTTTTCATTACTCTTGTGCCTTATAAGGTAATATCTCATTAACAACTATGTACAAAAGTGTACGTTACCCCTTTGCAAAAATTAGATTAAAAAATGCTTGCAAAGAAATGTTGATGCAAAAACTTATTGATTAGTTAATTATCATAAAGTCAGTATGGAGAGCACATGCAGATTGCCAATGCCTTCTCTTTCAATCTCCCTATTAGAGTACTGGAGAAGGTTGAAAGTTTAGGCCTAGAAATAGACTTGAGATTCAAAGGATTGTTTAAGGCTTTGAATGAATAAAAGCCATACATATGTGATATGTTTAATGAAAAGTTTATACAAGTATCAACTCGTAGGAGTGGCCAAAAGGAGTTTTAAGGACTTTTGTGTATTATAAAATCAAATGGAAGTGGAGAACTACTTTAGCCCATAGAAATTATAATGTCCCACACTTTAATTAGACGATAAAAGTATCGACATTCCAAATGTGCCTTCGGTTATTTAATCCTTGAAATCAAACCCGGTACTGATTTGGATAAACAACTTAATTAAGCACTTAAGACATAAATGTTTATCATATAAGTGTTTATGTATATAATGTTTATATAGTAAACGATAACAAAATGTTAAACTATTTTTCTATAAGTCATAGGAAATTAGCTGAAAACAGCTTATGAACATGTCATAAGTTGTTTCCTTAAGCTCTCCCACAAGTGATTATGCCAGTAAACAAGCCTAAATAAATCAATCCAAACGGGCCCTTAAAGACTAAAATGATTTGTTTACTATGTATAAAATTGTCATTAGTAGTTTAAATTCTTTCATTAGTGCCAGTATGGTATCAATGGTTGTAAAACCGTGAGTAATTTCTTCATTCCAATGGGTTCACAGTACGTCGGTATATACAGGGCCGTCCCAACCAATTTGGAGGCCCTGTCCAAATATTTAAAATTGGGCCCTAGTTATACTTTATCAAATAAATCATCAAAACTCAAACTTCGTTATCTAAATTTAATTTTGTTTGTTTCATCATATCATATTACAATACAAACCAACAGAGAAGAACATAGAACATAAATAGTCTCAGACACACGAGCTAACCTTGATAGCAACCGTCAGCGGGTCTAGATGGGTTCAACACCAATCAATTGGCAGCATATCTTCACAACTCTCGCCAATTACACAATCAATTTCCAACTGATACATACAAATCATAAACAGAATTACAGAATTTCAGAAATAGAAGGTAAAGAAGAAATAGAAGAAAGAGGGGAAATATGTGCCTGCTGTTGTAAATTGGAAATATTGCATAAACCGTAGACACAAAATAACAAATAAGAGAGATTTCTGAGAATTTCAAACGCATGGAAGGGAATACAAAATCGAAATAAGAGATTGAGAGAATTTCGTTCGCACAGGGAGTACAAAACGTCAAAACCGAAATAAGAGATGGAGAGAATTTCGCACGCAAGAACAGGAATCAAACAGGAATTAGAATTAGGGAAATAAGAGAGATTGAGAGAATTTCGGTTAGCATTGATGATTGAAGAATCAAAAACGGAAATTAGAAAGATTGAGAATCAGAAAGATTGGGATGGATATTTTGGGGCCGTATATGTAACACCCCGGTATTTCTTACATAGAAAATACCAAGATATACAGCATAGCATACATCAGAGATAACTTCCTGTCTCAGATATTGAACACAAACTAAAATCTTCGATGAATAATCATCAAACGGTCCATTCATTTGCATAACTTAACGTAATTTACTTAAATACTTGAATTACGAGCCTTACAAACTTCTCATGTCCTAGTGTTCAATATCAAGAACGAAAGTTGCGGAAGCGATTTACAACTTGTAACAATTATAAGTCGTACAATCGAAAATACAAAGTTGATAAGAGAAAAATAACATAAACATTTAAAACTAAAGCTTCAACATCTCCTTTTGGTTGCACCGTAGCCATGCCTCGTCGCCTTTGTCTGTTTCTCTGTAAAAACCACAAAACATGAAGGGTGAGATAACATTATCTTAGTGGGTCCTATCGAGACCCCTTACTAAAACTCTCTCGGTTCATTATGCCTCTTTTTAACTCGTAGCCCTAATAAGCGATTACGTGAAACCTCTTTTTACATTGCTTAGCATATCACCGTTCATTATTGTATAAAAATCCCAGTGAACCCATTCCACTGACCATTTTCTATCAGCGGATCCCTCATGGGGCCTAGGTTCATATGGCTCATGACTTCTGATAAGTCATATTTTAGTGTGTTTTTATTATTTATTTTAAGTAATTTATTTGATGTTTTGATTTTAGTTTAGAGCTATTTTACTACAAATTGTTGGTTTCTATTCTCGGGTTATTATGGAAGCAATTGAGGAATTTTAGTGCTTAAAGAGTAAAGGATCAAAAGGCAAAAGGATGGGGAGAAGAATCAGCAATAGAAGGTGCAAATATCAGGTTTAGACGCACGGTCCGTGCGTGATTAAGCATGGTCCGTGCGTGTGGTTCGCAGAAAATGAAGGAATTGAAGAAAAAGAGACGCACGGTTCGTGCGCCTGGAGGCACGGCCCGTGCGAGACATTCGTAACTGCAGAAGATCAAAAGCTCAAATGCGCACGATCCATGCGCATGTCAAGCACGGTCCGTGCGCCCCGTGCTGTTTCAAATTCCCAGCTGTTGTTATGGGGCACGATCCGTGCGTCCCTTCTGATAGCCAAAAATGTTACAACTCTTCCCATTCTGTCTTTATGGATTGTAATTGATGTTTAGTGCTTTGTCTCTGATCTTGGCCTATAAAAAGGATCCCAATGTAGCTTCACAATCATCTTGGATCATTGTAATTTACATTCTAAGTTTTAATTGAAGTTCTTGCAAGTTTTTCTCTTTAAGGTTATTGTTATTCTGTCCATTTATAATTCAGTCTTTTATACGCTTTTCTTTACTTCTCGCTATTTACATTTTGCAATTTAAATTATGTTCTTCTCTTCTACTCCCTTGTCTACAATGAGCATTTGTGAGTAGACTTTTTTAGTCTTGGGATTGTGGGATACAATCCAATGATGGTCCCTAAATAATCCCGAAGCTAACCCCTATCTTATGATTGCTTTAATTTTTAATCTGATTCTATTATGCATATTGTATAACCCAAATGTTAAGCGAAGTACCGGAAGGTGAAGCTTGACATTAGAACAAATGGAATTAGACAAAGTAACCAAAGCATGAGAATAGCCGAGGTGACTTTGGGACAAATAAGGCTGTGCTTAATGGGTTTCGGCGATGATCAACCATGAGAATAGGCTTGATCATCGTTTCGAGACACGTTCTTGTTGTCCGAAAGGAAACTTGAATTAAACCAAAGGAATGCTTTGTCCTTAAAATTAAACTCAATTATAAGATAGGGGATAGTCAAAGGGTTCTTTCTATTTCCATCATTGTGATCTAACCATGATCCCAAGGCGCTTTTTATATTCTAAGTTAAAAATCAAACATTTTCCTACTTAATCATTCCTTTTCAGCTAATCATCACTAAGAATTAGATTAGTAGTCACATATAACTCCCTGTGGATCGATATTATTACTACGCGATATAACCGTATACTTGCGGCTTATCAAGTTTTTGGCGCCGTTGCCGGGGAGTTAGTGATATTAATCAACTTTTTGGTACCGGTTAGACTGAAATTTTTCTTTTATTTTATTTTCTTATTCTCTTCTTTAAATGTTTTTTATATTGTTACTATGAATAAGCATGTATTTAGATTCTCCAGGGAGGAATGAGAATACTTTGAGGAATTATTGCAACCACCACCACGTTGCTTAAAAGGGATATACAAAAATTTATTTGTTTTCTCCAAGGAGGAATGGGAATCTTATGCGTCATCGTTGCCACCACCACCACCTTTCTTACAATGGTTATTCAAAAAAATACATGAAACTAAAAAAAATATTGTTGTTGAGGTAGATCAAAACAATGGTAAAGTGGTAGTGGAAGATGATTCAAAAGAGATATACCATGAAATGGAGATTACAAAGGAAATTTTAATTTCTCCCTTGGATAAGTATATTAATTTAAATGCATGTGTGGATGTTACAATGTTGTCTCCTTTATCTTATTTTTCACATTCCTTTGTGAAAATAACATTTGATCTAGGGGGAATTGAAAATAAGATCTTATTGCTTATACAACTTCCATTTTACAAGCCATGGGATCCAGGAATATGTTTTCATTCTTCATGTGTCACTTGGCCGGTCTTTATGCTTCAAGCAATGGGACCCGGGAATAAGTCTACAAAGGGCAAAGGTCAAGCTAATGACCATAAACGAGCGTTGCGTGGGAGGCAACCCACTGGTTTACCTATGTTTTGTTTTCCTGGAATAAGAAGAAAAGCTACAAAATGGCAATCAATGTGAGCTTTCTTACCCCTCTCATATATTCTATTCTGTTTTACATTGAGGACAATGTTTGGTCCAAGCATGGGGGGGGGGGGGGTACCTTGCCTTTTCTTTACTGTTTTCTCGTTATTTTTAGTCTAGTTTATTTTTTAATAAAATATCATCTCCCCTTTTCTCAAATCTTTGTGAGTTTTGAAAGCATGTTTTATTTGGTTAGGGCCTCTTTTGGATTAACTTTTTTATTTTTTTATTCATAGTATTCATCTAGGTGGACTGACTGGTAAAAATAAATGTTTGTTTGTTACTGCTTTTTGGATTTTCACACACACTCTCTTGAGATTTGTTTTTGGTTATTGGTACTATTAGGAGGTTTAGAAAAGAAACTAGAAACTTAGTTCTCTTGGTGACATTCACCGGATGCGAGGTTACTGGAGAAAGATGTCTGAGTTGGGGTATCAAGTAAAAAGAAAGAAAAAGAAAGAAAAGAAAAAAAAAGGAGCATCAAGCAAGAATGGCTGACCACTTTAGTTCAAATTGAAAAAGAAAAAAAAAATTGTTAATTAAAAGTGGTTGGCCTTCATCAAAGAAAAAGCAAGGGAAAAAGAAAATGCTTGAATGCCCAGCGTATAAAGACCCTCCTTTGAGACCCGGTCTAGTGAATGAAAGACCCAAGCTCAAGAATGCTAGGGAACTAATTCTATGATGACATTGATATCCTTTCTATTGTGCTAATACCTAAAACTTGTCTCATAAGTCACAAAAGCCCAAGTAGTAAGTCTCAAACCAAAGAAGTGCTGAAATTTACCGTAGGTCCACTTAAGGTTTTATAGGAATTCAGAATTTTTTTCCAAAAATTGGCCAATGAGTTTCATAGTTTTGCTTGAGGACAAGCAAAGATTCAAACATGGGGGAGTTTGATAAGTCATATTTTAGTGTGTTTTTATTATTTATTTTAAGTAGTTTATTTGATGTTTTGATTTTAGTTTAGAGCTATTTTACTACAAATTGTTGGTTTCTATTCTCAGGTTATTATGGAAGCAATTGAGGAATTTTAGTGCTTAAAGAGTAAAGGATCAAAAGGCAAAAGGATGGGGAGAAGAATCAGCAATAGAAGGTGCAAATATCAGGTTTAGACGCACGGTCCGTGCGTGATTAAGCATGGTCCGTGCGTGTGGTTCGCAGAAAATGAAGGATGACCTTAAAAGGTTGTGGAATGGTGTTTTAACTTATGATGCAGCACGAAGACAAAATTTCATGATGAGGGCGGCTTTGATGTGGACCATTAATGACTTTCCTGCGTATGAAATGTTGTCTGGATGGGGGACACATGGTAAGATGACGTGTCCAATTTGCATGGTTGACACAAAGGCTGTTACTCTTAAATATGGAGGAAAAACCTCATGGTTTGACTCGCACCGTAGGTTTTTACCTACCGAGCATCCTTTTAGAAAGTCAAAATATGCATTCATCAAGGGGAATGTTGAAACAGCTGAACCTCCTCGTAGCCTGACACCCGAAGTAATTTGGAACAGTGTCAAGGATATCCCTCCAGTGGAAGTGGTTGCTGGTGTTGTTTCTCGTCCAGATGGTTATGTACTATGGCATAATTGGACGAAAAAAAGTATTTTTTTGGAACTTCCATATTGGAAAGATAATCTATTGAGACACAATGTAATTCATATTGAAAAGAATTTCTTTGATAACTTATTTAACACTGTTATGAACGTGAAAGGTAAAACGAAAGACAATGAGAAGGCTAAGAAGGACGTGGATCGTTACTGCAGGCGAAATGATTTGTTATTGGTTGAGCAAGCTAACGGTAGGACACTGAAACCCAAAGGCAATTATACTTTATCTACGGAGGAAGCGAAGGCAGTTTATCGGTGGATTTCTGAGTTGAAAATGCCAGACGGTTATTCTTCCAATTTAGCAAGATGTTCCGATGTGGATAATGGGAGGTTACATGGGATGAAGAGTCATGATTGTCATGTATTCATGGAGTGCTTTCTTCCTAGTGCCTTTAGTTCGTTGCCAACACACATTTTGAATCCACTCATTGAAATAAGTCAATATTTTAAGAATTTGTGTTCTGCAACGCTAAAAGCGGATGACCTTACAAAAATGGAACAAGACATCCCATTTATCTTATGCAAGTTGGAGAGAATATTTCCGCCGAGTTTCTTTGATTCTATGGAGCATCTTCCTGTTCATCTCGCATATGAAGCTAAACTTGGCGGACCTGTCCAATACAGATGGATGTATCCGTTTGAAAGGTCAGTTAATATAAATATATATATATATATATATATCATTTAGATTAATTAGATCGATGATTATATATTAACATATGATGGATATCATTTTCTAGGTTCATGGGTGATTCAAAAAATCAGTTAAAAATAAAGCTAGAGTTGAAGGATCGATATGTTCTTCTTACTTACATCGTGAAACAACTCATTTTTGTTCTTATTATTTCAAGAATGAATTTGCTCCTAGAAGTAGTCGAAAGACATGGAAATTGAATGTCCAAGACATCATTTAGATTTGTCTGTCTTTTCTCTACCTGGCCGTCCGTCTGGAAATGAGTCAATTCATTGGCTAACAGAAGAAGAGTTAAATTCAGCCCATGTTCATGTCATGATAAACTGTACCGAGGTCCAACCATTCATTGAGTATGTATTTCTCGACCTATAGCTATCTCAATTAAATTAAATTACACAGTTGTATATAACAATTAATAATTTCTTATTAGGGAGTTCTTGTCATCAGAGGCAGTAAGTGAAGACCAATCTTCTGCTCATATTCATGCGCATTTTCCAATGTGGTTTAGGCAAAGTGTGTATTCCCTCCCGCCGACTCCTACCAACCAACACTTGAGGAACTTATCTGACGGTCCTCGTAGATGTGTTAAAGAATGGCACACATATTTTGTCAATGGATACAAATTTCACACTAAGGAATGGACAGAGGGTAGAGAAACAGTCAATAGTGGAGTTTACATGAAAGGTGTCACTGGGAGAGGCGAAGATGATTTCTATGGTGTGGTTGAACACATATATGAACTTGCGTACCCATATCTTGATTATAGTCAAAAGGTAGTTGTTTTTTATTGTAATTGGTTCGATCCGTCCGCTCGAGGAACAAAATTTAATCCAAAGACAAATACAGTGGACATTAAAATGAACAGTAGATATCGACTGTATGATCCGTTCGTCATTGCACAAAATGTGAGACAAGTCTATTATGTCTCTTATCCATCAACACGGACTGATCGGCGTGGTTGGTGTATCGCAATTAAGACAAAACCAAGAGGTCGAATTGAGACAAATGATGACACAGTGGAAGACGTGCCATATCAAATGGATGAAATGTCCAATGTAAATGAAGTGATTGAAGTTGAACCCATTACTCGTTTATGTGATGAGGCAAACACTGGTGATGAAGTTAATGAAGAAGAAGATACAGATCATGAGGATGCAGTCGATCACGTCGGTGTGTCAGGAATTCACTCATCTGATGATGATGGTGATTTCGAGAAAGAATGGGATACTAATTAATTTTTTATGAAATAATTAATATTTATATTTATCAGACTTGATTCATGTATGTTATTCATCATGTATGTTATTCATCATTTATGTTATTCATTATTTATGTTATTTATCATGTATATATATATATATATATATATATATATATATATATATATATATATATATATATATATAGACACACACACACACAGTTATGACATCATCAGGATCAGATTCCGATCATGACCTACCTCGTGTCGACCCACCGATCGATTTTTTTAAGAAGATTTCTACTTCTTTACGTGGTTGTCGGCGTCGTGTAACTCGTGTCGTTGTTGATGGCCCTTTTGTGGCTCCACCTACTACGACTGATGGCAGCAGACCTAGTACGCTGAGTCGTCCATTTGTGCCTCCACCCGGTACTGTGATACCCCCGCCAGATGCAGATAGGATACACAGGTATAATATTGATAATGAGGTGGTTGAGGTTACGCCTGACAGTCGTATAGTAGTGAAGGTTGTTGGCCAGCAGTAAGTATTAATTTAGTAATTTATTAATGATATTTGTTTGATTTATATTTAAAACTTTAAATATAAATTATTATCTAAACATTTATCTTTTTTATGTACAGATTTATTCTTGGGAGGATTGTATCTAGCACGATCACAGACATAATCAAAGCAAATTACACTAAACCCTGGATGAATTGGACGGAGGTAAAAAAAGATAAGGATTCTAAGATGTGAAATGCATTTAGAGTAAGTTTTTTTACGAATTAATTAATTTTTAGTTTTTTAATTTTGTTGAATTGATTAATTTGTTTTTACTAACCAGAAAATTTGTTTAAATAGGAAAAAATGGCATGGTACCCTGATGCGGCGAAGGAAGTTGAGAGAACATTCAACACAAGAGCTTTTCACCGCTTTTCTGAAATGCTCCGGAAACAGTGTAATAAGGGGATGAAGCCGACATGGATCGGTGATTCTGATTGGCATGAGCCCCAACTGAAATGGAATGATGCGAAGTATAAAGAAAAATGTGACAAAGCCAAGAAGAATCGTGCTTCTGGGAGAGTGGGTTGCATAAATACGGGTGGTTCTATCAACGCAGCTGAACATTACAGACGCATGGTAAATTTAATAATTGATTAAATTTATATTATATATACATACGTATTGTATATTTTATAAAATAATATTAAATAATAATTGTGTATATATATATATATATGTAGGAGGCTAGCCTTGGTCGGCCACCTACTTTGCCTGAGTTATACCGCCAACTTCATACGCGAGAGGAGACTTGTGATTATATTGAAGAACGGTCAAGGAATATTGCGGTAAATACCGTTTATTATATTTATATTTATATATTGTTTTTATTATATTATTATATATTACATATATTACATACTAATTTGGTTATACATTTCTTGGTTGTTGCTTTCAGGAAATTTTTTATGAATGGCAGACCAGTTATCGTGAAACTCAGCTGAGTAGTGGCAGTGAGATTGATCACGTTGACGAGAGTCGAGCGGCTTTTCTTGCTTGGAAGGAATCTGTTGGGCCAACAAAAGTTGGCCGGTTAGTAGGAGCTGGTGGTTTGGGACCGTCTGCTTTCCCAAATTCCATTATTCCAAATGTGGTTCCCGTATCTTCTAATTCAGACAGAAGTACTGGTGGCTCTTATGTCCCTACGCCTTCAGAAATAAGCGATGTTCAGCTGTTGACGCAGAAATTGAGCGACCAACAACGTGACATGCAAGAGCGACAGAAAAAACATGATCAGGAAATACAGCAGATGCAGGAGAAGCAGGCGGAGTTGCACAGGTTGAATGCGGAGCAGCAAAGGGTGAATGCGGAGCAGCAACGGTTGAATGAGGAGCGCTAGAAGCATATGATGGATACTATGTCTCAATACCCGAGGCCATCTATGCCATCATCATCATCATTTTATCCACCGCAGCAGATGCAGCCTTACGGCTCTGCTTTTCAGCCGTACACATCAGTCTTCCAGCCTTCCTTCCACTGTCCATATGGTCAGTCGTACTCTGGTTTCAGCTCTCAGCTCCATCAACCTCAGCAGCAGCCCCAGCAACTCCAGCACTAGATCAACACAAATCTAGACCTCAACACTAATTTTAAAACATGGTTAAATAATCCAGACCTCAACAACAACCCGTCCGAGTCGTCCGAGCGCTACTATGACTAGCAGTTTTTTTTGACAAAATGTAATAAATATTTTAGTTCTTGGATGTTTATGCAAATTTTGTCACTTTAAATCATTATTCAATTCTCGTTTACTTAGCATTTATATAAAATAAATATTTATATTATAAAATTAATTATATTTTTTTTGAATTAAATAATAGATATTTTAATTAAAGAATACTAATAATATTGTTTTTTTTAAATAAACGTATTAAAAAACTGTTTTTTTTTAAAAATAAAATAGATTACCGGCGGACTCCATTATTTTACCGGCGGATTTTTGAAAACTTTCCGGCGGGTTATTTAATAAATACCGGCAGATTTGGCGCCGGTAACTACCGGCGGATTATAGCATTTACCAGCGGGTTATAACTTTAAATTACTGGCGTTTTTTTGTGGTTACCGGCGGATTTTCCACCGAAAATCAGGGGTGGAAAATCCGCCGGTAACCGTTACCTGCGAGCGAATTTCCGGCGGAAAAAAACCGCCGGTAATTCCCAATTTCCGGTGGATTGTGTCCATTTCCGATGGATTTTGTCCGCCGGTAATCCCCAAATTCTTGTAGTGTACTCCCGCATTGGGCCGTCTCTTATACTTGACATAAACATAACATAACCTCAACCTCAACCTCAAGGGACATTTTAGTCTGTTTTATCCTTTCGTGACGTTACCTCACCCGTGGTTACTAACATTCGTTTAACATCACTTAGAACATTCACAATTCAATCCAATCATAATTACCTCAATCACAATCAACATAATCATTTCAATTACAATCAATATCATAGAATCGTTATCTTAACTTTCCTTGACCTCATTGGGACATAAAGCCCATTTACTTATTCATAACATTAACCTCATCTTCATATTCATTAACATTCACTAACATAGAACATTCGCATCACATCAATCATTCCTACGTGTTTTCCACGAATTACGGTTTATTCATCAATACATAGGGTTGGGGAAGGTATTAGGAAAGGTTTGGAGTCGATTAGAATGGATTTGAACATGTTTTATAAATTTTGGACAGAAAGGTCAGCACGGGTCGTGCTAAGTTATCAGCATTACTAAAAATCATGTTTTCGTGTGAACGACTTCCCATTCCGATCGATTCCGAAACTTATTCCGATCAATACCCAACTTAAACCTGCATGTTTCAGTATCAAACAACAAACATTTCCAGTCCAACAACACATCATCAAACAATTCATATCAATCACTCATTCAATCATTCATCCGAAAACACCAAATTTTACAATTCCGAAATACGGTTTTATGCAATTTGATGAGACAGAAACAGGCCAATTCGATTTATGAAACATGCAAACATATTTTCAAAAATCAAAACCCAAAGCGAGTATAGAACTCACCGATTGTGATGAAAATCACAAAACACCGAGTTCCACGCAATGCTACCGTTAAGTTAACACTCGAACAATCCCCGTAGCGATCTCCTAAGCTCCTGAAACACCCCAATTTCGGGTTTGGCTACTGAATGTGGTGGAGTTCAGAATGCTGCTTGTGAGTGTGCTTAAATGTTGATTCTTGAACTTCAACAACTGAGTTTAAGGCTTCAATGGTGACATGCAAATGCAAGGTTGTTTACTCCATTTTTGGTCAAGTGAACTTGGACATCCAAAAATGGTGAAACGAGGAAGGGAAAGAAACAAGTGATGATTGTGGTATCAGTGGGAAGAGGAAGAGAAGCTGAATCTAATGACTTGAAAATGTGTGACATGCGTCAAGGAACCAAAGATTTCTCCCCTCTCCTTATTCTTCTCACTCTCACGGCTCCCTCCCTCACTCTATTTCTCTCTTTTTCTGTTTTTCCAACAGCATGCAATGTGGGAGTGAGTGATGTTTTTGTATGGTGTCATGTGCCTCGAGTGAGCTAAATGGTTTCAGCTGGAAGGTTTAAGTGAGTTGGTGAAAAGCCAGTTTTACCCTTCTATTTGCTAAACACCTCACTCTCTCATTTCATTCATTTCTAATCACCCAATTATCCCATAACTCTCCTAACTATTTTAATTTAGCAAATCAGTCCATAATCAATCATTAATCCTTATGATCAATATAGCTAAACAACAACACACAATTTATCTATGTAGCCCATAACAATCATCTCATAATTAATCAATTTTTCTAATTAATTATCTTATAACCTCTTACTAATTTCAATAAATGAAATTAGCTAAATTGGGGATGTTACACTATAAAATTTTTTTGGGAAGGTTACTGGGTAACTCGTTGTTGGTCCCGGTACTCCTCTGAGCTCCCCAACAATATTGTTATCATGCGAGTACATATTTTTTCCTCTCACTTTCTACTCAATCGAACAAGGGAAGGGAAGGAGCAATTTTTAACTTTCTTTCTTTTAAATTTCCCCTATTCTACCAACCAACTAAAATATATTTCATTTATGCTCTCTTTCTTTCATTTTACATTCTAATTTATTTTACCACCCAAACGCAATGTAAAGAGGCAATAGTCTAGGCCATAAAGCATCCACAACAATCTAACCAAAGGAGTGATAATTGAATGTGGGGAGAGAGAGAGGTGAAAGATATTTGTTGGAACGGGTCTTCGTCTCTTCGATATGACTTACGAAGAAGTGAGAAAGTGAAACAAGAACAGTACGTCTACTACTATACGGTATGGTAGCAAACGTACTATACCCATCAAAGTGGGGTGGTGGGGACGATACTATTACTCAATACTCACCCAGTCACCCATCAATTAATAAGTATGGATGGTATATTAAAGACGTAAAGGTAGATGTGAAAAGGTATGGGGAGGTGGTGGTAGGCCTTTTTCCTGAAATGTGGAGGACATTACTCGTGTCGTGAAATCAAACCACCTCCTCACCCCAGTAGTATGTATTATTATTTCCAATTCCAAGGTCTAAAAGCCTTCACGTTAACTTATTTTTCTGTACATGCATGTGACCCACCAACCTAACAACTCTCCCTCACAACAACAAGATATATATTTAGTCAACACACGATCCTTCTAATGATATTTTATCCCATATAATTCCATTTCCATATGATTATAATATAGTACTATTTGTTTACTATTATTGTTGCGTAGTATCTATTGACTTTACTGGTAACTAATCTATGTAGGGGAACTTGACTGATCATGTGTATACCCAACTTTGCCGGTTCGTGTGGTTCTTCTCTTTTAACAGAGTTTATTTTTTTACCAAAATAAACTTATCTCATTTTATTATGAATAATGAAATCAATATAGGTTGGAATCAAATCAAAACACATGAGCTAGCATATAGTCTTGATGCCCTCGCAAGCGTGTGAGCAACAAGATTAGTTTGTCTCCTAACGAAGCTAACCTGAAAGCTTTGAAAACTAGAAAGAAAACATCGACAATGAGAAATAATAGCACCAAACTTAGTGTTAGAATGTAAGCCATTCCTCACACCATTTACAACTGGTAAGCAGTTCAGCTCAATGGATACCGATGTCAGGCCCAACTCTACCAACCAAAGTAATGCGTGTTTCACTACAAGGAAATCGCGTATTACCGGCGGATTTTTTTCGGCGGATTTTTTCCGCCGGTACGTTTCCGGTGGAAATTTGGCATTTCCGGCGGATTTTTTCCGTCGGTAAATTTCCGGCGGAAAAATGTGAATTTCCGGCGGAATTTTACATTTCCGGCGGATTTGTTTAAAATTTAAAAAAACCTAAATTTTTTTAAAAATAAATCCGCCGGAAATTCAAAAAAATCCGCCGGAAATGTTCCGGTGACATTTCCGGCGGATTTTTTTGCATTTCCGGCGGATTTATTTTAAACAAAAAAACGTTTTATTTATTTATTTTTTAGAAAACCGCCGGAAAATTCAAACAAAACCGCCGGAAATGTCGCCGGAACATTTCCGGCGGATTTTTTTGAATTTCCGGCGGTTTTTTAAAAAAAAAAAAAACTTTTTTTTTTTTTAGAAACTGCCGGAAATTTAAAAAAATCTGCCGGAAATGTTCCGGCGACATTTCCGGCGGTATTTTTGAATTTTCCGGCGGTTTTCTAAAAAAAAAAAAAGAAATTTTTTTTTTTTTTAAAAAACCGCCGGAAATTCAAAAAAATCCGCCGTTTCCGGCGGTTTTTAAAAAAACAAATAAATAAATAAAAAATTTATTTAAAATAAATCCGCCGGAAATGTCACCGGAACATTTCCGGCGGATTTTTTTGAATTTCCGGCGGATTTATTTTTAAAAATATAATAAAAAATTTGAAAAATCAGCCGGAACTGTTATAAATTCCGCCGGAAAGTTTTCAGCTTCCTATAAATAAAAGTTTCTCATACACTCTTCTCATTCTCTCATTTCACTCTTATTTCCTTCTCACTTTCTCCTACACCCTTCTACATTTCTCTCTTCTTCTTCTTTCTCATTCACTCTTCTTCCTTCTCACTTCTTCTTCTTCTTCTTTCTCATATCATTTTTCCATACTCTCTTTCATTCTTTTTTTTACACCATCTTCATTCTCATTTTTCCACTTATTCATTCTTCTTCCTTCTCACTTATTCTTATTTCTTCATTCTCATACTCTCATTCATTCTTTGTTTTACACAACTCTCTTTCATTTTTATTCATTCTAATTTTTCTTCCTTCTAATTCTATTACTTCTCCTTCTAATTTTTTTTCTATTACGTCTTATTTATTTAAATATAAAATTCGAAAAAAAAATTAATTTTTTTTAATTTTTTTTTTAAAATCCGCCGGAAATTCAAAAAATCCGCCGGAAATGTTCCGGTGACATTTCCGGCGGATTTTTTTTGCATTTCCGGCGGATTTATTTTAAATAAAAAAAAAACATTTTTTTTTAAAAAAAAACCGCCGGAAATTCAAAAAAAAACACCGGAAATGTCGTCGGAACATTTCCGGCGGTTTTTTTTTAATTTCCGGCGGTTTTTAAAAATAAAAAAATAAACCTTTTTTCCGCCGGAAATTACCGACCGGCGGAAATTCCGCCGGAAACCGTTACCTACGAGCGTTTTACCGGCGGATTTCCGGCGGAAAAAATCCGTCGGAAACGTCACTTTTCCGGCGGATTTGGTGCATTTCCGGCGAATTTTTTCCGCCGGAAAAACGTGTTTTTCTTGTAGTGTTTTAATCCCATCGCTTCAGCCTCTTGAGGTGTTGGAGTACCATAGAACCACATGTTTTAACAGAGTCTTTGGCACACCCAATATTTGAACTTGAGACTTTGAGGTGGGATCCGAGCCCAGTTACCGGTCAAACCATCAACTTCATCAGTGACTAATCTATGTTGGGAACCTAACTCGTCATATGTATACTCGACTTTGTCTAAATTTAAAATAGGAATAGCCGTACGTGTGGTGTGGAGTTTACAGCAAGCATTAGGATCCACCACTTTGTTTCTTTATCAAGTTCTTAATGTCTTTAATTAATTAGTGGAGTAATACAAAAATAATTTAAACTAGTAGGGCAAATATGTAATTAGAGGGAACTGTGAACAGAGTGGCAGACAGAGAAATTAAGTAGCACAAATAGAGTGGAAACGCGTGGAATTCAATTCTGACTCTGAAAAAGGTGTATTTTGGCAGTATATGATTATGAACCTTTTCTCATAAATGATGACAGATGGCAGTATACGGCGGAGAGTTAGTTGCGGCGCGCCATTCCCACTCCATCCCCACATCCTCTATCTTCTTCCGCCGCGTGTCACCTTATCTTTAGCCTACCCACAAAAACTAGCTCAATTTCTCGTGAAATATTTTTTCTTTTTCTTCTACACACTCCTACTTGCTTTGTTGGTCCCACAATTATTGTGATTGTCTCCTCTCTCATATTTTTTGGTTGAACTCGTCTCTCATATTTTTAATTGAACAAAATAGGTTTTTAGATATTGAGAATATTGCAAAGAAATATATTTTTATTTATAAAAAAGATAAAAGAAAAAAGTTAAGGCCTCACAAATCGAGTACCGTTAGCATCAACAACAAAAAGGGACTTCAAGTCCATTGGGGGATTCCTTCCTACTAATAATCAAAGTAGAATTACTTCTAGCTCCCATCTTTACAAACCAGTTGGCACAAATGTTTCCCTCAAGACGGTGGCTAGCTTGTTACCAGGGGGTTTAATTGAACCCCTTGGAAATTTTTTTTGCACTTATCACCCTATATAAATAGTCTAAATCTCCTGAAATTTTGATTTTGAACCCCCTAAAAATTTTAAATTGCACTAATAGACCAAATTTTACACCCATTTGACACTGATCTTAAAAAATTTGACACCCCTAACTCCGGGGTCCTGGGTCCGCCACGGCCTCACGATATATTATATAGTAGGGGAGTGATTTTCTCATGACAAACGAAGGTAGCTAGCTGCGTCATTATGTAGTTTGGGAAGAGAATTTCAAAAGGTTGGTACCGGTGGGACAGTGAAAGTATGGCACGTCGAAAATGAAGATATTGTATTTAGGATAAGAAAATGAAATGGCATTTGTGGTAATCAGGGTCCATTTTATATGACTTTTAAAATCAATTTTATTTACACATGCTTTTAAAAATTGTGTCCAATTTGTTCTGATGTAGAATAATACACTACTAGTAATTTTTAGACTATAACTTAATTGTGTTAAGATGGGCTACTGCAACTGCATTCTAAAAATAAGAAAGATAAAAATGTTACTTCAAAAAAAAGAAAGATAAAAATGCATTTTTTTAAACTAACTAAAAAAATATAAGGAAGAATATATTTGAAACCAAACATTATTTGTATCGCTATATTATAATCAATAGATCCCCGTCTTGGGTATGGAGCAGCTTTAAATCCCTGGGACAGCTGTCTCATCCTTCGAGGTGACTCCAATCCAGCGAGCGGATTAGTCGCTGCGTTTAGCGATGGATACCCTGGTTAATACCAAAAAAATAATCAATAGATAATTTATGTTTTTTATCTTTAATCAATCTTCTCACAAGACAAAGAGAAAATATTTATGGAATTTTGTCATAATTTTTTCCTCACTTGTTTATTTTTATAGAATGTTGTTCCAACATTAAAGAAGTGCATAATTAGAATTGCAGTGAAAAGAATGTCAGCTTCTAATAAAAAAAGGTCAGGAATCTAATAAAACAATTTAGTTCAAATTCCAATCAAGGGATTCGAACACAACTTTAACACCTTGGAAAATGGTCTTGTTGCCGCAGTGCCAGTACAAATTAAAGTATATGCATTATAAGCGCAACTAAAAATATATACAACAAAGACGTCAAATTTTTCTACATTATCTTTACATTTTTTAGAAAATTCTTGGCTGGGCGATGGCCCCTCCCTACCCATAAGAAGACCCGCCATTGGAGGGAGAGGCTTCTGGGGAGGGACACTCCTATTTGGGAGATGAAAAGAGCAAGAGAAAGGTTTTGAGGATTTTTAGAAACTCTTCAAAACCTTCGTGTGATCCATTTTTAGAGTTCCCCCCGAAATAAGGGTTTTGGGAGTGAAATAATATACATTGACACATTTGCCCTTAATAAAGTTCAAAAATTCCCATTTCGACATGTGATGATAAGAGCCCTAATTCCATTTCTCATTCTTTCTCTCGATCGATACCATTCTTGGCGATCTCACTCTCTTAACATTCAAAAATCTCTCTCTCTCTCTCTATTAGTTTGAATCTAGATCTCTTTGTTCCTCATTTATTCATCTCCGTCTATCATTTTAAGGTACTAATTTTCCAAATTTGCTCCATTGTTAGTTCTGTTTCTTTGTAATCTAGGCTAGGGAAGCTTACTTGAGTGAAGACTTGAACTAATATTAGAGGTGCTTTTTGAACCAACGCAGAGGTGTGTTTATGCTTCTAGTTTTACATGATTATCCAGTTTTATATTTGAGTGAAGACTTTAGGTTTCAGTTTGGATTTTAGTTTTTATTTCTTAGATTGTTTTTGAAAAATCTGGCATCTGGTTTTGATTTTAAGCAAAAGAGACTTGAGGACTTTGTTTAGTGAATTGATAGTTGCTCTGGCTTTGTGTTTGTGTGGATAGACTACTGCCATATTATTGAACTTGAACCTATAATTGTAATAAACCCGGAAAAACATTACTTATTAGTTTCTTTTTTCCAAGGAATCACCCATTTAATAATTCATAAATAGAAGCAAAAAGGTGCATGTTGAGTTGTTAAAACATCATGTCATTATGATTAGACAAAATTAAAGCAGAGGAAAATAATTTGCTATCGAGTATCGAAGTAAATTGTCATTCTATCTGTGAGGCCTATGATGACCATATTATATCACTTCCTCACATTAGTACTCAGTTTCGTATCTAGATTGTTCTTATTCAGGCCATTTCTCGGCCGCACCATCAGTTTTGTTAGTAAATTGATGCTCCTTGATCTGCCACTTTGAACCATGAGTTAATCTATCCTCTCATTTGTAATTATTTGCTTTTCAATATTAGACTAGACAAATCATGAATTGATTTGTTTTCCTTAATTGTATATATTAGAATTAAGATTAGGGTTAGGATTCCAAGAATATGCTTGACAAATTAGGCAATAAAATATTTGACACAATGAATTGTAATTATTTGTAAATACCCTTATTTATAGAAGAAGTAACAAGGCCGAAACTCAAAAGGCAAGAAGCTACGGTTCATGACTATTTAGAGGCTGATTTTTAAAATCAGCCGCTAAATCATTCACTAAATTTTAAAAGTTCATCATAAAATCGGCCATTTCACATTATTGACCGGTTTGTTTGGTGACTATTCAATTCATTACTACAAACTAGTGACTAATGGTTTAGAGATTTTTTCAAGTTGGTGGCAAAACCAATTTACTACTGATTTAGTGACTTGTTTAGCAAGCGATTTGGAAACTGTATCTTTCAGAAACTGTATCTTTCACCAATTTTCTCCCATTGTGGAATCACCACCGTACGTACCTTGATCGCTGTTTATATCAACACTTGCTGAGAAGAGACAAAAACGCTGCCTCTGTTGTTGGAAATTCAAGTGTGAGTGGTTATAAATCCCACATCGGCTATGAATGAGTTATATGAAGGACATATAAGAGAGGGGACCCATATACCTAATACTTTAAGGTTTTGGGTGGAGATGTGGTGTCCAGGTCTCTTGGTGGTCCGGTTCATTGGCTAGCTCGTTGTTGCTCCCGGTGCTCCCCCGATCTCCCCAACAAGTGGTATCAAAGCCATGGTTCGGCTTGGTGGGGGAGCGGGTAGTGGATCCTGGTCTGGATCAAGTATAGTGATGTGGGTGACTCACACTTGGGGGGAGATGTTGGGAATTTAAGTGTGAGTGGTTATAAGTCCTACATCGGCTATGAATGAGTTATATGAAGGACATATAAGAGAGGGGACCCATATACCTAATACCTTAAGGTTTTGAGTGGAGATGTGGTGTCTAGGTCTCTTAGTGATCCGGTTCATTGGCTAGCTCGTTGTTGCTCCCGGTGCCCCCTCGGACTCCCCCCAACATCTGTTTCTAGCCATGGGAATAAGTTGACCTCGCAAGAGCTCGACATTGGCTTCTAATCAATCCATCCATCCTCTTAACTAAATACACCTACGATTCATTCAATTCTAACAGAAAACATAACAATGTCGTCAAGTCGATGAGTAAACGAGTGGCCCTTGGCGGTTTGACCTCTGTCTCACGAGGTTCACCGTTTTTTGAATATATATCTATCTAATGAGCTGTGTTTCTACACATTGGTCTCCCATTCGAATTTCTCAGATGGTATGTTTCGGAATTTCCACGAAGTCGGTTTGACAAATTCTATAGAGCTGTGTTTATTCTGCTTTTTTTTTTCAATTGATATATTTTGTTGATGTACAATTATAGAGCGATCAATTTTAGTTTTGACTTTAACTTGTATTCCGAAACATACCATATTTAATGAGTTTAGAAACTCTTAACTTCTTGTTGCAGTGACAACACATCATTGAATACTTATAAATAAATAAAAGAGTTGAATATGTTTTTGGTTACAATAAAATTTGAGAATTTTTGTTTTTAGTGTGTATAAAAAATTCCACTCACTTTTTGTCTCTACATTTTTTTGCGTTAATGTTTTTAGCCTCTCGTGACTTTTAATAGCGCTTTGAAGCGCTAATAAAAGGTCTAAAAATGCGCTATTAAAATTCATGAAGAACTAAAAGCAATATTGATGAAGAAAAATATAAGGACTAAAAGTGCATGAAACTTTTTATAGGGACTAAAATTAAAGTTTTCAAATTTTATAAGAACCAAAAATATATTTAACACTATAAAAAAAGACAAGAGAATTGACCTATATACTCACGCCTTAAGATTTTGGGTGAAAATATGGTGTCATAGTCTTTTGGTGTAGTCTAGTAATTAGCTCATTGTTACTCCCGGTGATCCCGACGCTCCACAACAAGTGGTATTAGAGCCCAATTTGAGTGGGCACAAATTTCTTGATGTTTCAAGAAATATCAAATTACAACTTTATCATCTTGTTAGACTGAGCATATAGCGGTATCACTACAAGAAAAAGCCTGTATTGCCACCAACGTTTCCCACAGAGAACTGTCCGTCGCTAATTTGCGACGGATTTGCGACGGATTTTCGACGACGAGTGAGACTACATGGAATAAGTCTTATTTCCCACGACAATTTGCCACGGAAAACAGCCCGTCGCAATTTGCGATGGATTTGCGACGAAATTGTCGTCGCAAATGTTCAGGAAAAAAAGGTACACATAGGTTTCCGACGGAATAGAATTTCGTCACAAATTTGCGACGGCTATACCCGTCGCAAAACGTTTAAGTTCCGTCGCAAATTACAATCCCAATTGATTTACCTAGCCTCACTCCCGTTATTCAGCTCACTCTCGTTATTCAGCTCACTCACGTTCTCTGAATCTCTGCTCCTTCATTGCCCTCCATCATCGCCCACCATCGCCCTCCACTCTCCTCCACCCTCCATCGCGCTCCATCTCCCTCCACCCACCATCGCCCTCCGCCCTCCATCGCTCTCCCCCACCAGCGCCCTCCTTCTCCCCAAGAAAGAAAGAGAGTGAGAACAAACCGCTTGGGGTAGATCTATTCAAAACCCTATTCCACCAACCCCATCCCCTCGAGAATTCTTGGACCTTCTGGTTCGATAGCTTTTTTGCTAAGTCTAAACAAACCGCTTGGAGGTAAAGATTCCACCGTTAAAGAGTTTTGGAGGTATCTATTCAACCCATCTATACTTTCTCCACCGTTGAAGAGTTTTGGAGGTAAAGATTCAATCTTTTCCCTTTTTTCCCTTTTGTGTCTATGATAATCATTTCTTGATTTTTGGAAATAAAAATGTTAGTTTTCTTGATGATTAATTATTTTTTTTATTTGTTTAGCATTTACAATAATATTCACCATCCTAGCAAGTTAGCTACTGGATTTGATTTTTATTGCTTTAAGCATAAAATTGAGCCGAAGTGGGAGGACCCTATTTGTTCTAATGGAGGGAATTGGAGTATGATTTTTCCAAAGGGAAAATCTGATACTAGTTTGTTATAAACGGTATGTGAAATGTGATGATTTGGATTATGGTTCTTGATTTTAGGATAACTGATCATGCTTTATTTTTATTTTTATTTTCTGTTGTTATTATTTAGTTGTTGGCAATGATTGGAGAACAATTTGATCATGGAGATGAAATTTGTGCAGCAGTCGTGAATGTTAGAAGTAGAGAAAGAATTTCTATTTGGACTAAAAATGCTTCAAATGAATCTGCTCAAGTAAACCTCTTCCATTTTTTTAGCATATACCTTTTCAGCATTGCATTTGTAACCAATTTTTTTTTCTTCAAATGGATCGTGTTTGAAGGACATGTCAGGATCTTTTTTGATATATGTAATAAAAGAGTAATGGAAGGATCTCTCTATGGACAACTGAACCATCCTCCCAACAACCAACAGGCAACATGCCCATTGGATATGAAATGGGCAGAGTCATCTCTTATATGTTGTTGCACTAAAAGAAAGTGCTGGTGAGTTTTATGCTGCTGCAATTACTTAGATGGTCTGAATTGGCTTGTTGCACTAAGAGAAGAAGAAAGTGCTGGTGAGTTTTATGCTGCTGCTTTTGATTACTGCTTTTTATTGCTAAGCATTGTGCTCGCTAAGGAAGTGAAGTGGTTTCATTTGTTTCTTAGCAAATCTAGATTTGGAGTCCAACACAGTGTTTTTGATACATTGTTTGTGCTTGTTTCTATGACAAGGATATGATGCTGCTTCTTCAAGGTTTCAGGATACAAGTTGAAAACACTTCCACAAAGTGCATATCAAGTTGCTTTTGTTGTTTTGGGGCCTTTTACCGTTAAAATTTCATTTTTTGGAGATAGTTGAATTGAAATGATAATAATAATCTACCTGTGTCTAACATTGATGTGTTACAGCTTTGCTGACCTTCAACAGCCACACGTTGAACTTGATGCCAACGCTTGGGCTGCTGTTGGACAAAGCAGCCTTATGGTTACTTATGATCATTTATTTAGCCAGGTAATTGTTATGCTTGCTCTTACATTAGAATCTTATGCTCTCACACTTGAATGTTGATTAAATGTCCTAGGCTTGCTCTTCAAAGAAATTTCAGTACCTAACAGTGGTGCAATATCTGAGAAAGAAATTTCAGTTCTACACTCTAGTTGTACTTTTACAAGTAATTCGGGCGGCTTTCAGCTCAAGGAATGCATAAACCAATTAGAACCAGAATCTGTTTTAGATTCAAGAATTCATCGGTGTCATTCCGCATTATCTGAACAAGTGGGGATCACAGTGGAAGAAGCATAGTAACCCTTTCCATGTCAAAGAGTCAAGAGAATTCAGTGGACCTTATTTCTCAATGATAAGGATCCAGCAGTTATGCACAGATAATCAGAAATTGAAAGAAACTGAGTACATGTTACGCAGATTACGGTGAGGCTTCTTATAGTGCTCACTCTCTTTTAACGCGTCGTTTCATTCAATTTCATAAGTTGTATTTCTAAATGATCTACTTGGTGAATGAAGAAACAAGACATTAAAGCTTTATAAGACAATTTAATGCACCAAAATGAATCAGTATACCAAGATTGAACCGTGTACTTTTTGGTTTGATAATTTCCTAGGCTCTTGCAGGTCACTTGTTTCTCGTTTGGAAGAAGTTAATCCTAGAAAAATGAAACATGAAGAAAAGCTAGCTTTTTGGATTAATGTGCACAATTCCTTGACAATGCATGTACAGTTTGTAAATCTTATCATGCATGGTATTTCTCAAAATTCACAAAACCATTCCTAACATTTTGTTGTCTGTCCTCTACAGGCCTTATTGGTTTATGGAATTTCAGCAAACAATGTCAAAAGAATGTCTACGGTACTTAAGGTAAGTTGGGTACTTATAAAGTTTCAAGAAACTTGTACTAAGATTGTATATTTCATTTTACATAGCAAAATACTAGTTTAGCAGAGATCAAATCATGTTGTCCATCCATGCTGCTTTCTTAATGCACCCTTTTTTTCCCTCCCAGTGGCTGCGGCTGTGGTTTCCTTCAAAGACAAAACCAAAGTTTAGAGATGCCAGAAAAGGATAAGATCTTCTCCGTCCAGAACCTTCAGCATTATTTGCTCTTAGCTCAGGAAGCCTTTCTGATCCTGCGGTAGACTTCTGGTCTTTCAGTACTTATTGTGTATTTGTCTACGTAGAAGGACATGTATTCGGCAAGAAAGAAAACAGAATCACACCAAGTTAAAACACTGGCTAGTATAATGATTTAATCTTGAATCTGATTCTTGAATTTATATATAATTACATCTTTCTTAGGTTGAGGTTATAAACAATAACAAATACAACTTAGTACTTGACATATAATGTAAGTTGCTAAGGCCCCTGTCATAAAGAAATCCCCTTATTTGGTAGCTTACCTTTCACAGAATCTCAGTTGGGCTTGGTTGTAAATTTATCAGGTACGTTTGTACACATCAAATAGAGTCTTGGAGGAGCTACAATCTGCAAAAGAAGAATACATTCAGTCACCGGAATTATTTGATACATAGACACAAGTGAGCACTTTATCTGTTCTTGTGTTGTTAATATGCTATGAATGGACTTTTTGTGGTTTTTGATGTGATTTTGTTTTGAGCTTCAGGGTTCATGTGTGAGATGCTCCATGTTGCTGAAGCATTTATTGACAAAATTGGAGGATGCTATTGCTGTTCTTGATTAAGGTGTTGGATGGATAGGATAATGCCAGCATGAATTTGGAAATTGGTGTGGGATTTTAAGCATACCTTCAGGGTGTCTTGTGTTTCCAAAGGAAGATAGGCATATGACTAATATAGCGAGAAAGGTGAGCCTTGTGCTTATACATACATGTTGTTCACCTTCCATGAATCTGACATACTTGAGTCACTTGACCTTTATTATCCTAGTTCACTGCATTATATTATCTCTGTTATGGTGTTTGTCTGATCTTTAAGATATGATGCCACAGATTCGACCAGTGTTCAATATCCCCACTGTCATTCTTTGATTTGGATATCATATGTGTGTTGAATGGTTGCCTAAATTTTATGGTTATTGATTTGTTATGATTCGCTACTAATTGGTAATTTTCCTCTTTATTTTATCATGCATATATGCCTAACATGTGTATATGAGTGTGGTCGTTGTGTGTGGTTGTATGCTGCTGGAATTCATGTTTTGTTGGTCTTACTAATAATATTCAGGATATGGAATGCTTTTATCCTAAAACTTGAAATCTGACTCCATGGCCCAATGGATAAGGCGCTGGTCTACGGAACCAGAGATTCTGGGTTCGATCCCCAGTGGAGTCGTTTTTTATCACATTGAGAAACATGTAGGACTTCTAAGAAATTTGTATAATTGGTGAAATTTTGTGTTTGTAGGATTTTTTTTTATTTTTATTTTTTTAAAATTTCCGACGGATTTGCGACGGAAATTTGTGACGGATTTGCGGCGGAAATTCGTGACGAATTTGCGACGAATTTGCGACGGAAATATTTGCGACGGAAAAATCCGTCGCAAAATATTTGCGACGAGCGTTTTTGCGACGGAATTTTGTCCGTCGCAAATGTCGTCGCAAACGCAAATTTGCCACGGAAAAAGGTCCATTTGCGACGGAAATTGCCGTCGCAAATGAGCGATTTTCTTGTAGTGTATCTCTACCGTTGGTGTTTGACAATAAATCAGCTATTAACCTTTCATAGAACCTAGTCTCTCAAGAAAGGTGCAAGCATATAGAGACTAAGTTCAATTTCTTAAGGCTATGTTTGAGAGTTTTGCAAGGGAAGGCTTTAGGGAAAAGGAATGAACTATGGGAAGAAGAGGAAAGATAGCTCCCCAATTTGAATGAAAAATTTATTTTTCTTCACAATTTTCAAACCCTCTAAAATGGGGGGAACTCAAGAAACGTATTGAAGGGGAGTTTTGGAGGGTTTGGAAGAGCTTAGAAAAAATCTTCACATCTATTCCATTTTATTATAATAATCTCATCAGTATTAGAAATATACTAATCATACACATCCCTTTCCACTTCTCTATCAATAATTCTCTCAAAGTGAAATTTTTTTCTCTCTTTCCTTCTCTCCTCTCCCCTCCTAACTCCCAAACGGAGCCTTAGGGTGTGTTTGGGAGTTTGGAGGGGAGGGGAAGGGAGGGGTTGAGACTAGTAGTGTAAATTCTTTAGTAATTGGGAGAAAAATTATCCCCCTAAACCCCCCAAACCCTAGTAATCGTCGATTTTCTTGTAGTGGGAGCCCCTCCAAACTCCCCCAAATATGGAGGGTTTTGGAGGGGCTCCAAAAATAAACTAGGAGAGGGATTTGGGGGGGTTTAGGGGGATAATTTTTCTTCTCCTCACTAAAGAATTTACACTATTAGTCACAACTCCTCCCCTCCCCCCCCCCTCCAAATTCCCAAACAGACCCTAAGGGAACAAGTGGATAAAGAAAAGATAAAAATGGTGTATTGTCGTGCTTGTTGATTTACTGACTAAGGTAGTAAAACTTGACAGAATTGTAAACCTAAGAGGAAAATTATGTGTTGTTGTGTACTAGGATTTGAACTAAAGGAAAATATCGTAGTTAATTTTCTTTTTTGGCAAATTGAAGAAAGAAGCATCATTAAGTTTTTATTTTTAATAAACCAAACTAATAATTTTTTTGTCAATAAAAAACTTATAATTTGAGGTGGATAACTTTCCATTTTTTTGTTGAAGATGTCAGACTTGTATTTAAGATAATACTCGTACTTGTTATGATCCTATTACTGTCTTATTGCATCCTCATATTGGGGCAAGCTGACTTTTGAACCTTGCTGAAGAAGTCGTATAGGGCCGCCAGGGGCAACGCCGACATCACGTGGGTGGTTCTTGAATGATTATTTTTAAAAGTCACCTTCACCAAATTACTGGGTTTTGTTATAAATATGTATAATTATTTTTTTTGTTAATTGGGCATTCTCCAAGCCAATTGCCGAGATTAATTGGACAAACCGAGTAGGATTATAATGGGCAATAAAGTTGTTCCTCAATGGTTTTAATGCTACTGCATTTAGTGGATTAGATTCAAATCTAAAACTTTTGGTTATATGGGAAAAGACCCAAATAATCTCATCCAAATATTTTTCGGCTGAATATTTATAATTTTTGTTCCATTATAATCCTTACATTTGTAAAATAATTTAAACATCATATTATGTTTATAATGAGTGAAATAATATTCATTAAAAGATTATGAGTTAAAAAAACAAACGTATTTGACTTCTATACAAGAGACACCAAGCAGAAGAATTGCTGATTCACTCTCATAGTGATTATGCTGGGAACTTGGATGATAAAAGAAGAACTTCAGGGTACACGTACTTATTGGAAAGTGTGGCAATTTGTCATTGATAATTAAAAATCCTGAAGACTACTACAAACTTAATATCTAAAAAACAAGAAGATTTAATGACTATTTAAAAAGCTGATTAATATTTAAAACAAATTTTTCTTATTGATAATATACTATCTCTCTTTTACTATCTACTATAATCTACTAATCAACTAAAATAATCAATTGAAACTACGAGATAACTGCACTGATATATAAAAAAACACGGGATAACTGCAATGATATATAAAAAAAACACATGATTAATATTTGCCGTTGATAATTATAATATTTAAAGACTACTATAAACCTACTATCTAAAAAATAATAAGACTTAACGACTATTTAAACTGATTAATATTTAAAACACACGTGACAAATATTTGTCACTAATACCTAAAAAAGGACAAATAATTGTCACTGAAATATAAAAAACACGGGATAAATATTTCTTATTGATAATCTACTATCTATCTTTTACTATCTACTATAGTTTACTAATCAACTCAAATAATCAATTGAAACTATGAGATAACTGCACTGATACATAAAAAAACACCGGATAACTTCACTGATATATAAAAAACTACAGGGATAACTACAATGATATATATAAAAACACGGGATAGCTGCACTGATATATAAAAAAATACGGGATAACAACACTGATATATAAAAAAACACTGCACTGATATATAAAAAAACACAGGATAAATGCACAGATTGTATTTAAATGATACTTTTACATTTTTAGATTTTAATATTTATCTATTTTTTATTTGAAACTCCTTTTTTATCTACTTTAAATTTGTCTTTATTTTCACGGGGTAATGTTCAGACTATTTAAATACTGTCTAAGTTCATTCATTAAAAGAACACGATAGCACCCGTGCGTATGCACTGGTAACCTACTAGTTATTTTTAAAAGTCACGTTCACCATTATTACTAGAGTTTTGTTATAAATATGTATAACTTTTTTTTCAATTAGGCATTCTCCGGGCCAATTGCAGAGATTAATTCGACAAACTGAGTAGGATTATAATGGGAAATAAAGCTCTTCCTCAAGGGTCTTAATGCTACTGCATTTAGTGGATTAGGTTCAAATCTAAAACTTCTGTTTATATTGGAAAAGACCCAAATCATCTCATCCAAACACTCTTGTGCTGAATATTTATAATTTTTGTTCCATTATAATCATCACATTTGTAAAATAAATAAATTGTTTAGTCCCAAAATAAACATCATATTATGCTTATAATGAGTGAAATGCTATTCATTAAGAGATTATGAGTAAAAAAATAGACGTATTTGACTTCTATACAAGAGACACCAAGCGGAAGAATTGCTGATTCACTCTCATAGTGATTATGTTGGGAACTTGGATGATAAAAGAAGCACTTCAGGGTACATGTACTTATTGGGAAGTGGGGCAATTTTTTGGTGTTCAAGAAAGCAGAGTTTATTGCTGCTATAGAGTGTGTTTCAAGGATTTTTGCTGGGACAATCATGAGTAAGCTAGGAGTGACTTTACAAAGGAACGTGACTGTGTTTTGTAATAACACCTCAACAATTAAGTTTTTGAAAAATACAGTTTTGCATTGAAAAAGTAAGCTAATTTTTATGTATTTTGGACTGGGTCGAGCCCACTCCATATTGGAAATTCGGCCATAGCACGGCACATATCCACGATTCTTATAGCAAGTCGAAGATACAACTTTAGTGTGCAAGTACCACCCCCCACTCCCGTCGGAACAACGCGGCGGAACCTCTGCTGGAGCAAGTCCAAGACACGACCTCAGTAGCATCTCGACATAGCAAACAGAGTCGAGACTGGCTTCTAGGACGGTCCAATGTGCATTTTCATTTCTTAGGAGATCTCAATAAGAGTGAAATTGTTGAAATGGTTCATTGTCCAGAATCATCTCTGATAGAATGACCAAGACTCTCAAATTGGAAGCCTTTGTGAAGCTTGAGAAACAGATTGGGATGTGCATGATAGAATGACTTGATGATGTTCAATGTCAGGGAAGGTCGTGCTTCTTTACTATTTTGTTTTTGGTGTTGTCACTAACATCATTCTTCTTATTCTTAATTCTTTAAAGGGGGAGGGGTGCACACAATGCATAATTGCATATGTCCGCCATGGAATTTTTGGGTGTGGGTTGATGTGTGTGTGAGGGGGCAGAGGGGGTTGTACAGTTGTAGACACACGGGAAGGGTGAGGGAAATTTTAGAAATAATGTAGGAGAATGGGTGTATGGTAAAAGAATAAGGGTGTAACTAACACCCACCTTAGATATGTCCTGCCCAATATTGAAACAAAATGCGTTGGATTTTGTTGCTTTTGAAATAGGGTTTTTTTTTGTACCCCATCATTTCACCATCTACCCCTATCGACCCTACAAAAAGACGCAATTGCCCTTCACAAAATTTAAAAAACCCGAACGTATCCTGATTTCAATTTTTTTTTTGGAAATCGGATTTATGTATCTGTGAGGTAAATCCGATTTCCAAATCAGATTTATGTAACTGTGAGGTAAATCCGATTTCCACAGAAATTTTTAAAAATTTAAAAGCGGATTTATTTAAGATGGGGTAAATCCGCTTTTAAAAATAACAAAGCGGATTTATTTAAGGTGGGGTAAATCCGAATTCCTATTTTTAGGGAAATCGGATTTATCTACCCACTAGGTAAATCCGATTTGAAAAATAACAAAGCGGATGTATCCCCATCTGAGGTAAATCCGCTTTGTTATTTGGGCAGGGGTATTTTCGGGTATATGGGATGTGATGGGGGTACAAAAAAAAGCCCTTTGAAATATAAACTCTACACAGACCCATCTATACCATATGGCCTGCCGTTCTTCAGATTGGCACCGTTGCTGACCCAGTAAAGATTTTGGATGTAAATGGGCTTTTGCTTGTCGTAACTAGAATATGGAGTTGGGAGTTATTAAATGAAGGGTTCCATTTTTGGCCCATGCTTTTCCCACATCCCTCCCTACTCACCCCACACCCTCTAACCCTGCGAAATGACCAAAAGGCCATTAATGAAACGCGCACTTTTCACCGATTCGGTTACGGGAAACCAAAATAATTCGGTTATGGGCAACCGAAGGTGTATTTTTTGGCACACACCCCTTTATCCCGTGTTTTTTATGTATCAGTGGTAAATATTTGTCCCGTCCATGAGTATTATAAAAAATGTGTTGTGTTTTTTATGTATCTATAACAATTATTGTCACATATTTATATTTATAAGTTACAAATATTTATCCGTACTTTTTTAGGTATAGATGACAAATATTTATTGTTTGTTTTTTTATATTTATCAATATTTCAAATAGTCATTAAGTCTTACCATTTTTTTGACAGACTATATTGAGTTGAAATTTTGTCACCAAAAAATAGATCATCTCTTTTTTTTGACAAATGAAGTAATTATGAAAGTGTACGAAAGAAGATATGGAAGTAGAATTGAAAGTGAAAATGGATGTGAAAGGGGGAAATTTAAAATTCAAATTTAGAAGTGAAGGAGAGAAAAAAAAATGTATAATGACTAATTTATCCTTAAAAAATGTGATGTGTCAATTTTTTTAGAAATGTAGTCTAGTATTTTACCTAGAGGTTTTTTATGTATAAAAATGTGTCCCGTGTATTTTTATGTATCAATAAAAATTATTGTCCCTTTTTTATATTTATAAGTGACAAATAGTTATCCTGTATTTTCTTATGTATCAATGACTGACAAATATTTATCGCAGAAATATTTTTTTATAAGCAAGGTTAGTGAGGGTGGGGGAATGTTAGTTTTCGGGAGTTGAACCCGGGACATCCTTCTTGCACTCATTTGATGCACTTCTTCGGTATCCCTTAACTCGCCAACTGAGCTACCTACTTGGGATTTATATAATAGATATATAGAAGAGGTAAAGTGACATGTGTGGATCCCAAATAGTAAGACCATAATAGTGTCTACCACCCATGTAATAATATATCCTTTGTGATTCTAAGATAATGGTTTTTCTTTAAAAGCAATATATATATATATATATATATATATATATATATATCTACTATAGATTTATACAAATTCACCACATATGGTTTTACCAATACCCCCATTCTATCTAAAAGACACCTCAAATTTTTGAGGGTAAAAATGTCATTACACTCTATTTTTTCTTTTTTTTTTCTCTTTATTCTTACACTCTCTTTCTTACTTTTCACTTTTCTCTTACACCCTCTTTCTTCCTTTTTTCTCTTTTTTCTTACACTCTCTTTTCCCCTTTTCACTTTTCTTTTACACTCTCTTTCTTTTTTTTTCTTTTTACTTTACTTTTCCCATAAATAATTATTCTCTTTCTCTTATCACTTCACTTTATACAAACACTACTTTAATTAAAAATTTTGAATACTACTACTATAAACCTACTATCTAAAAAACAAGAAGACTTAATGACTATTTAAATTAGTAATTAATATTTAAAACAAATATCTCTTATTGGTAATCTAATATCTAACTTTTATTATCTACTATATCTAACTGCACTGATAAATAAAAAACACGGGATAACTGCATTGATATATAAAAAAACACGGGATTAATATTTACCATTGATATTTATAATTTTTTTTGACAATTTATAATTAATATTTACCATTGATAATTATAATTTTGGAAAACTACTATAAAACTACTATCTAAAACACACGTGATAACTGCAATAATCTACTAATCAACTCAAATAATCTAATATAAAAACACGGGATAACTGCAATAATCTACTATAATCTACTAATCAACTCAAATAATCAATTGAAACTATGAGATAACTGCAATGATATATAAAAACACACGAGATAACTACACAAATATATAAAAAGACACAGGCTTAATATTTGTCATTGATAATTAAATTTGTTGAAGACTACTATAAACCTACTATCTAAAAAACAATAATATTTAATGACTATTTAAACTACTGATTAATATTTAAAATAAATATTTCTTATTGATAATCTACTATCTCTCTTTTACTATCTACTATAATTTATTAATCAACTAAAATAATTAATTGAAACTACGAGATAACTGCACTGATATATAAAAAAAACACGAGATTAATATTTGTCATTGATAATTAAAAATTTTGAAACCTACTACTACAAACCTACTATCTAAAAAATAAGGAGACTTAATGACTATTTAAATTACTAATTAATAAAAATTATTGTCCCGTGTATTTTTATGTATCAATAAAAATTATTGTCCCTTTTTTATATTTATAAGTGACAAATAGTTATCCTGTATTTTCTTATGTATCAATGACTGACAAATATTTATCGCAGAAATATTTTTTTATAAGCAAGGTTAGTGAGGGTGGGGGAATGTTAGTTTTCGGGAGTTGAACCCGGGACATCCTTCTTGCACTCATTTGATGCACTTCTTCGGTATCCCTTAACTCGCCAACTGAGCTACCTACTTGGGATTTATATAATAGATATATAGAAGAGGTAAAGTGACATGTGTGGATCCCAAATAGTAAGACCATAATAGTGTCTACCACCCATGTAATAATATATCCTTTGTGATTCTAAGATAAGGGTTTTTCTTTAAAAGCAATATATATATATATATATATATATATATATATATATATATATATCTACTATAGATTTATACAAATTCACCACATATGGTTTTACCAATACCCCCATTCTATCTAAAAGACACCTCAAATTTTTGAGGGTAAAAATGTCATTACACTCTATTTTTTCTCTTTATTCTTACACTCTCTTTCTTACTTTTCACTTTTCTCTTACACCCTCTTTCTTCATTTTTTCTCTTTTTTCTTACACTCTCTTTTCCCCTTTTCACTTTTCTTTTACACTCTCTTTCTTTTTTTTCTTTTTACTTTACTTTTCCCATAAATAATTATTCTCTTTCTCTTATCACTTCACTTTATACAAACACTACTTTAATTAAAAAATTTGAATACTACTACTATAAACCTACTATCTAAAAAACAAGAAGACTTAATGACTATTTAAATTAGTAATTAATATTTAAAACAAATATCTCTTATTGGTAATCTAATATCTAACTTTTATTATCTACTATATTTAACTGCACTGATAAATAAAAAACACGGGATAACTGCATTGATATATAAAAAAACACGGGATTAATATTTACCATTGATATTTATAATTTTTTTTGACAATTTATAATTAATATTTACCATTGATAATTATAATTTTGGAAAACTACTATAAAACTACTATCAAAAACACACGTGATAACTGCAATAATCTACTAATCAACTCAAATAATCTAATATAAAAACACGGGATAACTGCAATAATCTACTATAATCTACTAATCAACTCAAATAATCAATTGAAACTATGAGATAACTGCAATGATATATAAAAACACACGAGATAACTACACAAATATATAAAAAGACACAGGCTTAATATTTGTCATTGATAATTAAATTTGTTGAAGACTACTATAAACCTACTATCTAAAAAACAATAATATTTAATGACTATTTAAACTACTGATTAATATTTAAAATAAATATTTCTTATTGATAATCTACTATCTCTCTTTTACTATCTACTATAATCTATTAATCAACTAAAATAATTAATTGAAACTACGAGATAACTGCACTGATATATAAAAAAAACACGAGATTAATATTTGTCATTGATAATTAAAAATTTTGAAACCTACTACTACAAACCTACTATCTAAAAAATAAGGAGACTTAATGACTATTTAAATTACTAATTAATATTTAAAACAATTATTTATTATTGATAATCTACTATCTAACAAATTTACTATCTACTATAATCATCTATCAACTAAAATAATCAATTGAAACTACTAGATAACTGCACGGATATATAAAAAACACAGGGATAACTGCAGTGATATATAAAAAAACACGGGATTAATATTTGTCATTGATAATTATAGTTTTTGAAAACTACTATCTAAAAAAACAAGAAGGCTTAATGACTTTTTAAACTGATTAATATTTAAAACACACGCGACAAATATTTGTCACTAATACCTAAAAAAGGACAAATAATTGTTACTGATATATAAAAAAACACGGGATAAATATTTGTTATTGGTAATCTACTATCTATCTTTTACTATCGACAATAATCTACTAATCAACTCAAATAATCAATTGAAACTATGAGATAACTGCACTGATACATAAAAAAAAACACTGGACAACTGCACTGATATATAAAAAAATACGGGGATAATTGCAATGATATATTTAAAAACACGGGATAGTTGCACTGATATATAAAAAAACATGGGATAACAACACTGATATATAAAAAAACATTGCACTGATATATAAAAACACACGGGATAAATGCACATATTGTTTTTAAATGATACTTTTACATTTTTAGTTTTAATATTTATCAATTTTTTTATTTGAAACTCATTTTTTATCTACTTTAAATTTTTCTTTATTTTCACGGGGTAATGTACAGACTATTTATATACTGTCTAAATTCATTGCTAAAAAGAACACGACAGCACCTGTCTGTATGCAAGTCATCCTCTATATTTTACAATTGATTTTAGATTAATGAGATTTCAAGCTAACGTTTCTATTTGAGGTAATCGTATGACGTAACGCGATCAGCCCGTGCGGATGCACGGGTATAGTACTAGTATATATATATATATATATATATATATATATATATATATATATATATATATATATATATATATATATATATATAACCGTGATTGTGTATCCAAGGAATACGAAACATATTTACAAACCTCCACAGTCTACTAAAACACAAGGTCAACATCAATGACACCAAAAGCAAGGAAACAAAACCAACCATCCTTAAAACGGTGCAACCTGGCCATCCAAAATGTGAATTCGGTAAAGCTACACAAACAAATTACACCTATCCCCTCGAAATACACTCACCAGGCTCCACACACCACTCATAGGACAGGCTATGACTCGACTTAGTCTTAGCCAAAAGTTAATTCCACGAGAGAAACTTAATTTAAAAGAGGGCCTCGGAGAGGTCAACATGTATACTAGAGAAAACAACTTCTTTTCTACTTTCCCAAATCGCCCAAATGATCGAATGCCAAATCATAATAAACGCCTTTCTACACCTACGAATACTAACCCTTGAGTAAAGGATTGAGAATAGAATCGGAAGGTCGGGCAGAAGCACCACTACCAACCCCAACCATCTAAATACAAAGTACCACAACCTCTGAGAGAAAGAACACCTCAAGAACAAGTGTGATGTCGACTCCGTGGGCCTCTCACAGAGAACACATCCAGTAGCTGCCAAATCTGAAATAACGTTCCTCCAAAACAGATTCTCCCGAGTTGGGATCCTATTTAAAAAGAGACGTCATGCAAAAGAAACAACTTTAGACAGCGCTAGGCCTTCCACGGCTTATCCAAAGTGAAAGACACAATCGTAGTCCTCGACTCCAACATTGCAAAACCATGCAGCAACGGTTGATAAGCCGATTTAACAGCGTATACGCCATCAGGTCGACGCTTCCCATAACCACCTATCCTCCTGTTGGGAGAATACCACCGGGGAAATCAGGCCCAAGAGGTCATCAAGGAGGCTCTCTTCCCAAACAAAGAAAGACCTCCTCCAACCGAGCCTCTACACCCTACCACCACCCAACCCTCTCACTTCCCCAACGTTACAATCCTTTTAGGTGGAGATGGAAAAAAGCCTCGGGAAGACTGCCTTAAGGGGGCCTCACCAACCCAAACATCATGCCAAAAACAGACTATAGCCCCATTACCAACCTTCTTTATCACTCCATCTGAAAAGCAGTCCTGAGCCTGAGTCACGGCCCACCCTTAGCCTACAAACATCCTTCCACCATAGGGAGGAGTAATATAGGAGACAAATTGAGTTCAAAACATTGTTACCTATAACTACACTCCCATAATTCGCTTGGAGAACCCGAATTGACAGAGTTATCTCCAAACAACAACCTCCACCTACACTTCCCCAAAAGGGAGGAGCACTACAAGAAATTCGCTGATTTCCGGCAGAAAAAATCAGCTGAAAAAGGCCAAAATCCACCGAAAATGCGGCTTTACCGGCAGATTTTTTCCGCCAGAAATCCGCCGGAAAAATAGTTCGCAGGTAACGGTTACCGGAGGAAAATCATCCCAAATTCTGCCGGAAATCGATTTAAAAAACCGACGGTAATTTCCGAAAATATATAAAAATCCGCCGGAAATATTTAAAAATCCGCCGAAAATATTTAAAAATACGTCTGTAATATTTTAAATTCCACCGGTAATTTTTTTAAAAATTAATTTAAAAAATCCGTCGGAAAGTTAATAAAATCCGCCGATAGTTTTTTTTTTAAAAAACAGTTTTTTTAATTCATTTATTTATAAAATTAAGGCTTAAATATGTTTTAGGCCCCTGCAAATATAGGGTGTTTTGGTTTAAGCCCCCGCAAATTTTTTTTTAAAAACCCTAGAAAAATGGAATATTTTGTTATAAGCCCTTCTCAACATATCTAGCAATCATAGTATTCCATGTTAAGGCTAACATTTTAGTCATAGAAGGGCTTATAACAAAATATGTCATTTTGCAAGGGCTTTTAACAAAAAAAAAAATTTGCAGGGGCTTAAACCGAAACACTCTATATTTGCAGGGGCCTAAAACATATTTAAGCCTAAAATTAATATTATTTAATTATTTTTATTTTTTTTAAAACAAATTTTTGAATTTTATTCAAAAAATAAATATTTTTAATTTTATAATATAAATATTTATATTTATTATTTAAATATTTACTAATTAAACGAGAATTGAATAATGTTTCAAAATGATAAAATTTCCATAATATCCATCCAAGAAAGTACTAATTAAAATATCAATTACAAAATATAAAATGAAATATCCAACAAATGCAAATTAAAATATCTAATAAAACGACTAAAACTGCTAGTCATCATCACCATTGTAGCTTCTGGAGGGGTTGTTGTTGGGGTCCACATCAAACCATATATTTAATTCTGGGTTGGTTTTGTGTTCAACTGTTGCTGGTGTTGCTGGGGCTGCTGCTGGGACTGCTGCTGGGGCTGAGAGTTGAAACTAGAGTACGGCTGACCATAAGGCTGGAAGACACCAGAGTACGACTGAAAAGCACCGCCGTAAGGCTGCTGCATCTGGTACGATGGATAAAATGATGATGATGATGATGATGGCATAGATGGCCTCGGGTGTTGAGACTTATTATCCATTAATTGCTTCAAGCGCTCGTCATTCAACCTCTGTTGCTCCCGCATCTGCTCTAATTCCTGTTCATATTTGTTCTGTCGCTCGTTCATCTCACGATGTGCATCGCTTAATTTCTGCGTCAATAGCTGGACATCATTTAATTCTGAAGGAGTAGGGACATGAGAGCGACCAGTACTTCTTTCTGAAGAAGGTGATGGCTTCAGATTCGAAATAATGGAATTTTGGAAAGCAGGCGGGCCCATACCACCAGCTCCTACTAAACGAGGACTTTTTGATGGACCAACAGATTGCTGCCAAGCATGTAAAGCCGCTCGACTCTCCTCAACGGGATCAATCTCAGTGCTGCCACTACTCTGCTGAGTTTCACGGTACTCGGCATGCCAATCAGAGAAATTTTCCTGAAAGTAACAACCAAGAAATGAATAACTACTAGTATGTAATATATAATATAATATAATATAATATAATATAATATAATATAATATAATATAATATAATATAATATAATATAATATAATATAATATAATAAAAACAATATATAAATAATAAACGTTATTTACCTGAATATTCATTGAGCGGCCATCAAGATACTCACCCGTCTCATCTCGCACATGAAGGTGGCGGTGTAACTCAGGCAAAGTAACTATCCGACCATAGATGGCCTCCTATATATAGTTATTATTTAATATTATTATTTAATAAAATATAAAATACGTATGTATAATATAAATTTAATCAATTAATAAATATACCAAGCGTCTAAGATGTTCAGCAGCATTGATAGAACCAGCTGTTTTTATGCAACCACCTTTTTCAGAAGCACGGTTCTTCTTAACTTTCTCACATTTTGCTTTATAGTCAGGGTCGTTCCATTTCAGTTTGAGCTCCTACCAATCAGAATCACCGATCCACGTCGGCTGCTCATCCTTATTACGCGCATCCCGGAGCATTTCAGAGAAACAGTGAGAAGGTCTTGAATGAAATGTTTTCTCAACTTCCTTCGACTCCTCTGGAAGCCATGCCATTTTTTCCTATTTAAACAAATTTAATTAACTTGTTAATATTAATCAATTCAACAAAATAAAATAATTGAAAATTAAGTAATTCGTAAAACAACTTACTCTGAAAGCATTAAACATCGTCTTTCTGGCATCCCGATTCTTTTCTGATCTCTGTCCAATTTATCCAGGGTTTAGTGTAATTCTCCTTGATGATATTTGTGATTGTGCTGGATGCCATCCTCCCAAGAATAAACCTGTACATAAAAAGGATAAATTTTTATATAATAATTTATGTATATTTAAAGTTTTAATAAATCCAACAAATATCATTAACAAATACTTACTGCTGGCCAGAAACCTTCACTACGATACGACCGTCAGACGTAACCTCAATCACCTCATTATTAATGTTATACGTGTGTATCCCATTTACATCTGTCGGGGGTATGTCAGTACCGGGTGGATGCACAAATGGGCGACTCAGCGTACTAGGTCCACTGCCATCATTCGTACTAGGTGGATGCCAAATGGTCCACTAACAACGACCTGAATTTGACGCCGCCGCCGCCCGCGTAAAGAAGTAGAAATCTTCCTCCCACTATCAATCGGTGGTACAGGTGGGTCATGAGGTGGGTCATGAGCAGATCCTGACCCCGATGCCATGACTGTATATATATATATATATATATATATATATATATATATATATATAATATAATGAATAACATAAATAATGAATAACACATAAATGATGAATAACATACATGAATCAAGTCTAATAAATATAAATGTTATTGCATAACAACAAATTAATTAATTACAAATAAGATCATCTAATTAATTTGAATCTCATTCTTTCTCGAAATAACCATCATCATCAGATGAGTGAATTCCTGATACACCGACGTTATCGGCTGCTTCCTCATGATCTGTATCTTCTTCTTCATTAACTTCATCACCCGTGTTTGACTCATCACTTAAACGAGTAATGTGTTCAACTTCAATCACTTCATTTACATTGGACATTTCATCCATTTGATATGGCACGTCTTCCACTGTGTCATCATTTGTCTTAATGCGACCTCTTGGTTTGTCTTAATTGCGACACACCAACCACGTCGATCAATCCGTGCTGATGGATAAGAGACATAATAGACTTGTCTCACATTTTGTGCAATGACGAACGGATCAAATAGTCGATATCTACAATCTACTATTCATTTTAATGTCCACCGTATTTGACTTTGGATTAAACTTTGTTCCTCGAGCGGACGGATCAAACCAATTAAAATAAAAAATCACTACCTTTTGACTATAATCTAGATAAGGGTACACAAGTTCATATATGTGTTCAACCACACCATAGAAATCATCTTCGCCTCTCCCAGTAACACCCTTCATGCAAACTCCACTATTGACCGTTTCTCTTCCCTCTGTCCATTCCTTAGTGTGAAATTTGTATCTATTGACAAAATATGTGTGTCATTCTTTAACACATCTTCGAGGACCGCCAGATAAGTTCCTCAAGTGTTGGTTGGTAGGAGTTGGCGGGAGGGAATAAACATGTTGCCTAAACCACTTGGGAAAATGCGCATGAATATGAGCAGAAGATTGTTCTTCACTTACTTCCTCTGATGACAAGAACTCCCTAATAAGAAATTATTAATTGTTACACAGGTGTGTACTTTATTAACTAATTGAGATAGCTAGGTTGAGAAATACATACTCAATGAATAGTTGGACCTCAGTACAGTTTATCAAGACATGAACATGGGCTGAATTTAACTCTTCATCTGTTAGCCAGTGAATTGACTCCTTTCCAGACTGACGACTAGGAAGACAAAAGACAAACAAAGCTAAGTGATGTCTTGGACATTCAATTTCCATTTCATTTCGACTACTCCTAGGAGCAAATTCATTCTTGAAATAATAAGAACAAAAATGGGTTGTTTCACGGTGTAAGTAAGAAGAACATATCGATCATTCAACTCTAGCTTTATTTTTAACTGGTCTTTTTGAATCACCCATGAACCTCGAGAAAATGATATGTTAATAATCATCTAATCTAATATATATATATATATATAAAACTTCTTTCATATATTAACTGACTTTTCAAACGGATACATCCATCTGTATTGAACAAGTCCGCCAAGTTTAGCTTCATATGCGAGATGAAGAGGAAGATGCTCCATAGAATCAAAGAAACCAGGCAGGAAATATTCTCTCCAACTTGCATAAGATAAGTGGGATGTCTTGTTCCATTTTTGTAAGATCATCCGCTTTTAGCATTGCAGAACACAAATTCTTAAAGTATTGACTTATTTCAATGAGCGGATTAAAAACGTGTGTTGGCAAAAAACTAAAGGCAATAGGAAGTAAGCACTCCATGAATACATGACAATCATGCTCTTCATCCCATGTAACCTCCCATTATCCACATCGAAACATCTTGCTAAATTGGAAGAATAACCGTCTGGCATTTTCAACTCAGAAATTCATCGATAAACTGCTTTCGATTGCTCCGTAGATAAAGTATAATTGGCTTTGGATTTCAATGTCCTACTGTTAGCTTGCTCAACCAACAACAAATCATTTCGCCTGCAGTAATAATCCACGTCCTTCCTAGCCTTCTCATTGTCTTTCGTTTTACCTTTCACGTTCATAACAGTGTTAACTATGTTATCAAAGAAATTCTTTTCAATATGCATTACATCGAGATTGTGCCTCAATAGATTATCTTTCCAATATATGGAAGTTGCCACAAAATACCTTTTTTGTCCAATTATGCCATAGTCCATAACCATCTGGACGAGAAACAACACCCGCAATGACTTCCACAGGAGGGATATCCTTGACACTGTTCCAAACTTATTCTGGTGTCAGCCTACGATGAGGTTCAGTTGTTTCGACATTCCCCCTGATGAATGCATATTTTGACTTTCTAAATGGATGATCGCTAGGTAAAAACCTACGGTGCGAGTCAAACCATGAGGTTTTTCCTCCATATTTAAGAGTAAAAGTATAACACCCCATGTAGCGACCGAAAAATCCGGGTGAGAATTCCTCGAAGGTTCGAAAGTGAAGTCGCCACCAATGTTTAATTATAAGGGCAAACAATAGTAAATCCCTTTTGAAATGGATAAGGGTCCTTGAGACCAATTAAGGGTTCGGGAGTCGATTATGCGTGGGGAAGGTGCCAGCACCCCACGACATCCCTCCTAAGGAAGGTTACCTGCTAATTAGTTGTATAAAAAGAAAGCTAATTTTTAAAACGTTTATTTTACCCCTTTTATTTTGAATCAAAAAGAAAAAGACTTAATAAAATTTTTAGTTTTTTGTGCTTGACAGGAGTGGGCCCCTGCTCCTACGTATCTCCCGGTGCGATGGAGAAATCAAAGCTACGTAGCTCTTGGGTAAAAAAAGTTTGTTGGTTGGTATTTTTGAATATAGGGATTTTAGGATTATTGAGCTGTACAGCTCATTCATCCTAGAACGATGACTAACCCGTCTTTTCAGTCGACTTAGTTCCCCTATTTTATAAAAAATGGAGTTTTCAAAGTTTGGAAAATGGTTTGATGTGTGTTGGTTTGATTTTATTTGAATAGGGATTTTAAGACTCTTGAGCCGTACGGTTCATTTGTCCTAAAACGATGACTAACCCGGCCGTACGGCCGACTTAATCCCCTATTCATTTTTTTGCAAAACAAGGTTTATTAATTTTTTTTTAGGGGTTCTAGGACTATTGAGCTGTACAGCTCATTCATATCCTAGGACGCTGGCTAACCCGACTGTACAGTCGACTTAATCCCCTATTTATATTTTTGAAAATGAAATATTTATTTATTTGTTTTTATAGGTTTTTTTGCAAAAGAAATTATTTTTTTTTTGAAAAGAAATAAATAAAAACGAAAAAAGGGGTGAAATAGTAAAATGGGGTGCAAGTTACAGGAGGGCTGTATTTAGAAAGAAAAAAAAGGGGTGCAAAAGGTGGAAGCGTAGTCCATGCTATTTGGATCTGGCCTACGAGAATGTGGGCTTGCAGGGGCGGCTATAGTAATGAAACGAGGGTGTGTGTTTAGTAAACTGAAATAAAAAATTAAAATTAAAATGAGATAAAATGGGAGAGGGTATAAAAGAGAAAATTAGGGGTTTTTGGAAAACCTAATTAATTCATATCCTTCTCTTCATTTGCTGCGCCGCAGCAGTCATCTTCTAGAGAGAGAGAGATTTTGCAAACTTGAGAGAGAGAAAGAAAGGGAATTCAGAGAAAGAGAGAGAAATGATTTCGGAGTGAGAGAGATGGGGAAAACGCGAAAAGGGAGAGGGTGAGAGTGAGAGAGGACGGCGGAAAGAGGACTGTGGCCTCATGGCCACGCTGGACTTGCGACGGAGAGAGGAGAAGGAGGGAAACAACGTGGTGGCTGTGTCTGGTGACCGGTGGAGGTTCGCGGTGGTGCGGAGAGGCTCACGGCGGCGGCGACGTGCTTGTGAGGAAGAGCACGCGAACGACGGAGGAACCGTGACTGTCGGCGACGCGTTTGGAGGACAACAGTGCTATGCAAACTCACGGTGGCGCGAAAGGAGCATACGGTGTTCGTGGCGAGGGGAAGACGAAGGCGGTGCATTTGGGGGGAACGACCACCGTCTACGGTGGTCGGAGCTAAAAGGGTAGGTTTTCGATTTTGTATTTTTCTTTCCTTTCTATCTTCCCTTCTGCTCCTAGTTCCAATTTTTGTTTTCCTAATTCTAACTTGTAATTTGTTTATGTTCGATGAATACCCTAATTTCCAACCCGTGATTTATCCTTCCCTAAACCCTAATTTTTGATGCAAAAACCATAATACTCTACACTCCTAGTTTCTGGTTTTCATCAAGTCTTGATCTACGCTATAATTTTTCTACAACAAACTGATTGGTGGTGTGGTTGTAAAAGCCTATACACAATATGTGTATATAAATTAAACTCTTTCGGATTTGTTGTAATTATTTTCTAAAAATTACTCATGACTAAAAGACTATATATCTATCCAGAAACCAATATATGACAAACAGTTTACTATTTTTGAAGATTAAATATTATTTTTTGAAAAAAAAATACACTAAACAAACAGTTTACTATTTTTGAAGATTAAAATATTATTTTTTGAAAAAAAAAATGCACTAAAAAACTCTGTATTTTTACGTTTTTTTTTTCAAATATAAAACAAGTTAACCTAATATAATTACTCCCAACAATACAATGTTTCTGGAGAGACAATTAAAAACATGAAAAACTAAATCAAAACAGAAAAAAAAAAGCAAATAAAGCAAAGCGCTTGAATGAGAATTGTATCAAGTTGTATTCTTGAGCTGAATGACTACAACACTGATGTTGTCTTTGCTTCCCTTAGCCATAGCTAACTCAGCTAACAATGCTGCCGCCTCTGCTGCATAATCTTTTAAATTCTTCTTCATATACCTTTGGAGGCATCCTCTCACCACTTCACAAACTAACTTGTTCGATACTACATCCCACAGACCATCACTCGCAACCACAACAAATTCATCTGATTTTGTTCTTCCATACACGTTGATCTCCGGTTGAGATATCACAAATGGCTTCATGCAGTGATCCCCTGCCATTAATATACATATATTGGTGTAGAAACAAATATATATAATATATATATCTATCCTCCCTAGTTCCAGATCTAAAAGGATAACTCAGCCGGCGAGCTAAAGAGTTACAAGAAAGAAGTTCAAGGTTCAAACCCGAAAATTAACATTTCTCTGCCCCAACCCACTATCATTGCCTTTAAAAAAAATTTAAAGTGATACCGATCACTCTTATACGATACTATTGCATGTATATATGTCAGTGGAATTGATATTAATAATTCAATGAAGAACCAATTTAATTACGTGACAGAGTGAAACGTACCTATGGATCTGGAAGTAGCAAGTACTCCTAAAACGCGATTCCCATTCCAATTAATCACTCTTCCACCCGCCGCTTCAATCCTATCTCTTTCATCAGGAAGATCCGGCTGATAATAATTCAACCAAAATAAACTATTCACTAACTTGTTGAATATATTTTAATCTAACTAATAATAATCAACCAAGTGTTTATTTACTTGTAAATATCATATCATATCATATACAATATACATTATACAATATATTCGGTCACCTTGTGATCACGTGAAAGTGGAACAGCTACACCGCCACGGCACAACACTGCTCTGGAGTCTCCACAATTCGCCACCACAATCTCCTCCTTTCCAACAACCACTACCGCCGCCGTGGACCCCATCGTATTCCCGCTAAAATCATTATCATCATCACCGCCGACTCCAATTTCGTTATCCATCTTCATAAAACACGAAAACATAGCTTTATTCCAATCCAATCCCAATCCATGATCCTTACTCTTCCAACCTTCTTTCACTTCCTCCGCCAACAAAAGGTGCAACCTATCACGACAAGCATTCGCCACCGTCTTCCCACCATGTCCATCATAAACGGCGAAGAAATCGTAGCCGCACGATTGCTGTTCCGCAGCCACGAAACAGGGAACCACCTTGATGGCGTCTTCCATCACTCTCCGCCGTCCAATCACTGATATGAAACCGTGTGATGCGGTTGCGGTGCCGCTGTTGCTTGATTCCGTCGTCGGAACCACCGCTACCTTACAAGGACGCTTTCTCTTCTTACGGTAATCATCGTAACGTCGTTCAATTTCTTTAGATTTAAAGTCGTCGATGTTACCGTTACCGTTACCGTCCATGACTCGCCACAACTTCCTAGTACTATTTTTACCAGTACCAGAAACTGGTGTTATGCATGACATGTTGATGTCGGTGTTTTCGCTGCATCAAATAATAATAACACAAAACCAGATTCAACATCTGTTTTTCTTTGCCTTTGGGTTATGTTATGTTGTGAGTTTGAGTTTGAGTTTTCTTCTTCATACTTCCGGCTTGCTTTTGTATGCGTTTTTTGCGATGACACGAAGCATGCCGGTGGCGGAGGCTTAACACGATCGAAATGGAAATTGAATCTCAAGCGTACACGTGTGTTTCGAAATTGGATTCTCCAGGCAACGTGGAGGGCTACGATTAGTGTTGTTTATACGTGGCGTCCTATTCGGAAAATCATGGTTTTGGGAAGGTTGACTCGTCGTTAGTCGTTATTGAATGCGTGGGAATAATGTTTTGAGATAATCAATTATCAAATGACATATACTCATTTGGTCAAAAACAAAATGACATATACTCATACAGGGCGGAGAAAATATACTTTAAAATTATTTTTTCGGCAATTAATTAATCCGGATGAATAAATATATTTCTATTGTTTCGTCAGAAAAATTATTTTCTAATGTTATGTAATTTTTTAAAATAAAAATAATTTAGTGCAAAAATAAATATTTAAATAAATAATTTTTTGAATTGATGTAAATTGTAAAAGTATTACACATGTATCTCAAAAAATAAAAATTTAACAACATATTGAATAATCCTTTATTACAAATTCTAATAAATGTTTAATAATCCTAATACCAGTTCGAACTCGTTCTGTTTGGTTTCTGAAAAGAAACGTATTCTCTAAATAGTTGTATTTTTAGTTGAATTTACAAAATATTAAACTAACTTGAACTTCTAATTTTATATCAAATAAAGTTAACCCCTTGTAAGAATGATTAGAAAATTGAAATTGATCTAGGCCACACAAGAAAGTATTTGCAGCCCACATTTTATTTAACTACATGTGCACATACCACATATATTTGTTATTGCATTTTGAAACTCTAAAATTAACTTCCAGAAGGTTTGTTTATTTTTAAAAATAAAGTTAAAAGGCATATGGCAGCTACAGCATGAATCGCGCGCTACGTGTTCTTCATACACTTTGCAAGGACGTGGTCCCCAGAATAGCCATTGGTTCCAGACCCACCTAAACTTACTTAACTAGTTTTAATCAACACGAGTAATATGTATGTGTGTTTTATCATCTCAAATTGGGCGAGTAACATGTGTGTTAGCCATCTTGTTTATAAAACTTATAAACAAGATGGCACTCTTGTAATGATCAGATGTAAAAATGAAAAAAAGAAAACAAATATTTTGCCGTAAACTACACAATTGTTAATTTTGAAGGGATGAAATGGTATTTCCTTACAAAGGTACTGCAAGCAATATTGTCAGATGTCGAGCCAACAATTTTTATAAATTTGCCTTGCCGTATCTTCTATGGTATACTTATAATATGTTTCTAATTCAATTGCTCTTAGTATTGTTAGGTGTCATTAGTAAAACATTCAATGGGCCAATATGTGGGCCAGTCGAAATATAGGCCCAATATGGGCGCTGCATCTTTGTATATATATACACCTTTCGACAACTTGTAAAAACACTCTTTCGATACAGTTTTGAATTATTGTTTAATTGTCTTGCCCAGTTTTTCCCTCTATTTTTCTGCGTTCTCTATTCTTTTCCTTCTCCCTGCGCAACTCTCCTCCAACAAATTGGTATAACAGAGCTATAAAGATCCTTCAAGATTCATCATGGCGATGCGAGACAACAGTGGCGGAGGAATTCCGACGAACCTCCCTGTCTTTAATGGAAAAGATTATGACCGATGGTGTGCGCTGATGAAAGTCTTGTTTCGTTTTCAAGATGTACTTGAAATCGTGAATGATGGTATTCCACCACTGGCAGCAAACGCCACTGAAGCGGTGAGGAACAACCACCATGCTCTGAGAAAGAAAGATGGAAAAGGGCTATTTTTGATTCATCAAAGTGCTGATTCAAACATTTTGAACCTGATCATTGATTGTGATTCAGCAAAAGAAGCATGGGATATCCTCAAGAATGCATATGGAGGTGCGGATAGACTGGAGAAGATACGCCTGCAGTCTCTCAGGAAGCAATACGAGACATTGAGGATGAAAGATGGAGAATCAATTGGTGAATTCATTACGAGGTTAGTAGCTCTAACTAATCAAATGAAAGGCAACAGTAATACTGTATCTGAAACAAGTAAAGTAGAAAAAGTGCTTAGATCCTTAACTCCAGAATTCGACTATGTTGTAACTGCCATCGAAGAATCCAAGAACATAGATGAAATGAAGTTAGATGAACTTCAAGGCTCCTTAGAGGCTCATGAATTGAGAATTAGGCGGAGAAGTTCAGAGAAAGAGACTGAATAAGCCTTACTATCACACTCTAAAAAAAATTGGAAAGCAGGCAACAAGAAAGAAAAAGGAAAATGGAAGGGGTAAAGAAAATGGATCTGGTAGTAAGAAAGAAGAACAAGGAAGTTTTGACAAGAAGGAGCAAGATCTGTCGAAGGTGCGCTGCTATAACTGTCAGCAAGTTGGGCATTATAGGAGCAAATGTAAGAACAAGAAGGTTCCTAGGAATAAAGATGCTGAAGCCAAATTTGCAAGTGATGGAGGCACAGACTCTGATTCTGACTCAGAAGGATTAATGCTAATGGCAGTCATAGATGATGAGATTGAAGAAGACACTCATCTCAATGTAACAGTTGGCGAAAGTAGTGAGCAAAACAGTGGGAACACTAGTGAAAGTGGAAACACTTGTGATACTCAAAATACTTGTGCAATGTGTGAGGGGCAGGGCAGTGGTAACACTGGTGATGCCCCCAACATGGCCAGCAACAATGATGAAGAATTATCCTTCATGACAGCTACTGACACAAAATTGTTGTTGCTGGAGGCAGACACAAATGAGATCGAAGAAAAATCTGTCGAATGGTATCTCGACACTGGATGCTCAAACCACATGTGCTGCCATAAGGAGTGGTTTGTCGAAATGAAGCAAATAAGTAAAAGAATCAGATTTGCAGACAACAGCAGAGTCACTGCAGAAGGAATTGGTACCATAAAGTTTCTGTCGAAAGATGGAAAGTGGTGCTACATTCAGGAAGTGTTCTATGTACCAAAGATGAGGAGCAATCTGCTAAGTCTTGGGCAGATTATTGAGAAGAAATTCTCTGTCGAAATGGATGATAACAGTCTCAGCTTATTTGATTTAAACAAGAGGCTGATCCTGAAGGTGCTAATGCAAAGTAACAGAACATTCAAGGTCGAATTGCAAGTAGTCGAACAGCAATGCCTCACAACCACTGTCGATGATGAGAACTAGAAGTGGCACAGAAGATTTGGCCACCTAAACTTCAAAAGCTTGAGACAACTACATGGGAAGAAGATGGTCCATGGGTTGCCAACAGCAAAGATGCCAGGTGAAGTATGTGACAGTTGCTGCAAGTCGAAGCAACCAAGAAACTCCTTCAAATCAGAAGTGCCAGGCAGAACAAAGAAGAAGTTAGAGGTGATATTCTCTGATGTTTGTGGTCCCTTTGAGGTCAGTTCATTAGGAGGGAACAATTACTTTGTCACCTTCATTGATGAGTACACCAGAATGACATGGGTGTACCTGATCAATAAGAAGAGTGAAGTACTTGGAGCATTCAGAAATTTCAAGGTGATGATTGAAAAGCAAAGTGAGTGTGCAATCAAAACTCTTAGAACAGATGGAGGTGGTGAGTACAACTCACATGAATTTGCAAAATTCTGTGAAGATGAAGGCATAGTACATGAAGTCACTTCACCTTACACACCTCAGCATAATGGAACAACTGAGAGGAAAAATAGAACCATCCTCGACATGGTGAGAAGTATGATGAAGGAAAAGAAGCTACCTCACAGTTTATGGGGAGAACTAGTAGCCACAACAGTATACATTCTGAACAAGTGCCCCACAAAGAGATTGATTGGGAAGACACCTGAAGAAGTTTGTCTAGGAAGAAAGCCAAGTGTCAAGCATCTCAGAATAATTGGCTCATTATGTTATAGACATGTCCCTGAGCAACTAAGGAAGAAGCTGGATGATAGAGCACAACAAATGATCCTTGTTGGTTATCATTCGACAGGAGCATACAAACTGTATGACCCTGTGCAGAAGAAAATAGTGAAGAGCAGAGATGTCATAGTAGATGAGTCGAAAAAGTGGAACTGGGATACTCAGAATGAAGAAGGCTGTGAAAGAACTATAGTACTAGACTTTGATGAAGTTCAGGATCTAGAGGATCAGAATGTAGCTACTGAAACTGCAGAACCTGTTACTGTCGAACCTATCAGAAGGTCGCAGAGGGAAAGGCAGAGATCAGTAAGGCTAGAAGGATTCGACACATTTCCAGATTCTGCTGTTACAGCAGAAGGAGACCTGACTCACTTTGCACTAATGGCTGAAGCAGAACCAGTGAGCCTGGAGCAAGCTCTTGATCACAAATAGTGGAAGGAAGCTATGATTGACGAGCTGAAGTCAATAGAGAAAAATGGCAAATGGAAGTTAGTCGAACTTCCAAAGCAAAAGAATGCAAAAGGTGTGAAATGGGTCTACAAGACCAAAGTCAAACCCAATGGAGAAGTGGCCAAGTATAAGGCCAGATTAGTAGCTAAAGGTTTCCTGCAGAAACCTGGGTTGGATTTCAATGAAGTCTTTGCCCCTTTAGCCAGGATCGAGACCATAAGACTGATAGTGGCATTGGCAAGTCATAGAGGCTGGCCCCTACATCAACTTGATGTAAAATCAGCATTTCTCAATGGACCTTTGGAGGAGGAAGTCTATGTTTGCCAACCACCTGGATTTTAATTAAAGGGACAAGAAGACAAGGTTTTCAAGCTTGAGAAGGCTCTATATGGACTTAAGCAATCCCCAAGGGCATGGAACAAGAGAATTGATGGATTTCTCTTGGCTCAAAAGTTCACTAGATGCACCAATGGACATGGTGTGTATGTTAAGAAGAATGGAACTGAAACTCAATTGTTGCTATGCCTGTAAGTAGATGATCTACTAGTAACTGGCAGCAATGAGATTGATGTCGACTCCTTTAAGATGGTGATGACGTCTGAATTCGAAATGAGTGATCTAGGACATCTATCATATTTCTTAGGAATGCAATTTGTGAAAAACAAGCAAGGGAATATTTCTGCATCAGTCGAAATATGCAGCAGATATCCTGAACAGATTCGACATGACCAATTGTAAGTCAGTTTCGACACCAACTGACACAAGCAGCAAGCTGTTGAAAGATGATACAGAGAGTAAAGTAGATGTCACCCTCTACAAACAGATTGTTGGTTCCCTTAGGTACCTCTGCAACACTCGACCTGACATCATGTTTAGTGTTGGAATGATCAGCAGATTCATGGAGAAGCCAAGAACCTCCCATCTAATAGCTGCAAAAAGAGTGCTTTGGTACATAAAGGGAACACAAAGTCAGGGTATTCTATTCCCTAGCAAGACTGAGTCGAATGCTACCGCTGAAGTGTTTGGTTACACTGATTCCGACTGGAGTGGAGACAAGAGTGATCGAAAGAGCACAACTGGCTATGTCTTCATGTATGGAACAGCACCCATCTCATGGTGCTCGAAGAAGCAAAGCTTAGTAGCTTTATCCTCCTGCGAAGCAGAGTATGTGACTGCTTCATTTGCAGCATGTCAAGCATCATGGCTAAGTATGATATTGGCTGAAACTGGCCTACACAAAATTACAGCAATGAAGTTACTGATCGACAACAAGTCTGCGATAGATCTAGCCAAGAATCCTGTCGCCCATGGTAGGTCGAAGCATATAGAGACCAAACATCACTTCCTGCGTGATCAAGTCAACAATGAGAAGCTGAACCTGCAATATTGCTGCTCAGAACTTCAAGTAGCTGATGCAATAACCAAACCATTGCAAAAGGGAAGATTTGAAGAACTTTGGGATGATATCACATAGCAATGTGAATTAAGAGGGAATATTGAATATGTTTGTAATTCAATTGCTCTTAGTATTGTTAGGTGTCACTAGTAAAACATCCAATGGGCCAATATGTGACCCAGTCGAAATATAGGCCCAATATGAGCGCTGCATCTTTGTATATATATACACCTTTCGACAGCTTGTAAAAACACTCTTTCGATACAGTTTTGAATTACTGTTTAATTGTCTTGCCCAGTTTTTCCCTCTATTTTTCTGCGTTCTTTATTCTTTTCCTTCTCCCTGTGCAACTCTCCTCCAACAATAGTGAGGAATATTATCTATCCACTCTCAATTATTACAATTATTATTATTATATGTACATATAATCACCAGAAAGAAATAAAACAATTGAACAGAAGCAAATACAATCACGTGCAGAAAATAAATCATCTACGCAGATATTTGAAACTGTGGTGTTCCAATTCTCGTGTCCAGCGGCGAGTAATTGCCAACTCTGTTCCAAACATGCACTACATGACTTGGCATTAGCTCTGAAAGCATTTCTCAGGCAGTGGGTTTACCTCCACTCTTGTACATGTTATCAATCACATTCTGAGCAAACAAAAATATTGCAGTCAGTACATTCAGAAAAACAGATTATGAAGCCTTGTCGCAGATTTTGAAACACGTAGACTATAAAAGCGCAAGAAAATTGCAGTTGAAAGTGAACTCGAAAAAGAAATAACTCCGTGCTCACAAACTATTAGCGGCTCCAAATTAACGTGCCCTGTTCGTTTTTACAGGAAAACCTACAGGGGAAAACAAGTCTCTAGTACATTTTTGCATGTGTACTTAAGCAGTGACATTAGATATTCCAAGTTACTGAAGATTCAATTACTATGTCTGAGAGCTCAATTGCAAGTCTGTTTGTACATAACTACACATATACATGGCTCTGTTTGGATAAACAGTATAGTTAAGTGTTTATAACGTAAGCGGTTATGTATAAGCTTTTTCTATAATAAAAGATAAGGTCAAACTATTTTCTATAAGTTATAAACTATCTTGAATAACTCAATCAGATTAAGATTTCCACAGCTTTTTAATTTATTGCTTGGTAGACTGAAAAACCCGAGGAAGAGAAAAATGCTCCCATTTACAAAGATGAGTGCACTTAAATACCCATTCTATACAATGAAGCGGAAATGAAATCCTGATAATTTGGTGTACCTGATAGTATTTAAGCAACTGAGGCCTCTTCTTCTTATATGTTGGAGTGATAAGGTCGCGTTCCATGTCAAATGGAACTGGATCAAGATGAACTGCTTTTATAAACTCAAAGCCTTTCAACTGCCAAAAAAATATACATCATCACAAACAACTTCAGGCAATATGTCCATGCATACACATTTACATGAGGATAGAATCAGTTGGAACCAGTGTTAGACCATTGAGTGATCCTCGTACAGAATGATTTTGGTCCATCCAACCATTGAATCTTAGTTAATTATGCTAATATTCCATGTTAAATATTACTTTGAACCAAAAAGTATATGATTAAATTATTGAATAATAGTAGAAAAACCCTTTTAGGTGTGTTTGGATGAGAGGTTTTAATAAGGTAATGTAATTTTAGAAAATAATTCAAATCTCTCAAACCAAATTATCTTCTTTGGATAATAAAAGTAGAGTTTTCAAAATGAATAATTTTACAAGGTATTTACCTAAAACTTATGAATTTGAAATTCCTTATTTTTTCAAAATTCTTTTTCCAATTCTTTTTCCAATTCTTTTTCCTGAATTTACTTTTTTCACCGAAATACTTTTTCAAGTAGTACTTTTCAAAATATTTTTTTCCATTTTTTTTTAATAAATTATCTATCCTCCAAGTTTTTTATACTATAACCTTCGTTTAATTGCTATAACAAAACAGAGAATTTTAATAATGAAAAAAATTATTTAATCTATCCAAACAGAAAATGTTATAAAGAAAGAAAGTTCAGTTAGAGCAATTTAATAACCTAAAACAGAAAATTTTATAAATAAACAAAATTCAAATAGAGCAATTTAACAACCAAAAATTTTGAATCCCCTATAATTTTGAATTATCTCATCCAAACACCATATGCACACTCATGTATCAAGATGGAATATGCACACATATACACCACACATAAAAAACTAGAACATTAAGAAACTTAAATTAGATAGGACCTTATTTTCCTTCGCAATCTTTGAGAGCTCTTCAAGTATGTAACTTTTTGCCCTAGAATCTCCACAAAGAGAATCGAAGTCGATGGATATACCCTTTTCTTCTGCCCAATGTTCGAGTGCTAGTTTGCTGGGGTTAACTACAGCAACAAGGAATGCCTCGAAACTGTTTCCATAAACCCATATCTGCAAATAAGAGAAGAAAAGTTCAAATAAGCATGGAACAGAGCAATTTCAGCTGATGAAATGAAGCTGAACGTACATACTTTGTTTTTATGTGTACTAAACTAAACTGTTTGATCTTATATATACAGATTCGTAACAAATAATTGTACGGCTACACACCACAAGAACAGTCTTACATCATGGACACATAATTATACTGAACTACAGAATGCGGACACTATGTATAGTAAATCAACATGCACCAGTATCTGTGCACCACTGCACAAAGGAATATGGCCAACATGAACATGCACATGGCGAAAACTTATAAAAGTTTAGTACAGTTATATGTTCAACAAGAAACAATAATGTAATTTAGATTATGTCTAGGCGAGAGAGCAAAATATCAAACTGAGAAGCAAACTGAGGATCAGTCTACAACCTGCTTATAGTTTGAATTTTGTAGTTAAAAGTTATCAAGCTAAACTGAAAAGATCACGTCAAAAAAAAAAGCTAAACTGAAAGATCAGTTAGTCAAGAATTGCCCCATTTGTCTGAATTGAAGCCCATCAAGGGCACAGTTTTTTGTAATTCAAGAATGAACCAACGAACTCATCAGCTCCAGAAGTATATGAGTTAAAAGATCACCTTTTATATATTTTTTCAACTTTATTATGCAATAAGTTCACTAAAAGCGAAGCTAAAACCATTGGAAGGTTCTAAGAACGTACAGATTCAATAGAAGGAATTTGGCCATAAATATTCTCCAAGTTTTCGACAGCAACATATTCTCCTTGTGAAAGCTTAAATATATTCTTCTTACGATCAATAATTTTCATGCTTCCATTAGGTAGCCACTCTCCAATATCCCCTGTTGAATAAATCATTCAATTTAAAAGAATATAAACACCCAAATAAGCAACCCAACAGTCAATTCAAGAGGGTATCTACTATCTAAACTTCAAATTTGGAAAACATAAATGAAATACCTGTATGGAACCATCCATCAATCAGAACTTCTTTCGTGAGGTCTTCACGTTTGTAGTACCCCGAAAACAAGGTATCTCCCTTAACACAAATTTCTCCTCTTGGTGTGCTTGCAAGGGCATCGTATCCCATTTCAGGAACGGATTCCAGGCACACGTCCACATTTGGTACAGGAGGGCCCACTGTTCCCAGCATTCCTAGTTCATTTGGTAATGAGACAAAGGTTCCCGCACAGGTTTCAGTGAGACCTATTTTCATTTTTACAAAGTACATCAGTGAAGTCCGTAGTCTAACATAAGGGCCGTTAAGAAGTCAACATTTTAATAGCTTCATTTTCTTCTGCATAATGTCTGTATGCGTTAAAAAAATTGAACATACTCATAAATTTGTATCTTAAAAAACATAAAATCATTTTTTTAAGTGTAAACATACATCATAATTGTTCTCTACAAGTTTTCATATTCTAAAAGCATTGCATAGTTTTCTCATTTTTAACATTATAGAAAACACACACAAACGCTCTATCTCTCTGTATATATATATATATATATATATATATATATATATATATATATATATATATAGCTAAACAATCATTCAACTATCTGTCACCCATATAGTTTCGCATTGCACTGGTAGTATCAAATTAAGCTAACTCTAAAAGATTACTAATCCCTCCTAATTCTAAAAATGCACCGTACATCTATGACTATCTAGTTCCAAAAATTGAACAGGAGAATGTATAATAAAGTTGAAATTATATGTGTGTGTATGTCTATATATATATATATATATATATAAACATAGATTTTATCAAGAGACTTGTCTCCAATCTGAATGCTACCTTCTCTCTCAAAGATTTTGCCCAACTTGACCATCTTGGGAATAGAGGTTAAGACTCAAGTGGATGGCTCTGTTATTCCCACTCAAGGAAACTATATTAGAGACCTGTTATCTACAAGAGACAAAACTTTTCCCACACCTATGATTTCTGGTAGCAAACTGATCAAGTCTGGCTAAACGATTTTCTCAGATGCTCCCCTCTACAAGTATGTGGTGGGAGCCCTGCAGTATGCCACTGTTACTAAGCCTAATATCAACTACTAAATCAAAAAAGTGTGCCAGTTTATTGCTCAACCTTTAAAGGCTCATTGGTTGCTGTGAGAAGGATCCTTGGGTATCTCAAAGGTACTCTCTCATGGGGCTTACATCTCAGGCCTATCTCCACAAATCCTTTAAGCTTGTTTGCCTATTGAGATTTTGATTGGGGCTCGGATTCTGATGATAGAAGTCTACCTTGGGTGCTTGTCTTTCTGGGCTGCAACCTTGTACACGGAGGCTGAATATAGAAGCCTAGCTCGGCCCACCTTTGTATTGGGCGTTACACTACACCAAAAGTGTATTGTGACAACATGAACACCATAGCTCTTGCACACAACCTACTGCTTCATTCCCAAACCAAATATTTAGAATTAGATCTATTTTTCTTAAGGGAGAAGGTTATGCAAAAGCAACTTCGGGTAGCTCCTGTACATGGGCATCTCAAGTGTGCACAAATATTATGACCAAGCCCCTGCCTCCTACAAAATTTGATTCATGTCGCTCCAAATTCACTCAGTGCGGCTCCTTGAAGTACGTCACATCCAGTTGAGTTTGCGGGCTAGTGACTATAGTCTAGCTTACCCTAGTAGATAACTACCCTACTGTAACTAACTGACTAACCAACAAGTCAGTTAGTTAGACTCCCTGCGTGCACAACTCTGCTATAAAGACAGAGCATAGCTTTGTATTCAAAAACAAGAATCAATTAACAAAGATTCAATGGAAGTAGTTTACCATTTATCTAAGTATGATGAGTAGTCAAGTTTTTAACGTATTAACTCGATAAGTTTTATATCGGCCCCATTCTACCCAGTTTCCTTTTGGACTGTGACATATACTCTCTAGAAAATATTGCAAGATCTGCAATTCTTAGACAAATATATTACTAATTGCCGTTATAAAATTAAAATAAAATAAAATAAATTTCACCATTCAGCGTATGTTTTCATATCACATGATAATAGCAAAAGCAGCAGATTGCAATTCATAATTTTGTTATATAATGAGATCAACTATTGCTAATAAATAGAAGTAGTTTAGTTCCATAAAGCGTTCCACAAAGCGCACAACTAAAATAGGAGTGATTAAAATTTGGTTTAATTCTATTGCTTCTAAAAATTGAAAGCATGATAAAATATTGATTTTCAAATTTAGAAAGAGCATACCATATCCTTGTAGGACATGAGCACAAGTCACCACGCGTAAGTAACTTTCCACATGTAAAGATAGAGGTGCTGCTCCAGACAGAATAAGACGTACCTTACCCCCTAAACCTTGCTTTACCTGATCACAAGACGCAAAACCAAACAATTGTTAGCCAAAAAATAAGGGTTAAGTATATTTTTGGTCTCTTAAAAATAGGCGAATTTTGGTTTGTGTCCCTATAAAAATTTTTTGGCTTTCATCCCTCCAAAATTTAAAAGTGCTGTTTTTGGTCCTTGAAAAATGGGCAAATTTTGCACTCTTCTAAAACCTGAAATCATTGTTTTTGGTCCCTAGTATCATTTTAAGGCAGATAAACCAAATTCATTTTCTGGGTCAGAAAAATTATAGGGTAGTTACATGCTAACACAGCATCACATATGTCGTTGAGTGACACATGGGATGACCATGTGACCCTTCATAAGGCACATAGGTACTTAACGAACATCAACTAATGGCAGGGGAACAAAAACAATACTTTCATATTTAGAGGGTTGAAAACCAAAGAAAATAATATACAGAGACCAAAACCAAGATTTGCTCAGTTTACAGGACCACAAATATAATACAGCTGGTGGTTTTAAATTTGTAAATTTTACTACCTTATCAAACACAATTTTGTCCAGAAGTGGAGATGCCTCTGCATGGTTACTCCCTTTCTTCATGTTATTCAACTTACTGCGATCAATTCTCAGAATTTATATTATTTGGAATATTGCAATCCCTTCTAGGGGACAGCCAATAATTTAGATAAAGCAACCTAATTATGAAAATTAAAGAGAATTTGCGTGCAATTTCACATAGGAACATCCATGGTTCCCTACTATTATGACAGTTCATTGGCACTTACTATGAGTAAGCAAAGTTGAATAATGTCTTCTTTAGGAAGCCTCCAGAAGAAATCTTCTGTGTCAAACCTGCACATCGGAGTTGAGATTCTCAAATCAATGCAGGGAAAAGGGGAGGCAGCTCAGAAAAATAGAAAATAAATGTGAATAAAATGCTACTCCAATGATCAAGAAATAATTTACACTGTAGTTTTGTCCCAGAGATCATAATTTGACCAGCAACACCATATGACATTATAAAGATCATTAAATGTCAACTATCTTAAGAGCTTACCCGAGTAGACTCTATCAAGTACACGGGGTACAGCACAGAAAATAGTTGGTTTTAGCTCCCCAATGTCTTCAATTAGCAATTTAACATCCTGCAGCCATTGTGTAAATAATCAAATCCAAAGTCCAATTATCACCTTAAATCTTCATTCAGAAATGACCAATTTGGTACATATACTCACCCCACGCCAGAAACCTATTGAGGCACCGTGCCATATAAATGTCTCCTCAATAACCCTATCAAAGATATGTGCAAGAGGGAGGTATGATAAGTATACATCCTTCTCACTCAACTGCAAAGGAAAATGCAAAAGGGAAGGGAGATTATGTCAGTCAAAGAAAGGAAAGCTAAGCATTTAGCATCCCAAAACTGAAATAAAAGAGTCCAGACCTTTCATATTAGATATATAATAATATGCTAACTAGAATTGAAAAGAAACTGCTTATTGGGAGTACTCTGTATATTCGTGTATTTACAAGTACAATACATGAGCCGTAAAAGAAAACTACTTACTCGTTCATTGACATTCTCCAACAGTCGCTTAATCCCAGCTAGGAGGGTAATAATACTCTGATTGGATATCAATACTCCCTTGGGGTCGCCAGTAGTTCCGCTAGTATACATTATTGTACAGATATCACTCCTTTTCTTCACAGGTAGATCAAAACTCTGATTTTCACCCTGTGTCAGGTATTAAAAAATCAAATTAGGAATGAAAACCACAAAATATCTAAAGCAGCAGCAAAAGAGACATTGCTTCCTGCTGACCATAATTGTAATGAGCTTTAGAAAATAAATTCCAATGAATACGTATCTATAAAAATTTGCCTAAGTCACCTAATTAAACAATGCAGGACATCATCCTTATTTTTTTATTTCCAGTGTGCAAAAATTATATTAACCTATAGCTTTCCACACATGCCACTATTATGCTAACTTCTGGAGGATTGAGTTAATGATACAAGTCAAACAACAACTTTTTGCTTTAAAGGAGACTTGAGTAATTGCAGATAATGCCAATTAATTATAGTACTGTAGCGGTTTTCGTGACAATTTTACAACAGTAACAAAAGAGTAATAATACATGAAATGAATGACCCACCACTTGTAAAAATTCATCCCATGAATATATTGTCAATCCAAACTTCTCAACCTCTTGCTTTTGATCAGGGCTAACCTTCCCGAAGCTCACAATTGCTGTACAAAGACATAAAAGTGATTTCTTCTTTCTAATAATGCATATGCATTTTAGTGAAGAAAAAAGAGATTAAACATAACTTACTCTTGAGACACTTTGTTGCATTTGGAAATGTCTTCAATAGCTGAAATTTTAAAAAAAAATATATACAGATGACAAATCACGGAAAATTGTGCCTAACTCTCTGATCCTTCCTAACATAAAAATGCTATGGGATGAGTGAATTCAATAGATGAACCTCGGGTATCTTCTTTTCTTCTACAAATGCAATGGAGACCTCTGCATGGCATATAATAAATTCTACAGCCCCGGCACCTGAGTTATATGCATGAGTGTCAAGCCAATGATATTTGAACATATAAAATTAAAAAAGTGAATTTGAAACATCAATATTAGTATATTACGCAATTATAAGCAAGTGACAAGTTTCCTGAAATTGTCGTGAGAAAATTTACCACAATTATAAGCAAGTGACAAGTTTCCTGAAAGATTAGAACTTCTTCAATAAAAAATTGCTCAAAAGTAGGTAAGATTTTCCAACGAATGGATCCGTGAACTCACTTTATTTTAAATATATGTAACTTTGTTCATAAAACAGGTAAGTTTTTTTATAGAGTATAAATAAGTGAACTCAAGTAGTTGTTTGTTGGTGTTACAAAATAAATGCCACATTGATATAATGTTGTAACTTTTCACATAACATCAACCTCGCAATCGCAAACCTCGAGTACAATAGATTTGCAAATCAAATTTGAATTGCAATTGAGTAAAAGTTCATCATGGTGTAGTAACGTGCTAAAGGTTTGCACATACCTAAGGTATCATATAAAGGAACACAATGAAGTCCATGAGCATTGCAGGCCTGCACTTATTTGAAAATATGTTGAAATCATTGAGTGGAAGAAGGTAGTAAAGGAGTATTGTGGCTAGGTGGCCAGGGATGCCCACCAACAGCACCACAAAAGAATGAGAACAAAAAAATAATAGAAAGCGGAACTCTCTGTATTCTTTTCACAACTTCTCCTGTTCATTCTTTCAAGAACCCATCAACGAATAGAAGATGGAGAAAAAATTAAAAAGATAAGCAAGAGGAAATAAATTCAAAATAAACAGTACCTCCATGCTCATAATCCACTCTGCACTATTAGCACCATAAATACCACATCTTACACCCTGCAAACCAGTAATATGCGAAATAAGCTCAAAAGAACAAATCACTAGAAATTATAATTACCTGCAAAATCGAAGGTCAAAATCATAATCATATAAAACGAGACTCAGTTTGCAAGATTCAGAGCAAAAGATAATTTGCGTCAAAGAGTCACACATTTGAACTCACATGATAATGTTCACAGTAGGTGATTAACTATTTAGCTATTCATGCAAACGCAGATAGTGACATTGTTAATAATATATTTTCAAGGAAATTAATTAAAAGGAATTTGAACTTGTCAACTGTATGAAAATGCATATTGACATTACAGGCCAATGTTGATTATAAATAATGAACAACTCAACATGTATTGAGCATACAAGGAAAAAAGTGATATTAAAATAACCAAAAAACAAAAATATGGTTTCATTTTCTGAGAATCAAGAGATGCCAGACTTACTTCTCCATAACCACAGCTGCGGATGGAATTTCCAACTTTGATCACTAGGTCATACACTTCTTTGTAAGTTTGCCACTTATACTTGCCAGGCTATTAAGTGTCATAAAAAACGTGCATCTAAATCAGCCAAAAAATATAAGAGAGAAATTTTCCAGATTAGACAGTAATCAAGACTTTACCTTCCCATCTACAATTTCCCGGTGACCAAGCATAGGACTAGTTGGATATTTCTGAACGGACAGTCTGTAAAGGCACTATATATTCAGAATTGAAATGACTGACTAATATCTCATCAATATAGGCCCTAAATTCTGTTAATCCTAATAGAAAATGAAATAATACATGTCGCAAGTCAAAAATCAGGGAAAATCAAACCATATATTTAAGTTCTCTTCAAGCGCACGAAAAATTCAATAATCTTATTTCAATGTCGAAGAAAAAACAACTTGAGAATCCAGATAACAAGCTCTAATTTACGAAACGACTCCTTTGAATATTGATTAATACATGTCGCGACTTTGAGTCCAAAATGATGTAAAAATTAAACCATATATTCAAGTCCTCTTCGAGCGCACAAAATGTTCAATAATAATTTTTCAATGTTGAAGAAAAAACAACTTGAGAATCCAGATAACAAGCTCTAATTTACCAAACGAGTCGTTTGAATGTCTAAAGTAGTTAGTTCAGACGGAAAAAGTGTAGCTACATGATATTCGGATACAGATCAGAGAACTCTGCTCGCAAAGTTGCCGTGATAAATATAATTCAACAGAAAATAAACAACAAAATGAGATTCAAAGTAACGCATCCGATTTGAACGTATTTAACAGAATAAAATCTACTTTAGAACATAAAAACCAATGAAGTGATCACTGGATCGAGTAATAGAAGTTTCCACGGTTCCACTCAAGTCTTAACTATGAAATCTAGAGCACGTATTCATGAAGTCAACTAGAGTGAATTGTTATTTTTTTCCTTTGCATCGAAATTGAGATCAAAGAGTGAGGTATCAAATTAAAATCGAAGTGATAAACTCACCGGAAGACATCCCAGCAGCTATCGAGACCTTCGATGGGAGAGGGAAATCCATCTTTGGCGAAGATGCTGCGGTACACAGGTCCTCTGGATGGACTCTCTTCACTCGCATCCTTTGCTTTTTCGACCTCAATGATGAATCTCTTATCCGCCATGACTGAGACCACGACGAATGTCAAAGCGATTGGAGTTGGAATTGGAAAAGAGAGAGAACGGAGATAACAGCAGAGAAGGCGGAGAAAATTTAAATGCAAATTCGGTAAAGTTCGTCGCTTATTCAAATGCCGGTATTTTGACTTTGAAGAGAAGCGGGTGAGTGGTGTGTGGTATTGTTTGCTTCGCTTCCAGAGAGACTTATACGAGATTTAGGTTTGGATTGGTCAACAAATAGTAATCGCTCGATCACGCAACTTTTTTATTTGACTTTTTTCGTACTTTTTAAATTTTTGGATTTTCTTTCGCGATTTTATGTACCTTTTTGTGCAGAGTTGCTCACGGAACCGGATAAAACGATTATTTTTTTGGTTGTTTGGATATGAAGAATGATCAATTATGTTATCTTTCTTTTACCGTTATATTTTAAATTTTTAATTGCATCAAATTTTTAAAATCAAGCTGCAATTTTTTTTATTACCATTAGTGCGTAGTTTCTATCGACTTTGCTGATGACTAATCTACGCCGGGGAACCTGACTGGCCACGAGTTTCCGACTTTGCCGGCCCGTGTGGTTCTCCCCTCCCAACAGAGTTTTTGCCACACCCAATATTCTTTTTTTTGGTTACCATATTTTTGATGCGCAGTTTCCACCGGCTTTGCCGATGACTAATCTACGCCGGGAAAGTTGGCTGGCCACGAGTACCCAACTTTGCCGGCCCGTGTGGTTCTCCCCTCCCAACAGAGTTTTTACCACACCCAATATTCGAACCCGAGACCTTGGGGTAGGATCCAATCATCTAAATCTAAAGCAAAAATAATAGTAGTTTTTTAGGCAAAAACAATAATTTTCGGGGGTAAATGGAGTATTATGTGTGCAAAACTGGATTCGAATCTAAGACCTCTTGTTAAGTTGGAATATACTCAAAAGTCGAATAATCTCGTCCAAATACTTTTAGGTACAAGAATTATTATATTTAGGTTCGGCTTAAATATATGTTTGGCCCCTGCAAATATGACCATAATCCATTTAGTCCTCTGTAAAAAAAAATTAAAATGATCCTTGCAAATATTAAGTGTTTACAATTAAGCCTCTCTGTTAACTTTCTATCCAAAAAATTGATGTGACTAACGGAGATGACGTCAGCATGACATCATCAATGATTAACAAAGAAAGATTAATGGAGAAAGATTGAAACAATTCAATTCCGCTTCAGACTGTTCCAAAAAGGGGAATAATTAACAGAGAAAGATTGACATAATTCAAAAACGATAATCTTTCTCTGTTAGTTTTTCTCTGTTAATCATTCATGATGTCATGCTGATGTCATTTCTGTTAGCCATGTCAGTTTTTTGGGATGGAAAGTTAATAGAGAGGTTTAATTGTAAACGTTTAATATTTGTAAGAGCCATTTTAAAAAAAAATTACAGGAGCCTAAATGGATTATGGACATATTTGCAGGGGCCAAACATATATTTAAGCATTTATGTTCTAAATTGTTTTTCTTAATTATCCTTCAATATTTGTAATTTTAAAATTTTAATATCTTTGGTCAAAAAAAAATTTAATATCTTTCGTCAAAGGAATTCATGTATCAAAATTTGAAGTTTTTTTTTTAGATAAGTAAAGATTTCATTCAAGGAGCACTAGGGGTGTTCAAACCCAAACAACAAGATGAGTTACATATTGTTTAGGCAATCTAGAGGGTTAATCCACCACGTGGAAATCGACAAACATGAACTAGACCCCCGTCTATACACAATCCAGATCCAAGTTAAGGATCTTAATGCGGATCACTATGGATTCAATAGAAGACTCCTCATTTCTAAAGACAGGCCCGTTGCGAGCCAGCCAAATACACCAACAAGTCGTGACCCAAATCAAGTATTTTATTTTTCTTGACCTCCTCCCTTTGCACAATTTTCCAAATCCACGCATGTGTTCAAGAATAGATGTTGCTTCTAAACGTTGAACCCCCAACCAATCGCAAACACAAGACCAAATGTCGTGAGTGAAGCTACAACTCAAGAACAAATGACAAAAGTCTTCGCGGTGATCTAAGCAAAACGGACAACCAGCTGCTGTTTCAGTTTGTATAACATGACGGCGGAAAAGAAGATCTCTGGTGGGCAAAGAATCACGAAGTAAACGCCAACCGAAGATAGTGACTTTGGACGGAGTGATTGTTTTCCAAAGCTTCACAATAATGCACTTCAAATTGCTTCCATTTGCTTCGGATTCAGAGACAACAACCTCGTTGCCAGGGACAGCAACAATTTCAGTCAACAACCTGTAGCACGAGCTGACCGAAAACACCTTCGAGACTTCCTGCAACCAGACCCAAGCATCGCGCCCCTCCCTTAAAGGGGAAACATCTTGTAAAATATTGTGTAATTCAGCAGCTTCTTAGGCACAAACCGGATCCTAAATAAGCATCCACGGTTGCTCCCAAAGCCAAGAGTCACCAACCCACGAACCAATGTCATCTACTATTGCTGTTTTGAAGGAACAACCTGCATAAAGATTAGAAAAAATAGCACAAATGGGTGAATTTCCAATCCAATTGTCCGTCCAAAAACGAGTGGATGCACCGTTGCCAAGCTTCCTTCTCAAACTCAAACGAAACCAGCCACTGTTGGGAAGAAAACTCTCCAAATTAAGCAAATCTCGCCACCAAATAGAACCAGCCGACCGCCTATTAAAAGCCTCCACCGAACCATGAATGAAAGCTAAAGAAAAATCGTTGTATTTAAACAGTAACAACTCCCTCCAACTCGCATCCTCTTCCACTAACATCCTCCACTTCCACTTGGATAATAGAGCCATGTTGAACAACTCTAGGTTTTTAATGCCGAGGCCTCCCTCCTTCTTCGGACGGCAAACCTTATCCCAAGCAATCCAATACATACCTCTATCACCTTCATTAATACCCTATAAGAAATCCCTTTGAATCTTGACCATGGCATTCAACACCAACTTTGGAGCTTTGTAGAAAGAAAAGAAATAAAGTGCAATGCTATTTAAAACTGAGTTGATAAGAGTGACCCGACCTCCAATAGATAAATAGTGACCCTTCCACGATACAAGTCTCTTCCAAAGCGTATCAATCACCGGCTTCCAAGTGGCTTCCCTACGCGGATTAGCGCCAACCGAGATCCCCAAAAACTTAAACAGAATGGATTCCGTTCTGTAATGAAGAAAAGTGGATGCCGTTGAAAGAAACTCATCCGCCACATTAATTCCGATAAGCTTACTCTTGTTGAAATTTACCTTCAAATCGGATACAAGTTCAAAACCTCTCAAAATAGACTTGATACTCCAAAGATTCTCCCTTGTAGCCTTCCTCATCAACATTGTGTCATCCGCAAATTGCATAATAGAAAACTTCAAATTATCATTAACGACATAACCGTGAAAAGAACCAATCGCCACCACTTGATTCACAAGAGTCGTCAAACCTTCGGCCACGATAAGGAAAAGAAAAGGCGACAATGGACCCCTTTGTCTCAACCCCCTATTTACCTTGAAATCGCTAGAGGGGCTACCATTAACCAGCACCGACATAGTACTAGAAGTAACACACGCTTCCAACCAATTGATCCATCTTCTCAGGAATCTCATCCTATACTTCATATAAAATAAAAAATCCCATGATATCGAATCAACATTCAGCCTTATTTCTCTTTGCATGGTCAACAACCTCGTTAACAACCACCACACCATCCAAAATCTGTCTACCGCACAAAAAAGCCGATTGACAATTAGAAATAATACCTGGAAGCACCCTCTTAACCTACTAGCCAGAACCTTCGCCAAGATATTATAAAGACAACCAGTCAAACAAATAGGCCTGAACTCACCTAAACCTTGAGGGTTGTCATTCTTTGGAATGAGAGCAATAAAAGATGCAGAGGTAGCTTTAGGAAGAAAAGCTTTGGAATGAAACTCATTGAAAAAATCGACCACTTCTTGCTTCAACAATTCCCAAAAAACTTTGATGAACCTCAAATTATAACCGCCGGGACCCGGGCTCTTATCACCATCATAATTCCACACAGCCTCCCTTATTTCCTCCTCCGTGAAAAGCTCCACCAAATAATCACAATCCGCGTGGGACACTTGAGAAAAATCAAGCCCATCAAGATTGGGGCGAATATGACTTGGCTCCACGAAAGCATCCTCAAAATGCTTTCTAACAAAATTCTTCACCTCACTAACATCTTCAATCAAATCCCCATTATCTCTAAGAATCACCAGATTGCAACGCCTTCTTCTATGTTTCATTAAGGAATGGAAATATTTGGAATTCATATCCCCTTCTTTAATCCACTTAGCCCTTGATTTTTGAGATAAAATTGCCTCCTTTACCCGAATTTCTCTCCAAAAATTAACTGACACCTCTCTTCTATTCACAATTGCATCTCCAATCCGCCCCTCGCTAAGAGCTTGATCCCACGAATTAAGATCACTAACCAAAGATTCAATCTTTAAATCACGATAGCCAAAAACCTCCCTATTCCAACCTCTCAACTTCCCTTTGAGCAATTTCAGCTTTTCCTTGGGGATAAAAGCTTTAGTACCCATAACATTGAAAGTCGCCCAACAATCATTGACAAAGGGAACAAAATCAACACGCTCAAACCACGCATTAAACACCCTGAACGGCTTTGGACCCCAATCCTTCAAAGAACGAAGTAACCAAATCAGACAATGATCCGATATATCTCTGTTACCTATCCACTGGCCTGAGATTCCCCATAAATCAATCAACCCATCTGACACTAGAAATCTATCTAGTCTACTCATAGAAGCACCACTCCAACTGAACCATGAAAACTTCTTACCAGAAACCGGTACCAACTCCATATGAGATATGAAATTGTTAAAATCAGAAATATCAATGGCTGAACTCTCGCCCCCTCTCCCTGCCCTTTCCTCCGAACAAGACACCACATTAAAGTCCCGTACAATGCAGCATTCGCCTGTGGCTAAATTCTGCTTAAGATTCACCAACTCCAACCAAATACGTCTCCTAGCCGAAGTGGAGCAAGGAGCATATACATTAATAATATGTATCATCATATTACTAAAAGCCACACTAACACCAACGAAACCTTCACCCGTGAAAGAGGATACGACAGTCCACACATCATCCAGTCACGTACTTAGAATACCCCCTGATAATCCACTTGAAGGCTTAGAAATCCATTTAAACGAACGATTTCCCCACAAAAGCCCCACCTCCATCTCCAAAAGAACCTCCCTCTTCGTTTCTTGAATGCAAATAAAATCAAACTTACCCGAGTTGACAAGAGACGCTAACTGGCGACGTTTACCACGATCGCCCCACCCGCAAATATTTAGAGATAGTAAATTCATTGAGCACGCATGGTTTGCGCCCTCTTAGAAATCGAACCCTCATCTCTACTTTCAGTAGCCTCAATCATATCAACATATGTATCGTCCGGCAAATTCCCTTGGATTCCCAATTTTTTTTGGCCTCGTCCCAAACCCGCTGAGCTACCGTTTTTCCTTGTAGAATCCAATACTTGTTATTACAATTTGCTATATCCGAACTGGAAATAGAACCCTCACACAAAATAGTACCCACCGAGAACAAAGATGAAGAATTCTGCCTGTGTTATTCGACTTAGATAACGCTTGTCCTCCAACACCAGGCACCTGTGGCACCTCTGCGAGTTCCCTTGTTGCTTTCTTCATTTTGCCATATTTCGGGTTGCATCTTAGGCCCACACGAAGAAGCTTACGTTGCTTCTTGGACCTAATCAGGTTGGGCCTCTCTTTAGTAGTTGAAGGGAGTTCTACATCTATAACAACTAGGCTGGCGCACGCAAGCTGACCATCATTTCTAGTTGGGCCAGAAACGGATTCAATCAAATCCACAACTTCCTTGGTACCAGATAATTGTGTTTCCTCCACATGGCTAGGCGCCGAATTCAAATCATGAAATTGGGTCCCACCAAACATAACTTGTTGATCAATACCACCTGAGGACAAAGAGTCTCTGAGAATCCTCCTATCATCATAATTATCATTAACGCATGCCTCCAAATCCCCTGTAATAGCTCTCCTTGAATTGCGCAAAGCCATTAATGCCTCATCGAACTCGCCCTCTTCCAATTCATCATCGTCGGACATTCCACCGGTGCCGGCGAACTTGTCTCCAAAGGATTCTTCCTCAGAAGACGAAGAATCTGGATCTTCAACTGCCTTATTATCGCTTCTGCTCCATTGAAGCGGCCCACACCAATCTTCAACCATTTTTATAGTAAATGGAACATTGTTAATAAACACCTGAACCACCCTATTAATTGATTCCGTTTCATGAGTGCAAACCATAATCCGAGCCACGTCGAAGGACCTCTTCCTATGCGTATTATCATCAGCCGTAATGAAAGCACCAGCAAAGGCTGAGATTTTAGTGAAGAAACTCGCGTCCCACGCGTGAACCGGAATCCCATAACAACGAAGCCACGTTACCCTTTCGGGGTCAACATCAGAAAGCTCACATGGACGAACCCATTTGAACCACTAAAAAAGCCAATCTTTTGCATCCTCAATGAAGCCCTTAAAATCTTCATCATCCTTATCTCCTTCGAGAAGAACCAAGTTTGAGCCCATCGGTGTAGCTTTGATTGCAAAGACACCCTGTCTAATGAACTCATCTTGGATGGCATTGGACTTCCCGGGAAAGATAACCTCGCCCACCATAGCTCGGAACAAATTCGAATCAATAGAGATATCGAAAGACCAATCCCCTTCGCGCCCTTTCTCGCAACCCTTATCACTCAGGGGAGGTATCACTTCTTCTTTCTTCTTCCAAACCTGCTTGAGATTCGAAGGGCGGGGAATCACATGGTGAGGGCGTGATTCGCCTTGTTTCAAATTCCTTTGAAACCTAGGAAGGTTAACATGGATCCTCAAACCCTCCACAAACAAGTTGTCAAGCTTAAAGGCCAATCTTTCTGGATCTTGGACATTAAAGAACCGTACAAAACCAAACCTCCTTCCGTTGGCATTCCTTCTTGCCGGAATGACCACCTCTTGAATCATTCAATGGCATGAAAAAACGGATAGAATATCACGAGTCCAACACGTCTCCGGGAAATTGGAGAAGTAAAAAGAAGTGCACCGACCGCCATCTAGTTTGCCCGGCCCAGATGCGATATCCACCGTACGCCGTCCACCAGCCCTGCGATCCCTTTTGCTCCTCACCGTCTGCCAGCCTCCACCATCATACCGCCAGTGCGCCCCCACACTAGGGCGTCGTTGTCTCCTCATTAACGTTACTTTAAAGCTTTCTACAAATGTTCACAGTGATCTTTTCTTGAACCAGTAAGTATGGCGCCCACACACACCCCAATACACTACAAGAATTATTGGTTTTTCCGGCCAGGAGTTTCCGGCGGATACAGATCCCCCGCAAAGTTACCGGCGGAATCTACGAATTTCCGGCGGAATTAGTCCGCCTCAAAGTTACCGGCGGAAAAATTGACATTTGCGGCGGATTAAAATTCGTCTTGGATTTTGCGGCGGATTTAACGGTTCTTGCGGCGGATTTTGCTTCACAGTTTTTTTTTTTACGAGCTTTTAATTAATCGCCGCAAATTCACCTCCGTCCGCCGCAAATCCCTTATGTCCGCCGCAAATCCCCTAAATCCGCCGGTAACTTCCTTTTCCGGCGGATCTTGCCTTTTGACCGTTTGACTTCGTTTCACCTATATAAACCCCTTCTCCCCTTCTTCTTTTTTCACACCTCTACCAATACTCTCATTCTCTTGATACGGCACTCGATCTCTTAATACGGCACTCTCTTGAGCATTGTCGGCAGCGGGGTTCCAATAGAGTGGCGTACGTCTCCATTTTTTTGTAAAAAAATTTTCACATTGTCATGAAGACCCCTTCATCTTTTTCGTTAAAAGTAACCCCTTTATCAGCATAAAGTTCATCCTCATTATTTTCACCACAAGAGACATATACGCTCATCAAACGCTCGGTATCATCCTCCAACTTAACAACCCGTCCTTGCAGTTCCTCAAACTTTCTATTTAGAGATTCAATCATCTTTTCAAAAGATGGTTTCTTGTGAAACTTTCTATTTTGAAAATATGGTTGAATCTCTAAATAGAAAGTTTGAGGAACTGCAAGGACGGGCTGTTAAGTTGAAGGATGATACCGAGCGTTTGATTAACGTATATGTCACTTGTGGTGAAATAATGAGGAGGAGCTTTTTGCTGATAAATGGGTTACTTTTAACGAAAAAGATGAAGGGGTGTTCACGACAATGTGGAAATTTCTTTACAAAGAAATGGAGACATACGCCACTGTAATGGAGCTGCTACCGACAATGCTCAAGAGAGTGTCATATCAAGATAATGGCGTAGGTCTCCGTTTAGGGGTAGCAGACATTAAATATATATTTTACTGTTTTTCCCAATTTTTATCGCTTTTAATTATTTTATTTTTTTGTTTAAAATATTTTATTAATTGTATGTATATTTTTTTGGTGATAATATTTTACTGCTTTTCCCAATTTTTATTTTTTTAAATTAAAAATTAATTAGTTATTGGATTTTATTTTTTTATCAATAATTAAAAAAATTAATAAAATAATATATATTTTTAATTAAAACGATTTTTTTTAAAAAACAAAATTTATTTTTTAAAAATAATAATAATTTTTTAAAAAAAATATTAGTTTTTAAAAAAAAATAATAAATTTTTTTTAAAAATAATAATAATTTTTTAAAAAAAAGAATAATTTTTTTTAAAAAAAAAAATTGGTACTTTGCGGCGGATTAGTGTTTTTTGCGGCGGATATTGAGAATTTGCGGCGGATCTTTGCGGCGGATTATTTGGTATTTTTAAAAAAAAGGCGCGATATTTTAATTTGAATATCCGCCGCAAAGTACCATGAATCCACCGCAAACCTCCGTAAATAAAAAACCCGCGGATTTTAAATTTCAAAATCCGCCGCAACCGTCCAGAATCCGCCGCAAAGCACCGAAAAAAAAAACCCGCGGATATTGAATTTCAAAATCCGCCGCAACCGTCCAAATCCGCCGCAAATCCCTTTTGACCGTTGGGCTGCGTTTTTCTATATATATCCATTCCCCACTTCTCATTCTTCACACTTCTAACAATCCTCCCATTCTCTTCTTAAAATTTCTCTTTTACTCTCTCCCAAATTCTCTCCTTCTCTACTAAATCTGTTTTTGAAGTGTAGCGCTTCCTCCCTACGAATTGTCTTCTGCTCTTATTGGGAAATTTCTTCAAGGTATGTTTTTGATATTAGTTAATAGTTTTAGTTTTTAATTTTTTTTTTTAATATTCGTTTTTAAATTATTTTATAATAATATGAATTTGTTACTAATTGTGTTGTTTTTTTTGTTTAGGTATTGTTTGGGTTCCTCCTTTTTCCTCTCTGCTTTTTCCTCTCTGCTTGAGTTCAGGATAAGCTTCAAGCCAGAGCCTTCTCTTCACTACGGTTAGTTGTTAAAGTAATTAATAAAATATTACTTACTTCACTATTTTTAGTAAAATTTTGTTTAGTATTTTGTTTGCAATAATAATACAAATTAATTTATATTGAAAAAACTTATTTATTAAGTTCACTTATAAATTTTATTAACATATATTGTCTTATAAAAATTGAAATTTAAAATTAAATTTGGAATTATTATTTATAATGTTTAAATTATTTGTATATAACATTATTAAAAAATTCATTCTGTTGCTTGTAATTAATTGGTAGTTTATTGAAATATCAAAATAAAATGAGTAATAAATATATATATATATATATCAAAATATGAAATAATTGATAGTTTATTTTATTTATATTGTAGTGTAGTATACGTATAGTTCTTGAAAATGGATCGTAGTTGGTTGTATGATCGATTGTATCCTGGAAGAACTGGTGTAAAACGACGTTTTGTAGAAGGAGTAGAAGAGTTTATTTTTTGTGCTAAGTACATTGATCATGAAGAATTTGGGCGACAAGGCGGTATTAGATGTCCGTGCTTGAAATGTTCATTTCGAGCTATAAAAAATGAACATGAAGTTAGACTTCATTTGTACAATAATGGGTTTAGGCCAAATTATTGGACATGGAGTCGTCACGGGGAAGGAGCGCCAGGGGTAGCTGCAGTTCCTGCGGTTAATGTTCCGGTTGAAGTAGTAGATCACACATCAAGTAGTTATCCAGTGACTACGACATCTGAAGGATGGGGAATACAACCGTTAGATGTTTATCAGGGAATGATATCTGACGCTGTTGGAGTAAATTTGGATTTTGAAGAACCAGATGCTGACGAAGTTCCAAATGAGGAAGCTCAAAGGTTTTACATGTATTTGAGTGAGACAAATAAACCCATATTTGAAGGATCTACAGACTCAAAATTATCAATGTGTGTTCGGTTGTTGGGTCTTAAGTCTCAATTTAATGTTGCTGAGTTGTGCATGGAATATATGACCAAAATGATGTTGGATGCAACCCCCATTAGAGGGAGTTTACCGCAAAGTTATTATGAAGCTAAAAGAGTGGTATCGAAGCTTGGCTTAAAATCTAAAAGGATTGATTGTTGTGTGTCTGGTTGCATGCTCTATTATAACAATGAGTTTGGCATAAATGATGGAGAGTTGTCGGAATGCAAGTTGTGTGGACAACCACGCTATCGTGTCAGTAGATCAGGGATGAGCAGAGGCAAACCGGTTCCACGAAAATCAATGTTCTATCTGCCTCTTATTCCAAGGCTACAGAGGATGTTTACTTCAATGGAGACCGCAGGTAAAATGACATGGCACCATCAAAATAGAAATAATTCTGGTGAATTACGTCACCCATCTGATGGTGAAGCTTGGAAGCATTTTGATCGTGTTCATCCAGATTTTGCCAGTGATCCGCGCAATGTTCGGCTTGGTTTGTGCTCTGATGGTTTCACACCATATATTCAAGCCTCGGCAACACCGTATTCATGTTGGCCAGTTATTGTTACCCCATACAACATTCCTCCAGAAATGTGTATGTCCAAACCATACATGTTTTTAAATTCTATTATTCCAGGGCCAAGTAATCCAACAGCTGGTATTGACATCTATTTGCAACCTTTGATTGATGACCTAAAAAGGTTGTGGAATGGTATTTTAACTTATGATGTGGCACGCAAACAAAATTTTGTGATGAGGGCGGCTTTGATGTGGACCATAAATGACTTCCCTGCCTATGGAATGTTGTCTGGATGGGGGACACATGGTAAGATGGCGTGTCCGATTTGCATGGTTGACACAAAGGCTTTTAGTCTTAAATACGGAGGAAAAGTTTCATGGTTTGACTCGCACCGTAGGTTCTTACCTATGGATCACCCATTTAGAAAGCAGAAATATGCGTTCATCAAGGGAAATGTTGAAACAGCTGGACCTCCTCGTCAGTTGACACCAGAGGAAGTTTGGAATAATGTTAGGGATATCCCTCCTGTGGAAGTCGTAGCCGGTGTTGTTTCTCGTCCAGATGGCTATGGACAATGGCACAATTGGACAAAAAAAAGTATTTTTTGGGAACTTCCCTATTGGAAAGATAATCTATTGAGACACAATCTCGATGTCATGCATATAGAGAAGAATTTTTTTGACAACATATTTAACACTGTCATGAACGTGAAAGGCAAAACGAAAGACAATGAGAAAGCTAGGAAGGATATAGATCATTTCTGTAGACGAAAGGATTTGTTGTTGGTTGAGCAAGGTACTAGGATTTTGAAACCCAAAGCCAATTATACTTTATCTACCGAACAAGCGAAAGCAGTTTATCAGTGGATAAAAGAGTTGAAAATGCCAGACGGTTATTCTTCCAATTTATCTAGATGTGCGGATGTGGATAATGGGAGGTTGCATGGGATGAAGAGTCATGATTGTCACGTATTCATGGAGTGCTTACTTCCTATCGCTTTTAGTTCGTTGCCAACACACGTTTTGAATCCGCTCATTGAAATAAGTCAATACTTTAAGAATTTGTGTTCTGCAACGCTAAAAGCTGATGATCTTTCAAAAATGGAACAAGACATCCCACTTATCTTATGCAAGTTGGAGAGAGTATTTCCACCTGGTTTCTTTGATTCTATGGAGCATCTACCGGTGCATCTCGCATATGAAGCTAAACTTGGCGGACCTGTCCAATACAGATGGATGTATCCGTTTGAAAGGTCAGCTAATTTTTAATTATAATAATATAAGAAACAAGTTTAAATTAAAATTATATTATATGACTATTAATATATTAATATCATATTCCTCTAGGTTCATGGGTGATTCAAAAAGATCGGTGAAAAACAAAGCTAGAGTTGAAGGATCGATATGTTCTTCTTACCTACACCGTGAAACAACACATTTTTGTTCTCATTATTTCAAGAATCAGTTTGCTCCTGGAAGCAGTCGAAATGAAGTGGATACTGAATGGCGACATCCTTTGGCTTTGTCTGTCTTTTGTCTACCCGGTCGTCCATCTGGGAAGGAGTCAACTCACTGGCTAACAGATGAAGAGTTAAGTTCAGCACATGTTCATGTGTTGATAAACTGTACTGAGGTGCAACCATTTATTGAGTATGTTCCTCAACATTAACAATCGATCTTAATTAGTTAATACTAGTAGACAAGTGTAACAATTAAATTATTTCTTTTTAGGGAGTTCTTGTCATCAGAGGCAGTACGTGAAGACCAATCTTCTGCTCATATTCATGCGCATTTTCCAATGTGGTTTAGTCAATATGTGTATTCCCTCCCGCCAAATCCTACCAACCAACACTTGAGGAACATATCAGACGGTCCTCGAAGATGTGTTAAAGAATGGCACACATACTTTGTCAATGGATACAAATTTCACGCCAATGAATGGACACAGGGCAGAGAGACAGTCAATAGTGGAGTGTGCATGAAGGGGGTCACTGGAGGAGGTGAAGATGATTTTTATGGTGTGGTTCAACACATATATGAACTTCAGTACCCCCATCTAGATTTTAGTCCAAAGGTAGTTGTTTTTTATTGTAATTGGTTTGATCCGTCTGCTCGAGGAACAAAGGTGAATCCAAAGTCAAATACAGTGGACATTAAAATGAATGGTAGATATCGACCGTATGATCCGTTCGTCATTGCACAAAATGTGAGACAAGTCTATTATGTCCCTTATCCATCAATGCGGACTGATAGGCGTGGTTGGTGTGTCGCAATTAAAACAAAACCAAGAGGTCGCATTGATCAGACAAATGATGACACGGTGGAAGATATTATGCCATATCAAATGGAAGAGATGTCTAATGTAAATGAAGTGATTCAAGTTGAACCCATTGTTCGTTTATGTGATGAGCCAAACACCGGCGATGAAGTTGTTGATGACGAAGATGCTGATGGTGATGATGCAACAGACCACATTGGTGTATCAAGAATTCACTCCTCCGATGATGATGATTTTGAGAATGAATGGGATTCAAATTAGAATGAATGTAATTTATGTATCAACAATTCTATTTTTAATGAAGATGTTATTTTTAATGAAGGATGTTATTTGTTTGAGAATGAATGGGATTCAAATTATTTATTTTAATGCATGAGTTTTGTATATGTTTATATATGTTAACCTTGTTTAGTATATGTTTGTTTTGTTTAAATGTATATGTTTAGCTAGATCTATACAGATATGGCATCTCATGATGACTCGGGATCCGATCATGACGGCGCATATGTTCCTCCTCCACCTCCCGATGCCGCCAGCACTAGCAGGCGGAAGACATCTACTCGCCTAGGGCGCCGTACTCAGCCTGCGCGTGTTGTTGTTACTACTGGCGGATATTTGCCACCACCTGTGTCTGAGGATGGTGCTAGTACTAGTACTGCAGGGGGCCCATCGATTCCTGTTGGTACTGAGGGCTTATCCCCGACACATGTTGATGCGGATGGGGTACGCACATTCATTGATGGGACTGAGGTGATTAGGGTTACACCTGATGGGCGTATCATATTGCAGATTGTTGGCGATTCGTAAGTCTATATATATATATATATATATATATATATATATCTATATTATTATTTATTAATTTATTTTTGTTGCCATTTTTATATATATATATATATATATAACTTATATTTGGTGTAACAAAATTCATCTTTTTTTAATGCAGTTTTATTCCTTCGAAGGCTTCAGCTACCGCCATCACAAAAACAATCAAGGAGAATTTTACCAAGAGCTGGAAGAACTGGACGGAAGTTAGAAAAGATAAGGATGCAAATAAGAAGATGTTAAGATCATTTTTGGTAAGTTATTCGATTCTACGAAATAATTAATTTGGTACTGTATTATCTTTTATATATTGACTTGATTAATTAATTAATTATTGCCTTATAATTAACAACATTATTGTAAATTTCTTAAATAGGAAAAATGTACATGGTATCCAGGGGAGCAAGCCGCAGTTGAGAGAGTGTTCCATAAGAGATGTTCTCATCGCTATTCTGAATTGATGCGGAGGGCGCGCAATACGCGTACGAAGCCATCTTATATGGGAGACTCAACTTGGGCTGAGTTTAATGAGTATTGGGAGAAAGATGAAGGATTTAAGAATTATTGTGAGAAAGCCAAGAAGAACCGTGCTTCTGAAAAAGGTGGCTGCACACACACGGGGGGGAGTGTTAATACTGCAACGCATTACATACGTTTGGTAAATTTATTACTTAATTTATTACTTGATTAATTAATTAATTATTTATAATAATTAACTAGTCATTTTCAATATGTGTATTTAATTAATAATATATATATTTATGTATATATATATATATATATAGGTGGAGAGGGAACAAAGGCAAATCACTTTGCCTGAGTTGCATTGCCACATGCATATGGTGGAGGAGACTGGTGAGTACGTTACAGATCGGGCGAGGCGTATTCAGGTAAAACTACTTTTACAATTATATATATTAATTAATGTTTATTATTTATATTAATAATTAGTTATTTATTTGTTGGGTTATTTTTTCAGGAGAGCTTCGAGGGTGGGATGGCTGAGTACCATCAGTCACAACAGGGCAGTGGGGCAGCTGTCGATCCAGTGGAGGAGGCTAGAGTAGCTCGTGATGTTTGGGAGAGAGCAGTTGGTCCCCAAAAGACTAATCGTCTGGTAGGATCAGGTGGTATTGGACCGGCTGCTTTTCGAACAAGCATTATTCCGAGTCTATCAGAGTCACATTCTGGATCCTCGACTGGTCGCAATTATGTTCCCAATGCTGGTGAGTTGAATGAGGTTAGGCAATTGACGCAGCAACTGAGCGAGGCTCAGCGTCAGATTGCCGAGCGGCAGCAGCAAAGCGATCGGGAAATTCAGGCGATTCGGGATCGAAGTGAGCGGGAAATTCAGGCGATTCGGGAGCAGGCTAGGGTAGCTGAGGAGCGCATGGAGGAGCGCTTTAAGTTCTTGCAGGATCAGATGGTGTCTAGCTCGAGGCCATCCTCATCAGCATCCTACCCGCCGCCGCCACAGCAGCAGTACTACCAGCAGCAGTATGCACCCCAGTATCCCCCGCCGTATGCATCCCAATATCCCCCGCAGTATACACCGCAGTATGCGCCGCCATTCCAGCCATACCAACAGCAACATCAGTCACCCCGCCAGCCATACCAGCAGCCCCAACATCAGTCACCCCTGATCCAGCCAAACCAGCAGTACCCCCAGCAGCGGTCACTCCCGCTGGACATTGATCTTAATGTCCAAATGTCATCGCTCAGTGCTTTACTTCAAGATGATACATATTATAATAATGTTGATGACATTGACCGGCAGGCACCCCAGTAGCTTTAGATTATTTTATTTATTTGTCTGGATATTTTATTAATTGTCTGGATATTTTATTAATTGTATGGATATTTTTACTGCTTTTCCCAATTTTTATTTTTTTAAATTAAAAATTAATTAGTTATTGGATTTTATTTTTTTATCAATAATTAAAAAAATTAATAAAATAATATATATTTTTAATTAAAACGATTTTTTTTAAAAAAATAAAATTTATTTTTTAAAAATAATAATAATTTTTTGTAATTAAAATAATAATAATTAAAAAAAAAATTTTAATTAAAATAATAATAATTATTAAAATAAAAAAACAAAATTTATTTTTTAAAAATAATAATAATTTTTTTTAATTAAAATAATAATAATTAAATTTTTTTTTTAAAAAATGTTTTTTTTAAAAAATTATATTCATTTTTTTTTAAATAAAACGAGTGTTTTGCGGCGGATAAGGGGTACTTTGCGGCGGATAATTTGCGGCGGATATTGGGTACTTTCCGGCGGATATATTGCGTCAAAAAATTGTCCCCTTTTCCGGCGGATTATCCGCCGCAAATTTGCGTAGGATTTTGCGGCGCCACTAAATCCGCCGCAAACTTGCGGCGGATAATCCGCCGCAACGCGTTTGCTTCGAGCTGGCTACCGGCGAAAAACTTCCGCCGCAAAGTCCAAATATCCGCCGCAAATTTGGCTTTTGCGGCGGATTTCGCCCGCCGCAAAGTCTAGCTTTTTTTGTAGTGATAGAGTTGGGTTCCTACCAGGACCAGAATAATGAGAACAGTGAGCGAACCAGGTTACTAATCCGAGAAGAAGAGGATGATGGCTAGGACCTCCCTAGGAGGGAGACCCTAGCAGAGAACCTTTGCAAAACCCTATCTTTGGTAACTAAAGAATATGCAACCAAAAATGTGAACAACGCTCACAGAAGCTAAACACCGAACACTTGGTGTGCACCGGCGCTATCTCTATTAGATTAGTGAGTGCTTTTAAATGATTGGTATATTGACAATAGCGCTGCTAGTGATGTATCTAAAATAAACAGTTGAAGTCCTCGCAAGTGAGTGGTTAAATAATTTGCCAACATTGGTACTTTATTCAGTTCTCAGAAATTATCATCATGGAAACAAAACCCCCCTAATAGACATCAAAATTTGAAGTGATATATAAGTCAAAATCAAAATTTTCAATACCTCTAATAAATAAGATTTAGACGGTTTGATCGAGCCACACATCTTTAGCAAAACAACAATCCATGAATAAATGATGAGATTCTTCACAATGCAACCTACAAAAGGGACAAATCGCATCAGCTGCACTTCTTATGACATTACGATGAAGGAGAAGACCGTGAGTGGGCAAAGAATCGCGAACCAAATGTCAACCAAAAATGGATACTTTTGATGGTACCGCGCACCTCCAAAGGGACTCATACAATATATTTAACTCATCAACCAGCCCCTCATTATTATTGAAATTGATCAACCAATTGTAGCAAGACTTAACCGTGAACAATTTTGAAGAATCCAATATCCACAGCCACCCGTCCATCAACTTTGCTGGCGAAAAATCTTGCAGAACCGTAAGCAACTCTGCAGCCTCCACTGATTCTGCCTGCCACCCGTGAGCCCCCCAGGGCATTTTCCAGCGCCAATGCTCACCTATCCACTCACCAACATCCGTCACAAAAATAGACTGATGATTACAACCAGCAAACAAATTGGGATACACTGTGAAAAGCGGAGCGTGTCCTAGCCAATGGTCCTTATGATAACTCTTAAATGACACTATGACAAGTTTTTATTTATTCTGTTTGGCTGATGTAAATGTAATTCTCTTTTTTAAGTGTTTTGACGATCTCAGAGGCTTTATTTGTCTTGGACCAAGACATCATTCCTCATCCTATATTTTTTTTTATTAAAAAAGTAGAGTTTATTTTTATTTAAAAAGAAAATAATATATTCATAAAATAATAGTTTATATAATTGGTAAATATATCACACAAACTTTGTAATATATATATATATATATATATATATAATAAATCTAATTTTTTCTCAATAGAGTGGTCACCTTTTTACATAAATATTTTTATCTTTTCAGATTTTTTTTTGACAAATTTCAGATTTTTTTTTATAAATGCTTAATTATGATTTTATGATTCTTTAAAAGTATAATAGTAGTATGTTTTAAATAAATAAAATTACAACTAAATGTCACATATGAGATGAGTCGAGTAACCCGAAGATTAACTCGTCTTTGTGGGTTATAAAGACTATTTTAAGAAGTTTTGAACTGGTTTCCAGCTTGAGGGTGAATTTTTATAAGAGCAAGTTCATTGGTATTAACATTTCCGAGGAGTTTCTTGATTCCGCCTCAACTTGTCTTATTGTAAAACCGAATCTATTCCCTTCAAGTTCTTGGGGATTCCGGTTGGGGCCAATCCGAGAAGGGCCGCCACTTGTAAACCGATGCTTGATATGCTTAAAAAAAGGTTATCATCTTGGAAGGGGAGCCATCTTTCTATTGGAGGTAGAGTCACTCTTATTAATTCGGTCTTGAATAGTATTCCACTATATTTCTTCTCTTTTTATAAGGCCCCAAAGTCGGTTATTATGTCGTTAAACAAAATCCAAAGAGACTTTTTGTGGCAAATTAATGATGGTGATAGGGGCATGTATTGGGTCGCTTGTGAGAAGATTTGCAAACCGAAGAGTGAAGGTGGCCTCGGTATTAAAAACTTAGAATTGTTTGATGTGGCTCTTTTGAGTGAGTGGAAGTGGAGGGCGCTTGTTGACGACAACGCTCCTTGGAAAGGCTTGTTATTACATAGATATGGAAACTTCAACGATGCTTTTATTCAACGGCTGGAGGGTGCTTTAAGAAGAGGTGTCGGTGGATCTATTTGGTGGCGTGATTTATTGTTGCTTGATCGTGATTTCTCTTTTACAGCCACTTTCGGCTAGCAGCTTTCTAGAAGAGTGGGAGGTGGTGATTCGGTTGAGTTTTGGAACGACAATTGGCTGGGAAATCCACCCTTTTCGCGATTGTTTCCTTCTCTGTTTGCTGGCCGCGAAGCAAACCGTGTTGTAGTCCAGGATTTTGGTGCGTGGCTGGATGGTGTGTGGCGTTGGAATGAATCGTGGTTTGCGGTCTCTGGCAGGTATCACTAGTGCAAAAAAGGGATTTAAAGTCAGGCGAAAAGGGGATTTAAAGTCAGGCGCCCGCTTGACTTTTATTAAGTCGACTTTGTATGTCAGGAGTTTTAAAGTCAAGCGATAGCCTGACTTCGTAAGTCTGATTTAAAGTCTAGCATTTATTTCGCCTGACTTCGTAAGTCAGTTTTAAAGTCAAGCATTTATTTCGCCTGACTTCGTAAATCTCTTTTAAAGTCAAGCATTTATTATTGCCTGACTTCGTAAGTATGATTTAAAGTCAAGCATTTATTCTTGCCTGACTTCGTAAGTATGATTTAAAGTCAAGCATTTATTCTTGCCTGACTTCGTATGTATGATTTAAAGTCAAGCATTATTATTGCCTGACTTCGTAAGTATGATTTAAAGTCAGGCTTTAGTTCCGCCTGACTTTAAAAGTTCATTTTTTTTAAAAAAAAATTATTTGGTAGCCTTAATGTATCCCCATGCTGCCATAAATCAATAAATACAGAATTCAAATTCTTTAACAAAAATTAGTACAACTAGCAATATATACATGAACAAAACTCCATATCCTTTGTATAATCCTTGTTAATGATAATATACAAATTCTTTAACAAAAATTAGTACAACTACCAACATATACAAAGCCTACTGAAAAATAAAACTTGCTAATGATAATAAGCCTACATTTTTTTGTCAAGTATGCTTTTGACATCTCCAAGAACCTCGCCACCGTCCTCAAAACTCAGATCTGAAATCTTCCAAGAACCTCGCCACCGTCCTCCGCCTCAGCTCCTTCGGATCCATCTCCTCGCATCCCATTGCCACCGCCTCAGCTCCTTAGAATAGCTGCTCACCTTACAGCTCCATATGAACAGAATCAGCTACATATGCAATGCAGTGAAGTGGTGGGAGAGGGCATGGGCTTCACGGGTCCTATGATGGGTACAATCAATTATCAATCACTTGTTATTTTCTCCTCCTTTATATCTCAACCACGTATGCAGGCATTACACTATATTATAAGCATAAAATATACAAACAAAACAAAAACAAATACTATGCTAAGAAACCTCATTTTGGGTATTTCTCTTCTACAACTCTTTTTTGGTTGACTAGCTAGTTCTTTAATTTCTACTGTATACTTTTGTGTCATCATGATTCATGGGTGAATATAATGGGTGTGTAATGAAACTAATTTGATGTTCTATAGGTTGGGGACTTGGGGCTAACTAGCTAGTACTTCTACTATTATTGAATGATAAATGCTTACTTTAGGATGTTCTATAGGTTGGGGACTTGGGACTTAGGGCCTTGCTTCCCTTTAGGATCCCAATCAAGCATGATCTTCACCTTGATTCCGAGAACACCCTGCAAGACAGGAGGAAAAAATGTTAATATACATCAATTACAAACAAAATGAATTAACTTGAGAATGCATGAGACCAATGAAATTCTATCAACGGCATAAGCAAACCTGTCTGAGGAGCACGTGTCTCACTGCAGAGTCGATATAATCCTTGACTGGTTGCCCAGAAGAAATCATGTATCCATCCTTGAACTTCATGGATTTGGCTCTCTGGGCTCTCAATTTTCCACTGACAATGACCTACCAAAATCAAACAGCAATTACCACCGAATCATTACAGAAAACAAAATAATAAAATGGAAATTCAGAGTTCTTGGTGCAGAACAAACCTTACATCCCTTGGACCCACTTTCCATAAAAAACCTCAAAACACCATAGCCACTACAAGAATTACTTGCATTACTGGCTAGACATTTCTGGCGGAATCAGTCAGCCAGTAAGTTTTCTGGTGGAATTATGCGATTTCTGGCGGATTCAGTCTTCCAGTAAGTTTCTGGCGGATTCCATAACATTTCTGTCGAATTTAAACAGCCAGTATATTTACTGGCGGATTGAGTAGGAATTTCTGGCAGAAATTAACTGAAAAACTAAAATAATTTTATAAATAATTATATCCGCCAGTAATTGCATTTACTGGCGGAAATTTCAGCCAGAAAATACCCTCAAAAGCTGCGCATTGACTGTCAAAAATGGCCAGTAATGCAGTTCCGCCAGTAACACGCATGTTCCGCCAGTAACGTTGTTCAGCCAGTAACAGGAAATTTCCGCCAGTAACATATCCGTCAGTAAATGAATTTACTGGCGGAATTTCAGCCAGTAACATACCCTCAAAAGCTGTGCATTGACCATTAAAAATGGCCAGTAATGGGATCCGCCAGTAACATGCTTAATTCCGCCAGTAAACGCAAAGTGACTGTCGCGTCACATGCGTTGTCTCAGCTGCCCATGGGATCCGCCAGTAACGTGATTAATTCCGCCAGTAAACGCAAAGTGACTGTCGCGTCACATGCGTTGTCTCAGCTGCCCATGGGATCCGCCAGTAACGTGATTAATTCCGCCAGTAAATGCAAAGTGACTGTCGCGTCACATGCGTTGTCTGTCAGCTGCCCAATTCCGCCAGTAATGCACCAGTTCCGCCACAATTCCGCCAGTAAAATTCGTGACATAATCCGCCAGTAATGCCTTTAATTCCGCCAGTAACTGCATCTTCTCCTTCTTGCTTCCGTCTTCTCCTTCTTGCTCCCATTATAAATCTGAAACCTCCATTCCATTTCTTATTCATTCCACCATTTCTCTCAAATGTCTCTAAAATTTTTTTCATTCATTCACACCATTTCTCTCCAAGTTCTAAACGAAAGTTTCCAGATTTGTTGAAGGTATGTTTGTAAAAATATATTTCATATTAGGTTGTTTTCGTTAATATTTTGTTTTAAAAGCTGAGTTGTTAATATTTCTGATATATCATATTTGTTAGCTTGCTTAAGTTTGGTTGAAGATTTGCTCAAAAGAAACCGGAATTAGCATCAAGCCAGAATCTTCTCTTCATTACCGGTTAGTTATCAAGTTATTTCTTACTAAATATTTATAGTTGTAAGTTTTTTAAAATCTGTTAATTAAAAACGAATTACTGTGATATATTATAAAATAATATATTTTTGTATTTTTTTAAAATGTGTATATAATTAAAATATTAGTTTTTAAAATCTGTTTATATTTATTATTAAAAAATGAGTTTTTTTTACAATCTGTTTATAATATTTACGGATTAAAATAAATATAATATAGTATTTTTTTTCCAAAAAATATAATATACTATTATTATAGTCTTTTATAGTATTACAAAAAAATATAAATGTGTTATAATTATTATTATTAACTAATATACTGTTTTTTTTTAATATACTGATATTATAGTGTTATTTTTAATTAATAATTATTTATTAAAAATAAATAAAATAAAATTAGATAAATTCAAATAAAAATTGTTTAATATGTAAAATGATATAAAATGTTATTATCTTTTTTTGACAAGATAAAATGTTATTATCAAAAAATAGGAATTAAATCAAAATAATGTGTTGTTAAAATAATATTAATTATATTTGTATCATAGATATTATTTAGTATAGTATAAATTGTGTTGTTTTGTGTTGTACTTATGAAAATAAAATCTGTGTTATATTTACTATTAATAATTATGTTATTTGTAATTATTTTGTTTATTTTAATAGTTAGAATCACTATAGATTAATAAATAATAGTTAGTAGTTATTATAATTTGGATACGAATGTGTATTGTTCTAATACACATATTACTATGTTGTAGTATATATTAAGAACATTGATGCAAAAAAAATGGATCGTAGTTGGATGTATGATCGAATGTATCCCGGTAGAGCTGGGTTGAAAAGACGTTTTGTCGAAGGAGTCGAAGAGTTTGTTCTTTTTGCTAAGCGTCAAAAAGAATTTGAGCAACAAGGTGGAATTAGATGTCCTTGCTTCAAATGTGTATTTCGATCTATAAAAAATGAAGGTGAGGTTCGACTTGATTTGTACAATAATGGATTTAAGCCAAATTATTGGATATGGACCCGTCATGGCGAGGTAGCAGCTGGAGTTCCTGTTCCTGCGGTTGACAATGTTCCTTTTCAAGTAGAAGGTCACACTTCAAGTCCAGTCGCAGTCGTTGCCACATCTAGTAGTAATCCAAACACTACAGGGTATGAGTTGCTTGATGTTGTTCAGGGAATGATATCTGATGCTGTCGGTGTAAATTTGGATTTTGAAGAACCACAATATGATGCTGACGAAGTTCCAAACGAGGAAGCTCAGAGGTTTTATATGTTTTTGAACGAGACAAATAAACCATTATTTGAAGGATCTAAAGACTCCAAATTATCAATGTGTGTTCGGTTGTTGGGTCTTAAGTCTCAATTTAATGTTGCGGAATTGTGCATGGAATATATGACTAAAATGATGTTAGATGCAACCCCAATCAGAGGACTTTTGCCGCAGAGTTATTATGATGCTAAAAGATTGGTATCGAAACTTGGTTTGAAATCCATAAGAATTGATTGTTGTGTTTCTGGTTGCATGATCTATTATAATAATGAGTTTGGCATAAATGATGGAGAGTTGCTGCAATGCAAGGTTTGTCAAGAGCCACGGTATCGTGTCAGCAGAAAAGGGACGAGCAAAGGCAAACAAGTGCCAAGGAAAGCAATGTTCTATCTGTCAATTATACCAAGGCTGAAGAGGATGTTTACTTCAATGGAAACTGCGGGTAAAATGACGTGGCACTATGAAAATAGAAATAATTCTGGTGAGTTACGGCATCCATCTGATGGTGAAGCTTGGAAGCATTTTGATCGTGTGCATCCAGATTTTGCCAGTGATCCACGCAATGTTCGGCTTGGTTTGTGCTCTGATGGTTTCACACCCTATATTCAAGCATCGGCATCACCGTATTCTTGTTGGCCAGTTATTGTTACCCCATACAACCTTCCTCCAGAAATGTGTATGTCTAAACCATACATGTTTTTAAATTCTATTATTCCAGGGCCAAGTAGTCCAACGGCTGGTATTGACATATATTTGCAACCTTTGATTGATGACCTCAAAAGGTTGTGGAATGGCGTTTTAACTTATGATGCAGCACGTAGAAAAAATTTCAACATGAGGGCAGCTTTGATGTGGACCATTAATGACTTTCCTGCTTATGGAATGTTGTCTGGATGGGGGACACATGGTAAGTTGGCGTGTCCGATTTGCATGGTTGACACAAAGACTTTTACTCTTAAATATGGAGGAAAAACCACATGGTTTGACTCGCACCGTAGGTTTTTACCCAGTGATCATCCCTTTAGAAAGTCAAAATATGGATTCATCAAGGGGAAAGTTGAAACAGCTGAACCTCCTCGTAGGTTGACATCAGAAGAAGTTTGGAATAGTGTCATGGATATCCCTCATGTGGAAGTTGTTGCGGGTGTTGTTTCCCGTCCAGATGGTTATGGAGTATGGCATAATTGGACGAAAAAAAGTATTTTTTGGGAACTTCCATATTGGAAAGATAATCTATTGAGACACAATTTGGATGTAATGCATATTGAAAAGAATTTCTTTGATAACATATTTAACACTGTTATGAACGTGAAAGGTAAAACGAAAGACAATGAGAAGGCAAGGAAAGACATAGAGCATTACTGCAGGCGAAAGGATTTGTTGTTGGTTGACCAAGCTAACGGTAGGACACTGAAACCCAAAGCCAATTATACTTTATCTACAGAGCAAGCGAAAGCAGTTTATCAGTGGATTTCTGAGTTGAAAATGCCAGATGGTTATTCTTCCAATTTAGCAAGATGTTCTGATGTGGATAGTGGGAAGTTACATGGTATGAAGAGCCATGATTGTCATGTATTCATGGAGTGCTTACTTCCAATTGCCTTTAGTTCGTTGCCAACACATGTTTTGAATCCGCTCATTGAAATAAGTCAATACTTTAAGAATTTGTGTTCTGCAACGCTAAAAGCGAATGATCTTACAAAAATGGAACAAGACATCCCACTTATCTTATGCAAGTTGGAGAGAATTTTTCCGCCTGGGTTCTTTGATTCTATGGAGCATCTTCCTGTTCTTCTAGCACATGAAGCTAAACTTGGCGGTCCTGTCCAATACAGATGGATGTATCCGTTTGAAAGGTAAGTTAATATATCGAAAGAATATATCAAATTTTTATTAGATGGGTTATTAACATATATCATTTTATCTATCTAGGTTCATGGGTGATTCAAAAAGATCAGTTAAAAATAAAGCTAGAGTTGAAGGATCGATATGTTCTTCTTACTTACATCGTGAAACAACTCATTTTTGCTCTTATTACTTCAAGAATGAATTTGCTTCTAGAAGTAGTCGAAATGAAACAGAAATTGAATGTCCAAGACATCGTTTAGCTTTGTCTGTATTTTGTCTACCTGGTCGTCAGTCTGGAAAGGAGTCAACTCACTGGCTAACAGAAGAAGAGTTAAACTCGGCCCATGTTCATGTATTGATAAACTGTACTGAGGTCCAACCATTCATTGAGTATGTATTTCTCAACCTATATAGCTATCTAAATTAGTTAATAAATTAATGTACACAGTTGTGTAACAATTAATATTTTGTTATTATAGGGAGTTTTTGTCATCAGGAGAAGTTGCGGAAGAGCAATCTTCTGCTCATATTCATGCACATTTTCCAATGTGGTTTAAGGAACGTGTGTATTTCCTCCCGCCAACTCCTACTAACCAACACTTGAGGAACTTATCTGACGGTCCTCGAAGATGTGTTAAAGAATGGCACACATACTTTGTCAATGGATACAAATTTCACACTAAGGAATGGACAGAGGGCAGAGAAACCGTCAATAGTGGAGTTTGCATGAAGGGTGACACCGGGAGAGGCGAAGATGATTTCTATGGTGTGGTTGAACACATATATGAACTTGCGTACCCTTATCTAGATTATAATCAAAAGGTGGTGGTTTTTTATTGTAAATGGTTTGACCCGTCCGCTCGAGGAACAAAGTTTAATCCAAAGACAAATACAGTGGACATTAAAATGACTAGTAGATATCGACCGTATGATCCGTTCGTCATTGCACAAAATGTGAGACAAGTCTATTATGTTTCTTATCCATCAACACGGACTGATCGGCGTGGTTGGTGTGTCGCAATTAAGACAAAACCAAGAGGTCGCATTGAGACAAATGATGACACAGTGGAAGACGTGCCATATCAAATGGATGAAATGTCCAACGTAAATGAAGTGATTGAAGTAGAACCCATTACCCGTTTATGTGATGAGCCAAACACGGGTGATGAAGTTAATGATGATGAAGAAGATACAGATCATGAAGATGTTGTCGACCATGTCGGTGTATCAAGAATTCACTCATCTGATGATGATGGTGATTTTGAGAAAGAATGGGATTCTAATTAGATGATTTTATTTGTAATTAGATAATATTAATATATAAGACGCTTTTTGTATGAAATAATATTTATTCTTCATGTATGTTATTCATCATTTATGTTATTCATTATTTATTTGATTCATTATATATATATATATACACACACACACACAGTGATGACATCATCAGGATCAGAAAGTACTGATGACCAACCTAATGATAAAGGGAAGAAGAAGGTTTCTACTTCTTTACGCGGTCGTCGTCGTGTGACTTATGTTGTTGTTGATGGCCCTTTTGTACCTCCACCTCGTACGGATCAGGATGGCAGTGGACCTAGCACTATGGATAGACCATTTGTGCCTCCACCTGGTAGTGTCGAGCCTCCGGCAGATGAAAATGGGATACGCAGGTATAATATTAATAGGGAAGTGGTTGAGGTTACGCGTGACGGTCGTATCGTAGCGAAGGTTATTGGTGACCAGTAAGTATTTATTAATTTATGACAATATATTTGGTTGATTTATTAAATATAAATTATAAATTATTATTGTTTTAATTTATCTTTTTTATAAACAGGTTTGATCATGGGAGGATTGTATCCAGCACGATCACAGACATCATCAAAGCGAATTACACTAGCCCCTGGTTGAATTGGAAAGAGGTCAAAAAGGATAAGACATCCAAAATGTGGAATCAGTTCTGCGTATGTTTTTTTTTTTACACGGTGGATTTTCAATTTTTTAATTTTGTTGAATTGATTAATTTGTTTTTACTATACTAACACGTTAATTAAACTTGTTTAAATAGGCAAAAATGGCATGGCTCCCAGAGGAACAAAGGAATGTTGAGAGAGTATTCCACAAAAGAGCTTCTCACCGCTTTTCATCAATGCTCCAGCAGTGTCGTAATAATCGTATTCAGCCGTCGTGGATTGGGAATTCTGATTGGCTTGTGCTGCAAAAGAGATGGGACGACCTTAAGTATATTGAAAAATGTGAGAAAGCTAAGAAGAACCGAGCTTCAGAGAAAGGTGGTTGCATAAACACGGCAGGTTCTATCAACACTGTTGAACACTTCAAACGCTTGGTAAATTTTTTAATTGATTAAATTTATATTATACATACATATTTTATATTTTATTAAACACTAATATGTTAAATAATAATAACTATGTATATAGGAGGCCATCCTTGGTCGACCACCTACTTTGGTTGAGTTACACTGCCAGATTCATATGCGAGAGGAGACGAGCGAGTATCCTGATGCCCGACATAGGAATATTCAGGTAAATATATAATGTTTATTAATTATATATTAATGTTTTTATTATATTATATATCATATATCATATTATATTCTATATCTACATTAATGGGGTAATTTTTCATTTCTTGGTTATTCCTATCAGGAAAACTTCTCTGAATGGCAGGCTGCTCGAGCGGCATCACTGCAGAGTAATGGCATCACTGACATTGATCCTATTGAGGAGAGTCGAGCGGCTTTCAATGCTTGGCAGGAATTTGTTGGTCCAACCAAAGGTAGCCGGTTAGTAGGAGCTGGTGGTATTGGCCATGCTGCTTACCAAGATTCAATTATTCCAAATCTGAGGCCAGCATCTTCTTCAGAAAGAAGTACTGGTCGCTCTTATGCTCCGTCAGAATTAGACGCTATTCAGTCATTGACACAACAATTGAGCGAGACACAGCGTCAGATGCAAGAGCGACAAGACAAACATGATCAGGAAATGCAGCAGATGCGGGAGCAGCAGAGGTTGAATGATGAGCGCTGGAATCAATTGATGGGTACTATGTCTTTATATCCGAGGCCATCAATGTCATCATCTGCATCATTTTTTCCAGCACCACAATATGCCCAGCCTTATGCCGGAGCTTTTCAGCCGTACCCGGGTGTAATCGGCCAGCCTTCCTTCCGGGGCACATGTGGTCAGCCGTACTCTCAGCCGTACTCTCAGCCGCAGCAACAGTCTCAACAGCAATTCCAGCAACCACATATGCAGTCTCAACAGCTTCCTCGACCTCAGCCGCAGCAACAGTCTCAACAGCAACTCCAGCAATCCCAACAGCAGTTCGACACAGACACCAACATTGATCCTGTTTTAGCTTGGTTTCGGGATGATGACAACAACAACAACAACAACAACAACAACAACAACAACAACAACAACAACACCAGCAGCAACAACAACAGCAACAACAACAACACCTCTGGACCCTCCTACTATGATATCTAGTACTTTTACTAGATATTTTAATTTGCATTTGTAATGACTATTTCTATTTATATTTTGTAATGGATATTTTAATTAGTACTTTATTGCATGAAGTTTATGAAAATTTTATCATTTAGAAAAAAATATTTAGTAATTATTTTATTTTTTGAATTAAATAAATGAATTAAAAAATTATTTTTAAAAAATTTAAATAAAAAACGAATTAAATCAACAAATTTTAAATATATTTTCCATTTGAAAAACATTTTTTTAAATAAATATATACAGTACTGGCGGATTTGGTTGTTTAGTGGCTGATATTCAGCCAGTAATTACTGAAGGATTTACTGGCTGAAATTCGGCCAGTAATGACTGGCGGAATTACTGGCCGAATTTCAGCCAGTAATTACTGGCTGAAATTCCGCCAGTAAATCCGCCAGTCATTACTGGCCGAATTTCAGTCAGTAATTACTGGCTGAAATTCGGCCAGTAAATCCGCCAGTCATTACTGGCTGAAATTCCGCCAGTAACAATTACCTGCGGCCGTTTTTCTGGCTGATTACTGGCGGACTAAATCCGCCAGTAATGTGCAATTTCTGGCCGAATTTCAGCATTACTGGGGGATTGAGTTAGCCAGTAATAACTTAAATTCTTGTAGTGAGCAGGCCCTGCAACAAATAGTTCGAAACAAGAGTTATCTTGTGTATGATGGAAAAGAAAATCAAAAACAGAAGTTTTCAGAAAAAAAATTAGCAGAGCTTAAAAAACAAACTGATATTTAAAATATGGAAATATGTAGTTGCAGAAAGATGAGTCTATGCTGCAAAACAAGCTGATGCACATTTACAAGTTGAAGGGATACAAGGGGGCAGCATGTTGATAATATGAACAAAACTAAATTCTAAACAGCAGTGCTTCAGTAGCCTACAGCATTATCCTGCAAAACTAACTTCCACCTCATTATCCTTCCACCTCATGAAATTTATTTCTATCCACAAGTCAATAGGTAAACCTTCCACCTCATTATCCTGCAATACACCTCTGTCAGTTAGCATAAAAGCTAATTGAAGAATCATTGATACGATGTTGATATGGTAAAATGTTACATGCATCTACAAAAAGTAGAAAACAATATTATACCATAACTTGGTGCATATTTTGATACCAAGTATATTGAAATTTCTGATAAAGCATAGAAGATTAGAAGCATTCTGCAAACAATCAGTAGACTTTTGTTCAGAAACGCATCCAGATAAGTTTGATCTATAAGGTCCATCAGCATTGCCTGCAAACATAGATAAACATAGATAAACATGATTAATCATTATTTAATAAACATATCCCATTACGTGAGTGAAAGAAAAGATTTGTGTCACTGCTCGTTATGAAACTCAAATTGTAATACCATACTGAGTGAGTATTTAAACAGTCCTCACAAAAATGTAAAAATCATTTTTAAAGAGGGGATTACAAAGATCAAAAGGAAAGGAAGAAAACAGAATAGATCATGTGGTTCAAGATTGACGGAGAAACAACCATTTAAAGACCTTACTAAAAAGCATGATGGAAAGTAATCACATACAGCTATGAAAAGAGAAAACAACATAAAAAGTTTACTGCTTATGAAGCATGAAAGTGATGTAAGTTCAGACTTATTTGAGATTGAAAGCCTCACTGGAAAATCCAACCATTTCATTGTGTGTGTACATTGGTTTAATCTGCCCAGAATTGGTTTAATCTCTATTTTCTGCATTTTCTATTGTATGTCCTGCATACAGAATCTGTTATCATTTGATACAAACTTCATTACAGTATTAATTCCACATATTTTCCTTTTCCTAGCTTCTATGGATTATGGTACCTATCAGTCTCATTTCTCTCTTTTTGTACTTCCCTACCTCAACTAGAATAACAATATTATTAGGAGTCTCCTAGAATAAGAATCTTATTAATTAGGAGTCTCCTTTCTCTGTCTTTCTCATTTACTACTTGAAATCCATATCCCAACAATATGAAAAAACAATTGATCTTAACTTTTAACACATCATACACACAAACAAACAAGTATTGCAGTGATTACAAACCTCAGCTAATTCTTTTAAGCACTGGAAGAGCTTCAAGCCAGTTAACTTAAACCGCTTCCTTTCAAACCTAGAAATGATTTCTCCCACCTAAACCAGTTCAAAACACAACGAAATTCAGGATCATCATAAGTAATGACTATCCAAAAGAACAATGAGCTGAAGACCAGAAAACTAAATATAAACATATAATTATAAGCTTATTTATTTTAATTCTCCTTTTCATTCCTTCTATCCCTGAAACCACAACATATGAAACTGCAGTGAACAAATTAAGAGGCTTACAAAGCCACGTTGAATTTATTATGAGGCTTGCAGTGAAATTGCAGTGAACAGATTTATTATGCTAACTAATTAAATAAATAAAGAAACAATACCTAACACCTACGAAAGCATGTGAAAGTGTATAAAACAGAGACATGTGCAATAAAGGGTACTATGTTATCCATAAACTTGTTTTTAGTATTAACTTGTTTTTATTTTTGTTGTATTTCTACATAAACTTGTCCTCTCACCAATCTCTAGGTTACCCATAAACTTGTTTTTATTTTTGTTCCCAATCTGTAAAATTAATTGAGTTCAATTGTAGACAATGGTACTATGTTATCACTGCCAATAACCATAACTAGATACGATACCCAACCTATGCATGTATTGTTAGTAATGTTAATACTAATCCCTAATAGGTACATGAATTACATATCATATAATAGGAGCTTAGAAGATATATAATGCAACAACTACACCACCTTCATCAGTAATGCAGTAAATCAGAAAGAAGGGAAAGGTGAGAAAGGTAAGAACGGACCTTCTACTTAAATTAAATCTATCATCTAACATGCTTTTTTGAGCATCTGTTAGTTTCCCAACAAATCTCCATATGTCCTCACCTGCATAGAAAGATCATGGAAGGAAAACAACTCAGCAAGGCCCAAAAGGTATTATGATCAAAATGAAACCAAAGTTTTGCATCTAAAGTCTTCAAGTGAAAATTTATCACTTCATCCACAGATTAATTTATCAATGAATGACTCATGATTTATAAATTTAAGAAACTGATAGCTGGTCAAAAAAAAGAAGAAACTGATAGGTATAAGAGGCTTTGTTAATTAAGTTGAGCTAGTTATAAGATTACATGTCAAACCTTAAAAGCTTCTTCAAAATCACTGCAGAAGACAGTCTCACAATTAGGGTAAGCGTTGAGTGCAACATCCTCACTGTGTATGATCCTGATATCCCCTAATTCAGTAATCCAAGCATATATAATAATGAACCATTCAAATTTCACATGAAAGAAAATAAAAGGGTCTTATGATTCAAGGCAGAAATGAGTTTTATATAACCACATTGGAAAGTAAATTAACTATGAGGAAATAATTTGAAAATTTGAAGATAACTACCTTGTTGCAGTATACATGTCATAGAACTTTTCAAAGGCTTTATCAAAGCAATAATTAAACTCCCCAAGAGATCCTTGATATCAGTGACCTTGGAAGTCGACTTGCAACATTTAACCTATAGCAATACAGATTGAGAGGAGCTGATCAGCTGTAGAGGTATTTTGCTTAGAGAGATTTCAGACCAAATTTAAAGCTTACTTTAACATAATCTGCATCCCCATGACATCCTACATTTAGGGAAAAACTATAAAATAGAAGAAAACATTAGGGAACTCCCTCAATAAGCATGATTTAGGTACCCATAAAATGTATCTGCTGACTACTTTCCTTCTTTTTAAAATCAAGCACCTGCACTTGAGCAGGATTTAAATTGACCACCATAATATATCAATCACCAAGCAAGAATATGTAACAATTTAAAATCCAAACTCCAAATTTGATTCCCACATGGGAAGCTCTTAATTTCTAAAAGAAAGAGGAGCAAGTAACAAACCATAGGAAGGAAGCCTGTTATCTCTGTATGTGGCTTGCCATTTACTAATAAGTATATTGTCCTGAAATAAAAAAAAAAGGATGCAGGAATTTGAGCATTCTATAAAAGAACATGAAGAAAAATGGGGGGAAGGAACATAAAGAAAAATCTGGAGAGCAGAAGGGTAAATCAAAGAGAAATAAAAGAAAAAATCGCAAGTGAAGAAAAGAAAATTGGATTAATTTTTTGACCTATGGTTCCTCTAAAGAAATGATTAACAGATACAGGTAACTGTAACCTGATATTTCTGTACTTGAAAAGTGTCAAGAACGCAGTATTAAGGTTTGTTGCTGCAAAACCTAACAAGAACTCAGAAAGAGGAAAACAGCAAGATACAGAAGATCAGTTTAGGGTTATACCTGTGACAGTGAAGGAAGAAGGCACAAAAGCTTCATCTTCGAAGCACCAAACAGCCTTAACCTCAGATCAGCAAGATGACTCAGGGCTCAAACCGAAGGTTCCTTCGCATCATCGTCATCAAGGATCGTCATCGGTGGAGAGGGACGAGCGATTGAGCGCATCATCGCCGCCGGAGCAGCAAGAGCACTCAAACCCTAGAGGACCGGAGAGAGAAGAAGAGGAACCAGAGCAGCAAGAACGCAAGATCCGATCTCTGCAACTGTGAATTCGTAACCGATCGTTAATAACCTGAACAGAAAAACAACAAAAATCATCAGATCTAAGGGAATCCTGTCAGATCCGATGCGTGTAGAGAGGAGACTGTTCTGAGAGTGAGAATGGAGAGTGCTCTGAGAGTGAGAATGGAGAGTGCTCTGAGAGTGAGAATGGAGATGAGAGTGAGAATGGTGATGCTAGGGTTTCGTTTCTGAGTGTGAGAAGACGTGAGAACGCGAGAGGAGTGAGTGTGAGAATGGAGAGTTTCGTTTCTGAGAGTGAGAAGGCGTGATATTTTTTTTTTCTATTTTAGTACTTTAGAAGTCAGGCCTCTATTCGCTTGACTTTAAAACTTTACCTCTTAATTACAAGTTTGCCACCGTGTCTACTTATGTAGTCAGGCGAATACACGCCTGACTTCTAAAGTCTAATTTTTTTGCTATTTTCTCACTTTAGAAGTCAGGCGTGTATTCGCTTGACTTTAAAACTCGCGAGTTTTGCCTTTTAATTACAAGTTTGCCACCGCGTCAACATATAAAGTCAGGCATCTGAGCGCCTGACTTTAAATGTCTAATTCTTTTCATGATTTTGCACTATTGATCAAACCGAGGCTAAGTATATGCAGCAGATTTTGTATTTGGTGTCTTTTGTTCAAGGGAAAGCGGATAGTTGGGTGTGGATGCTTGAGACTTCAAAAAAAAAAATTGTCCGTTCATGCTATAATATGCTTTTACGTGAGACATCGGGCAGTGAAGACAATGCATTATTTAAATTGTTGGAGAAATTATGGAGATGTGTCACCCCCTCGAAAGTTATTGTTTTTAGATGACGGTTACTTAGGGACTCTTTGCCAACTCGCGGTAACTTGCGCCACCGGCTTATTATCGAATCGGATAGTGACTCTTTATGTCCTTTTTGCTGGCAGACCACCGAAACGCAGATTCACCTTTTTTTTGGGTTGTTCCTTTGCGACGGAAATATGGAACCGGGTGTGTGGTTGGCTTAAGATTAATCATGTTGCGACAGACAGTTTGTTCGATCATTGTCTTTGGTGGGGGAAGTTGAGTAAAGGGAAGAAGGCTAGGAGAATCAAGCACTTAATTTGGTTGACTACATGTTGGAGCATTTGGTTGGCACGAAACGCTCTTATCTTCAAGACCGATGTGCCTATCTTGGACTCTATTCTTACTCGCATCAAACAATTATTCTGGAGTTGGTTGGTTTATAGAGCTCATTGTAATTTCAATTTTGATGTTTCATCTTGGTGGCTTGATCCACTTCATTGCCTAAACAATATGTAATTTTTGTTGTTTGGGTTTGAGCACCTCTAGTGCTTTATCAATAAAGTATTGCTTATCTAAAAAAATGTGTATCAAAAAACTCGTCTTTATAATACAGCTGTCAAAAAACTTTTTTTTAGGAAGAGTAATTCTTTTTTTTTTTGAAAAAGTCTAATTCTATTTTTTTAGGAACTTTAATTCTATTTTCCATAGGATAGGGTCAAATTCGAACTTTGAGAATGAAATTGCGCTCTCCCCAATGTCGTCATACGGTGGAAGCTTCCTTTTTGATTTGGTCATGTTAAATGTCAACTGTCATCCATTGTTTATTTAACTTTTTTAAGGGGCAACTTGATAGTTGAGTTTTGAAGGTTTCTTTTTTTTTTTTACCAAAGTTTTGAAGGTTTCTTATAACCATTAATTAACTCCTGATTATAAAAAGTAATGCTAGAACGAGGTTAAGGCCTAACTCAATTTCACAAAATCGGTTTGTAGAGTGAGAGATGCCTCCCACTTATAAACTCTTTTTTTAGGCCATATCAAAAAAGATTTAAACTCCCACAAGAATTTAACTGATATGCATTGCCCTTCAATATTATCAACCAATCATAAATTATCAAGTCAATGAAAATGTTTGTCTTTAAACATAAATAAATACATTGCTTAAAAAACATAAATAAATACATAAAAGTTACACATAATATGTTGGCTTTTAATTTACATACCCCTCAGTACGTAGACCTTATCCCCGATTTGCATTTAGCCCCAAAATATCCCTCTCATAAACCCGAATTTATCACAATAAATGTATTTTTGGAACTGTTTTTTTATTCCCAGAACCACCTAACCCACATAAATCCGGAATTATAAAAGTGTATTCCGGATTTTTCACAATTAGATGATTCCGGAAGTAAAAAATTTAGTCTCTTTTGGATTTATCATAACAACATAAATCCAGAAGGCATTTTATAGTTCCGGAATTATGTTGGAAAGATAAATCCGGAAAGGAAAACTCAATTTTTTGCTTCCGGAATTATGAGTATAGGATACTTCCAAAAAAAATCAACAAATTACGTTCCGAAATTATGTGTTAAGAGATAAATCCAAATATTGGTTTGAGGAGTCAGAGGTAAAATTGGAAGTTTGGTCAAATTGGGGGTATGAAATTTAAAAGCCATAATATGTTTTTGATTGTTGACGATGTAAAATTTTTACACCGATTGTACACCAAAATTAAACTCATGTTATAAATACATGTACCATGATACACTTTCATATCTAAAAAGAGTATTTTTTTTGGTATAAATCGGGTATGTACAACTGCTGCTTCCCAAGGCTGGATTCAAACTCAGAACATTGATTAAGCTGGAAGAGACCCTACCATCTCATCCAAGTGCTCTTCCGTATCTAAAAAAAAGTATCTAAAACAATATATGAATTAAATTTCATAAAGTAAAATTTCACTTAATCCCCGTTCAAAACTAATCAATCATTTTTTATGATAATGCTGGTATGAGGGTCGACTCAAAAATCTCTATGGGTGAGGCTTCAAACAAATTTTACTTGAGGCATTTTCCTTTAAATGATCAGAAAACTTCGGATGATGATTCACTGCGGTCATTATTAACTGCAGTCACTAAAGTTAAGCCTTACAAGAACCATTGGATCAATAAAATCTTCAATCCTAACCCTTAAAATTATTTTGTTTTAAAAATTTAATAAAGTACAAGAGGAGAGAGATAGAGAGAGGTGACTGTATCGAAAACTTCTGGTTTAGTCTTTTTATAACTAGGCTTTTTTACTTTATATAAATATAAAGTAATGCAAAATAAATTTTGTTTGTCGGCCTAAAGCTCTAGCTTTTGTAGTCTTATCCTGAAGCAGGTATGGCTAGTATTTGTTTTATTAGTGGGTAGAAAGAATTTAAGCCTTACACTTTACTAGACCCTCACCCGTGCTATGCACGGGTCTTGTTGGCGATTTTCTGTTTATCAGCAGTCATTGCCACTTGGAAATGAAAATGATTCAATTAAAAAATACAGTGTAAAATCTTATGAGCAGTATAAAATATTACTTATTATATGAAATGTTACTGACTAAGAAGCTCAGATATATAATACGATACAGATATTGAGATAAAAAAATTGAAAACTAAAATAGTTGGGGAAGGATCCAAATTCAATTACCGCTTCGACCAACCATTATTAGTGATAAGATACTCTTTTATATATATATATATATATATATATATATATATATATAAATAATAAATACATGTTTCTCATAGACCAAGATAGTAAGATATCTATGAAAACATTATAAAATGTTAGTTAAAAATAATATAAATTTTTAATCATAATATAAATAAGAAAAAGATGGCATAAAAAATATGAAGTAACAAAAAAAAAAGAAGAGTAACCAAAACAAAATGTTGCAAGTTGCAACTTTTCGGTAAGCAAAAAATGTTGCTACTTTTCAAAATGGTTTGCTGAGAATTTGACCAAACATTTAATAATAAAATTAAATAATTGGCTTAATTACTGTTTTGATCCCCCTATTATCATCAACTCACAATTTTAGTCCCCCAACTATTTTTTTCACGAATTTAGTCCCCCTATTTTACCAATTTGTAAAATTAAAGTCCCTCTCTAATTTGGTCAAACCTATTGCTAAGTTGTCCTCTCTTAGATGATGACGGGGCATGCCACGTTGGAAAGCCCAAAGTATTATTATTATTATTATTATTATTATTATTATTATTATTATTATTATTATTATTATTATTATTATTTTAAATTCATTAGCTTCATCTTCTTTATCGTCTTGAATTTCATCGCAAATCCAGAAATTTTTCCAGATTGGTAACCTTCATCTTCTTTCTTTATAAGATTCATAATTTCATCATCGCCCCACCTCTTACAATGTCCAGCATCTGAACACTCTTAAGCGCCACACACTTTGCAGCAATGCAGTCAAATATCAGCATAACAGTACCAATCCCAGAAAGTGTAAACCTTTCCAAACCCAAATAACTTGAAGCAATTACAGGTAAGCTCAATGAAGTTGGATACATAACAATCAACACAAGCTCTTGCAAATTAGGACAGTGTTTAGCAACAAAAATTAAACCATCATCACCAATTCTATTAGTTCCCCACCCATCAATGTGAAGCTTTTTCAACATCTTACAATGTTCAGTAACAACAAAAAGTCCAGCATTTGAACACCTGAATTCAATTTCCCAATGTTTGCAAGCATCGCATCCCAATCTCCCAAACACCGAATGATCTTCAAAGTTTGAAGCTTTTTAGAACAATTTATGAGTGACGACAACTGGTGCTATGCGGCGGCGACGAGAATTTCTCATGGCAACAGCAACACCAACACAACCCCAAACACCGCCCTCTGCAACCTCACCCCTCCCTTCTTCCTCATCGAACAACAATCTTCTCTTCTGGGCCTCAACCACCAAACCCCATGTCAGATCTATCAAATCCCAGGCCAAATCCAACACCAGAGTTTCTCATGGCAAGAGCAACACCAACACCAACACCGTCAGCGTTCGTGACCTCCATCAAAGATAAAGTGAAATAAACCGAAAACCACAAAAGCGTTCGTGACCTCGATGGAGATTTTTGGTTCTGGGTACTCCGGTATTTTACGATGAAGGAGAAGAGATGGGGTTTAGAGTTAGCTTTTGGAGAGAGAGGGTAAACTATATGAGAGAGCTTGAGTGGAGAGGAAATCCTAGAGAGAGAAAAAAATTTAAATAAAAATTTAAAAAATTATTATTTTTTAATTTAGAATCCAACATGGCAAGACAACTTGTCATGCCACACAGGATAACTAAGTGACAACTCAGCAATATGTTTGACCAAATTAGAGGGGGACTTCAATTTTACAAATTGGTAAAATAGGGGGACTAAATTCGTGAAAAAAATAGTTGCGGGACTAAAATCGGGAGTTGATGATAATAAGGGGGCAAAAACTGTAATTAAGCCTAAATAATTCTAGATAGTTCTGAAATGTTCATGGTGATGAGTTGCGACTTATATTATACGAAGCATTTGACAAAAAAATTAATGAAAAAATAAGAAATGCGTTCAACTTGACTTCCGTTCTATCATCTCTCATTAGACTCTTTTCATCTTTCATCTTCCTCTCAACTTCAACACCCTCTCATCTCTTTGCCTAAATTATTCACCTCACGGAGCAACCTCAACCTCAGCCCCTCTCGCCGGATCTCAGCCTCATCGGAGCAACGTCAGTCACCTCAACCTCAACCTTGGCAGCAACTCGCCGACGGTGGCTCTGGATGGCTCATATCTTCTCTCAGATCTAGTTGGTGGAGAAGATAAAGGGGTTGCGACGACCACCACCGAATCTGGTCATCTCTCATCTCTCTATTCTTACCACAACTTCATGCTGTCTGCTCCGATTATTACATTCACCTCAAGGGATCAGCGGCGGTGGTCAACGGAGTAACAACGGTAGGTCGACGCCAGATCTCAGTGTCGGTGGGCTTGGATGACGTTTCTTCTCTCCTGTCAGATTTGGATCATTGGTGAAGGTGATGAGCTCATAGATTCTATATTTTTTATTTACTTTTTTTATTGTTCGAGAGATTTTGTAATCTGTTTTACTTGATCTTTAATTTTTTTATTCATTGATTTTGTTCTGTCTGGATGAAATTGAGAGAGTTGGTTTATTTGTTTTCGTTTTTACCCGTAGACTGGAGAACAGCGGTGGCACTGGACCCGTGTGTTAGATTGGGGTTAAATGAAGAGAGAAGAAAAAGAGAGAAAGAGCGGCGCGTGGAGCGGATGAGTGACAGGAAGAGGAACATAGGAAACTGTGTGTCAGATTGGAGTAGATAATTGTATCTGATATATCTGTTTAATCTACAAATGTGCCACACAAAAAGTAGTATCAAATCAATTTTATAATAATATTTTTTTGCCACCTCGCGTAATCAAATGTTTAATACGCAAATACGTATAGTTGACCGTAGATTTATTCATTGTTTGACCCTATAGCTTTATAAAAGAAAGGATACTTCATACATACCAACCACCTCAACCACCTTATAACTCTAGAGAAATAGTTAATTTATCATATCAGCCAAAAAAGAAGCCCTCAATTTAATCATGTAGACAATTTAGTGTCTAAACAATTAGATATGCTCACTCAATCAAATGATGTGTTTAACCCAGGGGTGTGGTTGAGCGGTTGGGGCTCGTCCTCCCTTAACCAAGTGTCGATGGTTCGATCATCGCATTGGATATGGAGCAGCTTTAAATCCCTGGGCCAGCTGTCTCACCCTTCGAGGTGCCTCCAATCCAGTGAGGGGATTAGTCACTGCGTTCGGCGGTGGATACCCTGGTCTCGACCAAATCAAATGATGTGTTTGCTGCATTCAAAGTCATGTTACAACTTTTAACTCGTGTATTATTTTGTTAGTCAATATAAAACATATTTGGAACAGAACTCCCAAAGATGTACCTCACGGTAGTGAATCGAGGAGGATTGGTGGTGCTACAAGCTCCAAAGAAAGTCGACGGTGGCTATTTACAAAACACTCTGACACCCAAATTGAGGGATGTGTGTAAGGTAGAGTGAAGTGTACCTTATTTTTAGGGTATGGTCTAACTTACTCTCTCTGGACTCGTATATAAGCAACAAACAACTTTTTAGATTCGTTGAAAAAGTGATGATAAAAAAAACGTGGGCTCACTGAGTCAATTCATTGTATAAGTACCCAGTTGAATCAATGAATACAGTACAGTTTGCTCCCTATTCCTAACAACTAAGCATTTTGTTATCGTGAGAAAAGTAGCAAAGCATGATTTTCAATAACTTTGACATTTTAAGAGGATTAAATATTCTGAATAGGTTGCTTTTCTAGAAAAAAGTAGCAGAACATGAATTTTCAAATTAAGATGGGAAGTCCTAGCGTTTTCAATTACTTACATCTATTTGATCATCTAGGTGTTTATGGTTAATTGCAGGGTGAAGTATTTATATATTTTTCAGTTTGTTATAATTTATGGATGCCGAAAAAGCTGTTCTTTACATACTATTTAGTAGCTTTTCATTGATTTGTTTATTATGTAAACATGTACATCAGTCCATTCAATAATGAGCTTTCTCTTTTTTTAAAAGGAATTGAGTTTGGGACCACACTGTTGAATACTATCATTTTCAAAGTTACAAGTTTTAAATTTGTGTGGTGATAACTCCTAACTGTGTTGTGATGGTAATTAATTGGTTAAACATTATTACTAACTATTTATATCATATTGTCATAATTTGAAGGGGATGTAATGTTGTCACGGGGTAAGATTCAGACTAATTAAATTCATCAGTAATGTTCACGGGTAAGGTTTGGACTAATTAAATTCGTCTACTTTAAATTTTTCTTTATTTTGGCGAGTTAATGTTTGGACAAATTAAATTTTGTCCGAGTCCCTTCGTAGAAACAATACGAAAGTACCCGTGCGTATGCACGGGTATACCGCTAGTTTGCATAAAAAGTATGTCATTGCCAAACCTCATAGAATATTCATAATTCGGTTCAAATGATCCACCAATCAAAACCAACCAATATCACTAACTGTTCAGGGACGAACTCAAAATCCCAATTCTAAATTCCATGAACGTGGAAAATAACCAAACTTGAAATGTTTATGAGTTCAAATCCTAATGGGTCAATCAAGTGCTGAGATGAGCCAATGAGCAAAAAGTGACAAAATAATCACCAGACTTTATTAAACTACTGCTATTTAATGTTAAGTATGTACAACTTATATTTACACACGTAACTTAAACTCACCAAACAAGGTGTAAGACACTTACATCTTATATTGAACCATTGGGAGTTGATGTATCAGATTCCAATTTGCAGTCAGATTGTAAAGTTGATAACCATGAGTCCACCTAAAAGAGGAATATAGGAGGGAAGAAAGTAATTAATATGATGAAAATATGTGTAGCATGTAACCATTAGGATAGAAGTTGATCATCAATAAAATAAGGATGCAAATTATTAAGTATCTGCTCACTGGAATATGTAATACTAATGAGTAAGAAGAAACAAATTATCATAACTTAGACACACCTGTATCTTAGAACTGCTTGAACATTCATATCGTAATCCTTGACGAGTTAAAATATAAAAGGCATATCTCATCTCATCATCTTCACGCTTGAAACTTGGTAATTGTTTTACTTCAACGATGTCAGATAGAAGCGTCGAGTCTTGAGGACTTAGGTCTGCAATTTCCCCCCTTCATCAGCACTTGTAATGAAAGCCAATCATCCGAAAGCTTAAGAATGCATATATATTTCATAGAGCGAACAATTTGTGCACATATTTTTGTTGAAGATAGGCAAATACAAAAAATTGGGCCTCCTAACAGTCTATCAAGGGAGAAAAACTTTTCAAAAGTGCCTTTGTTTCACTTCTTATCCAAAGTGAGCTTGCTTTTAAAGTAAATGAATATATATATATATATATATATATATATATATATATATATATATATATATATCCATGCTGAGTAGAGTAAGTTAAGACAACAACTTCTTTGGGCTTTCGCACAGGAAGCGTTCCATAATAGCAAGGAAAATATTTTTAAAAATTATAAAAAAGGGAAAAGCACAAATGCAATTAATCTTCAGAAAAAAGAAGGATCAGTCGAGTAAGACTAGAAGAACCCTAGATGTTCTGGTAAATATTATTATACATTTAACTAGAAAATGAAAATCAAGCCACTCATTAGTAGACATATATAAAGAAACATGTCAATACACAAGTTTTAGTGGCTAAAACAGCTGGAGAGCTGCATGTTGGCAAAATTTGAATGCAATTCATATCGAGTACAATAACAAATAGAATCCATGACACCAATTTTTTTATTCCTGACATTGAATTTTCTTACATGCATTCCAGGACTAGCATTAAAGATTTGGCATGAATACGAATACATACACCAAAATAATACAACTTCAGTAATTTATTAATATGCCAGAAAGAAATATAAATTAGAGAGGAAAGAAAGAAGAAACGGAGATAAAGAGCTCTAAAGTTGAATTTGTTAATATAAAAACTAAGTCAATATGAAAAATGCAAACCTAACAAGAGAAAAATTAAAAAGAGAAGTTCGTAGCAAAAGAAGAAGAAAGTGAGGGGGGATAAGAAAAAAGATAACTACTACCTGTACACAACAAATAAAAGAATAGACATGCACCCTGAAGAACAACAAAGCGAGGAAGCCAATCATCTACATCAGTATCATCTATAGGTGCGGGTTCTCCCGGAAGTGCGGCCCATCTCTATAAAGAAAAACCAAAAGATAGTTAGTACTAAGCCTGTTAGGTATATAATATAATGAGGACCAAATTGCTGCAATGGAGGTCTGGACAAGTAAGTACAGATCGAATGTATAAATAGCCAGATAGACGAGCTGATCGCAAAACTTCATCAATATTTTCCAACCTGTGTCAAACAAAAAGATCAAACATTATTTATAGAAAACACATCTATGTCTCTAAAGGCATGCAAGAATTCCTTGAAGATAGGGAAGGGTCGGATAAAGATTAAACACTGAATTTCAATTCCAACGTTGAGTAGCTGGCTCCAGCAGGAAGAATCACAGTAAGGATTGACATGAAGAACTAATAAATAAAAAAGGAAATTAAACTTCATTTGATCCCTGCTACTCAACAATCATGCATGTCTAGACTCAAAATCTATGGCTAGCACCTGAATTCCTAGCTTTGTTACATTCAAAGTCTTTGGTAATTTGATAAAAAGAGAGATATTCAACCACAAGAATGTTAACCCAACGCTAACTTATATTAAATTGCTAGACAACAAAAATACTGTAACAGTCCAAAGTTATGGATCACTCACTGAGCTTTTAATTGAGCTTCCCTCTCTTCAAAATCAGCAAGTTCTGATCGAAGTGACTCTAATTCTGCAGCTGTTAGCTCAACCTACAAAATTTAATTTGCCTTGGTAAGATATGATAAAAATTTCATCAATGCCAAAAAGCACACCATGTGAAAGCTGCTCAAAGCAAACCTTTTCCTGACCACCTTTACTTGGGCTCCATGGGAGCCCTCGTAGACTAAACAATTTAAACATGAAAGCAGCCCTTAAGGTTCTTGAAGTCCCCAGATTGCAGCAGGGCCAGGACCTCAACTAAGCCCCAAAATGAGTTTCTGAATATTGTTTTCTTTTCCCTTTTCAGCCAGGAAAAAATTCCTTCCAGGTTCTGTATTAGGTGTTCCGTTCCCAAGATATTCTACATCAGACGTTGGAACTTGAAATTGATCACCGGTACCCTTTATCTTCCCAGGACCATCACTAATAAAATAGGCCTTCTTCAAAACGGAAAGACCAACCTAAATCAGAGAAAAACAACAATGATAAGTGCAAACGACAAATCATCCCGAAACATCAACAATGGCAAGAAGTTGGATATGAAATGAGTCATCTACAAGTCTACTGACAGCATCAGTGGCAACTTTCCCTTAACTAATTCATATGTTGCCAAGCAGTTTTATTGAACACAAAGTCCCAAATTCCTTTTAGTAAACCATATGAGTATGACTTAGATGTCATGGCAGCATTTGAAATGTACACCAGCATATATACAGACCACATAAATTGAAATAGAAAAAATGCTATAAAATTCAGCTGTCATATAAACAACTACACTTCCCCCTGTTTCCCCCTCTCAAAGTAAAAGAAGTAACTAACTCTTCAATGAATTTCAAATAAAGCATATTCACTGAGACAATAATAGCTCAGCTTATTAGCTCACTAAGCAAGACTGTTACACGTTTAATTGGTTCAATTAAACTCGAAACTAGAAATCCGCATATCGCCTTTTAATTTCCCCAACCTAAAAACTCTGACTATAACATTCATCAACTCAAAAATTAGAGATCAAGATAAAATACAGAACACTCCAAGACAGGGAAAAAGAAATACTTGTGTTTCGTCGCCTTGAAAGCACGGCGATCAAACTGGATTAAGCTATATGTGCTAATTGATTTAACCCCAAATCACCAACAGCTAGTTAGTAAGTTACAAGTGGCAACCTATAATTATTGGAAGAAAGCATACAACAAATCAATAAATTAATAAATAACAAGTCAGTATAATTTAAGAATACAGGGAGAGGAAAGATAAGGAGAGAAATTTTGGATGTTGTACTTGGCGGGCGTTGTAGGAGGAAAAGGAAAAGGAAGGTAGGTTATGCAGTTTACGCAAATGGAACTCTTTCATCGGAATTAAGTAGTTTAGCTTTTGATGCAGCTTACCTGGCCAAGCTTTTTTTTTTTGATACAAAAAAAATATATATTAATTACACATAAAGACACTTTTGCCCAACCTGTATCCCCCACAACATAATAATAATAATAATAATAATAATAATAATAATAATAATAATAATAATAATAATAATAATAATAATAATAATTACACATGCTCCCACCCTATTATACCCCGCCACAAATCATTCTTTGTTTCTCTTTTAGTTTTTGATGGAATTTAATCTAAGTTTCCAATATTTTAATATTATTTTGTATTGTTTCATATTTTATAATAATAGGATTTAAAACTATATCTTAATGATATTGTAAATAAAAAATAGAGAAAAATATGCACACAAATTTTAAATATTTTAAAATAGACTTGCAATACACTTTTTTTCGCACTTAGTGTGTTCAATTTTTATTCTTAGATTTTGTTTGTTAGATTATTAGAAATTTTAAAACATAATTAAGGGAGGAAATTGTAGATTTTAACAAAAGAGGATGGGGAAGGTAACTCAAACTTCTCTCAAGGGAAGAAAATGTAATTTTTTTTAACATGTTTTACATAAGAGGGGAGGAGAGTGTATATTTTAATATAAGAGGGGAGGGGGAGTGTAATTCAAGCTTCTATTAAGGGGGTGGAGTGTAATTTACTCTAAATATAAAGAATTTTGAGCTAATTAAATAAGTTTGAGCTAATTTAAAATGGTTAACTAAAGAAATTTATTAAATCAAATTAAATGTATTGTGTGAGGTTAGTTTTTAGTAAAGCACGGAGGTTGTCTGGTTTCTTTGTAGCTAACTAGTGGTCTACTCCATCAGTTTGTCTGCAGAATGTTTGGTATGTTTTTTCTTTATATTGGGTTGGAGTACTCATTATACTCTGGTTTAATGCAATTTTGCTTAAAAAAAATAATTTGGAGCTTTTGGATAATTTCCAATGGTGTTCATTTTGTGATTTTAGTATTGCAATTACTCTTTTTGTCTTCTCTATAAATTTGTAATTGGTGTTACCCTTTTATTAGCTTGTGCAAATTGTTAGTAGTATTTATTATAGATCCAATTCCTTAGAGTAAAGGGCATATGTTCAGGGAGACTAACCAAATTGCTAATGCTTTAGCAAAGTATGTTGTTAAGCTTGTAGTCCTCTTATGGTCTTCCATGTAGACCAGATTTTATTTCTTTTTCGTTATTGATTGATTTTGATGTAATTATTCCCCCAGGGTTCATGGTTTTTAAGGCCTTTCTTTGGGAACTTTTAGCTCCCTTTCTGCACACAAAAAAAGTATTTTTTATTACATTTTCCCTCTTACTCACAAACACCTCAATTTTAAAAAATCCCCAAACTACCCTTACTCCATCACTCCCACATTTCCCCTCCCTCTTTTACCTCCCCACTCCCTTTCACCACCACCACCACCACCTTTTCCCTCTCACCACCACCACCACATTCTCCCCCTCTCACCACTACCATCTTCTTCCTCTAACCACCACCACAACCACCTCCTATCCCCTCTCTTCTTCTCCTTCACCACCACATCTCTCTAACCACCACCACCACCTTCTCCGTTTTCTGAAGAAAAAAAACACAATTGGGCTTCGTTCGGTATCGTAGTACCGAATTGGTTCCGTATCAAGGTGTTGTGTATGTGTTGTTTCAGAACTTATAGGTATGGTATCTTAGTAACGAACCGATTCGGTACCTTGGTACCGTAGTTGGAGTGTGCAAAAAATTATAAGACACGGTTCCAATATAGTACTCGGTTCGGTTCTAAAGTACCTTACTCGTTAAATGCCAAAAAAAAGAACGCATTTGGAAAGATTTTGTTTATTAAGAGTATTTTTGTCTTTTCGCAGGATCGAAGGTGTCTAGCGAGTAGGAGGGGTGTAATAAATGAAGGCAGCAAAAAAAAGTTTTTTTTGTCAATACAAAAAACACTAATGAAGGTTTGATGACTTAATCACATTAATGGGCCTCGACATGGCCCTGGCATAGCCCAATTTCAATCCACAGTGTGCTGCTATATTTATCCTCGACCCATTCCATGTCTGACTTCCTAATGTTTCTTTTTTTTGTGAGAACTTTCTAATGTTTCTTTTCTTCGACTACTGGTACTTTATCCGTCCATCCGCACGGGTGACACTGTATTTGTTATAATTTGCTATGAACCATAAAATATTTAGAAAATTACAAAATTTAAAAAAAGAAAAAGAAAAAACTCGATAAAAGGCTATATTTCAAATTGTTTAAAATACGCGTGTTGCAAAAAGTTAAAAAAAAGTCAGTATCTTTTTCTAATATTAATAATAGAGTAAAAATCATCAGAAAAAAAAACGAGATTTAATATAAGATTTGCACCCCCGTTGTCGCTCCCGTTGCCGCTGTCGTTGACGCTCCCGTTGTTGCTCTCCTGTTGCCTTGCCGCCCCCGTTGCCTCTCTAGTTGCCCCTCTCATTATCAACCTCTCGTTGCCCCTCAATAAAAATGGAGTAAAAAAATGAGATTTAATATAAGATATGCGCCCCCGTTGTCGCTCCTGTTGCCGTTAGTGGTTTGGAAATTTTGATAGTGCTTTTTTGACACTCGTTAGTGGTCAAATTGAATGGTTTTAGTAGTTTTCAGTAGATTATAGTAAATAGTTAATTTTAGATCATTTAATATTAAGTTAATCTATTAAAAATGTTATTTTGAAATTTTTGTTAGTAGTTACATTTTTTTGACAAATATTATTAGTTAAGTTGATTGATTTGATTAGTTTTTAATAGATAGATTATAGCTGCAGATGGGACAAAAAAAATTAAAAAAAGGAAAAGGCTGAAAAATTAAAAAAGAGAAAAGGTGAAAAAGGTGCCAACTTTTTGACATTTTGTGGCAATTTTACTAAATTGCCCTAGTTTTTGTACACATGGCAAGTTAGCAAAATGTCTAATTTAGACATTTAGACATTTTGCTAACACTTGATTTGAATATATTGTATCTAATCTAATCTAATTTAGACATTTTGCTAAGACTTGATTTGAATATATTGTATTGATTATAGGGTAAAAGATTTTTTTTTACTGGGGTTGATAAGATGACAAATGTTTACAATACTAAGCAATTTGCTTAGTTATTGTTACTAAATTAATTTCAGCCACTGGATCCCTTTTTTATTAATCTAATTTGATCTAACAGTTGATTATGAATAAGGGCGTTGTTGTCATTTTACATCCTATTATTCAAAGAACCAATCCAAGAGGAGCATTATCTATTCTTCACGCATCGTTTCACGTGTCACCTCCTCCTCTCTTCTTCACGCATCGTTTCTTCTGTTCATCTCCATCGCGCATTTCTTCTGTTCATCGTTTCACGCATCGCCGCATCGTCTCTTCTTCATCGTTTCACGTGTTTCTTCTGTTCATCTCCATCGCGCCTGTGTTTTTTCGATTTCAAAACCGAATCGGAGAATCAGACTTGATTGCGACGAAAAAACACAAATCAAAGTTGTGAAGACAAATCGAGGTCGAAATAGAGAATATCAGACCTGAATCGAAGCGAGGATCCGAATTGTTGCTGAAACCAAAATCGTCTCTTTCTATGAATTTGTTTATTGAACGAATTGTTGCTTGTCCTTGCGTTGAAGCATTCAACCTGTTTGATGAAATGCCTCAGAGATATCATGCAATGCAACCTCTTCTCTAACTATTGTAATGCATATCTGTGGTTAGTTGCATCTAACCGTTGGCATCTAACCACTGTTATGCATATCCGTGGTTAGTGGCCACTAACCATTGCTATGCAGATTTGTGGTTAGTGACATCTAACCATTGTGGTACAAATTTGTGGTTAATGAATGAAGTTTTTTTTTGGTGTGAAAAAAAAACCCTTTTTTTTTTTACATTTTTTTAGGTAAATGACCCATTTACCATTTTAGTAATTTACTAAACAAATTGCTTAGTATCATAAATCACCCTCGGAAAAGATGATATATATATATATATATATATATATATATATATATATATATATATATATATATATATATATATATATATATATATGATGGCATTTTTCAAGTAAATAAATAGAACTTATAACACTCAGCACACACTTGATTGAAAGTCACGCGCTTGATGAATTAAGAAATTTTTATTAGTGAGGCAAAAAATAATCCATAATATTTCTATATAAAAATTATTATAAGTAATGATAAAATACATAATTTAGTGACAAAGAACTTAATCCTAAAATCTAATGTAATGTATATTAATTAGTGGGTTTAGTGTTAATTAAGAGAGAGGTCAAAATAAAAAGAATAAATGAAAAAGATATGTAGAAATTTGTTATCTCTTTTATCTTTTAGAAAGATTGTCTCGTAATAAGGTTAATGCCTATTTTTTATGGGAGCAAAGTTAATAATTATATTAAATTAAATATATTTAAACTAAAAATCTAATTTTGTGCAGGCAATTACCCTCTTTTTTTTGGTAATATATATATTACCCTCAATTTATATAAGGTGGATTCCTCCCTTGCATTGTGACTTTCAAATCTTCTATTTCATAAAAATACACTCTAAAGTATTTATACATCGTTAATTATAAAAATAACTATGACAAGACATAGCAAAGGATGCCTTGAAAATCTTCCAAAATTTCTATACGTTAGGGTGGCTTACTGGCTACGGTATTGTGAGATGGTCACAACTCACAAGTGATGCGACTTAACTGTATGGACAGGTGTGAATTAAGTTGAACGGGTCCTTCACGATATAGTAACTAACTAACTATTAAGCAACTGGCAATTGATGAAAGGTGGTGCTTCAAACATCACACATGCAGGATTACTGGATTAGATTTAGAATAGATTGGATATGTCAATATCTTTCATCAATTAATTAGTGGCCAACCTGATAATGACTAATATTAACTATATATATTGACCCTTTCAATTACATAATGTCATTATTGACAAAGCCTTCAATCCTATATAGGGCATTGAGTTTAGTATATTGACTCTTTCAACTTTTGAAAATTAATTTACTAGGAATTAATCTTGCAGGGGGTTGGTAACTGCGCAGGAATTAGCGAGGAACAGTTCCCTCGCTAATTCCCTCGCTAATGACTGCAGTTTTCAAAAAAAAATGACACGTGTTCCGTGCTGAATGACTTGTTTTTTAATATATATTTATTATTAATTAATGAATATTATATTATATTATTAATTTTGTGGTGATGTGTGGTGGCACTAGTACAAAATTTGGAAAAGAATCGTAGTTTTTAAGTCGGATCCCTAATTATCCGACTATAAAAGTAGATGCGGTGGCAGTTTTGTAATTAAGATGTAAATAAAAATTCTAACGCATACCTTTTAAAGTCGGACTCAAAAATGTCCGACTTAAAACGTTTAGAAGTTTATATGTTTTAGAACAGAACACGAAGTTTCTTTTTCTAGTGCGTCTCTCAAAACACAACACGCCTCTCTCTAAACCCTGGTCTCTTTCAGAATCGACCCTCTCCACGCTCTCCTTCTTCACACAACCTCCCCACGTCTCCCACCTGAGTTTGTCGTTCTCAGCGATCTCTTCTTTGCATTCTCGCGTTCTCTACTCGAGTCGACCCTCTTCTTTGATATTGGTGAGTTATCTCTCATCGGTCTCCACCATACATTACATTACAGGTTCGGTTTTCCCCTCTAAAACCTTTACTTTGATTTTCCCTTCTGAACCCTAATTTTGATTTTCCCCCTCTTTCCTCATTTCTTACATAATGGGTAAGAATGTTTCCAATATTGAAGGAATGGAGGAATGAACGATTCAGCTAGGGTTTTCAATTACGGCGACAATATCGGTCCACTGACGCAGTAGTATGTAAATGTTCCTCTCCTCTACGCTTTGTGCTCTTTCAATGGATTTTATTTTAATTTTAATACAAATACACATATATACATACACAGGTAAGTCCTGCAAATGAGAGAATGCTTGGAGGTGGTTGTGTAGATGGAAGTAAATCATTTCTATACATGACCATGACCATGATGTTCTTGACTGTTTCAAACGCATGCATGACCATTCTTGTATTGCAGGTCAGTTTCTTGGTCCCACCTCTTTTTATTCTGGTCTGGTGTTTTGTCTATGAATTTGGTAATTTTTCAATGATTATGTTTTTGTGTCTGAATTTTGGACTTTTTTATGTTTATTTTTTGTGAATGGATTTTTGATGGTGTGAGGGTTCTGTTAAGGGACTATTTATCTAAAATGAAAGGCTTGAGAAATTCAACTGCGGTTCTCTCGGTTTGAGGGCTGTGAGTTGAATTGCTGTTTATAATTGTCATCAGGCTTGAATGACTTAAATTTAGATGGAAAATTTTTTAGCTATTGTGAAGCATCATTGCAAATAATATTTATTTTGACTATGCAACTGCTAACTTGGACTTACGGCTGGGAATGTATGTGACTAAATTTGAAATTGTTTACATAGTTAGGCTTCTCCCATGGTTGAGATATGAGTGTGAATCCATTTCTAACTGTCCATAGTTCTCAATTTCTATGCAGAGACTTGCTTCTGTCAATAGCTGTATAAGTAACCAATTAGGTTCTTAAGGTGCTGATGACTTTAACCACTTTATTTAGTATTTGTGATATAGAATATGTTTTTCTCGAAATATTGATTGTGTTTTTTGGTTTTTACAGCATCAGGCGGTATTTCGTGCACATGGACGATACGGTCTCCCATAAGGTTCTACATAATTTCTATTCTATTCCTGCAGGCTACCTGTTTGTTCCCATAAGGTATTTTGTGCATTATTACTACCTGATCTATCTTTGAAGTATCAAGCATAGACTACTTTAAACTTGATTTCGTTATATGTTACTTTGTTTGCCTTGTGTTTAAAAGTCAAGCTTCTGTGCAGGTTCTGGTCTAATCCCCCCCTCTCCCTTGACACTTGTTGGATTAAGGATTGAACTTATTTATATATTATGCATGTGGGACAATCCACAAAAATGTGATTATGATCTAATTTTTGGATTAGAATGCCTGTACCTCCATTATTGAGATATGACAAGTATTGTGGACTTTTCTGCAGTGGATGCCGTGGTGGGAGACCTTGTGATGGCCTTGATGCTTGTTGCATGAATGATAACCTTTGTTTTCAAGCCAAACACAGTGAGTTTTATTTTGTACTGTGCAAAGTGGAAACATCTTATAGCATTGCTTATTGGATTCAAGATTCAATTGAATTGTTTCAATATACCATTTGGATGGAATTGTCAAGTTCCTTTTTAGGCTAGAATTTTGGATCGTAGGTTTTAGTCCATAGTGTACTCTTTTGAGTGAGTCAGTGTCTTTATAAGAATAAAAAATGATAGACTTTTTTTTTGATAAGTCAAAAATTGCATTATTTGGGTACAAGGGTACCTCAATCCCTTTTACAGTTCAAGATAGTAAAGCCATACACCCAGCAGGATTTTTGGCCCAATTTTCAAACTCAACATCTAATTATGAATAAATAAGAAAACAAATCTTAACTTGCATTGAATACAACCTCACTGATGTGCACTATTATCTTTTTCATTGTTATTATGATAATTGTTTCTCTATTTTTTTGTTGGGTTTGCTTTGCTTCAGTTGTTGATTGAAGGGTGAAAATAAGAATTTATTGATTATAACATTAAAATTACAACTTGTGGAGTACGGAGATGAAATTGCTGTTCATATCAATCTCTTTATAAAATTCCTTTATTTCTTGTTTCACACTTTTGTTTGTTGCAGGTATGGAGATGAACACAAGCTTGCTGGGTTTTCAACAACTTTGCAAGCAATCATTTCGTTTGTGGAGAATGGGTATCGTAGCTGTCTTTGTTCTGGTTAATTATCATCTAATATATTGTAATTACCAAAATGTTCTTAACTATATTTGGTTCCTTATCTGAATATAATTTGAGAGGGACTTTTCAAATATTTGTTTTGGTGTTTTCAAGGGTGGCCGTGTCAAATTGGTGAGGGCTGGAAATCATCAGGTTTGTTCACACACTTTTCTAAAAGCTCTTCATGAATATACAGATTCATTTGAGCATTATTAGTGTTTTAAGGTAAGGATAATTTTATCTATTAGGCATGTCTGGAGCAATATACAATGCCTTGATTTTGCGAAATCTTAATTTGAAGTTATGGTGCAGGTGGTTTTTCTTACGAAATGACCAGTTTACTTAGTCTGCATTAGCAGCACAGAAGAGCTTTATGAGTCATTAAGAGGGCAGTTGGAACTTATTTATGGCCAGGTATAATTGAGTTGGATGCCGGTATACCCAAAGAAATTTTTTTGAGTCATTTGCTTGCTCACCATTCATTCGTCTTCATCTTCTGTGCTTGTCAATTTACCATTGCATTGTCTTTTTAATCCTTCAAATGGACTAGGAATCTTGTGACTGTTATATGATACATCCCTATTATTGATGCATATGCAGATGATTGTTATACTAACAAAGTTGGTCAACAGATGTTTTGAGAAGAATCAAAAGTTTGATATGACACCCTTGCTTGGTGGAACATATATTGTCTTCTCTTCACTAGTCCACTCTTTTAATTGGTTTGTTTCTTTGCTCTGAGCAATCTTGTCTTTTTGTATCAAAGGAGAAATAATAAAAATTATAAATTCTTCAAAATAGAGGTGTTGTAGATGTTTTTCTGTGGTGTTCTGTGTGTTTCTTTAGTGGGGTGTGGAGTGAAGGTTGTTCTTTGTTTGAAATTTCTAGTTTCGTAGCACCTTATGCTAATTACCAGTAGTTAATATTTGTTATGGTTGAAGATATTTATGAAGCTAATTGTCAATGAGTAATTGATGTTGGTATCCGCTGAAAGCATCAGATTTGCATCTCCCTATACTTTTATTTTTATTCAACTTTTTACTAGTTCTTGTTGCAAATAAGTAATTTGACTCTCTTACTTTTGAAGGCATGAGTGAGTGGCTCATGGTTGGAGATATTTGATGTTGATGGTATACTCGATGTTGGAACCATTCTTAGAAAAATCACAAATTTTGCAATGGTATTGAGTTGAATCATGTAAGCATGTTCTCTTTCATATGCACCTTTAGCTACTTTTTAGCTTCTTTTCATATGCAGACCATATTTGGTGCTTTTGGACTAATTAATGTGCTGACATGCTCTTTAAGGATATCTGGTCTTCTTGTATAGCTGTTTCAATATAGTAATGATAATTACAAGTTACATTTATGCATATGTATCTGCAGGGAGAAGCATAAAAATAAAATAAAAAATAAACACTTTTAAAGTCGGATGTTCTTGTTATCCGACTTTCAAAACCCACTTTTAAAGTCGGATCTGACTGTAATCCGACTTTAAAAGTTTTCCACAAAGGCCAGAACCGCAGCATAAACGGTTAATTAAAGTCGGATGTTTATTGTTCGACTTAAAAACAGACTTTTAAAGTCGGACCTTTACCCGACTTTAAATCCCGTACTTTTCTAAGTCGCTCTAATAGAAGTCGGACTCACATCCGACTTTAAAAGTCCAAAATATCCGACTTTGAATCCTGTTTTTCCACTAGTGTGGTGGTGGTGGTGTGGTGGTGGCGTGGTGGTGGTGGTGGTGATGGGTGGTTTAGAGTAGAGAGAGAAGGAGGAGAGAGAGAGAGAGAGAGAGAGAGAGAGAGAGAGAAGTGAGAGTGGTGGTGGTGGTGGTGATGGGTGGTTTAGAGTAGAGAGAAGGAGAAGAGTAAGAGAGAGAGAGAGAGAGAGAGAGAGAGAGAGAGAGAAGAGTGAGAGTGGTGGTGGTGGTGGTGAAGAGTAAGAGTGAGTGAGAGTGGTAGGAGGTATGTGGTGGTGGTGGTGTTGGAAGAGTGAAGAGAGAAGAAGAGTGTGAGAGGAGGTGGTGATGATGGTGGTGGTGGTTGTGTGGTGGTGGAGAGTAGAGGAAGAGGAATGGGGAAGAGGAAGGGAAGAGGAATGGTGAAGAGTGAGTGAGTGAGAAAGAAGAGGGACCGTTTAAACGGTTTTAAGGAAAAAAAGAAAAAAATTGCGAGGGAATTAGCGAGGGAACTGTCCCATCATCTGAAAAGTTAAATTTAGCGAGAGAATTAGCGAGGGAACTGTCCCTCGCTAATGTCTGCACATTTACCAACCACTGAGCTGAGTCCCATCATCTGAAACGTCAAAATTTAGCGAGGGAATTAGCGAGGGACCTAAAATTAGCGAGGGCATTGCCGTCGCTAAAGCCGTCGCTAATCGCAAAAAAATTGACAGTCCTATGCCCTCGCTAAAGCCGTCGCTAATCGCAGTTTTTGCGAGTGACAACAAGTCCCTCGCTAATGGCCGTCGCTAATACCAATAATTTTTGTAGTGATTAACTCAGTGACCCAATACTCCAATCGAATCAGTCCGAGTTTTAAAACAATGCAAAGGGACAATCTAATATGACCATCAATCACACTAAATTAAGAACTTGACTATGAACATGACCTTTCCCTGCCTTGACGCCTAGGTCACTAGGAAAATATTTTGAAGCATGACCGTTTGTCCCCCAATTGACACATGACGATAATTATATATAAATTCACTATTCTTGTCCATACTTTTCATCAGCAACCTCCCTTCCCACTTCCTACTTGCAAGTGACAAAAGTATATTTCTTTCAAACAAACATAACATGTTTTGTAATTGCCTTAAATATTATAGGGAGAAATCCAATGAAAAAGTAGTTGAACAAGTGAAAGACACAAAGGCAATAATATACAGAGATGAGTTAACAAAAAAGGTGACATCAGTGAAGAAAAGTGTCCGGTTCGCGGATGCAGAAGATGTCGTTTTGGGAGAATTCAAAGACGATACAATTAGGAGAAAAGATGACATCAGTGAAGAAAAGATCTTATTGCGTAGTGCAACTGGTATTGAATTAGGAGAAAGGGAGAGAATTAGGGTGAAAGTAAAAATGACAAAGGAGGAAGCAGTTCGATTGTTGTCAAAATGCAAAGAAGGAGGTGTTCTTGTCTTCTTGAGTTCAACGATGTTGCTCGCCAACTTGCTGCGCTTCCAGTCGACAGAGTTACCGTTTTCTCATAGGAATTAGATATAATAGCATGAAATTAAGCATGCATGAATGATATGCAGTGTGTGTGTGTAAGTTTTTGTGTGTTTTCTTCGGAACTTACCCGGTAGTACGTACTATTGGATTAAACTAATAAAATTTTGTCTGCGTAAATTGTTTCAAATCGTCGAGAAGGACTCAAGCACCACTTGAATACTATTACGAGGGGGTTGAAAACCGAACCAAACCAAACTGAAAATCGTAAAAAACTGATTTTTATTGGTTTTGTTCGGTTTTTTTTGTTGCACTGCGCGGTTCGGTTCGCGGTTTTTATTATAGAAACCGAATCAAACCAAACAAAACCGCAAGTAACATTAAGGTTTATAGACTTACAAAATTCCTAACTAACTTACTAGCCCAAATGCAACTAAAACCCAACTCTCACTCACTTACTTGCCTAAATCCAATTAATTCTTTAACTAACTTACAAACAGTCCATATTGTTATGCTATATTTGAAAATTACAATAAAATATTTAATTCAAATTCTTTTAAACATTGTCTTAGCTATCTCAAAAAAATTAAAAGAGAGTAATTTATATACTACAATATTTGAGTAGATTTTTTTCTTAAAGATTTATGATAGTCATTTTTTATGTTAGTTAATTTCAACTTCGTTTTAAATTATGTTTTGTCTTCGAAAAACCAAACCAATCGAACCAATCCAACACTACAAAAAAACAGCGCATTAGCGACGGATTTTTCCCTCGCTAATGCCTGTTTTTCCCTCGCTAATTACTGTTAGCGACGGAATTAGCGACGGACCAATTCCGTCGCTAAAAAGCTGGTCGCTAATTGGGTAGCGAGGGAATACAATCCGTCGCTAATTTTAGCGACGGAAAATCCGTCGCTAAAATCCGTCGCTAAACACTGTGCACACTGACCGTTGCAGCTGATTTGACAGTGACACTGACCAATTTTAGCGACGGAAATCCGTCGCTAAAATCCGTCGCTAATCTCTTTTTTTTTTAAAAAAAAATGCTAATCTCAGATAGAAAGAGGGAGAGATAAGGGGTTGGGGAGGAAAATGGAGAAGGAAAATAAATGAAAGAGGATGGTGTGGTGGTGGTGGTGTTGTGTTGAAGGGAGAAGATGAAGATGATGGTGGTGGTGGTAAGAAAAAATGAAAGAGGAAGAGGAAAATGGAGAAGGAAAAGAAATTAAAGAGGAAGAGGAGGAAATGAAAGAGGATGGTGTGGTGGTGGTGGTGGTGGTGTGGTGTGGTGTTGAAGGGAGAAGATGATGGTGGTGGTGGTAAGAAAAAATGAAAGAGGAAGAGGAAGAGGAAAATGGAGAAGGAAAAGAAATTAAAGAGGAAGAAGAGGAAATGAAAGAGGATGGTGTGGTGTGGTGTTGAAGGGAGAAGATGATGGTGGTGGTGGTAAGAAGAAATGAAAGAGGAAGAGGAAGAAATGAAAGAGAGGAAAAACGGAGAAGAGGAAGAAATGAAAGAGGAAGAGGAAGAAATGAAAGAGGAAGAGGAAGGATTCGGGTTTATAAAAAAAAATTACCCGTTAGCGACGGATTTAGCGACGGATTTCCCTCGCTAATGTCTGTCACGTGTCAAATCAACTGCAACGGTCAGTGGCACAATTTTCCAAACATTAGCGACGGATTTAGCGACGGATTTCCGTCGCTAATTCAAATTTTTTTTTCAATTTTCGCGCCATATTAAATCCGTCGCTAATTTAACCAATTTCCGTCGCTAAATACCTTGTTTTCAATCCGTCGCTAATTTTGTGTAAAATCCGTCGCTAATTTTGATTTTAGCGACGGACCACATATCCGTCGCTAAAATCCGTCGCTAAACACTATTTTTTTTGTAGTGCAAACCGCATTGGTTTGGTTCGGTTTTATTTTAGGAAGTCAACCAAACCAAACTGCACCGCGAACACCCCTAACTACTACTATACTCTGGTGCCGGCGGTGTTTAGGGTCTAGTAGTTTGAAAACATGGCATTTTGAGAACTAGAGGTAAGGTAAGAAGGTAGTTTTTTTTACCCCCCCCCCCCCCTCTTAAACCATCTACCCCCCAAAGTGACCAAACGAACGAAACTACCCCTTAAATCCACATAATTTCTGAAAATACCTCAAATCCAGATAAATCCGGAAGGTTTTTTTTTCTTCGGAAATATCGCATTTTACGATATTTTCAAAACACATTTTACATTCCGAAAATACCGTAAAATGAGATATTTCCGGAAAATCAAAAAAACAATCTTCCGGATTTATCTGGATTTGAGGTATTTTCGGAAATCCCTCAATATTGCCTTCCGGATTTATCTAGATTTGATGTATTTCCGGAAATCCCTTAAAATCCCCTTCCGAATTTATCATATAATATGGTGTTTTCGGAGTGCAAAAATAAAAAATGAAACATTTATTTGATTAATTAAAAACGCCTTTTACATTGATTTAAAATAACAGATTGCAACAACAAACAAAACGAAAACATAATAGAAACTACTGAGATGGTGGAGTGAAACGACGAAGGATCTCAGCGACGGTCCTTCTGGTTTCGACGTATAAATGCAGATAACCCTTCCATTTAAAGATAACATGAATGGCCATCATGGCTTGGACGTCATCGTCGTTGTTGACATCCATTGCAGACCAGAGCACACGTCCATTAACCCAAGCTGGTTTCCGACAAATTATACTAGTTATTTCATGCTCGTCGCCCTCCAGTTGCACCTTACGCAGTAGTCTCTCTTTCAGGGCAGCGAATGTTATGCTGTGTTTTAACCTACACTGGAACGTGTCTCGCCCCTCGAAATAGACATTATCATCTTCGTTGATGATGATGCCCTGATGATCAATGAGGCCCTGATTAGTAAAAATGATAGTGAGGGAAGACTCTTCGTTGGCCATAGCCATCATCATTTTGTGTTGTGTGTATGAAACAAGTGAAACCCAATGGGTCTATTTATAGGGAAAATCTGAAACCCTAAAGTGAATTTCCACCATTGGATGAAAAGTGGTCGGCAAAATCTAGACCGTTTAAAGTGTCGGCAAAATCTAGACCGTTAAATAGTGTCGGCAAAATCTAGACCGCCAAATAAAAAATTCATGGAATAAAATTTAATATAATATAAACTCGTGGAATAAAATATAATATTATATAATACAATCATTGAATGGAAATGTAATCAACATCAGCTGGGAGGGTCGGTGCAACATGATCTGGGACAAAAGAACACCATAACTGTACACGTCCAAGGTACGGATATAACCACGATCTAGCTTCAGCTGAAGCGTATGCACCCCAAGTAGGATGAATAGGAGGTACTGGACTAGTAGCGTTCAACATTACCCGAACGCATCTCCTCAATGATTCCCTAACTATCTGAATGTTGTTACCCATCACCTCTGAGTATTGAAACCAAATTGAGTCCATCTCCTCAATCAAATCATTGCGAACTATTTGCCAGCTATGCTCCGAGTAATCAAGTGAGGCAGAAATGCATCTGAAGCCAACGTTTCCAATCCCAATCACATTGATAATGTCATCAATGTACTTATGCATATGCTCTGGAAAGTGACTTACCAAATGTATGTCATGTTGTGCTCGCTCAGCTGCTGACCTCTGTGATGGTAATTGGGAGACTTGCTGTGAGAACCGCTGGGGAAGTCTCTGATGAAATCTGGGTGGGTTTCTTATCTGAGCTCAAAGACGCATCTATGTGCTCCCAATAAAAAGGATCTCTCTTCACATCATACTCTTTCTTCTTCTTCTTTGGTGCACCCCTACTCTTGACTTTGTGCTTAGGTGGAACCATGCGTAACTTTAATCACACAACCAGCACAACGGGTCTTATCGGTCCCTACTCCATCCAACACGCCTTCAAACTCATGAGCTATATGATTCAATGCCTCATGAGACACCAAACCGTGTAGATTCTTGTAGAATGGAGTGTTGTGCCGGGCATCTACACGGTTGATGCTCTTTTGAAAAGAACCGACAATTTTATCAATTTGTGCATTGATCATCCCATTCATGGATTCCCAACTTCTGCATAAGTCACCTCCACTAGAACCCAGTGACCTCTTCAATGACCAATGGGCTGACTCAACCCTATATGTAACAAATTAAAACACATAAGAAAAAACTTGACTCAAAATAAATTTCAAACACATAAGCAAAATATTAACGTACCTATTAGTCGTGGTGTTTCCATAGTGTTTCACTTTATCCGTCCACGGTCCACAAAATCTTTGCCTGTGAGGATACAGCCATACTTGTTCACATATTTGAGGAGCTGGGGTATATCAGCACATGATTGTTCAAAATCATGCAAATTCTCATAAAATTCATCCTCAAATAGAGTCAACTATTGCATGTCAAAGACTCATAACTGACTTCACCCTATCTCCCTTGACAGCATTCTTAATTTTAGCATTCACATTGTTGTTAATGTGATACCGACAAAGCAAATTAACTGCTTCGGGAAACACAACCTTGATAGCATTCATCAATCCCTTCTCACAGTCAGTGAGGATAACCTGAGGAAGTGGGATATCTAATACCATCAAATCTTTTAAGCTCTGCAAAACCCATGTGTAGTCATCATATCTCTCGTGAGACAAGTAAGCAAATGCAACAGAAAATGTCAACTCAGTAGAAGTGACACCAACAATCACAAGTAGAGGCAATGCATATTTGTTGATCTTGAAGGTGCAGTCCATAATCAAGACATTAGGAAACATCCTCAATAACTTGATACTATCAGGGTGTGACCACATGATCTCCTCAACAATATCAGTTCCTTCAAGCCGTCTCGTCCAACAAATATAATGATGAGACTGAATCAGTGTCAGAAGCTCCTGCATCTCAGTCCTACTTCCTCTCTTTCCCTTCTGGAGACTATTGCGGGTTCTATACAGCTGTGAAATGTGACTCAAATTGTTGGTAAATATCCTCTTTATTGACTCTAGACTTTTTGCTGCTTTCACTCCCAACCACATATGCTCCTCAACTGCTAATCGCCCCTCCTTATTGAACTTACCAAATATTGCTGCTCCAAGGATAGTCTTTAGAGGCTCATGGTTGTGAATTCCACACATAACTTTGACCTTCCAATCAAGACTAGGAGGATCGAGTGGTTTAGCTTTCAATCTAAATGGACAACCACACCTTTTTGAGGTCTTGTGTCTACTAGAACACCCAACATCTACTCCACTATATCTCCCATGCCTATCACAACCAAAAACAATCTTATTTTTCTTCCCTTTACCATTCTCACTGGACTCGGATCGAATAATAATGACAATTACCCCGTTGGCTTTTCCGATATCTCTAGCCCAACGGGTAACAATATCCCGAGTACGAAGAACCTGTGATGTGGTAAACGCATCCGATAAATCCATAAAGGGGCATCTGTCATCTGTCGTAGCCATATTGGTAAAAAAAAGCTAAAAAAATAATTTCCGGAAATACCAAAAATAAGGTATTTCCGGAAGTATAAAAAATAACTTTCCGGAAATACGTCAAAAAAAGGTATTTCCGGAAGGTTAAAAATTTAAATTTCCGGAAATACCTAACAGTGGGTATTTCCGGAAGGTTAACTTGTATTCCGAAAATACCCTATTTCTGGAAATTTGAACTGATAAAATTTCCGAAAATACCTTTTTTTTAGATATTTTCGGGAATCTTAGAATTTTGTGGGATCTAATCAGATTTTGGTAAAAATGAAAGGGGTATTTTTGGGTTAAAATCAAATATGGGGTTTAGTGGGGTACCAAAAAAAACACCCAGGTAAGAAACCCCACTTATAAAGTTATAACCGGTCATAAAATAAAAAAAGAAATTAGTTTTCAACTTAAAAATTATGTAATGGTTAAAATCTTGTGCATATATTTTTTGGGTATTAAACTTTTAGGGCGAGGAATGACACCCGGTCTAAGGCAGAGAATTGATAATTTTAACACTGATATTAGTGAATTAAAAATATACATATGTTGGTAATATTGTAATTAAAATGACACTTTTCATTTTAAAGCGCTATTTTTTGGCACCGATCATTGATTTAATCTTAGTAATAAGTATTTTCTACACCGAATTTGCTAAAAAAAAGTTTTAGATCTAACTAAAAACTAGCATTAAAGGTCATTTCAAAATTTTGCTCCGTTGAAACTCATTCCCTCCTTCTGTAAAACGCTCACTCCCACTTTGTCTCATAAATTTCTCCTTTGTGCACTCTCTTCACCTCTGCTGCTCTTAGCTTTACACTCAGAGAGAAATTGAAGGAAATTAAAACTCATCTTTCATTCAATTGAATAGAGTAAAACAGATTTACAGAGTATATACATAAAACAGAATGCTAACTATCTAACTAACGTAACCGCATCCTAACTGACTATTAACTTACTATCTAACTACTGTAATTAGCTTACTAACATAGCTAACTCTAGTTACAAGGATAGCTAACTATGGTTAACATTACAACCAGTAATAGCCCCCCTCAAGTTGGATTGTGTATGTTGCAAAGTCACAACTTGGGGATAAATGATGAGAATGATGTAGCATGAAGAGGCTTAGTAAGCACATCCGCAAGTTGTGCTTCAGAAGGAACTGGCAGCAGATGTATAATTCCCTTCTGAATCTTTTCTCTAATTACGTGGCAGTCAATTTCTATGTGCTTCGTTCTTTCATGAAAGGAAAGATTATGTGCAAGGTATAAAGCTGACTTGTTATCACAATACACTGAAGTAGGAGTTGTGATAGTCACTTGCAAGTCAGCCTACAAGTAGTGCAACCCTTGTATCTCACAAGCAAGACTAGCCAGTGCACGGTATTCAGCTTTAGAGGAAGAACGTGACACCGTGTTTTGCTTCTTTTACTTCCAAGAAACCAGAGCATGCCCTAAAAACACACAGTAGCCTGTGACAGATTTCGTGGAATATAAACAACATGCCCAATCAAAATCTGCAAAACCTGATAATGATACTGAATTAGAACTGGGAAAGAATAAACCCTATGTTGGTGCTCCTTTGAGGTAGCGAAGTACACGGATAGATGCTTGATAGTGTGATTCCATGGGTTTAGCAATGTACTGACTGAGTTGTTGAACTGAGAATGCTATGTCAGGTCTTGTAGTGGTGAGATAGAGCAATCTCCCAATTAATTAGGCGCCTATAGACAGATTCATTTGAATATGGTTTCCCCCTTCACTGCTAAGCTTACAGAAGGTATCACAAGGAGTGGAGGCAGGCTTGGCAGCTAGCACACCAGAATCTTCTAAGAGTTCAAGAGTGTATTTACGTTAATTTAGCAGTATGCTTTGTTTGGACCTAGCCACCTCTAGGCCAAGGAAGAATCTCAAGGTACGAAGATCCTTGATACAAAACTGGTCATTAAGTAACTGTTTTACTTGAGTAATTGTTGACATATCAGTTCCTGCCAACACAACATCATCAACATATACTAATAAAATGGAAATATGAGAAGAAGAGGTTTTGACAAAGAGAGAATGGTCTGCTTGAGACTGTTTGTAAACCAATGGATAAGAGTGTGGAAGTAAGTTTGGGGTTCCATTGACGACTAGCTCGCTTCAAGCCATATAATCACTACAAGAATTTTGGGGATTTCCGGCGGACAAAATCCGCCGGAAACGCCAAAAATCCGCCGAAAATTGGGGGTTACCGGCGGATTTTATCCGCCGGAAATTAACCCGTAGGTAACGGTTTCCGGCGGATTTTCCGACGGAATATCCGCCGGTAATTACCAGTGGAAAATCCGTCGGTAAACATAATTCAAACCGCCGGTAATTATTTAAAAAACCGCCGAAAATGCTAAGAAATCCGCTGGTAACATTTTTTTAAAAAAAATTAATTTTCAAATCCACCGGAAACCAAATAGAATCTGCCGGTAATTATTTAAAAAACCACCGGAAATGCTAAGAAATCCGCCGGTAACATTTTTTAAAAAAAAATTTAGTTTTCAAATCCGCCGGAAACCAAATAGAATCCACCGGCAATGTTGTTTTTTTAAAAAAAAAATATTTTTTTAATTCTTTTATTTAAAAAATAATATTTATTATTCATTTATTAAAATATTTATTATTTAATTTGTTTATTAAAATATTTATTATTTAATTCCAAAATAAATATTATTAACTTTATAGTATAAATATTTATTTTTTAAATAAACACTAATTAAACGAGAATTGAATAATGCTTTTAAAATGATAAAATTTGCATAAACATCCGTACAAGAAAGTAGTAATTAAAATATATATTAAAAAATATAAATTAAAATATCTAACAAAATGACTAAAACTCCTAGTCATAGTAGTGCTCGGACGGGTTGTTGTTGGGATCTAAATTATTGAACAATGTTTCAAAATCAATGTTGAGGTCTAGATCCGGGTTGAGTTGTTTGGATTTTCTTCAGCATCATATTGTGGCTCTTCGAAATCCAAATTTACACCGACAGCATCAGATATCATCCCCTGAACAACATCAAACGGCTGATATCCCGTAGTCATTGGATTACTACTTGATGTGGAAGCTACGACTGGACTTGACGACATGGGACGTCGTTCTACTTGGACAGGAACATTATCAGCCGCAGGAACTCCAGTTGCTACCTCACCATGACGGGTCCATATCCAATAATTTGGCTTAAACCCATTATTGTACAAATCAAGTCGAATATCACCTTCCTTTTTTATAGATCGAAATATACATTTGGAGCAAGGACATCTAATTCTACATTGTCGCTCAAATTCTTTTTGACGCTTAGCAAAAAGAACAAACTCTTCGACTCCTTGTACAAAACGTCGCTTCAACCCAGCTCTTCCAGGATACATTCGATCATACATCCAACTACGATCCATTTTTTTGTGTATGTTCCTTATAATATACACAATACAACATATATCATACATGTGTATTACAACAATACACATTGGTATTGGTATTGGTATTTTTATGTTTGACCAAATATACAAAGTAAATTAAATAAATTATTAACTATTATTTTTTAATATATATTAATACTTTGATTTTTTTAGTACGGTAACATATTTTAATAATAATGGTAAGATTTTATTTTACTAATAATTTTACTATATTTACTAATATTATATATATATATATATATAATATTTCGTATTTATTTTATCTAAAAAAATACAAATAACAAACAGTATTTCGTATTAATATAATAAAATAATAACAAACAATTTTAGTTTTTTTACAAATATTATAATAATATTTCGTATTTATTTTATCCAAAAAATACAAATAACAAACAATTATTACAATCTAATTTATTTAATTTTTTCGAATAATTTCAACTTATAACATCAATAATTTTTACTAAATAATAACTATTACACAATCACTGTAAACACTATCTAATTATTATATAATAAGTTAAACTTATTTTATTTTCGCAAAAAATTTCAGCTAATAACATTAAATAACAATAAAATAATTCGTATTTTTAAAATAAAAAAAATTTCAAATAATTTATTTTTATGTTTTTAACTAATACATTAAATAATTCGTATTTTAAAAAGAAATTAAATTTATTTTATTTTCGCAAAAAATTTCATCTAATAACATCAAATAACATTTTATAACAAATAATTTTGTTAACTAACCGATAGTGACTTGATGCTTTCCGGACTTTTGAACAAAACTTTCAAGCAAACTCCAAACAATTGCAAAACAAATAATAACAAAAAAAATATTAAACAACTATATTTAAAAACTAAATATTAACTAAAACAATCAAATATCAGTTAAAAAACATACCTCAAATCAAACTTAACAATAATCTCGCAGTTAGAACAGAACAGATTTCGAATGGAGTGGATTGAGAGATTTGAAAAGAGAAGAGTGAGAGATTTCAGAGAAGAGAGTGAAGAGTGGGTTCGTATATATAGAGGAAGGTTGCAACGGCTAATTTTGCAATTCTGCCGGAAATGTCGATTACAGGCGGAATTTATGGCTTACCGGCGGATTCCAGTAAACGGTGCGCACACAACTTCCCATACAGAAATCCGCCAGAAATCGACACTATCGACGGATTTTTGAATTTACCGGCAGATATTTGAATTTACCGGCAGATTTTTGAATTTCGAAATTCAAAAGTTTTCCCCCCGAAAATTCCTATTACCGGTGGATTTGAATTTACTAGCGGATTGTTGAGTTTACCGGCGGATTTTTGAATTTCGAAATTCAAAAAAATTCCTTCGAAAATTCCTATTACTGGCGGATTTGTTTAAATATTATTTTTTAAATTACAGAATTTATCCGCCGGAAGGTGTAATTACCATCGGATTTGTTTTCAAAGTTTTTCCACAAAATTTTCGCCGGTAACAGCTATAGATTCCGCCGGTAAGTTACAGTGGAATTATAATCCGCCGGTAAAAATTAAAAAATCCGCCGGTAATGTACTGGCGGATTTATTCCACCGGAAATGCGTCAAATTCTTGTAGTGAATGACTTGTGAAGCCTGCAGACTTTGTTAGAAACCTATGTGTTTGTGTTGAGCCCAGGTGGAACGGTCATGTAGACCTCCTCAGTTAAATCACCATGTAAAAATGCATTATTTACATCTAATTGTTCAAGGAAACCAGTTATTTGCAGCTGCTAAAGCAAGAAGAACACGTACTGTGGTTAGCTTGGCCACAGGACTAAATGTCTCAAAATAATCCACACCTTCAAGTTGATTGCATCCTTTGGCTACAAGGCGTGCGTTGTGTCTCTCAAGTGTTCCATCAGCATGGAACTTGGTCTTATAGACCCATTTGCACCCAATAGGAGTTTTACCTGCAGGAAGATCAACCAAGGACCAAGTTTCGTTCAAAGCTAAGGCATCAAGCTCAGCTTTCATAGCCTTTTGCCAACAATCATGAAGGGAAGCTTGTTTGTATGTTATAGGGTCAGTGTTAACAGAAGTATTGAGGCTGAATGATTTATAGGGAGGTGAGCATTTATTATAGGATCAAACGGAGGAAAGAGGGTACATGGAAGAATCTAAAGCACATGTAGAGTGATTGGTCCAACTAGAGAAACTGCAGTGGTAGTCCTGCAAATAACTGGGCCTGCGAATAATTCTGCTAGAATGTCTTGTAGGTAATGTGATGTCTATGGATGAGGGTTCTGTGGATGGCTCGGAATTTGTGTTTGAGGATGAGGATGAGGGCAGTTGGTGGTAGTCAGGGGAATTTGTATTTGAGGGTGACGATGTAGGTGGTGTGTTTGGTGAAGAAGATGAGGGTACTGTATCAGTACTGGTTACTGGTGTATCATCAGTGGAAATTTGTGAATTTTCAGGAGCTGGTGTGTGTGGTTCCTCAATGTTAATGTTAGGAAAGGCTTCATCAGGTATGGGTAGTGAAACAATGGGTAGACCTGGTTGTGTAGCAGGAAGTGATTTGGTGCTGTGAAAAGGAAAATTGTCCTCATATAAGACAACATTTATGGATTCTAAGAGCTGGTGAGAGTTGAGTTCATAAATGATGTAGCCTTTGAGGCCTTGTTTGTAGCCAAGAAATACTGTTTTGCGAGCTCCTCTAGGATCAAATTTGGTGCGGTTAGCCATAAGAGTGGAGACATATGAAAGACATCGAAAAGTTTTGAGGTGAGTTAGGGAAGGTGGTTGGTTGTAAAGGACCTCATAAGGTGACTTGTTATGGAGGATATGTGTTGGTATTCGGTTTATGAGGTGGATGGCATGTTGGACAGAAAATTCCACAGTTTTAGCTTGGAAGAATAAGGCTCGTGCTACATTGAGAATGTGTTGGTGTTTACGTTCAACAAGGCTATTTTGTTGAGGGGTTTCTACAAAGGAACGTTGGTGAACAACTCCTTTACTAGAATAAAAATCATGCATAAGTAATTCAACACCATTGTCACTCCTAAGGCATTTTAGCTTAGTGTGAAATTGGGTTTCAATGTGAGCAAAGAAATTGATGAGGTGTGTACGGGTTTCTGACTTAGTTTTCATCAAAATGACCCATGTGAATCTACTAACATCGTCAACAAGGGTTAAAAAATATTTGTGTCCTAAAATGGATGGGTGAGCATATGACCCCAAATACCAGCATGCAATATTTCAAAGATGTGTGTGGATTTAGATACACTGAGAGGAAATGACAACTTTCTTTGTTTTGCAAAATGGCAAATGTCACAAGGTATATTAGCATTATTGTAATGAATGAAAGGAAATTTTGTAGCAATATGCTGGTGTCTATCGTGTGATATGTGTCCTAGGCGCATATGCCAAAGTTTAAAATTGTCTAGTGTAGTGAATTACAAAGAGAAACTGAGTTGGTAATGACATTACTGGCATAATTAGCAGTGACCACAGGAGCAATTACTGGAAGATACAACTGGTACAGTCCATTCAATCTAGCTGATCCAATCACCCGCTTTGTATGATCCTGTATAAGAAAACATCCATCATCATTAAACACTACAGATACCTTACTGGTTTTAGCTAGCTAGCCTACAGACATAAGATTGGAATTAAAGCTTGGTATATAGAGGACATTGTACAGAATTAGGTCTTTGGTGACATGGATAGTTCCTATACCAACGGCTACAGAAGTGGTTTGATTAGGCAAATCAATGTTGATTGGTTTAATAGGTGTATATGAAGTGAAAAAAATGGAAATAGGAAGTCATATGGTATGTTGCTCTTGTATCTACAATCTAGAACACAATGTTTGTTGATGTATCTACAGGCCAAAGGAAAGAATTCTTACCAAATCCTTCAGCGGTATTGGTATAGTTGGATGAGGGTGTGTGTATCATGACTGTGTTAGCAGAGGGCGGTGCAATCTGTTGTTGCTGCAAATCCAATACTCCTTGGTATTGATCATGTGTGAGAGATATTGCTCCATTGGATGCATTTGAAGTCTCTGATTTACCTTGTGATTCATTCTCAACACCTGCAGAGTTGGGAGATCCTGTTGGCTTGTTGTTTTTGGTTTGGTATCCAGGTGGAAATCCATGAAGGAAGTAACAAGAATCCACCGTGTGGTTAGTCTTTCCACAGTGTGTGCATAGACGGGTTATGCCTTGTCCTCGACCTCGACCACGACCTCACCTTCCTCTCCTGCGACTGTAGTTGCCTCCACGGTTAAAGGTGATGTTGTTGGCAATGGCTAGAGTCTTGACCTGGTTTTCCGCTTCTGTCACTGCCGGAGTTGTGACCTGAAGATGTCGCGTTCTTGTTGAATGACTAGCGAAAATGCCTTAATTTGAGATAGGTGGAAAGGGGTCCATCATCATTATCTGACTGCAAACGTGAGAATATTCCTCACCCAATCCTTTCAGGAATTTGATGGTGTAATCTTGGTCATGAATCTTCCTCATGGACTGAATAGCACCACAAATGTAAGGAGTGGCACAAGAACAAGTTGGAAGTGGCCTGAAATTGTCTAGTTCGTCCCACAGCGCTTTCAATTCAGTATAATAATCAGAAATGTCTCTAGTTCCTTGAGTTACCTTACATAGATCTTCTTGCAAGTCGGCGATCTTGAAGATGTCGCCTTGATCGAACCTATCTTGTAGATCTTTCCAAGCATCATAACCTTTGTCGAAGAATGCGATCAATTTGAGAACGCTAGCGCTCACCGATCTCTGAATCCAAGCGAGAACCATGTTATTGCATTTGAACCACTGGTTATACATCGTATGTGTCTTCGCGGGAGTGGTAATCGTTATGTCAACGAAGATCATTTTGTTCTTCAAAATTAGAGTAACTCGCATGCATCGAACGGATCCATGATTGAAAGTTCTTGCTTCCTTCTAATTGCGGTTGGATGAGCACCACTTCCGGATTCTCGTTCGGGTGGATGTAAAACGGGTTTGATGAGTTCGTTGCGAAGTCTGTGTAAGAATCAAGTATTTGGTTCGCCATTTTTGTTGAACGAATCGAAAACTTGAAGAAGCAAAGCAGAATTTAGATGAAAGAAAAATGAAATCCCTGTGCTATTTAGGGTTTTGATGAATATCGAAAAGATGAAAGGGAATTGAATAGATGATTGGAATTCCTGTGTGATCTAGGGTTTTGATGGCGAACCAGAGCTCAAAGATTGAGTTCTGATACCATCTTATCTTCACACTCAGAAATTGAAGGAGATTAAAACTCATCTTTCATTCAATTGAATTGGTAAAACAGATTTAGAGAGTATATACATAAAACAGAATGCTAACTATCTAACTAGCGCGCGTAACCGCATCCTAACTGACTATTAACTTACTATCTAACTAATGTAATTAGCTTACTAACATAGCTTAGCTAACTATGGTTAACATTACAACCGGTAATAGCTGCTGCTCTCCTCCTCGTCGATCTCCTCTACGCGCTCTGCTCCTCGTTGCTAAATTATTTATTTTTTTGACCAAAATTGCTAAATTATTTATTAGCATAATTAAAATATAATAAAATCGAAGTTGAAAATTGGCTTTTGAGAAGCCCATTTTTAACCTAAGAAAATATATATAAAAAAGTGCCAATTTCTCACCTAGCGAGGCAATTTGATACATATTTTTTTATCAAATTTGGTACATATTTTGAGTTGGGGGATAATAGAAGATGGGATATCTTAGAAAATTCTTTTTATATAGTATATTTGTTAAATTGTTACTCCCTCTCGTCCAAATATAATAAATAAAATGTGTTTTATGTTGGTCTAAAAAATATATAAGAAACAATCACTACTTTTAACATATATTAAATGATGAATTCTAATTTTACCTCTGTTTTGGTGACGTAATTAAAGGTATTGTCATTAATTAGGAGTTTAAAGTTTAAACCATCATTTAATAAAGATTTTTTTTGAAAAAAAGTTGAACTTTTAGCATTATAACCGATTTCAATGTCATTTTTAGCCTCTGCGATAGTATAGTTTTGTTTTGGCTTAATTACAGTTTTGGTCCCCCTATTATGACCAACTCACGATTTTGGTCTCTAAAGTTTTAATTTGACGATTTTGATCCCCCTATTTTTTCCAATTTGACGAATTTGATCCCCCTCTTAATTTGGTCAAAATTAAGGCTCAATTTTGACTGACTCATCCTACGTGGCAGTCCACGTAGACTACCACGTAGGCACACCCCCCACCCCCACCCCCTCCACTGTTCCTCTTCCCCACCGATCCCCCACACCCCCTTCGCACCACCCACCACCTTCGCACCACCCACCACCTTCGCACCACCCACCTTTCCCTCCGACTGCGATTGCGATCTGCGACGAGCGAGAGCGACGAGCGAGAGAGGGAGAGCGACGAGCGGGGAAGAGAGAGATGGAAAACGAGGGGGATCGGTGATTGAGAGAGGAGGGAGAGTGACGGTGGGAGATGCGAAGGAGAGAGAGACGGTGTGGTTGTGGGGGTGGGGTTCACGGAGGTGGGGGGTGGGAGGGGGGAGGGGAAGAGGAACAGTGGAGGGGGGTGGGAGGGGGGAGGGGGGAGGGGAAGAGGGACAGTGGAGGGGGGGATCGGTGAGGAAGAGGAACAATGGAGGGGGGTGGGGGGTGCACCTACGTGGCAGTCCACGTGGGCTGCCACGTAGGATAAGTCAGTCAAAATTAGGGTGGGGACCTTGATTTTACAAATTGGGAAAATAGGGGGACCAAAATCGTCAAATTAAAACTTGAGGGACCAAAATCGTGAATTGGTGAAAACAGAGGACCAAAACTGTAATTAAGCCTTTTGTTTTTGGAGCTAAAACAGTATTAAAATTATTGAGAGGATGATTGGTGACGTTGTTAGGTATTCAGATCATGACTTTGGATTCTTTTTTCCTCCAAAGATATCATTTTCAATAATAAAGAATATTAGAGGGATTCCAACTCTGTGCAAAAGAACAAAAAGAGAGTACCTCAAGACAAAAACAAAATAATAGTCGATAAATTGGATCTACATACCATTCATAGTATAGATATGAACAATATTTAGCTTACCTAAAAAACCACATTTATGAAGTAGAATGATATATATTGAACGTTGTGTAAATGAACAATATAATTGACCTTAGGATCCATTTACTGTCAGTTTATTTTCTACAAGTTTGCATTCATGATTTGAACCAATAATAAGAAGTTAATTTCCCTCTATTAAAAAGGTGAAATTTTTTAAATCTTTGTGGATTGAGTCTAAAAGGGAAACTACTATGTATTAATTATTCTTTAGAAGGGACATCATCCGAAGAATAATAAGAAGTTAATTAGAAGGCTCTTATAATAAACAATTAATTGTTACATACTTACACATAGAAGATGATAAACTAACTAATTAGAGTTAATGCTTTTTGTTTTTTACAACAACGAAAACAATATTTTTAGATATAAGTAAAAATGAAAACAAGAAAAAAAAATATATAGGTTTACTAATTATTTTTCATTTGACAGCCTTTTCATTAATCATTCACCAAAATTAAAATTTACAAAAGTGAGTGATTTCTAAACTAACCTCTCTCATGGTTACAAAAAAGCAGAAGAAAAGGAGAAATTGAAGGAGGATAGTGAATATCTCACTCCTCACTCAATTGATCTCAAGAATTTCAGGAGCCTCAACAATACTCTCTAAAGAAGGTTTCCATCCTTCAACTTTTTGTCTGATTCTCTCTATCTCTTCCAACACTTGTTCCATTGTTATCCCTTCTTTCTCGTTGAGTTGAAGTATCAACCATTTCAGCTCCTCTTTTGTTAGCACAATTTTCATCCTTAGACCATTATCATCTCCCGATCTTCTTCTTTCTTCTTCTTCTTTCTGTATCTCCATTGGCTTCAGAGTGTATGTCTCCATGCAATTTCCCATGATTGTGAATGAACCTCCCTAATAAGAGAGAGCCAGGTATTTATATTTATAAACTCCTTCCTATAGATAGGCCATTTAATTTAATTAGATTTGAAAATGCATATGTGGCTTGTAGTGAAGAGGGTTCACGGATACCTGTACTAGAGTATCATTATACAGAGTAGGACCTAGAGAAGATATTAAAAAAATATTTTTGAATGACGCATTCCATTATTCATTCATTTGCATTAATTAAATTTAATAGTTTTGCACTTTGTCTTTGTTTCATACTACTACTATACTTGCTACCAACAAGAATATGCACGACTACCGGTAATCGGACTCGGATCTCATTTCAAAGTCTTGAGTTTGAATATTGGATGTTGCAAAAATACTAGATTAATCATCGGCTAATAAAAATTGCGCACCAATAATATGATAAAAAAAATACTACTATACTAGCTACTATTTTTTTAAAGCGTTGGAGTATTATTTAAAAAAATTAAATAAATTATATTATGAGTTATGACAATAATGGAGGTTGCAATCGGGTTTGCCGGTGATGTACACATTTACCTTATTATTTGTCTGGAGGAACGTGAAACTGTCGGAAGGGTTTGAATTTCAAGTCTCTCACGCGCTGGCTTGCTATGAGTTTATTCGATTAAATTATTAATGAAATAAATAAAATTCACTCCATCAATTTTAAAAAGGGACGAATCAGTCCTCTGTTACTATTCATCGTCTTCTACCTCCAAATCCCCAATCCCCAATCCTCCTCTGTTACTGTGTTACTGTGTTCTTACCTTAAGAAGAACAACATCAAACTAATAATTTCATATACTTTTCAGAAAGCGATATTTCATTTTCCAAAAACCCAGATTTCGTGTTCTTCAATTTCGTTTTCGTTTTGGTTCGTTTTCCAGAAACCCAGATTCATAAACAATTTCGTTTTCAATTTCATTTTGGTTCATTTTCGCTCGATTTCGTTTTCCCAAAACCCAGAATCCATGTTCTTCAATTTCGTTTTCGTTTTGGTTCATTTTCTAGAAACCCAGATTCATAAACAATTTCAATTTCAATTTCGTTTTGTTTCGTTTTTGTTCGATTTCGTTTTCCCAAAATATTTATTTGTTCCAGATTCCAATTTTCATCTCGTTGTTGTTTGATTTGTGAGGCGATTGCAAAAGGAGATTAAGGGGTTACATTTCTCTACCAACAAAGTTGGTCGAATCGGTAACCAGAATTGGATCTCACCTTAAGGTCTCGGATCAAATCTTGGGTGTGGCAAAAACTCTGTTGGGAGAGGAGAACTACACATGTCAATGTACTGACCATCCAATAAAAACCCATCACGAGACGTTTGCAAGGAATATGTTGTATGATAAATCATTTCTGTAAAATAAAAGTGGTGCAGCCTCCGCCCATATTGACGTTTTGATTATTTCATACAAATTAAGATAAATAGTTAACTTTGAATGAGAAAAATAAATTGCAGAGTTATTTTACAAAACTATCATTCACTAATGACATGATAATGATAAATTAATAGAATTAGAAAAAGATAAACAATTAAATAATGATAGTAGAAAAAGAAAAATTAATGTTTCATTAGTATCGTAAAACGTCATATAATATAAGACAATTTTTTTTTGACATAATACGGGACGGAGAGAGTAAAACAAAATACAGATGCCAAACTATTTTGACCCATATCCACTCCCTTTAATTGGTATACCTTGTTGGTAATCTATTAGGTTCATCTCTGCTTAGCACACAGTTGCTTATCTAAAAAAAAAATCTCTGCTTAGCACTTTAGTGCTTATTAATTAGGCGCCCATACCTATAATCTAGCAAGTTAACCCAGTGTTTTTAGCATATATAAACCCTGTCATTTCCATTTGGTAAGCAGAGAAATGTTAAGTACTTCTAAATTCCCTACTCATAAACCCTCTTCTTATTTTGGCTTGCATACTTTCTCCCAACTCACCCAAGTCATTATGACATCAGACAGACAGTGCTAAATAACAAACAAAGAAAATTCATGTAATCCAAAAATCACTTTCGTTGGTCAAAAACATGCGTGCATTATTTTCTAACTGAATTAACCTTTCTTTTTCGAAGAAATATGTTCTCTGCTCCACAAAAAAAGAAATATACTCCTGTTTATCATCCAAATATTTTAAAAATTTCAGGTAAAATTGTTTGTTTAAAGTTTTTAAAACTCTAATTTCGTTGTCATGGCTGGAAAAAAAAATCAATTAGTGCTAGATGACAGCTTTTTAGTTTAGCTAGAACATGATTAGTTTAATGTTTCATAGGCCTGATGAACTGTTGATTCACATGTTCACAATCATATTCCTGACGCGAATAGAACCCACCAAACCTACTCTTTTTTTTTTACTAGCACCAAACCTACTCTTGTCTATATGCCTTAAAATGCATGTTGACATTGTTAACCTTCCTGTTGGGTTCGGGAACAGTCCCTAAATCCGGAGTCAGTGGGAAGATCGAAACCATAGATTTAGACTACCCCAAAATACATAGAAATGGGATTATTCAATAAGACACTAATGTCATTCTTTTCTTCCTACTCCTTCACATCCAAATATGATCATACGAAGTACATAACTCTGGGTGGTAAACTAAAAACAAATCACAGATATATATATATATATATATATATATATATATATATATATATATATATATATTTAAAAATAAAAAGAATCATATAGAAGATAAAAAGTACTGTATTTTATTTTCACTAAATAAAGAGAATCAAAAATAACAAGGCAGTTTTTTTTTACCCCCTCATTAGACCCCATACCCCCATTTTACCATAAATCACCAAAATACCCCTAATTTTTTTTAAAAAAAAAAACGTTTTTTAAAAATTTTCCGGAAATATAGACAAATCCGGAAACCATTATTTTTAAACTTTCCGGAAACACCTCAAAGGGGGTATTTCCGGAAGCCAAATTGGCTTCTGGAAATACCCCATTTGGAGGTGTTTCCGAAAAGTTTAAAAAATTGGGGGTATAAAAGATTTCCGGAATTATGCCAAAAACACATAATTCCAGAAGTCAAAAAATTGGCTTCCGGAATTATGTGTTTTTGACATAATTCCGGAAGCAAGTTGCAAGCATATTGAGTAATAAGTCCATGTTTTTAATTATTTCCGAAAACACAAAAAGCATAATGAGTAATAAGTCTATATTATCAATTTATTAGTATTTTAATCATGATACCCAACATTTGACTCTCAATCTCTCTCTCACAAGGCATTATTCAGTCGATTATAATTAATCAGATGGTTCATTTTAATAACTATATAAGGTTTAAATAGTTTTTACCCCCCTGCAAATATACCCATTATCCATTTACCCCCCTGCAAAAAAAATGTTTAAAAAACACCTTGTAAAATGTAACGTTATCCAGTTACCCCCCTGCTGTTAACTTTTCTGTTAAAAAAATGTAAAATGTAATTTTATCCAGTTACCCCCCTGACGTCAGTGCCACGTGTCACCATATTACTGGGCCTCTGTGACACGTGGCACTGACATGCCACGTCAGCATCTATGTCAACAGTGCCACGTCAGCAACCAATGGATGGCTGCCACGTGGCACTGTTGTTAAATCAAAATAAATCTTCAAAATGGCTAAAGTGGGTGTTGAACTCGTGACCACCTACTCACACCCACACCATCTAACCACTGAGCCAAATTATTATTTGTAATTATTAACTCATCTACCAAAATATAATACATAATTGCCACTTAAATTAAAAAAAACAACAATCTGCGTTTCTTCTCTTCTCCATCTGCGTTCATCAACATCCAGCATTCATCAAAACTGGAAATTGTGATTCTTCTTCTTCTCCACCGAACAATCTGGATTTCAAATCGCACAAATCGCACAAATCGAAAACGCACAAATCGCACAAATCGAAAACGCACAAATCGCACAAATCTGGATTTCAAATTAAAAACGCACAAATCGAAAACGCACAAATCCAGATCTTCTATTTAATTTCCAGATCCAGCGTTTTCGTTTTCGTTTTCAATCCTTCGTTTTCGTTTTTCCAGATCTTCTGTTTAGTTTCCAGATCCATTCGATTTCAATCAATCCTTGCAATTCTGAGTTTTGCGATTTGTTGATTCTTGTTTCTAGATCTATTTTCGTTTTCGTTTTTAAGATGTTGATAATGATGATGATGATCCCTGTTTTCGTTTTTAAGATGATGATGATGATGATCCCAGTTTTCGTTTTAGTTTTTAAGATGTTGATGATGATGATTATCCCAGTTTTCGTTTTTAAGATGATGATGATGATGATCTCAGTTTTCGTTTTCGTTTTCCAGGATGATGATGATGATGATGATCCCAGTTTTTTTTTAATTTTTGTTTTCAATGTTGTAATATATATATGTAGGTGAGTTAATAATCACAAATAATAATTTGGCTCAGTGGTTAGGAGGTGTGGGTGTGAGTAGGTGGTCACGAGTTCAACACCCACTTCAGCCATTTTGAAGATTTATTTTGATTTAACAACAGTGCCACGTGGCAGCCATCCATTGGTTGCTGACGTGGCACTGTTGACATAGATGCTGACGTGGCATGTCAGTGCCACGTGTCACAGTGGCCCAGTAATATGGTGACACGTGGCACTGACGTCAGGGGGGTAACTGGATAAAATTACATTTTACATTTTTTTAACAGAAAAGTTAACAGCAGGGGGGTAACTAGATAACGTTACATTTTACAAGGTGTTTTTTAAACATTTTTTTTTTGCAGGGGGGTAAATGGATAATGGGTATATTTGCAGGGGGGTAAAAACTATTTAAACCACTATATAATTAATCAAATCGATTAACTTGTACTTATAATTCAATTTGTGCAGCAAGCAAATTTCATTGGCGGAAGTGCAAGCAGAATTCTGATTTCAGGCCAGAGAGAGAGGCGTGAGATAGAGAGAAGAAGGAGAGAAAGTCAGAAAAATTCCAAACCAAACCCTTGATTTCAAACCCAGTTTGTCATTCTGAAACCCTTAGCTAATTCATCTTCATCTCCTCAAATTTGTAACTTCAACACAGAGTTTTTGACCCCAAAATAGAAACCAATTTGAATCATTTTCCCTCATTTCTTCTTCTTGTTGTTGCTGCTTTGCTACCTCCTTCTTCTTCTTGTCTGTTTCAAGTTTTCTGGGCATGATGTTGAATTCAAAATCACAATTTTTTTTAAAACATGGACTTTTACCCACGGTTTTGTCCGTAGGTAAAAGTCATAGATTTTTTTGGGAATTCCGGAAACACCATATTTCCGGAATTCCCATAAAAATTCATGACTTTTACCTACGGACAAAACCGTGGGTAAAAGTCCAGTTTTTTAAAAAATTTCAAAACAACGTTTTCAATTCTGGAAATACTCATTTTTAACATAATTCCGAAAGCCATTTTTTTGGGAATTCCAGAAATACATCAAATTGGGATAAATTCGGAAGGCAATATTGAGGGGGGTATATGGTATTTCCGGAAATATCGCATTTTACGGTATTTCCGAAATGTAAAATGTGTTCCGAAAATACCGTAAAATGTGATATTTCCGGAAAATCAAAAAAACATACTTCCGGATTTATCTAGATTTGACGTATTTCTGAAATTTTTGTGGATTTAAAGAGTAGTTTTGTCTGTTTGATCATTTAGGGATGTATATGGTATAAGGGGGGTTAAAAAAAAACAGCCAAAATAATAGAACCAGTTTTGATCCAAGCGACAAACACTGTCTTAATTTTTATAGGGGAAAAGGAGCAGAAATTTGAGTTGATACATACTGATTTTTTTCTTCTTTCCTTTAAATAATAAATAAAAATAACAATGAGAATTTGAAGCAAAAATTAATTCAATGGAAAGTTAGGAAGTGTTTAAAAAAATAGTCCACATGTCGGCAGTTTTTTTTGTCAGCATTTTGAAAACAGTACATACCTAATTTTGAAAAAAAATTGTCTAAGATAAATACATGGTGCCTTAGTCTTAATTTCTCATTTATCCATGCATGTGCTTTTTTCAAAATCTACTAGTTACAATTCTAAACACTTGTTCTTCCCCTTTCAAATTTTATTTCAAAAATATCCAAACAATCAAAAGTAACATTAAAAAGGATGATTCTTATTTTTTTTTTTGAAAAAACAAACAACCTCTATTTTAAAAAATTAAACCATTGTAAGTCCAAAATTCTTTTTTGGTTGGTATAAACCGCATATCCTTTACGTGCAACTGCAGAGACTAATCATTCGAGCCAAGTAGGACCACAATGAGCAGCCGAAGCTCTCCATTTAATACAGCTGAAAATTCTATAATCAACATTTATTTATAATTTAAAAATATATTACATGTTAAATAAATCTATATAATTAGGTATCAATCAAGTTATGAATTGTCTAAAATTGTATAAAGTTGATCTGAATAGGAACTTAAAATTTTTAATCCAGTGATTGCATTAATAATTAACAATATTCAACATTCAAAAGAGTTCATTAAAGCGTGTCAAACCGAAGTTAAAATAAAGGAACCAAAGTACAGAGTCTACCAAGTCAAAAAAACTAATACAACTAGAGCATTGTAATATAAATATCATACAGAATGCAGACCTTAGGAACATCAGATTACACAAATAAACTCAACAGTTTGCAAGGTAAAACCAACTCGCCTTTAAACTAAACTCACTGTATACGGCGACGCTTATTCTTAAGATCATCAAAAAACTGGTGGATATCATCAGCAGTAATTGGCTTTGACGAGTCTGCGGACCCCTGTCATGAAATATAACACAATCAACACCACATAACACGAATTGGACAAGACCATGGCAATTACCGAGTGCTTCCATCTTATTTTTTACATATACAAGTCATTTTTCTAAAGTTCTGGACAGACAAGTGGTTTGAGGAGAAGAACATATAGGTTTTTTTTTTGGTATTGAACGGGGTTATGAAAACCCCAAAAACAAGAAAACAGCTAACGAGAATTACAACGGGGAGAAGACATTCCCAAACTATCCGCGAGCACTAGCGACCCAACAGAAGTCGGGCACTGCTCAAATCCTCTACATTAGTTTCATTAAAAATTAATAACTAACATTTCCCATTCAGAAATAAAAGAAACTAGTCTATCATTCTGAATATTGACTGAACTCATTAAGGAATTCGAAACACAATCTATTCTAAACATAGAACATACCAGGCGAGTTCGAAGCCCATCCTTCAGATCTTCAATTCCCTTCAAGATCTCCACTTTCGCTACATGCCCAAGTTTATTAAAGAAACTTAACTCGGCACCCTCCTGTTGCTGCAAATTTTCTTCTCTCTTTTGCTTGGCCATTTTCTCGTACTCCACAATTGTGTCGTCCTTGTCAAGTAGAAAAGCAATCCGCTTCTGATTGTAATACTCTAAACAATTATTGCATTTGCATAGAGCATCTCTCCAACTTTTGGAAAGAAACAGTGGTTCGCCATGTGTAACAGGGGCAGCAGCAACAAGGTTCACACCAAGGAGACAATTAACATGCGAATTCGTGCTCTCTGTGCATTGGTTTAAAGCCATACTGTTATTACAATCTCCTCCCTGAGGCAGACTCTTCTCATCAGATATAGATCCAGAATCAACAGAAGCCTGTGCCTCATCAATTCTAGACGATTTAGAAGTATCGCCCATTGGCTTTTCAGGCCCACAAGTTGAAGGCTTGTCTTCCAAAATACCTTTGTCCTTGCTAACCTGACCAGTAGCACCTGGCTGCTTTGCAGCTGCCCATATTACTTCAGGATATAATTTTAGAAAGAAACATACTTCGGAGCATGTCTTACATATGAAATCCTCATAAAGCGGCTCTCCTTCTTCATCTCTGGGAATCTGAAGTACGGCAAGAATGATAGAAAATCTCAATGATTAAAATAAGGAGTGATGAAGATATAAGAGTTCACAAATAAAACATTTTCTAAGACCAACATATCAGAAGTGCAAATAGTGTATAGTATTTTTCTTGACAGGAATAGTGTATAGTATTATAAAGCTTTTTACCCATTACTTTGTATCATAGATATGTGATTGAAAAAAAAGACAAAGATATGAAGAAAAAAAAACGGGAAACAAACAACTGTCATCATCATTCTCAGAAAAGATCTCTTTTTGAGAGAGGAATGACAACAAGAGATTGAGGGGCAAGACCCCAATCAATGGCAAAAATGTCTGGCATCAAAGGCAGATTTTAAAAAGTTAAAGTTGTATCCTCTCAACCTTCAAGTATTCTTTGTACTCTACAAGCGGACCATTAACATTTATAGCCTGGAGATAATTTGTTACAGATAATAGAGGAATGCAGCTATTGTGGTCTTAAAGTCTAGTTCAGCAGGACCTTCAGCCTTCGAAAATCAAAAAGAAAAAAAGTAAATAATGTAAATTTGCATCTTCTTACACATTCCTTTGTTTCAGAGATATGTGGATTGTTGTCAAATGTCAAAATGTAACGAAAGTAGTACAACTAAAGCTGTTGACACCAGAGGGCAAGAAACCAACCTCAACAGAAGGCTCAAGACCAAGATGCTCCTCATGAAACCAGTCCTCACACAGGCAACACTGTATCATATCTACTTGTTCTTCAGCATCAGGATCTGGATAAGGGTGGCCACATGTGCAATACAAACCTTTAAAGTTGTGATTGTATGAATTCTCAACATTCTCTACATCTTTATTTGGGAAAATCTTGCAGTAGAATTCACCAAACTTTGAATTCCCACAATCACACCGGAAGTTTCTTTTTGTCCATAGTTCCACGATCTGCACAACATAGCAATAATGAAATTGGAGTTATTAGTATGGATTAGACATTAATCAAGCAAACAAATTCAAACTGGATATTGTAGCAAAAAACTCGAGTTATTCCACAAAAAGTTGATCAGTCCCATGTACAATATAATCAGGGATCAAGCAAGCAGGCACAGACTACAGGCCACAGGTCAGATATTTCAAGTACAGGGAAAACCTACAGCTGAAAATTCTACAAAAAGACACAAGATTCACTACTGAAAATTATGCATTAAATGACATCAAAATTTAATACCCTTCTTTATAAAAAAAGCACAACAGGTAAATTTTCCTTCAAAATGCCCACTGTCTTCAGAAATCAAACATATGATTTAACTAGACCGGCATGCATTACTCTCACATTGTACAGTCAAAGAGAAACATTGATACACTGTAGTCTGTAGTAATGCAACCAGAAATTCTAGTTTCACAAGAAAAAAAGTACCTGATGACCATCATGGCAAGACAGTGAGCAAGCAGTACAAACTCCAGCATTCCCATCTGGGGTGCAGGTGATGCAAGAGAAAATTGCCTGCCTTTTCATGTAACCTTTGCTATAGGTACACTCCTTGCCATCATCACCCCCCAAAATTAAATCAGCTTCCTGCGATTTAAAAAATAAAAAAGGCGCTAGTTATGGGTGGGTTTTAGATAACAGAAGGAATGGAGAGAATAAAGACTTCAAAATATGATTATGGTTGATGATTTGTTGATGTGGACCAACATATGAGAAAGAAAAACAAATAGACTACATCATTTATTGATACAAAAAGGTTGAGCATTAACCCCTATTTATAGGGATATGAGACTCCCAATTCTAATTGAATAGAGAAACAAATGATGATAATAATTCAGTGATAAGAAACTAATCTTATGAGACAAATCAAAATACTCTAAGATAAGATATTTCTATATATTCTAATAATTTCCCTCAAGCTAAAGCTTACTAAGCTTCACAAAATAAACTCAGTTGAAGAGAAAAATAGTTTAAGAATGGAGTGAACCCAGGTGGCAAACGAGACAAAACTAGTGCGAAAACCACGGGATCATGGCATTAGTGACGCGAGCTCATTTGGTTGAACAAAATTATTCAAGGATCTGAATTTTCCATCGCAGAAACAAAAATTTACAATCGCATGAAATAACCATGGCGAAATGGTGTCGCGGCCACATCACCCTGAAAAAAAAAGTCAATCAAGAAAAAAACGCGACTAAATTTTTCTCACACAAAAACTTGTTTTAAAAGCTTTGATCTCGTCTGGATTTTCTGCAAAATTTCTTCGATCTCCTTCCAAAAAAGGGGCAACCCATTCTCTCCTAGAAATCCAAGAGTTAGAGTGAGCATTGGGTTGCTCTTGCAATCTTGTTTCAATATCCCCGTCTTCGTCACAAACTTGGTAAAACATGGGGTCGCAATGGGTGAGGGAAAAGGACAAGGTGAAAGAGACTTGAGAGTTGCAAGGGGTGAGGGAGAGGAAACAAACTGAAAAGGGCAATGGGTCTTGGTGAAGGATTGGGCGAGAGAAACAGTGAATTATTTTTTATGGGAAATGCTGGTTATCACGAGAAAATTCACTCGTGAAATTTCCGGAAGGAAAATTAGTACATATGATTGGTCACTTAAGTAATAACTTTCTTCATTTCACATAGACCAAACTTCGCCATGATTCTAAAAGATGATACATGTCCCTTTAACACCGTTGAACCACCATCGAGTAAAATCTACCTCAATTTAAATATAGGTTATATTTTCTTGACAACTATAAAGATATGATATAATAGAAAGGTTTCAAAAGTCAAAACTACAAAAACATTCATATTTTATTATTTTTAATTTAATTTCTTCTACTTAAGATATCTTATAGAAATGAAAAACGTATTCATTTATGTTATTATATACTATAGGTAATACCGTAATATACTCCCTCCGTCCTATAATATAAGACCCCATTGCACTTTCCACAGTTATTAAGAAAAATTGTTGGTGTAATTAATATGTTAAAATTTTGTATGACGATTACTAAATTATCCTAACGTTCAATGTTAACTTTTCATATACCAACACAATTTAGTACTATTAATAAGGATATGTTTGGAAAAAGAGTAATAAATGTATCTAGAAAGTTGTAAGGGGCCTTATATTTTGGGACAAGTAAAAATGAAAAAGGGGCCTTATATTTTGGGACGGAGGGAGTAAATAATTTACTACTATTTGTGCAATGTCGCGAATAATTCACATTGCAATGATAACAATGTGTATCTCAGCATCCGCAATACCCACAATTACGAAATCCATAACATGACCGCGACTGTTACCTCAACCTCTATCTAAAAACCTTGGACTCAGTTAGGAACTCACAAATTTGTAGCATAGTCGAACATAAGGATTTAATTTTCTTGAGTGATACTGTTTTAATGGATTGTCTTACGATTTAGGACCCAATTCTTTTGATACAAATTTCTTGGTGAACTCTTTTGGACCTAAACAAATGGGCCCGCTGAGGTAGGAAGTTAGTTTCACAATGCCCCAATTTACCTCACATAGTGTTGACTCTCCAAATTTTAGAAGGGGAAAATTCCCCCAAAGTGATTAACATAGACCCATCATTGATGGTGACAACGATGGCGGTCAACCATCTCATTTTATTTCAAACGCATTTGTTGACCATCTTTAATACCTACTCTTCATTCAGTTTTCTTTTCCTCTAAATTAATAGTGCGACAAGCAAGAAATGGGAACAAAAAATGATCAAAATGTACTAGGAAAATAATTATTTTCATAAGCAGATCAATAGTCAACAAAAGCACACACATATGGCACACCTCGGAGTGGGGATTGTAATTTCTCATATACATGAACTTTGGAATGAAATTTCCATGTTCAGATTTAAAGAGAACCGAAAATCTCAAGGTTTTTCAAGTAAGCGTACCTACAACTAACTGTATGGCAATTCAAACGCCTCTGTAAAATTGTAAAAACCCCAAAAATTAAGTCAGACTCAGACCACTTAGTCTCGCAGATCGATCACTTGAAGCATAGCTAATCCGAAATCCGAATTAGTAAAGCTATCGGGTTCAGGTTAATAAAGAGTAACAAGCAATGATACCGCACCATGTCATAACATTGACAGAAGTAAAATCAAAATGATATCACATATAATTCATAGCCGTAATATAGATCATGACAATAGATTTACCAACCAAATGAGATGCAAACAAAAAATATATCGGAGAACCATAAATAAAAGTATAATAACAATGTAGAAAATGACTGACCAGCTCCCTCTCCTCAACTGCATCAAGGTACTCGCCGATTGTGACGGCCGGTTCACCTTCATCGTCAAACGCACCATCCATTTCAACTTAGCAAACTCACTCCTGCTTTAGGAGTTTCACAATCGCTCCTTAAATAGAGAGCAGAGAGAGATGTTAAAGAATACATAGATTCCGTGGATAAAGAAACCCTAGATTCCCTGAAAACGAAGGTGAAATTGAAAATAAAGTGCAGAAAAAACAGCGTCTCACCAAATTTTGAAAGAGAGAAACGCGTTAACGGAGCGAATGTTGAAATTGCTTGATCATGGATCGTTGAAAGTGGAGAAAATATGAACGGCAGGCAGTAGCTGACGATAGGAGAAAAGGGGTAGAGGTTTGGAGTGTAGAGTAGATCACTGAGATGCGTTTTGAGAGTTGTGACTTAGGGTTTTTATAGGGGGCTAATGTGGATTAAGGACCATACGGACATTTTCCCGCCATATATTGTAAGAAATGCATCATCACTTTTGCGGTTTTTGGATTTGGATTGCATTTTATTTTTTGTCACAAAAAATAAAGGAAATTAAAATTGGTTAGTTCCAGTCAAAAAAATTAAAATTGGTTAGTCACCATTAGTTATGCGTATCGTCAACCACCATTATTGTTCCATCTAGTGAGTCAATCATGGATCAGGATCTTGTGCGGTCGGTGCTGGCAGTCAAAATAATTTCACCTATTAGATGTAGTCAATTTACAATCGCAGTCATTGAAACATTTTGTTTTAAAAAAAGATATGAAAAGAGAGATAGATACAAGTGACTCCATGGGATCCAAATTTGTCATTTATGGTGACTGATCCAATGCATAATTAACGGTGACCGATCATAGCATACTCTATGTGTTGACCAAATGCATACTTCCTAACTAGCCAGACATGTAGTTTATGATCACTTACTATACCCATAACCGCAGAATGGACTCCCAACTCCCAAACTCATTCTGATTTGCAATCAGTAGCTGCTGAGAAATGGACTAAACATGCATATGGAGTGCTTAAATGTAACATAGATGCTGCCATATTTGGCAATACTGGTCAATATTGTATGACTTTGTGTTAGGAACCGTCTTGGTCAAATGGTGCTGGCACAAACCAAGAATTACTATGGAATTCCACACTCAAAGGAAGCATGGGCAAAATACTTGTTACATGTTGTGAGATGGCTTCAACAAAAGGGATACTCACATGTGATTATTGAAACAGATTGCAAATTGGTAGTCGATGACATTGCAAGTTCTCAAGAGCCCAATAATGACTTTAGCACTCTTGTTATAGTGCAAAAACACTCTATCTACCTTACCTAACTTTGGGGTGGTTTTTATTAGGAGGAGGCAAGTCAACGGTGTTGCTCATTGTTTAACAATAGCATCAAATTCTTATCCTAGTCCCAAGTCCTTTATTTACATTCCAAATTGTATTTAAAATTGTTGGTTGATCCTACAAAACTCATCGATCACTTACTTGTCATATGCGTGTTATTTTCAGTTATTATCTTACATTCTTTTTCAATATTTGTTTCACGGAGTGTCTTTCTTAATCTAATGAATTTTACATTTTTATTTAACAAAAAAAAATTGCATTTAGCTATATCTAATTAATTTTCTAATTGTACATGTCAATGATTCATATTTTTGACTATATTAGCTTACTAGTATTTTACCCGTGCATACGCACGGGTGATACTGTATTTGTTATAATTTTCTATAAAATTATAAATACGTTGAAAGTTGCAAAATATGTAATAAAAAAAGGGAAAAACTTGATAAAGACAATATTTTCAAATTTATTAAAATAGTTGTGTTTGAAAAAGTTTAAAAAATGTCGGAGTTAATAAAGAGTTGATGGTTAAATTTATTGAAATAGTTGTGGTTAAATTGATTGATTTTAATAGTTTTAATAAAGAGATTATAGTAAATAATAAATTTTAGACGGAGTAAAAATGGAGAAAAAAGAAAATGAGATTTTTTAAAATATGCACCCCCGTTGGTGCTTTCTTTGTCTCTCTCATTCCCACTACCGTTCTCGTTGCTGATCCCATCGAAAAAAAATGAATTTTATACTTTTGTTAGAAGTACGTCTTTTTTTGACAATAGATAGTGTGGTTAAAATGATTAATTTGACCATTGTTAAAAAAATGATCAATTTTAGTAGTTTGATTACATTATAAAAAGAGTGACTAATTAAATTTTCTTTTAATGTTTTTGAGAAAAAAAAGTGGAAAATTTTCCGGGAAAAAAAGATTTGAAAAAAAAACAGTTTTTGAAACAAAAACAGTTTTGAAAAAAAAAAGATTTTAAAAAAAAACAGTTATTTTAAAAAAAAACTGACACGCGACTTAAATATTTTATTTTTAAATGCTGACAAAAAGCTGAGCAATTTTATATTTTAGTGGTGATTTTACACTTTTACCCTCAATTTTTGCCAAATGTCAAAATTTGAATATGTCTAAATATGTAAAATTGCATGTTTTAATATATTAGAGTAGAGTAGATATTTCATATAATGCTTGTAGAGTATATTTGTGATTTTGTTCAGAAGATCATAGTGGACATGTCATGTAATAACGACTGCAAAGGTCACATAATTACATCTTTTAGAGAATTTTAGTTTGAAATTGCTAGGAAGCTTAGTATTGAATCGACATGAATTCATTTAACTCAAACGGGTTATTACCCTTAAGATTAGTGTATGAAGATCAAGAAAATTAGTTTTCAACTAGCCAAACTTGATGGAGGCCAATTCAAGTAGACATAACGAAACCCTTTTCACTACGTTTAAAAAGAAACACAATTTATGCATATACATAGCAAGTGGTAAATCACTACAACAAAAAAAGCCTTCAGGGGCGCTTTTTTCAATCTATTAGGGGCGCTTTCGGGCGCCCCTAAATCTGGCGCTCCTGTTGCCAAACCTTCTACAGGAGCGCCCAACAAGCGTCTCTAATTATTAGGCAACAGGGGCGCTCGCAGTAAAAAACGCCCCTGTTGGCCTTAGCGCGTTTGACAATCAGGGGAGCTTGCAGTAAAAAGCGCCCATGTTGGTCAGGCCAACAGGGACGCTTCTAACTGCAAGCGCCCCTGATTGTCAAGTGCGTTAAGACCAACATGGGTGCTTTTTACTGCAAACGCCCATGATTTTATTTTTTTAAAAAAAAAAAAATTGTTTCTGGTATATCCAATATTTTGCATCAACCAATATCATCACCTGCATAAAACAGAAACAGAAACGAACCAACAACAACCATTATAAACTCAACAACCAAATTTCAAATCAACTAACCAATTGAAAATTAAATTCCAACTAACAAACTTATATATACCCATCTAATATACATACAAAAATTACATAAATCATTAACCAAATTCTAAATGCCAACATAGACAACAAACATGGCATGATCGACATACAATGTGAGGAACCAAAAACCAGCTAACCAAGGATGTCATTCGGACCGTGGTGGAGGACGGTTTCTGATGTTCCCCTCTTTATCTTTCACTCACTTTGTTAGAATTGATCTGAATCTTCTGTGCTTACATTCAACAAAATGATTATAAATATGCTTACATATTTAATTATAAAATAACTGTATAGTCAAAATAAGACTCATACCTGTATCAAATGTCATAGCTCCTCTTTAGATTTCTCGAAAGAGCCATCTTTTTTTATTATTCCAACTTTTGATTGTAATTGGTATATCCTGCCTTGCTCTAGCACCAATGAAGTTTTGCAACTCTCTACCATTGTCACCAATCGGTTGGTTTTTAGAATTCCATATGACCTGCATTATTAATTGTGGAAATTAGATAACAAACAGTTAAAAGTATGTAACAAAGTTAGCTAATTAGTAAGTATCTTACTGTAAGTTTAGGAAGCCCTTTTTCGCACTCATCAAATACGCCTTTGCACAGAAAACCAGTACATGTAACCTCATAAAATCAACACGAAACTGTAACCAACGTGAATAAAAAAATTCGAAAATCTAAAGATTAAAGTGAGGAAAACTCACAAGTCTCGGAGTGAAGGCGTCGTTCACGGAGGAGGGAGAAGCAGCGCCGTCGCTCACGAAGGAAGTCAGCCCCACAATCATACATAAATACTGAACCTATGTTATACGATTTTCTGCAGAATTTTTGATTTACAACTAATTTAAAATACTTCTCACATTCCTTTAATAATCCAATCTATTCCAAGTTTAATACAACATATAAACACAATAGATAATCTTCAAAATCTAATCAGGGGCACTTCTTCAAAATCTATTCCAAGTTTAATACAACATACAACTAATTTTTGTTTTTCATCAATCAACATTTTAATGCAAAAAACATCCAAATACAAATCATTTCAGCACTCACATCAGAATCTAATCTTCAAAATCATATGACTCATGAAAGAAATGAAACTATGGCATGTAAAAAAACGAAGGAGGGATTGTGCTTCTTTTACCTTCTGAGTTTTCACGTTCACGGAGGAGGGAGGAGGCGCTGCTTCGTTTTCATGGAGGAGGGAGGAGGCGCTGCATTGTTTTCACGAAAGAGAGAGAAGTCCTTGCTTCATTTTCACGGAGGAGGGAAGGCCGTTCACGGAGGAGGGAGGAGGGAAGGCGTCGTCGCTCACAAAGGAAGGAAGGAGGGAGAAGCTGCTTCGGTTCACGGAGGAGGGAGGAGGGAAGGCCGTACGTTCACAGAGGAGGGAGGGAAGCTGCAAAGGTTCGCAAATGGAGGCTACTGTGTGTGTGAAGTGTGAGGGACGCGCGGCTGTGTGAATTTTCGCAAATAATGAGAGGGAGTTAGGGTAAAAGAGAGAAATTGGGCATCAGGAGCGCTTTTTAAAAAGCGCATCTAAAGCCTGAGCATCAGGGGCGCTTTTTAAAAAGCGCCCCTAAAGGCCCTGCGTGTTCTGGGCTTCAGGGGCGCTTTTTAAAAAGCGCCCCTGATGCTCAAAACACGCAGGGCCTTTAGGGGCGCTTTTTAAAAAGCGCCCCTGATGCTCAAAATACGCAGGGCCTTTAGGGGCACTTTTTAAAAAGCACCCCTAAAGGCCCTGCGTATTTGGGCATCAGGAGCGCTTTTTAAAAAGCGTCTCTAAAGGGTGCGCCATCTTTCTACAATTTTGTAGTAGTGATAAACGTACACTACATCAATTTGATTGGTAGGGGAAATCAAAGCAATTCTCCACTGGACAGTGCATATCCCAGAAGCAAAATCTAATTAGACATGCAAACTCAAATAGTTAAGATTTCAATCACTGGCTAATTAGAGCAAACAACTTTCATCATTGAGCATGGAGACATCTAATTGTATTTGATGCTCTTTCATCATTGGTCATGACATTCATTCACAGAAGGGAGACAATTACGGATCTTTGCCAATTGTGTCTTAACTTATCTATAGGAAACATAAAAACTCTTAGTATATTATTATTTTTTCAAATTAGATAAAATATTTTAGAAGAAACCAAATGATATTTTTTTGGTATAAAGCCGAAAGCTAGATTCAAACTCAGGACATTGGTTAAGTTGGAAGAGATCTCTACCATCTCATTAAAATGCTATTGGGTTAAGCCGAAAGAAACGTTGGTTAAGTAGGAAAAACCCAAATAACAGGACCACATCTTTGTACGAGGAAGTACCGAAAAAGAAATAAAGAGGCATAAAAGTTGTAGTTACAATATCAATAGAATGTAAAAAATTACATTGCTCTCAAGACACGAAATAGACAAAGCACTACAATAAATATGACTCTTATTCATTAGGAAAAGTATATCCTGCCAAAAACTTTTCGCATATTGGACCTGGAATGGCCAAAATAAAAAAGAAAACACAAATTGAAAGTGAAACATGTGGTATCGTGCAGGGTTTGATGGAAATTACCAATAAAATAGAAGCATCTATAGAAAGTTAAAAGAGTACGATTGAGGGGTCTATTGTAAATGAGACTGAAGTTCTCGTAAAAAAAATAAATTAAAACTATAAATTAAATAAGAAGATTATAAAATTAAAAAGAAAAGGTTATTGAAAAACGAAGTTCACGTATTTGAACATCTAAAATTTTATCGGGACACCAAAGTACCCCAAAATACACTATCAGCATCGCACTTTATGTATTTTTTCACAAACTTATTATTATTTTTTACCAAACCGGTTATTTACAAAAAAAAACTTCTGGTATTTGAAGAATTAAATTTTTTCGAATCCCAAAGTACTTCAAAACACATTGCTTAATATTTCACTTTACGCATTTTGTTACAAAATAATATCTTTTCACCATCAAGTACACCGAAGCACACTTTTTAACATCTCATTTTATATATTTTTTTATGAAATTAATTTTTTTCTACCAAATCGATTATTGAAAAACAAAATTTGCATATTTAAACATTTAAAAATTTTCGAGACCGTAAATTAGTCCTTAAAATATAAAAGAAGGAAAAACAAAAAAAAAAACTGAAAAATAAAAAAAAAAACCGAAAAAAATGAAAAAAAACAACAAACAAAAAATTGAAAAAAAAAGTGCTTAAAATTAAAAGGGAAGGCACGCATGCATCCTTAAGATTTCGTAAGTAACAACACTCCGAAAAATAAAATCCACTTCCACAACAAATGTAAATTAGGTCTTTCTCCCCGAAAAATTAGTTTATCATTCAAAAACAAGTGGTGCTAAACAACAAGAAATAACAGAAATTGTTTAATTTCCATTTTTTGAGGGGTTGGGAAGGAGACAAAATGGGCTATTAGTAAACGAATTGTAACCATCGAAACTATTTGAGCACTGAATCAATACTCCCACTTCTTCAACTCCATACCTTCTGGAGGACTTCCTTCCACCTTCTTTGATCCCACTTCTTTCCAATCAGTCGGAGAACAACAATCTTGTCATTGAAGTAGACGCCAGGAAAGAAAACTGTTACACCGTTTAGAATCAAAACGCCACCGAAGCCATTGCAGAGTAACATCACGTGATTCGGTGGCGTTTTGATTCTTAACAGTGTAACTGTCTTCAAGAAAACAAATGCCACATATTCATCAAGGCTATTAAGCCATTCAAAATCAGTAAGTATATTTCAAGGAGCATGATTTATTTTCATTCATAATCAATTGTCTCTACTAGAATAATTGTCCCGTGCCATGCACGGGTATAAATATGCTATTGAAAATTGTTGTAGAATAATCTATATTTTGTAAGTTGGTAGAAAATTTTGTGTATAAGTAAATGATATGCTATTTTTTGTGATTTGAAAATAATATTTAAACTATCAAGATTTCATATTAATTTGTTATTTTTAAGCACAATATCAATTTCAGTGACATGTTGTAGAATAACCTACATGTTTTTGGGTTGTTTCCCTTTTGCATTTCTGCTATCTATCGTTTCCTACTAACTTTTATATCAGATATTGCAGCAGCCACAATAGAGAATTATCAAATTCGAAAGCTCCATCCTGAATGTAACTTAAATTTCAGCAAGATAACTCTCCGACTCTTTGTCTTCATAGCAATATTTTGCAACACCCATATAAATCAATCATTCAATGCAATGGCCTTCCAATTTCATAAACTTGTCATTAATTCCTTCCCCAAGTTGCAAAACAGTCTATATGTAAATATCATTGTGCTGATAAGTGATAACCAACTAAACTGATGAGAAAATTATCATGTTCATTACAAATGAATTTGCTAATTTTTACAGCAACAAAATTTAATAGTTGGTCATATAATATTTCCAGTAAGATACTATACATGAAGAAGGAATAATGAAAAAATTACCATGGTTTTGAGGCCCAAAGCTGTTGAACATTTAAACTGGAGAACCAATTAAAAACTGCTATAAGTCTATAACTGGAGAACAAACTGTTTAAAACAGTTCAGGGAAAGAATTTAAACCACCTTTTTAAAAAAAAATGGTTGGCCAATGGACCCCACGAGTCCTGCCCAAACATGGCCAATGCACCAATTTTAGTTCAAGCAAGTCTCTGATGTTCAATTTATAACAATCACTCATGTTCCTAAAGCTATACATATCCGATGTGGAACCAATTTAGAGGAATAATGCTACTCAAGCACTCTCACATATGCACTCTCTTAGTTTTCATTAAAAGGCTTCTTCATCCTTTCTCTCTCAAGCACTCTCACATATACACTCTCTTTGATGTTGCCATGTCTTCTATCGTGTCGTTCACACATTTTCTTTCTGAGTTGCTGCTCTTTGTAGTAAGTGTTTTTACAAAATAAATAAAAAATGGTGGCTGCAAGGGAGACTATAAACCACCTCTTTAACTTTTAAGTTTATTTCCAGCCATAATGTCTTTCTTATATTTTTCATTTCTTCGAATTCTTCACCACATAATTTATAATATTATATTATATAGTTGCATTTTATTGTATGTTTACTTATAATATTTCTTCCAATTCTTCACCACTTATTTGCATTTTATCACTTAATATATTATATAATCAGTGTGTTCACCAGTTCAATGACCGGTCCGGTTCATACACGGTTAAACACTTGAACCTTGAACGAATTCCTTTCAATTGTCAGTCCAATTTTCTAAACATTGCTAAAATAACCCATCACTTCCTTTTAAATTGAATTTTTAGATTTATAATATTTTAATTTATCTCTCTTCTTGTCATTAATGTTGGGTTACCTCTCTGCGTAAGACCTAGCTCAACTGGCAAATGCCGAAATTGTTAGGCAGGATATCATGTCCCGGGTTCGAACCCGGGACCTCACAGTGGTGTGCGTGAGTTTCTAGTGGCAATTGCCACTTAGTCTACGAATCAAAAAAATATAATTTTCCTCTTTTAAAAAAATCAATATTAAAATTTATTTTTTTATATTATATTTAGTGATTATTACTATAATTTTTGGACTAATGGTTAGTTATTTTTATATTGATAGGTGCATTAAAAAATGCCATTTCAGTTTATAGGCTCCATAAAGAGTACTTTTTGTCTAAATAAAAATGTCAAAAATTATAATAAAACTTGAACTTTGTTTGTCTAAACAGTTGTTAACTTTTTTTTCCGCATAGTTAAAATACACGATACCTTTTTTTTCTTTCACCATTATAGATTTACTCAATAAAAAATGTCTTCCGGTCTAAACAAAACCAAATGTCTTTCTTATTTCTAAGTGTATCAACGAAGGACAAAAATGAACAAAAATATGTTTTTACTCTTTGAGAGTTTATTTCAGAAATTTCTAATTTCAGTAAATGGGAAAAGAAAACGTGAATTTCATTATTTAGGGGAAATAATAATGTGACATTCTTTCTAAGAATTTTTTTAACGAAACTTGAAAATTCTGGAATGTAACATATTTTTTAAAATTTTAATTTGTAATATGATATTAGCATAACTGGCTATAGTAACCAAAAAAAGGATAATTGGCTATAAAGAAGAAAGATAAGTCTTTTATTTATTTCTAAAATTAATACAGAGAGAAAAACATTAAATTATAATAGAATCTTCAAATATAAAATAGTACTTAGAATATTAAATTACATGTATGTCCGTCACATTAAGTTGTTTTTAAATGAAAAAAAGTTGTGTTTTGCCACGTGCTTTTTCTAATGATGACGATGTGTTTGATTGTACCAAATTATTATTATTATTATTATTATTATTATTATTATTATTATTATTATTATTATTATTATTATAACATCTAAGAATTTGGGCCTTAAGATACATTTTAAAATGTATTTTTAATAATTCATAAAACCAAACTTTATTAATTTTGAAATGTAAAATACAATAAAATAGATTGAATATACATGAAAGAGAGTTTTTTTTTTATCAAAGTACATGAAAGAGATTTGATAAGTGATTCATTATAATTTTGTAAAAAAAAAGTGATTAATTATAATACTCATAAACTTCCCCTCACATAAAAATTAAATTAAATTAGCCATTTAAAATATATTTCACAATGAAAATAATTTATATATTATAAGTTTTAATTAACTATTTTTTTAGAAAAGATACTTAAATAACTCTTAGAAAAACATTAATTACATAAAAACATGTTATTTAGTCTTTATTATGCATAATATCTGTAGCGCATTAATTACAAAAAAGATATTAATTACCAAATTGTTGTAGAATTGACACATGGAATAATAATAAATGAGATGTATTCTCAAATGTTATATATATAGATATAGATATAGATATAGATATAGATATGATCCATTTACTAATATAACTTATATATATGAACGATGTTTTGCTTGCAGCTGTTTGATTCTTACAAGGTTTCTTGCCCATTCTACTGCTCCAACTCTGGTTACCAGGTAATAAAATTTACCGCTCGGGATTGTTGCGCCCGAAAAAGTCCTTGGGAGAGAACTGTTCTCGTTTACAACTTTCTTTAAAACAACGGAGTCGCCACCAATATTTATTTAGGAAAATATTAGGAAAACCTTTTTTTGGAAAGCGATTGGCCTTTGAAAACTGAAGATTTGGGTTCGTGGGTCGGTTATGCGTGGGGAAGGTACGAGCACCCCACACATCCTCTCTACTGAGAGGGAACCTTTAATTAAAAGTGTGGTTTTAGTGTGTTGGTTTGAAAATACTTTAATCTTGCCTCTCTACCTCTTATTAAAAAAAATGCATTGAAAAAGACTTGGTGCAAATCTTATTTATGTGAAAGAAAGAAAAAAAAAAATGGGGGGTTTTTTAGAGAAAAAGTGCTTGACGGGGGTTACGACCCGCTCCTACGTATCTCCCGGTGCGATGGAGAACTCAAAGCTTACGTAGTTCTCATTTGTCCCGAAAAAGGGTTTTTGTCTTTTATCTTTTTAGTGAGTTTTCGAAATAGGACGAGGATTTAGTGAATGATTAAACTAACCAAGGTTATGGGTAATCACCGCTAAGTACTCTTGAAAATGAGAGTCACTACCGCCAGTCAGACGAACAAAGGCTCTGATTGATGATAACTCTATTTTATATAGAGTTATTCATACAATCAAGCTTGAGTTATTACTTATTTTCAAGAACATTTATATATATTTATAGCTTATTTATCAAGGAACAGCATTTTAAATATTCAAATGGATAAAGGGCAATGATCTAGGCAAAATGCACACATTTTGTTAGGTTTGATGTTTTTGTTCAGTGCAGCTACTGCAGGAGTGGGAACACTGCCAACATCAGGAGTGGAAACACTAGGAGTGGAAACACTGCCAACACCTGCTAAAATTCTGCAATTTATACCAAAACATCCAAAGACCATTTCAATGCTTCCACACTTGATTAGTGACGTCATGCCTAGTCACCTGGAGCTGAGCCACTTGCTGAAGTCGGCGATACACATAAAAATCAAGTTGCAAGACTCAAACTTATCTAAAAGACATGTGGCACTTCTCGAATGGACCTCATCTTTTGTTATGCATGCAAGCGACCAAACCTGTGCAGCTTGCTTAATTGGTTGTCAACAAATTAACCATGTTCGGTCTCCTCAGCTGATCTTTCACGCAAAAGGAAACCCCTTGCAAGAGGAAAGCTTTCAAGCCTATAAATAGATATCATATCTTCACAAGAAAAGAATCCTATCTTCTATCATCTTTCACATCTTTAAATCCTTTATCTTTTCGCTTAGTTTAGGTTTAGTTTATTTTCATTTCAAGTTTCTAAGGAGAGGAAGGTGAGGAAGTGCTTGACAACCGTTCCCTTCACTTCTACTTTGAAGAAATTCGTGTAAGAAATCTTTATTGTACTTCAACTTGGGAACTTAATGCAAAAGATCTTCTATTCAAGTAATCTCTACTCTTTTAAGTTCTTTTGCTTTATTATTCATTTACTTATGTTCTTTGCACATTCTTTGCTTTATAACATGAGTAACATGAGCTAAATTCCCTTAAGTTGAGATGTTCTAACCTTGTAATGAACTTCTAAATATGTTATTATGGTTTATGTAGTGTAAACACTTTAAACTCTTGCATAACACTTCTTTCAACTTATTCTGGAATTGATCACTTTAGAATAGGTAAAACTTGTAGCAGCAGACATGGGCTACATTTATGAACTCAAGAGTTAATAGGGACAAGTATTTAATAAAGGAAACTTTGTTAAACACATGCTAAAACCTAGACATAGGATAGCATAGTCCTTAGGATAATAAAATTACAAGAGTGAACCTATTTAGCAACTTGGATCATTGTTAGGAGGCAAGGGAGGAATTGACAAACCTTTCTTTACTGTAAAAAACAAAGATCATAAGAGCTTGTAATGAAACTCTGAAGAGAAGTGCTGAAAGGCACAAACTGATGCACCTACATCCAGTGTTCCCACACTACATACTCCATTAAAACACTTAGAAGTAAAGTACTTGGTGAAAACATCTCAACTACTTTTTCCAACTGATTTCTCACACATTTTATTGCTTATTATTATTTTACTTACTTTGAAAACTCCAAACCAAAAATACTGAATAGTGTAGACACACTAAGTGTACACTTTGAACTACAAAAATTTACAATACATAATCCCTGTGGGTTCGACCTTTCTTATCACTTTATTACTTGTGTGACTATGTATACTTGCATATAATAAACCACACCAAGTTTTTGGCGCCGTTGCCGGGGATTATAGTAAAATTTTGTTGTTTAGATTGTTAATTTAGTGTTTTATTAGTACTACTGGTATTCTGTTTTCTGTGCAGAAACACTTAGTGCAGAAACACTCAGTGTGGAAACACTAGTTTATGCCCAGAGATAGACCACCAGAATTTGATTGTGATCCAGAATTTGAGAGAAGATTTAGGAGATTGCTAAGACAACAAAGACAAAGACAACAAGACTGCAGAACAATGTCTCACCACAGTGAAGATGTCTCAGTAAGAGGAGGGCCTAATTCACATCAACAAACTGAAGGTGGACCAGATCACAGACAACAATTCATTCAAATGGGACCAATAGGTATGATTAATGATAGAAATAGACCTATGAGAGACTATGCTCAATATGACCAGCAGCACATACAAACTAGTATTGCTAGACCTCAAATTGATGCTGTTCATTTTGAATTTAAACCTATGATGTTTCAAATGTTGCAAACAATTGGTCAATTTGGTGGATCTCCACATGAAGATCCCCATGAACATTTAAAGCAATTCATAGAAGTTTGTAGTAACTTTATCATTCCTGGCATTAGTGAGGATGCATTTAGGCTTAAGTTATTTCCATACTCTTTGAAAGATAGGGCAAAATCATGGCTAAATTCTATGGAGCCCAATTCTATTCATACATGGAATGAATTAGCTGAAAAATTCTTAAGCAAATATTTTCCTCCTATTAAAAATGCTAGGATGAGACATGATATTACATCTTTTAAGCAAAAAGAATTTGAATCATTGTTTGAAGCATGGGAAAGATGGAAAGAACTTTTAAGAAAATGTCCACATCATGGTTTACCTGTCATTATACAAATGGAAACTTTTTACAATGGTCTAGAACCACAAACCAGAGTGATGCTAGATGCATCAGCTGGTGGTGTTCTTTTGAATATGTCTTATAATGAAGCATGTGATCTTATTGACAAAATTGCTACAAATGGTTCAAGTTGGCCTACTGAGAGGGTAAGTGCTCAAAAGAGAACCTCTGGAGTACATGAGATTAATGATATATCAGCCCTATCTGCTCAAGTAGCCACTTTAACCAATCTGATCAAACAGTGCACTAGTGCACCTACATCTAGTGTAGCAACACCTAAAGAAAACACTGCAGCAGCTATAAAACAAGCCCCTCCAGGAACTACAAGTTGTGTGTATTGTGGAGGAGGCCATCTATATGAAGAATGTCCTAGCAACCCTGTCTCTGTCAATTATGTAGGTTACAATAAAAATAACAACCCTTACTCTCATACCTACAATCCAGGATGGAAGAACCACCCAAATTTTAGGTGGAACAATTCTAATGCACCTGCACAAAGTGCACCTGCACCAAATACTCCTCCTGGATTCCTACCTCAAAGCCAACAAAGATCAAACCCACCTGCCAGTGCTAATTCTCTAGAAGAATTGCTTAGATCATTCATTAGTGAAACTAGAACTGCTAGGCAAGCTCATGATATATCAATTAAGAACCTAGAGAACCAAGTAGGGCAATTAGAAACTGCTTTGCAGCAAAGACCAGTAGGTACTTTGCCATCAAACACAGAAGCTTCACCCTCACAAAGGCAAGGTAAGGAGCAGGTCAAAGCCATATCTTTGAGAAGTGGCAAGGATCTAACAGAACCATATGAGCTTGAAGGTACAGAAAAGGGAGAAAAAAATAAAAATGAAAAAAATTCTCAAGATGCAGAAACACCTGGTGTTCCTACATCTCCTACTCCAAGGTTAGTACCAGAATACCCTCCTCCTCCTTTTCCTCAAAGATTGAAAAAAATACATGAGGAGAAGCAATTCAGTAAATTTTTAGATGTTTTAAAACAATTGCATATCAATGTTCCCTTGATAGAGGCACTTCAACAAATGCCAAACTATGCCAAATTCATGAAAGATGTGCTTTCTAAAAAGAAGAAGATTAGGGGAATTTGAAACTGTTGTTATGTCAAAAGAATGTAGTCTGATTTTACAAAACAAAATTCCAAGGAAGCTAAAGGATCCAGGTAGCTTTACAATCCCTTTTTCAATAGGTAAGTACTATACAGGAAGAGCATTATGTGATTTAGGTGCAAGCATCAATTTGATGCCCAAATCTATCTTCACAAAGCTAGGGATTGGAAATGCAAAACCTACCACATTGACACTATCTTTGGCAGATAGATCAATTGCATATCCAGAAGGAATTATTGAGGATATATTGGTGCAAGTTGACAAATTTGTGTTTCCTGCAGATTTTGTTATACTTGATTTCATTGCAGATGAAGAAGTGCCAGTCATACTTGGAAGACCATTCTTGGCAACAGGGAAAACACTGATAGATGTGCAAAGAGGAGAGCTAACCATGAGAGTGAATGATCAAGAAGTAAAATTTAATGTCTTGAATGCTTTGAAGTATCCTGCAGAGGAGAGTGAAGAGTGTTCATCAATCTCACTTGATCATTTGGTAGAGAAGCAGTTCCACAAGCAGTATGATCACCTTGCCAATGCACTAGCACCTGATGTTTCTGCATTGCCTGCTGAGAAATTTATTGAAGAAAGCATATTGCCCAAGGAACAAGCTACACCTAAGGTATGGGTTAGAACTTATGAATCTCTTAATTTAGAAGATCCCAACCTTAAAGAAAAAGTACCTTCTATTGAACAACCTCCTAAGCTAGAATTAAAAGAACTACCTAAGCATTTAAAATATGTTTTTCTAGGTGAGGATAATACCCTTCCTGTAATCATAGCTTCTGATCTATCTTTAGAACAAGAGCTTGATTTAATTAATACCTTGAGAAAACATAGAAAAGCTATAGGTTGGCAAATGTCTGACATTAAAGGGATTAGCCCCTCAACATGCATGCATAGGATAATTTTAGAAGAAAATTCTAAAAATAGCATAGAAGGGCAAAGAAGATTAAATCCAATAATGAAAGAGATTGTTAAGAAGGAAATAATTAAATGGCTAGATGCTGGTATTATCTACCCTATTTCAGATAGTGCATGGGTTAGTCCTGTGCAATGTGTTCCTAAAAAGGGTGGAGTCACAGTTGTAGCCAATAAAAATAATGAATTAATCCCAACCAGAACTGTAACAGGGTGGAGAATCTGTATGGATTACAGAAAACTCAATAAGGCCACTAAGAAAGATCATTTCCCTTTACCCTTTATAGATCAAATGTTAGATAGGTTAGCAGGAAAGGAATTCTATTGTTTCTTAGATGGTTATTCAGGATACAATCAAATAGCAATTGAACCTAAGGATCAACAGAAAACCACCTTTACTTGTCCTTATGGCACTTTTGCCTTTAGAAGGATGCCTTTTGGACTTTGTAATGCTCCTGCTACCTTTCAAAGATGCATGATGTCAATCTTTTCTGACTTCATTGAGCAATCAATGGAAGTCTTCATGGATGACTTTTCTGTTTTTGGAGAAACATTCTCATTGTGTCTTTCAAACTTAGAAGAAATTCTTCAAAGGTGTGAAGACACTAACTTAGTTCTTAATTGGGAAAAATGTCATTTCATGGTAAAAGAAGGCATTGTGCTTGGTCATAAAATATCTAAAAAAGGTCTTGAAGTGGATAGGGCAAAGATAGAGGTAATTGAGAAACTACCACCTCCATCAACAATCAAAGGGATTAGAAGTTTTTTAGGTCATGCAGGATTCTATAGGAGATTTATCAAAGACTTTTCAAAAATTTCAAAACCATTGTGTATGCTTTTGCAACATGATCTGCCTTTTAATTTTGATGAATCTTGTGTAGAAGCTTTTCAAAAACTAAAAAAGGCCTTAGTTACAGCACCAGTTGTAGTCACTCCAGATTGGAGTAAGCCTTTTGAACTAATGTGTGATGCTAGTGACTTTGCAGTAGGAGCAGTCCTAGGGCAAAGATATAACAAAGTGTTTCATACCATATACTATGCTAGCAAAACACTCATTGAAGCTCAAATGAACTACACTGTAACAGAAAAGGAACTATTAGCAGTGGTTTTTGCTTTTGAAAAATTTAGATCATATTGGTTGGCACCAAAGTAATTGTGTACACTGACCATTCTGCCATCAAGTATCTGATTTCTAAAAAAGATGCAAAACCTAGGCTAATAAGATGGGTTCTACTACTTCAAGAATTTGATCTTGAAATAAAAGATAAGAAAGGAGTAGAGAACCAAGTGGCTGATCACCTCTCTAGACTTGAAAGTAATAATACAGATACAATTGAAGAAATCAAGGAAAGTTTCCCTGATGAAAAATTACTAGCAATTACCTTGAATACAGCCAGTGTTTCTGCACTCAGTATGGCCACACCTCATGTTTCAACACCATGGTATGCAGACATAGTAAACTTCCTTGTAAGCAAAATTGTACCATGTGACATGAACTATCAACAGCAAAGAAGGTTCTTCCACATAGTAAAACAATACTATTGGGATGACCCTTACCTATTCAAGATATGTCCTGATCAAATCATGAGAAAATGCATTCCTGAAGAAGAACAGCAAGCAGTGCTCCTGCATTGTCATGCTGCACCATATGGAGGTCACTTTGGAAGCCAAAGAACAACAGCTAAGGTACTTCAATCAGGTTATTTCTGACCTACTCTATTTAAAGATGCTAATTATATGGTCAAAACCTGTGATAAATGTCAAAGAAGTGGTAATATATCTAATAGACATGAAATGCCTAGGACTAATATTCTAGAAATAGAACTTTTTAATGTTTGGGGCATGGATTTCATGGGTCCTTTTCCACCTTCTTTTGGCAATGAATACATCTTAGTGGCTGTAGACTATGTGTCTAAATGGATTGAGGCTGTAGCACTGCCAAATAATGATGCTAAATCTGTTAGCAAATTTCTCCAAAGAAATATTTTTTCAAGATTTTGTACTCCAAGAGCAATCATCAATGATGAAGGCTCACATTTTTGCAACAAACTTATTGAAAATCTTCTTGCAAAATATGGAGTGAAACATAAGATTGCTACTGCCTATCACCCACAAACAAGTGGACAAGCTGAACTTTCAAATAGGGAAATAAAAAGAATGCTTGAGAAAATGGTTGGACCAAATAGAAAAGATTGGTCCTTACACTTAGATGAAGCATTATGGGCATATAGGACTGCATTTAAAACTCCATTAGGAATGTCCCCCTATAAGTTAGTTTATGGCAAGCCATGTCATCTCCCTGTTGAATTAAAGAACAAGTCATATTGGGCTATCAAAAAGTTGAATTTTGATCTCAAAAAGGCAGGAGAGAAAAGGTTTCTTGAGCTAAATGAATTAGAAGAATTCAGGCATTTCTCCTATGAGAATGCAGAAATTTATAAAGCTAAAACCAAAGTATGGCATGACAAGAAAATCCAAAGGAGAGAACTTAAAGAAGGAGGAATGGTTCTGTTGTACAATTCTAGGTTGAAACTCTTCCCTGGAAAACTGAGATCAAGATGGTCAGGACCATTCAAATTAGTTAAAATCTACCCCCATGGTGCAGTTGATCTATATGATGCAACCACTGATACCACTTTCAAAGTAAATGGACAAAGAGTGAAAATGTACTATGGAGAGCATGTAGAGAGAGACAAGATCACCACTCACTTTGCAAAACCTTAGACCAAGGTACAAGTCAGGCTGTAAGACTCTTAAAACAAGCGCTTGAGGGAGGCAACCCATCACAATATATAGTTAATATTATTATTTTGTGCAATTTCATGTTTTGTTATTTTGCAGGAAAAACAGGACAACAGAGTAGCCAGTGTTTCTACACTTGGTGTTCCCACACTTGATGCAGCCACACTGCCTACTCTGGTGTTAGAATAATTTAGAAGAAAACTGTCACTTGATAAATCATCTACTTAGTGGAATCATCTCTGATCAAGGGTTAGAAAGTGGCGTGTTAAGTCTAAACTTCCACGTGTTGGCTTGCATGTTAGGCCACACAACTTAACGGCTATAAACCTCAACTACCAAATCCCACTAACCCTTTCACATACCCTAAGTTTCAATTTTCTTCGTCCCTCTCACAAAACCGATTAAAAATCCTCTCCACTCACAAACAGTTTTTCAATCTCAAACACTCCAAATCATAAATGGCTAATAAACAAGCTGCCTCTAAGAACACGGGGAAAGGATCCGGTGTGGAAACTCATGCGAAAAAAAGAAAATCAGGAGTACTAGCATCAATGGAAGCAATCCCTGGATGTGAGCACTTTTGGAACATGAAGTTCCTGCCTGAGCGTGGTTTCAACTTCGCAAAGGCTCATCATTCATTCCTCTCCACTGTCAACAACATGCATTGGGAAAGATTTGTTCAAACCCGAGCCTACTACTTGGAACAATTGGTGCGAGAATTCTACTCAGGAATTCAGAATAACAGAGGAGGTACTATATTTTTCTCCAAAGTTAGAGGTAAGAAAGTTTTCTTTGACCCTGCTAGAATCAATAAGCACTATGATCTCACATACACTGGTAATGCATTTGAAGTAAAACTAGAGACTTATGGAAAGAAGCAAATGACTAAAATCAAAGAAGGAGTAGCAATAGAAGGATCTCAGTGGGAGAAATTCACAAATACTGAATTCAAACTTAAAACTGGTGAATTGATCCCTGAGCTTGGCAGTTGGCATTTATTCATTGATACATCAATTCTCCCTACTTCACACACTTCTACATTATCTAAAGATAGGTTGATTCTTATTGATTCAATCCTATGTGAGGATAATGTAGACATAGGGAAATTGATAGCTAAAGAAATTGTAGAATGTCAAGCCAAGGAATCTGGATTCTTATATTTCCCATGCTTAATCACTGAACTGTGTCAAAAGCAAGGAGTTGTTACTTCTGATCTAGAAAAAGTCTACAGAAAAACCCCTCCTAGTGGTCTGTCTGCTGAAGTTAAAGAAAGAGTGAGGTCAGTGAAAATTAAAAATACTGTAGAGCAGGAAGTGTCTGAACACTTGGTGCAGAAACTCCAAGCTGTCTGGAAATTTCAAAGAGAACAGCATGAGTGGTTGAAATTAAAGTTGGATGACCCTGAAGCAGAAATAGAATCCCCAATTTTTCCTAATTGGGTGATTGATGAAAAAGAAGAAGTGGAAAAGGAAACTGATAAGAAAGAGAGGAGAGTAAAGAGAAAGAGAGATACTGAGAAAGAAAAGAAGGGAAAGAAACCAAGAGTGGAGGAAGAAATTGAAGAAGTAAGTGATGAAGATACTGAAGAAGATGAAGAGGCAAGGCAAGTTGTGAAGGATATTGAAAAGGATGAAGAGGGGGATGAATCTGAGTCACTAGAAGTTAGTGACAGTGATGATGTTGGCATTGATGATATGGAAGCCAGTGCTAGAAGAAAGTATGAATTAAGGAAGAAATTTACAAATGAAGCCCAACCACCATCACAACAGCAATCAAACACCCCCTCACCACCATCACAAACCAACATTCCATCCCCCATCCCCCACCGCCCACCATTCCCCCAGTCAAACTTCAACACCAAAAACACCCACAACTCCAACAGAAAATGCTCCCCAATCTGAAAATCCAAAGCAAGATGCACAAGAAGATACAACCATCCCATCCCAGAAATCACCCACCCTACCAACAGAACCTATTGAGCCAACTAACATTGTTTCTGAGAAAGTTCAAATGCAGGTACTCATTGAAGAGCCTGAGAAAGAGAAAGACAAAGCAGGTTCAGAGTTGAAGATGCAGGTAAATACTATCAAAGAGTCTGTTAGTGTTCCCACACCAACTACTGAAGCTTCAAAATCAACAGTCATGGCAACTAGTCCTGCAGCAACAATCTCTGCAGTTCTGAAAGCCTTAGCAGAGAAGAAACAGATGCTGGGATACACAAGGAGAACAATGAAGCCTGCTCCAACAAAGAAGATGTGGACAATGAGCTCACTTTATGGTGCACAGGGTACAGGGGTACAAGCTGGTGAGAAGGAGGTATCTGAGGAAGCTACACCCAAAGAAGGAGAGAAAGAAGCTGAGAAGGTAGCAGAGCAACAACCAGAGGGAAATGAGCAGCAATCTGAGCAAACTCCAGTGCAGAGTGGTGTACCTGCACCTGAAGTCCAAACACTGGCTACACCAGATGTTCCTGCAGAAGCTACACCTGAAGAGGCAGAAATGCCTGAGGCTACTGTAGATGATCCTGGTGTGCCTACCTCTGATGTGGCCACTGCTAAGAAGCCAAAGAAGACAAAAGTCAAGCATAGCCCTGCTGTGAGAGTCAGCCCCAGATTCCAGAAGAAAGAGTAAAAAGATACATTTTAATGTTGTTTCCAGTATTTATAATATGCTTTAGTAGTATACTCTATGTGCTAAATACTATGTGTTAACTTGCTGCTATGTGTTAATTACTTTTGATTGTATCTCCCAAACTTTTGGATCCCTTGTTTACTCAACTTAGAGCAGTGGGGACACTGCTCATATTTATGTTGGGGGGGGGGGGGAGAATGGAGAATAGTATATATTTTTGTGTATGCACTATATTTGCAGCATGTTTTGAACCTAGTACTAATATATATGTATGAATATAAAAATATGTTTGAGTAAGTATTTATAGCATGTGAGTATGTAGTGTTAGTATGTTTTAAGTTTTAAATGTACTTAACAAGGCATGATAATTTGTATTAACATGGTGAATTAAGTGCATCAATTTGTTTTTAGAATTAAAATGATTATGAAACATGATCAATTCATTTTTTTCTCAAAAATTGAAGAAGTGTATCAATGAGTCAAATTTTAAAAGCCTTGTTTTCTAAAAATGATCAGTTTTATAAATACTTTGACACAAAAAAATTGAGTTTTGAAAAGAACCATGCTAGATCAAGAGCTTTCTAAAGCCAATGAAATTTTGGAAATTTGAGGTCAAAATTAGATTTTCATTAAAAATTTAGAAGAGCATAAAGACTTAAGTTTGGGGGAAATTCCATGAATACAAAGGCCAAAGTGTGACAGCTTGAAGAGTGCAAGCCACAAGTGTCAAAACCACTCAAAAATACCAAAAATATCCCAAAAAAGAGCTACACTTGCCCGAGTCATATAAACTGAACCTGTCCCTTAAGTGCAATTTGGTTTGAAAAATATGAACAAAGTTCAAAGAAAGAAAAAAAAAACAAACCAAGAAAAAGAAGAAAATGCATGTGGAGGTCAGTGAGGAGGGCAGTGTACGCTACCAAAAAATACTCAAAGAGTTCCAAGTGTGGCAACACTTAGTGTGCCAACACCATCTACATCAAAAGGCACCTACACTCAAAATAAGGTGCACCTACAAATCCAAAAATGATGTTTTTTGCACTCACTGCATTACATCATCAAAAATCAAAACACCAAGAATAGAAATAAGGTATTGGCTCAACAAGTTGGAAACACCAAAAGCCTTTTGTTGTGCTTAAGAGTCCCCTAATTACTTGAAGAAATTGTTAGTCTCGGCCATATTTTGAAAAATCTCTAAGAGTGACCAAAAGAGTTCCATTTTTTTCAAAAAGCTAAGGAAAAATTCTTTGTTCAGTTATGGAACCAATTAGAAACTCAATGGACCACACACTCACACAAATGAGTTTTTATAACTCTGAATGTTTTAAAGCAAGGGCATGGAAGAAAAAGCACCAAAAGAAAGGCTTATTACAATACACTTCAAACACTTCTTGAAAAACATGAGTTGAGATGTCTTCATAAATTATTATGTTTTGTTTCTTGTCGTTGCTTGAGGACAAGCAACAATTTAAGTTTGGGGGTGTGATAACTCTATTTGATATAGAGTTATTCATACAATCAAGCTTGAGTTATTACTTATTTTCAAGAACATTTATATATATTTATAGCTTATTTATCAAGGAACAGCATTCTAAATATTCAAATGGATAAAGGGCAATGATCTAGGCAAAATGCACACATCTTGTTAGGTTTGATGTTTTTGTTCAGTGCAGCTACTGCAGGAGTGGGAACACTGCCAACATCAGGAGTGGAAACACTGCCAACACCTGCTAAAATTCTGCAGTTTATACCAAAACATCCAAAGACCATTTCAATGCTTCCACACTTGATTAGTGACGTCATGCCTAGTCACCTGGAGCTGAGCCACTTGCTGAAGTCGGCGATACACATAAAAATCAAGTTGCAAGACTCAAACTTATCTAAAAGACATGTGGCACTTCTCCAATGGACCTCATCTTTTGTTATGCATGCAAGCGACCAAACCTGTGCAGCTTGCTTAATTGGTTGTCAACAAATTAACCATGTTCGGTCTCCTCAGCTGATCTTTCACGCAAAAGGAAACCCCTTGCAAGAGGAAAGCTTTCAAGCCTATAAATAGATATAATATCTTCACAAGAAAAGAATCCTATCTTCTATCATCTTTCACATCTTTAAATCCTTTATCTTTTCGCTTAGTTTAGGTTTAGTTTATTTTCATTTCAAGTTTCTAAGGAGAGGAAGGTGAGGAAGTGCTTGACAACCATTCCCTTCACTTCTACTTTGAAGAAATTCGTGTAAGAAATCTTTATTGTACTTCAACTTGGGAACTTAATGCAAAAGATCTTCTATTCAAGTAATCTCTACTCTTTTAAGTTCTTTTGCTTTATTATTCATTTACTTATGTTCTTTGCACATTCTTTGCTTTATAACATGAGTAACATGAGCTAAATTCCCTTAAGTTGAGATGTTCTAACCTTGTAATGAACTTCTAAATATGTTATTATGGTTTATGTAGTGTAAACACTTTAAACTCTTGCATAACACTTCTTTCAACTTATTCTGGAATTGATCACTTTAGAATAGGTAAAACTTGTAGCAACAGACATGGGTGTCATACCCCAATTTTGTCCGGCTTAGGTCCAAACCCTAATTTTCCACACAAAAAATATACAATAAATTATGCATTGCATTTTGGATCCCAGAAACCATTCCAAAGTTTTTGAAATCATTTTTAGGTTTAGAATGCACTTTTTAGGAAATTAGGGTTTTGAAAAATATGTTATGCATGCATGGCAAGCTTTGGAAAATATTTTATGCATGCATGGCAAAGACCTAAAAACATTTTTGTGGGAAGCAAGAATCAATTTCTATTATATACCAAAGGCCAAGAATCGATTTATAGTATATTCTAAAGGCCATGAAATCGATTTTCAGGCAATCCTAAAGGCCAAGAATCGATTTCTCAATCATATGTTTAAAGCTTGAAATCGATTTCTACATATACTCAAGGCAAAGCTAAAAATCGATTTCCCTCTTTTTGCATATGCCTTGAAATCGATTTTCAAGCTCTTCCATAGGCCATGAATCGATTCCTAATTGTTTTAACTAAGTGAAGAATCGATTTTCACCTATGATAGATGTCCTGAAAATCGATTCCTACTTGTTTTCAAAGAGCAAAGAATCGATTCCCATGTTTTCCAAAGAGTAAAGAATCGATTCCTCACTATTTCAACTATCCAAAGAATCGACTCTTGAGGCTTCTAAAATGATAAGAATCGATTCATCTATATATTTTAACTACAATCAACAATCGATTCTTTCATTTCATCAAAATGTTTTTTCAGATCTACGCTTTCCTAAAGCCTATAAATAGGCAGCCTCAAATCACATTTGGACAGACACGGATTTCACAAGACCACAATTTCACAACTCCTCTCTGCTTCTCAGACACAGATTTTCACGAGATCAGAGAAAAAACCCATTTTTCTCGAAATCTCTCACATTTTAGAAAAACTCTTCTACGCTTTATTTTTTCGCTCTATTCGTTCCGCTGGTCCGTCTGAGCTGATCTTCTGCAAGAGTTAGTTGGAGTTGCGTTCTTCAAGTGGTAGTATCTGCCTTCATCAGAGGTATTTCTGTCTTTATATTTGTTAATATTTAATCATTGTGATCCATGCCAAAATTGCCCCATGTGATTTAACTTAGTTATAGTGTCATTGTTGATGATGAACCACATGATTCCCACTTATGCCTAGTGCATCATGTTCTGAGTGGTGAAGATGGTCTCAGATGATTCAACCCTTTTAGTTTATATGATGATTGGCAATGTGATTCACACTTGTGCACTTGTTCACTTAATCTTAAGTGTGAGGATTGACCAAAGTGATTCAACGTTCTTTGATACTTTGGTCGCTAAATAATTTGCTTGCTTATGCTGGCCAATGATCATGATTGAGGCAACTCTTTTGCTTGAGCTTACAGCGTCATCGTCTACTCTCATATAGAATATCATCAATACTTAGATAGGTCCATTCCTTACATTGCATCTTCCACTAGATGTGCATTTAGATTCCCTTGCGTTTTGTAGAAATATTTGAGTATGGTTCTCGCCTAGCATCTTCCACTAGATGTGGATTTAGGTTCAATCTCGCCTACTCTTGTATTTTGCTTAATGCCCAATTCAAGTTCCTTCCTTGCCTATCTATGTGTTGTGATCTAATATGTGTAGTTTAGGCTTGATTTTTGTTTGCGAATTCAAATATTGTTGCTTAATGATTTGATTCCACTGATGGTGTTATGCTTGAATCCACCAATTCTTTCTTGCATTCATTGTTTTCATTTCTAAAACGACCCGGCACAAAAACGGTTACTAGTGGCAATCCATCACAACCTTTGTTGGTTTGATTGCCATGAAAGCCTCAATTTCAAAAGAATTGTCGTAAGCATAAAGCAAGCTACTAGTGATAATCCATCACAACCTTTGTTGGTTTGATTATCATGAACGCGTCCAATTTCAAAAAGCATTTTTCTAAGTATCAAAGAATCAAAAACAAGTTATTAGCGGTGGTCCATCATAACCATTGTTAGTTTAATCATCAAAGCAAAAGACTTTCATTTTTAAGGCTCGTTAGAACTACGTCGCTTTGATTCCCATTTGGGATACGTAGGAGCGAGTCATATTCTCGTCAAGCGCAACCATAAAAAGTTTAGCATTTGCATAACGAAAAGAAAGGAGTTATTTCCGTAACAAAAAAGAATCACTTTCGCAAATCAATATCATTTTTAGAACAAAAAACCTTTCTCCTTTCTAAAATTATTTTCAACCCATCGTCGCTAGTGATTAATCAGAACCTTTGTTCGTCTAGCCATTGGTAGCAATGTCTTTTTCCCAAAAAGAACAACAAGCGATGATCACTCATAGCCTTTGTTAGTTTGATCATTCGTGCCAATCAATCTCTTTCGAAAACCACTTTCGAAAAGACAAATAAAAAACGGGTTGCTACTAATGGTCAATCAGAACCTTTGTTCGTCTGACTGGCGGTAGTGACTCTAATTTTCAAGAGTACTTAGCGGTGATTACCCATAACCTTGGTTAGTTTAATCATCCACTAAACGCTCGTCCTATTTCGAAAACTCACTAAAAAAGACAAAATACAAAAACCTTTTCAGGACACAGAAGAACTACGTAGCTTTGAATTCTCCATCGCACCGGGAGATACGTAGGAGCGGGTCACATCCCGTCAAGCACAACAAATAAAAATCATTTTCACAATAAGTTTTCAAACAATTATTTTCAAAAGAACCTAGAACTACGTCGCCTTTGATTCTCCACCCGGAGATACGTAGGAGCAGGGCCACGCCCCTGTCAAGCGCAAAAATAATCAATTTCTAAAATTAAAGAATATACAAACAGATCTCCTTCATTTCAAAAGCAAAAATCTTATTTTCAAAGTAGGGGATTAAGTCGGTCGTACGGCCGGGTTAATCATCGTTTTAAGATAAATGAACTGTGGTCCCTCAGAGCCCCAGCGCTCCTTCAGCCCTCAGTGGCCCTTCAGAGCCCCAGTGCTCCTTCAGACCCCCAGTGGTCCTCCAACACAGATCACACAGTCCTAAAACCCCTACATTAAAAAACACCAACCCACAAACGTTTTCTACACAGAAGAACTACGTAGCTTTGAGTTCTCCATCGCACCGGGAGATACGTAGGAGCGGGCCATGTCCTGTCAAGCGTTTTTCTTAAAAACCCCTTTTCCCCCCTTTTTTTCATAATAAATAAAGATTTTCATTAAGAATTTCTCAATAAGAAGCAGAGAGGCAAAATTAAGTATTTTCAAGTCAACACACTAAAACCACACATTTAATTAAAGGTTCCCTCTCAGTAGAGAGGACATGTGGGGTGCTAATACCTTCCCTGCGCGTAACCGACCCCCGAACCCTATTCTCTAGTTTCGCAAGACCAATCGCTTTCCAAAAAAGGTTTTCCTAATATTTTCCTTAATAAATATTGGTGGCGGCTTCATTGTCTTAGGAAAAGTTGTGAACGAGGAAGGTTCTCCCTCGGGGACTTTTTCGGGCGCAACAATGGGCTACATTTATGAACTCAATAGTTAATAGGGACAAGTATTTAATAAAGGAAACTTTGTTAAACACATGCTAAAACCTAGACATAGGATAGCATAGTCCTTAGGATAATAAAATTACAAGAGTGAACCTATTTAGCAACTTGGATCATTGTTAGGAGGCAAGGGAGGAATTGACAAACCTTTCTTTACTGTAAAAAACAAAGATCATAAGAGCTTGTAATGAAACTCTGAAGAGAAGTGCTGAAAGGCACAAACTGATGCACCTACATCCAGTGTTCCCACACTACATACTCCATTAAAACACTTAGAAATAAAGTACTTGGTGAAAACATCTCAACTACTTTTTCCAACTGATTTCTCACACATTTTATTGCTTATTATTATTTTACTTACTTTGAAAACTCCAAACCAAAAATACTGAATAGTGTAGACACACTAAGTGTACACTTTGAACTACAAAAATTTACAATACATAATCCCTGTGGGTTCGACCTTTCTTATCACTTTATTACTTGTGTGACTATGGGTGATCATCGCTTGTTGTTCTTTTGGGAAAAAGACATCACCACCAATGGCTAGACGAACAAAGGTTCTGATTAACCACTAGCGACGATGGGTTGAAAATGATTTTAGAAAGGAAAAGGTTTTTGTTCTGAAAATGATCTTGGTTTGCAAAAGTGATTCTTTTTTGTTACGAAAATAACTCTTTTCTTTTTGTTATGCAAATGCTAATTTTTATGGTTGCGCTTGACGAGAATGTGACTCGCTCCTACGTATCCCAAACGGGAATCAAAGCGACGTAGTTCTAACGAGCCTTGAAAAGGAAAGTCTTTTTGCTTTGGCTTTGAAAAGTGAAGGGCGTTCATAATGATCAAACTAACAAAGGTTATGGGTGATCATTACCAAAACCCACTTAAGTGCATGTAAAAATCTCCTTTTGAAAAAAGAAAGCCTTCATGATGACCAAACTAACAAAGGCTATGGGTGGCCATCACTAGCACTCCATTGTTAATAATCACGCAAGCAAAGGCTTCGCAAGACCACTAACAAAGTTTTTGATTTAATGAGTTTTCGCAATTGGGTTGATTTTTATTTAGGGAAAAGAAAATCTGTTATTTGGGAAAAAGATTTTGTGAAAAAATAAATTTATTTAGGAGAAAGAAACAAAATTTAAAAAGAGAAACAGGGGGTGCAGCAGTAAAATAGGGTGTGGTTAGCAGAGAGGCTGTATTATTAAAACTGGGGTGCAGATAGTCAGCCCAGCTTGTTTTTTGTAAGCTGGGCTGCGTTTCAAAAAAATAATCATGGGCTTCAGAAGGGGGTGTGCGAAGTAAACCGTAGGGGTGTGAATAGAAATCTGAAAAATAAAAAATGTGAAAGGACGAAACTACCCTTGCTTTCCTAATATAAAAGCAAAACCCAAATTTAAAAACCCTAGTTTCTTCTTTCCTCATCCACGGCGCCCCACCCCCAAATTTGCAAAAAACCTAAAAATTTTCCTCTCTCTCCCCTTCTACGGCGGATCCGCCTCCTCCCCCTCAAACTCAGATTTTTCTTCTCTCCCTCTCCACGGCCGTGCGACGCCTCTTCCCCCTCCCCTAGCTTCGATCTCCTCTCTCATAGATCCGCATCCCACTCTCTCTTCCTAGCATCGATCTCTCACCCTCCTAGCCGAGCACACCGTCTCCCTCTCTCCTTGCACCGCCGATCTCCGCCCCTCTCTCTCTCATTTCAACCTAATCTCGTCTCTCCTCCCCACGCGCCTCTCTCCTCCTCTCCTCACCAAATCGTTTTTCTTGCTCTCACTGTCGCTAATAGCCGAAATGGGGCGATGTGGTGTTTGTTTTTTGGTCGTGGCCGCGAACGGTGTTCACGGTGGAAGGGAGAAAACAGTGGGGGTGTTTGGGGTCACGGCGGAGGTGGTGGCCGTGTGGTTGGTTGGGTGTTTCGGCTGCTCGTGGGTGGTGGCTACGAGTGGAGCGGCGGCGGTCATTTGATTTTGCAACGGCGAACGTTTGGGGAGAACAATAGCGAGGAGAACGACGCGAGGGGATTTTGCGACGGTGACATGTGGTGGTGCACGGCTTACGACCACCGTTCGTGGTGGTCGGAGGTATGTTCAGATATTTATATATATTTTTTATACACATATCTTTTCCTCTTCTCTGTATTTTTCTGATTTCTATTCCTAAATCCATTTTTTATTTTTTTTAAAAAAACGAAAGACATGCTTCGGCTTCTTATTTACAAGCTTAAATAAGTTAACCCTTACTCCTAACTTTCTATAACTGTTTCGAAAGTTACTGATTTCGTTGTTGTTGTTTTTTTTTTAGAACCTGTTAACTATCTAATTACAGTATAAACAAAATAAACCTTAACTTATTACTATGCTGTGTTACGGTTTATCCATTCACAGGTCTAATATTTTCTAACAAATCAACATTTTAAAACAAAAACAGTAACAAGAACCTACTATTATTTTGTTTAATATTTACATCTCTTATTCTTAAACTATTTTGGCAAATAAAATGAGGCATACAAGGGTAAAAACGAAATACCAACTCAAGCTCCAGCCTCTGAAAATTTCCCTTTTGCTGGTTGTTACTGTTTCTGAATGCTCACTGTTGTTCTTCTTCTACTCTGCCGTTGTTTTGGTTCTGGATCTCTAGGTGTTTGATGGTTAGGGTTTTTTTTGTAAAAATTCTAATTTTGGCTTTGATGACTGTGAATCTGCATCTGGGTGTGTGTATTTTCTGTGCTTTTCCGTCACTGTCTGTGTGTACCTCAATTTCTGGGTGTCCCCTGCTCGCTGTGTTACTGTCTTATTTATATTGAAAATATTAGGGTTAGCATTTAATTGGTTTTTGACTGGTTTGACTGGGCTTTTGCAGGTCTGATAATGTGGGCTTGCTGAGCAGTCTTGGAGAGCAAGAACAGCCCCAGGGATTTGCTGATGCTGCTCCCTTTTTATTTTCATTTTTTTTTGTATTTTTTTTTTGTATTTTTGACTATTTTTTTTTTGCATTTTTGGGACAGTTTGGACTCTAAACACTCCTAAATTGTAAATGAAATAAAATTTGATCTTTTGACATTTTTGGACTCAAAACAAATTAAATAGACAAAATAAAAATAATAAAAGAAGTTGAGCCAAATACAAAAGCGAAATCGGGCCCAACTAGACAAATGCGCTAGAACGAGGCTCAAATAGAACAATTAGGCCCGCTAACTGATAAGCACTAAAAATTAACTAGGAACCACGTTCGTGGGCCCAACTCAAAATGATAAGCCCGATTTGTATATGTGTAGGCCCAATAACCCAACTGTTGGCCCAATAACCCAACTGTTGGCCCAATTACACAAATGGCATCTTAACGACATCCGCATGACACCGACACGCGTTAACAGGACTCGAGACTTGCAAAAAAATGCGACCTAGTAAATTAAAACGCTATTAACAGGAGCTCGGACAAAATTGGGGTATAACAGCTGCCCCTCTTTATTTGGATTTTACCAAGAAATATGAATTGCGCGAGACATGTTTCGAAGGTAAAATAGAAATAAAGAATTCAGAAATTATACCAATTTTGTCCATTTGGAGAAACCCGAATTCCCCCTTTTTTCTTTTGTTTTTGGAAAGATAGACACTTTCGTGTTGATGCGAAAACAGTAAATGAACACTGACGTGCAGACAGAAAAGGTAAAATGGGCACTTGCGTGCAGGCAAAAAAGTAAAATGGGCACTTGGCCTGCAGACAGAAAAGGTAAAATGGGCACTTGGCGTGCAGACAGAAAAGGTAAAATGGGCACTTGGCATGCAAAAAGCGGTAAATTGCCCAGGCTGCCTAAAACCTGTAATCCTTAAACGAACTCTCGACGAATCCGAGTTTGCACGTGGCTTTGAGGAGCACGCTCTTCCTGTTGGCCTTTTCGAGCGACCGGGGGGATCGTTATCAGCTTCGGAACTGATATACAGATCAATGCACGACGTCCACTGTATCTTAGGATGATACAACTATTCCGTTGAACCTCACATGGGGCTGCGGTCCATCGCGTTGCTCGTACACGATGTGAGACCTGGGCAGAAGGGAGCGATGATCTCTCTGGACTCCAATCCGAAATGCGCGCTTGAGCGCTCTCTTTTCTTTCTCTCTCTCTTTCTGTTTCTCTCTTTTCTCCTTTCTTTTCTTTTCTTTTTGTTTCTGATCTCTTCCTTTTTCCTTTCTTTTCTTTTCTTTTCTGTTTCTTTTTTCTTCTGAACTCTCCCAACTTGGGGGAGCATTTTCTGGAATATGGGGGCGAGGGCTAACACCGAAGTGCTCATCCTCTCTTTGTATCTGCAGCTGAAAATGAACAAATACATACAATGCAAATGCCATGATTGCTGTTTTCCTTTTCTTATGATGAATGTAATGCAAACGTCTGAATTTCTTTTTCTGTACTTTATTATTATTATTATTATTATTATTATTATTTTCTATGTCTGGTGAGTGCATGATTTTATGCTTGGTGAATGTAATGCATGACTTTATTTGTTTTATTGCTCTTTTGCTTTTCTTCTCTTCTTTTCTTTTGCTCTTTTTATGAAGTGCAGGTATGCGGATGCAAAATTTCGGTGCTTGATGATATGTAATGAAATGACAGATGACATGCAATGGAAAACTTTTCCTTCTTTGCCTTTTTCTATGAAATGGGAATATTGCTATAAAATGATGAATGACATGGGATGTTTTAGGTTTCTTTTCTTCTATGAGATGCGAGTATTGATGTGATGCAACTGTATTGCTTTGATGTTTGATGGGATGATGAGTTTTTGGTTCTTTTTGTTTTATGGAATGCAAACATTACTATGATGTAGACGACACTGAATGTTTTTATTTGTTTTTTTTTTGCATAGGGACCTTAGGATTCTTGAGTGATCAATTCAAGTGTCCTATCGTGATGACTATTTCGAATGTACATTCGACTTAGTCTCCTATTTATTGAAAATGATTTTGTATTTTGAGACTTGATTTGATGTCTGATGCAATGATGATGAATGTTTGGTTTGCTAGAAAGAAAGCAGTAAATGAACACTTGGTGTGCTGATGAGAAAACAGTAAACGAGGAGGAACACTTAGCGTGCTTTTAATGAACCACTTGGGACTCGAGGACATTTGAACTCCGAACTGAAGGAGTGACTAAACTCTAAACTGAAAGAGCATTTGAACTCCGAACTGAAGGAGCGACTGGAATGAGATTTTGAGACTGACAAGTCCAGGATGACTGACTTGAGAATTAGATTGAAGACTGACACTTGAAGTGCTGACTCTTGGAACTAGGCATGAGGATTAACATCTTGTGTTCGTCCGCATTGTGCTTAGCAATGCAATGAATGAGACATGTAATGCAAACATATGCCATGATTGGTGTCTTGAATATTATGGAATGCTTTTGTTCTTTTGTATTTGCTTCTTCTATGAGATGCAAACATTAATATGATGCGATGCCTTGATGTTTGATGCAATGATTTTTGTCCTTTTCCTTTTTTATGAAGTGCGAACATTAATATGATGCCAATGCAATGAAAAGATTTCTGCTTTTTCTTCTTTACTATTTTCCTCTATGAAATGCAAGTATTAATATGGTGCAACTGGCGTGGAACGTTTTTTTTTCTTTTTGCTATGTGATGAATACACAAAATGCGAAGATGCAAATGTAATGCTTTGGTGCATATGCTATAATGAATAGGTTGAAATGCTTAGATGCATGAGGTGAACATTTTTGTGATGATGAGATGCGAGACTTTGGATGCAAGGAATTGAGATGATTATTGACCATTCTGTTGAAAAATTGAATTTGATTAAAACTCCGGTTTTTCTCAAGGTTTTTATTTACAAACAACCTCATTTGTTTTCTCTTTCTTTCCATGATGACTGAATTTTAGATATCACCTAAACAACTTGTGTTCTCTCTTTTGAAGCATTGTCTAGTAAGCATGCATAGGAGTGCAAATGTGAATGAATGAGTCGGTTAACTTGGAATTGGTTTGGGGCATGGACATCTATGGCAAGTGAAGGAATGACAGACATGGTTATTGCCGAAGCTCATGAGGGATCAAGAGATACAAGATTGCCCCAATTCAGGTCTTTGATGAGTGAATAACTTGCCCCTGTCTAGTGGTGACAATAACTAGGGGGGTAGAAGATGATGAATTGGGAATGCTTCGGCTTTTGAAAGGGAAGGTGGATCAAAAGAGATTTTGTCTCAACCCATAAAGTTTGATGTTGCCCCAGTCATAACAAGGACAAAGCTGCCCCAATTAGAATGACAAGGCCTTGTTTAGGATAGTGAGTTGAGAGATTGCCCCGGCGAGGTTTTGTAGGGATGAATGAGGTGAAGGAATGGGAGCGCGCTTGTCCCACTTTCGAATGGCATTTCAAATGGTTTCTTTGAGTGTGGTTGTGAAATGGCGACAGAGTTATGGTGATGGTTATGAACTGAGGGCGATATATGAATGGGGTGGGCAATGAACAAACCTCCCCAAAGTTGAGTGGAGTGATAGGTGAAGGGAATGCCCCCTAGTACACACTTTTGGTTTTCTTTAAGAACAACTCAAATGCAATGAAAGTTTTGACTTTTTAGTATGATGAGAGGCTCCACTTGGTGACCACTAGACCTTGCAACACGAATGCATCTTGGAGTGCAAGTCCTTCTTCCTTTTTTACCAACTTTCCTTTTTTGATTGTTTGTTTTTTCTTTTTGAGCAGCTTTCTTTTTTCTGCTTGTTTGTTTTTTCCTTTTGAGCAAACACGTCGCAAATAGATAAACTTATCTGTCCTAAAATTAAAACTTGAGAAAACGAAGGCAATTAGTCATTGATCGGAATGGACTTTTTAGGGCTGTGATGTGGAGAAGGGGATGATTGAGCTTAATGAAGTGTTTGGGGTTGATGGGGAGGATGGGTCTTATTCGGTGTTGGCCGATGGTGAATGATTTGTGAGGGAAATGGTTATTAAGTTTGATGAGGTGTTTAGGGGTGGTCGTACCCAATGAGGTGTTTGAAGGTTTTATGAAAGAAAATATGGCTAAGCCCAATGAATTGAGGGTTTTTTTTGAAAGGAGGAATGATTGAACCCAATGAATTGAGGGCTTTTTTGAAAGGAGAAATGATTGAACCCATTGAATTGAGGGCCTTTTTGGAAGGGGAAGTGATTGAACCCATTGAATCTGAGGGCCTCTTTGAAGGGGAGCTCTTATGCTTCATGACAAAATGTATTGACTCTCAATTTATACTCCCTTTGTCTTCCTTTCTTTGTTTTGGGATTCCCCTTTTTGAAACTTTGTTATTCCCCTCCTTTTGTGGATTTTCTTTCCTTTTGACTTGGGTGAGAATGATATACCATCTTTGATGTGGAATTAACCCTCGTCCAGAGTGATGGGGATATATTGGGCTTTTCTCGGCTTAAGATGAGTAACAAAGGGTATTTTTGTGATTTTGAATCTTTGGCTTAAGAGGGGTAGGAAGTGGACTTTCTGGGATTTTAGGTTTTTTTTTTTTTTGAGGGTATGGAGAGATGGCCAAACTTCATTTCAGATCCCGATTGTTTATCTCTGTAAGACTTAACTTTAGGACAATAATTTATCTATCCTCATGTGCATGCTCTCTCTTCTCTTTTTTTTTACCCTAATTTCTGCCTGGACCGCTCTTTGCGAGTTTTTAATCCACCGGGCGCTCTTTTTTGCCTAGGCCGCCCTTTGCGGGTTTTCAACCTAGCGAGCTTATTTTATCTTTTTTATTTATTATATATTTTTTTAGAAAGACTTGCACTAAAGGAATATGATACCGACAAGGAAAATTAGTGATCACAGAATTGCCCCACCATGGAGGACTTGAAGTGTTAGTGGGAATGAACCAAAAGTCAAGTATGCACTGATGGGAGAGAATATGCGCTTTAGGGGTGGACAGGGCGGGATTAGACTTGGATGGGGAATGATGATAAATGAGGGAAATTGACTGACTCAAACAAAAGAAACTGCACGTGGCATGCATGCTTACTAGAAGAACGCTTCACAGAGAGTTAACATTGGTTAAAACATGATATGGAAACCCTTTTTTTTTATGAACTGTTTCAGTCTTTTATCATGGAATGAATGAGATGTAATGTCTTTTTTTTTTAAGGAAATACAAATGAGCTATTAATGTGAAAAAACTGAGTGTCTTGGAACACCTTGAGTTTGCAAATGAGTGAGGGTAAACTTTTCCAAAAAGGAAAGATTGCTTTGCAAGAACATCTCGTCTCTCATCACAACATTTTTGTTGTACACAATGCATGGATGAAAACATTATGATGTATACATGATGAAAATGAAATGCATGAAAGCATATTCACTTGAAAAGTGTGATTATTCTAAAAGTTTTTTTTTTGATGCTTTCTTTTTATGCAAGACGAAATATGAAATGTCAATGCATCCTTGGATGATGAATGATGCAAGAATGCTGCTTCTTTTCAAAATGATTTTTATAGAGGCAAGACAAGATATGAAATGCCGATGCCCCCTTTTTCTTTCGAATGATGAAAGATGCAGAAATGATGCTTTTCTCTAAATGATGATGATTTTTTTTTAGAGGCAAGACAAAGTATGAAATGCCAATGCCCATTTTTTCTTTTGAGTGATGAAAGATGCAGGAATGATGTTTTTTTCTAAATGATGATTTTTTTTTAGAGGCAAGGCAAAGTATGAAATACCAATGCCCATTTTTTCTTTTGAATGATGAAAGATGTAGGAATGATGCTTTTTTCTAAATGATGATTTTTTGGAGGCAAGACAAAGTATGAAATACCAATGCCCCTTTTTTCTTTTGAATGATGAAAGATGCAGAAATGATGCTTTTTTCTAAATGATGATTTTTTGGAGGCAAGGCAAAGTATGAAATACCAATGCCCCTTTTTTCTTTTGAATGATGAAAGATGCAGGAATGATGCTTTTTTCTAAATGATGATTTTTTTTTGAGGCAAGGCAAAGTATGAAATGCCAATGCCCCTTCCTTTTTTGAAAGATGCATGTATGGAGGAATGATGTATTTGAACCAAAGTGATGAGGTTAATGAAATGGTGCATGAATGCTACATTTTGAATAAATTTGATGATGATTTTTATTCATGATTATGAATGAGATGCTTTCTTGTTTTCATTTTTTGTGCAATGAAATGCATGATACTCACAAAAAAAACATGCGTGGGAAGACATGGTTTTTATTGAATGGAAATGCATGAAAAATGAGAGATTAATGTATTATTTTTCATGATGTGTGAAAAAGGACAACAATAATGCATGAGACGCGCTCCTAATAAGACACGATTTTTGGATCTTTCGAGAAAATAGGGGAAAAAGCCTTAGTGAATGGAAACGCACACGTGCGGAGAGTGCACTCCTGACAAACCTAAATGAGATAGAGAAGAATGCATGTATGAATTTTATAAGTTTTTGTTTTATGCAATGCAAATGATGTCTTAATATGAAAATGACGGTGATAATGCGACTTGACATGCATGTGAAAAAATAAGATGAAAACATTTTCTCGGGTTTGGTGGCTGAAATTTTGGGAACATCACCTCATGTAGCCCGGTACAAGAAAAGACTATGATGATTTTTGAAAGTTTTGCTTTTTACCCTTTTTTTTTGAAAATTTTGTTTTATGTATGATGATGATGCTCTACGTATATGCAGGATAAACGAAAGGGTTTTTATTGGCAATAATTCAAGCTCTTTTTTTTTTTTGGAAAATGCGGGCCGTACGTTATTTCGTATGAACCGGTAAGAGAAAGGCTACAACGGTAACCCTTTCTTCTTTTCTTTTTTCAAAATCTTCTTTTTTTTTTTGTAAAAATGATGGCGTGAGGCAACCAATTGTCGTTACTCTGAGTAACTTGCATGGAACATTGAGTGGATCCTGACTCAATACTTTACGCAATATACTGAAATGCTTCGACATTTGGTTAACTCAAACTTATTCTCTTATTTGAAAACAAACCTCACTTGATAGGGTCAAAGTGCCCCGATATTGTAGAGTAACATCTCAAATTTGTAATGCACAAACAAATTTGAGGTATTACCCTTCGTCATCCGAAGGCGCACTTTTACTCATTGAGCTTTTACATGAAGAGCTTTTCTATTTTTTCTTTGTTTAGAGAAGATGCATGCATTGGAAGCTTTTCATTTTTTTTTCATTTCTAGTTTTGGAACATGATTTTGAAAATTATTTGGAGATGCAAATGATCTATTATAAAAAAGGTTTTAGAAAAGACGTGCTTGACGGGGTATGACCCGCTCCTACGTATCCCCATTGTAATGAGGAATCAAAGCTTACGTAGTTCTACTGGGTCTTTTTTGAAATAATGCTTATGCGTGAATGCCATGTTTTGGATGAACTTGGCGAGGAGCTTTTTCCTCTTTTTGATTATAAACGAAATGCTTAAACTATGAAGATGACAATTGTTTTTTCATTTTTATGCAATGAAATGAAATGCAAGATGAATAATTTTTTTGTCAAGATTGGAACTTTATTTAATGCAAATGACGCAATGATGTAATGATGCAATGATGCAATGATGCAGGATGCAAGATACTTTTTTTTTAGGTTTCTGCATAAGGAGGGTATTCACAGGCGGAATTTAGAAAACTTTCACACTATATGCCACCTCATATAGGTGTTTAAGGGAAAATCATATCTTTTTATTTATTTTTGAAAAACTTTGAGGGAAAAATTAACTGGACGAAATGCAACAGCGCAGCACACAATTTGGGAAGCCCTTGCGACCTAAAAGGGGGTAGAACCTATGATCTAAGGCACTTTAGGGATAATCTTCTCATGTAGCTCTATTCACACCCTCACAAAGGCCATCAGAGCCACAGTCCCTCTCATGAAAATCCACGTAAATGCAGCAAACTGCTAGATACGAAGCATCATAAAAGAGCACAACTCTGATTGAAACTTTCGCGAGTAGCCAAACGGACAAAGGTCCTGATGGGCTCCCACTACTCGAATACACTCATCCTATGGTATCCTAATAGACCTGGGTTATGGTCTCTTTCTCTAATCATATAGCCTCAAGGTACAAGTGTATGTGTGCGAAGGGCATTTCCTTAAAAAAACTACCCCACCTGCAAATGAAAATCCAGAACAGTCCAGACAATAGAAAGCAATAACATGTCGTCTACCCTATGGTTCAATACCAATCAAATACAACTAATCTAGGGTGCCGACAATAATGCACTACTTACCTCAAGAAAGCGAGCAAAGAAGAAGGGGACATGACAAGAGAGGGGAAATATGCATGAGGGAACTAAGCATTTAAGCAAAGAAGTAACTATCTATTATTTTAAACAAAAGCAAACATAGAAGAAGAATGCATATGGATGCAACATGCTTATGTAAAAGAAGAAGAATAGAGGCGAAGCAAGATGTTCAAATCAATCACACAAACCACACACTTAATTAATTAGGCTTGACCCACTTTTGAAAAAATGTTTTTTATTTAGTCCCCAGCGGAGTCGCCAGCTGTTGCGCCCGAAAAAGTCCTTGGGAGAGAACTGTTCTCGTTTACAACTTTCTTTAAAACAACGGAGTCGCCACCAATATTTATTTAGGAAAATATTAGGAAAACTTTTTTTTGGAAAGCGATTGGCCTTTGAAAACTGAAGATTTGGGTTCGGGGGTCGGTTATGCGTGGGGAAGGTACGAGCACCCCACACATCCTCTCTACTGAGAGGGAACCTTTAATTAAAAGTGTGGTTTTAGTGTGTTGGTTTGAAAATACTTTAATATTGCCTCCTCTCTACTTCTTATTAAAAAAAATGCATTGAAAAAGACTTGGTGCAAATCTTATTTATGTGAAAGAAAGAAAAAAAAAGGGGTTTTTTAGAGAAAAAGTGCTTGACGGGGGTTACGACCCGCTCCTACGTATCTCCCGGTGCGATGGAGAACTCAAAGCTTACGTAGTTCTCCTTTGTCCTGAAAAAGGGTTTTTGTCTTTTATCTTTTTAGTGAGTTTTCGAAATAGGACGAGGATTTAGTGAATGATTAAACTAACCAAGGTTATGGGTAATCACCGCTAAGTACTCTTGAAAATGAGAGTCACTACCGCCAGTCAGACGAACAAAGGCTCTGATTGACTATTACTAGCGACTCGTTTTTATTTGTTCTTTAGAAAGGGGTTTTCGAAAGAGATTGATTGGCACGAATGATCAAACTAACAACAGTTATGGGTGATCATCGCTTGTTGTTCTTTTGGGAAAAAGACATCGCCACCAATGGCTAGACGAACAAAGGTTCTGATTAACCACTAGCGACGATGGGTTGAAAATGATTTTAGAAAGGAAAAGGTTTTTGTTCTGAAAATGATATTGGTTTGCAAAAGTGATTTTTTTTTTGTTACGAAAATAACTCTTTTCTTTTTGTTATGCAAATGCTAATTTTTATGGTTGCGCTTGACGAGAATGTGACTCGCTCCTACGTATCCCAAACGGGAATCAAAGCGACGTAGTTCTAACGAGCCTTGAAAAGGAAAGTCTTTTTGCTTTGGCTTTGAAAAGTGAAGGGCGTTCATAATGATCAAACTAACAAAGGTTATGGGTGATCATTACCAAAACCCACTTAAGTGCATGTAAAAATCTCCTTTTGAAAAAAGAAAGCCTTCATGATGACCAAACCAACAAAGGCTATGGGTGGCCATCACTAGCACTCCATTGTTAATAATCACGCAAGCAAAGGCTTCGCAAGACCACTAACAAAGTTTTTGATTTAATGAGTTTTCGCAATTGGGTTGATTTTTATTTAGGGAAAAGAAAATCTGTTATTTGGGAAAAAGATTTTGTGAAAAAATAAATTTATTTAGGAGAAAGAAACAAAATTTAAAAAGAGAAACAGGGGGTGCAGCAGTAAAATAGGGTGTGGTTAGTAGAGAGGCTGTATTATTAAAACTGGGGTGCAGATAGTCAGCCCAGCTTGTTTTTTGTAAGCTGGGCTGCGTTTCAAAAAAATAATCATGGGCTTCAGAAGGGGGTGTGCGAAGTAAACCGTAGGGGTGTGAATAGAAATCTGAAAAATAAAAAATGTGAAAGGACGAAACTACCCTTGCTTTCCTAATATAAAAGCAAAACCCAGATTTAGAAACCCTAGTTTCTTCTTTCCTCATCCACGGCGCCCCACCCCCAAATTTGCAAAAAACCTAAAAATTTTCCTCTCTCTCTCTCTCCTTCTACTGCGGATCCGCCTCCTCCCCCTCAAACTCAGATTTTTCTTCTCTCCCTCTCCACGGCCGTGCGGCGCCTCTTCCCCCTCCCCTAGCTTCGATCTCCTCTCTCACAGATTCGCATCCCACTCTCTCTTCCTAGCATCGATCTCTCACCCTCCTAGCCGAGCACACCGTCTCCCTCTCTCCTTGCACCGCCGATCTCCGCCTCTCTCTCTCTCATTTCAACCTAATCTCGTCTCTCCTCCCCACGCGCCGCTCTCCTCCTCTCCTCACCAAATCGTTTTTCTCGCTCTCAATGTCGCTAATAGCCGAAATGGGGCGATGTGGTGGTGTTTGGGGTCACGGCGGAGGTGGTGGCCGTGTGGTTGGGGTTGGGTGTTTCGGCTGCTCGTGGGTGGTGGCTACGGGTGGAGCGGCGGCGGTCGTTTGATTTTGCAACGGCGAACGTTTGGGGAGAACAATAGCGAGGAGAACGACGCGAGGGAATTTTGCGACGGTGACATGTGGTGGTGCACGGCTTACGACCACCGTTCGTGGTGGTCGGAGGTATGTTCAGATATTTATATATATATTTTTTTTATACACATATCTTTTCCTCTTCTCTGTATTTTTCTGATTTCTATTCCTAAATCCATTTTTTATTTTTTTTAAAAAAACGAAAGCCATGCTTCGGCTTCTTATTTACAAGCTTAAATAAGTTAACCCTTACTCCTAACTTTCTATAACTGTTTCGAAAGTTACTGATTTCGTTGTTGTTGTTGTTTTTTTTTTAGAACCTGTTAACTATCTAATTACAGTATAAACAAAATAAACCTTAACTTATTACTATGCTGTGTTACGGTTTATCCATTCACAGGTCTAATATTTTCTAACAAATCAACATTTTAAAACAAAAACAGTAACAAGAACCTACTATTATTTTGTTTAATATTTACATCTCTTATTCTTAAACTATTTTGGCAAATAAAATGAGGCATACAAGGGTAAAAACGAAATACCAACTCAAGCTCCAGCCTCTGAAAATTTCCCTTTTGCTGGTTGTTACTGTTTCTGAATGCTCACTGTTGTTCTTCTTCTACTCTGCCGTTGTTTTGGTTCTGGATCTCTAGGTGTTTGATGGTTAGGGTTTTTTTTGTAAAAATTCTAATTTTGGCTTTGATGACTGTGAATCTGCATCTGGGTGTGTGTATTTTCTGGGCTTTTCCGTCACTGTCTGTGTGTACCTCAATTTTTGGGTGTCCCCTGCTCTCTGTGTTACTGTCTTATTTATATTGAAAATATTAGGGTTAGCATTTAATTGATTTTTGACTGGTTTGACTGGGCTTTTGCAGGTCTGATAATGTGGGCTTGCTGAGCAGTCTTGGAGAGCAAGAACAGCCCCAGGGATTTGCTGATGCTGCTCCCTTTTTATTTTCATTTTTTTTTGTATTTTTTTTTGTATTTTTGACTATTGTTTTTTTTTGCATTTTTGGGACAGTTTGGACTCTAAACACTCCTAAATTGTAAATGAAATAAAATTTGATCTTTTGACATTTTTGGACTCAAAACAAATTAAATAGACAAAATAAAAATAATAAAAGAAGTTGAGCCAAATACAAAAGCGAAATCGGGCCCAACTAGACAAATGCGCTAGAACGAGGCTCAAATAGAACAATTAGGCCCGCTAACTGATAAGCACTAAAAATTAACTAGGAACCACGTTCGTGGGCCCAACTCAAAATGATAAGCCCGATTTGTATATGTGTAGGCCCAATAACCCAACTGTTGGCCCAATAACCCAACTGTTGGCCCAATTACACAAATGGCATCTTAACGACACCCGCATGACACCGACACGCGTTAACAGGACTCGAGACTTGCAAAAAAATGCGACCTAGTAAATTAAAACGCTATTAACAGGAGCTCGGACAAAATTGGGGTATAACAGGAATAACAGTTAAACAGTAATTATTTTTGTCATAGCTAGATCATTCTTAATTTTTGAATTGTGTATAAATGAAATGAATTATCCCCTACTTAACAACTACTTATGATTTCATTATTAATTGTTTACTCAGGTGGGCTTCTCTTTATTAGAGATAGTAGTAATTTGCAATATGTCACTAACTCAACCATGGTGCTATTCATTTTCTCCAAAATCCTAAACAGAAATCACATTGATGGAATCCAATTTGGCTCTGCTCATTTCTCCCCCTCTTAAATTAGAGCCTTTGCAATTTATGAAATATTGACACATACAGAGACACAACCACCAGACATGACATGGACACTAACATGCATAAGACATAACAGTACTAATTTATCCTCATCCATTAACAACATGCATTTTATCTCTTTCGTTATTTGTCATTTTTGTTGCTCCTCACGGCTCTCCCTCTTCCTTTTTCTGCAACTGAACTGGCCATCTTCTCTTCAAGAGAAGAAAAGGACCCAGATAGTCACCCAAATGATGAAACAAAATAAAGAAAATATCTTTCAAAAATCAATTATTTTATTTTTTATGGCTTCATAAAACAATTCTTTAATAAATCCCTTGTCAAATTTTTACTGCGGCTAATAAATCGTAGCTTTTTGTTTGATGAGGTAAATCGCAAATTCTAACACATATCACAAATCCTTGTGTTATTTACCGAATTTGTCAAGAAAATCAATTTACTGGACCATATCATCAACTTTTGATGAAAAAAACTATATTCTTATCAAATAATAATTTTATAGTAAGATATCAATCAAGTAAAATATATTTATGGTCAAATAACAAGAGTTAGATTGTGAATAATGCTTTTCTAAATAAGGGTAAAAAAGAAATAAAAAATTATAATTCATTCCATTCCGTTCATTGTCGAAACAATGGAGCGGAGGAATTTTTGTTCCGTTCCGCTCCGCTCCATTCCATTCCGCTCTACTCCGCTCATCTTAAAATATCCAAACATACCCTAATGGACTTGTTGTACTTTTATCTTAGTTGGGGTTGCTAAATAATATATTGTCAGGGTAACTAAATATAAAATATACCTACTTATTTAAAAATATATACTATTTTTAGGATAGCCAGGGCTACCCCAATGTTACACTACCCTCCGCCCCTGGCGTCCCTTATGTGTGACTTGCACAGCTAGGCAGGCAATCTCTCAAGCACGAGGTCTTAAAAGGGCAAAGTGGTTTGTGAGTGTTCTTCGGAGAGCTATACATATCCTTACAAAAGTTTTTTAAGGTGAAGGTGAAGAGAAAAGTGGGAAACAAATCAAAGAAAAGAAGGGAATGATTTGATTTTTAGTCTTGAAAAAGTCGAAACATGAGTATGAAACTATTAATTGAAATTTTGGAGTATTCCAAATTACCCTAAAAAATGGGATATGTGGCCATGTCTCCTAATAGGGTAAATTTGGTATTTCGCCTGTCTAAAAAGTTAGGCAAAATTATACCAGAAGTCATTTTAAGTTATTTATTTATAACAAGTTGGTCATTTAAGTTTTTTTTTGTAACAACTTAGTACTTAAAGTGTACACTGTTAGTTCTTTTTTCATTTTCTATTAAAAAAATGGTGATATGGCAGTAACGGAGGTGACGTGGCTGTTATAATGCTGATGTGTCTATGTGTGTGTTTGGATGCACGTTTGCATGCCAAACCCTCGTCAGAAGATGGAAAATCTGCGGCAACAATGAAGCTAGGAAATGGAGCTTCAACTTGGCCGTGGAAAATTTTGTCTTCCCCGTGATTGTAGACTTTTCAATAAAAAATAAACTAAGTATCACAAATCAAAAACATAGAATCTCAAATTTGCTCAAAAAAAAAAAATCAGAAACTGAAATCAAAATGAGAATAGAAAATCGAACAAACTAATTACTAGTATCTGAAATCAAAATCAAAATCAAAATCTAAAATCAAAATCAAACACAAACACAAACACAAAAACCCCAAAATTTTCGGATATGATAAAAGAAAAACAAGTGTAGAAAAATAAAGGACCCTATGCATTTGATTGATTTCTTCCGTTTATACTGTGAATGAGATGTTACTTATTTCGGTTTGAAGAGGCTCCTACCTGTGATTTTGTTGATGCTTGAAATCTTTTTTTGTTGTTGTTGGGTTTACGTAAAAATGGAGGAAATGGGGTGATTGTGTTTGAGGTGTGTTTGTTTAATTCTTGAAATCTACTTATTGGCTCCTTCCCTTTGATTTTGTTGAATGCTTAAAATCTATTTGTTGATGTTTGAAATCTAATTAATTCCATTATCACAAGCGCCGAAGGAAGCCTATGGTTTTAGGGGTTTTCTCCATTTAGGGTTAATCAAAATCAGTTTAGGGGTTTTCAAAACCTTGTGCTTGAAAACGATGATACACAAATTTGAGTTTTTGGGCTTTGCAAATTCTTGAGATTCGATTTTTTTGGTGTTGTAATTCGAGATTAAATTACTGGTTTTGACTACTTTGAGTTTTCTGGTTTTGTACATGGAGAGAGAGAGAGATATGATGAACATCAATTTTCATTTTGGTTTAAATACGTTTTTACCCCCTGCAAATAGGGAGTGTTTTGCTTTTACCCCCTACAATTTTTTTTTTTTTTAAAAAAACACCTTGCAAATTTTTTTTGTTTGATATTAGTCCTTCTGTCAAGTCTCCGTTAGTGGTTTGTTGACGTGTCTAACGGAACTGCCAGCTGGCTTTGCTGACGTTTTGGCTTTGCTTTTACCCCCTGCAAATAGGGGGTGTTTTGATTTTACCCCCTACAAATTTTTTTATCTGAACCCATCTTTCTTCATCTTCATCTCTCTCTGTGTTGTTGTTGTTTCCATCTCAGCTTCATCATCAACAAAAACACAAACACACCCTCTCCCTCAACATCTCTCTTCATCATCTCTCTCTCTGTGTGTTGTTGTTGTTTCCATCTTTCTTCATCATCTCTCTCCTTCGTTTCCCCTTCAGTTTCACTTTTCTTTCTTCATCATCTCTCTCCTTGGATCTGTGAAATTAAAAAAAAGAGTAGAGAAGAACGAAAAGGAGGTCCTTCGCAGCACCACCACCACGCAACCTGTCCCTTTTTGTTGAGTTTTCATTCCCCTCCTTCTCTCTTCTTCATCTCTTCATCTCTTCACCACCGTACACCACAGATACCACCACCACAGATCTGAAAACCTCAACCACAGATCTCACCATCAATAACATCTACAAGGGTTAGGAGAGGATAACAAGGTAAAAGGAAGAAGAAATCGATTATGAAGGTGTTTATTCCAAATCATTTGATTGCTATGTAAAAAGGTCCAATTTTGAAGGTCTGATTGTGAAATTTGAAGGTTTGATTTTGTTTTTCAAAAAAGGGTTTGGTGAGAATGAGAGGAAGAAGGAATATACGGGCTGTGGTGGTCGTGTGGTGGTCGTCGGACTAACAGAGGGTGGGTGTGGATGTGGGCTGAAGCTAGTTACTGGTGAGAGAGATGAAGCACAGAGGAGTGAGAGAGAGAATAGGGAAGATTGAGAGAGATGAAGTTGTGAGAGAGAGAGATGGAGAAGCTAATTATTAAAGAATAAATAAATAAAAAAGTAATGACATGGCACCCCAGTCAACATTACAAAAAATTAGAAAAGAATAAAAAATGCCACGTAGACATTTTTGTAACGTCCATCTTAACAGAAGGACTAACGTCAAAAAAATGAATTTTGCAAGGGGTTTTTTTTAAAAAAATTTTTGTAGGGGGTAAAAGAAAAACACCTCATATTTGCGGGGGTTAAAAACGTATTTAAACCTTTCATTTTTAATAAAATTGTTGGCTGATCCTACAAAACTCATCGATCACTTACTTGTCATATGCGTGTTATTTTCAGTTATTATCTTACATTTTTATCAATATTTGTTTCAAGGAGTGTCTTTCTTAATCTAATGAATTTTACATTTTTATTTAACAAAAAAATAGAATTTGCATTTAGCTATATCTAATTAATTTTCTAATTTTACATGTCAATGATTCATATTTTTGACTATATTAGCTTACTAGTATTTTACCCGTGCATACGCACGAGTGATACTGTATTTGTTATAATTTACTTTGAAATTATAAATACGTTGAAAGTTGCAAAATATGTAATAAAAAAAGGGAAAAACTTGATAAAAGGCAATATTTCCAAATTTATTAAAATAGTTGTGTTTGAAAAAGTTTAAAAAATGTCGGTATCTTCTTCTAATGTTAATAAAGGACTAAAAATGTCGAAAAATGAAAATGAGATTTTAGGTAAAATATGCATCCCCGTTACTATATGATTTAATATTAATTAAATCATATTCGTTTAATTATAAGTAAGTTATTTTGTAATATTTGGTAGTGGTTAAAGTTTTTTTTAACAATTCTTAGTGGTTAAATTGATTGATTTTAATATTTTTAATAAAGAGATTATAGTAAATGATAAATTTTAGACGGAGTAAAAATGAAGAAAAAAGAAAATGAGATTTTTTAAAATATGCACCCCCGTTGGCGCTTTCTTTGTCTCTCTCATTCCCACTACCGTTCTCGTTGCTGATCCCATCGAAAAAAATGAATTTTAAACTTTTGTTAGAGGTACGTCTTTTTTTGACAATGGATAGTGATTAAAATGATTAATTTGACCGTTGTTAAAAAAATGATTAATTTTAGTAGTTTGATTACATTATAAAAAAGTGACTAATTAAATTTTCTTTTAATGTTTTTGAGAAAAAAAGTGGAAAATTTTCCGGGAAAAAAAGATTTGAAAAAAAAAACAGTTTTTGAAATTTTTTTTTTTTAAAAAAACAGTTATTTTAAAAAAAGTTTTTAAAAAAAACTGACACGCATCGGCGCGACTTAAATTTTTTATTTTTAAATGCTAACAAAAAGCTGAGCAATTTTGTATTTTAGTTGTGATTTTACACTTTTAATATGTCTAAATATGTAAAATTGCTAATCTGCTGTTTTAATATATTAGAGTAGATTACCCTCAAATTTTGCCAAATGTCAAAATTTGAATATGACTAAATATGTAAAATTGCTAATCTGCTGTTTTAATATATTAGAGTAGAGTAGATATTTCATGTAATGCTTGTAGAGTATATTTGTTCAGAAGATCATAGTGGACATGTCATGTAATAACGACTGCAAAGGTCACATAATTACATCTTTTAGAGAATTTTAGTTTGAAATTGGTAGGAAGCTTAGTATTGAATCGACATGAATTCATTTAACTCAAACGGGTTATTACCCTTAAGATTAGTGTATGAAGATCAAGAAAATTAGTTTTCAACTAGCCAAACTTGATGGAGGCCAATTCAAGTAGACATAACGAAACCCTTTTCACTGCGTTTAAAAAGAAACACAATTTATGCATATACATAGCAAGTGGTAAATCACTACAACAAAAAAAGCCTTCAGGGGCGCTTTTTTTAATCCATTAGGGAAATCTGGCGCTCCTGTTGCCAAACCTTCTACAGGAGCGCCCAACAAGCGACTCTAATTATTAGGCAACAGGGGCGCTCGCAGTAAAAAGCGCCCCTATTGGCCTTAGCGCGCTTGACAATCAGGGGAGCTTGCAGTAAAAAGCGCCCATGTTGGTCAGGCCAACAAGGACGCTTCTAACTGCAAGCGCCCCTGATTGTCAAGTGCGTTAAGACCAACATGGGTGCTTTTTACTGCAAACGCCCCTGATTCTATGTTTTTTTTTTTTAAAAAAATTGTTTCTGGTATATCCAATATTTTGCATCAACCAATATCATCACCTGCATAAAACAGAAACAGAAACGAACCAACAACAACCATTATAAACTCAACAACCAAATTTCAAATCAACTAACCAATTGCAAATTAAATTCCAACTAACAAACTTATATATACCCATCTAATATACATACAAAAATTACATAAATCATTAACCAAATTCTAAATGCCAACATAGACAACAAACATGGCATGATCGACATACAATGTGAGGAACCAAAAACCAGCTAACCAAGGATGTCATTCGGACCGTGGTGGAGGACGGTTTCTGATGTTCCCCTCTTTATCTTTCACCCACTTTGTTAGAATTGATCTGAATCTTCTGTGCTTACAGTCAACAAAATGATTATAAATATGCTTACATATTTAATTATAAAATAACTGTATAGTCAAAATAAGACTCATACCTGTATCAAATGTCATAGCTTCTCTTTAGATTTCTCGAAAGAGCCATCTTTTTTTATTATTCCAACTTTTGATTGTAATTGGTATATCCTGCCTTGCTCTAGCACCAATGAAGCTTTGCAACTCTCTACCATTGTCACCAATCGGTTGGTTTTTAGAATTCCATATGACCTGCATTATTAATTGTGGAAATTAGATAACAAACAGTTAAAAGTATGTAACAAAGTTAGCTAATTAGTAAGTATCTTACTGTAAGTTTAGGAAGCCCTTTTTCGCACTCATCAAATACGCCTTTGCACAGAAAACCAGTACATGTAACCTCATAAAATCAACACGAAACTGTAACCAACGTGAATAAAAAAATTCGAAAATCTAAAGATTAAAGTGAGGAAAACTCACAAGTCTCAGAGTGAAGGCGTCGTTCACGGAGGAGGGAGAAGCAGCGCCGTTCACCGAGGAGGGAGAAGCAGCGCCGTCGCTCACGAAGGAAGTCAGCTCCACAATCATACATAAATACTGAACCTATGTTATACGATTTTCTGCAGAATTTTTGATTTACAACTAATTTAAAATACTTCTCACATTCCTTTAATAATCCAATCTATTCCAAGTTTAATACAACATATAAACACAATAGATAATCTTCAAAATCTAATCAGGGGCACTTCTTCAAAATCTATTCCAAGTTTAATACAACATACAACTAATTTTTGTTTTTCATCAATCAACATTTTAATGCAAAAAACATCCAAATACAAATCATTTCAGCACTCACATCAGAATCTAATCTTCAAAATCATATGACTCATGAAAGGAATGAAACTATGGCATGTAAAAAAAAACGAAGGAGGGATTGTGCTTCTTTTACCTTCTGAGTTTTCACGTTCACGGAGGAGGGAGGAGGCGCTGCTTCGTTTTCATGGAGGAGGGAGGAGGCGCTGCATTGTTTTCACGAAAGAGAGAGAAGGCCTTGCTTCGTTTTCACGGAGGAGGGAAGGCCGTTCACGGAGGAGGGAGGAGGGAAGGCGTCGTCGCTCACAAAGGAAGGAAGGAGGGAGAAGCTGCTTCGGTTCACGGAGGAGGGAGGAGGGAAGGCTGTACGTTCACAGAGGAGGGAAGGAAGCTGCAAAGGTTCGCAAATGGAGGCTACTGTGTGTGTGAAGTGTGAGGGACGCGCGGCTGTGTGAATTTTCGCAAATACTGAGAGGGAGTTAGGGTAAAAGAGAGAAATTGGGCATCAGGAGCGCTTTTTAAAAAGCGCATCTAAAGCCTGAGCATCAGGGGCGCTTTTTAAAAAGCGCCCCTAAAGGCCCTGCGTGTTCTGGGCTTCAGGGGAGCTTTTTAAAAAGCGCCCCTGATGCTCAAAACACGCAGGGCCTTTAGGGGCGCTTTTTAAAAAGCGCCCCTGATGCTCAAAATACGCAGGGCCTTTAGGGGCACTTTTTAAAAAGCACCCCTAAAGGCCCTGCGTATTTGGGCATCAGGAGCGCTTTTTAAAAAGCGTCTCTAAAGGGTGCGCCATCTTTCTACAATTTTGTTGTAGTGATAAACGTACACTACATCAATTTGATTGGTAGGGGAAATCAAAGCAATTCTCCACTGGACAGTGCATATCCCAGAAGCAAAATCTAATTAGACATGCAAACTCAAATAGTTAAGATTTCAATCACTGGCTAATTAGAGCAAACAACTTTCATCATTGAGCATGGAGACATCTAATTGTATTTGATGCTCTTTCATCATTGGTCATGACATTCATTCACAGAAGGGAGACAATTACGGATCTTTGCCAATTGTGTCTTAACTTATCTATAGGAAACATAAAAACTCTTAGTATATTATTATTTTTTCAAATTAGATAAAATATTTTAGAAGAAACCAAATGATATTTTTTTGGTATAAAGCCGAAAGCTAGGATTCAAACTCAGGACATTGGTTAAGTTGGAAGAGATCTCTACCATCTCATTAAAATACTATTGGGTTAAGCCGAAAGAAACCTTGGTTAAGTAGGAAAAAACCAAATAACAGGACCACATCTTTGTACGGAGGAAGTACCGAAAAAGAAATAAAGAGGCATAAAAAGTTGTAGTTACAATATCAATAGAATGTAAAAAATTACATTGCTCTCAAGACACGAAATAGACAAAGCACTACAATAAATATGACTCTTTTTCATTAGGAAAAGTATATCCTGCCAAAAACTTTTCGCATATTGGACCTGGAATGGCCAAAATAAAAAAGAAAACACAAATTGAAAGTGAAACATGTGGTATCGTGTAGGGTTTGATAGAAATTACCAATAAAATAGAAGCATCTATAGAAAGTTAAAAGAGTACGATTGAGGGATCTATTGTAAATGAGACCGAAGTTCTCGTAAAAAAAATAAATTAAAACTATAAATTAAATAAGAAGATTATAAAATTAAAAAGAAAAGGTTATTGAAAAACGAATTTCACGTATTTGAACATCTAAAATTTTATCGGGACACCAAAGTACCCCAAAATACACTGTTAGCATCGCACTTTATGTATTTTTTCACAAACTTATTATTATTTTTTACCAAACCGGTTATTTACAAAAAAAACTTCTGGTATTTGAAGAATTAAATTTTTTCGAATCTCAAAGTACTTCAAAACACACTGCTTAACATTTCACTTTACGCATTTTGTTACAAAATAATATCTTTTCACCATCAAGTACACCGAAGCACACTTTTTAACATTTCATTTTATGTATTTTTCATGAAATTAATTTTTTTCTACCAAATTGATTATTGAAAAACAAAATTTGCATATTTAAATATTTAAAATTTTTTGAGACTGTAAATTAGTCCTTAAAATATAAAAGAAGGAAAAACAAAAAAAAAAACTGAAAAAGAAAAAAAAAAGAAAAAAAAAGAAAAAAAAAACAACAAACAAAAAATTGAAAAAAAAAGTGCTTAAAAGGGAGGCACGCATACATCCTTAAGATTTCGTAAGTAACAACACTCCGAAAAATAAAATCCACTTCCACAACAAATGTAAATTAGGTCTTTCTCCCCGAAAAATTAGTTTATCATTCAAAAACAAGTGGTGCTAAACAACAAGAAATAACAGAAATTGTTTAATTTCCGTTTTTTGAGGGGTTGGGAAGGAGACAAAATGGGCTATTAGTAAACGAATTGTAACCATCGAAACTATTTGAGCACTGAATCAATACTCCCACTTCTTCAACTCCATACCTTCTGGAGGACTTCCTTCCACCTTCTTTGATCCCACTTCTTTCCAATCAGTCGGAGAACAACAATCTTGTCATTGAAGTAGACGCCAGGAAAGAAAACTGTTACACCGTTTAGAATCAAAACGCCACCGAAGCCATTGCAGAGTAACATCACGTGATTCGGTGGCGTTTTGATTCTTAACAGTGTAACTGTCTTCAAGAAAACAAATGCCACATATTCATCAAGGCTATTAAGCCATTCAAAATCAGTAAGTATATTTCAAGGAGCATGATTTATTTTCATTCATAATCAATTGTCTCTACTAGAATAATTGTCCCGTGCCATGCACGGGTATAAATATGCTATTGAAAATTGTTGTAGAATAATCTATATTTTGTAAGTTGGTAGAAAAATTTGTGTATAAGTAAATGATATATATGCTATTTTTTGTGATTTGAAACAGAAGTCTTTTTAAGTTATTTATTTATAACAAGTTGGTCATTTAAGTTTTTTTGTAACAACTTAGTACTTAAAGTGTACACTGTTAGTTCTTTTTTCATTTTCTATTAAAAAATGGTGACATGGCAGTAACGGAGGTGATGTGGCTGTTATAATGCTGAGGTGTCTATAACGTTGTTGACAATCCACATAGACTTTTCAATAAAAAATAAACTAAGTATCTCAAATCAAAAACATAGAATCTGAAATTTGCTCAAAAAAAAAACAGAATCTGAAATCAAAATGAGAATAGAAAATCGAACAAACTAATTACTAGTATCTGAAATCAAAATCAAAATCAAAATCAAACACAAACACAAAAACCCCAAAATTTTCGGATCTGATAAAAGAAAAACGAGTGAAGAAAAATAAAGGACCCTATGCGTTTGATTGATTTATTCCGTTTATACTGTGAATGAGATGTTACTTATTTCGGTTTGAAGAGGCTCCTACCTGTGATTTTGTTGAATGCTTGAAATCTATTTGTTGATGTTTGAAATCTAATTAATTCCATTATCACAAGCCCGAAGGAAGCCTATGGTTTTAGGGGTTTTCTCCATTTAGGGTTAATCAAAATCTGTTTAGGGGTTTTCAAAACCTTGTGCTTGAAAACGATGATACACAAATTTGAGTTTCTAGGCTTTGCAAATTCTTGAGATTCGATTTTTTTGGTGTTGTAATTCGAGATTAAATTACTGGTTTTGACTACTTGAGTTTTCTGGTTTTGTACATGGAGAGAGAGAGAGATATGATGAACATCAATTTTCATTTTTAATAAAATTAAAAAAATAATTAAAATAATGACTTGTACCTGCCACATATGCATCCGTCAAGGCACCTCAGCAAAGTTAACGCCACATAGGCATTTTTGGAACAGAAATTTCAAAAAAGGTCAACCGGTGAACACACGTTATGTAACTTAAAAAACTAAGTTGTTACAAAAAAAACTTAATAAACCAACTTGTTACAAATAAATAAATTAAAGAACCTCCCCCACCGTAATTTTGCCAAAAAGTTATTACTAGAAATTCAACAGGAAAGCCGCTGCAGAAGCACAAAGCTGCATGTTTCTTGTGGTAGTCAAAGAAACTCATATAAGATAAAAGAGATCACATATATAAATCCAAATTTACATAGAAAGAAAATAGCATTGGACGATTAACACTAGGATCACAGGCCGCAGGTATTGGATTACACGAAATTCATTTTGTCTCATCTCATCCCACGTAGTACACAGCACATTGACTATGTTCTAAGACCAATATTCATAATTCAATCACATCACATGCACTCTCAATCTTATATCCAAATCCAATGGCCACCTTGAAAATTTCTTTCTTATTTTCCATAACAATTCTCCTACTTTTTCACTCAACAGAAAGCACAAATCCAGATTGCCAAAAGAGATACTGTGGAGGCCCTGAAACAGAACAAATCCCTTTTGAATTCCCATTCCTATTAAGAGAAACCAATGATATTACTAACAATGAAAGCATTCGATGCGGGTATCCAGGATTTGATGTTTTATGTAACGAAAAGAAGCAAGCGTTACTTACACTCTCAACTGCAGGAGAATTTGTAATCAAATACACCTCCCTTGAGAAACAAAGAATTTGGATCAACGATCCCAAAGACTGTCTCCCTAGACGGTTTCTTCAAAACATAGACCTTCAAGATTCACCATTCCAATTAGATTACCCTTATTATTATAGTAATAAAGAAAACATAACATTTTTTAACTGTACACAAATTGCAGGGAAGGCAAATCAAATGTTTGATGATTTCCCTGTTATACCTTGTTTGAGCAATAACGAGTATTTGATTTGTTATGCGTTACAACCTCTTAATTCGAGGAATCCACCACCCTCGTGTCGTGAAATTGGCTTTGCTTCGATTCCAGTTAGAGATGCCTCTCCTCAACCACGTATAATCTTCGATGGACTTTACTCTGATATCGTCTTAAGATGGGATACACCCCAATGTAATTGTCAAGCAGATCAGTACTGTGGCTTTTTAACGGATACCGGTTCTGATGTTACTTGTTACAATAAATACAGCTTTGATCTTCCAGGTATGCATTTTTTTTTCATTCTTTCGAACCCGAGACATAATATCCAACCTAACAATTTCGGCATTTGCGAGTTGAATTAGGCCTTACGTATTGAGATATGCCTAGTAATTCTATTGCTTGTAATTATAGCAGGTGTAGTTAGAAACCTAGTCGAAATGGGCCTGGGCCTGTTTCATTGTATATATATATACTGATGTCAGTAGCATGTAATTCTGACCTACTTTTATGAAATTCAGTGCAGCTTTTACCTAATATTATATTGCCCTACATATTCCTCTTGTCCTTAGCGCCGCCACTTCATTTTCTTGTCCCTTTCACGTTTTATCCCCAACAAACTGATATCAGAGCTTGTTAGATCCTTACAAAATCTATCAAGTTTCATGGCAGCGCGAGACAACTCTGGTGGAGGTATTCCGGGGAACCTCCCAATCTTCGACGGAAAGGATTATGAACGCTGGTGTGCGCAGATGAAGGTGCTGTTTCGATATCAAGATGTTCTTGATGTCGTGAATGATGGTGTTCCACCCTTGGCAGCAAACGCCACTGAAGCGGTGAGGAACAACCACCATTCGCTGAGGAAGAAAGATGGAAAAGGGCTGTTTTTGATTCACCAATGCGTTGATTCCAACATCCTGAACCTGATCATCGACTGTGATTCAGCAAAGGCAGCTTGGGACATCCTAAAGAACTCGTATGGAGGAGCAGATAGGCTGAAGAAGATACGTCTACAGTCGCTCAGGAAGCAGTACGAGGGCTTGAAGATGACAGATGGAGAATCGATTGGAGATTTCATTACGAGGTTAGTAGCATTAACTAATCAAATGAAAGGTAATGGTGAAACTGTGACTGAAGTAAAGAAAGTCGAAAAGGTGCTCAGATCCTTAACCCTGGAATTCGACTACGTTGTTACTGCTATCGAAGAATCCAAGGACCTAGATACATTGAAGTTAGATGAACTTCAAGGTTCCTTAGAGGCGCATGAATTGAGAATAAGGCAGAGAAGTTCAGAGAAAGAAACTGAACAAGCCTTGCTTTCATACTCCTCTAAGAGAAATTGGAAGGCAGGCAACAAGGAGAAGGGTAGAGAAAAGGGATCAAGTAGTAAGAAGAAAGAACAAGGATCTTTCGACAAGAAGAAGGGAGACCTGTCGAAAATTCAATGTTATAACTGTCAGCAATTTGGGCACTATAGGAACAAGTGTAAAAACAAGAAAGTTCCTAGGGATAAAGATGCAGAAGCCAAGTTTGCTAATGATGGTGACTCAGACTCTGACTCAGAGGAGTTAATGTTGATGGCTGTCGAAGATGAGATTCAACTCGATGAAGGACTTGCTGAAAGTAGCGAGCAAAACAGTGGGAACACTTGTATAAGTGGATTCACTTGTGATGCTCAAAATACTTGTGCAATGTGTGTGTGGCAGGGCAGTGGAAACACTGGTGAAACCTCCAACATTGCCAGCAATGATGATGACGAATTGTCATTCATGACAGCTACTGACCCAGAATTACTGTTGTTGAAGGCTGATACAAATTCGACTGAAGAGAAGTCTGTCGAATGGTATCTCGACACAGGATGCTCAAATCACATGTGTTGTCACAAGGAGTGGTTTGTCGAACTGGAGAAGATAAGCAATAAGATAAGGTTTGCAGATAACAGTAAAGTTACTGCTGAAGGAGTAGGTACCATAAAGTTCCTGTCGAAAGATGGTAAGTGGTGCTACATCCAAGGGGTATTTTATGTACCAGCTATGAAGAGCAATCTGCTAAGTATTGGGCAGATGATCGAGAAGAAATTCACCGTCGAAATGGGTGATAACAGTCTCAGTCTGTTTGATTCGACCAAGAAGTTGATTCTGAAGGTGTTAATGCAGAGTAACAGAACCTTCAAGGTCAAATTGCAAGTAGTCGAAGAACATTGCCTCAAGAGTACTGTCGAAGAGGAGCACTGGAAGTGGCACAGAAGATTTGGCCACCTCAACTTCAAGAGCTTGAGTCAACTACATGAAAAGAAGATGGTTCATGGGTTGCCTGCAGTAAAAGTACCTGTCGAAGTTTGCGAGAGTTGTTGCAAGTCGAAGCAACCAAGAAACTCGTTTAAATCAGAAGTACCTAGCAGAGCAGAGAAGAAGCTAGAGGTGATATTTTCCGATGTCTGTGGTCCTTTCGAAGTATGTTCCTTAGGAGGGAATAAGTACTTTGTCACCTTCATTGACGAATACACTAGAATGTCCTGGGTGTATTTGATCAAAAGAAAGAGTGAAGTGCTAGAAATATTCAAGAAGTTTAAGGTAATGATTGAAAAGCAGAGTGAGTGTGAAATCAAAACCCTTAGAAGCGATGGAGGTGGTGAGTACAATTCTCATGGATTTGTCGAATTCTGTGAGAAATAAGGAATTGTGCATGAAGTCACTGCACCTTACACGCCTCAGCATAATGGTACTGCTGAGAGGAAAAACAGGACCATCCTCAACATGGTAAGAAGTATGTTGAAGGAGAAGAAGCTACCTCATAGTTTATGGGGAGAACTTGTAGCCACAGCAGTGTATATTCTGAATAAGTGCCCCACAAAGAGATTGATTGGGAAGACACCTGAAGAAGCTTGGCTAGGAAGAAAGCCAAGTGTCAAGCACCTCAGAACAATTGGCTCAGTATGCTATAGACATGTCCCTGAGCAACTAAGAAGCAAGCTGGATGATAGAGCACAACAAATGATTCTTGTTGGCTATCATTCGACAGGAGCATACAAATTGTATGACCCTGTGCAGAAGAAAATGGTGAAAAGCAGGGATGTCGTAATAGATGAGTCGAAACATTGGAATTGGGAAGAAAGCTGTGAGCAGCCCACAAGGATGGACTTCGACGAAGTATCTGTCGGAGATGATCAGAATGAAGTGGTCGAAACTGAAGAGCCAGAAGCACCTGTTGCTGTCGAACCTTTAAGAAGGTCGCAAAGGGAGAGGCAGAGATCAGTTCGACTAGACGGTTTCGACACATACCCAGATTCTGCTATTACAGCAGAGGGAGACCTGACACACTTTGCACTATTGGCAGAAGCAGAACCAGTGAGCCTGGAGAAAGCCCTTAGTCACAAGGAGTGGAAGGAAGCAATGGTTGACGAGTTGAAGTCAATCGAGAAAAATGATACTTGGAAGCTAGTCGAACTTCCAAAGGAAAAGAAAGCCATAGGGGTGAAGTGGGTCTTCAAGACCAAGGTAAAGCCCAATGGAGAAGTGGCCAAGTACAAGGCCAGGCTAGTAGCCAAAGGGTTCTTGCAGAAACCTGGTTTGGATTTCAATGAGGTCTTTGCCCCAGTAGCCAGAATCGAAACCATAAGATTGGTAGTAGCATTGGCAAGTCATAGAGGCTGGCCCCTACATCAACTAGATGTAAAGTCAGCATTTTTGAATGGACCTCTGGAGGAGGAAGTCTATGTTTGTCAACCACCTGGTTTTGAGTCGAAGGGTAAAGAAGACAAAGTCTATAAGCTGGAGAAGGCCCTGTATGGGCTCAAGCAAGCTCCAAGAGCGTGGAACAAGAGAATTGATGGATTTCTCCTGGCTCAGAAGTTCATTAGATGCACTAATGAACATGGAGTATATGTGAAGAAGAATGGAACTTCGACTCAGTTGCTGTTGTGCCTGTACGTAGATGATCTACTTGTAACTGGCAGCAATGAAGTCGAAGTCGAAGCCTTCAAGAAAGTGATGATGTCAGAATTTGAAATGAGTGATCTGGGACATCTATCATATTTCTTGGGGATGGAGTTTACCAAAACAAGGGTATACTCCTGCACCAGTCGAAGTATGCAGCTGATATCCTGAAAAGATTCGACATGAGCAACTGCAAGGAAGTTTCGACACCATCAGACACTAGCAGCAAGCTGTCGAAAGACGACGAAGGGATTGAAGTAGATGCCACCTTGTTCAAACAGATTGTGGGCTCCCTGAGGTACTTGTGCAACACTCGACCTGACATTATGTTTAGTGTCGGAATGATCAGCAGATTCATGGAGAAGCCGAAAAGCTCTCATATGATAGCAGCAAAAAGAGTACTAAGGTATGTAAAGGGAACACAAAGTTATGGTATTCTGTTCCCTAGCAAGAGTGTGTCGAAGAGTGGTAATGAAGTGTTTGGCTACACTGACTCCGACTGGAGTGGAGACAGGAGTGATCGAAAAAGCACAAGTGGGTATGTCTTTATGTATGGTTCGACACCCATCTCTTGGTGCTCGAAGAAGCAAAGTATTGTTGCGTTGTCCTCCTGTGAAGCAAAGTATGTAGCTGCTTCCTTTGCAGCATGTCAAGCATCATGGCTGAGCATGCTACTGGTCGAAATTGGAGTGCACAGGGTCGAAACAATGAAATTGTTGATCGACAACAAGTCTGCGATAGATCTCGCAAGGAACCCTGTCGCACATGGAAGGTCGAAGCATATAGAGACCAGATATCACTTCCTGCGTGATCAAGTAAACAATGAGAAGCTGAATCTGGAATATTGCTGTTCGGAACTTCAAGTAGCTGATGCAATGACCAAGCCATTGCAAAAGGGAAGATTCGAAGAACTGAGAACAATGCTTGGAATGATGTCGCTCAGCAATGTGAATTAGGAGGGAATATTGAGATATGCCTAGTAATTCTATTGCTTGTAATTATAGTAGGTGTAGTTAGAAACCTAGTCGAAATGGGCCTGGGCCTGTTTCATTGTATATATATATACTGATGTCAGTAGCATGTAATTCTGACCTACTTTTATGAAATTCAGTGCAGCTTTTACCTAATATTATATTGCCCTACATATTCCTCTTGTCCTTAGCGCCGCCACTTCCTTTTCTTGTCCCTTTCACGTTTTATCCCCAACATTACGGATATATAGCTTTCTAGTTTCTACATATATGAGAAGAGGGATTAAAATCTTGTATAGTCGGTATTTTTGTGGAGTCATGCATTCAGATGATCTCGATGGTCCAATATTGATGTGACGTTTTCTTTTTTTAGTTTTAAAATTACATAACATATATTGTTAAAATGAAGACCGTTTGATCAAAATTGGATGGCCGAAATGCACTGAATGCATGACTACGCAGCATCCCGACTACATCAGATCCAGATCCATGAGAAGAGTTATGTGTTGTTAATAGAGGTCAGAATAGGCTAAATTGGGCTGAACCGCTGAACATTGAGCTTTTGTAGACACACTAAATATAAATTTTATTTGTAAATATTGGGAGAAATCCAAGTCTCACATTAGTTAGAAATATGGTCTCAAAATAGTATCTAATGAAAGAGCATTCCACACCTAATTACAAGCAAGCTTTGTATGGTTGAGTTAGACACAACCCAAATTCTTAGATGGTATCAGAGTCAATCCAAAATTTGTCAGGCCACCTGCTATCGCACAACTATAGTCACTCTCCACTTTTCCAATCCTAGGCGTGAGGTCTCACATCGGATGTGATATGACTTGAAAAAAAAGTAAGTTATAAGTGGGAGGCATCCCTCACTCTACAAGTTGATTTTGTATAGTTGAGTTTGGTCCAACACAAATTTTAATATTGTATAAAAGTCTTTCCTATATCTATTGGGCCACTCACCATTATCCACGCACCAAGCCTAATAGTACTGGGCGTGAGGGGGTGTATCGAGAGAAATAGTCTCAAAGGTGTTTGTTTGATTTTATTTTTATTGATAGCATGAATCATAATTACTTATATTAGAGTTCTAATTATGCAGGTGGGAATCTTCCAACTCCCAGGCATAAAAGTTTATATTTTTTCCCTATAGTATGGGGAATATCCGGATTCCTATTCTTCATTTGGGTAATTTTATCCGTATGTAAAGATAAACAACATCAGCAACATCAACAAAGCCAGCAAAGCGAAGCAAACATAGAACCAACAAATCGGGAGTCACCTTGGTATGTGTTGGGTCTATCTCGATCAAAGATAGAACAATATCCAAAGATCCAGCTAGCTGAGAGTGGAACATTACCTAAGTCCATCGACAATGTTTGTTCCATATGTCTTAGTGAGTACAAACCTATGGAAACACTAAGGAGTATGCCCCAATGTAATCATTATTTTCATGTTGATTGTATAGATGTGTGGCTCAAGATGAATGCCACTTGCCCTTTATGTCGAAATTTGCCTGAGGGATCTGCTTTGGTTATTTCTTCTTTGCCTCCTCCTACAATTTTACATCAACCACCATCATCATAATATTGTTAGTTCACAGCCATTTGCCTTACATACATTGGATTTTATGTTATGTTGTGTTACTTCAAATTGTATAAAATCAATGTAATTATTATATATAAAATTTTATTCATGAGGGAATCAGGTGTGAAGGCAGGAATAAGGCAAATCTCCTTTTTATATGAGGCTCCACATTCTTGTTGCATCTAAAGTAGCGTGTTTTGGTAGGACTTAGTTCGTGACTATGCTCGAGAACAACTCTTGAAATTGTAGTTGTCTCATTTAAACAAACACAAGCATTCAATCTAGCCTTACATTGAGCTTTTGTTATAGGATTGGGCTTCAAATTTTTTTTTGAATTGCTCACATACTTTGTTGCACACTACATGCCAGAGTAAAATATTTCTTTCCATCATATCCATATTTTGAACTAAGTTATAGTCGAAAGATCTTGTTTTGTTACTTCTAGGATCTTATTGATTATGTATATCATTCACACATTTGTTCCTCTAACTGTTGTTATTGTCATAATATCGGCTTGTATATATTCCATCTTTCGAGAATAATGAGAGGCACATGCTATCTTTGCTATGGATAAAACAGGATTTGTACCGTACCGTATCTCCGATTCGGTTGGGGGGATCCGAGATAGTTGGTAGATGAAATTCTTGATCAACCGTAGTCCGATTCGAGTTGGGGTGTCGTACCTGCAAAGACACTCTGACGCTTAAGTTAGGGAGGTTGCCAAATACAGATAGATATTAGGGTGAGATTGCTTACCATTAATGAAGCATTGAATGGATCTGGGCCGTCCGATCATGTGTTGTGATCTTGGCCATTGATGAATGAATTTTGTTTTCTTGAATGGGCCTTTTGCGAATGGGCCATGGAGGTGTTGCTAGTAAAAGCCCTAACCATAACAATTGCCCCCCCCCCCCAAGTCTGGTCGCCTGAAGGGCGATCTTGACTTGTAAACCAGACCGATCTTGTGTTGTACCGGGTCTCAATTTGATGTCGAGCCTTATCTTGTAGTTCTTGCCCCTAACTCCAATCTTTGCAAATCCTGACTTGTTTTTGTGAATTTTGTCCCCAGATCCGAGCTTGGCTTGTAAACCAGACCGATCTTGTGTTGTACCGGGTCTCAATTTGATGCCGAGTCTTATCTTGTAGTTCTTGCCCCTAACTCCGATCTTTGCGGATCCGGGCTTGTTTTTGTGAATTTTGTCCCCAGATCCGAGCTTAACAGATCCGGGTCACTATTTTGAGTGACTCAAAGTGACGGTTTGAAATGATGGAGCGCTTCATTTCTCGTGCTTGGCATCAAATGAATTTTGATTGGCCACGTTTTTTGATGGCTGCTGGCAATGATGATGCTTCGTTTTTCGCGCACGTGGTTAAGGTCAATGATTGGACGTGTCGATTTGACTCAGGCCCAATCAGTGACCTTTGGCCCACTATAAATAGGGGTTCAGTCTCTTCCATTTCTGTTGTTTTCCAAATTTGCTCTGATTACCGATCCGACGATCTGAGTTCCGATCTTTAATATTCCTAGTTAGAAGAACGTGGCGAGAGTAGGTCTGTTTCAGTGGATTGAAGTTGTGAAAGCTCGGAAAGCAAAGCTTCTTCGTCAATCTTCTGAAAACCGAGGTTAGAATTTCTTAGCTTTTTTCTTTTTATTTTATCTCGGGCTTCCCCCTGCCTTTTATCTTTCGCACACGGTGGGGGTCGTCAGGTCGGGTTCCGACTTTGTCGAGGACCCATTGAGTCGCTTAATCTTGACGTCTCATCCCCCATTCCTGCAGGTCCAGTTCTGGCGAGAACAAAACTAACCTGTCGGATTTATACCGAAAACCGCCCTTAGTTTGCGAAATTGATGGCTTCCGAAACTGAAATTCCAGACGGTAATCTCATAAATACCGTGCCTGTCGTTCCCGAGGTTCAAGACCATCCAGACTCGGCTCCCACGAGTGAACAAGTGGAGGACGACCTTGAAGTCGACGATGATTCTCTAGTAGATGATACCAATGAGCCTGAGGGGGACGACCTTGAGATCGATGATAACTCTCCTGGCGGTAGATCGAAGCCGCGGACGTAGTGGATGTAGTGACGATGGAGTCAGACTCTTCTGAGGAAGATCAAGCAGGAGAAAAACAAAGGAGCTCTTCGTCACATCGCTCCAAGAGTACCGATGCTGATTCCGAGTCGACTTCTGATACTGAGGAAGAAGGCCGTAATGGTGACGACGCTGAAGGTGAAGATCAATCTGCTCGTCAGCAGGGTGAAACGGCCAGTCGAAATTCTGAATCGGTGTCGGATGAGTATTCTACCACCGATCCTGGAGTTGTCGATGTCCCCCTCTTATATCCTTTGGCGACTCCTCAGGTATATTCGTGGGTTTCAAACACTTTGTTGCAGACTCTGTCTCTGTACAAGTCCGGCCATGATTTGAGTAGAGTTGCCCGAAAAATCACGGGGCGCTCGGAGCGGGTGTGGAACGTCGAAGGGATGAAGGAAGAGGAGCATGTGGCCGTTTGGGCTTCCGCTCTAAAGTTCGTTATGTACGACATTGTTATCATGGATATGAACATCTGCCCCCCTTTTACCTCTCTTCAACAAATCATACTGGGTCGGTTGGATTTGGCTCCTTCTCAAATTCATCCTAATGCGTGGGAATTTCTCCGGGTGTTTGAGCTGGTGTGTCTTGCCTTGGATAGGACGGTGTCGGTTAACCTATTTTTCCACCTGTTTGAGGTCAATCGGAATAAGAATTTGGCGGAAGGATCGGATAGTCCTAAGCATGTGAGCCTTCGCTTTAGGAGGGACACTAAAATTTTCTGATCCTACACTGATTCCCTGAAAAAGAGATGGAAGGAGCTTTTCTATTTTGTTGAGCCTGTTATTGATAAGGCAATAGACTGCGTGGGCAAGTTCAGCGAAGACGGGCAATCTTTGGAGTCTACAAAGTTTCATATTGGGTAGAGCCTCAGTCATTATAACTGTCCCCCCAGAGCCTACTCTGTTAGTGAGTCACAGTTGAGCGATAAAGACAAAGTAACAAAAAATATTTTGACCTTCATTGCAGCTCGTTTGGTTTTTCTAAAGAGAAATTCCGAGGTTTTTCTATTGATCGTTTGGTTAACGCCAGAAAAAGATCGAACGTTTTAAGGGTTTTAGGTAGGTCATCAAATATTTGGGTACTTTATGTTCTTACACGTTTTAAGTGTCCTAACTCATTGTTTTCTTCTTTCTTTGCACTTACGATGGCCAGTGAGAAGTTTGCATTTTTGAAGGCCCTTGCTGTAGAGGATGTCGCGGTAGTGAATCTTGTGGACGAGACTGAGATGGCCCCTGAACATTCTCCTCTTCGTGAAGCAGCTGTTCATGCCACTCTGATCACCATTGTTTCCCAGGAAGATCTGGAGGCTCAAAATACCGATCTTCAGCCTCGGTGAACTATTGGGATCGTATCTTGCGTCCAAATCGGTTACATTTACATCGACGGATTGATCATACCCTTTGGATTTCTCAAAATACCGATCTTCAGCCTCGGTCACGATACAGGCGGACTAGTCAGATGGATTCACCCCCCCCCCCCCTGAGCATTGTATCTTCCTCTCAAAAATCCAGGAAAAAGGGGCCTGATCCTATCATGGAGGTGATCCCAAGCCTACCAAGAAGAGTCGGGAGCATACTTCAAAGAAGCATAAGTCCAGCAGTGTGTCTTTGGATGCCGACTTTCTGAAGAAGACTTTTGAAGATTACCGCGCAGATCCTGTTGGAGCCTCGGCACAAGTGTTTTTGCATTTGGCCGAGATTGCAATGTCTGAGCGAGAGGACATTGAACGTCGGGCCAAAGGTACTTTGCTAATTTTTTAAGGTCGCTTTTCCTCTTTTTAGACCGTCTTGTTTGACTTGTGCATTTTTTGTTTGTGTACAGAGGAACTGAATGCTGAGAAAGTTCTTTTGAAGAAAGCCCTGAAAGATTTAGAGGAGAAGTCTGCTGCTTTAATTAAAGCAAAAACTGACCTTACCAATCTGCAGCATGATAGGGATGAGCTAAAAACTGAGAAGGATTCCGCCAAGAGCCGGCTGAGGATTTGGCTATTCGGGTCAAAGAGTTAGATGCTTCGGAAAACCAGGCTAAAGAGAAAATTCTGACCCTTGATAGTCGGGTTACCGAACTTGAAGATGCTTTGAAGAAAGCTGAAGAAGGAAAGGCGGAATCAAGTTTGGACCCTCAAGGCCGGATTGCCGTGCTCGAAGCTGAACTGACGAAATCTAAAGCTGCGGCGGCCAGAGCAGCCAAGCTCGCTCTTGAAATGGCCGGGGAAGGTTATGATAAAGCTCTTCAGCATGTGGCTTTGGTCCACCCCTCAGTTCCCCTTGATAGGGAGGTTTTTCATGTGGACAACGAGGTGAAAGAGGGTCGGATTGTCAAGGTCAACGAAAACACTAAGGAGAGGACCGTTGTCTATCCTTCATCTGACGCTTGATCTAGTTTGTTTTTGGTGTTCATCTTTTTGCAAGAGTTCTGGGTTTATATAGGGAAGATCGTGCATAAGCCCGAAACTTTGAAGTAATACCAATTTTTTGTAATAGATCAGTATTCTGAAACTTTTAGGACCCGGCGTATCCGGGGTTGTTTTGTAATGATCTGTAATTTAATCGGTTTTTGCTTGAACGTGTTTACGATTGTATTTACTTTACAAATCATATACGTCGTCCTAAGGACAGTTTACCGGGACTCGGCCCAGATCGAACTCATCATTTAGGGTTTTTGACTGCATCGGTCAAGGGTCGTTTTGAGGATTGAATCCTAGAGACCTCGTATGCTCGAATGATTGCATTTATTTCACAAGTCATATACATCGTCCAAAGGAAAGTTTACCGGGACTCGGCCCAGATTGAACTCGTCCTTTAGGGGTTTCGGCAGCATTGGCCGAAGGTCGTTTTGAGGATTGAATCCTAAAGAACCTAATGTCCTTTGGGACAGTTTACCGGAACTCAGCCCGGATTGAACTCGTCCCTAAGGGTTACGATTATCTCGGTTGCTTTGGGAGAAACTTTGTCCACATGAAAAATAGTTTTGACGAAGCGAACCGCGAAATAAGTAGTTTGGAAGTAGGCAAAGTCACCTATCCGATTTATATTTGGAATAAAGGATCGTTCACTGGGTCAGCGTATATGATGCCTTTAGACCCAATACAGGAATTTTAAACAAATTAAATCCTGAGCTTCATGGCATTCCAAGTCCGGGGAATCGCCTTTCCTTCTAAAGCTTCCAATTGGAAAGCACCCTTACCGGTCTTAGATATAATACGGTAAGGTCCTTCCCAATTTGGCGCGAGCTTCCCTTGAGCTGCGTTCTTTAAGCCAACGTCGGTCCAGCGGAGCACCAGGTTACCGACTTCAAAATCTCTGGAGATGACTTTAGCATTGTATCCGGTTGCCACCCTTTGCTTAAGGACGATTTCTCTTAATGAAGCCTTGCTTTGGATCTCGTTGATGAGATCGAGCTCTTCTCTTAAGGCCTGGTTATTGTCTTGCTGGGATTTTGGATTTACTGTTCTTCAGCTTAACTTCCCGATTTCCACCGGAATGACCGCCTCGCCGCCGTAGGAGAGCCGGAACGGCGTTTCTCCTGTAGAGCTTTGAGGGGTGGTCCTTTAAGCCCATAAGACGTAAGGTAGTTCCTCCGCCCAATTTCCTTTATCATCATCAAGCCGCTTCTTTAAGCCATTGAGAAGCACTTTGTTATCTGCCTCGACTTACCCGTTGGTTTGTGGATGCTCTACCGAGGTAAAGCGATACTTGATTTTAAGATCAACATTAGTTTTATGAAACCTTTGTTTGTGAATTGAGTACCATTGTCAGTTATGACAACCTTAGGGATCCCGAATCTGCTCATGTTGTTCTTTTTGAAGAATTTTATGCAATTTCTCGCATTGATGGTGGCCAATGGCTCAACTTCGATCCATTTGCTGAAATAGTCTATTGCTAAAATTAAGTATTTGACCTGGCCTGGTGCGGTGGAGAACTGACCTAGAAGATCTATCCCCAACATGCAAATGGCCGTGTGGAGGAACGACTGGTAAGCTCGTTAGGTGGGGCTACATGGACATTGGCATGGATTTGACATTTTTTGCATCTCTTAACATGATTTTTAGCATCGTTCTCCATGGTCGGCCAATAATACCCCGCTCGCAGGGCCTTCCGAGCTAAAGATCGGGATCCGAGGGGTTGTCCACAAATGCCTTCATGGATTTCAAACACGTAGTTTGCCTCTTCCCCTTCGATGCATTTTAACAACGGGGAGGAGAGGCTCCTCCTGTAGAGGATTCCATCTATTACGGAGAAAGCAGGGGCTCTTCTTCTGACGATCTTAGCTTTTTGGGAGTCCGGAGGCTCGGCTCCCGACCCAATATACTCTAATATCGGAGTGATCGAGCTCTGGTTTTCTTCAATCGCGCATATGGACGAGTTGAATTCTGAATCCAGGTGTACGCTGGGCTTGCGGAGTACTTCTTGGATAACAGAATGGTGATTACCGGGAACTTTAGTGCTAGCAAATTTGGATAAGACATCTGCCCTTTGGTTTTCGGTCCTGGGATCGTGTTTTACCTCGGCCTTTTTGAAGTGAGCTAAAAGCTCCCGGACCCGAGTTAAGTATTTCTGTAAGATCGGGTCTTTGGTCGTATAGGAATTTCCGATCTGAGAAACTACTGGCAAGGAGTCGGTATATAAATTGACCTGAGTACACTAGTGCAAAATTAGCTTTAAAAAGCACTATTTTGAATCGGCTGTTTGGATAACCGATTCCAAATGTGGACGCGGTGGTAAACTTGCAATTAAATGGAATTGTGACAGATTTTTTTAGACATTTAGAATCGGTTGTTTAAACAACCGATTCGAAATGTGTCAATTCAGACATTTGGAATTGGTTGACTGAATAACCGATTCCGAATAGCTACATTCAGAATCGGTTCTTTAAACAACCAATTCAAAATGTCTGTTTCATTACAATTTTCACGATCCCCCTTGTTTTTTCAGTTTCCCTGTCACACACCTCTCAAACCCTAACTTGTTCCCTCGCTCTCACACGCAGCAAATCCCTCTCACACTCCGTCGCATCCCTCCTTCGCAGCTCACTCGCAGCTCACTCGTTCTCATCCCCTTCGTTCGCAGCTCACTCGCAGCAAATCCCTCTTCGTTCTCATCCCTCGCAGCTCACTCGTTCTCATCCCCTTCGTTCGCAGCAAATCCCCTTCGTTCTCAGCAAATCCCCTTCGTTCTCAGCAAATCCCTGGCAATGAAAACACTAAGGAGAGGACTGTTGTCTATCCTTCATCCGACGCTTGATCTAGTTTGTTTTTGGTGCTCAACTTTTTGCAAGAGTTCTGGGTTTATACAGGGAAGATCGTGCATAAGGATCCACGACAGTGATCATGATTTTTTGGGATACTTGGTTTTATGATACTGGGATCTAATTGCAGATTTCTGTTATTGGCATTAACCATAACAAAATTTAAACAAAGGAAAGCAACGAATTATAGAATAGACACGGTTTCCATTTTTAAGAGTAGAATGCAGCTTCAATTTCCACAGAGGATATAATTTCTAACCACATTGGTTTGCCTCTGTTTGTACAGACCTCTTTGTGTCTTTTAGTTCTCATTGTGCTGAGTTTTTTTATGGACCTTTTGTAGGTATGTGATAACCAAAAGGCATACACTCATAAGGAAATTTTGGAGGTCCGCAAGCTTTGGGCGGAATTTTATTTGAAGATTCGTCCAGCAGGAAATATATGTTGATTTTTTTTTGTGGAAAGCTAACAAGTTTGATATATATGTATTTGTTATAGTACATGTATTAGTTGCTGAAAGAAACATTTAGTTGCTGAATTAGTTGCTCACATATGTATTTAGTTCCATGTTTTAGTTGATGGTGTGTAGTTGTTGAATTGAAAGACATATGTATTTAGTTCCATGTTTTAGTTGATGGTGTGTAGTTGCTGAATTGAAAGAAACATGTAGTTGCTGAATTGAATTGAAAGAAACATATTTATGTATTATTATGAGTTGCTGTAAAAATGTTATTAGGTGATTGAAAAAAAATGGAAGAAAATAAACAGGAACAAGCTTCTAACTTATTAACAGACATTTAGAATCAAGTATATAAACAACCGATTCAAAATGTCTATTTATTAGCAGACAATTAGAATCGGTTATATAAACAACCAATTCAAAATGTCTATTTATTAACAGACATTTAGAATCGGGTATATAAACAACCGATTCAAAAAATAGTCATTTAGAATCGGTTGTTTATATAACCGATTCAAAATCTCCCAGTTTGGCAGGTTCGTATTTGTTGTCTGAGATAGGATTTAGAATCGGGTTTTACAACAGCCGATTCAGAATTACCCATTTTGAATCGATTATTTAACCGATTCGAAATGTTATCACCTTTAGAATCGGGGGTATTCGAATCGGCAAATAACTAACTCCAAATGTGCCCAACAACCGATTCAAAAGGCCTTTTCTGCAGTAGTGGTAACTCGGAGGTCAATTGCTAAACGCAATCCTGCAATGCAAGCTTCGTATTCTGCTTGATTGTTTGATGTTTGAAAACTGAATGTCAGGGATACTTCTATGACGACACCGTCAGGGCTTTCCAACATCAGCTCGGCTCCGCTGCCCTTTGGATTTGAGGAACCATCCGCGTGCAGGATCCACACGTTGTTCTCAAGATCGGCGGGGGTCATTTCTGCTACAAAGTCTGTGAGAACTTGGCCCTTCATGGCCGTTCGGGTTTCGTATTTGATCCCGAACTCAGATAGCTCGACCTCCCATTTGATCATTCTTCCAGCGAGGTCGGGCCGGTGTAGGGGATAGTTAGTTCGTACCACCACCTGATGAGCCACGAAATATGGTCGGAGGCGGCGAGCTGCGATGATCAAGGCAAGTGTGATTTTCTCAACTTTCTGATAACGGCTTTCAGGGCCTTGCAGGGCTTTACTCGCAAAGTAGACTGGGCTCTGTCCGGCCTCCGTGTCCCGGACCAGAACAGCGCCTAAAGCTTCCTCCGAGACTGCTAAGTATAAGTATAAGGTTTCCCCATTATTCGGACGTGTGAGGATTGGAGGCTCGAAGAGTGCTTTCTTGAGCTGGTTGAGGGCCTCATCCTGCTCTAGAATTCATTTGAATTATTCTTCTTCCTTCTTGAGTAATTTGAACAACGGGAGTGACTTGAATGCCGCGTTTGAAATAAAACGGGATAAAGCGGCGATCTTGCCATTGAGTTTTTGGACTTCCTTTTTTGAGGTCGGTGTCTGCATCTCGGTCATCGATCAGCACTTGTCCGGGTTAGCCTCAATTCCCCGTTCAGTCAAATAGAACCCGAGGAACTTTCCAGCTCGGACCCCGAAGGTGCATTTTTTCGGGTTAAACCTCATGCTATTTTTCCTGATCTCGACAAAGATTTCTTTGAGGTCGGTAACATGGATGCTCTCCTTTTCACTTTTTACGATCATATCGTCGAGATAGACCTCAACGATGCAGGCCGATTTGTTTCTGAAAGACCTTGTTCATCATTCTCTGGTATGTGGCTCTGGCGTTTTTCAAACCGAAAGGCATAACCCGGTAAGCGAAATTACCGCGGTCAGTCGTGAAGGCGGTTCTTTCTTGATGGGGGGGACATCGCGATTTGATTAAAACCGGAGTATGCATCCATAAAAGACAGTAAACGAAAATCTGAAGTGTTGTCGACGAGGCGATCAATGCTTGGGACAGGAAAGACGTCATTAGGACAGGCTTTATTAAGATCGGTATAATCAACGCACATTCGCCATTTTCCATTACTTTTCTTAACAAGTACAGGGTTGGAGAGCCAAGTTGTGTACTTGACTTCTGATACAAAGTTTGCTTTAATTAAATCCTCTACCGCTTTGGTGGTAGCAACTGCTTTCTCTACACTCTGGGCCCTCTTCCTTTGGGCGACCCACCTAGCATCGGGATGGACGGCGAGCTGGTGGAAGCGACTTCAGGAGGAATCCCGGGCATGTCTTCAGCCGACCATGCGAAAAGGTCGGCATGGTCCTTTAGACACTGAGCCAGTTCGGCTTTCAGATCTTCGAAAAGATTGGCTCCGATCTTAACTTTTCTAGCTGGATCCTCACCGAGCTGGATTTCTTCGAATTCCCCATCAGGCTGGGGCTTTTTCTTTTTTCTTTTCAGTTCTCTGGCTAGGTCGTCATCCTCCTCGTCCTCTGAACTATTGGGATCGTATCTTGCATCCAAATCAGTTACATTTACATCGACAGGTTGATCATACCCTTTGGATTTCTTGATATTCTGATCTTCAGCAGGGGGAAACCTTTCTTCTTCGACGGCCTTCTTTTCGGCCTTCATGTATAGGAAGAAACACCTTTGTGCGGATTCCAAGTCGGCGTCCAAGGTGATGACTTTATTGTAGAGAGAGTAGAACTTCATTTGGAGATGGGTGGTGGAAGTTACCACTCCGAGCCTACCCAAAGTCGGTCTTCTGATAATACAGTTATAGATCGATTGACAAGGTAAAACAAGGAATCTCGTCTTGACGATTCTTACCATTGGCTCCTCTCCATAAGTAACCATCATCTCTAGGTGGTCAAGTGGCTTGGTTCGGGATCCATTAAATCTGGATAGGGCCGACCCTCTATAAGGAATGAGGTCTTCCTTGTCGATCCCCATTCTTTCAAAAAGGTCGACGAAGATGATATCGGATGAGCTTCCTTGATCAACCAAAATCCTCCTAACCTCATGATTGGCTATTACTGCTTTGATTAGGAGTGGTACGTGTTTGTTGGGTTTTCCGTTCAGTAGATCTTCGTCGCCAAAAGCTAAAGGGGGACGAACCGGTGAAACCGGTGTTGTCGAGGTGGAGGCCACGCTCATGATTGTTTTTCCAGATGCTTCTTCGGGGAAGCCCCCCGAAATCATCATCATCACAGATCCCCCCTTCAATTTTCGAAAATCTGGCTCGTTCCTCCGAGTCTTCGGCCTTTTGATTTCCTTTGGGGTTTTCCTTCTCTTCTTTAACTTCGACCCCCTCCTGTCCGGGCTTCTTCACATAACCAGTAAGCTTTCCTCTTTTGAACATGTCTTGAATGTCGTTTTTCAGGGCATTGCAATGATTGGTATCATGACCGTTACTGCGGTGATACCTGCAGTATTTGTTGAAACGTTGTCCCGGCCTATGGGGGAGAGGATTGGGAAACTTCACATCCCTGAACTCTGTGTTCATGCATTCACCTAAGATCCTTGCCCGGGTTTCATTAAGATCGGTATAGACTTGATGACGATTTCGAGGGCGGGTATCCCGGATACCTCAGCGATCGTTCCGGTTATCATTCCGATTGTCCTTCTCGTGCGCGGGGTTTAGATGATCCGGCCCGGGATACCGTTCTTCCGGCCTTGAGGCCTTCTTCGTGATCGATGAAGCATTGGGACTTTTGGAGAAAATCCTGCAAGGTGTTGGGTTCGAAAGTCCCGAAATGAGTCTAAAACAAACTTCCTTCCCAGAGACCGGCTGTCGTGAAGTAAAGCCGAAACTCGTCGTTCAAATTTCGAACTTGGGAAGCTTCTTTGTTAAATCTCTCTATGTAATCTCTTAGAGGTTCGTCCTCCCCTTGAACGATGGATGCTAACACTTTCTTGTGTTAGGGCTTACTTCTTGAGTGGGAGATAAACTCCAATTAAGTGCATTTTTAGAGATATTTCTGAGTCAATTTTAGAGCCATTATTAGTAATAATATAAATTACTGACTCAATTTTCTCTATATTTTGCAGAAAGAAGAAAAAGATTAAAAGAATGAAGGTCCAACTTAATATATATATATATATATATATATATATATATATATATATATATGTGTGTGTGTGTGTGTGTGTGTGTGTGTGTGTGTGTGTGTGTGTGTGTGGGATGGCAATTATTAAAAATAAAAGGGCTTATAGCCATGAATTGAAGAAAAGGGCCGCTGGTAAAACAAAGCAAGGAAAGGCCGCGCATGACCCAATTAGAATTGGGAAGAAATGGATCACCAATTGAAAGCCCATGACTAATTGAAATTGAAGGAAAAGAGTGGAGGATTTCAATTGAGAAAAAGTGTCGTGAAATAACTAAAGAAAAGGAGAGGCACAGGAACCCTAGGACGGAATATAAAAAGGGAACAGACTTTTCAATTCAGGGGGCAAGCCGTAAATTGACAGAAACATACACATCAAAGAAAGGAAGAACGCGGACGCGGAGTGAGAGGAAATAGAGAGTTTTAGGTGACCGTTCTTGACACCGTGAGAGAGCTTTGGAGCAGAAACAGATATTGAATATTCAAGATCAAAAATTTATCTATATTTCGGGTTATTTTTATCTCTGTAATTAATGACTCTAAGTTTTATTTCATTGTTCTTGAACACTCTCGATAGCTAAATCCTCTTCTAGGGTCTTAGGTGGATCTTGCAAGTTTAGAGACCTTTTATGTTTTAATTTATACTTTGAATTCCTAGTTTTTATTTCAATTAATATTATCCTATTGCTTTTATCACATAATTAGGATTGACAACCTTTGCATGTTCATAATCAATTAGTTGATCAGCGGACCGTACTGCAATTAGTTGGTGGACCTATAGGATAATTGGGGCTATAATTAATGTATGACCAAACTTTAATTTAGTCCTCCAATCATTCAACCTTTTTGTTCTTTATGCTTTTCCTAAATTTGAATTCTTGCATGACCAAATTAGGGTTAATTTAGGAAAAAAAATATTAATCAGCGAATGACCAAACAGATTAATAGCTTTAGTAAAGCGATTGGTAATTAAATAAAATAAAGGAATTCATGTAGAATCAGACGTAGGGGAATCGAAGCTTGCAAGTGAAACTGTGACCCTAGGCCTCTCTCCGTTGATTAGACTTTGCATTTTAATTCTTTCTATTTAATTATTTTTATTTTGTTTCTATAATCATCAAACTATTTGTTCGTTTAAAAAATAAATAATCTTGATTAGTTTTGTACTTGTTAGTTAATCCATGTGGAGACGATAATCTTTTATACCTACTTCTGCGATAGAGTACACTTGCTCTAAGTGTGTTTTTAACACAATAGTGGGCGAACTGAGCCGAGAAGAGCTTCGCCAATTGATCCCAAGAAGAGATGGAATTTGGTTTGAGGGATCTCAACCAATCCGAAGCTACCTTCTCCAAGGTCAGAGGGAAGATTCGGCATTTCATTTACATAGGAACATTTCGATATTGCATTATGGTGTCAAAATAGTCTAGGTGTCGGTCAAGGTCGGTCGTTCCATCGTGTAGCTTCAATCCCTCCGGTGGTTTCTCAAGATGCCTAGGTACTGGAAAGTAGTCGATCCTCTCAGTGAACGAACCTTTGCGCTTTGCTGTTTTCTCCCGGGGAGGAGATCGGCGGTAATTGTACGGGTTGGGAGTTTTTCTTGACCGGTGGCGAGGTCTGTCAAGTCTCGAAGACCTTTCTCGACTTTGGGAACGTCGTCTTGGGGAGGAAGAAGCCAAAGATGAGCTGTCTTGGGGTGAATACGCGGGGTTGTCTTTGTCTTCTGTCCGGCTGGGGGGAGAACGGTAACCATTCCCCTTCAACCGACGAGGTGGAGATCGATGATAATGCCTTCTCCGAGCGGGAGATCGGTGACGCCTTCGTGCGGGGTTTCTCCTCTTGGGAGAATTGCGCTGAGGTGAGATCTGATCCGGGATATTTCTAGTCCGGAGCTCAGCTACCTTGCCGGTCAAGGTAATGGGAGAGGAAATAGGGAAAGAGATCCTCCCACTGTGGTCGCCAATGTACTGTACCGTATCTCCGATCCGGTTGGGGGGATCTGAGATAGTTGGTAGATGAAGTTCTTGATCAACCGTAGTCCGATCCGAGGTGGGGTGTGGTACCTGTAAAGACACTCCGACGCTTAAGTTAGGGAGATTGTCAAATACAGATAGATATGAGGGTGAGATTGCTTACTATTAATGAAGCATTGAATGCTTATTTATAGAGTTTGGTGGTGCTTGACCTGATGGATCTGGACCGTCCGATCATGTGTTGTGATCTTGGCCGTTGATGAATGGATTTTGTTTTTTTGAATGAGCCTTTTGTGAATGGGCATGAAGGTGTTGCTAGTAAAAACCCTAACTATAAAAGGATTTAGTTTTTTTGTGTGGAAAAAAGGCCAAAGTCCAAAAGAGCACTAAACAGAGCTAGGTCCAACACCACCTTCCGGAGCTAGAACAGGACCTTACAAGTTACAACAATCACTACTGTGTTTCTAGAAGGTTACATTATATAATGATAAACAGGGATTAGGTTGTCCAAAAAAAAAGCAGGGATTATGTGGCATATATGCATAAGAAGCGAATATTTATGGCCACCGCCACTAGAATGCTGGCCCTCAAAGTCAAAGATAAATCACGGTAGGTCCCGGCACTCTCCATTCCATCATCCATAACCGCCTTCTTGTTTGGGTAAGCATTCTTGATGTTATTCTTATCCCTGAGAATAACAGTATATGCCCAATTTCTTCTCCTTATCCAATTCATAGACCGACCTAATTTGTTTGAATAAACTGCTACAAGATAATTTATTGCCCTCAAAGAAGGGAAAAAAGAAAAGCATACCACCTCATGGCAAAGTAAGTAATACAGATATGACACGTATCTATACTCTTGTGACACTACTCTATATTTTAATCTATCTTTGTTTGAAATTATACTGAATGAATGCTTTAAAATGTTTGATTTTCTATGTTGCTTCAATTACTTGCCTGACATGGACACCCCTAGTGAAAAGTAGTGTATAAATTACAACTACTACTAATCTTCTAATCTGAATTAGTGGTAGGTTTAGATAGATCAGCACGAGTCCAACCCGGGTTGAACTGCTTAGTTATCTTTTTCTGCAATTCAAACAAGTCTTCGTGAGTTGTTACCTAAACGATTCTTTTCTCAAAAATGCGTGGGATCAATAAGGATATATTTTTTTAATAAACTTGATATTATCTTTTTGAGGTATTTTCGGAAATTTCATATTTCTGTTTTACGGAAATATGTGTATTTCTGGAAATTTTTATATATTTTTTTTAAAATTAAAAACAATTAATTACGCGAAATAATTAAAGGGGGGGGGAGGTAAAAAAAACTGCCATATTTTTTTAATAAACTTGATATTATTTGCGTGTAATTGCAGAGACTAATTTCTCGAGCTGAGTAGGACTACGATGGGCGACAATAAAGATATATTATGACTAAGTGTTGAGAGTCAAAACTTTGAAAATCACGCATACAAAAAATATAATAAAAATAATTTTTAATATATTTAAATAAATAAATTATACAACTCATATTGTCTTCTATGGGCACACATATGAGGAATTGATGTAAGTAATTGTATGATTATGATGTAGTGTGGATTGAGTGCAAAATTAGGACATTAGATGCAAACTATATTTTCAGGTGTGTGTAATATCTTTTTTATAGAGGAGTAGGGGTAATTAGAGCTACTACCCCCTCTGTGTAGAATAGAACGACAAATATTTTGATTTTTGACATAATATTTAACACGCATATTTTGTCTTATAATGTGTTGGTTGAGTCGTTATAGGCACTATTTGGCAAAATATAGTGAATAACAGATAAATTAACTTATAGCTGATAACAGATCGCGGATAAACTAGTAGATTGAATTTGAAGTCTTTGATAAAATTAGCGGTTGAACTAACTTATAAATATAAAATGACATAAATAGATATTTGTTATTAATGCTTAGAAATGAGAGATAATGTTAATTTAATACTGGATAAATGAGTAATTTAATTAAAGTGATAAAAGTATAAATGAGATAAAAAATGAAAACGCTATAAGCTCAAACACTACTTCAAGTAGCGTTTTAAAAAATGCTATAAGCTAATGAAAAAACACTATAAACTAATCATGTCAAACCCTTACACAGAACTTAATCGCTATAAGCTAGCTAGTGGATTAGTCTTGCGAAACATAGCCATAAACTCCTGTCAAACAAGGGGCTTAAATGGTTTGTTTGGTTGGGGAGAAATATAAAAAGAGGTAGGATAAAAGAAATAGGAAAGGAAGAGAAAACTTTTATTGGTTTCGTGGATAAGAGAACTAGGGAAGCGAAAAAATGAGTAATTGTTTTTTTTTTTACTTTTTATAATCTCTCCAATAATGAGAAGAAAATGGGGAGAGAAACCTATTAATTAATAAAGGGTTAAATATGTTTTTTGGACCCTATAAAATTTTGGTTTTAGCCCCTTAAAAAATTTCACCTACTTCTGGTTCCTATAAAATTTGAGTTTTTTTTGTTTTAGTCCCTCGTGACTTTGAATAGCGCATATAAAAGGTTAAACAAGTGCTATTAAAACTCATTACATGTTACTAAAAGTCATGAGAGACTAAAACTGATGGAAAAAAATAAGGCTAAAATACTCCCGGGGTCCCTTAACTTAACTAAAGATAACGATTTAGTCCTTTAACTTTTTTTTGTCCCAAATAAATCCTTTATCTTTGAAATTTGAAGCACAATTACCCTTTTTTTACAATTTCTACTTAACCTCATTAAAAAAGTGTTTATGTGGCCTTTACGGTGCTGAGGTGTCTGTTAGATATGCTTATGTGGCAAAATTGCTTGTTGATTGTCATACCCTAATTTTGTCCGGCTAATTTAAAACTAGAAAATCCAAAATATTGTTTTTGTCGTTATGTGTGTCGTTCCCCAGTCGTGTATAGGCGTGTTACTTCTCATTGTGCGCGCGTGCGATTTTTAATAATTTTTGTCCTCATTGCGGACGCGTGTTCGCGTCTCGTTGTGTATGGTTGTTTATTTTAGTACGCGAATTCACGTATTCTCGTTATGGACGCGCATTCGCGTCTCGTCGCGTACGTATATTTTTCGTCGTTGTTATCGATTTAATTTTGTTATAAAAATCAAATAAAAATCAGATTGTGAATAAATGCTTTTTTAATCAATGTTTTTACAAAGTCAACTTTAATACACAAATATAGACAAAATAATTAAAAGTAAAAAGTACAAAAATAAAATCAAAATAAAATAAAAATGTGGCATGCGCATGCTGTTGATGCTGTTGTTGTATTGTTGGTAGTGTTAGTATTTTTAGCATCAAGCCAAGCCTCTTTCCCTTTGTTCTTTGTTTTCTCCTCCATTTTGGGTGAGACCAAAATGCTTTTCAGGCACTACCTTGCAGCTGCTGTTCCACTACTCTGAAAAGGAACATAACAAAATTGTTGTCTTATTAGTTTACTTCCCCTATTAAAGAACTAACAGACAGCAAGCAAAGGAGAACACAGTATCAAGATACAGAAAACACGCAGATACAGGGATATAAAAAAAACAACAAAAAGAAGAGGGGGAAAACAAAAAAAGGGGAGTAAAATCGATCAGAGAAGATCAAAGTTTCAGAACGTGAAAATAGGGGAAGGTAGAACAAAGAGAGAGGGGGAGATTGATTCTGAGAAACAAAAATAAAGAAGAATGAGAGACAAGAAAGCATTACCTCCGGCGAACCACCGTGCGCCACCGTCATCGCCGCCACAAACCACCATCACCGAACACCCCGTACTCGCTTCCCTTCCGTTCGCGTTTGCCGGCACCACCATGGTACCACCCGTGGTGGTTCTCCTCCGGTTGACTCCACCCACCGCGAGCCATCATCCGCCGCCGTCGTCGCCCTCATCCCCTCTCTCTCTCTCTCGGCCTCTCTTTCCACCGTAACTTTCACTGTATCACCATCTCGATGTCATCACTGTCGTTCCCTCTCCTCCCTCCGCCGTCACCATCATCACCGCCACGGTTCCCCCTCCAGCGCTCCTCTCTCCCTTTCTCTCACTTTCCCCCACTCTGTTTCGATCTCTCTCTCTCTCAAGTCCCCTCCCCCTCACGTTTTCCCTTTCTAATTTCTGGTTTGCGGCTACATACCCATTCCCCAATTTGTTTTTAGGGTCTTTCCTTATTTTATTGTTTTAATAATCATTTCCATTTCTATTATTTAACCTTTATATTTTTACTACTATCATGTTTTTTTGTCAAAAATAAAACTGTCAGCACTTATGTATCTTCGTAGATCCCCCTCCCGTAATGTTTTTACACTAATTTCATTATTTTATTTATTTCACTTTTAAATAACCATTAATCACTTTTACCACAGACACCACTGGTCTTTCATTATTTTGACCTTGAGTTTACTTTTACATAATCTTAAGTCATTTTCTTTAAAATCATGTTTCCCCGCAAACACTTTCAACACACTCAATCACAAATCAGTTATTTGCAATGGTCATTTCGGGTTTGACCCGTTTGAGCATCGTGAACACCTCTTATTTTCAAATAGTCTATTAGTAGCGATCACTCTGGGTTTACTCGTTTGGTCATTATGAATGTCCTCCAATTTCAAAAATATTCAAATAATAAAAAATACCAACACACAAACATTTTCTAACCAAGAACTACGTGCGATTTGATTCTCTACCAAGAGATACGTAGGACCAGAGGGCGGCCGACCTCTGTCAATTGCACTAATAAAAAACCTTTTTTTTTTCCTTTAAATTCATTTCTCTCATTTTTCTCAAAAAGTATAAAAATAACTAACCGTTTATCGAGTCTATTTTTATTATTATTAGGGTAAAAACATTATTTTTGAATTAATAAACGTTTACACATTTAGTTAAAAGGTAACCTTCCTTAGGAAGGATGTCGTAGGGTGCTAATACCTTCCCTGCGCATAAACGACTCCCGAGCCTAAATCTGGTCCGCAAGACCCCTTTATCCATTCAATAGGGATTTTCCAATGTTTGCCCTTAAACTAAAACTTTGGTGGCGGCTTCATTTCAAGAACTTCGAAGAATCCCTCCTCCGGATTTTTCGGTCGCTACAGCTGGCGACTTCGCTGGGGACAATTAAGAGAGTCAAGCCAAATTAACTAAATGTGTAAGCATTTGTTAATTTTATTAATATCTTGTTTTTACCCTTATTCTTATATTATTTGTTTATTAGCATTTCTTTATATTATTGAACCTTAGGGTAGACGACTTTTTTGTTATTATTGTTGTACATCTTGTCCAGTTTGGTTAGTTTAGGTATTTTGCTCTCATCACACACCTTACTTACACTTTTGCACACACCTTTGAGTGGGGCCCTGTACCCGGGTCTGCAAATAACCTAGGACGAGTGGAGATTATTAGTGACAGTCATTCTGGATTTTATCTGTCTGACTCTCATGAAAGTCTCAACCAGAGTACGCTCTTTCATGGTATCCCACACCAGGTAGCTCGCTATCGTTGTGGATCATATCATGAAGGGGATTTTAGCTCTGGAGACCTTTGTGAGGAAGTGAATAGAGCCATCTGAGAGATTGATCACGTAAGTGACCCTAGATCATGTTGAAAATCCCAATTTAGACATGACCCACCTAGGACACAGGGGCACTATACTTACCCTCTCTATCAATCTGGTTAGTTTTTCTCCGAAATTAAAATCACTCAAAAAAATTTCTTGCTTCCTTCATTTGCATGCATACGAGACGACATCATTCCTTTCATTCATCATACAAAAATTATCATAAAATAAGATCATTTTTTCATCATATGCATCACATTGCCATTTCCCTACCGTACCATTCATCAAATATTCATAATTCATAAATATCGAAAAAAAATCATCAAATAGTGTAGGCATCTTGTCATTTGCAACATCATTATTACAAATTGCATAAGACATTCAATAACATTTCGCTCATATTGTCATCATAGTCCAAATGCGCAATTTCTCCATACATGCATCATTTCATCCTAGTTGCATCATCTCTCATACTCATACATCGCATTGCTATTATAAAAATTTATTTTTAAATGCATCATCCTCATGCATCATAAAAAACAAGGACAAAAGTCATTTATTCCTATCCATCTCAAATGCATCAGTCCTTCGACATGCGTCAAAACAAAATTGTAAATTTCTTCATTATTGCATCATTCATCACCCAATAGCATTTTGTTAGCTTTTTATTTTAGTTGAAGCAAAAAAAAAGGGATAAACCATCACTCATTTCATTGTTGCTCATGTACGACAAACGTCCATATGTTCATGCATTATACTTTATTCAAAGAAAACACAAAAAATCACCATTCATTCATACTAAAACCACTCTTCCATAAGCATTTCATTGTTATTGCACTATCATGCATCGCGAAGGTATCATTCTTTTCAAAATCGCATTCATCTTGCACATCCGTACACCAGAAAAAATATTACTCCCGTATTACATAAAAATCATGTTCATTACTCTTTCCCACCCATAAAAAAATCGCTGCGAGTGTCATGCATTTTGTCTCATCGCACGCCAAAAAAACACAATTCTTACCCATATAAAATTAGCATATCATTTGATCAAAAAAACATAGCATTCATACATCATTTCCCTCATGTTGTCATCCTAGTCTAAATGCATCGATTCCATATTTATGTACCATTTTCCAAATAAAAAAAAAGGTATTTCACCATTCATCATCCCATAAATAAAAAATGAGAGTTTGCATACATGTTGCACTACCTCTTAAAAAATAAAAATTGCATCAAACATTTACTTCTTCATGCATACATGCATTTTCATATCCGTCATCATATTTTGCTAGAAAATAAAAAATCACCATAGAACGAATCACTTGTTTTCATATACATCTCGTTCTCTTGGTAATAACATGCATATCATTGTCCAAAAAACAAAGACACTAGATATTTGTCCAACTTGCATCATCTTGCATGCTCATACTATTTCGTCACTCCTCTTCATGCATAGAAAAATAAAAATGCATTTGTCATCTGACATGCAAAATAAAAAAAATAATAAAATAATGCCACCTTCTTGCATCAATCATCATCCTATTGCATTTCCTCCGAAAAATCATTTCGGATAGTCAATCTTTTCAAGCGATCATTCATTCACATTCCTCGCATCTGCATCAGGCAACATTATTCGTTCATACATTGCATTTTTCTTTCTTTTCGCGAAAAAGAAAAGAATAAAAAACATGATCACAATTAAAAAATTGTGATTGAATATCTCATTTAGCATGCATTTCCATTCATTCATAATCATCATCAAATAATATAGGCATTTCATCATTTGCAACATCATGAAATGCATAGCATTCACGCACCTTTTCACTCACCCAAAAACTGCTGTCTCATTAAATCATCCATACGCCATTTCATCCACACATCATTTATATAGCGTTTCAACATGCATCATTTCAAAAATTGTGTCATCATTTTCGCATCATTCATAGATACGTATTTAGCATTTCATTCTGATACATGAAAGAGGCTCTGCATCGGTCACGTGCTGTATTGCCTCCAAAAATTATTTAGAATAACTGACATTTCCAAGTGATCATTCATGCACGCATTTCATGCATTCACATCTGCATTTTCGTCATCTATCACCATGTGTTCCTTCATGCATCAGGACACAAGGGGATGCATCAGGACACAAGGGGACGTTTAACCTGACTATTCTTTTTGTGTGAGCATAGCTAGTCTTTTAACTAGAAAATAAAAAATCATCAAGCATTCATAATAGAATACAGTTATTATCTTCATCCCATTATCATGATACCAACATGCATCTCATCATCTAAAATAACAAAATATCATATTTTTTATCTTGCATAAGCCACACGCCAAAAATGTGAAAATAATATCACCTTGATATTATAAAAAAAAAAATTTACATTCATTCAAACGTGTTACTCTTCTTCATGCATCATAAAAAAAGGGTAATGAAAAATAAAAGTTCTTTATCCCAAACCACCTCAAACGCATCAGTCGTCCATGCATGAGTCATTTTCTAAATAAAAAAAAACACAAAAAGCCATTCATCATCCAAAACATATTTCAGTTAGCAATAAACGACGATTTGCATGTCATATCGTCTCCAAAAAATAAAAAAAAAATCGTTTAGGATAGCTGATCTTTCCAGGAGATCGTTCCCTTCACGCATTTCCCGCATTTGCGTTTTCTTCATACATATGCATCATCACGTGCATCACATGTTTCTAGAAATGAGTAGAGAATAATCATGAACACGATTTCAAAAATTGTGAACATCTCATTTTCCATGTATTTCCATTTTAGGCGTCTGCATTTGCATCATGCATATACATTATCATGTGTTCATCCATACAAAAAACATGAGCATTACCTTTTTCAAAAAAAAATTTGAGAGATAAGGCGAAGTCGATTATGTCTTCTTTGAAAAAGTTTAGCTTAGCTACAAACTCAAGGTGTTTTCAGACACTCAATTTTCAAAAAAAGTTATTCACTGTTTGCAGCTCATTCATTTCTTCAGCAAAATGATGCATCTCATCAGTCACATGATAAACGATCCAAATGGTCCATTTTGTTAACTAATGTGTTATCAAAAATTCCTCCTATCATGTCGTTGACTATGTTAACTCTCTTTGAAACATTTGAGTCAGTTAATGTCCACATCTTTCCATTGTATCATCATCCCTTTACACGTCCGGTCCCACCCCGACCACCCAGGGCATATTCTCCACACAAGTACCTAGTTAGCCATTTGGTTTGTTCCCAATGATGAAATTTCATGAGCTAACACTTTAGGCCCCAAGCTGGGGCAAATTTGTGATCATTAGATATCTTGTCAACATTGTATTCCCTTGGTGCAAGTCCTTTATAAAAAATAAGTTAAAAGGCCTGTTAGGTTGAAAACTTGCGAGAGCAGCCTAAGCAAAATTAGGGCAAATCAGAGAAATAAAGAGAAAAAAAGAGCGGATATATAAAAATAAATAATTTGTCTTTGAATTAATTCTTGAGAAAAACAAGCAATCAGGTTTTGAAATGAAGTTTGGTCGTCTTCCCGTATCCTAAAAAAAAAAAGGGGTTCTCTACTACCCATTTGAGCAAAAATAAAAAAAAATCTTTCAGTCACCCTAGACAAGGATCAATTCCACATCAAAAATGGTGTGTCGCTTTTATCAGCTCACTCTACAAAAAAAAGAGAGAGAAAAATCACAAAAAGTGAAATTCAAAAAAGAGGGTTAAAAAAAAATCCTCAAAAAAGAAAAATCAAAAGCAGTAGAAATTGTGAGTTGATACATAATACCACCGAACACAAGATATCCTTGTCCGAATAAACCTACAAACACTTCCTTAGGCCGAATTCTCATTTCTTCCACAAAACCCAAATCATTGGCCTCCAGCACTTCTCTGAACCTACTTATCTTTTAAGAGGTCATTTTATCAATAAACTATCAAACACCTCTCTGAGCCCATTTGAGCCTATACTCCACAAGCCCATAACCATTGACCACATTACCCATAACCTTTGACCACATTACAACCCCTTCTTTCATAAACCCCTAACCACTGGCCACGCTACAACCCTAACAAGTCCATGCGGATCAATGATTGATTGCTTTCGTTTTCTCAAAAATTCAATTTTAGGACAAGTAAGTTTATTTATTTACAATATATTTGCTGAAAAAAAATCAAAAAAAGAAAGTTAAAAAAAAAAATCAATCAAAGGGACTTGCACTCCAATATTCATTCAAACTGCACTGATATCGAGACAATGTTTAGTGATCATCAAGTGAAATTTTCATCGTATCAAAAACTCGGGATTATCATAGTCTGTGGGAGCCACCTTCAAAGGGCCAAAAGTTTAGACTAGGACCATCACTTAGATATCAAAGTGGGGAATACCTTTCACCTTTCATGCTCCTCGAACTTGGGGGAAATGTCCGACATCCATCCCATGCATATACCACATCCAATCCATACCACCCATTTCAAAAAAACCCACGACCCAAACTCAGTCACCTTTCACAACCCCACTAGAAGCAATCATTTGAAGTACCATTCCAAAGTGGGGAAATCCCGTCACCCTTCACTCCACCTAAAGTCAGGGAAATTCACCCTACACCCATCTCATCCCCTCGTCATATTCACATCCATGAAACCACACCGGGGCAATTTCTCAACCCACCATGCTAAATACAGCCTTTTGCAAACTCGAGTCGGGGCAACCTTGCTCTCGTCAAGATTGGGGCAACACCAAATGTCGTGGGTTGAGACAGAATCTCTTGTGTTCCACCCTTCATTCCAAAGTCATGGTATTCCCAATTCATTATTTCCTCTACAACCGTGGTTGTTGTCACCATTAGACGGGGGCAAGTTATGCACTCACCTTCACCGGTAGTCTAAATCAGGGCAGTTCCACCTTTCATGGCTTTGGCAAAAACCTACCATTCATCCCCTCACGTGTCATATCTGTCATACCAAGTCAACCGACTCATTCATCTGTATTTGCAGTACTCTACATGTTTATGCTTCAAAGAGAGAAAACACAAGTTAATAATGTGAAGTCGGAAACTCACTCAGCTAACTTTGTGGACCTAAAAATCAATCATCATGGGGCACCATCATAGGAGAGCAAAATAAGCGAGTCTGCAAATACGGTCAAACAGTTTCGCACATCAGTGTCTGTGAGTAACAACCTTGAGGTTGCCATGTCTGAATTCAAACCGCTTTCCAAGGAATGGTTATTCCAAAGCACTCACCTCTCTACCCCTCGCATCGAAAGTATCATTTCTCATCTCAAAACAAAACACATCTGCATGCATTACTATTATACCATATCATAAATCATTGCACCATACATTGTATGTCAACAACAAGTCATGCATCTACCACAACTATTGCATTTAAAGCATTACCTGTGCGCATTCATCCATTCATTCCAAAAAAAAAAGAGAAAACTAAAAAGGCAAAAATCATCCAGATTGCACCCGCCAAAGCATAAATCATTCCATCATGCAGCCAGCAGTACGTTTGCATTCGCATGTTATCTGCATTCGCATACACAGCTTATCAATTTCTGTTTCCGACCAACTTCAACATCCATCATTCACGAGCCTTTTGTAGTCTATTTACTTTTGCATTGCACATTCATCACATTGCATACCTATAACACCTTTTTTGCTTCGATAGACGTGCCAAGTGCCGGTCTCATCGTTGCCAAAAGCTTTCTACATCACCAATCATATCATTTGCGATGCATTCATGTGTTACCATAGCATTTGCATCAAAGTATTACATTCGCATGATATTCACATTCGCATTGCATGCATCAAGAAAATAAGCAAAATAAATAAGAAAAAGCAAAAAGAAAAATCCATCCATTACATTCATCATCACACCAAAAAAATAATCACTACAGTCACATTTACATCTCATACACCGTTGTCAACTTTCTCATTCCATCAGGCTCAACACCCATGGTATACTCAGTTCATTCATCATCCCCCCAGATACCAATCATTGCACGCATGACATTGTTCGCTTCGATAGATGTCCAAGTGCCGGCCTCATCGTTGCCCCCAGAAGAAAAAAAAAGAGTTTTTTTTACATTACTAATCATATCCTTGTACCATGCATGGCATTCGCGTCAAAGCATTACACAATCACATTCTCACTTTGCATTTCATACACTCATTGTATATCAAGGAAAAAAAGAGAAAGGCAAAAAAAAAAAGGAGAAAAATTGCTCATTCCATTACCTTCATCATTAATCAGCGCAATCACATTCATATCTTTTCCGCATTCACATACATCACCTACTACCTTCTATTGCACGCATACATCATTCATTGCATTTTTAGACATGCCAAATGTAGATAGCTTTTCTCGTCTCAGGTAAATGCAATCATTAGGTATGTTCTAGGCAGGTGCGCCATGTGCCGATCCCAATAGTTTGTTCCCTCAAAGTCAGTGCTCCAAGCGCTAGTCTCATACCACAATTCAGAATCTCACTACTCCTTTAGACCCCCAGTGGTCCCTCAGAGCCCAAGCGCTCCTTCAGACCCCCAGCGGTCCCTCAGAGCCCAAGCGCTCCTTCAGACCAACAATGGTCCTTCAATCCAGATCGCACGTCGCGTTATCGAGCAACCGACGGATCATCCGGCCCCAGGCCCTTCAGACTAGCTGTGTCCGCCTAAAAAACACAGTGTACGTCCTTCGAAGTGCGCAAATCAGGTCAACGATCTGACCTTGCCACCCATGGCCGCTCGAAAAAGGCCACCCCCCCAAGCAGACCGTTTTACTAGTACCGTTGCTAGTTTGCGCTCCATCAGACCCATGGGTCCATCAGGCTTAGGCATGCCCTTCAGACCTCGTCGGTCCTTCAGTTTAACTCCAATCAATGCGCCAAGCATCGACTGTGAGTTAGACCATCAGAGCCCCAGTGCTCCTTCAGATCCCCGGTGATCCCTATTTACTTTTATTCTATGTCAACCCTTTATCTTTCAATAATTTCTAAAAAAAAAATAGTCTTGACAAAATTAGTGTCTTTTTTATCTTTATTTCAATTTTACTCGAGAAATTCGGAAACCCTTCACATTTCCTAGTAAAATATAAATAAAGAGGGGCAGCTGTCATACCCTAATTTTGTCCGGCTAATTTAAAACTAGAAAATCCAAAATATTGTTTTTGTCGTTATGTGTGTCGTTCCCCAGTCGTGTATAGGCGTGTTACTTCTCATTGTGCGCGCGTGCGATTTTTAATAATTTTTGTCCTCATTGCGGACGCGTGTTCGCGTCTCGTTGTGTATGGTTGTTTATTTTAGTACGCGAATTCACGTATTCTCGTTATGGACGCGCATTCGCGTCTCGTCGCGTACGTATATTTTTCGTCGTTGTTATCGATTTAATTTTGTTATAAAAATCAAATAAAAATCAGATTGTGAATAAATGCTTTTTTAATCAATGTTTTTACAAAGTCAACTTTAATACACAAATATAGACAAAATAATTAAAAGTAAAAAGTACAAAAATAAAATCAAAATAAAATAAAAATGTGGCATGCGCATGCTGTTGATGCTGTTGTTGTATTGTTGGTAGTGTTAGTATTTTTAGCATCAAGCCAAGCCTCTTTCCCTTTGTTCTTTGTTTTCTCCTCCATTTTGGGTGAGACCAAAATGCTTTTCAGGCACTACCTTGCAGCTGCTGTTCCACTACTCTGAAAAGGAACATAACAAAAATTGTTGTCTTATTAGTTTACTTCCCCTATTAAAGAACTAACAGACAGCAAGCAAAGGAGAACACAGTATCAAGATACAGAAAACACGCAGATACAGGGATATAAAAAAACAACAAAAAGAGGAGGGGGAAAACAAAAAAAGGGGAGTAAAATCGATCAGAGAAGATCAAAGTTTCAGAACGTGAAAATAGGGGAAGGTAGAACAAAGAGAGAGGGGGAGAATGATTCTGAGAAACAAAAATAAAGAAGAATGAGAGACAAGAAATCATTACCTCCGGCGAACCACCGTGCGCCACCGTCATCGCCGCCACAAACCACCATCACCGAACACCCCGTACTCGCTTCCCTTCCGTTCGCGTTTGCCGGCACCACCATGGTACCACCCGTGGTGGTTCTCCTCCGGTTGACTCCACCCACCGCGAGCCATCATCCGCCGCCGTCGTCGCCCTCATCCCCTCTCTCTCTCTCGGCCTCTCTTTCCACCGTAACTTTCACTGTATCACCATCTCGATGTCATCACTGTCGTTCCCTCTCCTCCCTCCGCCGTCACCATCATCACCGCCACGGTTCCCCCTCCAGCGCTCCTCTCTCCCTTTCTCTCACTTTCCCCCACTCTGTTTCGATCTCTCTCTCTCTCAAGTCCCCTCCCCCTCACGTTTTCCCTTTCTAATTTCTGGTTTGCGGCTACATACCCATTCCCCAATTTGTTTTTAGGGTCTTTCCTTATTTTATTGTTTTAATAATCATTTCCATTTCTATTATTTAACCTTTATATTTTTACTACTATCATGTTTTTTTGTCAAAAATAAAACTGTCAGCACTTATGTATCTTCGTAGATCCCCCTCCCGTAATGTTTTTACACTAATTTCATTATTTTATTTATTTCACTTTTAAATAACCATTAGTCACTTTTACCACAGACACCACTGGTCTTTCATTATTTTGACCTTGAGTTTACTTTTACATAATCTTAAGTCATTTTCTTTAAAATCATGTTTCCCCGCAAACACTTTCAACACACTCAATCACAAATCAGTTATTTGCAATGGTCATTCCAGGTTTGACCCGTTTGAGCATCGTGAACACCTCTTATTTTCAAATAGTCTATTAGTAGCGATCACTCTGGGTTTACTCGTTTGGTCATTATGAATGTCCTCCAATTTCAAAAATATTCAAATAATAAAAAATACCAACACACAAACATTTTCTAACCAAGAACTACGTGCGATTTGATTCTCTACCAGGAGATACGTAGGACCAGAGGGCGGCCGACCTCTGTCAATTGCACTAATAAAAAACCTTTTTTTTCCTTTAAATTCATTTCTCTCATTTTTCTCAAAAAGTATAAAAATAACTAACCGTTTATCAAGTCTATTTTTATTATTATTAGGGTAAAAACATTATTTTTGAATTAATAAACGTTTACACATTTAGTTAAAAGGTAACCTTCCTTAGGAAGGATGTCGTAGGGTGCTAATACCTTCCCTGCGCATAAACGACTCCCGAGCCTAAATCTGGTCCGCAAGACCCCTTTATCCATTCAATAGGGATTTTCCAATGTTTGCCCTTAAACTAAAACTTTGGTGGCGGCTTCATTTCAAGAACTTCGAAGAATCCCTCCTCCGGATTTTTCGGTCGCTACATTGATTCACCTTTTTTAAATATTTTTTATTAATAAATTGGAAACACTGTTCATCTTCTTGGTTGCTGCAAATTGGAAACACTGTCCATTGAAATCGAATGCAGCAAATCCCCCAAAAAATTGTATCCTTCGACCTTCATTCCCTCCCTTCCTAAATCCCCCATTTGGAAACGCTCTACGCCGCCATTGAAACCACTGATCTTCACGCCTTCTTCTTTCTCTCCTTCCTCGGATTTCTTCTCTATTTCAAAGGTGATGGGGTTGTGGCAAAGCGAGCGATTCCAAACGAAAACGATGAACAAAACGATTCCAAAGCAAACGATTCCAAACGAAAACAATGAACAAAACGAAAATGAAGATTTGCCCAGATCTGGGTTTTTCTTTTGGGCTTCGTTTTGCCCAGATCTGCGTTTCCATTTTGTGCAGATTCGTCTTTGTTTTGTGCAGATTAGATTTTTTCCATTTCAATTTGTTCTATTTCGATTTTTGGGGATTTTGGATTTTCTGGTTTTATGTTGTTGTTGTGCTGGGTTTGTGTTGTCGTGATTTGGTCTCAACAGATTATTAAATTAAAGGACATGATTTGGTTGCAATAGATAGTATTCCTATTACTGTTATCTTAATGGGTAAATACCTCCCCAGGTCCCTTAACTTATTTATTTGTAACGATTAAGTCCCTTATCTTTTTTTTATAACGCAAAGGTCCCTTAACTTTTAAAAACGTAACACATAGTTCCCTTTTAACGTTTTTTTCTTAACATTTCCGGCGGATTTTCTTAAAATAAAAAATAATTTTCTTTTGAAAAATCCGCCGGAAATGCACATTACCGGTGGTTTTTTTTTTTTTTTGTAAAAAAAATTAATCTTTTTTTTTAAAAATTTTCGAATTTTAAAATTTAATATGTAATTTAATAAGAAGTAAGAAAAATGAAAATAAAGTAGAATATGAGAAAAATAATATAGAACAGAATGAGAAGGAATAAATTAATGAATGAGAATGAAGAAGTAGAAATGAATAAGAAGGAAAGAGAGTATGAGAAAAAATAATATTGGAGAGAATAAAAATGAACAAGTAAGAAGGAATAAGAATGAATGAGAGTATGAGAAGTAATAATATAGGAGAGAATAAGAATGAATAAGTAAGAATGAATAAGAATGAAGCAGTGAGAATGAATGAGAAGGAAGAAGAAAGAGGAAATATAGAAGAGATATGTAGAGAAATTTATGGAGATTGGAGAGTATGAGAAAGAAGAAGAAAGATAAGATAGGTGTAGAAAAGAATAAGAAGGAAATAAAGAGTGAAATGAGAGAACAAGAAGAGTGTAGGATAAAATTTTATTTATAGGCATTTTCGAACAATTCCAGCGGATTTACCGGCGGTTTTTTCCGTCAGAAATGTGCATTACCGGCGGATTTTTCCGTCGGAAATTTCCGGTAATGCGCATTTTCGGTGGATTTTTTTAAAAAATAAAACAAAAATAATTTTCAAAATCCGCCAAAACGTGCATTAAAGGCAAATTTTTCCGCCGGTAATTTTCAGCGGAATTTTTTTAAAAAAATTTAAATATTTTTTTAAAAAAACTGCCGGAAAGTCTATTAACATCGGAAAAAATTCGCCGGAAATGCCAAATTTCCGTCGGAACCGTACCGGCGAAAAAAATCCGCTGGAAAAATGTGTTTTTCTTGTAGTGTATTCAAAAATACTTTTGAATTTCAATGGATTATGTTCTAAAATGGTTTTTGTTAGACTTTGTAGTGAGTTTTTAGGAATAAAAAGTCTCACCATATCATTTGAGATTTCTCAAGACTCTATCTCTCCCACCCTCTCCATCTCCCCCATCTTCTTTCTCCCTCTCTCTCCACCCTCTCTCTTTTTTTTGGTTCGGGACCATCGCTGGCTACCCACGCAGTTTCCCAACGCTGTCAACGAAGGATTAATCTGCGCTCGTGCGTTGGGCCAATGACATTACTGTCAACGATTGCACTGGACAACCCGTTGTTTGTCACCGCAGGGAATCGAACACGGGAGCAAACCGTGATGACCACCCGAGTGTCCCAGCGGCAGGCTCGACCAACTGGGCCAGACGAGCTAGTTCCCTCTCTCAATATATATTGCTTATATTTATATAATATAAATTATATTCACAGAACTTTATGTGGTTATATATATATATATATATATATATATATATATATATATATATATATATATATATATCATAACTATATTAATTCATGAACAGCCCACATGGATTGTCCATGTAGGCTGCCATGTAATTCTACCAAAAAAGCCATGCAATGAAGTCTAAAATACGTGGAAGCCATGTAATCCTAATGCTGTTAATTTGGTTAATAAATACCATTTATTCGATTGGCTACCAAAACCGTTACCAGCTATCACCATTTAAAACAAATGGGCCGCAAATGATGGTAATTGGATGAAACAAAAAAAGACAAAACGAGTTAAATGCATTATATAGAGTTTAATGCAAATTGGCTGTCAAAAAAAAAGAGTTTAATGCAAATTGAATACATTTGCTCCCATATTCCTAATATATAATGGTACCTGTAGCTGTTTTTATTCTTATCATAATTTGCACCATTAATTGCTAAATGCGTTTCATAGTTTTGGACATTCCTGATGCATACATTTGAATCGTATAATTCAAAAAAAAAAACATGTATTCGAAGTTTCACTAAATCGCTAAAAAAATCGATTTTGAATTTTTTCACTACATGGAATTTCAAAAATTTGAAATAATTTTTTGAAATAGTTGTCAAAAAAAAAATTTAAAATATTTACCCCACTCACACATCTGAAAAAATAAACTTTAAAAATATTCTTTTTTGATAAGCAAAAAGTAATATTAAAGGAGTGCAAACGTATTAAAAATTAAAAAATTCTATATAATGCCAATTTATTTTTCATACTTGAATATAAGTGTTTCTGTCACATAAAAAAAATTCATAAACGAAAGAGGAAATAAATTATACAGGTATATTTCTCTTAATAATGAATTCTATTTTTGACTAGAATTGAATGCATTCAAATTCCTAATAAATATTCAGCTTCTTATGAAAGGAAGCAAATGACGCTTCCTCTACAATCTTCTCACCGCATCACTCAAAAAACAAGATTCTTTTTTTTCCTTAATATACTACCTAAAACTAATTCCCTTTCACATTGATAGTCAGAATGCACCGCCTAGGCCTGTCTATATCCTTATTTTACTCTCCTTCATGAATGTGTCACTCAATAAAAGTGAGATTCGAGCTATTCGTGCTCCTATTTCCATTCATATGCAGGAAGATAGAGGTAAAGCCATTATCTTGCCAATTAACAATATATCTTCATCTGGCTAGATTAGAGAAAAATTGAATTAGTTGATTATGTGTTTCACTTTATATCTCTGCAAGGTGAATGTTTTGTTGTTAACCATAATTTGGATTTATATTATGATATTGGATCACAGAGCAGATCAATGGATCACAAACGCTAAGGAATCATTTCAAGTCTTCATGAGACGACAATGACTAACCAGCTGCAAGGGAGAGAACCTATACTTCCTTTCATTTACAAAGTAGACCAAGCATCCAATCTATAGGCTGTACAAAATCCTGTCAGAAAACCCATTTTGGTTTGCCTAGGTTTAAAATTGGAATGATTATTGTTTTGGTTTGCTATGGGGGTTTTATATTTGTATGAGTTTTGTTGGTTGAGTTTGCAAAAATCAAATTCAGCTGGTATGCACATGATGGAGATGCACAATTTTAAAGCAGATTCTTAGTAACAAACTCTATTTATGCTAAAACATAAGGTTGTTGGTGGTTAACAAACTCTTAGTTGAACTCTTAATATTGTAATACCAATTGTGCCTCTGGGTATCTTCATATTTATTTTGACACGAGCACAAACAAGTTCATCACATACCTTATCTGCTGATTGTTTTGTCTCCTTTTTCATGGCAGGGTTCTCCTACGTTCACATCTGAGATTCTATTTAGTGAGCTTCTCTTTGAACTCATATTTCTTATTTTGTAAAGCTTATGCACTTACATGTTGTATACTTTTATCGATTCTATTTGATCCCGCATTTGCTCCATCAAGTTCTTCATCTTTTCTCCTTACAAATGTGTTGCTATAAATATCACTGACATGTCCAGCTGGAAGGAATATTAATGTCATCTTTTCTCCTTTTGCTCAAGAAAGTATATTAATCATGTCATTGGTATTTATATGTCATTGTTACTCTATATACAGTTGGTAAAATCTCAATGAATTGATCATATTTTGGTTTTGCTACTTTATGCAGATAAGTCCAAATGAATCGTGGCTATTCTTCAAGAAGCTTTTGTTCTATGTGGAAGGGGCACCACTGCACATATACCCTCCAACACCTATAAAAAGACACGTATCCCATCTGCAGTTTTAACACCTATAAGATTTATTCTATCTGTTTGTAGATAAATGGTTTAGTAAAAGTGAATTTGTCATTAATGCTTTAGAATATGCCTGCAAATACTCTAATTGTAATTCAAGGTATTAGTTTGCTTGACAAGGTTTGAAGGAACTGTGAATGAATGATTAACAGCTTGCTCCCGTATTAGTCAGCTGAGGCCTCTATTAACTTAATGTACATCTCTTGACTGGCAAATTTGGTTGGATGAGGTTGCTTTAATTCAAGTAGAAAATCATAAATATCTGCTTTTTCCTCAAGGTAAGTAGAATCATTTATAAACCTTCAAATGTTCATTAAGGTAATTGAGTATGCAAGAGCAATGAATCGAATAGACATGTGTTGCTGTTTAACTTTGCAATTTTTTTACTCTTGCTGAGATAATTTTTCGTTTAAAATTTTATTGCTATGCTATTTTGTCAAATTGATGGCTGTGCAAAATGACAAATAGTGGAAAAGTTTAGACCGCCTATTTAGACTTATGATGTTACTTTCTGCTTTAACTCTATAATTTTGTTTCTTTTAGACTATTTTATATCTAAATGTTATCATCTAGCTTCTCTCTTGTTCTCTTTTTTGGTCTATAGCTTCCTCTTTTTTGTTCTACTTCTATGTATATATTTCAAATATTTGTTTCTAGGTTTTTACAACCAAAATGAATCGCCTCTTTAACAGTAAATTTCATCACAAGCATTTTTCCTAATTACATTTTCTTTTTCTCTGCTGTGATGTTTTGATATCTCAGCTGGAGGCATATTGATGGCTTATGAGGAGCTGTTGGAAGACAACGACTCACAATTATTGCTTGATGGCTGGTGGGGGTAACTAATTGGAGCACATTTTGAGTCTTCAAAATTAAGATGATATAATATATGTTAATAGAGTTCAAGGATTTACCTATGGTTTTTTCTTTGTTTTGAAGTTTGATTTGGTATATTTTATACATGTCTTATTCATTCTATTATTTTGATATCTATGTTTGTTGTTATGCAGACGACAATGGACATCACTGTTGTCATTTGTGATTCAATAGAGGTGGATTGGGAGTGGAAGACTTCAAACCATGTTACATAGAGACTATATGTAGACATAGAAAATGACAATATAGTTTACCAAATATGGAGTATATGTAGTTGGAATAAATGATTTTGAGCCGATCCAAGATGTAATTTTCTAAGTTTTTCAATTGTTGATGCATGAAGTTTATACAACCAAAGCAATATATACGTCTAAGACTTGGAAGGAAGTTGGGTGTAGCTAGAGCAATATAACAATCTTCAGTTCTTTATAAAACTATGATTTGTGTGTCACGATATGCTTCAAATATTAGTTATATTTCACCAGTTCTTTATCAAGCAATGGTTTAAAGTGTATTTTGAACTATGAAAAGTTTGACATAGGATTTACTATTTTGGTTTCTAAAACATTGCACGTAACCTTATTGTTCTTTAAATTACCAAGATTTTTTCAGTTTTAACTTCCTACTTATCATTTAAATTTTAATTTTAATTTTTAACTTTTTCTAAATAAAGATTTAGAATTTATTTTCAGGATAATTTTATTTTTCAATTTCTAAATTTATCCTTACAATAATAAAACTATTACAATTCTTATATTTTACAATGCACACAAAAACTATACAGCATTGAGTAATCATAATCATAACTATATAAAATCAAATTAATAAAGTAGGCTGCCATGCATAACTTAATAAAAAGCCACGCAATCAAATTAATAATATGTGGATAACATGTCAGCAAATAGAAGCCCATATTAATCTGTTACGTAGGGTTGGATGATTGATGTGGCTGAGTCAGTTAGAAGGAATTAATTATAATCCACATATCACGTTAACATACGCATACCCTGACCAGAAAAGTCCACAGAAACATTTCTTGGCTGAAATAAAATCTGAAGAAAAACGAAGGAATATAATGCTATTTGAATAAACAACTAATCACATTAAATAATTCACTTACAATTGTCATTTTGAAATCTCAAATTTCCAACAATAATACACTTTTTTCGCACCGGGTTCGACATTAATTCCTTTAGCAATTAATTTATGTTTCAAATTGAGATCATTACTTGCCATTGTGATAAATTGAACTAAATGTAATGGCATTCGCAAAAATGCAATTCGAAATCAGAATATGTACTACCTTCTTAATGCGTTTTAGCAATTAATTTATATTTCAAATTGAGATCATAACTTGCTATTGTGATAAATGAAAATGAAAATAAATATAATGGCATTTCTCCCGCAAAAATGCAATTCGAATTCAAAATCATAATATGTACCTTAAAAAATTCCAGAAACTACGATTTTGATTAAAATAAGTCAATATACAAATATGTGTTGTTTATTTAACAAAAATTCCGACTACATAATCATAAACATCCAAGAAAAGTATATTATTAATTAAATAATTTCAATTTATTATCGAAAAAACTCAAATCACTATTATAACAGAAAATGTATTCCCGTGCAGCGCACGGGTCATACATACTAGTTTATATATATAGGAAACGACTCGGGTGAGGGTTATTGTGAGAACAGGATAACATTAAACATTAAATGATAATCGTTAGATTAAATTTAACGGTTCAGATTACATCATTAATTATAATATCTCGTAGGATTGTTTATTTTTTAATTAAAGATCACGAGAGATATTGTAATTAATTACATAATCTAAACCATTAATTTTAATCTGACAGTTGTTAACACAATAGATATTGTAATTAATTACATTATGTTCTCACCATAAATCCATAAATTCATTTAAAATCCTACCTGCAAAATCTACGAGATTTTACAATGAAATAAATCCATTAAAATGTGAACTGCAAAATCCTTTTATCAATCAACTAGCAATATAAGAAAATAAAGGGTTGGCAAAATTACTGTTCTGTACCTAGCAGTATTTTGGTCGGCTGCTGTTGGTAGGTCTCTTGCTGCCCTGGCAGGAGGTCTGTGAGCGCCCGGGGGTACCTGCAAGCCCCTCCGACGCTCAAGTCAGTATATCGAATATATGAGTGAAGGTACTAAGGATTAGAGATTGAACCTTTCTTAGGGCAAAAGTTTGCCTGTATTTATAGGAAATTGTGCCCTCTCGTGGATCGTTGGATGGGTAGAGTCGATCTTGACCGTCCAAGCATGTTGGGATCGCATGAGGTAGATATGGGATGAATCGGTTGGACTGATCCATATTACTTGCTAAGCGCACCTCCTGGTTTTGCTAATGGGACCCCTTGGTCCACTCCAGAACAGTTGCCCCCCAAGTCGAGATTATTCTGGTGGATGGTCTTGGCTTGACGGAGATTTTTCGGCTCGTCAGATTTGTGATGTGGCCAGGGACACTGCCTCTGTGATAGCTACGTTTCAGGGCCTTCTCCTTCACCTTCTCGACCTACTAATAAATAGGTGGATGAAAATTTTGCTGAGGGGTGAAGAAAAATTTCTTTGGGGCGCCTGCTTGGAGAGGAAAGTCGGATCCTCGAAGCACCTATTTAGAGAGGAGACAGACGATCAGATCATCTTGCTCTGACACCTTTTCTCCTTGGTAAGTGTTTGCTTCCCTTTCGTTGATGGTGCCCCATGCGCCTTGTAAATGGCGATTTGCAAATGGAGGATGGCGCCCACAGGGGCGCCTTGTGCTGGGCATTTTGCAAAAGGGGAGTGGCGCCCTCGTGGGCGCCTTGTGCTCGATAATTTGCGCAAGAGAAATTGGCGCCCTCGTGGGTGCCTTGCACTTGATGAATCGCCCATCGGGGAGAGTGGCGCCCTCGTGGGTGCCACGTGCTCGATGGTTTGCACAAGAGAGATTGGCGCCCTCGTGGGTGCCTTGCACTTGATGAATCGCCCATCGGGGAGAGTGGCGCCCTCGTGGGTGCCACGTGCTCGATGATTTGCACCAGAGAGGTTGGCGCCCTCGTGGGTGCCTTGCACTTGATGAATCGCACACCGGGGAGAGTGGCGCCCTCGTCGGTGCCACGTGCTCGATGGTTTGCACAAGAGAGATTGGCGCCCTCGTGGGTGCCTTACACTTGATGAATCGCCCATCGGGGAGAGTGGCGCCCTTCGTGGGTGCCACGTGCTCGATGATTTGCACCAGAGAGGTTGGCGCCCTCGTGGGTGCCTTGCACTTGATGAATCGCACACCGGGGAGAGTGGCGCCCTCGTGGGTGCCACGTGCTCGATGGTTTGCACAAGAGAGATTGGCGCCCTTGTGGGTGCCTTACACTTGATGAATCGCCCAACGGGGAGAGTGGCGCCCTCGTGGGTGCCACGTGCTCGATGATTTGCACCAGAGAGGTTGGCGCCCTCGTGGGTGCCTTGCACTTGATGAATCACCCATCGAGGAGAGTGGTGCCCTCGTGGGTGCCACGTGCTCGATGATTTGCACCAGAGAGGTTGGCGCCCTCGTGGGTGTCTTGCACTTGATGAATCGCCCATCGGGGAGAGTGGTGCCCTCGTGGGTGCCTTGTGCTCGATGATTTGCACAAAAGAGATTGGCGCCCTCGTGGGTGCCTTGCACTTGGTGAATCGCACACCTAGGGGAGTGGCGCCCTCAGGCGAGTCTTGCGCTTGATGATTGGCGAGAAGGGAACTGGCGCCCTCATGGGCGCCTTGTGTTAGGCGACTTGTGTTGTCGGACTTGGCGCCCTGCCGGGTGCCCCCTTGGGCATCGGTTTCGACCTTAGATTTCGCTTTGTACTTCCTTCTTTGTTGTTCGTTTTGTTGCTTGTTTTGACTTGCTCTTTGATTTGATATTTTCAGGCTTCTTGCCATCAAGGGGACTTGTCTTTTTCCCAATTGTTCGCCCGACCTTGCTGTTTGTCTATCACTTGGTAATTGTGGTGACACTTAGTTTCTTTTCTCAGCCTCTTGGCTTTTGAGCTCGTCTCGTTTCTTTGAAGCCTCTCACCTCGGGATAGGGTGTTGTTTGTCTGGTACTTAACTGTTTGTGTTGCCCCCTGTCCAACAGGTTGGGAGATGGTGAGGATGATGGAGACAGGCTTGACACATGGGGTGTCGACCTCATTCCGGTAGTCCTTTTTGGGTGATCTCTTGAAACTTTTAACTTATTCTTTGAGGTGGTCTTTTAACCTTGTTGTACTATGTAGGGGTGAATGAAGAGGGGAATCGGTTTATCTTGGATAAGAACCGGTTTCAGGTGGACCTACATGGAGCGTTGGAAACCGCTTGCCAAAGTGCCGGAGTGCTAAGTCATCCCGATGTTGGCGCCTTGTGTCAAAGTGCTCTTGCCAGGCGCCCTCCTGGGTTCTAGGCGGGGGGACTGTCAGATATCATCCCAATAGTGTTGACTTCGATGTCCTTGCCCCCTGACCATTTCTCTTTGGTTGATTTGCTTTTCACCTGTACTTTTTCTTTTATTTGCTGGATGGCTGGATTTTGCTTTATAGGATTTTGCTGTTTCAATGACGACTTCTATGCCATACATGATTTTATCTTTATTCACCCTTTCTTTTGGCTCGTTGAATTGTGCAATATCTCTTTGTCGTGACCTTAACTTCTGCGCCTTTCTTAGCGCTTGCTACCCAAGACATCGTGGTCTCATATCTTGGATCCCCGCCGGGTGGGTGCCGTGATCTTGGCTGCTTTGCTTTAGGAAGATGAACGCGCCATGACACCCTTGACTCCCATACTTGGAGAGATGATCTTGACCTTAGGTTAATGTTGAGGTTTCCCCTTACGATCCAGGCAGTCCCTCCCTGCATGGTATGTTGGGTCTCAGACTTGTCTCGCTCCACTCCTGACTATGGAGTTGGACCTTTTTTCTTTCTTGATATTCTGCTTTTGTGCTCAAACAACAAAATTCATAACTATGCCTAGGGCGAGCTTCCCGTATTGGGCAAGCTTCCCTTCTTCAATGTCATCCCCGGGGGTGCTGCATTTGCTGGTGCTGTGCCCATAACAAGTCAGATCAGCCTTCATGCTGCCAACCTTGGCCTCCTCTTGGTAGGTCATGTTGTTTTCTTCATAGTCCATGTACTTTTGATGTCTGCATCGGTCGGGGGATCTCCTCGATGGAGATCCCCGGTGGTGCCTCCGGTGGGTGTCGACCCGGTTCCTTGACCTCTCTCGAGTATCAAGGTGAGCCGGATCCCCCACGAGGGGGAGAACGATGGTGCCTCGAAGTCACCGTTGTTCGAGGAAAAGTTCCCCTGCCAGGCACCCTCATGGGCGCTGCCTGATGTTGTCACGGCGCCCTGCCAGGCGCCCTCATGGGCGCTGTCTGATGCTGTATTGGCGCCCGGCCAGGCACCCTCCTGGGTGCCGGGTTGGGCATGTCCTTAGCACTCTGCTGGTCTTCCTGATGCAGCATAGCTTGAGTGCGATTGGCCAGGAGATCCAAAAGCTGACTCACATTTCGAAGGCTAGGCAGGCTGACTGGTACCCTCGTCAGGTAGGGTTACGACGTTGCCTTCCGGAGTATCCTCTGGTCGGGATGCCGGTACGGCAATGCTTTGAATCCGGGGTCTGCCTCTAGGAGCCATGGAGTAGCAAGAGAAAAGTTCGAGTAGTGATGATGTGAAAGATAAATATCTCCCATTATGGTCGCCAATGTTCTGTACCTAGCAGTATTTTGATCGGCTGCTGTTGGTAGGTCTCTTGCTGCCCTGGCAGGAGGTCAGTGAGCGCCCGGGGGGGGGGGGGTACCTGCAAGTCACTCTGATGCCCAAGTCAGTATATCGAATATATGAGTGAATGTGTTAATGATTAGAGATTGAACCTTTCTTAGGGCAAAGTGTGCCTGTATTTATAGGAGATCGTGCCCTCTCGTGGATCGTTGGATGGGTAGAGTTGATCTTGACCGTCAAAGCATGTTGGGCTCGCATGAGGTGGATATGGGCTGAATCGGTTGGGCTGATCCATATTACTTGCTAAGCGCACCTCCTGGTTTTGCTAATGGGACCCCTTGGTCCACTCCAGAACAATTACCAATTTGCCCATTTAGCTTTTTAGTTTTTTATTGGCTTCTTTGAAAATTTGTAATTATTCTATTTCATTTTTGTTGTGGGTCCTACTTTCCCCCATCATCTATTAAATTTTTTTATCTCACATTTAAAAATTCACTTTTTTATTTCTCTCACTCTTATCTTTCTCAATTTTCTTTCTATCTCTCCCACCTCTCTCTCTCTTCACATTTCATTTTTTTCATCTATCTATTTAATCAAAAGGCTTAAAGGTACTTTTAGTCCCTGCAAATGTCACAATAATCCAGTTTAGTCCCTGCAATTCCAAAACTTTTAAAATAGTCCCTGCAATTACTAAACGTTACTACTTTTAGTCCCTGCTGTTAGTTAAGGGTTAACACTGTTATCTTTTGATGATGTGGCACACCCCCCACCCCCCCACCCCCCCCCCCCCACCCCACCCCCCCCACCCCACCCCCCACCCCCCTCTCCTCCCCTCCTCCCCTTCGCCCCCTCCTCCCCTTCGCCCCCTCCCCTTCGCCCCCTCCTCCTCCTCCCCTTCGCCCCCCTCCCCTTCGCCTCTCCTCCCCTCCTCCCCTTCGCCCCTCCTCCCCTTCGCCCCCTCCCCCCCTCCTCCCCTGTTTCGTCACTACATGGATCTCTCAGAACTCCGTCACCGCCTCGCTCTTATCTGCCGGAGTCACCACAGCAGTCTCGTTAAACTCCTCGGAGCTTCCGTCTCCGGCAATTATATTTATCTCGTTTACGAGTTTGTCCCTGGAGCTAGCCTCGCCGATTGCCTTCGTAATCGCCGAAATCCTAGCTTCACAAATCTCTCCACGTGGACCTCGCGGATGTTGATTGCCTCCGATCTCGCTCACGGTCTCGATTACGTTCACAATCTCTCCACGGCGAAGGGGAGGAGGGGGCGAAGGGGAGGAGGGGAGGAGAGGGGGGTGGGGGGGTGGGGTGGGGGGGTGGGGTGGGGGGGGTGGGGGGGTGGGGGGTGTGCCACATCATCAAAAGATAACAGTGTTAACCCTTAACTAACAGCAGGGACTAAAAGTAGTAACGTTTAGTAATTGCAGGGACTATTTTAAAAGTTTTGGAATTGCAGGGACTAAACTGGATTATTGTGACATTTGCAGGGACTAAAAGTACCTTTAAGCCTAATCAAAATACTAATCATCAACTATCTATTTTCAACTATCAAGTATCTATTTAATTAACTCAACTACTATTAAAAATACCAAACTACTCATGTCTAAAATATCTATATAACAAAATAAATAACTAATAAAATTACGAAATTGCCCACTTAATTTTTTGTTTTTTGAGGGAAAATTTGGAAATACATAGTTATTCTATCTCATTTTTTATTTTTGTGAGTCCCACTTTATTTCTTATAAATAGATATTTTTCTTGAGCCGTAAAAGTACTAGATATTGTCGAAAAATTTACGTTTTATTTTTTAGTTTCAATGGATAAACATTCATGTTGTCGCTGTAATTTCATTACTATTAATTTTTTTATGATAGAACGTTACACATTGTTAAAATAATTATTTTATATATTCTGTATTTAAGATACAACGGGAAAATATTACATGTTAATATAATTTTATTTTTTGACGAAGATAAATGTATTTTTGACACGATCCAAAATGTCAAAAGAAAAAATATTCTATAACCGTGAAACTTGATTTATTAATAACTTCAAAAATATATGGAAAACTAGTTTTGTGTAAGTCTATTTATACCAAGAAAAGAATACGTTACATATGCTTCTAGTTTCTTATGAAATCAATAGATAGATTCCTGGGTAACCTTTTAAAATCCATAAACTTTTTTATGTCAAAATTATCTTTTAAAATCTCAATTAATAGACTCATTTTATTAGTGTATGACACGAATCGATTATTATAGTCACTGTCTCAAATCTGTTTTGTGTTTAACAAAACCAATCATTAAACCGAATTTTTCTGAGAAAATGACAGCTTAAGAAAGTTCGTGAGACTGATGTCGACATGATTATTACAGAAAGAAAAGCAAGTTAAGAAAGAAATTCCAATCAGAATCGGACTTACTGGAAATCCACGTGGCTTACCTGTTACTCCCTCCATAAATATTCCCACAAATTCTTATAAGAAGAAGAATCGCATAACTTGAAAAAAGAATCACATAACTTTCGGAATTTGTCACACAATTCTCGCCTTCTCCTTCTCCGTCGGAATTTGTCACACAATTCTCGCCTTCTCCTTCTCCGTTAACGTAATTAATGGCTTCTCGCGTCAGCACCGCCACTAGTAGTACTCTCACCTCTTCTCCGCGTTATATAAACTCTTCTCACTTTCTCTCACCCGCAAAATCACACCAAAACGGTTCCATCATGTTCTCCAAATCCGTTCTTGTTACCGGCGGTGCCGGTTATATCGGTACTCACACCGTTCTTCAGCTCCTAATCGGCGGTTTCAAGACCGTGGTTGTCGATAACCTTGATAATTCCTCCGAACTTGCTATTCACAGAGTCAGGGAACTCGCTGGTGAATTTGGGAATAACCTTTCCTTTCATAAGGTGCTCTTTCCTTTACGCGTTTTATTCATTTTCGATTCGTTGCATGCTTATTCGTTTATCGATATTTTTATTTTATATTGCTTTTGAAGTTGATGATTTTGTCGATTTAGGTTTACAAATTTGTGCCTGCTGCTTTCAATTTTGAAATCGTTTATACTGGATTTGTGCAAATTCGTGATTACTGTGTGTTCTGGTGTAGAAGTATGTCAGTACACTGTGGGTCCAAAAAGCCTGAAGTTTTGTACTCTGGTCCATCTTGTGTTTTCTAGAATAATTGGAATTGGAATTCTGTTTCACATTCAATCGAAAAATTCATGATGGACTTTTTGACCTGATGTTATTTTGGGGCATGGCTGGTTTGTTTTGTTGATAGATCCAATCTTGTTCTAGAGCTACGTGGCCAAATTTAATTTATAATTTTGAGTTCTGATGTATTTTCTCCTTTTTAAGCCGAGAGAGAGAGAGACGTTATCTGTACTGTTTTCTTTTGAAGCTTTGATAAAACTTGTTTATATGTTCTGTAAAGTTCAATTATCACAGCTGCTTTCATCTGGACTATTTCAAATCTACATGTGCATATCTTGTTTATCACAGCAGAGGCAATCATGGATGATGATAGATGCCATGTGCTTTGATTACTTCATTTTACATCTTAGTAGTCTAAGTGAAGTGGAGCATATTTGCAATTTGTTTATTATGATGGTGACCGACAGTTATCATTATATTTTCCTCGCTGCAGGTAGACCTCCGGGACAAGGCAGCACTGGAGCAAATTTTTGCTTCCACAAAGTAAGAATTATGATAGAATCTTCCTTCTTTCTTTTTTGGATGCTGAGAAGTGCGTGGCAGAATTTTCTGTAATAATAGTGAAAATGATTTGCCCCTTCCTTTTGGAGTCTCATGTTGGCCTATAGCTGTACTTTATCATTGTTCTTATAATTGTTTCTTATTTTGCTTCCTTTTATTGTAGGTTTGATTCAGTAATTCATTTTGCTGGACTGAAAGCAGTTGGTGAAAGTGTTCAGAAACCATTGCTCTACTACAACAACAACTTGGCTGGGACAATCACTCTGTTAGAAGTCATGGCAGCTCATGGATGCAAGAAGGTAAATTCCTTCTTGTTTTCGTTCCTGCATGGAGAGAACAGTTATAATATTCTCAGACTTCAATGGCACTGCGGTGTTTTTTGTCTAGTAGAGTTCCTTCTGATTTCTTGGGATACAATATATAGATGTAACCAATTGAATTGCCTAAAGATTGCTGGTATATTATTTTTAGCTCAGTGAGTCAGTTGACTCTTACAGCCACGAGCCCATGATAATGAGGGGATATTTATGGGGCTCTTGTTAATACTGTTACTGGTGCAACTTCTGTTGTTTTATTTGATAGGAAGGGTTGCCACCTTGTTAAATCTCAATATGAAGCCACGTGGCACTTTATGTTACCGTCACAGTCAATTAGTTGTGACGGTGGTTAAGTACTAAGCCCTTAGGTTAAATTTGTTTGTTGACACATCAATACTGTCTTGTGGGTTATGTATTTTATTGCCTTCAGTCTGCATTTTTCTTATCTCACTAATTTTATATTTCTTTGAATCAGCTTGTATTCTCATCTTCAGCCACTGTATATGGTTGGCCAAAGGAGGTTCCTTGTACAGAAGAATCCCCTCTGTCAGCAATGAACCCATATGGGCGAACTAAGGTATGATCAGGAATCTGTTATAGGTAATGTGTTGGAAGGTGAAACTGGGTTTTGACTTGAATTCTCAGTCTCTGCCAGCTAGTTTTGGGGTCTTCTAAAAGCATCTTTTTGAAGTTAATGAACAATTTAAGAATTCCCTGTAATTCTCATATGCTTGTCTTAATAAATTTCTCTTTTTATCAGAAGAAAAATATCTTGAATACTAATTATATGCTCAACTTGGAATCTGGCGATGATATCTAATAAGATGTTTGTCTTTCAGCTTACCATTGAAGAAATTTGTCGTGATGTCCATCGTGCCGACCCAGATTGGAAAATAATATTATTGAGATACTTCAACCCAGTTGGTGCACACCCTAGTGGTTATATTGGGGAGGATCCTCGCGGAATCCCAAACAATCTCATGCCATTTATTCAGCAAGTAGCTGTTGGCAGACGGCCTGCACTGACAGTTTTTGGAAACGACTATAATACAACTGATGGCACTGGGGTATGTTATTTTATTGGTTTCAACTTTCGCATTCACCGGTTTTCTTGAGAGGAAAATTGCATGAAGTTTTGCAAAATCTCAATACACATCAACCATAGTTGGGGCATTTCATATAAACAATGCTCTTCATTCATCACCCCATTTGAGTTTCCATGTTAGAACTTTTACTTGAGTAAACTACCTGTCCTCATTGGATGATGGTTTCTATTGGGTGCATGTAGTTATTTCCGGTTCTTGAAGATCTATTTTTTATTTCTTCACCATGAATTTTACTGGATGTTCTTACCTTATTCTCAGGTTAGGGATTACATTCATGTTGTTGACTTAGCAGACGGGCACATTGCTGCATTGCTTAAACTAGAAGAAACTGATATAGGTATTATTCCAAACTTGTCTTTAGCTTATAATATTTAGCTGCGTCCGTTTTGGAAAATTTTGAGGCAGTTGTAATCTGGTCTATTTGTTGTACTAAAATTTCATGTCTTCAATATTCATGGTGTGTCTGTATACAGGTTGTGAGGTTTATAACTTGGGGACAGGAAAGGGAACATCAGTTTTGGAGATGGTTAGAGCTTTTGAACAGGCCTCTGGAAAGGTATTGACTAATATTTCTTTTTCTTGTTCCGTATCTGTCAATGTTATCTTTGCTGTCTACTTTAATGTCATCTTTCAGAAGAATAATGTTGCTCACATGGTTTTTTTTCTCTTCTCGGGGATGTGGTGTTCTGAAAAGTTTGCTTAAACTTTACCTGTTTGAATATAAATTGCTCTACCTTTAGTTGGGGATATGGAGTTTCTCTAAGTGTATGTTTGGGAGGGGGTTTTGGGAGGGGAGGGCATATTTTTGAATTCTAAATTGAGGAGCCTCAAAAATGTTGCTATACATAAATCAAATGTGATTAAAAACATTATATTGATATCTATCAACTAGTTCTAGTTCTTTTAATTTTTTAAAATCTCAAATACATATTAAAATATAGATAAATCTTTTTCAAGCCCTCCCCCTCCCAAACATACCCTAAGTTAAATTGGTTGCTCTAATCTCGGTTTCCATCATTTTCTTCATGGAATGCTATATAGACACGGGAAGCGGCAACAGAATATTAATAATATCCCTGAGATTTTTTCTATCCATCTTAACTTTTATTGTCAATTTCATGCTTACTTTGTTTATATTCCTAAAATCTAGAATATTGTGAACCAAATCACGCACAATATAATTTTGATAATAATTCTCAATGATTATTTATTTGCACAGAAAATTCCCCTTGTGATGGCTGGCCGTAGACCTGGTGATGCTGAAATAGTTTATGCATCAACAAAGAAAGCAGAAAGAGAACTTACGTGGAAGTAAGTATTATTTGCTTTCAAATGGATAGGTTAATGACATCTAACTGATTAGTCATTGCTTTCTAATTCTTTTTTTTTGGAGTGGACATCACCTTGTTGATAATTACCATCCCTTTCCACATCCTGGCTAGATATCGATTGCATATTTTGTTTATAATGAAATACTATAATTTCATGTAGATATTAGCCTCTTCAAATTTGCAACTATTTTACTATGAATTTTTTTGATTTTAGTGATAGGTTTTGGGCGAGGTTTTGTAGAATTTCTTCTTGTCTCCCCCCTATGCTTTTCTCTCAAACATTTATCTGATGTTGCAGGGCAAAATATGGAATTGATGAGATGTGCCGTGATCAATGGAATTGGGCTAGCAAAAACCCTTACGGTTATGGATCTCAGGATTCCACCGACTAAAGTCGTTAATTATCAAATATACCATATATGTCCTTTTTATAGGTTCTTTTTGAAGTCTGAAGTCTGAACTCTTTGCCCCACCACTCACCATAGGTCTTGTGAATCTAGTTTTCCCTGAAGCTTCTATTTTTCATATTGGGATTTTACGGTGATAAAAAGTACTCGTACCATTGTGATTTCTAGTTACAGGTAGATAAGTAGTGGTTTACTATAGTACAGCATAATTTACAGCTTATATAGGCTCCACCTTACAGGTTATTAGTTATTATTATATAAGGCTAAGGATACGGATTCTCTCATGTTCCACATGATCATGACGGCGTCCTGTTTTTGTTTTGTAAATCCAAACCACATATATATTTATTCATTTATATGACTAATGACTAATAGGAATTTATAAACGATACAAACTCAGAGAACAAGTCTTCAGTCATTGATGTTTCTGAGAAAATTACTGCACTGCTATTTATTTTTTACAGTTAGAGTTACCTATTACACACAGTTATCTGAAAAAATGGTTACGTAGCTGGATAACTAACGTAAGATTAGGATGCGGGACTAAATGGACAATGACCTGTTACACCTGTTTGATTTGGAAACCGTTCATCAAATTCTGTTTCTCACAAAATTACGGTACAACTTTTTGTCCCACTCTACAACTTTTCTAATCACTTAGAAAAATACCAAAATGTTTTATTACTCAATATTCTCGTGCCTCTCTCTCTCCAATATTTTCCATCACACATTATTCTTTATAACTTTTTAATATATTATAATTATTATGATTATGATACGTAAAATCATTATAAATATTAGAAATGAGATTATAAAAATGTGAAATTTTATATTTTTTTGCTTGTGTTGTCTATTTTTCCACAAATCGTGTACGAGACAAATAGTTCAGTGTAGTATTTATCTATTTGCGAATTAAACAGATTATGATTATGATTGATGGATACTTGAGGTTTGTTACCGTATATGATAAGTATAAGTATTCGTATCCAATACTTCTATGATACATCAATAGTATCTGTCATATTAGTATAAAATGTTTTCTTATATATATTTTTTAAAATTTAAAAAAAAAATCTTCATTTACGAAAAAAATAAAAGTTTTTATATATAGTAAGGACACCTTTGGTATGTTTTATAAACACGACAAAAAATGTAACATGAGCTATATAAACACATGAAAGAAAGCAACTATCCTAAATCTTTGTTTTACAAATGTGACTCATTAATTTCTATATATCTCTATTTTGTTGTGTTTAGGTCTATGTATCTGTGTATTTTTTTATTATTTTTAAATATAACAGCCTTCAAGTTTAAACTTATTTACTCTTACACAAGCATTGTTTAGATCACCAAAAAGTAAACATTGTTTTAGTGCGTTTATTCATTCGAACTTGGATTTGTTAAAACACGGCAGAGATATTGGGTACGTTTGGCCATCAATTGTGTGAAGTTTCAATTGTTTTAAGCATTTTTAAAGAAAATGGGTTAAAGATCATTGGTGGTTGAGTAGGATTCCTGGATCCCTGAGGTTTGATTTTATTGATGAGAGATCTTTTTTGGCCGAAAGCGTGAGGTTATTAGCAAAGTTAGAATATATATATATATATTTTCTTTTCCCTAATTTAGTTTGTTTTTTTATTTTACTTTTTTCTATGAGAATTGTTTTTTATTCCAATTTAGAACAATTCAGATAACTTTATTAAATAACTTTATTAAAATTTAGTCTAAAAAAGTCTGGGTTCAGTTCTCATAACATAACACGGTTTGGAAAAAAATGTCAAAAAAACTAATTTTAGCAGTTAAAAAAAAACTTTAATTTAGCAGTTCAGTTCAAAAAAAACTGTGAACTGAACTGTTAATATAGTTCAGTTCGGTTCGACGAACTGTTATTGCGGTTTGGTTCGGTTCGACGAACTGTTTCAACTGGTTCAGTTCGGTTCTCCTCTTGAACTGAACCATGAACAGCCCTATATGTGCCTGGGATGAAAAGTAACTTAACGAGTGTAGGTCAGCTCATAGAGAAGGGATACTCAGTAAATATCGAGGATGGAATGTTGCTGCTGTATGATAGAGATAAGAGATTGATTCTGAAATCTTCTTTAGAGAAGAACAAAACCTTTAAAGTAAGCATTAGTGCAACTGAAACACACTGTTTCACTGCAACTGATAGTGAAAAAGAGAGTGCTCTGTGGCACAGAAGGTATGGACACCTAAACTATAGGAGTTTAGGTCATTTGAAGTCCAAGAATCTAGTGATTGGTGTATCAAAGGTCACAACATGTGACAAGGCATGTGATGTATGCATGAGAAGCAAGCAAGCAAGGCTGCCATTCACATCAGAGTTACCTCCAAGAGCTACACAGGCTTTAGGAGTGGTACATTCTGATGTATGTGGTCCACTTGAGGTTCCCTCCTTAGGTGGCAACAAATACTTTGTAGCATTTGTAGATGAATTCACAAGAATGCTGTGGATTTATCTCATTAAGGCCAAGGGTGAAGTACTAGAACAGTTTAAGAAGTTCAAGGTGTTTGCAGAAAGACAAAGTGGCTGCAAGTTGTGGTGGAGAATACAACTCCACTGAGTTTAATAACTACTGTGAAGAGCATGGTATTGACCATGAAGTGACCGCTCCTTATACTTTTCAACACAATGGAGTAACTGAGAGAAGAAATAGAATGATTATGGACATGGCAAGGTGCATGCTAAAGGAAATGAAGCTGCCAAATAACTTGTGGGGTGAGGCTATGGCAACTGCAGTCTATATTTTAAATAGGTGTCCAACAAAGAAGCTTCAATTAGTTCCAATTGAGGTATGGTCTGGCAAGAAACCCAGTGTAGGGCATTTGAGAGTGTTTGGTTCACTCAGCTACAAACATATCCCAGATGCTAGAAGAAAGAAACTGGATGATAAGAGCAGTCCTGTGATTCTTGTAGGGCATCACTCTACAGGAGCATATAAGCTGTACAATCCAGTGAACAACAACATAGAGATAAGCAGAGATGTGATTGTGAAAGAAACTGAGCAGTGGGATTGGAACAATGGTGAAGTGAACATCATTGAAGAAGACTCTGTTTCAATCAATGATAGTGGTGATTACACACCAGATCAAGTACCTAAACTTGAGGTTGCTGGAAATGAGGAACAGCCACCACAACAACATGAAAGTGATTCTGACACTGATGTTGATGAAGAATCAGTGATGCAAAACAGACCACAGAGACAGAACACTACCCAACAGGCTGACAGATTATGACTTAATTCCTGATAGTGTAGTGGGCAGTGATGGAGAACTGGTTCAGTTTTCCTTATTAGCTGATGTTGAACCAATCAGCTATGTTGATGCCTTGAAGGAGCAGGTGTGGAAGACTGCTATGAAAGAGGAATTAAGCTAAATTGAAAGAAACAAGAGCTGGGAACTGGTTGTACTGCCAGAAAATAAGAAAGCACTCAGTGTAAAATGGGTTTTCAAGATGAAATTGAAACCTGATGCCTCAGTGGCTAAACACAAAGAAAGATTAGTAGCAAGAGGCTTTCTCCAAAAGTCTGGTCTTGATTACTTTGAGGTATATTTGCCCCAGTTGCTAGGCATGAGACAATTAGAATGGTGATTAGTCTAGCTAGCAATAAGGGATGGGATTATACCATCTTGATGTGAAGTCAGCATCTTTAAATGGACCATTGGAAGAAGAGGTGTATGTGTTGCAGCCTCCTGGGTTCGAAATGAAAGGGGAAAGAACCTATGGTTTACAAGCTACATAAAGCCTTGTATGGGCTTAAACAAGCTCCAAGAGCTTGGAATAAGAAGATAGATGCCTTCTTTGTAGAATTGGGTTTCAAGAAGTGTTTGGTGGAGCATGGAATCTATGTAAATGATTCTAAACAAGATGAGAAGATTCTGGTATGCCTGTATGTGGATGATATGCTGATTACAGGTGGTAATATAGCCAAAATAAACAGTTTTAAGAAGAAGCTAATGACTGCTTTTGAGATGACAGACCTAGGGAGGGCGAATTACTTCCTAGGAATGGAATTCCTCTATGAGTCAAGAGGAATTATACTACACCAAATGAAGTATGCACCTGAGATTTTGAAGAGGTTCAAAATGCAAGACAGCAACTCTGTTGTGACACCAGCAGAGGCAAATATGAAACTAGAGGCTGACTTGGAGGGTGAGGATGTTGATCCTACATTGTTCAAACAACTGATAGGCTCCTTGAGATATCTGTGCAATACAAGGCCAGATATATGCTACTCAGTTGGTGTTGTGAGTAGGTTTATGAGCAAGCCAAAAATGTCTCATTTGTGAGTAGGTTTATGAGTAAGCCAAAATTGTCTCATTTCCTTGCTGCTACAAGGATCTTGAGGTATGTAAAAGGAACACTAAGATCTGGTATTCTGTTTCCAACAACTTTTGGAGTGTGTAGTGATGGATTGTTGGGTTATTCGGATGCTGATTGGTGTGGTGATAAGGTGGATAGAGGATCCACAACTGGTTTTGTGTTCCTATGGAATGGTGCTCCTATTTCTTGGTGTTCGAAGAAGAAACCAGTGGTTGCTCTGTCCTCCTTCGAATTTGAGTATGTAGCATGTGCTATGACTGCCTGCCAAGCAATATGGCTGAGTTTTCTGATGAATGAGCTGAAGATATCAGTGAAGAAACCTGTGAAATTGCTGATTGACAATAAGTCAGCAATTAACCTTGCTAAGAACCCTGTTTTACATGGCCGAAGCAAGCACATTGACACTAAATTTCATTTCCTGCGTGAGCAAGTTGAAAAAGGCAGCATTGAGGTCTGTCATTGCAGTACACAGCTGCAAGTTACAGACATACTGACTAAGGGGCTGAAGACTGATCAGTTTGTGAAGCTAAGAAGTGAATTTTCATTGTTACATTCGAGACTATGAGTTAAGGGATGGTGTTAGTCATAATAGAAAGTTAATGTTTTAATAGTCATAATAGAAAGTTAATGTTTTACGGTTATGAGACTATGAGACTATCGTGACATTTGTGAAGCTAAGAAGTGAACTTGGCATAGTCATAATAGAAAGTTAATGTTTTACTGCTTTACTGTTTTTACTAACGGTGGTTAATTTCATTAGATGTGCATTTCATTTGTATTTCACTCAACCAGATTACCCCCAACAAATATTTAAAAGAATATACATAAAGCATGCTCCCACCTATTATTAGTGTGAGCGAGTGACAATGCTCAGATTACCCCAACAGATATTTAAAAAAATATACATAAAGCATGCTCCCACCTATTATTAGTTTTGAGGCTTTGAGCCATTGAAATAGAGATGATTGGAAAAAACAATGAAAAGTCAATAAATTTTTGAAAAAGTTACAACTATTCGCCCACCGTGGGGCTCGAACCCACGACCACAAGGTTAAGAGTAATGTTTTTAAAACCGGATCGGAGATCGAACCGGCGAGGCCTCTGGTTCATGGTTCAATCGGTTCAACTGGTTCAACCATGGTTGAACCGGATGAGTAATTTATTAAATAAAAAATAAAAAATATTAAATTTTGGAGAAAAAAGTAAATTTAAAAATAAAAAAATGTATTTCGGGCGGTTCAATCCGGTTCGGTTTCCGGTTCAATACGGTTGAACCGCGGTTCAACCCGGTTCTTCCCCGGTTTTGGGCGGTTCAATAGGACTGCGGTTCAAATAGGGTTGAATCAACCGGACGGGGGTCCGGTTCCCGGTTCAACCGGTTGAACCGGCCGATCCGGTCCGGTTTTTAAAACATTGGTTAAGAGCCTTGCGCTCTACCAACTGAGCTAGACGGGCTTTTATTACATGCTACTAAGAATATTTGAATAATATTGATTATTTACTAATTTACCATTTTTTACAACTAAATGATTGATTTACTAATTTAACTGCCACCACTAATTTAAGAGAAATATTATTTGGACAAAAAAGTGTATCGAAAGCGTATAAAAATACCTATACATATGGGATAAAGAGAGAATATGCGTATAATACATTTTTTTTTAAATTTAAATTAAGTTAACTGTTTTTTCACGAGATTAAGTTAAGTGTTATACATGTATAATATATTTAATTTAAAATAAAAATAGATATATTATACGCGTATTTCCTCCATATCCCATATGTATTTGTAATTTGGTACACTTTTGGTAGATCTTTTTGGTCCAAATAACATTTCTGCTAATTTAATTAGCCTAATATTAAAATGAATAATTGAGGAGTTTAGTAGTTTACTCAGTATAAAGAATAAAGGCTAAAGTGCTCACGGGGTCCCTTATCTTTATTTAAAGTAACGAATTAGTCCTTTATGTTTTTTTTTGTCCCAAATAAGTCCTTTATCTTTCAAATTTTTGACACATAAATCCTTTTCCGTTAACGGTGCTGATTTATGTGTCAAAAAAAAGGATTTATGTGTCAAAAATTTGAAACATAAAGGATTGATTTGGGACCGAAAAGGATTTATGTGTCAAAAATTTAAAATATAAAGGACTGATTTGGGACAAAAAAAAGATAAAAGACCAAATCATTACTTTAAATAAAGATAAGGGACCTCAGAGCACTTTAGCCAAGTAAAAACTACGAGAGTAGTTTACAGTTATTTACAGTGCTTATCTAAACAAAAAAACAGTTATTTACAGTTACAAAAATGATAGATATTCTTTGTCAAAAAAAAATGATAAATTTTTAAGAGAAAAGAAACAAAAGCATTAGCAATTAGCAATGAAAACCTAAGACGGATCCATCGGAGACAGCAATGGCAACCCTGCATCCCGCTTTGGCCTCCACGCGATGACTGAAAAGATGCAACACCCTCACCCGCCCTACCATTTCTATTCTTATCTCTATCTCCATCGTGGGCCCCACTCCATTAAGCCCATCAGTAGAATTGGGCTCCAAGCCCAAGGGGAGAGACTGGACGGTGAATGTGGCGGCCATGTACTCATTCCTGCCGGCATTGATCTTTCCGGCGGGGACAAACATAAAGCCGACCTGTCTACCATAGTAAAGAAGCTGAAAGGAGCTATCGTAGTGGGAGAAGGTTCCTCGGTTAGGGTTCCTGACGGAAGCGTACTGAGAGAAAGTGAAATTGACGGTGCCGTTAGTGAGAGAAAAGGAAGGCATCTGAACGGCGCTGACGGCGATCTTGGGATCTTGAGGCTTGAAAACGGTGAAGTAAACGGTGAAAATGACGATGAAGAGGAAAATTAAGAAGATGGTGGCCACGATACACGACGCCAAGTTAGTGTGACCTGACGGCGGTCTCTCAGGCTTGCTCATGGCTTTGATCGGAAGAGGATTTTTTTTTTTATCAGGAAAGAGGATCTAACTCTATCTAACAACAAGAGGTGACTGTGCATTGTATAGAAAATAAATATTATTTTGTTTATTTTGTTTTCTCTTGCTTTCGGTACAGATTAATTTTATTTTATTAACCTGGAATATTTTGTCTTGGAGTGGAGGTTTTTCCTCTTCTTTATTTTCTCGACTCAACTCAATAATAGTGGTAGTGTGGTACTCTATCTCTTCATCATGTGTTTGGGTCCCACTGTTACTTGTTTGTTTGTTGTGGGAAGAACCATCCAAAAATTGAGTGATGTGTAAGGAGACTACCGACTTTATTTATTTAATAATTAATTGTCGGATAGTAATGCAGAAATTGCTCATGAACTTAAATTATCTCTATAATATTATTCCTCAAGTTAATATTCAAAGATAGTGTGTGTAATATGCTAGGGGGGTGTTCAAAACCGAACCAAATCAATAAGAGAACTGCAAATCGAACCAAACCAAACCGAAAATCATAAAAAACTGATTTCTAGCGGTTTTGTTCGGGTTTTTTTTCACTGAACTGAGCGGTTCGGTTCGGTTCTCGGTTCTCATTTCAGAAACCGAACCAAACCAAACCAAACCGCTAAAATCCTATTTATTATTATTTTTTGTTATTAATATATTACCACCAGCCCAACAACAAGGCAGCACAGGCACAGCCCATTGAGCCCAACTCACTCACTCACTCTCAACGCAGCCCACATCTCTCACGCACAAACCCTATCTGATCAGTGTTTCACTGTTTCTCACTCACTCTCAATCTCAACACACAAACTGAAACCCTATATGATCTCACTCTCAACGAACGGAACCGATCTCTCTCTCAACGAACGCAACCGATCTCTCTCTCTCTCAACGAATGCAACCGATCTCTCTCGCACAACATGCAACCGACTGTCTCTCACAACTGAGTCACTGTTACTTATCTCTCTTGCTTCACGCTCTCTTTCTCTATTTGTGATTTTCCATCTTCTTTCTCCATTTTCGTTCATCACAAAATTCTTCAAAATGAGGTAACAATTAGGTTTTTGATATATGCTCTGTTGTTATGCTAGTCAGGTTTTTGAGTTATTTAAATATTGTTCTTCGATTTGATTTAGTATAGGAAATAGATTTTTGATATATGCTATGTTGTTATGCTCTGTTGTTATATGCTCTGTTGCTTATAAAACATCAACTGTTAAATTTATTTTTTAAGCTATTATATGTTTTTAAATTTTTGCCTGATTGTACTGTTAAATTTAATTTTTAATAAGCTATTATTCTTTCTGCCTGATTGTACTACTGATTAATGGAATAATGAGATGGCGTCTATCTTTTAATTTTAATTTTAGACATGGCTGTCGATACCGAAGTAAACTCTGTTGCTGCCGCAGTTGCTGCCCCAGATGTTTCTGTGATCGAAAATCAGGTAATTGCTCCCCTATCACAATTTAATGAATCTGAAACTCAGTTGCTGCCATAGTTGCCATTCTTACTTTATCTAATGTTCTATTTTATGTCATTTGCAGGCTGAAAATAGCCCTTCACTCATGCCAACAACGGAACCGCAAACCGTGGAAGGTTCCAATCCTCAAAAGAAGAGGAAAACCAGAGAAGCACCTACAAATGCAAATGAAGAACCTAATGGTGGAGATCCAGGTAAACAAAAACCTTGTAGGCCTAAATCTTGGGTTTGGGAATATTTTACAAAGAATGCTTCGAATAAACGGGCTAAATGTAATTGGTGTGGGGCATCTTATGCATGTGATTCACATATAAATGGTACCACTACTTTAAAAAAACATTTGGAGAAACAATGTAAGAAGTTTCCCCAAAATTTGCGTGATCCTATTCAAAGCACTCTTAGTGTTCAAAAAGAAGATGGAAAAGGAAATGGTAATGCACTTGTTGGTGTCCATTTTGATCTTGATACATGTAGACAAGCTTTAGCTAGAATGATAATTGTAGATGAGTTGCCTTTTTCGTTTGTTGAAAATGAAGGATTTCGTCATTTTATGAGTGTTGCACAACCTAGACTCCCGATTCCCGGAAGGATTACAATTGCTAGGGACTGTTTGGCTCTTTACACAAGTGAGAAACATAAGGTAAGAAGCATGTTTACTAAAACAAATCAAAGTGTTAGTCTAACAACTGATACATGGACTTCTGTGCAAAATATTAACTATATGGTTCTTACTTCACATTTCATTGATCAAGATTGGAAGTTGCATAAAAGAATTCTTAATTTTTGTCCGATTACGTCTCATAGGGAGAGATAATTGGCAAAAAGATTGAAAAGTGTTTGGAGGGTTGGATAATTGATAGTGTTTTCACCATCACAGTTGATAATGCTAGTTCTAATGATGTTGCTATAAGTTACCTAAAATGTAGAATGGAGGATTGGAATTCACATCCATTAAAAGGGGAACATTTGCATGTTAGGTGTTGTGCACATATTCTTAACCTTATTGTCAATGATGGATTAAAGGACATGCATTCTTCAATTATAAAAATTAGGAGTGCAGTTTGATATGTTCGTCAATCAGCTGGTCGTTTCGATAGGTTTAAAACATGTGTTAAGGAAGTTAGGATACAAGACAAGTCTACAGTTCAGTTGGATTGTCCTACTAGGTGGAACTCCACCTACCTTATGCTTGAACGTGCATTGATATTTCAAAAGGCCTTTAAGAGATTAGGTGAGAAGTGTGTTGAGTATGCAACGTTGCATTGTGGTATACCAAAATTAGAGGATTGGGAAAATGCCAAGTGTTTTGTGAAATTTTTGAAATTGTTTTTTGAAATCACTAAGAAGGTGTCAGGTTCAACTTATGCAACATCTTCCGCATATTTCATTGAACATTGTGCTATATTGGATGCATTCAAAAATTGGATGGGACTTGGTGATCCATTACTTGCAAAAATGGCTGAAAAGATGAAGGCTAAATATTGTAAGTATTGGGGGGACGTCACAAAGATGAATATGTTGGTCTTTGTTGCTGTGATTTTTGATCCTCGGCATAAGTTTCAGTTTATTAGGTGGGGCTTGAATAAGGGTTTTGAGAAGGAGGTTGCTGATTCTTTGTGTGAAAAGGCAAAGGAAACATTATACAAAATGTTTGAGAGCTATAGGGATTTCTATAATGAAGGCCAAGTTGAAATTGCTACACAAAGAATGGAAATATCAAATATTGTTGCATCTTCTGATCAAATTGATGATGAATTTGAGAAGGACATGGACAAAGATCAGCATCTCAGTAAAAATGAAGTGGATATGTATCTCACAGAGCCTAGGGAGAAGAAATGTCCATATTTTGACATCTTGAACTGGTGGAAGGTAAACTCTACTAAATACCCTACTCTTGGTCTAATGGCTAGAGATATATTGGCTATGCCCATATCTACTGTTGCTTCGGAGTCCGCTTTCTCTACTGGAGGTAGAGTTCTTAGTTCTTATAGGAGCTCTTAGTTCTTATAGGAGCTCTCTTACACCACAAACTGTTGAAGCTTTAATTTGTGCACAAAATTGGCTAAGATCCTCCCCTTTGTCGGTGGATATTGAAGAGCTCTTGGAAGATTTGGAAAAGCTGGAAGAAGGTATATATTGAAGAGCTCTTGTGAAATTACAATTATTTCTTTTGTCTAACGTTTGTTAATATATTTGTCACATTCGTAGAACTTGCCCCGATCCCACAACTGAATGAAGGACTTTCTGATATTGAATCATATGATGGTTAGATGTATTTTGGAGCTAAATCAAATGAAAATGGTATGTACTTGAATCCAGTTGAATCTTGTTAGATTTTATTACTTTTTCATTTGTTGATTTTAGTTACTGATTTTATTTACTGAATTGCTTTGTAGGACACTTGCTTGCTGGAGTGGAGAGTGGATAATGCCTTTAGAGACTTGCTGGAGATTGGAGAAAGACTTTATGTTGTTGAATGATAGAGACTTATGTTTTTAATGTATTTGTATTATGTTTGAATTATGTTGTTGAATTATGATAGACTTTGTGTTGTATTATGCCTTTGGAGACTTTATGCAGAATTTGTTGGCAGAATTATGATAGACTTTGTGTTGTATTATGCCTTTGGAGACTTTATGCAGAATTTGTTGGCAGAATTTTTTTTGAATGTTGGCAGAATTTGTTGGCAGAATTTTTTTTTTATAAATATGTTTTGTCTCGTAAAAAACCGAATAAAACCGAACCAATCCAAAAATCGCTTTGGTTTGGTTTGGTTTGGTTTGGTTTTTTTTTTGAAACCAACCGAACCAAACCAAACCGCATATATTTTTACCTTGCGGTTTGGTGCATTTTTTTGCTCAAAACCGAATCAAATTGCACCGCGAACACCCCTATGCTATGATGTGGGCTAGGGGGTAAAATGTCCATTTAACGAAGGAACACAATACATACTATGTACACAAGACAAGACATATCCCAACTAATATGTCTGTCAACCCTCATACAATCCTAAGATACTCCAAATCTCATTAGAATACATATACATCTTATTCAGGCTTTTTTTAAACTTCTGTTCAACATTGCAATACAATCCTGAGAAACAATTTACTGAAGTGATTTGGGTGAATAATAGGCAATCTCCTGGGACCTATATGTCCATAACACCTCTAGCCATCACCATTTTATATATAACCTCAAGTCCATCCAAACATGGACTGGTATGGTGGTATTCATTCAATACACGTAAATACTTATATATTTATACCTATGAATTAGAAAGAATGAAAGAAAAAAAGAGAAAAAAATCCGCCTATTTTGAAAACTCATCAAGACGGGAGTCCATGATCTGGTATACGAATTCAAGAAAATCAGATTCCTCCATGCCAGGTAGCAATGATTCCTCTGCTTCACAGACAATCTCCTCAATTACTGATTTCTTGCTCAAATTTTCCCTACACATGATGCTTCCAATGGCATAGGGAGTGAGACCTCTCTCAACCCCTTTCTTCAATAGCATCGTGGAGATGCGGAGTGTTCGCGCGCACACAAGAGGAACATCCCACCCATAATAGTTCAGAAGTTCTATGTCCTTTTCAGCATCTAGAGAATTAATGTAATCAATTGTATCAGGAGAGTATGGCTGACGGGCTTGAGGCCAGTAAAGCCAATCAAATGTGCAATCTTCAAACTGCAGATAATAAAGCTTTGATGAGCCCAAATATTCAGCAATAGAAAGAATCACATTTCAACAATTTAATCAAATTTAATGTATCAATGCAATACCCAAACTCCCATGTGGGATAAAGTTTCATAACATGTTGATCCACCTTTACAAACTTTCTTTTTAAGAATCTAGAAAATGTATAAAGCAAGATCTAGTTTAAACTTCTCAAAAAGCATTTAAGGAAAAAATATTGAAAAAATCTTGCAATAACTTCTCATGAATTGAAATTGACATCTACCCCTCAATTGTTTCGGTAACTCTCTCATTTAAACTTGTTTCCATAAATATGTACAAACTCACAAGCCTTTTTCACAAGTGAAAAGCCATCAACTTGTTGTGATCAAGAAATTTTCACAGGTCATTAGCAAGATTTATATAAAAGAAAAGGGTCTGCAACTGCAATTTAGGTTGCGATATCATGGTTTTTGATGTCTTGGCCGCATTGGCCATATTTGAACTCAATTCTCCGCTGGAACAAATATCGTGACATTCATGATTTAATGGAAATTGGGCCTAATTACCATGCAAACTGTTTTCCTACATCCAATCTACTCTTGTCATATAGAAGCTAAACAGAAAACACAAAGCATACATTAAAGAAAGCAGAATAAATGAAGGAGGGAAGAACAGTAAATGCTTACTTTCTCAGGCAAGCAGTAGCCATGATCAATGGGAATGAGCAAAGTCTCACCGCTTGGCTGTTTTCTGAACAATATATTCCCTGCATGTCTATCTGCATTAGCCATTCTCAAATCAAGCACAGTGATCTTATGCACCTCCTGCACAGAAAAAGCCCCTGGTCCAATATCCTCACAGTTACCATCATTATTCATGAACATCTGCAAAGAGCCCACCTTAGAAGATCGATCAAACCCATCAGGGTAATTAAAAGCTTCATGTAAACACTGAACCATAACAGTAGGAGGAACACCTGCAAAACCTATTGCTTCACCGGACACCAACCGCGGTCCACTTCTCGGATGATCTAATACATAGGCGGCAACTTCTCTAACAGCTCCCTCTCCCACCTTTGTCCCTCTCTTTAAACCCTCACCGTTAGTTGAAACCGGCAATCCACGGGGGTTATTCACCGCCATTGGTTCCTCATCAATTGGCTTAAAAACAGAAACATACCCCACACCTTTTGAATCTTGCATGAAGTAAGTCCCACCTGTGCCCTCAGAAGACCTTATAGGTTTATTCCCTTTTTTCAAACCACTGAAAGTTGAGTCTATCATTTCCCAAAGGAATGGAAAAAAATTGATCCTAGGATTCACAAAAATTGGCTCCAACCAGAAATCAACATCATTTGGTGGTATAGGTATAACATTAACTACCTGATTCAGATTCTGATTCTGATGGTGATTCTCTGCAACAACGGAAAGTTCTAAATCCTTATGCACTAAAGTAGCTTTAACCTTAGCTGATTTCTGAACTATCAAATGAATAACATCATCATCATTACTCTTACAAATATCATGAAAAATTTTCTGGTCGTTAAGTTTTTCACCACCACAAAAAAACTCTTGTTCTTCCTCAAGATCAATGAAACCTTTCCCTTTCTTCTTAATACATTGTTTAAGGTACCCAACGTTTCTATGCCGATCAATCTGAAATTCAAATTCCTTCCCACAGGTTGTTCTAACGACAATGAAAATCATGTCAGAAAGACGAAGAACTAGATGAACGACATTACCGGCGGTGACGCCATATTCTTTAACAAGCGTGTTGTTTCGCGATAGTTCTCTTCCACCGGAAACGAGTTTGTGCTTCTTCCCTGTAACACCTTTGCATGTCTGAATCCTCATTTTAACGGAAGCAATTGAATCGGATTCCAACACACGCATCGGCGTCACTGCTCCGTCGACGGTTAGATATATGAGAATTGATTCGCCGGCGCAACGTCCGATTCGCTCTTGCCAATGTGCCGATTCTTTCAAAATCGGACTCAGAGCAACATCAGCAACCGACATCTTTCAAAGATCAACAACTTTTTTTTTTTTTTGAAATCCTCTTTAACAGTTCCAATCCATGAACAATGCAGAGAAATAGAAAGGTCCTTCAATCAAAGTGATCGAAATGACCTAACTATGATTTCTTTTTGGAAGATGGAGAAATGAAAATTTTGGTATAACTAACTAATTGCGATTAAGGATTAATTAACGAATCATGAAAAATGGTGGTAATAAGTAAAAAATGGTGGTGTGGGAATGAAAAAAGTAATGTAATTGTTGTATTGTAGCGTAATAATCTCTCGAAAGAAGCGTGAGGAATGGGAAGCGAGCGAGAGTGGATTCTAACCGAGGGAAAAGAATCAAGGAGAAAAGTGGGAGAGGGGAGAGCTTAAAAGGAAATGGGGAAAGGAAAAAAGGGATAAGAATGAAATGAAATTGAAACTAATTACAGCGACAGAGGTGCGATGTTTTCGGATAAGTTATCTGCTCCAATTAGTAATAACTCGTTACTTTGTAACACGCCCAAAATACAATATAGCAAGGAGAAGAAGGAAGGAGACACAGAACGGTATTATAGCCGTTAATTAGCTTTTTATAAAAATTTGACTACCAACTCCTATAACGGGAAGGAACATCTTTTTGATAAACTATTTTCTAACACCAATAATGCTAAATATCAACAAAACGAGTACAAAGAGCGTTAATTAATAAAAATAAACGAGTAGAAGGAGCGTTTTTTTTTTGTTTTTTGTTAGAGCTGTTGCAACTCGTCAAGTTCCCTAAGAACCAACCCCAGTTTTTGACTTTGTAACTAAAAAACAACATAAAACAACATACTCAGATATATTTGTTGAACTATATTTTTTCTGACTCATTGTCATTTAAATTTTTGTTTGGAGAGAGCCACGTTGACATAACTTTTGAAGAAAAATAAAACCGTATTAAAATGAAAAAAAAATACTAATTTAGAATAATTGTTACAAAATAATGGATAATTAGGTAATAAAGAATTAATGAATGACTACATTAATATAACCTAACAACATTATAGGCAATTTTGGAAAAAAATTTAAAATAAACCATGTACTTTATTGTTTAATTATCTTATTAAAATACTTTAATGTCATAACATTTATGAAGTCGTTTAAAAAACATTTATTAAGTGATGACAATAATTTCTTTTAATATAGTTGGCTATGCTATTGATGATATTGATATAAATGTACAGGCATACTTTTTCATGGGTAATAATGTAGTTTATGAGTTTAATATTTGTTGCACAATGAGTAAAAATAGGCTAAATATCAGTTTTGGTCATTTATTTTTGCTCTTGTTTCACTTTGGTCATTTATCTTTTTTTTGGTCCGTTTTGGTCATTTATATTTTATTTTCGTTTCACTTTGGTCCCTGACGTTAGTTTTTGTTAACGGACGCCACACTGGCAGTTAACTGCTGACGTGGCGTCTCAAATTCATTAAATGACGTGGCAAACATTTTGAGGTGGCAAAAAATCTAATTACACATCACCATTTCAGTTTTTTAAATTAAAACATAACATAAAAACCAAAAAACTAAAAACAATTATAATAAAAAACAAACACAATTAAATTTCCAGTAAATGTATAACCTTCAAAATCAATTTCCAGCAACAATAAAAATTGAAACCCAGAATTCCAACATCATCAACAAATTCTTTTCTGGGTTCTTCAAGATCTCGTTTCTAGGTTCTTCAAGATCTCGTTTCAAATTCGTTTCAAGATTCATCCTTGTTTCCAGATTCATCCTCATTTCAAGATCTGTTTTACAGATTCGTTTCCAGATCTCGTTTTAAATTCGTTTCAAAATCTTGAAACGAAGAAGATGATGATTGAACATAAACACGATTGCAGATTTATTCAAAATTAGGGTTTCTAATTTTTGGGTTTCAGTCATGGGTAAAATGTTTTCTATGAAGATGAACAGAGACGATGGGGAAGAAAATGAGATAGTGGGGACCAAAATGAAACTAAAAAAAAGACATAGGGGACCAAACTGAAACTAAAAGAAAACGTAGAGGACCAACCTGAAACTAAAAGAAAACGTAGAGGACCAAACTGAAACTAAATTGAAACTGCAACTCAGATATGCATCAATGGCGAAAACCCAGAAACTCATTGTTTTACGAAATTGATTTAGGGCTTCTTTAGATCTCTTTCTTGCGATCAAAACCCATCCAAGATCAAACAAAACGATTTCTCTCTCTCCGCCATGAAATCGCTCTTTCGTTTTGCTGTTCATTTTGGGTTTCGTTTTGCTGCTCACTTCGATTTCATTTTGTTGTTCATGTAAAACGTTTTCCAGATTTGTTGTTGAACGAAGATGAATTCTTTGTTCATCTGGGTTTCGTTTTGCTGTTCATTTTGAACGAAGGTTTAGGTTTTTAGTTCAGATTAACAACACGGTTTATTCGGTTAGAGAAAAAATACTACAACAACAAGGTTCATTGGATTCATTCCCTCCTTTTGAATCAGACTACAAGAGATTTGGTCTAGTGGGAAGTTCTTTGTTGCATTTCCATGTGAGTTGCTGTGGAATTTGCGTTTGAAGAACAGTGTTTTATCAGATCTGTTTCTGGAAAGCAAATTCATTCCCTCCTTTTGTTGCATTTCCAGATTTGTTTCTGGAAGTGTTTTATCACCCAAGAACAGTGATTTTAATGTTTTTAGTTTTTGTTGATTTATGTTTTCTATTTTTATCAATTAAAATAGTTAAATGCTTATGTGTAATTTCACTTACAATTAAATAATACATTTTTGCCACGTCATTTAATGAATTTAAGACGCCACGTCAGCAGTTAACTGACAGCGTGGCGTCCGTTAGAAAAAACTAACGGCAGGGAACCAAAATGAAGCGAAAATGAAAGATAAAGAACCAAAACGGACCAAAAAAAGATAAAGGACCAAAGTGAAACCTAGAGCAAAGATAAATGACCAAAAGTGATATTTAGCCGTAAAAATATTACACTATCGAATACACTATCAAATAATCACAAACCACTAAATGGGTGACTTTTGAGTTAGTCAGGGGTGTTCGGTGATTTGTACAAATCTAAACCAATCCACAATCCAATCCAACTCAAAATGTTTGGTTTGGACATTTTTTCGTGTTCGGGCCAAACTTGAACCAACCCGAACAACCATAATTATTTGGTTTGAACAACGAATTTTAAAAAACAAATACACGAATCCGAACCAACTCATACTAGGTCACAATAGCTTTGTAATTTTAGAAATACAAGATATAATTTGCTTTGACTTTTTTTTGGTAATAAAAGAGGGCAATTGCCCAAAAATAATTTGCTTAGACTTTTTACTGCAATCATTTATGATTAACTTGTAAAATTTTAATACCTATTGATTGGTAGACTTTAATGGATTTGAGTTTGATTTGGTGTAATTTTTAAATTCTAGAATTTATTTTTGGCTATTTAGAAGTGTTGAAATAATACAAAAAAATTGTAGTTTTTTTTTGTATTTTAGAAAATTAAATTTTAGCGCATGACCCGAGCCCAATCCAAACGAACTTGTCTAGTATCAGATTGGTTTGATTCGACATTGGAGAAAGGGATTTTTTTTTGGTACCCCCATCACATTCCATATACCCCCACATAATTTCTAAAACCCGAAAATACCCCTGCCCAACTAAAATTCGCTCGGATTTACCCCCATTTAAGGTAAATCCGATTTGTTATTTTTTCAAATCAGATTTATCTACCCAATAGGTAAATCCAACTTTAAAAATAACAAAATGGATTTACCTCAGATGGGGTACATCCGCTTTGTTATTTTTAAAATCAGATTTACCTAGTGGGTAGATAAATCTGATTTCCCTAAAAAAAGAAATTCAGTTTTACCCCACCTAAGGTAAATCCGATTTTGTTATTAAAAATAATTGTTTTTTATTTAGATTTTTAAAAAAAGTTATAAAAATGCTACTAAAAATCTGTTAAAGAGTCAAAACTAATCCAAAAATTATAAAAACACCACTAAAAAACTAATAAAACCAAAATAAGGTTATGCAAATTTTTTTAGATTTTTTGGAATTTCTAAAAAATTAGAAAAATTAATAAAAAATAGTAAACGATGGAATTTGGGATTTTGAGCTCCCCTATCTTGAAGGAAGTTTCTTCTTGAGGTGTTTTGATCCTTGATATTTTTCGGATTTAATGACTGTGGTTTCATTACAATTTGAGTAGGTTGCCCGAAAACCGATTTTTTAGCCTAAATTATTCGCTCGACGTACAACATCGTCACGTGTTAACGAACTACACACTAAACAGAACCAAAAGACCGTCGAAATTCGTATCTAATTTTTTAACTGATTTATTTATTTATTTATTAATTAGGTTAACAAAGCGGATTTACCTTAAGTGGGGGTAAATCCGATTTTGTTATTTAAAAGCGGATATACCCCCATATAAGGTAAATCCGCTTTTAAAAATAACAAAATCGGATTTACCCCCACCTAAGGTAAATCCGCTTTGTTATTTTTAAAAGCGGATCTACCCCATCTTAAATAAATCCGCTTTTAATTTTTTAAAATTTTTAGTGGAAATCGGATTTACCTCACAGATACATAAATCCGACTTCCAAAAAAAAAATGAAATCAATATACGTTCGGGTTTTTTAAATTTTGTGAGGGGCAATTGCGTCTTTTCGCAGGGTCGATGGGGTAGATTGTCATCTAATGGGGGTAAAAAAAAAATCCCTTGGAGAAAACAACGTAAAAATCGAACCAACCCAATCCAAGTTTTTGTTATTGGTTCAGATAAAGGATTTGAGCAAATCGAATCGAAACTAGGGTGAGCACTCGATACCCATTGAGTCTCATTGAATTCTCAATTTAGAAATTTGAATTAATTTTGTATACAGAATATCCATACCCAACAAATTTCAAGAATTCATATAATTCTCTTTTTATCTTTTATTAATTATCAATTTTGGTGTGAAGAAAGATATTATATTTTTTTGTAAACAAAGAAAAGAAAAGAAAAGGCAAACAACAAGAAAGATATTATATGAAAGAACTTAATAAAAAGTTGGTAATCAAAAAATAAATATTTAGTGAATCCTACAAAGTTGCACAGGTGCTTCTAGGATGAGAGAGCAAATCAAATCTCTCACGGTGAAACACTAAAATTGACCGTTGGATATTATTTAAAATGCTATAAATGGTTTAGATTGAATCAACCAACATTAAATTTCAACTATTGATAAAATTTTATACTATAAATTTTAGTGTTTCACCGTCTTAAAATAAGTTTAATAAATTTTGGGACTAAAAATAGCACCGCCCACCACCAACTTGCTTGGTGGAAAAGTGCTTGTGGTTGGTATCCTCGGTGACCGTTATGGTCGGTGGGGCAGTTGCATACGTGTTAGTGAGAAGTGTTTGTCATTAATTTAATTTTGGGTTAAATAGATTTAAATCTCTATATAATATGAGTTTAATTTATATACACAATAGGTGTATAGGCTTTTACAACTACTACTAATCAAAATTTATGGAGTGGTTGGTTATTAATTTACTAATTTGTGGTTACTAATTGATCAAATTTTCTTTAATAATGTGTCAACATGTAATTGATAGATAGTGTAAAACATAGATACACATATTGTGTATATAAATTAAACTCACATAATACATACGTGTAAACAAAAATATCTTTTTTTTACAAAAAAAAAAAAGAAACAAGTTTAACAAGTTTTTTTTTTTGGTCAAAACTTTTAAAGTTTTGTCACGCTAAAATCTACATGCCACATTGAAAATTTTCTTTTGTTTATTTAATACTAATCATCAATGGTAGTTAAGAGAACATAACTTCAAAAAAAAAACAAAAGAGAACACGGTGTACGATACAATTGTTTTATATAACTAACAAGTAAGTATTTTTTTTTTCAATTCTATGAATTATTTATAAACTTTTATCCTTTAAAAAATATAATTTCGTTAAAAAAATTATCAAATAGAATTACTTTTATTATATATATATATATATATATATATATATATATATATATATTTATGGGTAGTTCTAGGGTGAAAGAGCAAACCAAATATTTCATCGGTGAAACATGTATTATGACTTACTATTGTAGGTTAACATAGGGTATGTTTTGTAAATTTAAAATGTTATAATTAGAAATTAGATAGGTTAAAAAATTAATTTTAGGTCCAAAATTTTCTAACTCCTCTAGTTATTGTTTCTCTAACCCCCTCTGAAACCTTCTCTACCGCGCGAACACCAACCAGGAGCCGTGAAACCCTTACCATCCTTTCTTCGGACCAAAAACTAATCTGTGAGACCCTTTCTCTGCGTTTCTCTTCTCTGAAACTCTTCTCCTGCATCCGTCATTCGTGACCTCCGCCACTACGTCCCCGTTTCTCGTCTCTGCTTCACATATACGGCGATGGCGTATTTCTGAATAGTGAAGACTACAGATCTCTCTCTCCTATCTCTGCCACTAACGGTTTTTTTTGTTTTCGATTTTTGTTAGGGTTTTGTGATTTTGAAATATTGTGTTGTTGTACCAGAGTTGTTGATTTTTCTCTAAACCTTTAATGGCGCCTTGAATCTTCTCTTTCTCTCCTGTTCCTCTTCCCTGTTCGTCACACCGATTTCTTTGAGGCCAGATTTGATTTTATTAACTGCTGATCAAGTCATTACATGTTAATTGGAAATTTGTTGATGTCCAATTATAGCCAGTTTGAATTAGAGATGAATAATATAGCCAATTCTGTCTATAGAGGAACAAAGGTATAATGATAATGTGTATGAGAAATACAGTTACAATCTACATTAACTTATAAATTCTACATTAACTTATAATCTATATATAGAGGAACAACGGTATAATGATAATGTGTATGAGAAATACAGTTACAATCTTCACATCCAGTTACAAATGGATTAATCCATTTTATTTTGCTTTTGTATTAATGTGATGAATAATGTTTGTTTTGTCAATTTGATGAATAATGTTTAACTACTTTTCTACTTTAAATATTGTAACGGTAATATCAACAATTTTGACAATAAGAACTAAATATTGTAACGGTGTGTTTTCTACTGCCATGTCGCTTTACTTATGGGTTATTGTATTCATAGACGTGTTTGAAGTGCTCAGATCATGAATTGATATATTTGAAAATCATTTCAATGGATGTTATGTGAGGTTCAATTGGGAAAATAATGCTTTTCTAGTGTTGGAAAATAAATGCATGACATCTTTTACTTAAATGGTTTAAATGTGCAGGAATTCAGGGAATCCATACTCCATCTTTTCGGGTTGAAGCACAATGGATGAATCAGCTGCATTTGAGAAGGTAGAATGAGAACTTGTATTTAATTCTAATGTCACTGTATTTGATAGAAGGTAGAATGAGAACTTGTATTTAATTCTAATATTACTATATTTGATTGGTACTGTTGTTGGAATTATGTTGTTTGTTGTGATAGGGACTTGAAGACTTGTCAGGTGGGTTAGAAGATGAAGCAGCATGTGAGATCACAGACGATGATTCCAGTAGTGTTGACATTGAAGAAGGTAGTGTTGACGAAGGGACTAAAACAATTATCAATATTGATAGTATGGAGGATATTCTTAGCTTGGACCTGAAGGAGTTAAGCCCCCATGAAGCAAAGAATTTGAGTTTGCAAGCTTGGATGTCGCCTATGAGCTCTACTGCCGATATGCTAGACTGAATGGGTTTGCAGTCCGCAAAAGCAATATCCTCCAAAGCAATAAAAAAGAAATATTGCAGCGAACGTTTGTGTGCCACAGACAAGGGTTTAGGGAGGATAGAGGTTTAACAAAAGAAAACCGTAAGCGTAAGTGTAAACCCGAGACTCGGTCTGGATGTGAAGCAAAATTTCGGGTGCATACGCAATATGAATATGTTAAAACTCAAATCATTTGTGAAGAGTGCATACACAATATGAATATGTTGTACAAGAAAAAGAAACTTGGTGGAGGCAAGAGATAAAAAGGAAAAACAAACAAGGAAAAATAAAACATATGTGCAATCTAATTATCTCCATCTCCATAGTAGACATTTGAACCACATAAACACTATAGTTTCTATCAAACCAAAAAATTCAGATCAGTCACAATGGAGAAACATTGCATGCTAGCTTATGCTTGAGCAGACAGGACAAGCATCAACCACAAGCAGTGGATGAACAATGTTAACGATACAAAATATCTTCAGAAGGACCCTCAGCGCAGAGAATATGAGCTGCGAAATGAAATTTACTTCACACCCCAGGAGAAAGCTAATTCACAATAAAATCCAAAACAATGAAACAATTTCCAAAAGGGATAAAGAAAGGTCCATCCAGTGACAACAACTATATTTGGGATAGCAATCCTATTTGTACATGCTGAAGTTATTTGTCTTACGGTACCAATTTCAACTACAAAAGAAATGAAAAATGGAAGAAGCTATTACCTGAACACCATAACCAAATAATTCTCTTAGAACTGTTTCATCTTCTGACAAAGATGATAGAGGCAACATCCATAACCTGTGGACTCAACAAAATTCATAAGGCTAACATTGATGGAAGGGTGGAGAAACATAACAATCTTTAGCATTCCAACAAGAAGATTTAAGGATTCTTCGCAAATCAGCAATTATTACCTTAGTTCCGTGGTACTTCTTAAAATTGTAGTCGCCCATCACTTCCATCATCTCAGTTCGTCGTGAACTGAACAGGTAAAGCTATCGCATGCCATTTTGCATCTCAGTTTGCTTCTTTACGAAGACAGCCCTTTCTAGCAAAATGTTTAGGTCATGGTTATCAAACCAAACCTAAAAGAACAAGATAAGAACTGCTAACATAGAAAAATAAGTAACTAGAATGATTTATGTATGTATCACACTAGCCTATATTATTTTTCCTGTAGTTGTAGCAGCTAAAAGAGATCATTGCAGTAAGTGTTATCAACATTACATTAGAAACCATTAAAGGCAAACAACTAACTAATCAAACATACCAGAGCTAACCACCATCCCTATGAGTGATTAAATTCTACACCCTATAATAATCTATCCAAAAATGTTCTTAATGTAGTAGAGCACAGGCAATTATCAAAGCTATTGCAAGAACAAACTCCTCTAAACCTCAAAGTCCTCGTCTTTAGGTATCCACAATACCGAAATATGTTGAGGGAATAGGAAATTATTTTTGCAATTTCATTAGAAAAACAAATGCAGTCAAGCCAGTTTAACTTAAAAAATATGAATGTACCTGGAAAAGAGCTCCTGCAACTTAATTAGAGAAAATTTCATGTCAACCACAACTAACAACACATGATGTAAACTCATGGAGATTCTAAATCAAAACAAAACTAAAATCATGAAAAGTTTAGAAATGTGAATGTACTGGGAAATGAGCTCTTTAACTTAATTGGAGAAAAATCAATGTCAACCAAAACTAACAATGTGTAATAAAAATCCATGGAGATTGAAAAGTTTGCTTTCCACTTTCTTCTGTAATCAACATAAGCCAAGCATTTCATACAAGTGCTTCTAAAATATTGCATAAAATATTTAAATCTAAATCTATATGATTTGAAGTTTATATTTACGGGAACTTCTTCATGAACTCTATGGGAATTAATGTTGAGATCCATGGTAGTATTAATATTTGATTTGATGAACAATGGCATAAGCATAACTGCCAAATAAATCCAAAACCCGTTTCTCAAAGTTAAGCTAACATTCTGTTTTGATTTTCTGTCGATCCAAACAAAACCTAAACAAAATAGGAATGAAAGGGATCATATCAGCGCAAAGATACTTACACCAGGGCACGCCGAGGGTTCCAAAATCCAAGTCAATGTCATCGAGGCCAAAGAATCCAGCAGGAGGAAGATGAGATACAGACGAAGCTTCGAGAGGTGAAGAGGAAGGAGGAAGCCAATAGGAGGAGCAATGCAATGGCAACACACGGGAAATACTGGCCACAGAAACTGAATGTTCGGGAGATCGTAGAGGTAGACTTTGATGGCGGGTGATTTGGATGCATCGACGGCGACGACGATGGAGGAGGCGGTGGTGGATTTGAAGGGGAGAGCGGTGGAGTCGAAGGTAGAGGAATCAGAGGGGTTGAAGAACACATTGAAGAGAGCATAGAGAACGAGGAAGAGGAAGAAAGTGGCTTGGATTCGCTTGAGAAGTGGCATTGAACGTGAGAACCACAATTCTCATTCTCAGATTTCCAAAGAGAAAGAAAAAAAACAAGATGAGCAATGAACTAAACAGAGACTTCGATTGCAATTTTTTAGAATAAAAAAATGTTTTCAAATTGCAAGAAATGCACCGAGAGAAGTGATTTGGGCAAAAATATTAATTTATAGTTAACCTAGATTACCAGGTAAAGATGAAAAATCTCAAAAAAAATCTCAACCATTAAAATTATTTTAGATTAAATCGGACGGATAAAATACATGGTTCACCGTTCACCGGTGAAATATTTGATTTGATCTTTCACCCTAGAACTACCCTATATATATATATATATATATATATTCTAAAAATATATAGTTTTCACTATTATTTTTAATAAAAAAATTAAAATTACTTTAAAAGTTATTAGAAGAAAACTTTCGTATAAATTGAAGAATATGTGTAACAAAAAAAATGAAGAATATAAACTTTTAACTTATAAAAGATTTCATTTTCATATTATTAACATTTTTGACAACTTATAAATCCTATATATTTTTGTCAAAAAAATTTGCATTACAAAAAATGACAATTTTTTTAATATATATTATATCTATTATATATTTTAATATATTAAGTCACTCCCATTTTAAAATAATATCACAATTGTTTTACTTAAATATAACTTATTTAATATTTAATTTAAAGGACAACTGTACCGTCCCTCCTAATTATTCAACTATATTATAGAAATTTTCATTTAATGCCTATTAAAATTTTAAAAAGAAAGTCTAGGATGGCAAACCAGTACCACCAATAGAGAGTGATTTGATGTCTTAGTATTAAAAACCGTGACGTGACATATCCCACTACTGCCGTATATTAGCTTGTGGAGCACCAACTTAAAGTCAAAGATATAGGTGGGACTAAACTTTGAAGAAAAAATGATGAAGAGTATAACAAAAAACTATATATTTTATAAGGACTAAAAATGTGTTTACCTTAATTTTATTTTGATATTAATGTAAAGTGTTTTTTCATGCCTCCTTGGAATTAAAATAACAACTGACGTATGTTATTTATCATTTTTGGATTTAAATAATTGTTTCAAAAAAGTTAAATAATGTTGAGAAAATTAAAATTGACATTAAAATGATAAATTGATAATCAATATAAACAAGTAGATCAAAATAGTTAATAATTTTAAGGAAAAGTTTGTCAACATAGGTAATTAAGATTTAAGAAAAGCAGAAAAATCAATTTAACAATAAGAGTTTGAAATTAAATTATGAAAACCCTCAACCGAATAATGTAAATAGCTTTACAAAATAAAATTTAGAGCAAACTGTCAAATTAGTTTCAAAAGTATTATTCTCTTTTTTATTTAGTTCATATACTATATGAAAACTATTTTTTTTAAAGAGAACGTTATAATATTAATTTGCTAAAAACTATATGTGTGCTCACATATTGGTATACGCATTTGAATTTATTTGTAAAGTCTAACACAATCGACAAAATTAATGTTATTAAACTACATATTTTTCGTAGCTACTCGAGTTCGAATCTAGATCTCCACTTTATGTGTAAGTTGACACATGGTATTTGTCACTCTATTAGCAGACAATAAAAAAGTACACATTTTGAACTAAAAAGATATTGTTCCTTTCTGTATTTTTTTTATGATACATTGTTGGTTTGTGTCAAAAAAGTATGATACATTGTTGAAAGGCCAAAACCCAAGCTAAAAGAGATAAACAACACAAACATACTCTCCACGTGTGAGTTATGTCTGAATATTTTACTTTTTCACCGCAAATAAACTTTGAATATTTGATAGAATTAAGGTGGAGTGAATGAAAGGAAAGGATTGAAACATAATAAAACTGAAATTATTTTTATGTCACTTCTTTCCAACTATTTTTTGTCAATCAAAATATGAACAGTAATTCAGCATGACACGTGTCAACTCATTTTAACAGTATTTCTTCCGTTCTGAAACAGTTAGATAGAGTTTGAATCTTTGTGGCATTCTTTCTTTCTTTTCTTCATGGGACGTGAGTTATGAGTGTGTTGTCATCAGCAAGAACAAGAAGAACGCAAAAGGAAGATAAAAGATGATGGATGGGAGAATTACTGCGTACCTAATATTATGCATTTTAGTATCTTGGGTACCATTAGAATCGAAAGCTCAAACCCAATTCCAATACAACAGTACTAGTGGCAGTTCCTCAACTGCACCACCTCTAGCACCCGCCTTGTTCGTCGTCGGAGACTCCTCCGTCGATTCTGGAACCAACAACTTTCTTGGCACCTTTGCCCGCGCCGATCACCTTCCTTATGGAAGAGACTTTGACACCCACCAACCCACCGGAAGATTCTCCAATGGAAGGATACCCGTCGATTATCTTGGTATATATATGCTTCCTAGTACTTCAAGATCCAATCTTGCATGCATTGCTTGCTTATTTCATATTTAGTTAAGGATAATTCTATTATACTTTTGTAGTTTGTTGGATATCGATATTAATTCAAATATTAAGTGATTAGATGTTGGATATTATATCCAACAAAACTCTAAGGTATCGGAGTATTCACCATTAATTAATTTGTGACGTTTGCATGATCAGCTCTGCGTCTTGGACTTCCATTCGTGCCAAGTTATCTTGGACTAAAAGGAGCTGTGGATGATATGATTCACGGTGTCAATTATGCTTCTGCTGCTGCTGGCATTATTGCCTCAAGTGGTTCTGAATTGGTTAGCATCTTTCATTTCTCTCTTTTAGTTTAAGTGATTAATTCCTAACAGAATGTTATCTGAAACGTGGATTGCATACTGCAGGGTCAGCATATCTCTTTCACTCACCAAATTCAGCAATTTACTGATACTCTTCAACAATTCATATTAACTATGGGAGAGGATGCTGCATCCACTCTCATATCCAATTCCATCTTTTACATCTCCATTGGAATCAACGACTATATTCATTATTATTTGCTCAATGTTTCCAACGTGGATAATTTGTACCTTCCATGGCGTTTCAACCAGTTTTTAGCAACTTCACTCACCCAACAAATTAAGGTCAATTAAATACAATTTTTCATTATAATATTATAGCAAGTGAATGGGTTAAATTGATTCCTGATATATTATACTAATCTTGATTACACAGAACTTGTACATCTTAAATGTTAGGAAAATGGTGATCACAGGACTTGCTCCTATTGGCTGTGCTCCTCACTACATGTGGCAGTATGACAGTCAAAATGGAGAATGTATTGAGCAGATAAATGATATGGCCATTGAATTTAACTTTCTCATGAGATACATGGTTGAAAATCTTAATAAGGAGCTATCTGATGCCAATATCATCTTCTGTGACACTTTTGAAGGTTCCATGGATATTTTAAAGAATCATGAAAGTTATGGTAATACACTAATACTACTATCTGTGTTTTTTTTCCACCTCTAAATCTATTAGGTAGCTGTAGTAGCTTTACAATCATATCTTACTATGCTTTATGTTCTCTTAATTAGGCTTTAACATCACTTCTGAGGCCTGCTGTGGATTTGGGAAGTACAATGGCTGGTTCATGTGCTTAGCACCAGAAATGGCATGTAGTGATGCTTCCAACTATATCTGGTGGGACCAGTTCCATCCAACGGATAGAGTGAATGCGATTCTGGCTGACAATATATGGAATGGTAACCACACTAAAATGTGTTATCCTATGAATTTGGAGGACATGGTTATTCCCAAGGCAAAATGATACCGTGTCATGTCTGATAAGTAGTTGGTAACAGATGACACTGCTTAATTATTAGGTAGTAACTATTTCTGCATCTATTGCTTGACAAAATTACTATGTATATACATACAATGTAGTAGAATGGTTACCTATTTTATTTCTGCAAATACTAATAATGACACCAGAGAAATTATTTCCCATATAATGGATCCAAAGACTGGTCATGCACATATATTTTCTATATTTTCATCTTTATCTACAAGCAGTGACCTATAAAAGGCACAGAACAGAGATTTCAGTATCAGCATTTCACTAAGTTGCATTTGTTGCAACCTATGGATATGAAAGTGACCTTTTCAAAATGTATTTTGCAACACAGGTACTGAGAAACAGTTCTATTCTACTAAGTTGACAATTGTAAAGAGGGCTATAATTACAATGATATTAGTTTCTAAAAGAAAGTGAATGCCTAGCTATAGAATAAGATAATGAATATTGTTACACTACAACATACAAATACCGTAACCCATCCGCTGATTGAGTAGCTCGCTTTGTCGTCATCGTATGCAAAAAACGTAAACATGTACTCTGAAATTATCTTGAGAACTGCAAGACACACAAAAACAAGGCTCGTTGCCAACACAGCAAGCTCTTTTGTCTCCAGATCTGTTTGATCACTGGCAACCTTTTGAACATCTAATCTGAGACTTAGTTAATGAATGGCATATCAGGGCTCATGCATCAAATCAGAGAGAAAAAACATAAGGGAAAAAGAAATAAATATTACTCAAGCAAAGGTAAGACAAAAGCAATCTTTTAGTTCTCGAAGGTCACAAAAAACAGTAAATACGGTTAGTTAATCCTGCTAAGTACAGCGCCAACAAAACAAGCAAGCAGGAATATTAATGGCTAAAAGAAGATGATCTCAAATATGGTATAAGACAAATATATGAAATTTAAAATCTAGCATGTAATGAAAGTTACCAAAATGAGTTATTATCAATTGATGATACCCTCAACATAATTCTAACCTTAGCATGCTATTTTCTCTGGCCAATTCATTAAGTTGAGATGAGACAGCATCTTTCCATGACTCAACTTCAGATATTCCTTTTTCCTGAGAGAGGAAACAGACCAAGTAACTGTGAGTGCATAGAATAAAATGGGTGAATCTGATTAGAAAACAAAAAAGAAGAAAGGGGCAGGCACAAGGTACTACCATATTTGTATTCCATTGCCAGAGATCTTTGATCTCTGTCTTGCTTTGTCCCAAGCTTTCTGATAATCTGGACAACTCTTTCTCAATATCTGGCATTTTAACCCCTTGTCTCCTGCTCAACTCTTTGATGTATTCCTCCAATGCGGATAAGTTTACCTCGACTGACCTCACTTTCTGCATCAAAATCTTCAAAACAGTGTCACCAGCTATCCTACCATTCAGCTGTTGTCTAAGTTCCATGACAGGATCAGGAACCAAGTTCACAATCACTGGATTTTTCACTGCTTCATCCTCAAACTTCCGAGTTTCATCGTTGCTTGATATCTCAGCACCCACAGTATCATTATTACTTTCAACCTCTTTTCCTTTTCTGTCAATCTGACCAGCTTCTGATTTCAAAGAAGGGGTGTCACTGATATTATGAGCCGGCAACTTTTCAGGAACGGATCCGACAGAAGCAACTATGAGATCCTTGAGCATCCTCTCTATTGCATTGATTCCATAAACTTCTACAACACTAAGTGTGCAATAAAACTCAGATCCATAATGACTAATCAATCTCAACTTCAAATACCTGACCCAATTAGGTTCAGGAAGCTTAAAGACCTGCGCGTGCTTGACATTTGCAGCAACAAAGTTCCCCAAAACACTCCAAGACTCAGTTGGATAACTCAAACTACCAGCCAATTCAAATTCTTTGAAGTTAGAAGAATAATGCTCAAAGTTTGCAATTTTGACAGAATCAACCAAAGTCTCTTCTGAAAGCTCAATAACAACAAACTTTCCTCCAACAGAACAAGGGTTTCTGAGATACTTATCATGATCCTTCCCTAATACATTTTTTGCACCTTTGGCTTCCTTATTATGTGCTACCACCTTTGCACCTTTGGACTCAGAAGCATAATTGTAAACAGAACCATCAGGTTCAAGCCTATGTGTTATGTTAACAAGTGCAGAGTCAATGCCCCTACCTTTTTCTTGCTTTTTTAACCTTATATTTCTGAATTCATCTTGATTGAGAGAAGCATGGTGACCTTTCTCACTAGAAAGATGTGATTTTTGAAGTTTCTTTTCCTCTAATCGAGCTTTTAGCTTACAAACTAAATTATTATTATATTTATTACCTAAAAGCTTCCAAAATACTTGTTCTAAACTAGTTTTTTCAGCAAATGAGTAGGTTGGGGGTTTTGCTAGTTTCTGAATATGGTTAGCTGATTCTGATTCATTGAACTCTAACACAGCTGCAACATTTGTGAAAACATAATGTGATTAGTAATCTAACTAGAATTAGGGTTTCTAAATAAAACACATAAGACAATTGATAATATTATATGAGGAATAATTGGCATTGTTATGACTTTAAATAATTTATGAAAATGGGAAATAGAAAATATTACGAACCTTCTGAAGTTCCATGAACAAGGCGAAGCTTGGAGTGGAAGATGGAGAGGAGGCAGCAGAGAGAAAATAGGAAGGAAAAGGAGAGACCGAAAAATCTGCTAGCGTAGCCTCCTTGACATTTGCATTTGATATTTGATCGACGTCGAGGTTGATTCTTCATGTTTCATTTCATTGGAATTGTTTTCAAGTATTAATAATCGCTCGTCAATACAAGAAAAATGCAATTTGTGTGATTGATTCGCGAAAAAGGAACAGTGGAAAAATGGGCGTTTGGATAGGAGCAAAAATAGGAGGGAACTGCAACTAAATTACAATCACTCCCATCTATTATTCTTCGTTCTTCAACCCTAAATGAAATGTTGGAAGTTTCACTAAAATCTGATTTGTTTTTCTTACTTTTTTTTTGGTTGCTTCTAGGTGAAGACTCTCGGTGGTGTATCATTTAAGTTGACCGTTAGATATATGAGTGATTGAGATTTCATGTTGATCGATACAATCTCAACCACTCATAGCATTTTATGTTATACCAAATGGTCAATATTAGGTCGTTTGGATTTGAATGCAAAGAAAACCTAATTAAGAATAAGTTGATTTTTTTTGCCAACAGAATAAGTTGATTTAGATAGAGAGGCTATTGTCATATATATGAGTTTGACCACTTTGAGTGGGTCAACATGACAAAAGGCCATATATATATATATATATAGTTAAATTTTCGACGAACTTTGGTGGAAAACAAACCTCAACCTGCTTGTTCACATAATCACAATCATCGCCACCGCCTCACTAAATAGGTTCAGATTTGGTTTCTAAATTCAACTTGGAATTCAAATAAGTAGTGGCCACATTAGCACAACTTTCTCCATTAATAATTAAAGAACATACATTTTCTTGAATATGACAAATTGTATGAAAGAATCCTCTCTTTGGTTTTCATGATGGTTCTTGGCTTGACTTCCCAAAAACCATCTAACCATGTGTTGGACATTTCCTTTTCATTCTCATCCCCACAACGTGGGGGAGGTCCAAATGAAGACTTTGTACCTTTAGGTTCAACCATGACCCCTTTGGAAGTTAGGCACTATTGAGAAGGGTAATTCTGTCTTTACATACATAAGTGGGGGTATATGTGTCCTTGGATATAGAAAGATTGTTTTGAGTCTTATATAGCCGTGTAATCCAGTTTCATAATTAGTGCAATTCTGTTACACAGTTGTCCTCTCCATCAACTGTGCTCATCTTCTTCCCTAAATTCTCTGTGAGATTGAGTGAGGTGTGAGTGATTCAAGCTTCCATTGCTTGATTTTGTGCTAGAATAGTATTCTAGTTCCAACATGTTGGCATCTCTAGAGCTTAATCGAGCCTGGGATTGGGAAACACGAGTGGAATCGGTGAGGTTTCGAATCGTAATTTAGGAAACACGAGTGTGAGTGAGTGTTCTTCATAAATTCAGTGAATTGAACACGAATTGAGCGAAAATGAAGTTGAGCACAAACGGAGGAAACATTCTCGCGCAATTGCTGGTTCTCGACAGCAAAAATTGGGAGCGGTGGCACATTCAGATGAAGGCGTTGTTTGAATTTCAAGATGTGATGGAGTTTGTGAAGAACGACATAGCAGTGGAACCAACAGGACGCGCTAATGAAGCAGTGTCATACCCTAATTTTGTCCGCCTAGGTCGAAACCCTAATTTTCAAACAAAAATAAGTAAGTTAAGGTTTAGCATTCATTCATAATGTCATGAAGACCATCATTCATGCATTTCAAAGTTTTGAAAGTCATCTTAGGATTAGGGATGCATTGCATTGCCTTTTATAGCATTTTCAGAGTTTTTCAAGACCAAGGGCATTTTGGTCATTTTCGAAAAATGAGACATTTCTCAGCAAAAAAATCATTTCTTGCATACATTTTAGATTTTAGGGCCATTTTAGAGTTTTGAAGTAATTCTTGAAAAGAAAATGCATTTTGAACAAGGATTAGGGTTTCTAATGATCAAAAGGGCATTTTGGTCATTTCGCCAAAAAAATTCAATTTTTCATCAAAAAATCACAGGGATCTATAAGGAATCACTTGAGGTGAGATGTGCTTGATCATACATATTTTTGGTAAATACATTGTTGATTTATGTAAAAGAAAGAAAAAGTCAAAACCGTAAAGTCAACAATGGAATATTCTTCAAGCATCTTCAAAGTGGGGCACCCAAATCAATTTTGGGATGATGGTAGCATTTATTTCTGAACCCAATGATTGATCATAGGATATGGCCCAAAATGGCAAGAATTTAGAAGAATTATCTAGAAGGGAATAAGGAATATCCCTTTGAATTTTGAAAGGTCAAGTGTAGTACAATAGTACAAGTTGCAATTCCACTCACTCTCTCTCCCTTGGCTGCGAATATCAGCTCCATATCCACCCAATTTTGATTTATTTTATTGCTTGATAATCATGTTTTGATCATAGCCTTTCATTTGAATTGTAAATGCAATCCCAACCCTCCATTTGAATTAAAATGGCATTCTTGCAATATGAACCATTTGGAAAAACATTTTGGTAAAATGATTTATCCTTCACCCTCCCTCCTTATGCTGCACCCCTCAGCCCCCTCTCTCCTCCCTTTGTGCTTCTTGACTACCCTCAATCCTTGTGACAATTGATCCTAACCATTGATCCCAAATAAAACTCTAATCCTAGAGCACAAGTGAGATGAAGTGACATAGTTACCCTCAACTTTGAGTGGCCTCTATAAATACCATTTTGTGCTCAGCTCACAAGGACCTTTTGGCTGATCATTCACTCCTCAAAAAACCCTAGCACACTCTCTCAAAAGAGCCTCCAAAATCGTGAGCACACTCACCTTCATTCACCCATTGTTTCTTTGATTTTTCTTCACCAAATCACTTCCAATCCACTCCCATTTCGCATATCTTCTTCCTACCATCTTCAAGTTCAGATTCATACCCTCAAGAGCTTAGGATTTTGAAGGTTTTCAAGGGCTTGGTTGGTGTTCTTTTGAAGATTTGGTTGATTGGTTCACTAGCTCTCCATTTTCGCATAGTTTAGTGAAGGCTCTAGGTAAACTCTTAGAACCCTTTGCATTCATAAACTTTTTGCATCAAAAAGACTTATTTCTTTTGCATATTCATCAAAATGTAGATTAGGGGGCTGTTGGGGGAGATTTGGCATCTCACCCCTATTGAATAAGTTGTGTTATGTGATCTTTGCATATCATCATCTTTGCATCTTTGTTTCATGAATAAAATGCTTTTTTCCCCTTGATTTAGTTTCGGCCTTATGTTAGATCTTAGGGATATTGTTTCTTCTAATTCATTTCATGTCCAAAATGTGAATAATGGTTGGATTTCAAGCATGTGTAGCTTAGGGTTCAACTTGTAGAAACTAAGGTTTTGATGTTTGTTTCATTTCCTTAATTTTTGTATGAATAAATGTATGTGATACTTGATCTTTATCTTATAATCTCATGTGCTATGTTATGTTTGTGTTTGATGTCATTTTTATGCATCAATTTATGTCATGTTTGGCATGAAATTTGTTGGTGAATATTGCTTGCAAGCATTCGGCCAAGGCCACTTTTATGACCTAGCTTTTGTTGCAATTTGATTTGTTGATTTGGTGTGTGCAAATAATTTTGTGTAAATGTGTTTCTTTAACCATTTACCAATGTACTTTACTATTCACTTAAAAAATTACCAAAAAGTTAAAAACATTTTCATTCTTACTTTTCACTTCTTACCACAAGTTTTTACCTCATTCATTAACTCTTTACTCAAAAATACAAAAAGATTTTACCATTCACTTTTTACCATTTACCTTTCACCTCTCATTAAAATATTTTCACTTGCCTTTACACTTGTTTCACTATTTGCATATCACATCATGTTTAATCACTTACCTCTTGTTGATGATTGGGTGATGTGATCCAAATACTTATGCCTAGTGCATATCCCAAGTAGAGGAGATCACCCAAAGTGAATCAATCCCTTTGTGTTTCATTTGCATAGTTAATTACTTGTCTCTTGTTGATGATTGGGTGATGTGATCCAAATACTTATGCCTAGTGCATATCCCAAGTAGGGGAGATCACCCAAAGTGAATCAATCCCTTTGTGTTTCATTTGCATAGTTAATTACTTGTCTCTTGTTGATGATTGGGTGATGTGATCCAAATACTTATGCCTAGTGCATATCCCAAGTAGGGGAGATCACCCAAAGTGAATCAATCCCTTTGTGTTTCATTTGCATAGTTAATTACTTGTCTCTTGTTGATGATTTAGTAATGTGATTCAACACTAATGCCTAGTGCATGCCCCAAGTGTTGAAGATTACTTGAAAGTGATTCAACTACTTGCATCATTTACTTACATGCTTTGCATTCATTACTTGTGTGCTCATTGTGCTTGAAAGTGTTGAATTGGTGTTCACAACTTGGTTGTTTTGATTTTCGCAAAGACTTTGTAAAGTCATAGACTTATTGCTGCTCGATAGTAACACTTCAAACCTCAAAACCATGTCGCATGTGAAAGACAATTCGTTACTCGTTAGTAACATCTACAGTTTCAAAACTTTTAGCACTCAAGTTCAAAAAACAAGTTTGTCACTCATTAGTAACAACTTCAATTTTCAAAAACCTTTTGCATTCGTAATTAAAAACATTTTTTGCATTTGCACTCAATCAATTTCAAACCCATAAAAACAATGTGAGCAAGTAATGATCACCCATAGCCTTAGCTAGTTTGATCATGAAAGCTCTCCCTTTTCCAAAAGCCATGTGAACTAGTAAGGATCACCCATAGCCTTAGCTAGTTTGATCATGAAAGTTCCTTCCTTTTTCAAACACCTTCTTCAAGGCTTCTTTTTCTCGCTCCAAGAACTATGTTGCTTTGATTCCCACTTGGGATACGTAGGAGCGAGACTTGTTCTCGTCAAGCACATCAAAAAAAAATTTCACTTTCACAACAATAAAAAACCTCCATTTTTAAAACAAACAAAAAATGTTTTCAAACCCATTGTCGTTAGTAGCTAATCAGAACCGTAGTTCGTCTAGCTATTGACATCAATGTCCTTTCTCCAAAAAGAACAATAAGTGATGACCACCCATAGCCTTTGCTAGTTTGGTCATCAAACAAATCAATCCTTTTCAAAAAGCTTTCAAAAAGAGAATAAAAACAAGTTGTTACCAACGGTCACCCAGAACCTTAGTTCGTTTGACTAGCGGTAGCGACTCCTTTTGAGTACTTAGCGGTGATTACCCATAGCCTTAGCTAGTTTAGTCACTCGCCAGTACTCGTCCTATTTCGAAAACTCACCTAAAAAGTTAAAAAACAAAAACCAAGGCAGAACTACGTAGCTCTGAGTTCTCCATTGTACCAGGAGATACGTAGGAGCGGGTCGTTACCCCCGTCGAGCTCTTTTCTAAAAAACTCTCTTTTCCCCCATCTTTACATAAGTTTTCCATTAATTTCCCACCCATCCTCAAATAAGAATAAAATAGGCAAATCTAGGTGTTCTTCAAATCAAACATTAAAACCACACAATTTAATTAGAGGTTCCCTTTCAGTAGAAAGGAGGAATGAGGTGCTAATACCTTCCCCATTCCTAACCGACCCCCGAACCCATATCTCTATTTTTCAAAAGACCACCCGCCTTTTTGTAAAAGACTTTTTTCTAATGTTTTGGTCTAAAAACTAAAATATTGGTGGCGGCTTCACAATTTTCTACGTTGTACATTGAAGAACCCTAAACGGGATTTTTCGGGGTACAACAGCTGGCGACTTCACTGGGGACATTTTTTAAAAAGACGAGGGTCAAGCCTAACTAATTAAAATGTGTGGTTTAATGTATTGTTGATTTGATTAAAACCTTGTTCGCCTTTCTTTCTTATCATCGATTGTAGGCGTATGCATTTGTGTTCTTCTATGATTCCCTGTCTCATTTTTTATTCCCTTTCTTTTATCGCTTATGCCCATGCATTCTTCCAATCCCCATGTTCCCTTCTTCTCAGCTCCCTTTCTGAAATAAGTAATGTGCGTGTTGTTGGTACCCTAGACTAGTTGTATTTGAATGATATTGAACCCTAGGGTAGACGACATGCTATTATCTGGACTGTCTGGATTTTCATCTGCAGGTGGGGTAGTTTTGAGGAAATTCCCTTCGCACACACCACTTGTATCCCGAGATTTTATGAATAGAGAAAGAGACCATAACCCAGGTCTGTTAGGGTATCTTAGGATGAGTGGATTCGAGTAGTGGGAGCCCATCAGGACCTTTGTCCGTTTGGCTACTCGCGAAAGTTTCAATCAGAGTTGTGCTCTTCCATGATACCTTGTACCTAGCAGTTTGCTGCATTTACAAGGAATTTCGTGAAAGAGACTGTGGCTCTGATGACCTTTGTGAGGGTGTGAATAGAGCTACATGAGAAGATTATCCCTAAAGTGTCTTAGATCATAGGTTCTACCCCATTTTAGGTCACAAGGGCTTTCCAAATTGTGTGTTGCATCGTGCATTCAGTTCAATCAATTTTCCCTCAGAATTTTCGAAAATCAAAAAAGATGTGCTTTTCCTTTTCAATAAAACGCCTATATGAGGTGGCATATAGTGTGAAAATTTTCAAATCACCACCTGTAAATATCCTCTTTCTGCACAAAAAAAAAGGGTATCATTGCATCATTGCATCACTGCATTATCGCATCATTTGCATTGCATAAAATTCCAATTTTGAAAAAAAAAACCATTCATCTTGCATTCCCTTTCATTACATAAAGATAAAACAAAAAAAAACAATTATCATCTGCATAGCATAAGCATTTCATTTATAATCATGCAAAAAATCCTCGTCGAGTTCATCCAAGACGAGGCGTTCATGCATAAGCATTATTCCAAAAAAAGAGAGACACAGTAGAACTACGCAAGCTTTGATTCCTCATTACAATGGGGATACGTAGGAGCGGGTCATACCCCGTCAAGCACATTTTTCTAAAACCTTTTTTTCCAATAAATCATTTGCATCTCCAAATAATTTTTCAAAATCATGTTCCAAAACTAAAAAACAAAACAGAAAATCATTGTGAGTATCATGCATTTCATTGCACAAAAATAATGATGAAAACAAGAAAGCATCTCATTCATGATCATGAATAAAAATCATCATTTAGAAAAAAGCATCATTCCTGCATCTTTCATCATTCAAAAGAAAAAGGGGGCATCAGCGTTTCATATCTTGTATTGCCTCTATAAAAAATCATTTTGAGAAGAAGCATCATTCTTGCATCATTCATCATCCAAAGATCCACTGGCATTTCATACTTCGTCTTGCATAAAAAGAAAGCATCAAAAAGAAAAAAAAAACTTTTAGAATAATTACACTTTTCAAGTGAATATGCTTTCATACATTTCATTTTCATCATGTATACATCATAATCCATGCATTGCATACAACAAAAATGTTGTGATGAGAGCCGAGATGTTCTTGCAAAGTAATCTTTCCTTCTTGGAAACGTTTACCCTCACTCATTTGCAAACTCAAGGTGTTCCAAGGCACTCAGTTTTTCACATCAATAGCTCATTTGTATTTCCTTCAAAAAAGGGCATTACATCTCACCCATTCCATGATAAAAGACCGAAACAGTTCATCAAAAAGTTTTCATATCATGTCTTAACCAATGTTAACTCTCTGTGAAGCGTTCTCCTAGTAAGCATGCATGCCAGGTGCAGTTTCTCTTGCTTGAGTCAGTCAATTTCCTTCATTTATCATCATTCCCCATCCAAGTCTAACCCCACCCCGTCCACCCATAAAGTGCATATTCTCCCCATCAGTGCGTATTTGACTTTGGTTCATTCTAATACTTTAAGTCCTCCATGCTGGGGCAAGTCTGTGATCATTAATTCCCCTTGATTAATATCATTTTCCTTCAGTACAAGTCTCTCAAAAAAAATAATAATATAATAAACAGGAAAACGAGTTCGCTAGGTTGAAAACCCGCAAAGGGCGGCCTAGGCAAAAAGGAGCGCCCGGTGGACTGAAAACTCGCAAAGAGCGGTCCAGGCAAAAATTAGGGCACAAAAAAGGAAAAAGAGCAAACACATGAAGATAGATAAATTATTGTTCTAAAGTTAAGTCTTATAGAAATAAGCAATCGGGATTTGAAATGAAGTTTGGCCATCTCCTCAAAAACCCCAAAATCCCAGAAAGTCCCTTTCCTACCCACCTTAAGCCAAGAAAATCCCAAAGAGAAAAACAAAATCCTCTCCTACCCACCGTAAAAAAAAAAAAAAAGAGCCAAAAATCCAAAAATCACCCTAGACAAGGATCACCTCAAATATCAAAAAACAGGGCATCACCTTTTACCAGCTCACCCGAGTCAAAGAATGAAAAGAGCCAAATAAAAAAGAGACCAAGAAAAAAGGAGAAAATCAAAAAGGGATTCAAAAATGAAAACCCCAAAACAAGAGAAACAAAAGAAATATCAGTGGTGAGCTGGTACATGTTGCCACAAAACACAAGAGATCCTTGTCTCAATAAACCTTCAAACACTTCATCATTCCCATACACCCCCCTTCCATAAACCGTAAACACTTTCCTTTGACCTCGACATCCCGCCCCTCACAAACCCTTAGCCAGGAATAAAATTTCCAAACACCCTATCAAGCCATTTAACCCTCATAGACCATTAACCGTCAAATCAATGCCGAATAAAAATCATCCTCCCATCAACCTCAAACACTTCGATAAGCCCGATTACCCCTCCTCCACGAAACACCACAATCCTGAAATGTCCAGTCCGATCAATGACCGGTTGCTTTCGTTTTCTCATGTTTTAATCTTAGGACAACTAAGTTTATCTGTCTACAATGTGTTTGCTCAAAAAAAAAAAAAACAAACGATCAAAAAAAAGAAAGCTGATCAAGAAAAAAACAAACCCTCGGGAAAAAGAAATGAGGGAGAAAAAACAAACAGTCAGAAAAAAGAAAGCTGACAAAATAAAAGAGGGACCTGCACTCCAAAACAGCTTCAAACTGCATTAAAACAAGGTTTAGTGATCACCAAGTGAGGCTTCTTTCACACCAAAAGTCAAGACATCAGTAGAGAACCAAATATTTGCACTGAGAACGTCACTCAGATTCAAAGTTGGGGCATTCTCTTCACCACCCACCCACCCTGGTCTTGGGAAAGTCTGTTCAAATGCCCATCCCATGTCACTCCAATTGTCAATACTTCCAAAGTGAGGGCAAGTACATTCCCATTCCTTCACCTCATTCATTCCCATAAAAAACCTCACCGGGGCAATCTCTCAACCCACTATCCTAAACAAAGCCTTGTCATTCTAACTGGGGCAGCTTTGTCCTTGTTATGACTGGGGCAACATCAAACTTTGTGGGGTGAGACAAAATCTCTTTTGCACCTTTCATTTCAAAAGCCGAAGCATTCCCAATTCATCATCTTCTACGCCCCTAGTTGTTGTCACCACTAGACAGGGGCAAGTTATTCACTCGTCAAAGACCTGAACTGGGGCAATTTTGTATCTCTTGGTCCCGCATAAGCTTCGGCAATAACCATGTCTGTCATTCCTTCACTTGCCATAAATGTCCATGCCCTAAACCAATTCCAAGTTAACTGACTCATTCATTCACATCTGCACTCCTATGCATGCTTACTAGACAATGCTTCAAAAGAGAGAGCACAAGTTGTTTACGTGATATCTAAAATTCAGTCATCATGGAAAGAAAGAGAAAACAAGCGAGGTTGTTTGTAAATAAAAACCTTGAGAACACCAGAGTTTGAATCAAATTCAATTTTTCAACAGAATGGTCAATAATCATCTCAAGCCCTTGCATTCAAAGTCTCGCATCTCACAAAAATGTCTACCTCATGCATCTAAGCATTATAGCATATGCATCAAAGCATTACATTTGCATCTTCACATTTTGTGCATTCATCACATAGTAAAAAGAAAAAAAAACGTTCCACATCAGTTGCACCATATTAATACTTGTATTTCATAGAAGAAAATAGTAAAGAAGAAAAAACAGAAATCTTTTCATTGCATTGGCATCATATTAATGTTCGCACTTCATAAAAAAGGAAAAGAACAAAATCATTGCATGTCATTCGTCATTAGAGCATTACATTTTGCATCAGATATTTCATAGAAAAAGCAAAGAAAGCAAAAAGAAAACAAAGAAAAGAAACCACAAAAGCAACACAAAAACATTCCCTGTCATCCAGCATTCCATATCATTCATCATTTCACAAGCATTCCTTTGTCATCCAATCATCCAATCATCAAACATCAGAGCATTGCATCATATTAATGTTTGCATTTCATAGAAGAAGCAAAAAGAAACAAACAGAAGTTAGAACAGGAGCATTCCATTCATCAAAGCTTCAATCACCGCATACATTTGCATTCAAACATCAAAGCAATACAGTTGCATCACATCAATACTTGCATCTCATAGAAGAAAAGAAAGCTAAAACATCCCATGTAATTCATCATTTCATGTTATCCAATATTCACATTTCATAGGAAAAAGGAAAAAAAGAAAAAGTTTTCCATTGCATGTCATCTGCCATTTCATCAAAACGCAAGAGCATTAAATACCAAAATTTCGCATTTGCATACCAGCACTGCATAAAAAGAGCAAAAGAAAAGAATTTAGAAAACAAAAAAGGGGATTAAAAAAAAAAAAAAAGAACAGCGAAACAAATAAAATTCATACATTGCATTCATCAAACATAGAAAAATTTGTGCAAGCAAAAAGAAACTCCTGCATCACATCACATTCATCCCATCAAAAAGCAATCATGGCATTTGCATTGCATGCATTTGTTCATTTTCAGCTGCAGGTACAAAGAGAGGATGAGCACTTCGGTGTTAGCCCTCGCCCCCATATTCCAGAAAATGCTCCCCCAAGTTGGGAGAGTTCAGAATAAAAAAAAACAAAAAAAACAAGAGAAAAACAAACGATCAGAAAAGAGAAAGCTGATCATAAAAAAAAAAAAACAAGAAAAGAACAAACAAGCAGAAAAAAGAAAGCTGCTTAAAGAAAACAAACAGCATAAACAAAGACAGAAAAATTGCAGAAAACGGAACATAAAAAGAACACACCATCTTCATATCATTCATCATTCTCATACCATTCATACCATTCATCGCTTCATGGCATCAAACAGTAGTGCATTACACTTTCAATTTGTATCTCAGAAGAGCGAAGAAATAACAGAAAAAGCATTCCACCAAAGTCAATCATTGCATTCATATGCATTCAAGTGCATGCATTTCATGTACCAGTCAAGATAGAAGTAGTTACCTCAGACTAGATAGTCTCAACCCAGAGTTAGTAAACTCCATCAACCCAGAGTTAGTGAACTCCATCAATCCAGATCACAACATCGTGTACGAGCACGCGATGGATCCATCCGACTTCGTCAAGTCCTTCGGATTAGTTATGTCAACCTAAGGCATAATGGACATCCTTTGATCAAATCAGTTCCGGACCTGATGTTGATCGGCCGCTCGAGAAGGCCACCCCTATGCTCGGATTCAACAAGAGTCCGTTAGAAGGTTTTTAGGCAACCTCCGAATTCAGGACCCCAGCGTCCCTTCAGAACCCCAATGTTCATTCAGGATCCAAGCATCCCTTCAGGACCCAAGTGTCCATCCAGGTTACTTTCTTTACTGCTTTCTTAATAGCTTTATTTCCTGCTTTTTGAGGGCGGGCATTTCATTTAAGTAAAAAAAAAAGAGAGAAAATTCGGGTTTTCCCAAGCAGACAAAATCAGTATAATTTCTGAATTCTTTATTTCTATTTTGCCTCGGAATATGTTTCGGCCAATTCATATTCCTTGTCAAAATCCAAATAAAGAGGGGCAGCTGTCATACCCTAATTTTGTCCGCCTAGGTCGAAACCCTAATTTTCAAACAAAAATAAGTAAGTTAAGGTTTAGCATTCATTCATAATGTCATGAAGACCATCATTCATGCATTTCAAAGTTTTGAAAGTCATCTTAGGATTAGGGATGCATTGCATTGCCTTTTATAGCATTTTCAGAGTTTTTCAATACCAAGGGCATTTTGGTCATTTTCGAAAAATGAGACATTTCTCAGCAAAAAAATCATTTCTTGCATACATTTTAGATTTTAGGGCCATTTTAGAGTTTTGAAGTAATTCTTGAAAAGAAAATGCATTTTGAACAAGGATTAGGGTTTCTAATGATCAAAAGGGCATTTTGGTCATTTCGCCAAAAAAATTCAATTTTTCATCAAAAAATCACAGGGATCTATAAGGAATCACTTGAGGTGAGATGTGCTTGATCATACATATTTTTGGTAAATACATTGTTGATTTATGTAAAAGAAAGAAAAAGTCAAAACCGTAAAGTCAACAATGGAATATTCTTCAAGCATCTTCAAAGTGGGGCACCCAAATCAATTTTGGGATGATGGTAGCATTTATTTCTGAACCCAATGATTGATCATAGGATATGGCCCAAAATGGCAAGAATTTAGAAGAATTATCTAGAAGGGAATAAGGAATATCCCTTTGAATTTTGAAAGGTCAAGTGTAGTACAATAGTACAAGTTGCAATTCCACTCACTCTCTCTCCCTTGGCTGCGAATATCAGCTCCATATCCACCCAATTTTGATTTATTTTATTGCTTGATAATCATGTTTTGATCATAGCCTTTCATTTGAATTGTAAATGCAATCCCAACCCTCCATTTGAATTAAAATGGCATTCTTGCAATATGAACCATTTGGAAAAACATTTTGGTAAAATGATTTATCCTTCACCCTCCCTCCTTATGCTGCACCCCTCAGCCCCCTCTCTCCTCCCTTTGTGCTTCTTGACTACCCTCAATCCTTGTGACAATTGATCCTAACCATTGATCCCAAATAAAACTCTAATCCTAGAGCACAAGTGAGATGAAGTGACATAGTTACCCTCAACTTTGAGTGGCCTCTATAAATACCATTTTGTGCTCAGCTCACAAGGACCTTTTGGCTGATCATTCACTCCTCAAAAAACCCTAGCACACTCTCTCAAAAGAGCCTCCAAAATCGTGAGCACACTCACCTTCATTCACCCATTGTTTCTTTGATTTTTCTTCACCAAATCACTTCCAATCCACTCCCATTTCGCATATCTTCTTCCTACCATCTTCAAGTTCAGATTCATACCCTCAAGAGCTTAGGATTTTGAAGGTTTTCAAGGGCTTGGTTGGTGTTCTTTTGAAGATTTGGTTGATTGGTTCACTAGCTCTCCATTTTCGCATAGTTTAGTGAAGGCTCTAGGTAAACTCTTAGAACCCTTTGCATTCATAAACTTTTTGCATCAAAAAGACTTATTTCTTTTGCATATTCATCAAAATGTAGATTAGGGGGCTGTTGGGGGAGATTTGGCATCTCACCCCTATTGAATAAGTTGTGTTATGTGATCTTTGCATATCATCATCTTTGCATCTTTGTTTCATGAATAAAATGCTTTTTTCCCCTTGATTTAGTTTCGGCCTTATGTTAGATCTTAGGGATATTGTTTCTTCTAATTCATTTCATGTCCAAAATGTGAATAATGGTTGGATTTCAAGCATGTGTAGCTTAGGGTTCAACTTGTAGAAACTAAGGTTTTGATGTTTGTTTCATTTCCTTAATTTTTGTATGAATAAATGTATGTGATACTTGATCTTTATCTTATAATCTCATGTGCTATGTTATGTTTGTGTTTGATGTCATTTTTATGCATCAATTTATGTCATGTTTGGCATGAAATTTGTTGGTGAATATTGCTTGCAAGCATTCGGCCAAGGCCACTTTTATGACCTAGCTTTTGTTGCAATTTGATTTGTTGATTTGGTGTGTGCAAATAATTTTGTGTAAATGTGTTTCTTTAACCATTTACCAATGTACTTTACTATTCACTTAAAAAATTACCAAAAAGTTAAAAACATTTTCATTCTTACTTTTCACTTCTTACCACAAGTTTTTACCTCATTCATTAACTCTTTACTCAAAAATACAAAAAGATTTTACCATTCACTTTTTACCATTTACCTTTCACCTCTCATTAAAATATTTTCACTTGCCTTTACACTTGTTTCACTATTTGCATATCACATCATGTTTAATCACTTACCTCTTGTTGATGATTGGGTGATGTGATCCAAATACTTATGCCTAGTGCATATCCCAAGTAGAGGAGATCACCCAAAGTGAATCAATCCCTTTGTGTTTCATTTGCATAGTTAATTACTTGTCTCTTGTTGATGATTGGGTGATGTGATCCAAATACTTATGCCTAGTGCATATCCCAAGTAGGGGAGATCACCCAAAGTGAATCAATCCCTTTGTGTTTCATTTGCATAGTTAATTACTTGTCTCTTGTTGATGATTGGGTGATGTGATCCAAATACTTATGCCTAGTGCATATCCCAAGTAGGGGAGATCACCCAAAGTGAATCAATCCCTTTGTGTTTCATTTGCATAGTTAATTACTTGTCTCTTGTTGATGATTTAGTAATGTGATTCAACACTAATGCCTAGTGCATGCCCCAAGTGTTGAAGATTACTTGAAAGTGATTCAACTACTTGCATCATTTACTTACATGCTTTGCATTCATTACTTGTGTGCTCATTGTGCTTGAAAGTGTTGAATTGGTGTTCACAACTTGGTTGTTTTGATTTTCGCAAAGACTTTGTAAAGTCATAGACTTATTGCTGCTCGATAGTAACACTTCAAACCTCAAAACCATGTCGCATGTGAAAGACAATTCGTTACTCGTTAGTAACATCTACAGTTTCAAAACTTTTAGCACTCAAGTTCAAAAAACAAGTTTGTCACTCATTAGTAACAACTTCAATTTTCAAAAACCTTTTGCATTCGTAATTAAAAACATTTTTTGCATTTGCACTCAATCAATTTCAAACCCATAAAAACAATGTGAGCAAGTAATGATCACCCATAGCCTTAGCTAGTTTGATCATGAAAGCTCTCCCTTTTCCAAAAGCCATGTGAACTAGTAAGGATCACCCATAGCCTTAGCTAGTTTGATCATGAAAGTTCCTTCCTTTTTCAAACACCTTCTTCAAGGCTTCTTTTTCTCGCTCCAAGAACTATGTTGCTTTGATTCCCACTTGGGATACGTAGGAGCGAGACTTGTTCTCGTCAAGCACATCAAAAAAAAATTTCACTTTCACAACAATAAAAAACCTCCATTTTTAAAACAAACAAAAAATGTTTTCAAACCCATTGTCGTTAGTAGCTAATCAGAACCGTAGTTCGTCTAGCTATTGACATCAATGTCCTTTCTCCAAAAAGAACAATAAGTGATGACCACCCATAGCCTTTGCTAGTTTGGTCATCAAACAAATCAATCCTTTTCAAAAAGCTTTCAAAAAGAGAATAAAAACAAGTTGTTACCAACGGTCACCCAGAACCTTAGTTCGTTTGACTAGCGGTAGCGACTCCTTTTGAGTACTTAGCGGTGATTACCCATAGCCTTAGCTAGTTTAGTCACTCGCCAGTACTCGTCCTATTTCGAAAACTCACCTAAAAAGTTAAAAAACAAAAACCAAGGCAGAACTACGTAGCTCTGAGTTCTCCATTGTACCAGGAGATACGTAGGAGCGGGTCGTTACCCCCGTCGAGCTCTTTTCTAAAAAACTCTCTTTTCCCCCATCTTTACATAAGTTTTCCATTAATTTCCCACCCATCCTCAAATAAGAATAAAATAGGCAAATCTAGGTGTTCTTCAAATCAAACATTAAAACCACACAATTTAATTAGAGGTTCCCTTTCAGTAGAAAGGAGGAATGAGGTGCTAATACCTTCCCCATTCCTAACCGACCCCCGAACCCATATCTCTATTTTTCAAAAGACCACCCGCCTTTTTGTAAAAGACTTTTTTCTAATGTTTTGGTCTAAAAACTAAAATATTGGTGGCGGCTTCACAATTTTCTACGTTGTACATTGAAGAACCCTAAACGGGATTTTTCGGGGTACAACAAGCAGTAAGAACTGCGTACAAGGATAGTAAGAAGAAGGATTCGAAGGCGATATTCTTCTTGCATCAGAGTGTAGATGATGCGAATTTCAATCTAATTTCGAAGGCGACTTCAGCGAAGCAAGCCTGGGAGAAACTCGAGAAATGCTATGCTGGTGGAGATCGAATTAAGAAAGTGAAGCTTCAAGTGTTGCAGAGGCAATTTGATACGATGATGATGGAAGAGAACGAGAAGATTGCTGACTTCTTTGCAAGATTGAAGGTAGTCACCAACCAGATGGCTACACAAGGTGAGACACTATCTGATGGAAAAATCTGTGAGAAAATTACACGATATTTGCTTGAAAAATATGATTATATAGCGTGTTGAGTGAAATGAGTCTAGAAGAATTGCAAAGTTCATTAGAAGCTAGAGAACTTAGACTATTAGAAAGGAATAAGAAGAAAGTTGCTGAACAAGCTTTATTTGCTCAATCTGGTTTTAAGAACAATGGTGATAGTAGTAGAGGAAGAGGTGGTTTTAGAGGTAGAGGTCGTGGTAGGAACAATAGAGGAAGAGGTGCTATGTTCCTAATTGTGGAAGAGGGCAAAATAATGCCGAGAATAAGGCTAATCAATCACAGAGAGGCAGAGGCAGAGGCTACTACAGAGGTGGTAACAATGCTAGAGGCAGAGGTGGTAGAAAGAAGTTTGATAAAATGAATATACAATGTTATAACTGTGATAAGTGGGGACACTTTGCAGATGGGTGCTATACTAAGAAAGATTCCCAAGGTGATGAGGCAAATCTTGCCAAAGGTGATGATGAGGAGAATGAGCTAGTGATGCTCATGGTGACCACGGCGGATGAGAAGTGCACCATTGAGGAGTGGTATCTTGACACAGGGTGTTCCACACATATGACTGGCCACAGAGAGTGGCTTGTTAACTTTGATTCAACTAAGAAAAATAGAATCAAGTTTGCTGATGGTAGAACTGTGGTGGCTGAAGGAGTTGGAAATGTGGCGATTAAGACGAAGAATGGCTCACAATCATGCATATTTGATGTTTTATATGTCCCTGGACTAAAGAGCAACTTGCTAAGTCTGGGACAATTGGTAGAGAAGGGTCACAAAGTGACAATGGAAGAGAAGAGGCCCAAACTGTTTGACACGGGCAGCAAGAGCAGAGTGATTTTTGATGTTCCTTTATCTAGGAACCTGACATTTAAGGCCGGCCTTGAAGAACTTGAGCATAAATGCCTAGCTGCAACAGTGAATGAAGATGATTGGGTGTGACATCACAGGTATGGCCACTTGAATTTTAGAGATTTGCATTACTTGAATACTCAAAATATGGTTAGGGGATTACCATTGATCAATATACCAAAAGAACTTTGTGAAAATTGTGTTGAGTCTAAGCAACAGAGAGAGCCTTTTAAGAAGTTTGTTGAAACTAAAGCAAAAGAAAAACTTGAAGTGATATATTCTGATGTGTGTGGCCCAATGCAATGTGAGTCTGTTGGTGAAAGTAGATATTTTGTATCATTCCTAGATGATTTCACTAGAGGAAGTGTTGGGAGTATTCAAGAAGTTTAAGAAGATGGTTGAGAGACAAACTGGTCTTATGATCAAGACTACAGTGACTGATGGTGGTGGAGAATACACCAGCAATGAATTCAATGATTTTTGTGAATCAGAAGGGATTGTGCATGATATGACTCCACCTTACACTCCTCAACATAATGGTGCTGCAGAAAGGAGGAATAGAACAGTGATGAACATGGTTAAATGCATGCTTAAAGGAAAGAATTTACCTAAATTTCTTTGGGCAGAAGCTGTCTCTACTGCAGTGTATGTGCTGAATAGATGCCCAACCAAGAGGCTCAACAAAATCACACCAGAAGAAGCATGGTCTGGCCGGAAACCAGTGGTTAGTCACTTTAAAATTTTTGGCTCAATTTGTTATAAACATGTGCCTGATCAATTGAGAAAGAAATTAGATAGCAAAGGTGAAATAATGATACTGTTGGGATATCATACAATTGGAGGTTACAGATTGTTTAATCCTGTAACTAGAGAGGTATTAGTAAGTAGAGATGTGGTTGTGGATGAATCCAAAGATTGGAATTGGGAGAAAAAGATAGTAGGAGTTGTGATTGAGGCACCTATTGATGAGCCAAGTAATATTCCTGCTACAGATACTGGTGACAGTGATCGGGAAGGACTGAGGAGATCACAAAGGGCTAGACAAGTGCCTAGTAGGCTACAAGACTGTGAATTGATACCTGATTCAGCAATAGGGGAGGAAGGTGAGCTAATGCACTTAGCTCTATTTGCTGAATCTGAACCAGTGAGCTTAGAAGAAGCTATGAATGATGCAAAGTGGATTGGTGCTATGAAAGAAGAGTTGAGGGCTATAGAGAAGAATAATATATGGCAACTTGTGTCTCTGCCGGATAAGAAAAAGCCTATAGCAGTAAAGTGGGTTTATAAGGTGAAAATGAACCCAAATGGTGAGATCTCTAAGTACAAGGCCAGGTTGATTGCTAAGGGCTTCTTACAAAGAGCTGGCATTGATTTCAATGAGTTGTTTGCACCTGTTGCAAGAATGGAAACAGTGAGAATTATCACTGCTGTAGCAAGTCAGAAAGGGTGGTCAATGCATCATATGGATGTTAAATCAGCCTTCCTGAATGGCCCTCTAGAGGAGGAAGTTTATGTAAGCCAACCCCCAAGGATTTGAGGTGAAAGGAAGTGAAAAGAAGGTGTGCAGATTGAATAAAGCCTTGTACGGCTTGAAACAAGCTCCTAGAGCTTGGAATAAACGAATTGATGGCTTTCTCATGAAGCTTTGGTTCCTCAAGTGCACAACTGAGCATGGTGTTTACATTAAGGCCAGCAATACTGTTGATTTGATTGTGGTTTGCTTGTATGTGGATGACTTACTTGTAACAAGAAATAATGAGAAAGAAATTCCTCAGTTTAAAGGAGAGATGATGAGGGAATTTGAAATGACTGACTTGGGTTCTATTTCCTATTTTCTGGGAATTGAATTCAAGAAAACTGATGAAAGTGTGATTATGCATCAAGGGAAATAAGCAAGAGATATATTGAGAAGGTTCATAATGAGTGACTGTAATCGTGCAGACACACCAACTGCTACTAGTGTGAATTTGATGAAATATACAAATGAAGAAGGAGTATATGCAACATTGTATAGACAAATGTTGGGCTCATTGAGGTATCTTTGATGTACTAGACTTGACTTATTGTATGCTGTTGGCTTGATTAGTAGGTATATGGAGAACCCTAAGTTGTCTCATTTCCTTGCTGCTAAGAGGATAATGAGGTATGTGAAGGGCACACTTGATTATGGGATTCTGTTCCCTAACAATTGTGTTGAAAAGAAGTGCAATGTTCTTGGATATAGTGATTCTGATTGGTGTGGGGATAAAAGTGACATGAAAAGTACAACAGGTTATGTGTTTTTACCATGGTGATGCTCCAATATCATGGAGCTCAAAGAAGGAACAAGTTATTGCTCTGTCCTCATGCGAGGCAGAGTACATTGTAGCTGCTATGGCAGCATATCAAGCTCAGTGGCTTGACAATATTTTTGCTGAGTTGAAGATAAAGGAGAAGGGTGCTATTACACTTTTGGTGGACAATAAGTCTGCCATCAATTTGGCCAAACATCCAATTGCTCATGGGAGGAGCAAACACATTGAGACACGATTTCATTTTCTTAGAGAACAAGTGACTAATGGCAAGTTGAGTGTTGAATATTTTCCAATTGCTATGCAAATAGCAGATATTTTTACCAAACCACTGAAGATTGATCAGTTCAAGGAGCTAAGGAGTCAATTGGGAGTGATTAAAGTTCTGTGATGGTGCTGTGAAACTCTGTGTCAGTGTTGAAATGGTGTTGTAGCACTAAAGTGTTGTGAATAAGTGTTGTATAGCACTGTGTCTGTAATTTTTTGATTTTCTGTGATTGTAATTGAATTTTAGTGATAGATACAGAATTAAAGGAGAGTATTGAGAAGGGTAAATCTGTCTTTACAAACATAAGTGGGGGTATATGTGTCCTTGGATATAGAAAGATTGTTTTGAGTCTTATATAGCCCTATAATTCAGTTTCATAATTAGTGCAATTCTGTTACACAGTTTTCCTCTCCATCAACCGTGCTCATCTTCTTCCTCAAATTCTCTGTGAGATTGAGTGAGATGTGAGTGATTCAAGCTTCCATTGCTTGATTTTGTGCTAGATTAGTATTCTAGTTCCAACAGGCACCCTCCATCTTAAATTTCTCCTTCCAACTTAGTGAGTTGAAATTAGAATAACTTAATGTTACCTTTAATTGCTTAGATGTACCAATTTATCTAACTCAACATAATGTTGCAACTCCACAACATCACTAATACCATAGTTTAGGCCATGTAGGAATCGCGTCGTTATTGCTTCTCTTTCTCTTCTATAACATTAATGGGCTTTTATCAAAGTCACTTCCATATCTTTGAAATACTAATCAATGCTCTTAGTCCTTTAGGTGAGTCCTTGAATCTTATTGTGCGAATTTCTATGGTAGTAGAAAGGCACAAAATACCTCCTCCTCATCAATCCGGTTTGTGTGCAATCGGAAAGAGTGTACAGTCATGCATTTGGTTAACTCGTAGAAGATCAAACATTCCAGATTTCAAATTCGAATTTTATATTAAATAAAAAACAAAAGTCGTGCTTAAAATTTGGACCGTCTGATCTTAATCGAACGGTTCCGATTTTCCGACTGCTTAACTGCACAACTTTTAACAGCATTAAATCCAATTCCCCTCATCATTCTCTTCATCTCCTTTAAGTAATAATTGGTGATTCTTCAAATCTTCCTCAATCTCTAAGCATTTGATCCCAACAATTAAAGCATAATCAAAAAATTCAAGTGCATCCACCTTCACATTCTTCTATTTTCTTTCTAGAAAGGATGTCATTTTTATTTTTACATCACCCACTCTGCCCCTCGCTATTATCTACTCCATTTCCTCTTATTTCTCTTTCATGTCTCTCTCTGCCCCCTCCTCCCATTACCTTTAATGGATTTACTTTCAGCATGTGTGGAATTGGTAACTATTGCCATTTCCCTCTTTATGATCAAACCTTTTACTTCTTCAATTTGTCTACAACCCAATTTTCTAAATGTTTGGTCATCACTTATATTTTCCAACCTTCTAGATGTTGTCGTCAGGGAATGTTCCTGCAAATGATTATAATTCACAATTCATGAGGAATGAACCTCATCACTCATCTCACCTTTTTCACTCAAAATTGCGAATCACTTGTGTTGTGTTCACTCTCAAATCAGCTTTTATGTATTGTTTCTCTTTTGCATTTTTCCTCTCTAAATACTCTCTTTATATTTTTATAAGAAGTCACCCTCCAATCCACACATCAGACCATACAACAAATAGATAAATAGTCATTTTTATCCCTAAATGTGTGAGGTGCGATCATCATAGTCTCTGAATGTGTCGAAATTTAAAAAACATCATCGAGTATGCCTTATCTTAGCAATTTATAGGATTAAACGGACTAACGAAAGACTCATTTGGGAAAACCATGTACTCAGTGGGGTTTAGGGTTTGCCCTTCATCCAAACCCACTCATAACTCACAACTATGACAATCTCCCCTTACCTCGAGAAGAATTTTTCAACGATGCATGATGAACTCAGTGATGACAACAAAACATGAAGGTTGAAACACTATGAATCATAACCCAACACCAAGATAAGGAAGAATCAATTTTGCTCAAACCATAACCTTGAGATATAATGATAAAACTTCAAAGGTTTAGCAAGGGAATAATATATAACACGACTCACAATCCTGAAAATTCAAAGAAAATAGCGAAAAAAGGCTCTTCAAATGAGAATAATGAAGGAAGTACGAGATTTATATGAAACCAAACAAAAATTATAATTTTAATGTGATAGGATTAGTGGGATAGAGTTTTCCTCTTACAATAATGAAACCAAACAAAAATTAGAATTTAAATTCTCATACATTAACTATAGATTTAATTTAAATGTCCTGTTAGTGTAAAAAATTTTACATTATTAACGGTTATACCCTAATTTTGTACGGATGATTTCATATAAAGGAAAACAATATCAAAACTTTTGGTGTTGTGGATACCTAATTTTAACCAGTAGTATTTTTCACTTTTTAGAAAAAATAACAAAAATATGTTTTTTCGCGTATATTCGATTCCTAGTCCCTCGAATAAGTCGTTTCGCGCTCATTTACCAATTTTGCGTTGTTATTTCTTTTTTTAGTGGTTAAACAAAAATTAAAATTATTACAAAAAATGTCCATGTACATGACTTGGGCCAAGAAATGCCAAAGTTACAAAAAAGACTTAAATATATGTTACCCCCCTTCAAATATCCTTATTTTCCATTTACCCCCCTGCAAATTTTTTTTTCAAAAAACACCTTGCAAATATCAAGTGTTTCTAGTTACCCCCACTGCTGTTAACTTTTCTGTTAAAAAAATGACGTGGCAAACTGAGATGACGTTAGCACTGACGTTAGTGCCACGTGTCACCATATTATTGGACCTTTGTGCCACGTGCACTGACACGCCACGTCATCACCCTATGTCATCACTGCCACGTGGCACTGACATGTGCCACGTCAGCAACCAATAGATGGCTGCCGCGTGGCACCGGCTTACCAATGGGACGCAATAGTGTTACTTAAAAAAATAGAAATTTTGGTGGCTCATGGGTGTTGAACTCGTGACCACCTTGTTATACCCTCTCCGTATTACCATTTAGCCAAATCAATTCTTGAGAACATTAAGGCAACTATTAGTATATATTACATAAAAATGAATTAATTTTTTTAAAAAAAATCAACTGCCCAGAAACGAATTAAGATTCGATTTCTGGAAAAAACGATGGTTGCTGAACGACTTGGAAAACGATGGTTGTTTCAAGATTCGATTTCTGGGTAAACGATTCAAGATTTGGAAAACGATTCAGAAACGATTTGGAGATTCAAGTTTCAAGTTTCATGTTTCACATTCGGTTTCAAGATTCAAGATTTGGAAACGTAAAAATGATTTGGAAAATGATAAATTTCTGGAAAACGATGGAAAATGATGGAAAACGATTTCTGGGTTTTGTTTCAGATTCGATTTCGTTCTCGTTTGAGTTCAAAACCACATTTCGTTTCATCATCAAGCCCAATTAACGAAAAAACGAGATCTGTGAACGAAAAAACGAAAAAAACGAGATCTGGAAACTGAAATCGTAAATCCAAAAACGAAATTCACAAACGAAGAAGATGATGATGAGGAATGATGATGATGAGGAATCTGGGTTTATTATTGTTGTTGAGGATGATGATGATGAGAAATGATGATGATGAATTTAGGGATGAATTTCTGGGTTTCTGCAGAATCGTTTTATATAATATATATTAATAGGTTGCTTAATATTCACAAGAACTGATTTGGTTAAATGGTATTAGTGAGTGGGTATGATTAGGTGGTCCCGAGTTCAACACCCATGAGCCACCAAAATTCCTATTTTTTTAAGTAACACTATTGCGCCCATTGGCAAGTCAGTGCCACGTGGCAGCCATCTATTCGTTGCTGACGTGGCATATGTCAGTGCCACGTGGCCATGAAGACATAGGATGTTGCCGTGGCGTGTTAGTGCCACGTGGCACAAATGTCCAATATGACGTCAGTGCTGACGTCATCTCAGTTTGCCACGTCACTTTTTTTAACAGAAAAGTTAACAGCAGGGGGGTAACTAGAAACACTTAATATTTGCAAGGTGTTTTTTGAAAAAAAAAAATTTGCAGGAGGGTAAATGGAAAATGAGGATATTTGCAGGGGGTAACATATATTTAAGCCTACAAAAAAATATAAAAATAGACCAAAATACCCAAAACTGCAGCTATTTTGCGAATGCAACTTCTCTCTCCTCAGAAGTCGTCTCGACGATCTGAACGGTGAAAGTGAAGATATATGTTTCACGAACCTGCCGTTAAAAGACGAATCTGGAATCGCACTGTCAATGTGGCTGGTTTGAGAAAAAACGAGAGTTGTTTCAGCTACTTTGCGAATGCAATTTTCTCTATTCTCAGACTACTTTTCGACGATCCGACGATGAAAGTGAAGATATATGTCCCACAAACCTGCTGTCAAAAAAATGAAGACGATCCAACGGTTAACGAATCTGGAATCACACTGTTAAGGTGGCTAGGTTTGAGAAAAAAAAACGGGAGTTGTTTTCAGTTACTTTGCGAAAGCAATTTCTCTATTCTCAGACTTCTTTTCGACAATCCGAACGGTGAATGTGAAGATATATGTCCCACGAACCTGCTGTCAAAAAATGAAGACGATCCAACGGTTAACGAATCTGGAATCGCACTGTCAAGGTGGCTGGTTTGAGAAAAAACGGGAGTTGTTTTCAGCTACTTTGCGAATGCAATTTCTCTATTCTCAGACTACTTTTCGACGATCCGAACGGTGAAAGTGAAGATATATGTCCCACGAACCTGCTGTCAAAAAACGAAGACGATCCAACGGTTAACGAATCAGAATCGCACTTTCAAGGTGGCTGGTTTGAGAAAAACGGGATTTGCTTTCTCTATCTTGTTTTAGTCCCACATTGTTTGGGAGAAACAATGACTACCTAGCCTTTGGCTATAAAAGAGGTTGAGATGCAAAGACTATGGATATGGGCCATTGACGGGGTAAGTGATCTTCTGGGCTGGCCTTTGCAGTCCATTAGATTAAAAGCCTGTCTTTAAATCTTTTGGGCTAGCTTTTGCAGTCCATTAGATTAAAAACCTGTCTTTAATTCTTTTGGGCTAGCTTTTGCGGTCAATTAGACTAAAAATCAGTCTTTGGTTATTTTTGGGATAGCCTTTGTGGTCCATTACTTGGCGGTTTTCGGGTCAAAATGGACCTGATAGGAGTCTGGTTCGCGGTTGACCTGGTCAGACTGCTCGATTCGGTTCGGCATTGATCGCGTTGATCATCTTGATGTTAGTTTTGTATTTATTCATTTATTATTTATTTATGTACGTATTTATTTATTATTCATTTATTTATTTATGTACATATTTATTTGTTATTTATTTGTTTATTTATTTATGTATGTACATATTTATTTATTTATGCATATATTACGTACACATTTACACACACTTATGAGTAGGGCCCTATACCCGGGTCTGTTTGAAACTTAGGACGAATGGAGATTATTAGTGATAGTCATTCTGGATTTCCGTCTTACTATCATGAGAATCTCATTCAGAGTGTGTTTTTTCGTGATATTCCACACCTGATAGTTACCTATCGTTGTGGGTAATATTACTAAAGAGACTTTAGCTCTGGAGGCCTTTGGTGAGAAAGTGATTAGAGATACCAAAAGAATATTCACAGTGTGACCTTTAAATCACTATGATTTAGGGAAAAAGCAAATAGGGGGTTAACCCGAACGCACGGACCGATTAGCCATCGTTTTGGGATAAATGAGTTGTAAAGCTCATGAGTCCTAAGATCCCTATAAAAACAATAAATAAATATTTATTACTTTACACCATATATTTCTAATTCATTTGGGTCTAGGTTTTGTCTCACTCGTTTAACTTTCACTAAACTATGAGTTCGACCCATCCTCACGCATTTTTACAAACCAATGAGTCTAACTCATCCTCACACTCTTAATTTTTTTTAGATAATGTTTCCAAGCAAACATTTTCAAATAATCAAATACTCAACCTCAAACCATTTATTTGCAATGGTCACTCTGAGTTTAACTCGTTTGAGTATTGCAAACACCTTTTATTTTCAAATAGATTATTAGTGGTGACCACTCTGAGTTTACTTGTTTGGTCATCATTAATGTCATCCAATTTCAAAGATACTTAACAATAAAAATACCCACACACCAACATCTTTCTCCAGAACTACGCAGCCTTTGATTCTCTACCAGGAGATACGTAGGAGCAGGGTCACACCCCTGTCAAACGCAAAAATAAACAATTTTCATCTTGTTTTTCTCAATTCGTTTTCTTACAAAACTGCAAAATAATAATAGGGGATTAAGTCGATCGTACGGTCGAATTAGTCTGTTTTTTAGGATGAATGAACCGTACGGCTCAAAAATCCTAAAATACCTATTCAATCAAATCACTCCACACACAAACCATTTTCCTCCAAAAAATCTTATTTTCACAATAGGGGATTAAGTCAGTCGTACGACCGGGTTAGTCATAGTTTTAGGACGAGGGAACCGTACGGATCCAAAGTTCTAAAACCCTAATTAAAAAACACCAACAAACAAACTTTTTCCACCCAAGAACTTCGTGTGATTTGATTCTCTACCAGGAGATACGTAGGAGTAGAGGGTGGCCGACCTCTGTCAATTGCATTAATAAAAACTTTTTTTTAGTTCTTTTGTAAATTTCTTATTTCTTATTTTTTCAAAAACAAACAAAAATAATTACATGTCCTCCTTCCAAGTCTTTTTCTTTTAATTTGTAAATAAGGTAAAAATAAATTTTTAAAATTAATAATTTTTTTTACACATTTAGTTAAAAGGTAACCTTCCTTAGGAAGAATGTGGTAGGGTGCTAATACATTCCCTACGCATAAACGACTCCCGAGCCTAAACCTGGTCCGCAAAACCCCCTTATCCACTCAATAGGGATTTTCCAATGTTTGCCCTTAAATTAAACTTTGGTGGCGGCTTCATTTCAAAAACTTCGAAGAATCCCTCATCCAGATTTTTCGGTCTATACATCTATTAACTACTTTAAAGTCATTCATATCACGATCTTTGACTAGATGTCCGTCCATATAAAAAACTTTACACAGATGTGCTCAACAATTAAACTCATAAACAATTCATCATGTTTTAATTTTAACACTTTTATTTTAAAATTTATTAAAAAAGTACTATGACTAATGACCTAACAATACAAAATTGTAACCAAAAAAATATGACCCAATAACAATTTTTTTTAAAAAAAACAATAGCATTTCTCTAAAAACAATTAAATTTTTTTTGACCAAAACAATATTTAAAAATTAAGTGCTGGGTTTTTGTGAAAATAAATAAATTAAGTGCTGGGTTTTTGTCAAAATAAAAAATAACTAAGTGTTTGTTTTTTATCAAGTGCTGGTAGCACTTGTAAATTGGCGGCAGTGAGCAATAAGCATCAATGGCTTCACCTTCACCCATCGTGTATACTATCATTCACATCCTTTACTTCTTCTACATCACTTACCACCATTTCTAGACCCAACTCATTGCAACTTGCAAACAGCACTCACAACTTAGCTCAGTGCTTACAGCAGCGTCACCGTAACGGCACCGCTATGGTTTCCGCTATCTCAACAACCGTCCCCGATGCCAATTTTCACACCAGATTCGATTCTCGTTTTATGTCATTCAACCTCAACTTTCATTTTCCACTTTCCGTTCACATTCCCAATTCTCACTCCAAGCGGTTTTCTTCTATCAGGTAATTCCCCTCGCTAATGGCCATAACCTGTTTCTTCATTGCGAATTGATGCCAAATTATTTTCATTGCCTAGTTCCCCATGCATGCTTGTACCTTGTTTGCTCCAAAATCAAAACACAGATTATGCTACTTTCATTGAACTGGAAACTTTTCTTTAAGTTAAATCTGTCTATGTTAATTTGTGGAGTGTTCAACTAAATTAAATTAAATGCTAACATATTTATTTTATTTTAATTTTGTCATATTTTCCTTTTCCTGCACGACATTTTTCTGCTTACTTTATTTATTAAAATTTGTTTGTGATCAGAGCTTGCAAGGAATGTGTGTGTTAATCTATGTTTAAGCCTTACTCGTGTTGAATATGTGAATTTTAATAACATAGATGTCAATCAATTGATGCCGATAAGCGGAAATCAAGTAGAAATTTGATGGACAACGCCAGCAACCTCCTTACGAATTTGCTAAGTGGTGGAAGTATGGGGTCTATGCCCATAGCTGAAGGTGCAGTCTCAGATCTGTTTGGAAAACCTCTCTTTTTCTCACTATATGATTGGTTCATAGAGGTACTTGTGCTTTTCATAATCGTCAACTCCTGTTAATCTTTCCATAAGATTTTAAGTTTCATACTGGGTATAATCTAAAGAAAAGAAAGTTTCATGCTGGGTATGTTTGCTTCTCTTTTTTCCACTGTTGGGTGTTGGGAATTTTAACTAAACGCACCTCTAGGTGCATTTGGAAGAGCTTATTTTTAACTTATCTTATGACTTAAGTGCTTATGTAAGTAATTGGGAGAGATTATTCAAGTAGTTTACAGGTTTACAGGAAAAGTTGCTTTTAACTCATTTCAATAAACTCTCAAGGATGGATAATTTATGAAAATCACTTGCAACTAATATGACAATAGTTCAACCACATTTTCTTTGTTTATAAAAGTAGATTTTATATAAGCGCTTATACGATAAGAATTTACTTAATGAATGCTAAATTAAGTTGTTTACCTAAACACTTATATATGAAAATATGTTTTTTTTTTACTTTGCTGAAACTGTCATTCTTCGTTTTTCCGTTTTTCCATCTTATTTTACTTTCATTTGACTTTACTCAGTAAGTCCAACTTTAGTCATCCTCTGAGGATATTATTGAACCTGACAGCATGGCTCGGTGTATAAACTTGCGTTTGGGCCGAAAGCATTTGTTGTTGTATCGGATCCCATAGTTGCAAGACATATTCTGCGAGAAAATGCATTTTCTTATGACAAGGTACAATCTTAACTCTTGCTTGTTTTTTTATACCTGGTTCAACAATGTATAGTGTGAGAGATTATTTATGTTAAGAAAATTAATCCTACGATGATCTTTATTCATATGAAGTATGAACCTGAAATAAATGAAATGAAAAATACTAAATGTTAATTGTGGTTAATCTGATAGCTGATTGGAACTGGAGTTCAGTGCCCAGAAAATTTTCCATCCATTAATTTATATTCACGTGAACCAGAAAATATGGAATGGATTTGATATGTGAAGAGTTTACTTCTACTATAGGTTTATCTAATTAAAAAACTTTCCTACTTAAATTTCAACTGTTGTTTCCAGAAACAAGGCTATGACTTTCTACTTTCTATCTTTCAACCAGCTCCCTGCTTAACCCCCATTAGTGTTATGGAAATGACATTATGACTCTGAATCCGCTCATCTCAATTCTCGATTATGGATTTACAGTCTAACTTCTTTTGGCCAAACCAGGCAGGTTAAAGATGCCTTGTAACAGCAGAAGCTAAAGCATTTAAAACAAAAGTAAATAAACAACTTAGCGAATCCTATAAATCCCGTTCTGGGAAAAGGCTCTTGTTCTTTTTGTTTTGCCTTTATCGTTTCTGTAATAAGTCTTGCAAAAGTGAGTGTAAAACTTTGTGAAACCTGAAGTTTTTTTTACCAGTAGCTAGCTATCCATCAAATTGTGGCCAAATGTAAAACATAGGCTTCCCTTGGATTGCTGAGCCATTGAGCTTTAATGCTTTGGTTTTTTAGAAAACTAGTGTGCCTGTTTCATTCCTTTAGTTCATTTTCAAATCATTTTTGAGTTTTCCTTAATTATGCTTCAGCTTGTTAATTGAAAAACTAGGGAGTACTTGCTGATATCCTAGAACCAATAATGGGCAAAGGACTCATACCTGCAGACCTTGATACGTGGAAGCAAAGGAGAAGAGGTGTGTAAACTGTATCCATTATCTTTCTGTCATTTCTCCCCTTTTTTTATCCTTCACTCTGCAAATCATCTCTTGTTTGATTTGGAAGTTTTCTTCTCTACTCATAAAGCATTTGAAGGTAGAGCGAATAGAAATGCACATCGGCATTATCTTCTTTTTGCTGGAGTTTTGTGTATTTGCCTTTGGATTAATTCCTGAAAATTTAGCAATAACTATCTTACTTCACTCATTTTATGAGACAGTCTTGCTTTTCTGTCTTCTTACTGGTTTTTCAGCTCTTGAATTTGTAGCTTATAGAGGATTCCCGATCCTCCATTTTTTTAAGTTTCTCTCTCCTTGAATAGATAATTTTTACTCAAGATCTAATGAAAGTATGTAACATTCATAAACATTCGGATACTTGTTGTCTAGCCAGTGGAAGCTCTATCCTGTCAACTCTTCAAAATACAAAGATATCTCCCTATTAAAATCCGACCTATATATTATAGAATTACTACCGTCTACCGGAAAAATATATGTTTTAACAATATCTAAAAGTGTTTTCCCATACAGATGCCCAAGAACCCCAATCTTTCAAACTTATATTATCTAAATGTCCTTGCTGAATATGCTGTTTATTGTCATTCTCAAATTTATAAATGGGTCTAATATTTCCAAATCCTGTGGACTGCAATAATGAATTGAATGCACACTTATAACCTTTTAGGTTTAGAAGTCTGAAAAACTTTTAAATCATCAGTGGTTTATATAACTTGTGTTTCTTGTGAACTGTCAAGAGTTTTAATGAATATAAGTAACTAGTATTTTATCACAAATAAACAGGGATAAACGCCAATTACAAAGCTCAGAATCCCTCACAACAATAAAAGCCCCAAATTTTACTCCATGACTGGATGGTATCTCCCTTATCTTTCCTTTTCCCGTTATATTTACTTCGAACACCTTCCCCTTCCTTCCCACGCTCCTTACCACATCTGCAAGGTTTTTTTACATTCCCAGATTCTTCTCCCACCCTTACTCATCATTCCCGCATTGTCTAGCTTAGGAATTTCTGACAATAACCTAATACTATTTTTTATTAACTTGGTATTTATTAAACTCACAGTCATTGCTCCGGGTTTCCATACGTCATACTTGGAAGCTATGGTCAAAATATTCACTGCATGTTCAGAAAGAACAATATCAAAGTTCAATAAGCTTCTCGAAGGAGAGGGTAATGGTGGACAGAAATCAATTGGATTGGACCTTGAAGCAGAATTTTCAAGTTTGGCTCTTGATATTATTGGGCTCAGTGTGTTTAACTATGACTTTGGTTCCGTCACCAAAGAATCTCCTGTTATTAAGGTTTGACTAAAGGATTATGCATTTCAAATATATGATATTGATGTTGTACTTATTGTAAATTCAATTTGACATTCTACTTTTCTTTCCTATACTCTGTCTCCTTAAAATTGCCTAGTTGCATATTTAGTGTGCTTTCATATTATTATGTTCTCCAAAAGCTCAATCTTGAGTTTGCTTGGTGTTTAGAGATAAATTCTAGGATCAGTTATGTCATTAGTGGGTTAAAATAAAAAGACTTGTCATCATGCTGTCAAAAGTTAAAGACTTGTTGTCATCATTAATGTGAGTAAAAAAACATCAAATTCTTAATAGCTTTATCATATTTTCAAGAACATATTGCTTGAAAATGCAAGTCAGAATGCGTACCACACTGAGAATATGCTTTTCAAGACAATCAATTTTTTATTGTTACCATATGTTAATAGAGTTGATAGACCATTTACTTTTAAATCTGTTACAGGCCGTCTATGGCACTCTTTTTGAAGCTGAACATAGATCCACTTTCTATATTCCATATTGGAAATTTCCATTGGCGAGGTGGATAGTACCTAGGCAAAGAAAATTTCGAGATGACCTTAAGGTCATTAATACTTGTCTCGATGGACTTATCAGAAATGCAAAAGAGAGCAGGGAGGTAAGATAATACTTTGATTTTGATTGATGAGTCATTGCAGGAATTGGTATCTTTATTTGACTGTTAAGTTGTGTTGAGTGTACATTACATGGTCTTGATTGCATTTTATTTACAGGAAACAGATGTTGAGAAACTGCAGCAAAGGGATTACTCAAATTTGAAGGTATGCTTTTATCTCTAATGGATTTGGTACCAATCGATAATGCTAAGCTCTCTGGATAACTCCCTAAAAGCTCGGAGTTCTATTACATACCACAATGCCTACTGAGATAGAAGCTTACAGGATGCAAGTCTTTTGCGTTTCCTTGTTGATATGCGGGGAGTTGATGTTGATGACCGTCAGGTATAAGTCTTCCTGTTCCTGATCTATTATGCTTTGGCTGCTTTAGATAGGCGGTAAAACTGCTTGTTTAGAGTTTAAATTGATTTATCTTTTCAGCTAGCTTTTCAAATTAGGGTTTATTTACTTTGTTATCTCTCTTGACAGTTGAGGGATGATTTAATGACAATGCTTATTGCTGGTCACGAGACAACAGCTGCAGTTCTTACTTGGGCAGTTTTCCTACTAGCTCAAGTATGTCAATCAAATATCCTGAAAGTGCATTTTGTGATAGCCAAATTTGTGATCTTGGTAGTGCAACACCATCTTTATACTTACCGATTTCTTTATTGCAGAATCCTAGTAAAATGAAGAAGGCTCAAGCTGAGGTAGATTTGGTGCTGGGTACAGAGAGGCCTACCTTTGAATCACTTAAAAGTTTACAGTAGGGTCCCATTTCATATTACCTTTAATGTTCATTGGTACTTGTTTGATGGCTATTATTTAATTTAGAAAGATTCAATAAATTTATGATGCATTAGCAATAATTTTATTTTCTAAGGAAAAGGGAGCAAATTGTGCAACATCTTCATGAAAGACAAACATCATAAGTGGTTAATGCCGACTAGTTTTTCTTGATGTGAACTTTATAATCAGCCAGCTTTTCTTGCATAGTGAGGTGTTTCATGAGTGATGGAGTTGGGTTGTTTAGTGTTTCTAGGGAACATTGCTGCTAGAAGATATGAAAATATCAAGATAGGTATCATAGATTATCTCTTAGGATTATTTTCCTATCTTAATGTATCTTCAGTTGTCTCTTAGGATTAGTTTAAATATTTCCTAGTTATTATCATGATTTGTTTCCCTATTTGATTAGAATTAGGAGTTTAGTTTTAGTCTAAATAAATAAGGTTTAGTACTTTGTTTTTTGCATCATCAATCATATCAGACAATAATCATAACTCAAAATCTCTATTTTTTCCCTCTTTCCTCTTTATCTGAAACTCTATAACTTCAACATTTACATTGGGTCTACTGTACCAAGTTATGAACATAGCTACTAACGTAAAACAATTGTGTCAATGGCCGTTGCATGCATTCAGGTACATTAGGTTGATTGTTGTGGAGGCACTTCGATTATATCCACAGCCACCTTTGCTGATTAGACGTGCACTCAAATCTGATGTCTTACCAGGTATTGATTTCTACTTTGTTAGTTTGTACCTAAATATTGCTTACGAAAATTATTTAACGGTTTAGAATCCCAATCGTTAATATCTGTTAAATAGAGATGAAGAATAGAGAGACGATATTGGTCACGCAGTTCGGCCAATGTTTGCCTACGTCTGCGACTACAGAGCAGCTGTAGTTCCGTCTTATTAACTGTATATGTTGTTGTGTAAAGAGTACAAACACTAATGAGTTTAAATAGGCTATACTATATGAAAACCTAACGGGCCTGGGCCGAATACACATATAAATAAATCTACTATTTACACCACATCTCAACACTCCCCCTCAAGCTGGAGCGTATAGATTGTAGGCATCCAGCTTGTCACATATGTAAGTTATCCTTAGTCCTCGAAGAGCTTTTGTGAAGATGTCTGCCAATTGATCATTAGAACCAACAAATGAAGTAGCAATGTCGCCGGACACAATCTTCTCACGAACAAAGTGACAATCAACTTCAATGTGTTTGGTTCGCTCATGAAAGACTGGATTGGGCGCAATATGTAGGGCTGCTTGATTATCACAGATGAGACTCATAGTGCCTATTTTACAAAAACGCAACTCTTGGAGAAGATGTTTCAGCCACGTGAGCTCCTGAGTGGTAAGCGCCATAGCTCGATATTCAGCCTCAGCACTGGATCTGGCAACAACATTTTGCTTTTTACTTTTCCATGAAATTAGATTTCCACCAATAAGAACACAATACTCAGATGTGGACCTTCTATCAAAGGGGCAACCAGCCCAATCAGCATCTGTGTAAGCGACAATATTTGAATCACCTCTATCCGTGTAAACAAGACCTTTTCCAGGAGCTCCCTTGATATACCTCAGGATTCTAACAACGGCATCCCAATGACTGTCACAAGGAGAATTTAGGAATTGACTCACCACACTAACAGCATATGAAATATCTGGCCTCGTCATGGTCAAGTAATTTAACTTTCCAACTAGCCTCCTATACCTTCCTGGATCTGAAAATGGCTCCCCCTGATCTAGTAGGATCTTGACATTAGGATCCATAGGAGAGTCAATTGGCTTGCAATCCAGCATTTTGGTTTCTTCTAAAATATCCAAAGCATACTTTCTCTGGGAAATAGCAATCCCTGCCTTAGAATGAACTACCTCAATGCCAAGAAAGTAACATAACTTTCCAAGATCTTTGACCTGAAAGTGGTAGACTAGATGTTGTTTAAGTCCTGCAATCCCATCATGATCATTACCTGTAATGACAATATCATCGACATAGACAACCAGATAAATACATTTGTGAGAGGAGAACTTATAAAACACAGAGTGGTCAGCTTCACTCCGAATCATGTCATACTCTTGAACAACACTACTAAATCCCCCAAACCATGCTCGAGGGGATTGTTTAAGACCATACAAGGCTTTGTGAAGTCGACAGACATACCCACGACACTCCTCCTGAGCAACAAAACCAGGTGGTTGCTCCAGATAAACTTCTTCTAGATCTCCATGGAGAAACGCATTCTTGATGTCTAGTTGATAAAATGGCCAATGTCGCATTGCAGTCATAGGAAGGAATAGACAAACAGAAGCCATTTTAGCCACCGGTGAGAAAGTATCAATGTAATCAAGGCCAAAAACCTGAGTATAGCCCTTAGCAACGAGGCGTGCTTTCAGACGATCAATACTCCCGTCTGGACCAACTTTGACAGTATATACCCAACGACACCCAACAATAGATTTACCAGGAGGAGGCGGCACAAGAGTCCATGTCTGGTTAGATTCTAAGGCTGTCATCTCATCAATCATAGCTTGTCTCCAACCTGAATGAGAAAGAGCTTCTTGCGTGGACTTAGGAATGGTGATGGAAGAAATAGCAGAGACAAATGTATAATGCGAATGTGATAAGCAGTGATAGCTGAGGAAATTATATATAGGATGAGGGTTACGGGTAGAACGTGTACCTTTATGCACTGCAATAGGAGGGTCTTCTGACTCAGGAGGCGGATCTGGAGTAGAAGAGGGAACCGGGGCAGGAGATGTGTCACTAGGATCTTCGGTAGGAGGTGGGTCGACAGGAGGGAGACGAGCACGGCGTTGATAAGTTTGCAAGGGGGGGGACTAGAAGGGACTAGGAATTTCCGTAGGAGAGGGGTGATCTATCTGGTCAATGATGGGTGGGAGAGGAACTACCGGGACAAGGTTAGGAATAGGTAATACTTGAGAGACAGACTCAGACTCAATGGGAGATGCAAAGAAGGGAGCATCCTCAAAGAAGGTGACATCAGCAGACATGTAGAAGCGATGTGTGGAGGGACAGTAGCATCGATATCCTTTTTGAACTCTTGAATAGCCAAAGAAGACACACTTAACTGCACGAGCAGACAATTTATCAAGTCCCGGAGTAAGATCATGAATAAAACAAGTGGATCCGAAGACTCGAGGAGAGATACGGAACAAGGGCTCATCGGGAAACAATATGGAATGAGGAACCCTATTCTGGATAGCAGAGGATGGCATTCTATTAATCAAGTGCCCTGCAGTGAGGACAGCATCCCCCCAAAACTTCAAAGGAACATTAGCATGAATAAGTAAGGTGCGTGCTGTTTCAATTATATGACGGTTCTTACGTTCAGTAATCCCATTTTGTTGTGGGGTATGGGGACAAGATGATTGATGTATGACGCCATTTTCAACCATAAAAGAATTAAATGATGTAGAAAAATATTCTTTCGCATTATCACTGCGTAAAGTGCGAATAGAACAACCAACTTGATTTTTGATTTCCTTAAAGAAATTTTGAAAAACACCAAGAAGTTCAGATCTATCCTTAAGTAGGTAGATTCACGTACATCTAGAAAATTCATCAATAAAAGTGACAAAATATCTATGTCCTACAACTGAAGTGACTCGACTCGGTCCCCATACATCTGAGTGAAGAACATCAAAAGGAGAACAAGCTTAAGACTGAGTACTGCTAGGGAAGGAAGAGCGAACATGTTTCCCAAGCTGACAAGACTCACAATCTAATGACTGCAGATGAGACAAATGAGGAACCATAACTTTGAACTTCTTGAGACTTGGATGACCTAACCGACGATGAAGAAGACTGGGGGACTCTGTAGTAGAAGTGGAGGCAATTGTAGATGAAGGATGGATGGGCTGGAGGTAGTAAAGTCCATGTGACTCATATCCTGTACCAATCGTCCGCTTCGTACTCCGGTCTTGTATAACAAAATAATCATCATCAAAAGTTACAGAACATTTTAGGCTTCGAGTCAGACAACTAACTGAAATTAAATTAAATGGGCAATTGGGAACAAGAAGAACGTTGTCAAGGGGTAAGGATGGAAGAGGAGTGGCTTTACCAATGCCACTAGCTTTAACTTTTGATCCGTCGACAACGGTAATATAATGTGGGGTGTTAGGTTGGGATATTTTGGATAAAATAGATGGATTACCAGCCATGCAATCGGAAGCTCCAGTGTCCATAATCCAGGAGTCAACAGGTGATGATTGAGAGAAACAGACTGTAGAATTACCAGAATGAGTAACTGTTGCTGATGATGAAGCCTGGGAAGTCTTATACTGCAGGAATGCCTTATACTCCTCATCAGAAAGAACATTTTGTTTAGTGCTTCTCTGTTCAGAATCATTAACCTGAGTCACATTTACTGGTTTCTCTGGAAAGCCATGAAGGGAATAACACTTGTCTTCAGTATGACCAAATTTCTTACAATAAGTGCACTGATGACGTTCTCCGACACGACCTCCTCGACCACGACCACGACCGCGTCCCCCACGACCTGCAAAATTAGAAACAAGAGCAGAAGATTCTATGTTAGTCTGAGATCCATTCCCTCCAGTTCCTTCCAATCCAGGAAGACGTATGAAACGCCTGATAAGATAGTCTGTTGAGGGAATGTCTGATGCAGAAAGAATGTTGCTCCGTACTGACTCCTCCTCTAAAATGGAGACCATGAAGAACATAGATCATACACACATTATCTAGTTTTTCAAGTATCTTCTTCGGGTCATTGTCGGTCACATCACAAGGAGCTTGAACTCATTTGCTGCTGACTGAGCTTTATTAGCATATGTCATGATGTTATCTTCTGTCATCTGAATGGTGGCTAAATTATGAATAACACCATAGAGACGCTGGATATCATTAGAATAAACATTCTTAGCCTTCTGCCAAATATCATAACAAGTGGTGTATGAACGATAATGGACCAGCAAGGAGGGTTCAATGGATTGCCACAAAAGAGAGACCAATTGACAATCTGTTTGTTCCCAATCTTCACACAAATCGTTACCAATATCTGTAGAATTCTTAGTGAGGTGATCTAAAAGCCTTTGTCCCATAAACCACATTTTGACAGAGGCAGACCAATTCAAATAATTATCACCATTGAGTTTCTCCGTTGTTATAGAGGGATTGCCGGAGAAAGCATAAGACACGAGACTCTTACCTGTCAATTCAGATTTGTTTTTGTCCTTTTCTGAAGTTGAACTCATCTTTGACAATAATGGGAAGGCTAACCACAATCAGAGAGGAGCAGTAGAAAGGTGTGGTACGGAATGAACAGTAACGTCGTACGGATAGTGACTGGTGCGCGAACGAACAGTAACGCCGTACGGATAAACAGGACCGCCGTACGAATGAACAGTGACTTCTGTACGGAATGAACAGTGACGTCGTGCGGCTAAAAGAGACTGTATGACTTTCGTATCACCTAGGGCCGTTGAGGATGAACAATCAACGGGACAGCTAGGGTTCAATAGCGTGACGGCGCGACGGCTAGGTTTTCAGTCCCAGTGATCATAGGCTTTGATACCATGTTAAATAGAGATGAAAAATAGAGAGACGATATTGGTCACGCAGTTCGGCCAATGTTTGCCTACGTCTGCGACTACAGAGCAGCTGTAGTTCCGTCTTATTAACTGTATATGTTGTTGTGTAAAGAGTACAAGCACTAATGAGTTTAAATAGGCTATACTATAAGAAAACCTAACGGGCCTGGGCCGAATACACATAAATAAATCTACTATTTACACCACATCTAACAATATCCAATATAATATTAATGAAACACGGGGAGTGGATTGACCATGTAGATTGAATAGGCATAACTCATGCTTTGCCCACATAGCATGAGCAACATGGCTTGGAAGGCTTATACAGGGCAGAACATAATATAGAAAAAATCCAACCTCAAAATAGAGATAGTAGAATTAATACAGAGAAAAAAGCATACTGTGCAGAATATCCAAACTCCTAATATGTAAAGAAAGAACAAATAAAAGGAACGCAATGAAGAAAAATGAATCAGTTCAAAAAGAGCAATTCAACCCACGAGCATATGGGACAAGGAGAGAGCAGTGATTTTATCACCTTCTAAAATTGATTATGAGGCCAAGAAAACATACATTGTTCCATAAGTAGACAAGGGAGAGATCTATGGATACAACTTCTGGCGCACTCTTGCTGAATGCACTGCACTCTAACCAAAATAACACAATTCCACAACATCTGTCTTTTCCTTTTTCTCTCGAAACTCTTGGCTAGATGGAAACATAGAGTTCAAAGCTAGATGTCTTGCTCTCCAAACAGAACCCACCGTAAAAAATGAGCTGGCTAATTGTATTAGAACTACTATGGAGTGTGGAACATAAACAAACATCAAGAGGAAGAGCTTTCTGAAGCCTATGCATCTGTAAGAAATCCTTAGTTTTAGTCCTATTAACATTGCTTATCAAACACAGGCCCTAACCTTGGACGTTTAACTTCCAAGAAGTGGCTGTTAAAGCTGATCTCTCAAGAGATGGTTTAGTGGGTTCTGAACCAGAGATTGAAATAAGGATTCACTAATGGAAGAACTGGAGAATTGATAATAGAAGTGGCCGTTAAAGCTTTCATGTTTTTCAAATATGGGTTTTTTTTAAGGCAAGACAAATTTATTGATGAAACTTGATATCATACTTGTCTAGTTATTTTTTATTTGTTTCTTGCATTTGAGATGATTTATCCATGGACTTGTACCACTCTCCAGGAGGGCATAAAGGTGACAAAGATGGCTATGCAATTGCTGCTGGGACTGATGTCTTCATTTCTGTGAGTACAAACATCTCTTACACCTTTCATAATGAGAAAGTGGATATCACGAACCCATGGATTTTATGGATTGCAATCGTTCAATGTTGTACACGAACATGACAAGGTCCCCTTCTGTAAATCACAATTGCAAACTTTATTTACAGTTTTCTTAACAACCTGTGGAAAATATTCTGAAGTATTATCCATTGTATGTAATTACATTCGCTAATTTTGACTATATAGACAAGCTAAACCTAATGGGCTTGATTAACTGGCCTATTACAATGAGAGCTAATAACTACTATTTACAACACTCCCCTTCAAATCCGGGATATAATATCTATCATTCTCGGCTTGGAAGTAAGTTGACTAAATTGCTTTATTGATAAACCCTTTGGTAACACATCTGTTAGTTGTGCATAGAGGGAATGTAGGTCGTTGTTATCACTCCACTATCCAACTTTTCCTTAATGAAGCGTCAATTTATCTCAATGTGTTTTGTCATGTCATGAGCAAGATTATGAGCAATGCTGATAGCTGGTTTATTATCAATTTATCACAAATTAAGATCATAGGATCCTCAACCTTTATCTTCAAGGCATCAAGTACAATTTTCATCTATAATAACTCACAAATTCCTTGTGCCGTAGATTTAAATTCTACCTCAGTGCCGGATCTGGCCACACCATTTTGCTCCTTACTTCTAAATGTGACAAGGTTTCCACACAAGAATGTACAATAGTTTGAGATGGATCTTTTATCACTCACTGATCTTGCATAATCTGCATCAGTATAAGCCTCCATAGTTAGACTTCCACGTCTCTTGAATAAGAGTCCTCTCTCCCCGGTGTGGCTTTGAGATATTGCAAGACACGATCTACAAGAGTCCTCTCCTTTTGAACAAGACTTCCACCTCTCTAGAAGACAAAGGAGAAGTTGGACCAAAAGAACTGAAAATAGAGACCCAGAATCCCCAGGATAACCAGAAGAACTAGGAACTAGGGACAAAGAATCTCAAACAAATGACTCAGGAGCTCGTGATGCCTTGTGGAAAACTATTCTTAAGTATTATTTCAGTCGTGTATTGCATGCACTAATTTTGATTATATAGATAAGCTTAACCTAATGGGTGTAATAAATGGGCCTAATACAATGATGGCTGATAACTAATATTTACAACACAAGAAATGGAGGGCACCCTCAGAAATATCCCATACCTTCTGTAGGCAATCCTTTTAGAGTTTAGGTGTGGAGTGTGGATTCACATGCTTATCTTGTCACTGATGCTCTGTTAGTGCTGGAGTAACTTATCCTTAGAGCCTTTTTTGTAAGCCAAAATAAAAATAGAATTCTTATATGATCTTGGTTGACCACTAATACTTCCGTAATGTGTCTTGCGATTGTGGTTATTCTGAACACTTTCACTTTGTTAACTTTACATTTTTCTTGATGTTTATATTGCTCTGCTAAAATATTCCTATATCCAGGTATATAATCTACATCGATCTCCATATTTTTGGGACCGCCCTAATGACTTTGAACCTGAAAGATTTCTAGTGCAAAGCAAGAATGAAGAAATTGAAGGATGGGCTGGTTTTGACCCATCTAGAAGTCCAGGAGCCTTGTATCCAAACGAGGTTTCTTCCTACTACTTTTTTTCTTGGACATAACTCCTCTAAACAAAGTAAAGGAGTCATAAATGTTTGCCTTAATCAATTCAATCATTATAATTTAAAAACTCCTTACTTTTTCGTTTAAAATGATTCTTCATGTCAAATCTTTTTGTTTGTGTGATTCATTGAACATTGACAAAAGTTGTTTCCCTGACCAGATTGTATCAGATTTTGCATTCTTGCCTTTTGGTGGCGGACCACGAAAATGTGTAGGGGATCAATTTGCTCTAATGGAGTCCACTGTAGCGTTGACTATGCTGCTACAGAGTTTCGACGTTGAATTGAAGGGGACCCCTGATTCGGTCGAACTAGTTACTGGGGCAACTATCCATACCAAAAATGGATTGTGGTGCAATTTGAGAAAGAGATCTACTATACATTGACATATTTACGGTCAGCATTTTTCTTACATAGAAAGATGTATTTAGTATGAGGTACAACTATATAATATTTTTAATATTTGAGGTAACTGTAAATTCATTTGTAAGTGCATGGTAGAGCTCAGATGAACGTACCTTACTAAAATTGTTTATATCAAAAAGAAATTCAGCATTGTATGTGTTTTTTTCCTGAGAAAAGATTAATTTATTCGGTGAGTACTACCATGGGAAGCTACGTTAGTCATGTCGAACAAAATTGGTTAGGGCTTATTTAATTATAGATTTTTTTTTAGAGTTATAGAATTTAAAAACTGTTTATTTCTGAAAATAAATATTTATTCCTCAAAATAAATAAATAAATAATTTATTTGAGAAGGTGTGTTACTGTGTTGTAAGAATTAATGAAAGTGGGAATAAGCAAGATCAAATACTGGCGAAACAGAGTATCAAACATGTGAATTTTACACCATGAATTCATCATCCATGGTCACTTATTTGCCCACCTTCGATGCATATTAGCAAAAGATAATGGCAATGATAACCAAGTATCAGACGATGACAACACGCACGTGTCTTTTTATCAATGAAAAAAAATGGGTTTGGCTAAAAGCCATTTTATTAGTGATTGACATTTCCCAAAGGCAGTGCCTCATCCCCACCACCATTATTCATCAAATTCATAAATTGATGCTGCTTTTGAATGTATCTATGTTTGTATCTAACCCCTTTCCATGATGCCTTTCTGCCTTCTCTTCAATCTTGGATACATCATCGGTCACTATGGGTGGTGGTGGACTGATGGTGCCATTTGGGTTTGAACATTTTTTGTCCATACTTCAATTCTTCTATTGATGTTTTTCAAGTATTATTAATCAATATGGATAGATCATTAAATCAACCGCTTATATTGTGCATAATTTTATGCGCTTAAGATTCTCAAACATGAGTTATCTTTTTTCACGTGTTATAAATCATGTGTTTTTTCGACCGCCTTTTAGGGCCTGTTTGGTTGTAGAGAGAGAGAAAGGGAAGAGAGAAAAGAGAATGCTTTTCTATTGTTTGAATTAGGAAAGAAATAGGATGGAGAGAAAGAGAGAGTATTAGTTTAGTACTATTTTGCACTAAAGTGTGTTTGTTTGACTTTGAGGCGAAAGAGGGAAGAGAGGGTAAGGAAAGAGAGAAGAGAGTGTACCAAACAACAGAAAGAGAGAAGAGAGAAAAAAAAGTCTCTCTTCTCTCTTTCTCTTCAACCAAACGGACCCTTAGGCTTTTGGATCCTCTACTTCAAAACTATATTTGTTTTGGATTTGGATTTATTGTCTTTAGCGAGTGTTTGGATGTGCGGCAGGATTTTCGCAGTGAACCATAACCACAGCCAAAGATGAGCCAAGACTTGGAGCTTCATGTTCGCCGCAAATTTCCACGGCAAAACCAGCAACAGACGTGCGTTTGGAGATGCAAAGGTGCATCCAAACAATCACTTCGTAGTTTGTACCTTTGATGACTTTAGGTTTCTTTAGGAGAGAGAGAAATAATTGATGAGAGAGTGGACACAAATAGGCAAAAGCCATAGTTCATTTCTCGCCTTAAAGATACTCAATCCCTCTCCGTTGGTTTCTCATCTTCATCTCAATTGCAATTCGAGCATTTTTTTTTGTGTTGGACCCTAATGTTAATTGGTCGTCATTATTTTGTTTTAGTCTCTATAGTATAATTTTCTTCTTCTTGTTTTAGTCCTTGTAGTTCTTGTTTGGTAGGGACTAAAACAAAAAAGAGATATTATAGAGGCTAAAACGAGAAAAAATTAATTTAATGGCCTCCCAAAACAAAACATTAGAACTGATTCCGATACATTCAAAATATTAAGGATGAAAAAGGTACTTTTTAAACTGTAGGGCCTAAAATAATTTTTTCGGTGATCATGAGGGCCGGAAAACATAGTTAACCCTATTTACTAAATTAGGGACTGGTTTTTTTTGTTACAAAAACTTTTAAAATGAGAGGATGACGCTCCAATCCAAGACAAGAAAAACATTCGGACTCTTTGAGCACTTACTAAATGAATTATATTTACCTCATCTCAATGAGATGACAGGTGATGTGAAAATTAGTGACTAGTTAATAAGACTATTAAAGTATATATTTTCTTTTTAAAAAAAGCTAATCATAAAAAGTATATTTAAAAGTATACAAAATATGTTACTAATATTTTTCAATAATACTTTGGTGTAAATCTGTGAGTTTTTTTAAAAAAATGTAATTGAGTGGGCTTTTTTTACAAGAATTAGTGAGCTGAATATAGGTGTATCAAAAAATTATATTCTTGAATCATAAAATTCGTATATTCTAATAACTATACACACCCATCGAATCAGATTTCACGATATTTAGATGTTTATTGAAATTTTGTGGGAACTATTATAACAAAATGATGTCAAGCCTGTAAGTCTATAATTTGGCATTGTATGTATTGTCCTCTTTTTACCAACTTTTACACTTTCTTTAATTAATCTCATAAAAATTGCAAACTACTTTCGTAGACACAAATTCAAAGTGAGTTGTTGATTAGTATCCTTATAATACCTTTAAAGAATTACTAAATTAATAAAAAGTTGATGCCTCTGCCTTATGCAAGTTAAAGAATTACTAATTACTAATAATTAACAAAAAGTTGGTGCCTCTGCCTTATGGAAAAGCTAATCTAAAGGATGATAAATCTGTGGCAAAAAAACCACTGTATATCAAAAAAAAAAATTAGTTACCAAAATAACACACTTTTTAGATTATTTACCAAACTATAACACATCCAAAATTCACTGTAGAAGTCGCCCCCACAGGAAACGACTTCTGAAACGAGAATTTTGCTTTTCTAGTTCAGAAGTCGCCCCCCAGGGTGACTTCTGAACTCTGTTTTTTTATTTTTCTTTTCCTTCTATATTAATTTAAATAAGTTTAATTTAATTTATTTAATTAATTTAAAAAATTAATATTGTTAATTCTAAATTAATTATAAATATTATGGTAATAAAAAAATATTTGAACACATTAATGTATTTAAAAGTGTCGATAAGATCTCGTGCGTCCAAAAGTGTCGGCAACATCAAGACCATTGAAAAAAACACAAAAAAAAAAACCGTTTGTTTTGTAGTGCAAAAAATTAGTTTTTTACTATGTTTTAACCACTTTTAATCATATATTTTTATTTTTTTATTTAAAAAAATATATATACTGTGTAGAAGAGGTATAAAACTACCGTGTTGAGTTATAAAAAGATCTTGACCGTTTATCAGTGTCGGCAATTCCACATGGTGGTGGCCGGCGATTCTGCCTTGAACGCTGTTGTGCTGCTGGTATTTCTTCATCAGTCGGGATAGGTGCAGGTGGTTGTTCGTATTTATTAAGCGACGAGGAATTAGCACCGGCCTGCTCCTGAAGCCTCTGAAGATATGCAATTGATTCGAGCGTACCAGAGTGGACACCAAACAGATTATAGAACATATTGTCGACGCTAGCCGTATAATGCGAAAATTACGACAGAAAATAAAAAACAAGTCAAACGTCATCAAAAAATTATAACAACACCACTAAAAATCTAATAAAATTGAAAGAAGATTATACAATATTTTTTTTATTTTTCGGAGATTATGAAAAATTAAAAAAATTCATAAAAAAAAGTAAACGATGAAATTCATAAAAAATTCATTGACTATTTTCGGATTTAATCGCTGTGGTTTCGAGACAATCGGAGAAGATTTTCGGAAAACCGATTTTTAGTCTAGAACCCTAAAACTGAGTAGCGGTCTAGAACCCCCTGTGCCTACACTTTTCATCAACGGTGGCAAGATCTTGACCGTTTATTAGTGTCGGCAAGATCTTGACCGTTTATTAGTGTCGGCAAGATCCTGACCTGTTGAAAATGCATGTTGCACTATGCACTCTGCACTAATTAAATAAATACAGTTAGTTCCATATTTCTATATAGCGTATAATTTTTTTCACCAAAATATTTATAATTAATTTAGAATTATAAATAATAATTTTCTAAATTAATAAAATTAATTAATATAAAGAAAAATAAAAATAAAAAAACACAGTTTAGAAGTCACCCTGGGGGGCGACTTCTGAACTAGAAAAGCAAATAAAATTTGCAATTCTCAGTCAGAAGTCGTTTCCTATGGGGGCGACTTCTACACTGAATTTTGGATGTGTTCTAGTTTGGTAAATAATCTAAAATATCTGTAATTTTGGTAAATAAATTTTTCTTATACAGAGTTGATTTTTTTTGCCTAAATGTGTTGGCTCGACCGTATCTTGACGTTTCCCAAGAAAATATGCAATGTTCCATGGAAAAGACAATGGAACAATTCTGCCAACGTAACATAGGATTTAGTAGTATCTTCTTCCATAAAAAAACAGATTAATATTTTCAATGGTTTTTTTTTAATTTAATCAATGTTTTTAAAACCGGGCGGAGGAACCGAAGAGACCTTTCGGGTTATAGTTTAATTGGTTCGCTCGGTTCAACTGTGTCTGAACTGGATGAGTAATAATTAAATAAAAAATAAGAAAAGTATTAAATTTTAGAGAAAAAGTAAATTAAAAAATAAAAAAAAGCATTTTGGGCGGTTCAACTCGGGCCAATTGACGGTTCAAAGCGGTTGAACCGCGCGATCCAACCCGGTTCTAAGCAGTTCAGTTGGTCTGCGGTCCAAATAGGGCTGAACCAATCGCTGGAGTGTCCAATTCTCGATCCAACCGATTGAATCGTCCGGTTCGGTTCGATTCTTACTACACTAATTTAATTAGAAGCCAAAACCGATGTTGCTTAAACACACACGGCATGTAAAGTGGCATGTTATTTGAGTTTGGTAAATTGCTAAAAAATTTGGCAAGTAGCTGAGGTGTTAGTAAATGCCACCTAAGAATCCTCAACCAGAGATAAACGTACAATCGACGTTTGGACTTTTCCTCAACACACTTGTCTGTTTGTCTTAATAGTAGAGAAGATAATACCAATTGTATGGTCATTGCCTTTGAAAATAAAACAAAACAATCTTTTGGAATTATTTGAAAAAGCTTTCTTGCCATTCTCACACTCACCCCCACTAGGAAACAAAAACTAAGGGGAAATGTTTGTCTTTGCTAAGGCATGTTTGGCTTCTTGTAACCTTAAGGGAATATTTAAAAGTCTAAAAAGCCAACCCCGATTCCCTATCCACCTAAGATAAAGACAAAAGAAAACATCTAAATTGGAAGTTTTGGTGAGAAAGGAAACAAAACCAAGTTAGTTCTCTTTCTAGTTTTAGAGAGAGAAAGGCAGAAAAAACACACACTCTCACCAATTCTATACTCCTCTCCCTCCACTCAGAACAATGAAGACAAAAGGGACCCTTCAAACAGTGTCGACAACGTAGCCTGCCATGATCAATTCCTTGAATTGAATCCACAGCAAACACAACTTGTGTTTAAACATTGAATTCCACTCCCACAAACCTAACCCTTTTTCCCATTAAGGTTTTTGGCTTTTTCAGTGTTTTCCAAGTTCCAAGCTTTGGACTTTTCATGGGGCTTTATCTTCTTTCTTCTTCAATTAGAAAACCCACCAAGGATTAGCCTTTTACTTGTTCCATTCGTTAATTCCGTTTTTTTAGGGTTCCCTTCTTTTCTCATCAGTTTCTTTCTTTTTAACCTGTCTCACTCTGCTTTCCGTGTGGGATCTGCACAACTTGACTGTGAAATCATCTTAATTTTATGAATTTTTATGAATTAATGTTTAACTCTTGTTTTGTTTAATCGAATTTATCTTTTTTTCCCTAAATAAATAACCAACCTCCCTTTACTTTACTTCCAAAAATTTCTAACCTTTAGATTGTTTTGTTTGTTATTAGTTATTATTGCATTACATGGAATGGAATTATCTATGTTTCAAGAAGAAGGGTCTTCATCTGTAACTTGTTCTCCTTTACAGTTATTTTCCATGATGTCAGTTTCACCTAACATGGGAATAGGATCTCCATACCCATGGCTTAGAGAACTCAAATCTGAAGAAAGGGGTTTATATTTGATCCATTTATTGATTACTTGTGCAAATCATGTAGCTTCTGGTAGTCTTGAAAATGCAAACACAACACTTGAACAAATTTCCCTTCTTGCATCTCCTGATGGAGATACTATGCAGAGAATTGCTGCATATTTCACTGAAGCACTTGCTGATAGGATACTCAAATCTTGGCCTGGACTCCATAAGGCTCTTAATTCCACTAGAATAATCATGCTTTCTGAAGAAGTTCTTGTTCAAAAGTTCTTTTTTGAGCTTTTCCCTTTCTTGAAAGTGGCATATATTTTGACAAATCAGGCTATTGTTGAAGCTATGGAGGGAGAGAAAATGGTTCATATAATTGATCTAAATGCTGCTGAACCTGCACAGTGGATTGCTCTTCTTCAAGTTTTGAGTGCAAGACCTGAAGGTCCTCCACATTTGAGGATCACAGGGATTCATCAGCAGAAAGAGGTTCTTGATCAGATGGCTCATAAGCTTTCTGAAGAAGCAGAAAAATTGGATATTCCATTTCAATTCAATTCTATCGTCAGCAAGCTAGAGAATCTCGATTTCGATAAGCTTCGTGTGAAAACCGGGGAGGCGCTAGCAATAAGTTCTATTCTGCAATTGCATTCACTTTTGGCTTTGGATGATGAAGCCACAAGGAGAAAATCTCCTCTTCTGTCAAGAAACTCAAATGGAGTTCACCTGCAAAAAGTCTTGCTCATGAACCAAAGCACACTCGGCGATTTACTTGAAAAGGATATGGTTAATGGTTATAGCCGGAGTCCTGACTCGGCCTCAGCCTCAGCCTCAGCCTCATCGTCACCGGTATCTTCAACTGCTTCAATGAATGTGGAGAGTTTTCTTAATGCCTTATGGGGATTGTCACCAAAAGTCATGATTGTAACAGAACAAGACTCTAATCACAATGGTTCTACTTTGATGGAGAGGCTATTAGAAGCTCTATATTCTTATGCAGCATTGTTTGATTGTTTGGAGTCAACTGTCTCAAGAACATCATTGGAAAGATTAAAAGTGGAGAAGATGCTATTTGGTGAGGAAATTAAAAACATCATTGCTTGTGAGGGAATTGAAAGAAGAGAAAGACATGAAAAGCTTGATAAGTGGCTTCTGAGACTTGATTTGTGTGGATTTGGTAATGTGCCTTTGAGCTATTATGGTATGTTGCAAGCAAGGAGTTTTCTGCAGAGCTATGGTTGTGAGGGATATAGGATGAGAGAAGAAAATGGTTGTGTAGTAATTTGCTGGCAGGATAGGCCTTTGTTTTCAACAACAGTTTGGAGACCTAGGAAGTAAGAAGAGATTTTAGAAAGAAGAAAATTAGATATGAAGCAGTGATGATGGGTAGAGTCTTAAGTGTTTTTGATTTTTGTTTTCTTTGTTTGTGTGAAAATGTTTACCAATATGGTAATGACCATTCATTAAGATCAATTAGATACTTCTATTTAAGACATTAAGCATTATATTTAGCATGTTTTGATGAACGCCTAGATATTTGTTGTTTCACATTTGTGTATGTGCTTTATTTTTTTTTTTGTTACCAAGTCATTGTGCGTAGTTTCCACCGACTTTGTCGGTGACTAATCTACGCCGGGGAACCTGACTGGTCACGAGTTTCTGGCTTTGCCGGCCTGCGTGGTTCTCCCCTCCCAACAGAGTTTTTGACACACCCAAAATTCGAAATCGAAACCTTGGGGTGGGATCCAAGTCCAGTTACCACTTGGACCAAGTCCACAAATCCACTTATTTGTAAGATCTTTTACTTGGCGACTGATGGTATGGCTCAAAATCATTTGGTAACGAACATATTGGAAAATGCTTTTTAGAATTTGCTAGTGTGTTTCTGAAAATATTTCCATGTACCTGGGCCAATGAGGGGAGTCTAACTGTCTAAGTTATGGTATTTGATGACTATGTACTTAATACTCACAAATTAGTCTAGATAGTCTATTACCGTCACTGACTGGGACTTGGTGACAAAAAATTCTTTAGAAAGGTATTTTATTTTTACCCCCAAAGACTTTGTACTCCCATATTGACCAAACTGGCCACTTTACCCTTGATTTCTCAAAAAAGTTTCCAGAATTACGTGTTTATACATAAATCCGGAACGCATTTTCTTTAGTTTTCTGGAATTACGTCTAAACACATAATTCCGGAACGTATTATTATAGATTTTTCTGGAATTATGTCTTAAGAGAGAAATACGGAACACATTTTCTATTCCGGAATTATGTCGTTTGAGGTAATTCCGAAAATATCAATAAAAATACGTTCCGGAATTATCCCATAGCACATAATTCCGGAAATATTTTTTTTAATTGAACCTTTATTTTAATTAATTAAAAACGCGGATTATAAAGCCGTGGAATAAAATATATTATCATACAATCAGGTAATGTCTACATAATCAATTGGGCCGGTCGGTGCAATATGGCCTGGAGCTAAAGCAGTCCATAAATGAAGACGTCCAACATATGGATATAACCACGATCTAGCGTCTAGTGAAGCATAAGCAGACCAAGATCGATGAACATGAGGTAATGGACTAGTAGAGTTCAACATAACCTGGACCCAATGAATCCCATGGACAAACCCAATACCGACCAAGTGGCTCTGACTAGCCACATATTTGCCAGCTGTGTTGTGACTAGCCACATAATGTGTGTCTATCTCTTTAATCAAGTCACGGCGAATTAATGGCCAGCTGTGTTGTGAGTAGCCAAGTGAGGCAGCAATACATCTATAGCCACAATTTCCATCCCCGACTACATCAATAATATCATCAATGTAGGGATGAATACGTTCCGGAAGGTGACTTACCAAATGGATGTCATGCAGTGCCCGCTCCTTTGCTGTCCTCTATGACGGTAGCTGGGAGAGTTGCTATGATGACCACTGGGGTGGTTGCTTTGATGACTTTTGGGAGGGTTGCCTAACTGAGCTCTGGCTGTGATTCTTCAAAGACTCATCCACGTGCTCAAAAAATGAAGGATCTCGCTTCACATCATACTGTTTCTTCTTCTTTGTTGCACCCTTCGTCTTTACTTTGGATTTAGGTGAAACCATAGATGTAGTGCTTGGAAAGACATATTCATCAAGGCCTTTCTTAAATACAAATTTCTCTTCAATATCCATACCATTAAACCGCTTCCAAATTGTCTCCATAGTATAGCTTATGTCACAATCTTTTGATGCTTGTTTGATGCGCTCCTCATCCAACCCCTCCAAGTTGAGCCTCATCCAATGGGAGTCAACCACCTCCAATGGGATTGGACAACCCGCCCAAATATTGCAAGCCCGAGACACGTTTTATGAGGCGCATAATTGTGTATTCCACACATAACTCTCACTTTCCAATCCCAATTAGGAGGCTTCAATGGTGTAGCTTTCAGCCTGAAAAGACAACCACACTTCTTTGAAGACCTCGCTCTAGAACACCCAATGTCTACTCCGACATATCTACCACGTCTCTCGCAACCCAAAACTATTTTATTCTTCTTCCCTTTACCATTCATGGAAGACTCAGATCGAATAATGATAACAACCACTATATTGGCTTTTCCGATGTCTCTAGCACAACGTACGAGATTATCACGAGTGGCAAAAATCTACAAAATAATCATAAACATAATTAATAACTTATAAATAATCATAAACAAGAAGAGCTTGAGGGAGATATGTACCTCTGCAGTGGTAAATTCGTCCGATAAATCTATTGTAAAGGGAATATTACCATCAGCTATAGCCATATCTATAAAATAAATCAATTAAATGTTAATTATAAAAAATTAAAAAAAAAAACTATTCCGGAATTACCTACATAAGACATAATTCCAGAAGGCTAAATTTTACAAATTTTGGAATTACGTCTAATAATGGGATAATTCCGGAAGGCAAAAAATTTAAAATTTCCGGAATTACGTATATTTAGATAATTCCGGAAGGCAAAAAATTAAAATTTTCGGAATCATCAAAACTAGATAAATCCGGAACATATTTTTAAGGTTCCGGAATTATCCTATATACGTGTTTTCGGAAAATAACGATGTAAAAATTTTGGAAAATACATTTTTGAGAGGTAATTCTGGGAATAGTAAAAGTTTGGAGCTCTAGTGAAATTTTGGTAAAAATGAGAGGGGTATTTTGAAGATAAAACGTATTGTGGGGGTACAGAGTCTATGAGGAGTGCTCCATGATAAGTCCTAATTTAGTGTGTTTTTAGCATTTTAAATTAAATATAAATTGTGGGATTGTAGTTCTACTTTGGAGCTATTTTACTACAAAGTGTTACTTTTTGTTTTGAGGCCTAATTATGGAGCAAATGAGTAATTTTGGATGATTAAGGATCAAAAGACAAAAGGAAGAGGAGAAGAATTAAGCAGAATAAAAGCTGAGTAGACGCACGGTCCGAGCGTGTTCTAGCACGGTCCGTGCGTCCTGTTCACAGGGAACCAAGTGCAGAAAATAGATAAAGCACGCATGATCTGTGTGCCCAGAAAGCACGATCCGTGCGTGATGCTCGCAGCTGGGAATTCCAAAAGTTTCAAGTTACGCACGATCCGCGCGCTCTCCTAGCACGGTCCGTGAGCCCTGTTGCTGTTCAGAATGTCAAAAGCCTTACATGCAGCACGGTTCGTGTGCCTCCTAAGCACGATCCGTGCGCCTTATGCAGAATTTAAAAAATGTTACAAAACTTTTCCCATTCTCTTCATCATGGCTTGTAATTCGAATTTAAGAACTTGTCTACTGATTCTAGGCTATGAAAAGCACCTCAATTCAGCTGTAATAGCATCTTGGCTTACTTGAAAATTACACTCAAAGTTTCCTCCTAAGTTTTATGCAATTCACTTTCTTCATATTAAGTTCTTGTTCTTTATAATTCTTGCACTTTGCATTCTTGCAACTTTACTTTCTGTTCATTATTTTCCAGCACATTTATATTCTGCACTTTACTTTTGTCATTTACATTCCAAGTCATTTACATTCTGTACAATTCCGCAATTTACATTTCCGTCATTTATCTTTCTTGTCATTTATCTCTTATGTCATTCTCTTCTACTCCCTTGTCTACTATGATCATGTGTGAGTAGACTTCTTTAGTCTTGAGATTGTGGGAAACAATCCAATGATGGGTCCTTAAACAATTCCAAGACTAAACTCTATCTTATTAAAATTTGCTTTTTAATCTAATTCCATCGTACTAATTTTATAAAACAAATATCAAACGAAGTACCGAGAGGTGAAGTTTGATATTGGAACAAATGGAATTAGACAAGGCACATCAAAACATGAGAATAGCCTTGATAGCCTAGGGACAATAATGTTGCGCTTAATGGGTCTCTGCAATGGTCAACCATGAGAATAGGTTTGGCCATTGTTTCGAGACACGTTCTTGTATTCCGAAAGGAAACCTGAATTACACCAAAAAAGAATACCTTGTCCTTAAAAACGAATTTCAATATAAGATAGAGGATAGTTAAGGGGTTGTTTTAAATTCCGTCATTGTGATTTGACCATAATCCCAATGCGCTTTTCTTTATCTTAAATTTTAATCAACAAATCACTTCTTTTTATAAAATTATTCCCTTTCAGCTGATCAACATCAAAACTAGATTGCTAATCACATTTTACTCCCTGAGGACCAATACTTTCTATTACGCGATAAGACCGTGCACTTGCGGGCCTATCACTCGAATCCAATGCACAAAGGTTAACGGTTATGCACTATATTATTTGACGAGCCGTACTCAATTGGGCCTAACCGAAAGTTTTCGGCTGACCCTAACCGAATCGGTGAAAACAGTGCGCCTCATTAATGGTCTTTTGGTCATTTCGCAGGGTTTGGGGGTGTGGGATGAGTAGGGAGGGATGTGGGAAAAGCATGGGCCAAGTTCTAATTGTGCTAATTGGGTCTTATGTTGTGATTGTGCAATTTTGGTGCTTTTGGCTAAGGCCCATACTTTCTACAACCCCCTCTACTTACTGAACACCCCCCAAAACTAGGGAAAAGACAAAAAAAGCCATTAGTGAAACGCTCGCTCCCCCTTTTTTCCTGGGATTACGAAAGTTCGAAATTTTAGGACCGAACCGGTCCTGAAATAAAGTCCCGGGTGTTATTTCTCGACAGACACCCCCTCTAATAACATTTTACCACGTCCGGAAGATCAAAATCGTACCGGTTCGAACTAAAATTGCCGAACCACTGGAAAATATGACAGATATTTTGTGTCTTTCAACGGCTCAGATTCCACCGACCATTATCATCAACGGCCTAAAATCAGTCAAAATAGCAGTCAAATATGTCAGAAAAATGAGTGGCTGAAATTTACTTTGGAAAATGTGCCACAACGGATAAAATTTCAACGGTTCTGATTTATGATCATCAATTAAAATCAACGGCTCACGTTCGATCACACCTAGTATAAATAGGTTCTCACTTTTCACTAAGTGGCACAAACACCCCACTTTTATGCTGCTTCAGTAACACCCCCACGCTCTGAAATGGATATGCAGTTGTGCTTAACCTAGTACTCATTACCGTGGAAGTATCGCCTCCAGGGAAGATGGTGTTTGGTTTCAATGCGCAATCCTATGTTTTGTAGGTTGAATAAGGATATAACATTCAACCAGCTGAAGGAAAAGGCAGAGAGGAAGGTTCGGGAGGGAGAGTGGCATAAATATATACGTTGTCTTACTTTTCGCAATCCCGGTTACGGCGATAACAACTCTATTCACTATTCATCTATGGATATTCGCAGCGACACCGACGTACGCACCATGCTGGAAACGCATGCCCAGTTTCCAAGAACACGTCCTTTGGAGCTGTTTGTCGAAACTATGCACACTCCGGTCGAGATCATTTTTCTTTTGCGGCAGGGATTGTGATTCTGTTTGTTAAGTTTGTAGTTCGTTATGCTTTCTGGTTTTTAAGTTTTTAGTTTGCAAGACCCGTCCTTTCACTTTGTATTGTTGCTACCAAAATCAACAAATGGAATAAAGATAGAATGTTTTGTTATGTTTCGTTTTGTATTGTTGCTAGATTTTATTCAAAAAAAGATAGAATGTTAAACAACACTTCATCAATTAAAATAAAACATCTCAATTAAATTAATACATCCAAATAAAAATTTGCTTTATGTTAGTTGTCATCTTCACCAAATGACGGTCCAGTAACTGATGAGATTTCTGTTTCTTCATTATCACTACCTTCATCACCAGAGACGTATGTTGCAAGGAATGCCCGATAATCTAAATTAGTCGAGTCTGATGCATATGAGTCAGTGTCTTCTTCATCATTCAATATCCTGACAACTTTGAAACGGCCATCCTGAAGATACGTCATAGACACTTCAACACTGTCCACATTCCCGTATGCACTGCAGATAACATGTGTATCAGTTTGCAGAAATCCCACATTACGGGTACGTCTCTTGAGAGCAGAGAAGACATGCCCATTATCAGCTTCCATGACAACATTCTGAGGCAATGCTGTCAATCTGCTGAAAAACATTCTGTGGAATATTGATGTGATTTTTCAATTCAATATAAATCCTATGATTATAAATATTTAACTAATCTCCACCAATAAATATATTGAATATAAGACATAATTAACTTACGTCAGCCCCATGGATAACAGTTACAAATTCCATGTCTGAAAAAATACAACAAAACTGTCACTCAGAGGAGTGGAAACAAACATTGGCACGATTCAAAACTTAATTAACAAACCGGTTCGAAATACTGAGGCCGAAACCGTTCGATAATAAACTTCCGAGTATGTTAACAACACGGGTTCGGAAGTAAACTTCCCAACTATGCAGAGTTCTAGAAGAAAAAAAAAGACAGAAACGAAAGGGAAGAAGAGAGAGAACCATACCTGTTTGATTGCGCCTCCTGAATGAGAGAAAGAGATGGATTTGGAAGTGAGTGAGAGAGGAAGAGAGAGATGGATTAGGAGAAGAGTGCGAGAGATTGGGTTTGTTGGGGATAAACACGTGAAAGGGACAAGGAAGGAAGTGGCGGCGCTAGAGGGACAAGAGGAATAAGTAGGGCAATATAAAATTAGGTAAAAGTTGCACTGAATTTCATAAAGATCGGATACTAAAATTACATGCTATTGACGTCTATATTTATATACAATGAAACAGGCCCAGGCCCATAATTTCGACTAGCCCATTCGACTGGCCCACTTCGACTAGGTTTCTAACTACACCTACTATAATTACAAGCAATAAAATTACAAGGCATATCTCAATATTCCCTCCTAATTCACATTGCTGAGCGACATCATCCCAAGCATTGTTCTCAGTTCTTCGAATCTTCCCTTTTGCAATGGCTTGGTCATTGCATCAGCTACTTGAAGTTCCGAACAGCAATATTCCAGATTCAGCTTCTCATTGTTTACTTGGTCACGCAGGAAGTGATATCTGGTCTCTATGTGCTTCGACCTACCGTGTGCGACAGGGTTCCTTGCGAGATCTATCGCAGACTTGTTGTCGATCAACAACTTCATTGCTTCGACCCTGTGCACTCCAATTTCGACCAATAGCATGCTCAGCCATGATGCTTGACATGCTGCAAAGGAAGCAGCTACATACTCTGCTTCACAGGAGGACAATGCAACTATACTTTGCTTCTTCGAGCACCAAGAGATGGGTGTCGATCCATACATAAAGACATACCCACTTGTGCTTTTTCGATCACTCCTGTCTCCACTCCAGTCGGAGTCAGTGTAGCCAAACACTTCATTACAATTCTTCGACACACTCTTGCTAGGGAACAGAATACCATAACTTTGTGTTCCCTTTACATACCTTAGTACTCTTTTTGCAGCTACCATATGAGAGCTTTTCGGCTTCTCCATGAATCTGCTGATCATTCCGACACTAAACATAATGTCAGGTCGAGTGTTGCACAAGTACCTCAGGGAGCCCACGATCTGTTTGAACAAGGTGGCATCTACTTCAATCCCTTCGTCGTCTTTCGACAGCTTGCTACTAGTGTCTGATGGTGTCGAAACTTCCTTGCAGTTGCTCATGTCGAATCTTTTCAGGATATCAGCTGCATACTTCGATTGGTGCAGGAGTATACCCTTACTTGTCTTGGCAAACTCCATCCCCAAGAAATATGATAGATGTCCCAGATCACTCATTTCAAATTCTGACATCATCACTTTCTTGAAGGCTTCGACTTCGACTTCATTGCTGCCAGTTACAAGTAGATCATCTACGTACAGGCACAACAACAACTGAGTCGAAGTTCCATTCTTCTTCACATATACTCCATGTCCATTAGTGCATCTAGTGAACTTCTGAGCCAAGAGAAATCCATCAATTCTCTTGTTCCACGCTCTTAGAGCTTGCTTGAGCCCATACAGGGCCTTCTCCAGCTTATAAACCTTGTCTTCTTTACCCTTCGACTCAAAACCAGGTGGTTGACAAACATATACTTCCTCCTCCAGAGGTCCATTCAGAAATGCTGACTTTACATCTAGTTGATGTAGGGGCCAGCCTTTATGACTTGCCAATGCTACTACCAATCTTATGGTTTCGATCCTGGCTACTGGGGCAAAGACCTCATTGAAATCCAAACCAGGTTTCTGCAAGAACCCTTTGGCTACTAGCCTGGCCTTGTACTTGGCCACTTCTCCATTTGGCTTGACCTTGGTCTTGAAGACCCACTTCACCCCTATGGCTTTCTTTTCTTTTGGAAGTTCGACTAGCTTCCAAGTATCATTCTTCTCGATTGACTTCAACTCGTCAACCATTGCTTCCTTCCACTGCTTGTGACTAAGGGCTTGCTCCAGGCTCACTGGTTCTGCTTCTGCCATTAGTGCAAAGTGTGTCAGGTCTCCCTCTGCTGTAATAGCAGAATCTGGGTAAGTGTCGAATCCTTCTAGTCTTACTGATCTCTGCCTTTCCCTTTGCGACCTTCTTAAAGGTTCGACAGCAATGGGTTCTTCTGGCTCTTCAGTTTCGACCTCTTCATTCTGATTATCTCGATCAGAGACTTCGTCGAAGTCCATCATTGTAGGTTTCTCACAGCCTTCTTCCCAGTTCCAATGTTTCGACTCATCTACTACGACATCTCTGCTTTTCACTATTTTCTTCTGCACAGGATCATACAGTTTGTATGCTCCTGTCGAATGATAGCCAACAAGGATCATCTGTTGTGCTCTATCATCCAGCTTGCTTCTTAGTTGCTCAGGGACATGTCTATAGCATACTGAGCCAATTATTCTGAGATGTTTGACACTTGGCTTTCTTCCTAGCCAAGCTTCTTCAGGTGTCTTCCCAGTCAATCTCTTTGTGGGACATTTGTTCAGAATGTATACTGCTGTGGCTACAAGTTCTCCCCATAAACTATGAGGTAGTTTCTTCTCCTTCAACATACTTCTTACCATGTTGAGGATGGTCCTGTTTTTTCTCTCAGCAGTACCATTATGCTGAGGCGTGTAAGGTGCAGTGACTTCATGCACAATTCCTTCTTTCTCACAGAATTCGACAAATCCATGAGAATTGTACTCACCACCTCCATCGCTTCTAAGGGTTTTGATTGCACATTCACTCTGCTTTTCAATCATTACCTTAAACTTCTTGAATATTTCTAGTACTTCACTCTTCCTTTTGATCAAATACACCCAGGACATTCTAGTGTATTCGTCAATGAAGGTGACAAAGTACTTATTCCCTCCTAAGGAACATACTTCGAAAGGACCACAGACATCAGAAAATATCACCTCTAGCTTCTTCTCTGCTCTGCTAGGTACTTCTGATTTAAACGAGTTTCTTGGTTGCTTCGACTTGCAACAACTCTCGCAAACTTCGACAGGTACTTTTACTGCAGGCAACCCATGGACCATCTTCTTTTCATGTAGTTGACTCAAGCTCTTGAAGTTGAGGTGGCCAAATCTTCTGTGCCACTTCCAGTGCTCCTCTTCGACAGTGGTCTGGAGACAATGTTCTTCGACTACTTGCAGTTTGATCTTGAAGGTTCTGTTACTCCGCATTAACACCTTCAGGATCAACTTCTTGGTCGAATCAAACAAGCTGAGACTGTTATCACCCATTTCGACGGTGAAGTTTTTCTCAATCATCTGCCCAATACTTAGCAGATTGCTCCTCATATCTGGTACATAAAATACCCCTTGGATGTAGCACCACTTACCATCTTTCGACAGAAACTTTATGGTACCTACTCCTTCAGCAGTAACTTTACTGTTATCTGCAAACCTTATCTTCTTGCTTATCTGCTCCAGTTCGACAAACCACTCCTTGTGACAACACATGTGATTTGAACATCCTGTGTCGAGATACCATTCGACAGACTTCTCTTCAGTCGAATTTGTATCAGCCTTCAACAACAGTAATTCTGGGTCAGTAGCTGTCATGAATGACAATTCGTCATCATCATTGCTGGCAATGTTGGAGGCATCACCAGTGTTTCCACTGCCCTGCCACACACACATTGCACAAGTATTTTGAGCATCACAAGTGAATCCACTTATACAAGTGTTCCCACTATTTTGCTCGCTACTTTCAGCAAGTCCTTCATCGAGTCGAATCTCATCTTCGACAGCCATCAGCATTAACTCCTCTGAGTCTGAGTCAGAGTCACCATCATTAGCAAACTTGGCTTCTGCATCTTTGTCCCTAGGAACTTTCTTGTTTTTACACTTGTTCCTATAATGCCCAAATTGCTGACAGTTATAACACTGAACTTTTGACTGGTCTCCCTTCTTCTTGTCGAAAGATCCTTGTTCTTTCTTCTTACTGCTTGATCCCTTTTCTCTACCCTTCTCCTTGTTGTCTGCCTTCCAATTTCTCTTAGAGGAGTATGAAAGCAAGGCTTGTTCAGTTTCTTTCTCTGAACTTCTCTGCCTTATTCTCAATTCATGAGCCTCTAAGGAACCCTGAAGTTCATCTAACTTCAATGTATCTAGGTCCTTGGATTCTTCGATAGCAGTAATAGCGTAGTCGAATTCCAGGGTTAAGGATCTGAGCACCTTTTCGACTTTATTTACTTCAGTCACAGTTTCACCATTACCTTTCATTTGATTAGTTAATGCTACTAACCTCGTAATGAAATCTCCAATCGATTCTCCATCTGTCATCTTCAAGCCCTCGTACTGCTTCCTGAGCGACTGTAGACGTATCTTCTTCAGCGTATCTGCTCCTCCATACGAGTTCTTTAGGATGTCCCAAGCTGCCTTTGCTGAATCACAGTCGATGATCAGGTTCAGGATGTTGGAATCAACGCATTGGTGAATCAAAAACAGCCCTTTTCCATCTTTCTTCCTCAGCGAATGGTGGTTGTTCCTCACCGCTTCAGTGGCGTTTGCTGCCAAGGGTGGAACACCATCATTCACGACATCAAGGACATCTTGATATCGAAACAGCACCTTCATCTGCGCACACCAACGTTCATAATCCTTTCCGTCGAAGATTGGGAGGTTCCCCGGAATACCTCCACCAGAGTTGTCTCGCGCTGCCATGAATCTTGATAGATTTTGTAAGGATCTAACAAGCTCTTGATACCAGTTTGTTGGGGATAAACACGTGAAAGGGACAAGGAAGGAAGTGGCGGCGCTAGAGGGACAAGAGGAATAAGTAGGGCAATATAAAATTAGGTAAAAGTTGCACTGAATTTCATAAAGATCGGATATTAAAATTACATGCTACTGACGTCTATATTTATATACAATGAAACAGGCCCAGACCCATAATTTCGACTAGCCCATTCGACTGGCCCACTTCGACTAGGTTTCTAACTACACCTACTATAATTACAAGCAATAGAATTACAAGGCATATCTCAATAGGGTTTAGGGTTGGAAAGGGGGGTGTAGGTGAGTGAGAGAGGGAGGAGTGTGAAAATGGGGTTTAATGAATGATGAGTATTTTGGGGATATTGGGGGGGGTGTCTAGTGAGTATGGAGGGGGTTGTAAGAAGTATGGCCCTTAGCTAATTGTGTTTTTAACTTTTTAAAATATTTAAACGTTCATATGACAATTGGATAACTTAACACGCCACTTAGGCTAAGTTATGTGCCAAGCCATACCTATATGTGATGCATCAACTTTTTTGGTCGAAAGTTGAAATTGACGGATAGACTAAAATTGCACAACCAAGATACGTGGAGGTTCCATTCTACACAATTAGAATTTGGGAGACCATATTGCACAATCGTGATATTTGAAAGACTCGATTCGTGCAATTGGAACTTAGAGAATCAATATCACAAAATCGCGAAACTTGGGGTCTTGAATAATTCGGAGTTCGGTTGGGAGGTAAGTAAAGCCTGACTCCAATTTGTTTCATCGTCGGGGATCGAACCCGGGTACTAGCCGAGTCCGGCCCTTAAGATGGAGTGCATTAACCACTTGGACCCAAATTTGGAGTTACCCTGTCTGATTCTTATGTCATTTATATAGTTATAGGTAATAAATATTCTAATACATAATTTATATTGTATAATTCTTATTGAGACCGTATATATCTTATACATTACATATAAATATTATAATATTATATTACAAAATATACATTGATAAACTTAATATATTTTATTTGTATGATCTATTGTATTGGTACACACGAGAAAGATTTATATTATAATTCAATGGTTTGTTATGTGTTTTTCGACTAATCTTACTTATCTAATGCTCCCATGCTTAATGGTTGCTAAAATTTGATGGCGTTTTTTCAAATTGCTTAAATTTTTAACTGTGGACCTTACTATTTTTAATAAATGTTAAGAAAATAATATATATTTTTCCTATTTTTTATTATTATAAAATTCATTTTTACTAAAAATAATAAAGATCTATCTTCAGATCAATTTTCTTTTTTTTGACGGAGCTTTTAGACCAATTCTAGGAGGTCCACATTAGATTATTTCATTCCTACATAGTCTATTTTTTTTTGGACCAAATTCCTACATAGTCTTTTTTTTAAGCAAGTTTCTACATAGTCTTTTAAAACTCACTAGACATTTTTATGCTAAAGGAACCATAGAAAAATTTTAGTGAGTAACACTTGCTTTGCCTCATCTCATCTCATACATGATTAAATTAAGGAACCATATCTTACAATTTTGTTTTCTAGTGTATTTAATACTTTATTATTATTTATTAATTAACCCAATTTAATTCAATGGTTTGTTATGTGTTTTTTGACTAATCTTACTTATCTAATGTTCCCCATGCTTAATGTTTGCTAAAATTTGACGGCGTTTTTTCAAATTGCTTAAATTTTTAACTGTGGACCTTACTATTTTTAATAAATGTTAAGAAAATAATATATATTTTTCCTATTTTTTATTATTATAAAATTCATTTTTACTAAAAATAATAAAAATCTATCTTTAAATCAATTCTCTTTTTTTGACGGAGCTTTTAAACCAATTCTAAGAGGTCCACGTTAGATTATTTCATTACTACATAGTCTATTTTTTTTTGACCAAATTCCTATGTAGTTTTTTAAAACTCACTAGACATTTTTATGCTAAAATTAAAATAAAATTTCTTAATCTCAATCCAATTGGCCCCCTTAGTTTTGCATTTGGGACTAGAAAAATCTTAGTGAGTAACACCTTTTTTTTTTTTTAGTAAATTCGGGTATCCACCGCAAAGACAGCAGTGACTAATCCATCGCTAATTGGAGGTGCCTCAAGGGACATGAGAGCTGGCCCAGAGTTTTAACGCTGCTCCGTACCCAAGGTGGGAATCGAACCCCGACCATTGGTTAAGGGAGAATCAGCCCCGACCGCCGAACCCGCTTTTCTCCTTAGCGAGTAACACTTGCTTTGCCTCAGCTCATCTCATCTCATCTCATCTCATACATGATTAAATTAAGGAACCATATCTTACAATTTTGTTTTGTAGTGTATTTAATACTTTATTATTATTTATTAATAATTAACCCTCCAAAATCCAAGTAGAACAGAAGAAGGGATAAGAAACAGTGGCACCGTGAGAATCTCCCTTTGTTGAAGTTGAAGATGAGTTTCAGTTTGACAAACGCAGCATCTCCAAGTTGTTGCTCCTCCTCCTCCTCCTCCTCCTCCTCCTCCTCCTCCTCCATCAATCTCCAATCCCACTTTCTATTTGCTTCTGCATTAAGAATCAGATCAAAACCCTATCTCTCTTTCCATTATACCACCACCACTCCTCCACCCAAACGCATTCACAAGCTTTGCGCTCAATCTGAAAATGGAGCTGCTCTCCTAACTCCTGAGAAACCCGACACAACAAGTTCAACTTACGGAAGACAATACTTCCCTCTCGCTGCTGTTGTTGGCCAAGTAATTACTACTTCCTTTCTCATTTTCTATCGCACTTGCTTTTCTTCCTTATAAAATGCTAATTATGAATATTATTCTTGTTATGAAAACATAATTATGTTGATTATTGAACTCTTTATTCCTTCGTATTTGGTAAATAGACCTTTTACATTGCATTGTGTGACGCGAGTATGCAGGATTGTTTATTTAATTACTAAAATTAGACACAAAAGTAAAGGGGTTTGCATAAACGATTCGTGAATTTGTTTATTTCTACGAAATGTTAGAAGAGGAGAGGAAAAATTGTGGACAAGTAATTACACTAAATTGATGTTTTTTATTTTATTTTAAAAGCCTTACTAAGTTTTCCAGCACTTTACTGACCAAATATGAAAATGCAAGTCGATTTTTTGTCTTCTATTGAAGGATGAATTTTGCAAACTGTGGTTGTTTTGCAGGATGCTATAAAAACTGCTCTTTTACTTGGGGCTACTGACCCTAGGATTGGAGGAATTGCCATATCAGGAAGGCGAGGAACTGCCAAAACAATAATGGCACGTGGAATGCATGCAATACTTCCACCTATCGAAGTAGTAGAAGGTTCCATAGCCAATGCAGATCCATCGTGCCCGGAAGAGTAAGGTCACTGGTTTCTTCCATATTTTAGAGGAAAGAAAAAGCTAACCGGTTTTGAGAATTTTGAATAAAATAACTTTACAAGTTTAACACACTGAGGCTAAGCTTATCAAAAAAAAAAAAAAAACACTGAGGCTAAACCAGATTACACTAGGCAACATGTTGAATTTTTATGTCATAGAAGTATATAAGAAGTCAAGGGAGAAACACATTGGCATTCTGGTCTCATGAGTTGATTTTGCTCACACTGTTATTAAGGAGCATGAGATGGTCGTTCCGAAGGGTATGTTTGGATTGGTGGTATGGGATGGAATGGGATGGAATGGAATGGTATAAGTGCTGCTAATTGTTCTTATTTATATGGACTCGTAAATTTGCATGTCATCTTTGAGAAGTACATACTTAGCCTGGTAGTTAGAACCAGCAATAGTATATCCCTTGAAGTTTATTGTGTTGAGTTCCTCTCTTTTTCTGCGGAAGAGTCATTAGATTGATTTGAGGCAACCCCAGTTGACATCACATCTTTCTAACTGGAATGAAGCAAGTTTTGTTGATCCCTTTTTTATTTATTTTTTATTTTTAGGTAGTCCATGAATTAAAAGTTGTATTAGATTCTTCTTTTCCCTTTTCCCCCTTATTTAAATTTATAGATCAAGAGGTTAATATTTGTAGGTGGGAAGATGGTCTTAACCAACACCTGGAATATGATTCTGCTGGAAATGTTAAAACTCGTATTATCAAATCTCCCTTTGTTCAGGTACTGTTCAGAGAATAAGCTTTGCATATTGCATATATGAGATTAAGTTCTATAATCCAAGATTCATTCTGTTTACTGTTTGTGATTGGTTTGTTTTCTCTATAAACCACCATACATTCATTTATGCTTCAGATTCCTCTTGGAGTTACAGAGGACAGGCTCATTGGATCAGTTGATGTTGAGGAATCTGTGAAGACAGGCACAACTGTTTTCCAGCCTGGCCTACTCGCTGAAGCCCATAGAGGTGTTTTATATGTTGATGAAATTAACCTTTTGGACGAGGGTATCAGTAATTTGCTCCTTAATGTATTGACCGAAGGAGTAAATATTGTCGAAAGAGAGGGAATTAGCTTCCGGCACCCATGCAGGCCCCTTCTGATTGCTACATATAACCCTGATGAGGGTTCTGTCCGTGAACATCTGCTAGATCGAATTGCAATAAATTTGAGGTACTGCTGTAATCCACAATTTTACCTCTTTTGGTTTCTTCTTTTATTTTCTTCCATTTACAAGAGAGGTCTAGACCTAGTGTGATGATGAGGCGAGTAGGCTAAAGGGTTTCATGAAATTGAAAATCTTTAGTGTCAATGTCAAATGCTAAGTAAGCATCATTGAGTGTTTGATTAAAAATGTCATGAAGCCATTATGTTAAAACCACCGAAACTGTTCTCAAGTGATGGAAATTCTTTGACTTTTTCTCTTCATCTCTCTCCCTCTCTCTATAACAAACAACAGATGATTTATCCTCATTTGTTGTCAAACTTCGAGCATTTATGGTTTGGCATCTGACATGTTAAGAAAGACCCATTGAAAATTTTTGCAAGTCATCATATTTTATTAACTAACAAAAAAGATTGAGTGGGTAAAAGACCTAATATTTCCTAATGAGATTTTATCAAAATTTGATCATCTCTCTTATTTCTAATTATACACCCCCTCTGCAGTGCAGATCTTCCTATGAGTTTTGAAAACCGAGTTGCAGCTGTTGGAATTGCTACAGATTTTCAGGAAAACAGTAACCAAATATTTAAAATGGTTGAAGAGGAAACAGAAAATGCAAAGACCCAGGTATGCCTAGGAGGGAAATAATATCAGAAAAGTGCAGAACATATAGGAAAGAACAGGATTTTTATCGAATATCACTCCTCCCCGAATCAGAATCGGGATGATTACAAAATCTTAAGGGAAGATGGACAAACACAAATTTTAGATATGTATATACAACCCCGAGAATTCTGAGAGTCCCGGCTCTCCCTACTATTTGTACTTGTTGTTTCTCTCTTTCTCTTCTAATTTGGTTGTGATCTCAAACGAACTGTTAATACAGTTGTACTGTTAATACAGTTGTATTAACATGAACTGACCCTGGTTTGTTCAAATAGAGACCAGCCGAAGTTTTATTCCCCTGCATCCTTATTCTTCCTATGGTACATCCTTTTAACCCGGGTTCTGCTAACAAGAAAAAGGGAGTAAAGAAGTAGCCTTAAGCCTAACCTATGCACGTACCGTACAAAATTACCTAAAGACTAAAGAGTTTAGAGTTTTGTATGTTATACAAAGCACTGTATGACATGAACTTGGCAAGTATAGCAGTAACCATAATGCATAGGTTCATATTTGTAATGCCATCTCCTTAGCATGGATGAGGGTTAAAATAGACGGTGAGGACCTACAGGATGTTATCCGAATCTGGGTTTTCAGGTCAGTCCCAGAGCAGACAATGCAATTGAGTCCTCCAGCTGAGACTTTGTAAACCTTATGCCAAATTACTGATTTTACAATATATGCTGGCTTCGTCCCTCTGCTGTTTGGACTCCTTCCGTCTATTTTCCTTTTTTTTTCTTTTCCGTTCTATACTTAAATGGAACTTCCGAGTTGACAGCGTTTATTTCATAATAGGGTTTGCTCAGTAGATTCACAGCAACAGTACTTTGACTTAATATTTCCGAAATGCAGATCATCTTGGCTAGAGAGTATCTCAGGGATGTTACTATTAGCAGAGACCAACTGAAGTACCTGGTAATTGAGGCTTTACGAGGTGGTTGCCAGGTTAGTTCTCTGTAACAAGTCCTAGTTTTCAGCAAAAAATTTTTATATGGTACATCTGATGTAAACTATAGATATGTATTTATATTGAATTTTGGTCATTTCTTTTAGTTTAAGTGAAGCAATTCTTTCTACTGTCTAATGAAGTAGATCAGTGAACAAGTATCACATTCTTTAATTGAAAATAAATGCATTCTTCAAATGTTAATATTAATTATTTTCTGAAGTTTCAAACAAACCAAGTGAGGACGATGACGACAATTAGTCTTTTCCCACTAGATTGGGGCAAGCCACATGCTTCAGATGATGCCATAATTCCCTATCATGTATTAAGGTCAAAGATATGGCAATAGATTGGGGCAAGCCACATGCTTCAGATGTGCAATGTAAATTTCGAAAAACACAAGAAATATCTTATACGCTTGAGGCCAAAGAAGGGTTGTTGTTTAAAGGAAATATTCTGGATTCCCCTGAGTTGAGGTCATTAAATGCCATATCTTTATTTTTCCATTACAAGGCTCTTCTTTCTGTTACTATTATATTGCTTTGGTATTAATTCACGAGTATATTTGATACCATCGTATTGATGCTAATATTGGGCATCTAAGGTATATTTGTCATAGGGTACTAGAGTGAAAGTGGGGAAGAACCATGTCCTAAAAAAGAGAATAAAGGTTTACTGCAATGTATAATTTCAAATTCGACTTGGTGATACGATAGAAGAGTTTAAACGAGAGTTTAAAATATTGTGACATGATATTTTTTGTTGAAGTTATGGGGACTCAAGATAAAATAGGGAGAAGAAAAATAAAGACTATTGAAATATGTATTGTTGATAATGGTTTGCTTCAAGGTTGGTACAAGTTACTCAATAATAATCCCTATTTATAGGGATATAAGACACCTGATCCTAATTGAATAGGAAAACTAGAAAAAAAAGTCACGATGATAACTAAGTAATATAAAAACTAATCTTGGAAGATAATCTACGATGCTCCAAGATTATAAACTAATTTAATGAGATAAACAACAATAATATCATGATATTTTAAGATACTTACTTTTATTCTAACACTCCCTTTCAAGCTAAAGCTTATTAGCTTTAAGCTTGTTACAAATATATCCTTTGAAAGAGAAAACACAACAATCGAGGTAATGACATGAGATACATCGTTCCTAGAAGTCTTCAACCTTTGCTAAAACAGGCAAATGCTTAACCATTAAGCATAAACAACAACTTAAGACTAACCACTTAACAGAAGCAAATTTGCTTAACCACCACATAAATCTAATCTAATTAATCTAATTAAATAGCAAAACTAAAAAACAAATCATGATAATAACTAAGTAATATGAAAACTAATCTTTAGAGATAACCTAAGCTACTATAAGATTCTAAACTAATTTTACGAGATAACCTACATTGATATCATGATATTTTAAGATGTATATAAATTAACAATTTTGTCAGTCTATAAATATTCTATTCAAGGGAAGATTTATCATCACTTAGTCAGAGTCGTTTGGAGGTCAAGTCAATTTGCTAGCCCTTGGCCTTGAGATGGGTATTGATGATTTTGAATCCTTGTTATAAACTGCAGGGACACAGAGCTGAACTGTATGCTGCCCGCGTTGCAAAGTGCTTAGCTGCTCTGGAGGGGCGTGAAAAGGTTTACGTGGATGACCTAAAAAGAGCTGTAAGCTTTCTTTGAAATTTAAATACTGGCTTTGCAGTTCTTAGTATAGTCTCCTCCTAGGAACATGACTACTAAGTGGTAAGCCCCATTAGTTTGAAGTATGGAGGTTTCTCCATACCTTTCCTTTTTGTGAAGGTACTGGCACCCATGAACGATTAGTTGTCAATATTTAGCCTGTGATTCACACTTAAAATATAAAAGCTGGTTAGTATTTAAATTTGTTTCAATTAAATGTGTCGTGGCTAAATATTTGCCACTGATTGTTAATAGTTCTGATGGCCTACTAAAAAGGAAGAGTGCCAAAAGAATTACACATCCAAAAGTGTTGTTTGACTTTGCTATTATAGAGCAATATTTGCATAATCATTTAGTGATACTTAGATACAGGCTGTGCAGATTGCTAGGATTACTTAGAATTTGTTTAAATTTAATTTTATTACTTGGAACAGTCAGTATGTACTCCTCGCTATTTCATTTTGAAATTAAGGAGTCCATCTGACCAATTATTTGTCGTATATTTTTTAATACAGGTAGAATTGGTCATTCTCCCCCGGTCAATCGTCAATGATAATCCACCTGAGCAACAAAATCAGCCACCTCCACCTCCACCACCTCCACAAAACCAAGAATCTGGCGAAGAGCAGAATGAAGAGGAAAAGGAAGAGGAAGAAGAACAAGAGGTTGAGTTAAATCATCTTTCAAGTTAAATAAATATTTGACTATTTGAGAATAGTCCCTTTTTGAAAGTAGTAAAATTTGATTCATTCACAGGAGAATCTTAGCGATGCCTAGTCTAGTGGGTTTCCTTTCTTTTAAAATGAATGTTTGTATATCGATTAATTTGCACAGTTTGTTACTGAAAAAATGGAGAGGGATGTTTATTAATAATTCTTGTAAGTCTAAACACCCACCTCACTGTACCTATCAAATTTTGAATATTGCTGTCTGAACAGGATGACAAGGATGAAGAGAATGAACAAGAGCAAGAACAATTACCCGAGGAGTTTATCTTTGATGCTGAAGGGGGCTTGGTGGATGAAAAACTTCTCTTCTTTGCCCAACAAGCACAGAGACGCCGTGGGAAGGCTGGAAGGGCAAAAAACGTCATTTTTTCAGAGGACAGAGGCCGATACATCAAACCCATGCTTCCAAAGGTACTCCCCACCCCATTTGTTTGTCTGACAAGTGAAAGAGATAACATCTAGTATATCTAGCTAGTTTGCAGTTTCTATTTTTTCATGGAGTTTTGATGATGAAGACCATTTATTTAGTTATATCATAATTGAATGATTTGATTAGTTTGTACCAACTTACATTTATATCACCGTATTCTAATTTTACCACGTTTATAATGCCCATTACTAATTTTTTTTTCTATTGTGGAAAGGGAAATTTTTTATTAATCAAAGTGGCACTAATGGCCATTTTACAACTGTCCCCGAGGGGATTTGAACTCAGCACCTTGGGGATACAAGGCTAAGCTCTTACCATTGAGCTAGCACCTCAAGTGTTAATGCCCATTACTAATTATCTTTGACAATCATGATGATTACTTCATTTTCATTACAAGTTCTTGTTGCAGATGTTTTCCTGCTAAATGTCGCTACTGTTTGCAGGGTCCTGTAAAGAGATTAGCAGTTGATGCAACCCTTAGAGCTGCTGCACCTTATCAAAAATTGCGAAGGGCAAAAGACACTGAAAACCGTAGAAAAGTATATGTTGAGAAAACTGACATGAGGGCCAAGAGAATGGCACGTAAAGCAGGAGCATTGGTACATATGTTACTTATGTCATTTTAGAACTTGCATTTACCATAATTAATTACAATGGTAATATATAAAATTATTTTACTATATAAGCTCTAATCTTCCCTGATCTTGATCCTATTTTTTCTTAAATGTGCTCAATGCATCCTCTTATTCTTCTCTTATTATCGCTGCCCGCATCACTCATCACTCATCACTCATCACTCATCACTCATCAGTCACCATTCACCACTTTTGTTGTTCCAAGTTTTCATAATTTTGCATGCGTGTTAATCGGTGCTTATGTATAGTTAATAATTATTACATCAAACTGTAAAAAATATTCTGATGACCTGATGTTGACATTATGCAAAGCCTCAATAGTTGTCTTACTGTCAATACAATTGATTATTACTAGGCTGATGACCTGATGTTGACATTTGCATCATTATTCTGCCTGAGTAATTAATTTTGTATCAAAATATTTTATTTTACTAGTCTTTTATGGAATATAATTTGAATCCCAAAGGTTGCAAAGTTTGCTATGACGATACTTATTAGTTATTACAGAAACATTGAACTTGTTTTTCCGTCAGCTTTTATACTTTTTTTTTGTAAAAATAATTTTAATATTGTAGGTAATATTTGTGGTTGATGCAAGTGGAAGCATGGCATTGAACAGGATGCAGAATGCAAAAGGTGCAGCACTTAAACTTCTTGCAGAAAGTTATACAAGCAGGGATCAGGTTTGTATGTGGCATTTTTTAACATTTAATGTGAATTTCTTTATAGTTGAATGGTGAATGAACACGAGGCTTTAGATCAATGTTATAGGAATTCTTAGACAGAACTTGAAATTTTTTCATTATTCAAATACGGTACCCACCTATTGGAGAATTGATGCTACATCACTATAAGAATGAAAACTAAACTCTCAAGTGGTTTATATACATTATAAGTTTATAACTATTCTTTGCTTCCTTGGGTGTGCGTGCGCTGGTACTTGTTATTTTCAGGGTTAACCTGCATATTGCTGGTTGCAATTATGTATTTGGTGCAAACCCTTGAACCAGAATCACTGTTATAGAATACAATTACAATAAATTTGATTTGCTTATATGATGCATTATATGCACCTAATTTTGAACACACCAGAGTTTAGCTGACGATATAAACTGTCTCCATGATTTTATTACTAATAATTACTGTTCTTGTTAAAAAGGTATCTATAATTCCATTCCGTGGAGATTCAGCCGAAGTTCTCCTGCCACCTTCGAGATCGATTGCAATGGCAAGGAAACGTCTTGAAAGGCTTCCATGTGGTGGAGGGTCCCCCCTTGCGCATGGTCTTACCACGGTGTGCAGATCTTTTACATCTCATGCTTAGTTTAGTAATATATTTAAAATATTTGAAGTATTGAAAACAAACAAGTTTACTGAAGTCAAATTTTAAAAATCATGAACTGCTATTAGTTACTCTGATGGAGGGTCCCCCCTTGCGCATGGTCTTACCACGGTGTGCAGATCTTTTACATCTCATGCTTAGTTTAGTAATATATTTAAAATATTTGAAGTATTGAAAACAAACAAGTTTACTGAAGTCAAATTTTAAAAATCATGAACTGCTATTAGTTACTCTGATGTCTGAGCTTGTTTTAATATTTTAAATGATTTCCAACTATTGACATGTTTAAGGAATAGACATTACCAGTTTTGCAAATGACAATGGCCTTAAACTCAAAGCAGTAGAGAGATGGAAAATGTCCTGTTTTTTAATCTTCGCTTATATTCTATGAAGCCCCGATACTTAAAAAATGGAGACGTACCCGTGTCGGATACGTATCCGTTACCGACACGCACCTGATACTTCCCGATACGTACCCAAAGAGTATTCAATAATTTTTTAATTCTTTTTAAAAAATATTTGACTCGATATTTTTCAGATACATCTTTGATACTTCTTACCAACTAAGGATACTTCTTAGATACTGTTTCGATACCTCTTACCAACTAAGCACATGATTGTCACTCATATATGATACACTTTAATACCTCAATTACTAAAAGACAAAATTACATGTTTTTTCGTAATACAATAATAGAATAAATAATACATTGTGATATGAGTGAGATAAATATACGTAACTATCTCTACTTGATATGATCACAAGTATTTATTTTTACAATGTGATGATCATATATTGATTAATCTTATGCTTATGTTTTATTGAGCAACTATGTACTAATATGAATATTTTAGTCTATAAAAAGTCATCTATTTCTGCCACTAACTATTCGGATTATACAATTTTGGATGGTCTCAGTTTTTCATCCACCTTTACTTTTTATGACTAGTCACTCATACATAGGCGTGTCGGCTGTCCTCTTCCTTTCATCCATATATTTTCTGTTTGATTTGTTTTATCTATTTGGGCAGGTTTTTTCGTATCTATAAAATGTAATAATTCAGTTTTTCATCTTTGTTTTTTTCTATTTGTGTTTCTATTCTATTTTATTTTTTCTGTTATGTTTATATATATTTAAATTTTAATTTAATTTTTTATTAGAGTATCCCAGCCGTATCGTATCTTGATTTTCAAAATTTTCCCGTATCCCCGTATCCGTATCGTGTCGTATCCCGTACCCGGGCTTCATTGCTTATATTCTATTTTTTTTATTAAAAGTTGTTTTAGGATTTCATATGTATGCCTCCTGATAGCAGTTCCACCTTTCATTTGAACTTTTGTCCACAAGTTATTTCTTTTACTAATTCTTCTTAAGCTTACCCTTCTTCATGTAAATATCTAGGCTGTTAGGGTTGGATTAAATGCGGAGAAAAGTGGTGATGTTGGACGTATAATGATTGTTGCAATCACGGATGGCCGAGCCAATATATCATTGAAAAGGTCAAATGACCCTGAAGTTGCTGCCGCTACCGATGCCCCTAAACCTACAGCAAAAGAATTAAAGGTACGTCTATGCTTTGTAATTGTACAAATCAGGACATCCAAATGAGATGAACCATCTCCTTAGTAACCAAAGAAACCTTAGAATATAAACCCTAACTTTCGTTTTTATGTATGGCGGGGGGCACTTATAATGCTTGCCATACAAACTGAACTTTTGTCCCCAAATTATTTGGCGCTTTGTGGAAGCCATTTATATTAAATTCAAGACCGGTAATACTCTCTCTATTGGTAATTAGTATACAGTTAAGTCATTCTTATGAAGTTCAAATATCTGTCTTAACCACTTTGTAATGAACGTAGAGAGGATTGTGAATATGTTAGACGCTACATTTTGTTAGTTTTTCATATCTTCTTCACATGTTTCCAACTTCTAACTTGTCCCAATCTGAACTAACTATTATTTAATGAAGGATGAAATTCTTGAGGTTGCCGGGAAGATATATAAAGCAGGAATGTCCCTCCTTGTCATCGACACTGAAAATAAGTTTGTGTCAACGGGTTTCGCCAAGGAGATTGCTAGAGTTGCCCAAGGTTTGTGCATTTCAATATTACTGAATAAATGCTGTATTTAGTTATGAGATAGAATAAAGTTATATTAATAAATAAAAAACTTATCCTGCAGGGAAGTATTATTATTTGCCAAATGCTTCGGATGCTGTTATCTCATCGGCAACAAAGGAAGCTTTATCAGCTTTGAAGAATTCATGAAACCTAACGAGAATTAAGTAACCCCCCACCCCACCCCATTTTTTGACATAAATTTAATGTAAATCACACAATTATTAATGTCTGGTGGGAAGAAAGCATATCCTGAGAGCAAGTTCCATTTTTTCCTTTTATAATCATATTTTGGTTTTATTAGTTTCTTAGTGAGAATTGCTGCAGGTATAGAATTCTCATACTTGTAGACTGCTCAAAGTCACCAATAGTGAGGATGGTTGAGTAATTTGCAGACGTTTATTGGTGTAAATCCTATTGTCATCATTGTACGTCATTAATAGCTTGTAGGGTGGTATATACAAGTTTATTAGCTTAAATATGTTTTTAGCTAAACCCCTAATTGCAACTAGGGTGAAGGTGAACTATCAAACATATGGCTCACTTGCGATCCACTACTAAAAAGCCGTTAGATATATAATACTACCTCCGGTCTTTTACATAAGGCTAGATACATATAATTTTAGCTTATATAAAAGACCGGAGTGAGTATTAAATAAACAAATGGTTTAGATCAATTACCAAATGTAAAGGTTGTATTATAAAAATCTTAGTTTGATTGATAAAACATTTGTAAATCTCAATTTTTTTGGATTATCTGTCTCTTCATAATTCATAGCTACGTCTTACACCTCCAATTCTATATCTTTCCACTTCTCTACTCGATATTTGATGAATGATGCTCTTTCCATGAGGAATGCTATGTCAACTTAATACCTAGCCAAGGAACTTGCGATGTGAGGTATTGTGTGGCAAGTATAATCAAAAGCATGGGTTATTAATCGCCATGAAGCCTCAATTGTATGACTTAGAGCTCTCGATTTGGGACAGCCCAGCCTATTTGGGACAAAGGCAATTTTGGGATGGGCGCGGGTTGGGTTATTTTGGACTCCTAATATGTTAGCCCAGCCAAGCCTTATGCAGGCGGCGGGTTAAATGGGCTGGCGCCCATGGGCTACTAAGTATTTTTTTTGGTCAAGTAATCCTATGTATTTTAGATTGTTGATATATTGGACCAAAAAAAAAAGATTGTTGATATAAAAGTAGGATTACTTGAACTGCCTGAAAGCATTCGTGAAGCTCATATCCCTTATATGCAATAAAGAGACCACGAAAAGGAAGAAAACCTGCTGGTGTTTTCATAGTCCATATATTAGATGCACTCTAAAAAAATGGTGTAGTAACTCAATAATTAGGGATGTGTCGGCACCATTTGGCAACTTGATAACTTTTGTGAAGAACACTTGGCTAGACCCTCACAAAGAGAGATTTGTTTGTGATTGGATAGACCATCATACGCACCACGGAAACACTACCACCAACAGAGTTGAGTATGCACACTGGCAGTTAAAGATACTATTGCACGACAGTAAGGGAGAGTTGTGTAATTGTTGGGATGCAGTCCACAACATGATTAGGCTACAATATATGAGCTTAAGATGTCTTTCGAGCATAGCCTCAACAGAATGAAATTTACTCACATGAGAGACCGTTATACAAAAACCTTAATAGAGTAGTGTCCAGCAATGCGATAGACTATATAGCAGAGGAGGTGTTGCGCGTTAACACGATTGGTATTGCTTCATTTACTTGCGGCTGCCCAGTCTACCACGTGCCTGTGAGCTTGCTAGGTAAATATTCTATTTGACCCCATTAAATATTCTACTCAATCTCTTTAAATTCTAAAAAATCATATTTTTTTGTAGGTACATGTTAAATTTCATCCCAATTTCATCCCTAGCCCAACCCACCTATTTTGTTGGGTGGCTTGGGCCACCCCGTCAAGCTAGGCTCATTTTGACGACTCTACTTGTCTCTATGGACACAACACTTGATGTTCTTTGGGACCAATTTGAGCATAACATTTGGTGGAAATTAGGGATGACGATAATATCAATTCTTGGTTAGATAAGTGGATGTCAAATACACCTCCTAAATCGTCTAAAATAAATATACCTTCTCTTATCAATAAAACCACTTAATATAATGTTATCCTGGATACTACTCTGACAGTATGTGACATGAAGAATGAGAACGACAATTTGGACTTCATCTTACCCAATGTGCATCTATCCAATAATGAGTTTATTTATTGATAAAATTATGCCTATATATATAATATATCGACCCCTATAGAGACTTATGAAGCAAAAAATGTGGAAGCAGTTAAACGGTTAGAGTTTTTCTGTTAAGTTAGTTGGGAGATGTCGTTTCGTCAACTCACTCCTCCTTTCTTCTCTATCACTCTCTCAAATTTAATGCCTACCAAAAATGTGCATAGTAGTGAAGGTGCAACTCGTCAAGAAGGCAACAGTACTCTCTCTCATATTAGGTTTTTCTTTTCTCTTCTTTTGTTCTCTTTCCATCCGAATTTCTGAACGTTCTTTAACTCTTTCTACAAGAAAATGTAAACAATCAAACCCTTTCGACTAAAAAAAAGATTTCTTTTCTTTGGAATAATTCACTTTCTTGTTTTTGTTATGTTAATAAACAGGTTGCAGTCTGAATTGAGGGCTCTGATGGTAAGAATTTCGCTCTCTCTTTCTTCCCAAACACTGAATGAATAGTAATATTAATATATATATATACCTCTGACTCAGTTCTATTAATAAATGAGATTATTTGAAAAAACTAATTAATGTGTGTTTGTGTGGGATTTGTAGATGAGTGGAGTTTGTGGTATATCTGCATTTCCTGAGGAAGATAATATATTGCGGTGGAAAGGAACAATAACAGGAAGCAAAGATACTGTGTTCGAAGGAAAAGAGTACAAGTTGTCCATTTCCTTTCCCAATGATTACCCTTTTAAGCCTCCCAAGGTCAAGTTTCAAACCAAATGCTTCCACCCCAATGTGGATAAGCATGGAAGAATCTGCTTGGACATTCTTCAGGTAATGTATGTGAATTGTGATGATCATGTTTTTTTTTGTCATTTTCAGCATAAATATTGCATACTAAGTAATGGTCTCTATAATCTTTGTTTTATACTAGGATAATTGGTTATCTGCTTATGATGTCAGAGCAATCCTTCTATCAATCCAAAGCCTGCTAGGAGGTAACTTTGAAAGCTGAATAAATAATAAATGATATTTAATCATTGTTTTTTTCTCCCATTTTGTTAAGTATATTTTACTTTTTACATAATTCAGAGCCAAACATTAGCTTACCGCTAAATCTACATGCAGCACAACTTTGGAGCAATCAAGAAGGTAAATAATAAACATTGTTGATACTTTACAAAGAAATTGTTAATTCATATCTTCCTAAAGATAAAGTAATTTTGATATGTTCTGCTTCTACAGAATACAGGAAGATGGTGGAGAAGCTGTACAAATTGTCAGCTGCTTAGCTTTGTCTATGCTCTGGAAGAGAGAAGGGGTGGAATTTTTGAAGTCTTCCATCCTTGCCTTTTTGGATTACAAATGATTGTATCTCTTTCTTATTGACAATTTACAATTGACAATTAGTAGTTAAAACAACGGAATTTGTTCTCTGCAATCTATAACTACCGAAAATCAGTGATTGAAACAGTTGCATAACAATTCCATGTGAGAAATTCGTTACAAATAACACTTCCATTTGAAAATAACTTGCAATTGCGTCGCTTAATAATGGAGAGATGGAGATGCTAAAGAAATTTCTAGTAATAATCTTAACGGCAATTTATAGTAATGTGCTGCATATGAATTTTCTCATTCGATTTGTGAGAACTTTGATTACATTTAAAGAACTTGCTAAAAGGTCCATCTAGCAGTAGGTTAAAGTATAAATATGTCATGGTACTAATATCGCCAGAACGACTAAGCATACATAGTGTCTGGAAGGCTCATGCTTTAGGTGATGTTAACTGCCTGAGATTGTACTTGGAGAACTCCTTATATTTATCAATGACCCCGATCAAACACACAGTCTACACCAAGCAAACACAAAGCGTTAGTTCTATGCAAAACTGATAAAAAATATAAAGCGAAAATTAAACCATATATGGTTTTCATGCCGTGCTCTTTTTACTTCTGTTTGGCACGACATGAAAACCTTTGTAAGAAAAGTGACAAAAGAGCAATACATTATTTTTTTTTGACAAACATAATACCAAGAGCAATACATAATTAGGATATTAGTAATGAGCCAAAATGGATAAAAGGCACTTATGCAATGACAATCACAGATTCACACTCTTTCATGTTACAAAAATTGCGAATGGATTCTTTGCATTCAAGATCTCAACAGTCCCTACATTTGACCTATTTTTAGGGATTTTTTTGTCATTTCAACATCTACAATTTCTCTCTTCCTAACACCTTTGTTATAATTGCACTAAATTTAGGACCCTTCCAAAAATTTGCACTACTGAGCATTTCTCAAGTAAAAGTAGTATAGCAAAACCAAGCTTAGCATTGAAACAGCAATGACAATTTTTCAAGGTGTGTGGCCAAACTATGAAACGGATTTACGGTGTCAAAAAAAGGCAAAATGTTAATATCCATTGTTGAAGAAAAGCAAAAAATTAGTGGTACTACAGCAAAAGCAAGTAGTAGCATCAAACATATTTTTGACAAAATTGAATTCTTTCTAACCAGGATTTTATAAAACATTTTTTCAAAAACGAGCCATTAAAAACACATTATTACAGAAACACTAGGCGGATAATCTGATTGGGGCAAAATTAAGCAAGTAAATGTTGTAGCAGTCAATTTGAAAAGATAAAGGAAGGGGAGAAATCTGGCACATCAAGAAAAATCTTCACAAAATCATTGCCACTAGGGTGGAATTAATGACATGATGAATACAACATAAGCACACATGACATACAGTTTAAATTGAATTTCAGCCTGACCCTAGCTTTCTTACCTTGGCAATTTCAACTACTATAGTTTTGTCAGGATTACTGAGATCAACTTTATGGGGTCCAGGAACTGCCTTTGCCACCGCATCAATGATTTCCATCCTGTCAATACCAGTATTTGCCCGGGCTTCATACAGCACAGCAAACTGCACACACACAAAAAAAGGTCAACCTACAGACAAATAATCCAGCCATAGAAAGAATAGAGCGGAAACTTTGTCAACAACATTTTTCTTGTAGGGAAAATTAGAAATAAAATTGCATATCAGCCAGCTGATGTAAACACAATGCACATGCCAAATTTTATCTTGGTCAAATACTAGACTCTGCTTGGATATAAGAAGGGTATGTAAGTTTTAAAATTACAATTTCAAATCTCATTCTGATAACTCCCTCAGAACCCCTAGACTTGTTAGATTGTTATATCCACAAAGTTATAACTTTAGCATACTTTCATTGTTTAGGTGAATGAACTAGGTGTTTTTAAAAAAATAATGTCTTATTTTGTCCCATGGTTGAAATTTTTAATGAATATAAATAAATGATATTTATCATAGTAACGGTAGTGAGGACCAGTGGAGGCAGCAAAGTCAAAATAGAAGACAATGATAGTGACAATTGCAATGGTACCTGTGGACACAGGTGAAGGCATGGTGGTAATACTAATGGTAGCAAAGTGATAACAGCATCAAACCTATACAACAACATCCAGAACTGTGAACTGCGAAGGGTTCTATTTTGTTGTTTTCAGATCATGAGGAATTAAATTCCAATTCTAAAAGCCATAACACACATTAATATTTACCATTTGATGGTCCAACTTACTAATTTCAAATTTGAATCAAGAACATTGAGCACCAGATGGAGACTTAGTTATTTTTCATTCACGAGACATCGAAAATGAAACAATCCTAGTAGTCCCCTCCCCTCCCAACAAAATAAAGAGTCCTAAGAATGACTTTTTGTAACGTTGAAGAAAAATTATATGCGTGAATACAGTGACAATATGTGAGGTATCTAATAGAGAATCTCATGAATGACGCAATTAAGTATAGAGTTTCATTGAGTGGTTGGTAAAATAGGAGAAAAAATAATTGTTAAACATTGTTACCCAGCTTTGTTAATGCCAAACTATTAACATTGGCAGCATTTGTGTAATTTGGAATGCATGCTCAAAAGAAAATGTATCAAGAGCCATGGTCGACTAATGCACGGCATTTACCTTGAGTGGATTTTTAGTTTCCGCAGGAAAGTACTGTTCCACAAGAGGCTTGACTGCTTTTGATATTTCCTCCTTTGAAGCATAACATGCGACTTCGATTGGCAAAATTCTCAAGATAAACCTAGAAGTAGCCACCACTGTATCAGTCTCTCTTTTGTGCATGCAATTTTTCTATAGTAGAAACTAGAATTTTACCTTGACATATGTTTCCTTGTTGATGCTGCTGATGTCACTATCCGATGAACTACATCCTTGGGGCTTTTATCTCCATCTTTCTTCCGCATTTGAACAAATACTACACCATTACAGCCTGAATCAAGCTTGACAAAGCGCCTCTGAGTAAAGAATGAAAGACTCTTAGCAAAGCACACACCAATACACAAGTGAAAGAGGAAATGTGAAACAAAACCTAGAGGCATTTAACAAAATCTATAACCATTGACTATTTTAGATAATCAGATAATTCTACTCGAAAAGTCAATATTAACCTTTGAAGTATCCTCCACGCAGAAGTCAACAAGTAAAGGTAATGTTTGAGAGTGATTTTGAACTCCAAAGGGTAACATTTCCAACATCGTACTATATTTTACATTTCATGAGTCATAAAAAAGGATATGCAAAGGAAGACTCGAAGTAAGGAGACGGACTAGAAAAGCAATATATACATTGTTACCATTGAAAAGAAAGAAAACAAGGACAAAAGAGAATTGAATTGATATCTTCCTGAATGATTAAAAACCTAAGCATTAGTTTCATAAATATGTGCATGACTATTGAATATGCTATATGTATAGGAAATTATGAGAGAAACTATTATCATCAGATAGGCCACAAAATGGTTGAGCAAAGCCAGAAAATGTAAGAAACATAAGATCCGTGAGTTAAGCTTCTAACAGTAACAGAACAAAATAATATACAGAGCACTTGTCTTATCAAATCACCTTATTCTTGTCTCTCAGTTCTCCGAGTTCGGCTTCAATTAACTTATCGATGGACTTCTCTTCCACTTTTTCACTCAAATCGCGTGAAGGCACATTTGTTTTGGGGCACTGTTTCACAGCCGGTATCTCATCAGCTGTCTTTTCTATAGTCTTAGGAATGTCAACTTCTCCTTTACCATCTTTAGCTTTATCGTCTGCCTCAACATGCAGATCATCTGTTTTATGAGGATCTGATTTCTCGCCCGTTTCGTTGTTATGACTGGCATTGTTGTTGCTATTACAAACATCCAGCTTAGGCTTTTTGTCTTCCTTTTCCACATCTCCCTCCTTCTTCCCCTGCACCTCCTCCTCATTGCCAGCATCATCGTCATCATCATCAGCACTAGAAGAATCAGAATCTGCAAACGTAATTTTTTTATTTTGAGGTCTATTGGATAACTCTTTCACAGTTGAATGTTCCCCATCAACTAGCTCTTCATAAAACTGCAAGACAAATCAAAACAATAGCTGGTAGTCAATTTGCAGAATATCGCAAAATGTCAAATGCAAATATAAAAAGCCATTCAAAAACATACTAGATTAAAACATATGAAGAACAAGGGGAAAGTGTATAGATTACCCTACATGCTCTTCGTTCAAATGATATACTAGATTAATAATTAGAAAAAATAGAGGAGCAATCACATCAATGGAAACTGTACTTGTAAAAATTGACATAGCAAAGAATTACTCGGTATTTAGTTAAATTGAAGGTGAAAATTCAAGGATGTAATTTTCATAAAATTCTTATAATAGAGATATGAACATATACAATTGGAAACGAAAGAAAGTGAATGAACGAGACTAAATTAAAAAATTAGGAGAAAAGGAAGGAAGATATAATACGGAATCAAGAATATTGAGAGCTTCGCGCGAGGCTTGGTGTTCCCTTCCACCGTCGCAGGTGATGAAAAAGCCTTGGACACCAGGGTGTAATGGATACGAACCCTTATTCACTGACTTGTTGTGAGGAAGATACCGTTTTCTCTTCTTTCCACCAGCGGCGGCGGCGGCAGCATCGGGAGCCATATCGCACGAAGAAAGACGCGAGTTAGCAAAGCAAGCAGTACCTGACTAGTGTGAATAGTGATGGTTGAGGCGAATTGATTTCTTTTTTTTGAGTAAACCCTTTTGGGCGGTTTTCTCGTGCGGTTTAGGAAATTAACCAATCGTGCAATCGTTCAGATTGTGCGGTTTGTTCTCGTGCCATCAAACATTTAAAGGGAAAATAAATAGAGATGGCCACGATTTCTATTACATCAGCCATGTTGAGTTACTCATGTTTTACGAGAAGAATCCGCTTCGTTGTATTAAGAAAATTAGTTAATTTTGTATGTAAAAAAAATTTATGAGTTAGTTTATCAAATTAACCTTATTAATGATGACATTGAGAAGATAAATTAGTAGAGTTATGAAAAAGATATTATTAAATAATGAAAAGTATGGTAGGAAAGAAATATTAATGTTTCATTGAGATTTTAAAAAGTCATGTAATATGAGACAATTTTTTTGGCTAGAAAGTCATATAATATGGGACGGAGAGAGTAGCAAATAAGGTCTTTATAAACTATTTGACATGCTTGTAAAAAAAACTATTTAACATGACTATTTTATAGTATTTTTTTACTAGCTTATAGTATTTTTCGAAACACTTTTTAAGTAGGGTTTGAGCTTATAGGTTATAACGTTTCATTCTTTTTCTAATTTTTACTCATTTTTTGGTTACAAAAGATAAGAAAGAAAAAACTAAGGCTTCACAAAAAGAGTCCCCTATAGCATTAGCAAGCAAAAGAGAACTCAGCTCTACAGGGGCTGAGTGCCACACCAAAAAAGATGAAGTATTTCGCGCTCCAAACATTGCAAACCACAAGAATTTGCTTCTCTCAATTTTATTGTTAATACGTTAATTAAATTCTTCATTTATTCACCATTATATTAATATTCTCTCTCATTTTTAAGTATTTATTACAAATATTCATTTTGTGTCATTTTATATTTATAAGCTAATTCGACCGCTATTGGACTAATTGTAATTTTAGCTCTGCAATCACATCAACAACATCTATTGTAATAATAATACCATTAAGATACATAACAATTATAATACGACTATTGGAGTGCACCTAAGAAACAAGCGGATTCATGAGGACTACAATGGAGGTCAAGATATGTAAACCTCAATGGAGAATTTCTCAAACGAGTTCGAAGCAATGTTTTAAAAATCGGACCGGACCGGCCGGTTCAACCGGTTGAACCGGGAACCGGGCCCCCGGCCGGTTGGTTCAACCCCATTTGAACTGTAGTCCTATTGAACCGCCCAGAACCGGATCGAACCGGGGAAGAACCGGGTTGAACCGCGGTTCAACCGCTTTGAACCGGAAACCGAACCGGATTGAACCGCCCGAAATACATTTTTTTATTTTTAAATTTACTTTTTTTCTCCAAAATTTAATATTTTTTATTTTTTATTTAATAAATTACTCATCCGGTTCAACCATGGTTGAACCAATTGAACCATGAACCGGAGGCCTCGCCGGTTCGATCTCCGGTCCAGTTTTAAAAACATTGGTTCGAAGACAAATTTATTTAGCTTACAAATAGCTATGTGAAGTTTTTTTTTGAGTTTTTTTTTAGTCAAAAAAAAAAACTTCACATAGGCCATAGCACCAAGTAGAGGTATCATGTAAACTTCCTCTTGAAACTAATCATTTAAAAAGATATTTTTAATATTCAGATGCAACTGCAATAAAAATGTTAATAGTAGTCATATTGTCAACAAGGGAAAAAGTACTCGTCTCAATAAGGGTTTTCGCCGGTTTACCATAAAAAATACATGTCTTAAAATTGTTTGTGTGTAAAAGAAAGTTGTATTTATGCTCTCCAAATTTATCCATTTTTCTCTACAAAAAGTAATGATTCATACTTTTTAAAGAGCTCTTTTTAAAAAACCACCCACCAACCGAGCCGAGTCAACGTCTTCTAAAGCACATTGAATCCCCCTGAGTCTAGCCTCCATATTTTTTTTTTTAGCAAAAATATTACCAAAATCTATCTTTATTACCATAAATATTACACAATGTAAAAAGAATCAAGCATGTTAGGCCGACCTTTCGACAATGTGATTGTGAGCATAAGACTCGTGATTATACCATGATGTGAAAAAGTGAAAAGAATGAACTATTATGTTCTGCCCACCATGACAACTACACAACAAAGGGTTATGGTATGAATTCCACTTCACCAAGTGCTTTATAGTAGCTTCGGGAAAATTTGTTCTCCAATTATGATCCCCACAACCAGTGTTATCAGAACCGGACCGGACCGGCCGGTCGGACCGGGACCCGGTGGTCTTCCCGGGCCGGGCAGCGTGCAGGACCGGATCTGCAGTTGGCCCGGTGAAAATCCGGTGAAAACCGGGTCGGACCGGTTGATCCTCTTTTTTTTTTTTTTTTTTTTAAGATGAACCATTTATAAATTTTGCATGTTTTCATGCAAAAGGCTTGGGTGGGGTTCGAACCCCCTCCCTAGTATTCAACATTTCAACTTTTTAACCACTAAACTATCTATTATTTGTTGATACTGTCCCGCATTCATTAAATATAATCAATTCCGGATATGTTAATTTTTTTTGCACATTCTTTCATTAATAGTTTTGATTAAACACACATTTTTTTGACAAATTGATTCAAGTTCAACACTCATAAACATGTTAGTAAATGTATAATTATAAATAAAATTATAATAAAATTTCTATATTAATAAATGTATACTTTCTTAGTATATATTATAATTTTTTGAATTTATTTAATATAGACCGGGTCATGCCGGTCCGACTAGAGACCCGCGGTCCGACCCCGGGTCTAGTGACCCGGTGCCTTGACCGGGTCGATGGCCGGTCCGGGTCTGATAACACTGCCCACAACCCTATCCAACCGCTTAGACACCAAACGTTTACCTCTACAAATCTTCTGCTAAGTAAATTTTGTGCCATAATACTCCAAGTCTATTAAACCACTCGCTTGAAGAACATGAGCAAAACAGCTAGCCTTGGAGTCATGAAAAAGACGCCCTTTTTGTTCTGAAAAAAGAAGAATTTCATTAAAGCCACCACCTATCAACATCCAAGGATCCTGTATGGTTGACCGTTAGCTAATCAGATACTCCCAAAGATGACACTGAATAGAATAATGGGGCTAGCATAGACATAGGAACATGTCAATTTCTAAGCACTGTCATTAATATCAAGAGTAAGACACTGATGCATGTGGTTTTTCATAGTGATGGATGGTACCCTTTTTAGCAAGAGCCCCCATATTGTCATAACCCACACGATCCCAAAACTGAGATGTCGTTGAGAATGCAGTGTGAGTCTCTAACACAAAGACAGCTAGTATACTACTAACATGTAAATGAGTTCTCCATACATAATTGTAGAGTACAAAACTCTTGACCTGAAATGAGTCACAGCCTTGAAAAGGATTACATTCCTGCAAACAAATGGATTGCTAGTGCAAAGATGGCATTGGCCCCTACAACCCCAATCAACTCATTGCGAAGTTGGATGCGCAAACATCAAGGATGAGAATGAATCTTGCTCTTGATACCATTTTAACAATGTAATGCAAAGTAGAAAACAGAGAAAAAGACAAGAAAGCAAAAAGAGAGAACAAAGATGGCTAGGGTTTTCTTTTGTCACCCAATATTAACTTCCAATGGAGGGTCACCCACTAGTATTTGGTGACAAACTAAACAACTATAATTTACATAAAAGTCTTAAGAAAAATCAAAGTACTTCTACTTTCATATTTAATAAAAAAAATCCATCACAAAAATTTAAAAAGAACAAAAATCCAAATAGGAGATAGTTAAATTCATTTTTTTTTATACCCACGTCACAAGTACCTATACCACTGTTAAGAAGGAGGCTTTTTTTTTAAAAACCCCCCCTTCTCCCTTATACCCCCCTAACCCATTTAATCCCCAAAATACCCTCACTTTTTTTACCAACGTTCTAGAAACACTTCAAAAGAGGATGATTCCGGAAGCCATTTCCAAAAAAAATCATCAAAATGCTTCCAGAATCCTCTTGAGGTTTTTCAAGAAAAAATCATCAAAACGGCTTCCGAAAACACCTCAAAAGAGAATGATTCCGGAAAATGGCTTCCGGAATTATGTCCTATTGATAATTTTGAAACACAGTTTTTAAAAATTTTCCAGAAATATCTCAAATGACATAATTCCGAAAGCCAAAATGTGTTCCGATTATGTGTTTCGATGTAATTCCTGAAAATCTTTAAAAAACTGTGTTCCGGAATTATGTTTTTCGACGTGATTTCAAAATTTTTGAGGAATCAGAGGTAAAATCATCCGTTTGGTGAATTTGAGGGGGTACAGGGGTATAATAGGGGGGGGGGGGGGGGTTAAAAAAAAGCCTAAGAAGGAATGAAGTTAGGATGCGTACCTCTGCACATAGGGCAGGGTCGTCAATGCTGCAGGTTAATCAGAAAACATCTCAAAACAATTTTAGGAATCTGGAGGTAAAACATATCGCAATCATACTTCCAAATTTCACACTTGATATAACAATTTCAATGCCATTACTCCTAATACCGTTGTATTACACCAAAAGGATCTTACAACATAATATGAACATTTACTAAAAAAATAGAACAATAATTATAATTATATAAATGAAACCTTATCAAAGAATAGATGAAACCTTCCTCTGTACAGAGATATTAAATATAAAGAAGAAATTCTGATTTACAGGGCTATACGTGTGTGTGTGTTTTTTATATATATCAATAAATATTGATATACATAATTATAGCAAGTGTACCCTATTCACATTTTTAGGAAGAATACGAGGCAGCAAGCAGTGCCGTCCCAATGCCCGATCCATCTTCAGTGACCTTTAGAACTACATACTTAGCAATATCTTCCCCCAATATTTCATTTAAAGCTTCACGCAAGTACTCCCTAAACAATGTATAGCTTGAATACAATCCTCCTTCAATGGCCACAACTGATCTTTTCATTTTCATATCACTTCTATTCCGTCCGCCTGTGATGCCACCACTCCCGTCACGACCAATCTTCTTCAAGATGCCAACAATACCCGCAGCTGCTAATCGAGCTGCTCTACGAGTCACTACATCACACACCTTCACCACAATTTTCCTTGCCTTCAAAGGAACATCCGGTATCTAAGACAGGCAAATACAAGTTAAATTATTCTTAGACTAGCAAGCAGTACACTCAGTTTAGTGACAACAAATATGGTGTCTGGCTTATTTACCTCAAAGGTATCGTTAAGGATTCTTGCTACTTCTCTCAAGTCAGGAGAATCATCCTCATGCATGGCAGCCATTTGCGGCGTCCTGAAATGCCATCAAGGAAATTTTTAAATTTAGCTCAAGCCGGTGATTTGACAAAGGACAATTGAGCAGGGAACATTTTTCAAGGAAATATATCTTCTCAGCTTAAGTCTAAGGTTTTCATTGAGAGCACTTTTCTTATTGTCACCACAGATATTCCAGGAATAAACAAAGAAACTGTCCATGATGTCTATACTCTCTAGTTTAGTCACGCATACAAGACGCAGAAGCATTGCCAGGAAAAAATGGAAATGCATCATTTCGAAAAGTGTGATATGTGATCAAAACTATACATAATATATAACTCAAAGTATAACTGCCTGCAATAGGTATTCATTTCAGTATTGAATCATTATATAATATATTTAAAAAAAATGAATAATTTTAGCCTCTTGTAAATGCAAGGTATAAGTGCCTACAATAGGACCACAATGGGTTTGACCCTTCCCCTAAACCCTGCCATGGTATAAGCTTGACAGTACCAGATTGCTTTTTATTATTGAATAACAAAATATACACATCTGATTTTAGTACTCCCTCCGACCCACTTTGTTTGCGGTTTAAGGTTTTGGCACACCCTTTAAGAAAATGATTAGGAGTCTATATTTTTTAAAAAGTGTTGTCTAATTTACCATTTAACCATTTATCTCTCTACATAGAAAAATGTGAATCATTTATTGGATGTAAAAAGTTGCCATAATTAATAGGGGTATAAGTGGAAAAGAATATTAAAAGTTTCATCAAAAATTTAAAACAACAATCAATTTGGGACAAAATCATTTGTTAAAACAACAAACAAAATGGGAAGGAGGGAGTAGTTAGTGGTATACACAGTGCATGACAGAGATTCAGTACACACCTCAGCATGAAAGGGACTGAAAGCTTGGAAGAAACAGGTCCAAACATATCCGACTCTAATGACATCCTGAGAATGACTCTCCTCACAATGTCGCCAAGATACATTCCTGATATCATTTTCTCAAAACCCTACACCAAAATAACCAAAATTTCAGTCATGACAAATGACACACCATGCGACAGGGAGTCATTAGCAGAAGAACCTAACCTGATCATTTGGATTAGGGCTTTCAGCGTCTAACTCGATGTCATACAATGTTCTTGGTAAGTGAGATGACCAAAAGTTTCCCCACTCCATATTGACAACCTAAAAAACAGAAGGATTGCAATCAGTTCAAAACTAAAAACAAAAAGAACAAAACTGAAGAGAAGAGTGAACTGTACCATGCGTCCAGATGTAGTGAGAAGACCTTGACACTTGATAATAGCATCAATTCGTTCCAAATAGCAGGCATTTGTACCAGTTCCAATTATAATTGCAACAACCGTATCTGCATCATGGTAATGTCCAAGAGCTAATGTTCCCACAGTGTCATTAACCTGCTTAAAATGAACAGAACATCAGGTTTAATGCAATATAATGAAACAAATAAAACAATTCGAATTTATTTCACATGACAACACACAATCCCTCTCTCCCACATCAAATTAGGGCATAAAAAAATAATAACTACAAAAATGTGTACACGTGCCCATTTACAATTATAGAACTATAGAAATAACCACAGAACTTAACAAGATTGTATACATGTGCCATTTACAACTACACAACCGTGGAAACCATCACAGAATTTAACAAGAGTGTATACATGTGCCATTTACAAGTATTACCATTTATCCCCTCGCCCAAAAACATATGTTTCTAAGTTGGAAAAAATTGCAGCAAAGTAGCAATTAATTCAACACGCATCCATTCGTTACATCTAGATTGACCAAACACTATTGCACAGAAACGCCATGAGACAATGATAAACAAAACTCGAACAACCTATAAGACTATAAAATATAAATTAATGTCTTAGAAGTACACAATTCGTTGAAGGAAGAAGTCATCCCAGAGGTCCAAAGACAGCTCTTAATCCCAGTTGTGTAATACTACTTTTGGTGGGAAAAAGAAAAACAAACCATAACCTTATGAAAAGGGAGTACTATCTTACCAAGGCAGCTACATGCACATCGAGGCCTTTTCGTGTCAGTGCTTCCTGCAAACATGCTGCAACATCTCTTCCTACCTGTTAACAAACAGCATTTATTCTTAATACCCATCAGGATTTTATATTTACATCACTATATTGAAAGGCAGAGTACAACTTTGAATAGGATCTCCATATCTGCTTTGTAAATATCTGAAGGGGGAGAAAATAGTCACTTTGAGAGGCTAATTGGGCCAGGAAGATCAAGTGACTAACCATGTTTACAATTGAAAAGGCTTTTGTCCATTTGATTAAAATGCCAGAGGCAACAGACATTTGTTTGACGGGAAAGGAGAATGTAAATCCAAGTTCTCTTCTGTCCTGTGAGGTATTGGAACCGTCCCCTTCTTTAGCAATGAATTCCTCTAATGATGATGCAATAAAATCAAAAAGATCCTGCAAGCATCAAATTCAATTCAGCTCTATCACATTAAAAGGACATCATAAGATAAAAACCAGAGAACACCAAAATCTTAGTTAAGATTTAGTCACCTCGCTTGTGCTAGTCATTAGATGTAGGGGAATGGGTTGTCGCTCTACTTCATGCTCCAACACAGAAGATGGTTGACCACTTAAATGAACTCGCGAGACTCTAAAATTTGTACCCCCGAGATGCAGTGCATAATATGTTCCTCTCTCAGTCCTGATAAAAGAGGAACATATTAAAGAAACAAACTTATTTAACAATATGATTCTCAAATCAGATTTAAAGTTAACATTCATATATCACCATCACTTGTAAAACTTGTACTCAAAGTAGCATCTGGATTCTGGAGATCTACTGGGCGAAACATTTTGACCCAGTATCACTCAAAGTAGATACAAATAAGATTATACAGCAAGAACCAACACATTCCATCAATCACTTTTACAGATTTCAAAATTAGCTTAATTATTGACACATCATATAACACGACGCTGATTTTTCAAATATCATAGTACAGTAGCCAACAGCAGCCATTAATTGGATGTCGAATGAACATTTGCATAAACAAAAATTCCAAATACTGAAAAAAAAAAGCCATTTCACATACTCGAAAACCACATGTAAGAGTAATAAATGCAGAGGTGTGAAATACGCGTAATAGGAGAGAAACAGGCAAATAGACGATAATGTCAAGAACTTAGACTACACACACAGCTGGACATAGAAATCACACGCAAATCAAAAGAAAAGGACAAAAAATAATAAGGGAAATGTTTCAGGAACAGACAGTGAAATGACATAGTTGAACTCAAATAATGTGAACCGAAAGCAACTTATTCAATGGCACAGTTAAGTTGATTACCCATTAGGAAGATTATCAACATAGGTTAGAAGCATTTTAAGCTTTGAACCACCTTCCGATGCCAAACCGGCGTGCATCTCCACCGCCATAGCATCCACCACCTGTCTCAGCCTCCCAACGCTGGTGTCGCAACCTCCCTCAAGTTCCCTCAACACATTCGCTACTTTCCTCCACTTTCTCCTACTCCTCATTCTTTTCCCCACCACCACTGCCGCCACCGCACACGCCGCCGCCGCCACCGTCACTGCCACTCCGAAAACCACTCTTCCCATCTTCCCGATCGATTAAACTACATCCGTACGACGTCGTTTCCCTACTCTCCTCCGATTTCTCGCAGCAACAAAACGTCGCCGTTTTAACATGCACGCAACGCAGTCCTCCAAAAAACTTTTAAAATAATACGCAAGTAACGAAACCTAGTTGAAAACGGAGAAGATTTCACCTGTTACAATTGTGCTCCGGTGAACCACGTTAGTCGCCGGCGATTCAGTTCTCCGGCGAATGTCACCGGAAAAGTGCAGAGAGAGAGTATGAGAAGTGTGAGGGGCGGCTCGGCAATAGTTGGAATTAGGAAATGTTGGAAAGAGAACCGGTATGGTAACTTTTTATAAGGTGAGCGTAAAGACAGATTTACCCTTGGACAGCTTCCGATATTTCGGATTTGTCACGGTATCTCTCCGCGATCTTTTTACCGTTTATGACAGATTTTGAGGTTAATGACAACTTTGACTTGTGTTCTTCTTTTTCGTTCATTCTCTTTCTACGTTCTATCAGCCATATTTCAAAGAATATCACATGCAAAATATCTTTAGTTCCCATTTTAATTCTCTTCCAATATCATCACGCTTTTAAATATTTTTTAAAAGTGATATACCATTCGCTGAATATTATGATTATGATTGAAGAATAACGATACGCATTGATATGATCATAACAAAAACAGTAAAACATTTAAGAAATTTGCTATTTATACTCTCCACCAGCTTTAATTTTTAATATTAAGAGTGAGAGTTACTTTTTCCACAATTTATGGTCCCTATTAAACACATTCTACCACCCAAAATCTTGGTAAATTCTTGCGTAAGAAAAAAAATGATTTGAGATCCTCTTCATTTCTCTAAAGAGAGGAATGATAGAGAGGAATGAAGATTTTCATTATTTGTGTCAAAAAAAAAGAAATGAATATTTTCATTATTTCAATATATATAAATAGGCTTAAATATGTTTTAGGCCCCTGCAAATATAGAGTGTTTTGGTTTAAGCCCCTGCAAATTTTTTTTTGTTAAAACCCCTTGCAAAATGACATATTTTGTTATAAGCCCTTCTCAACATATCCAGCAATCATAGCATTCCATGTTATAGGCTAACATTTTAGTCATAGAAGGGCTTATAACAAAATATTTCTTTTTGCAAGGGCTTTTAACAAAAAAAAATTTTTGCAGGGGCTTAAACCAAAACACCCTATATTTGCAGGGGCCTAAAACATATTTAAGCCATATAAATACATATATTTCTAAATACAAAGTAATGCAACCTTTTATTTTTCTTGAGAATGAAGAGTATATTAAGGCTCTGTATGACAAGTCTCGTCCGCTAGCAGATAGCGAATTTGACTAGGGGAGAGAGTTGTGTCTCTTGATTTGGTTGGAGCGAAAGAGAGAAAGAGAAGAGAGAAAGAATACTAGTTTGGAAATGACAAAAACACCTCTATGTGTTTGATTTAATTTTTTTATTTAATTAACTTAATAGTTATTTTAACTATTTAATTACATTAGCTAAGTATTTATTTTAGTTTGCTAAATAATTATTTTAATCAATTAATTTAACTAGTTAAATATTTATTTTAGTTATTTACATTTTTTGATCAAAAGGAAAATTGGTTATTTAATTTCATTAAATAATGAAAATAATTAAAAAATTATGGTGATAAAGTGACAGTAAAATGGTAAAAGTATTATTATTGAGCTTTTTATCCTCACTTTCTTCCCACACGATTGGAGAGATTGCAAAAAAACACTAAACAATCATCCTATTCTCTCTCTTTCCCATTTCTCCCATCAACCAAACATTAGAAGAGGACTGTCTCTTCCCTTACTCTCTCTTACCTCGTTCACCTCAAACAAACATACCCTTAGTATTTATTTTTCCATAAATTTGTATAAGAATAAAGTTTTTTTTACCAACATAGATAAGGAACAGTTAGTATTTTTTTTTACCCCGCTCTCTCACTCTTATGAAACAAATGAACAATTAGTATTTTATTTACTTTTTTACCAAATTGTAGACATATATAATTTATTGAAAGTTAATAATATATTGAAATAAGAATATAAAAAAAATTATTACAATTGGTTCAATTTTTTAGCTTGTGTAACTTTGCACATGATAGAGACTAGGGGTGTTTAAAACCGAACCAAACCAATAGAAAATCGCAAACCGAACCAAACCAAACCAAACTGCAAGTAACACTAAGGCTTATTGACTTACAGCCTTCGTTACTAACTTACTAGCCCAAATGCAATTAAAACCCAACTCTCACTCACTTACTAGCCCAAATCCAATTAATTCTTTGACTAACTTACAAACAATCCGTATTGTTATGCTATATTTAAAAGTTACAATAAAATCGTTGTCAAAAAAAAGTTACAATAAAATATTTAATTCAAATTCTTTTAAACATTGTCTAGCTATCTTAAAAAAATTAAAAGAGAGTAATTTATATACTACATATATTTGAGTAGATTTTTTTCTTAAAGATTTATGTTAGCCATTTTTTATGTTAGCTAATTTTAACTTCGTTTTAAATTATGTTTTTGTCTTGGAAAAACCGAACCAACCGAACCAATCCAAACCGCAATGGTTTGGTTCAGTTTGGTTTGGTTTTATTTTATGAAGCCAACCGAACCAAACCAAGCCGCATGTAATTTTACCTTGCGGTTCGATTTACTTTTTGTCTCAAAACCGAACCAAACCGCACCGAGAACACCCATAATAGAGACCATTAATTGTTAATTTTTAATAAATATTATATTCCCTGTTTATTATATAGATTCACGTTCTTCATGTAATCTCCAAACATAAAAAAATGTATAAAATAACAATTCTCATCATGTGTAAAGTAACATTTTAATAAAACCTTAATATTGTTTTATATAATTAATTTTCCAATTAATTGTACTCCCCTTGATCCCAATCAAACATTTTGGACAAAAATTTATATTTTTTCATAAAAAAATAAGTATGTCGATTGATAAAAATTGAATTAATACGACTATTTAGTTTTACAACTTATGAAATTTAATACTCATTTAATCTTTAATATAAAGCATTATACTTTATTTGTGAGAAAATATAAATAACATTATAGAAATACCAACTAAAGTTTCCTTTATTAAAATGCGCTATATTGGCATAAGGTGCACTGAATTATTTTGTCTTCGTCACAAATGCTTCCCAAAGTATAAAACACGCATATGACATGGTGTTCTTGTCTCCATTATATTTAGCTTCGCGACACTATTGGCTCCGTTTAATATATATTGTAGGGCAGCGATATCAACTTATTATTTTAATATTTTCAATTATCTGTATTAGAAAATACTTTTAAGATAACCACTTTTAAAAGTCAATTTTTAATTTTTAATCTCGTAACAGCTCATCCCTGCATACTTCCAATTTATTTTAGATAATTTTGTAATTTTTTTGTTATAACCGGATATCCTTCACTCAAGAAATTTAACATTGTTTACTGGATTTGAACTCAGATTCTTGGTTAAGTTGGAAGAGACCCCTATCATCTCATCCAAGTGCTCTTGCGTATATAATTTTATATTTTGAATACATATTTCCTCAAACTTGGTGGAATTTAATATCTTTCCTAATTTTATTTGTGAATATTGTTGATCATAATAGACTTGGTGTTCCTAATTGATGATTCCTTGCTCGTGTTTTCCATAGCCTATGGTTATCTTCCATGTTTTTGGTCCTTTCATTTTTCTCATTTCAATCAAATTAGGGGTATGTTTGGGAGGGGGTTTTGAGAGAGGAAGGAAGGGGAGAGCATATTTTTCAATTCTAAATTGAGAAGACTATAAAATGTCTTCAAATATAAATGAAGTGTTATTAAAATTGTTATATTGTTATCTATCAAGTGATTCTTTTATTTTTTTTTTAAATCACAAATATATATTAAAATATATAGACAAATCTTTTTCAAGGCCTCCCCTCCCCTCCCTTCTGCTGGAGTTGATTAAAATTGACATCTTGAAAAATCCCACATCGCTTAGTTTTGTGAAGGAAGAGGGAGACTAAGGCTATATAATGGGCTCAAGTTCTTCATTACAAGATGCACCAGTCAGAAATATACCTTAAGTTGTATTTGACTTTGTTTTTTCTCTTATACTCTTGTTTTAGAGTGTTGTGAGATGTAGTTAAATAATTTCTTTGGAGGGTGTGGGTGTACTGGGGCCATGGGGGTGTTTTTTTAGTAAAGTCTGTGTGTTGTAACAATTATCACATACTGGTATTCTCTGGTTGTCATTAGACAACGGTTCGTGGTTTTTCTCCGGTTTTGAGTTTTCCACGTTAAATCATTGTGTTCTGATTGTGCTCATTTTATTTCTCTATGTTGTTTTTCCCCAACAACTAGTATCAGAGCTTTTGGTTCGGTGGGGTATAAATTTATTAGTATGCTCTGTGGTTGCAGTTTGTCTGATCTTCCACATCAGAAAAGAAGTTTGATACTGTGAAAGTGTTGTTTGAGAAATGTTCTGGCTAAGAAAAGACTTAGTATTTTAGTGTGTCCATTGTGACCCACCTCTCTTTCTTGGGAACCTACTCGGTGCACGGCTTACAGTATGTTTACAGTTGGAATGTTAAATTTTTCAAGTGCTGTGAAGTTTGACATGGAGAAATTTGATGGAAGAATCAATTTTGGCTTGAGGAAAATTCAAGTCATGGATGTGTTGATGGAATCGGGGTTGCACAAGGTGTTGAAAGGCAACAATTCTGGGCATGTAAAGAAAAATAAATTGTCTAGGGGAGCAGGTCCGGCAAATTGCTCCAAAGATTGCGAGTCCATAATTGCGCACAGGGCACTGGTTTCACAGTTGTGCAAGGTGCGTGGTGGAAAGGAATGTCGATGGCAGATGAAACTTCCGGAAAAGTGAAACATGAAAGTTGCACCATAATTTTTCTGCAGGTTTTTTCGACATGTGCCGAATGAAGAAATTCTTGAAGTGGTTTAGCTTCAAGTGAAGTACACTCTTTATGGTGGAGTACGATAGTTCTTTTGAACTATGATTGTCGGTGTAGACAATGAAGATGTCTCGGGTATCAATTACAATCAAGGTGGAGATTGTTGGAGTTGATAGGAATTGAGCATCTTGAAGAAGCTATGTCGATGGCTTTCGGCATGGATGAAATTTTAGGAGTGGTTTAGCTTCAAGTGCAATACACTCTCCATCGTCGGGTATGATAGTTCTTTTGAACTATGATTGTCGGTGAAGACAGTGAAAGCGGAAGATGTCTCGTTGATCAATTACAATCAAGGTGAAGATTGTTGGAGTTGATTGAAATTGACATCTTGAAAAAGTCCCGCATCGCTTAGTTTTGTGAAGGAAGAGGGAGACCAAGGCTATATAATGAGCTCAAGTTCTTCATTGCAAGATGCACCAGTCAGAAATACCTTCAGTTGTATTTGACTTTGTTTTTTCTCTTATACTCTTGTTTTAGAGTGTTGTGAGATGTGGTTAAATATTTTTTTTGGAGGGTGTGGGTGTACTGGGGCCATTGGGGTGTTTTTTTTACAGAAGTCTGTGTGTTGTAACAATTTTCACATAGTGGTATTCTCTGGTTGTCATTAGACAACGGTTCGTGGTTTTTCTCCGGTTTGGAGTTTTCCACGTTAAATCCTTGTGTTCCGATTGTCCTCATTTTATTTCTCTATGTTGTTTTTCCCCAACACCTTCCCCTCCCAAACATACCCTAGTGGTTTGCTGCTGTTGGGAAACAACGGTGTCCATTCCCTCCTCTGTAAACACAAAATGGGTACTATGCGGAAGTCTGTATAGATTTTATTTATACCGGATGTCAATGTGTTTTGAGCGTGAATGGAACATGGGGTTCTTGGCTAGATCGATGGATTGTACTTTGACTATCACAGTTCACCACATAATCATCTTGGCCATGTCTCAACTCTCTTATAAAGTTCTTCATCCACTTGCACCGTCGTTGGCTCATTTTCATCAACGGGACACGCCACTTTCGATACAAGGAGCTCGACCTTAACTATCGCCTCTGATACCACTATTGGGTCATAGCGGCCTAGGGGATGATTATCCACATTGGGCCAAGAGCAACCACACAAGTGAGTTGACAACCACATCTTAACTTTTTAGTAAACAAAAAACATGAATATAACTAACTGATCATTCATTATATATACGGTTACTTTTCTTACCACTGCTGTGTGTTATATTGTTTTTTATAATTTAATGATATTAGGTTCCATTCCGCACAATGAGAATTTGGGAGACCATATCCCACAATTGTGATATCTGAAAGACTTGATTCATGCAATTAGAACTTAGAGAATCAATATCACACAATCGTGAAACTTGGGGTGACCAAATGTGCAAATTTATTCTTTTCTAGAAATAAAAATTCATCTGTAAGGTTTAACTCAACTGGCAAATGCTGATATTGTTAGGCTGGATATCATGTCCCGGATTCGAACTCGTGACCTCACAATTGTGAGTATGAGTTTCAAGTGGCATTTGCCACTCCATCTAGAACCAAAAAAAATTATGGTGCACAATAATTTCTTGGCCCTAATATCATTAAATTATAAAAAAACATATTTTAATTCTTCAATATTCTTAAACCTTTCAATTATTTTATTCTATTGCATTGTCCATTGCTTTTTCAGTATATAAAGGTCCCAACATCCTTTCATTGTGTTCGACTTCTAATTTTGGTTACTACACTTTTATTTAAACCTCTAAGTATATTGTCGCCATGTGATAGTTTTTCATCAGTGTGTTTTTCTCTTATGTTTCATCTATTTCTTTTTGGGTTATAACGATAATATTCTCGTTAGTTCTGATAACCAAAACTTTCTGGAAGAGTTTGTTGAATTCTATGGGGTTTTCGTCTCAGGCGAATAAATCTTTGAGGACGGTAGTTCCCCCACATGCCTGGGACTATAAACAATTTGTGGTGTATGATTAAAGATTCGGTACTTGAAGTTTGTGGCTACCTTGTTCGTGAGTTCATGTTCGTGATTTCTTGATTGTGCCGGGTTCATGATAAGATTTGAAGCGTTGCGGAATGTTTTCCAACAATTCTACCTCCCCTTTAGTCTTCCCCTTAAAAATTCACCCCCACCCCACCCCAATATTGCCATGCCTACTTGTAGGAGATGAATGCTCACAACCACAAGCATTCCATGATACCATGCAATTACTTGCTGCCAAGCTAGATTTGAAGACCCAACACAGCGGACTTGATTCCTGCCATATATAGAAAAGATACTTACCGGGCATGCTACAATCTAATTATTTACCTCACCAATAGGCAAAATTTATGGCAAGAAACCCCATACCCTTATATACTGCCAACCGCCAACATGCATTTTTTTAAAAATACCATAAAATAGCATAATTTCTGTTTTTCTTGGGCAAAACTTTACATCAAAATACCATATCCTTAAATACATCAAAGCTCTGGCAGGAATCAAGGAGGAATCAGAGCTCTAGTGAATTTGTTTCACTAGTTCGGAATGAAGTCATTGATGGAGAAACCGAAGTTCTGGTTCGATTTTAGGGTTTAAATTTTTTTCAATGAATGAAGAAGAAAACCAATTTGGGGATTTCATTTAACTAAAAAAACTAGGTGCGAAGATACGTAGGCTCCGTCACTAACATGTCACAGTTGTTAGTGCCAACTGGGCTTGTTTGATACAGATAATAAAAAATGGCTAACTGTGTACACGTTATGTAATTTAAAGACCTACTTGGTACAAAAAAACTTAAAAAACCAATATGTTACAAATAAATAACTTAAAGAACCCCTGGTGCATTTTTCCTTTAATTTTATTTGTTAACTTAACAACTGTGTTTGTACCAACAAATTTCAACTAACATTTAGCTTTTCAATTTTAAACTAACTCATTTGTTTTTTCTTCAAAATAAAGCCTCTGAATCCCTTTTTTTTTTAATTTTAAATAATTGAATATTTTGAGAAAATATATAATGTCAATTCAAATTAAAAAAAAAAATCATTTTCTTAAATGGCAATGTGAATTACAAAAAGTGGAGCTTCCAATCCATCATATGTTAGCTACCCATGACATTAATAAAAATGGCACTAATGCCCATTTTACAATTGTCTTCAAGGAGATTTGAACTCAGCACATCGAGGATACAAAGCTAAGCTACCCATAACATAACTTGGTTCTAAAAACACTTAGAACATCTTTATATAGTGGTGCTTAACTTGTTTTTTATTATTAAGATAAGATCCCACGAATGGAGCACCATGCTTGTAAAGTATTAGGTTCTTCAACAAATTGCAAGTCGTACTCGTATTGTTGGAGGAGTTATTACAAAAAAGTTCAGTTATTGATGAGATGCGAGGATGAGTTTATTGGTGAAATTTATGTAGTGCATGTTTTTTAAGCATGGTGTTGTTGATAGAAAAAAGCATGGTCTCTTAATGTGAGGATGATGAGTTTATTAAGCATGGTGTCTTAATGTCCCACAAATGGATCGACTTGCATGTAAAGTATAAAGTTCTTCTGCATGCGGTGTATTATGGCTATTTGACTAAAACAAAATTTGATATATCCTCACAGACGTTTTGTTTTTAGCGACCGTCAAAAAATTGCGGGTAAAAATACTACACCATAAGTAAAAATATAGTGATCGACCGACAAAATATTGTAAGTTTTACCCACAAATAAATTGTGTTGTTATAGTGCATAATTCACAGAATGAATAGTACTTGTGGCAGGTAAAATATTTACCCACAAACAAATTGTGTTGTTATACATCGTGCATAGTTCACAAAATGAATGATCATGAATAAATGTCCCAACAAGGTAGTTCTGTTAGCGAACTAAGAAATATGAATGAGTTATAAGAAGAAAGTCTAGGAGTCAAATTTTAGAAACTAACAATCCTCCGCCCCTAGAATCTTAACTATTATCCATTACTTTTTACGAACTAGAATCTTAAATTATTACATAACATAAAATTATAACAATAAGATAGTAAGAAATAAGGTCAACAAAATAAAAAGTTCAAAAAATTCGGTCCCTAAAAAAAATTTACCTACTTTTGATTCCCATAAAATTTGATTTTTTTTGTTTTAGTTCCCTCGTGACTTTTTTGAAAGACTAAAAGTAAAAAATCTAAATTTCCACATACATATTTAACCCTAAGAAATATGTGATATTTTTTTATCAAAAAGAAAAAGAAATATATGATATAGTAAAGGTCGTTAAAGAACACCAATAACAATCAGAGCGTGAGGTTCAGTGGTTGGGGCCGATCCTCCTTTAACCAAGGGTCGGGGGTTTGATCACCACATTGAGTACGGAGCAGCGTTAAAACTCTGGGTCAGCTATCCTAACCCTCGAGGCACTTACAATTCAACGAGAGAATTAATCACTGCGGTCAGCAATAGATACCGGGATAAAACCAAGAAAAAGCACGCCTACAAACCAGCACTAAACCATTTACCATTGCAAATCTCACTCTCACGCACGAAGATCGAGAAAATGATACTCATTTTTCATTCAACGTTCAATTCATAATACAGAAAGAAAAGAAAAGGGCAAGACCGTAATCTCAAAAGGACTTCGTCTGTCTGTCTCAGCGTACTGGACCCCATCTTAAGTAGCTAGCTTAGTTAGCGAGCTAAAAAATATCAAAGGAGTACACCAAAAAAGTGCAATAAAGACGTCTGGGTTCAAACTCCAAAAACTAACATTCTCCCAACCCACTAACATTATTTATAAAAAAAACGTACTGGACCCCACTCTGTCACTCGTGTACTGGTTTCAACCCATTCTAGCAGAATTTATTATAAATAAATAAAGAACTATTAATAATTTTATAATTGCTGAAACGGCGACGGTAGCTGCGTATTCTCCTCCGTACACTGCCAGCTGGCCTCCGCTAAATCCAGCTGTTTTCTCTCTCACACGCACAACTCGCACCATCACCATTATTTCCTCCCCCTCACCCCAAATATATTCCCTACAGTAATTCTTAACAGTAAAACATTACTAATTATTACTAATACTAGCCGTAGTTTTTGGCTTTTTTTTCACCCCGCATTTTTTTTATGGACAATGTTATCGGAGGCGGAGGAAATATTAGTTTCTGGGGTTTGAACTCAGAATCTCTTTCTTGCACTCATTTGGTGCACTCTTTCGGTATTTCTTAGCTCGTCAACTGAGCTATCTACTTGAGATTTCTCAAAACTGACCAAACCGACCATTTTATCCCGCATTGACTCTGTACCCCCATATTGACCAAACTGACCATTTTACCCCTAATTTCTCAAAAAATTTCCGGAATTATGTGTTTATACATAATTCCGGAACGCATTTTCCAGATATTTACGGAATTACGTCTAAACACATAATTCCGGAACGTATTATTATAGATTTTTCTAGAATTATGTCTTAAGAGATAATTCCGGAACACATTTTTCACTTTCGAAATTATGTCATTTGAGGTAGTTTCGGAAAAATAAAAAAAATGCGTTCCGGAATTATCCCATAAAACATAATTCCAGATGTATTTTTTTTAATTAAACTTTTATTTTAATTAATTAAAAACACGGATTCCATGTAGTCGTTCAATAAAGCCATGTAAGCGGAAAAGAAATGTGACGTGTTAAATCATGCATTAAGTGCATGTGCTCGCCTAAATAGGAAATGCATTCAAATAGAAATAATTTCTATGGCAGAGAATCATCTCACAATTAATTGGTATATGCAACATTCAAAAAATTAAAACTAAATATGGCAACAAGTAATTGTAACTGTAATCGTAATTCTAGACAAAACCAATCAATGTAATTTTAAATGGGATTCAGTTATAGAGAGTGTCATTGAATATGAAAGGAATGAAAAACAAAAGTTTCAAATTCAAATGTCAAATTCATTATATGTATTTTGAATTATCTTTTTCATCGTGTTAGTTGTTAATTATCGGCATTTCAATGGCAGCATCTGTTAAAGAGGATCATGGAAATCCAACTCCATAAACACATATACGTAACCCTTATGTTTTTGTTTCTATTTCAATCATTGATTCAGGTAACTGGGTTGACAACAAATATATGACACATTGACTAACAAATATCCATTTCTTTTCTAGATGCTTACAAATAATTATTCCTCTTAGGAAAAATGCTTGGAAATGGGGAAGCACTATCCTTCACAAGGTTTTACAAGACTGCAGATATAAGAACTGTGAATTACCATTGATGCATGTGATGGATCATCTAGACTTTTTATACTGAAGGTACCTCACTTAGTCTCATATATATAATATTTTATTTATTGTATTTTTAATGCAAAATCATTAGTTTTTGCCATTGTGTTTATTCTAATGGAACTATATACTGAGTAGCAAGTATTTCAGATATTTTATCTTTATTTTCATTTGTATATATTATTATATTATTATATATTATATATTGTATTATATATATATATCTGGATTTATCATTATTTTTATTTAATTTTTGCTCGAAATGCTATTTACTTCTTTTATTGATACTAAATCAGGAATTTAGGAAGTGATATATTTGTTATTTTTTCTAGGACAATTCTTTGATAGTGGAGGCAAGGGCATTGTCCATGGGTTAATAGCCATTTTGGTCACCGGAAGTGTAACTCGCTGTCAATTTGGTCCCTCATTCGAGCGAAAATGCAAAAAGGTCCCTCAATCTGTCCGTCACGTTAATCCCTCCCGTTACTGTGTTTCGTTAACTCCGCCAATGTGGCACGTTTATCTCATTTTAGTCCCTAAAAGATGTCACTTACTATCATTTTAGTCCCTGAAAGATGTCACTTACTGTCATTTTAGTCCCTTAAAACTCCTAAGTTTCAGGGACTAAAATGACAGTAAATAACATCTTTCAGGGACTAAAATGCGATAACGTGCCACATTGACAAAGTTAACGAAGCGCATTAACGGGAGGGACTAACGTGACAGACTTACTATCATTTTAGTCCCTGAAAGATGTCACTTACTATCATTTTAGTCCCTGAAAGATGTCACTTACTGTCATTTTAGTCCCTTAAAACTCCTAAGTTTCAGGGACTAAAATGACAGTAAATAACATCTTTCAGGGACTAAAATGCGATAAACGTGCCACATTGACGAAGTTAACGAAGCGCATTAACGGGAGGGACTAACGTGACAGACGGATTACACATTGAGGGACCTTTTTGCATTTTCGCTCGAATGGGGGACCAAATTGACAGCGAGTTATACTTCCAGGGACCAAAATAGCTATTAACCCATGGACAATGCCCTTGCCTCCACTATCAAAGAATTGTCCTAGAAAAAATAAAATTGTCTTATCTATAGTAAACAATAAATGAATTTGCGGAAGTTGTTTTTTCATTGTCATCTATAGTAAGCAGTAAATTGTCTCATCTTGAACCAGAATAGAACATAGTCAAAAATCCATTGGTATGTGTAGACATTTTCGTTAGTTTTCCAACGCATCTCAAAACACATAAATCGGGGTTCCGAATCAAAAGTTATGGCTTCATTACACATTTTCCGAGTTCTCAGAGAAATTCTGTAGTTAGCTCAAGGTTTGATACTAAACGATCATGTTTGGGAGCCCCATGAAACATGTCAGTTATCGGATATCCCTGAAGGGACGAAACATGTCAGTTATGATATATCATGCGGGGCCTTTGGTTTTAAATTGGTTTGTCACAATCTTCTCAAATATGAGATAAACCACTTACCACTCTTGCAAACTTAGTAGTGACTCCCTGAATTGGATCTATTAGAGCTCTTTAGCTTAGAAGAGAGCACTAACATTATTGCAATGGCTTAAGTATGAAATGCACTTTAAGATTATACCAAACTCAGATCCATAAACTCCAAAAATTGTAAATGGTTCACCTTTAAATCAGAGACATGGAGTCCACAAAAACTGAAATCTTATGTGGTGTGTTTAGGTCAAACTTCATGTAAATTGTTTTTAGTATTATTATATTTTTCACTCATTTGTTTCCATTATTTTGTTCTCTCAGAGGACATTTTTGGGAGGTTTCAATTGATTACTGGGAGTACTTGTGTTCTTCACAAATATGATTTTTTCCCTTTGTTATTTAATAATACTATTACTATTACAATTTACATTTACTTTTTTTGTTTTCACTATTTTGTTCACTACTCCTGGTACACTTTTGAGTGTTTTCCATTGTTTACTCTTATATTATCTAAAGCAGAGTAAATAGTGGCATTGAGAAAGTTGTTATAGTTGGCATCACATATGCAACGAAGAGTGAAGAAAGATATATTTTTTGTTGTACTATAGATTGAAAGAAATATGCTAAATGGATCCATGGTATTTTAGAACTTGATGATGCGATCTCGAGTCTCACATATACATTTTCAGTAATAAAGATATGAATCCGGATTATTCCTATTTGGGCATGATTAGTATTTTTTTAGCAGTTTAATGCTAAATTAATGTGATAACTATCTCAACAAATTACACTACAAAAAAATGCGGCGTTTAGCCACGGTTAATACCGTGGCAAATTGACTTAGCCACGGTTATGGCGACCGTGAAAGGACCTGGCGTCGCGAAAATTTAGCCACGGTTAAATGAAGAGTTAGCCACGCGTAATATAACCGTGGAGACATTTGTTTTGCCACGGTTAATACTTGTATAGCCACGGCTAACCCGTGTCAAAGTAGCTTGGTAAGCTTTTCAAAATCCACATATTAGCCACGGGTTAACCGTGGCTAACTTAGTTTTTATTTTTAAAAAAAAATCCTTTCCACAACTCATTTATTTGATTCATTAGAGACACTACACACTAATGTACCATCAATTCATAATCAAAGGTCAAATAAAAAGTAAATGTGTTGGATAAATTTGCATATAATTATTTCATACAACATATGATCTAAGTTGACTAATCAACCACTAGACATCTCAATTAGCAAGTAATTTAAGTGCTTTAGCAGCAGTACCAACCAACAACATAACAAATATAGCAAAGGGTGAGTAAAACCAGCTAATTACATCTCACAAACCAGAAAAAAAACAAATCACTATGCAAAAACCGGTCGGCGGCGGCGGTTAAAATTGTCAGCGGCGGCGGTTTACACCGCCGTTAAGGAAGGCTGGCGGTGGTTCCAGGAGCGCCGTGGTTTTCAGCGTCGGGAGGTGTTTCTGGCGGCGGTTCCAGCAACCGTCATACAAACTGCCGCCAATGTGTTAACTCTCATACCTTCAGCAAGTGGGGGGATGTCCTTCACAGATTTCAGTGTTTCATGTAAAGAAGCAACAATTTCTTCTGAGCATAGAAAGAAAGATATCTATTTCCATCAAAGAAAATCAGCATCTGTTACTAAATTGCTAGTTCAACTACAAATGGACAATAAGAAACTCAACTCTAAACAATAAAAACACTTAACAATAAGAACACTAAATTGCTAGTTCAGTATCTGTTACTAAATCAGCATCTTATTATCCGTATCACTATCTCAATAAAAACACTTAACAAATTAATCCAAATATTGGTGTATGTTGAGCACTATACAGTGGTTGTATATGTTGATCATATTTTAACACAAAAACTACATCAAGGAAGAAACTTTTGAATGGATGAGGCTAGATGAGAAGGTCATCATGGACTTTTTTAAGGAACATATCTGTGTTTCTAAAGTTGAAAAACAAAGTGAGTGTAATTAGAGATTTAAGAAACTATTGAATGCATATAAAAGAAGATATTCCAAAACATTCCAGTATCAAGATGATTCATTTTCCCATATACCTTCCTTGAGCCTATCTTATGCTCTATTTTTTTGATTAATGAGGCTATCTTATGCTCTGTCTATCCTATGGAAATAACAAGATCATTCATTCAGAAAAACAAAATGGACCTCAATCAAATGATAAATGCCACAAACTGAAACATTCCAGCAATCAATCAATCAGAAGAGAAAGAGAGAAAGGGCAAATTTGATGATCCAAATGCTATATACAAGTGTATCTTAGACCCAACTAATTAAAAGCTTCAAATAAATAACAATATTAAGCAACCTTCTATTAAACTCTACTCTTCTAGCAACAAAAGGGAAATTTCAAGAGATTGAAAGCAAGAAATATATTATAGAAAAATAATCCCTAACCTGTTGTTGAAATGAGGAAGAGAGATGTATGGTTGCTGAGATGTTGATAGATGTATGAGACTACCAGACCCTAACCTGTTCCAACAAGGACAACAGAAATTACAAAATTGAACAGAATGTATGGAAGGGAAAATCGAAGAAATTACAAAATTGAACAGAAAGTATGAACAAAGAACTTGAGATGATGGCATGTCATTGACAAAAATAATTGAATGGCTATCTAATTTCTGAGATAACCTCTTTCAAGCTACTGCTGGTAATAGACATGCCAACATAATTGAGTTCTTGCAGCAAGCTCCCTTTCAATGTTCCTTTCAACACACATTTATATAAATAAATTGTGTGGATGTTATCCTCGGCCTCCAGTACAAACTTGATGCAGAAACTGGCTAGCTGGAAGAAGATAGAATAATAGAACAAATATCACTTAATAAAAGGAGTTTTATGTTGTCAAAAGTCCACAAGGAGAGGTTGTCCCTCAGGAACTGCATGATCAGTTTTCTGTCCTTATAAGACTCCTCATTGAGAGAATCCAACTCAGAGATTGCCACATCAAATGCTTGCTTGGCAAGGTGACAAGCCCTGCAATACAAGAGAGTAACACGTTAAATAAGTTACACAGACTGACATGGCTCGAGCACATAAAAATAGTGCGATAAACTTCCAGTAAGAAGGTAATATTGTACATACCTTTCAGGAGTTTAAAATTTCATAATAGAAGACAGAGAAGTTTAAAGCCAAGCCCAATCTGACTGGATGAGTTGGAGTTAACTCAGCCTCTGCTGCAGTAGACGCCTCCTGGAATTATTTTGATTTATGAATTATTAAGAGTCAAGAAGACTGAAATGAACTAATGAATTATTAAGGCATATGATATGTCAAGTCCTGCTATGGAAAAGAAAGGAATTCATATCATTCATTAACAATATCATAGACTCACATTTAGTCATTTAGTCATTGAACCAACACATTTTTCATTTCATTTATCTATTCTAATTTCAAGACAACAAAATACAAAACTGAATCAAGCTATTCAAGTATGATTGCATGATAACTATCTCAACAAATTAAGCATGATTATCCCCATGCTTGTTCATAGCATGCACAAGATGCGTGGCAAGACGGGGTTGTTTTGCTGTTAAAATTTATCTTGCCAAAGCTTATGTATGATCGGTTGAGGTGGGCCTTCATTAAAGATGTTTTGGTGGAGGTGGGTCTGCCTGGCCATCTCATTAATTTTGTTATGCACTGTGTGACTAGTGTCCAGACTAATGTGATGTGGAATGGAAGTCGATCCAATTTTTTCAGGCCAGGCAGAGGTATTCGTCAAGGAGATCCCATATCCCCTTACCTCTTTGTTTTGTGTATTGGCAAGCTTACTCATATGATTATGGAAGAGGTTGATGATGGGAATCGGTGCCCGTTAAAAGCTGGTAGGCACGGTCCTACTGTTTCTCATCTTATGTTTGCTGATGACTTGCTTCTTTTTGGGAAAGCTAATGAGCGGAATGTTATGAGTGTTACTCAAACTCTCAACACATTTTGTGCCATGTCAGGTCAAATTGTAAGTGTGGAGAAGTCTAGTATTCTTTATTCCAGGAATACTCCAAGGTATATTAGAAGATAGTTGACAAGACTCACTGGTTTTAGAGAAACTCAAAACTTGGTGTAACACCCCGATATTTCTAACTTGTAGAAATACCAAAGTGCACCACTTGACATACATCAGAGTAACTTCATGTTATTGAATATTGAACACAACTAAAAACTTTCGATAAATAATTATCAAATGGTTCCATGAACCTCATTAAACTTAACAAAGTACTTAAGTCTCATGACTTAAAACTTATACAACCCTGGTGTTCAATACCCAAAACATAAGTAGCGGAAACGATTTACAACAGTTACTAAGAATAGTTATGCAATCGATAGTACAAAGACAACAAAAGGGACAAGGCCTAAATATAAAAATGAATCTCTAACGACTCCAAGAGTCACACCGGTTAGCCGTGCTTCTTCGCCTTTGTTTTTCCATGTTTCTCTGTAAAAACCACAATAATAAAGGGTGAGATAAACATTATCTCAGTGAGTCCTATCGAGACCCCTTACTAACTCTAGCGGTTCATTATGCTTTGTACTTTGAACATCATGGCCCTAATAAGCGACCATGTGGACATATATTTCTTTATTTCGTCTTGTAGCCCTAATAAGCGACTACATTTCATGTCTTATCTTTCCTTTAACTTAGCACAACACCTCGAGCCTACCTTATCCGGTTATTTCTTTGGCTTTTGGTGAACCCAATCCACTAACCACTAATTAGCGGGCAAACCTCATGGGTCCTAGGTTTTGGGGCTCATGACTTCCCCTCCCCTAGTATGCTAATCCTTAGGGTCGTCACCCTTGATATACATATATTATTATGTATGCCATTCTACCTTTCCTTTATGGAAAGTAATCCTTCCTTTCCTCAAGGGAAAGTAACTTGACTTGTATTTACATAGATTGAGGATTTACATGACTTGTATTGACTTATAGTCATTTATCTTATCTTGACTTGTGTACACTCGCGTTTACTAATGTACGGTTTTTCATAACTTTCATAACTTTAGAAAATTTCATCTCAAGCATAATCAATTCATGACATTCAAGTGTTACAATCATTGAGTAACATTGGGGAAGTGATTAGAAGGAACTTGAAATCATTTGGAATGGACTAAAGTGCATTTTGAAATAGGGTGACAGAAGCAGACCCGTGCGCGTTTTATAAAATTTTTCACAAAGTTACAGAACTTGGCGCACGGTCCGTGCGTGAAGATGCACGACCCGTGCGCATTTTAAAATCCTTTGCGCACGGTCAGTGCGCAAGGGCACCCGACCCGTGCGTCCCTATCAGTTTTCCAGAAAAATAGTTTTTCATGTAGTTTTCCATTCCGTTCTGATTCCAATATTCGTTCCGATCGTGTCCTAACACAACAAACAGTTTTTTCCAGTCCAGAACAACGACCACATTAACACAAATCATCAACCAAGCATTCAAACAAACATGCACACAAATTGGATTTCCAAAATTTACGGTTTATGACTCGACGTTCAAAAATTAAAGTACGAATCGTTAGAAATCAGTGACACGAAATCCCATTTTCAAAAATAACTTACCTAAGCGAGTATAGAACTCACCTTTGTGATGAAAATCACAAAAACAACGAATCCACGGGTGACGGGTTGCAACGACAATGTAACCTCACGAACGGTCCCCGTACTCAAACTTCTCACCACAACTAGAACTCAAATCCTCTCGAACGATCGCAAACGACCCAAAACAGCAACGTGGCTTGAGTATGAGCTCTAGTACTGATTATTGAACTTTGAAAGCTAGCTTTGGTGATTCAACTTCAACATGCAAGGTTCAAAACTCAGTTTTTTCCAAGTTGAGCTTGGATGCTCTTCAATGGTGATTTGTGATGGAGAAGGATGTGGATGGAGATGTTGGTATCAGTAGGTAGAGGATGAAAAATGGATTTGAATGGTGAAGGAATTTCTCACATGCATCCGGACTTGGTAAAAATCCCTTCTCTCCCTCACCTTCGCCCTCTTCCTTTCTTTTCTCTCTTCAAGTTTTCTGTTTTCTTTCTTTTTGATTTCAGAAAGTGGTGTGTGGGTGTGTGGCCTCTGCTGAAGGTTCCACTTTAAATGAGGTGTTAATGACCATAATGCCCCTAGTTCCAATTACTCCTTAAACCCCCATTTAATTCATTTCTAATCTTATAATTTAAACAATAATTTATGCAACAATTACTTAATGCATATGTGGTTGTTTTGTGGAAGGTGAGTCATCTGAACTCACTTATGGGTGGAAAAGACGAAAATACCCCTGTTCTCCTATTCCCACTTAAAATCCCAAATTAACTCACCGCCTAATTATTTTAAATTAACTAATTAATTAAACATGACATCTTGCTAATTTCAATAAATGAAATTAGCTAAATTGGGGATGTTACACTTGGGCAAATATTTAGGGGTTCCGTTGATTGGAAGAGCCCTTAGGAAACATGATTTTCAGTTTTTGGTGGATAAGGTGAAGGAGAAGCTCTCAGGTTGGAAGCAAAAGCATCTCTCCTTTGCTGGGAGGGTTATGCTCTCCAAGTCCGTAATTGAAGCTATTCCTATTTATTCTATGATGATCATTCCCATTCCTAGGAGTTGCTTGGATGAGATCCAAAAGCTTCAGAGGGATTTTATTTGGGGTGATGAAGATGGAAGGAGGAAATTTCACATGGTTAATTGGAAAACCTTAACTCTTCCAAAGGTTCATGGTGGTCTTGCAATTAGGGACCTCAAGACTATGAATAGCGCTTGCACTATGAAAATGGGTTGGGCCTTGCGTACTGGGTTGGATACTTTGTGGTGTAATGTTCTTAAGGGAAAATGGTAGAGGTTTACTAGAGAGTGGAGCTATTGTTGCTAAGCCTATGGACTCTTTCATTTGGAAAGGAATTGTTAATGTGTGGAATGACATCGAGTCTTTGGAAACTTGGGAGGTTGGAGATGGCACAACTATTAGTCTTTGGAATGATATTTGGGTTGATTCTACTACTAGGCTCATAGAAGTTGCTGACGACGTTCCAATTGAGTCTTTGGAATGGAAAGTCTCGGATCCGGTGGATCCAGGTGGGCATTGGAATCTGCGAATGTTGGAAAACATTGTTCCAAATGATGTTTTGCGGAAGTTCAAAGCTCTTCCGGTTCCTATTGAGGTTGATGACCCTGACCAAAGAATCTGGTCAGGTAGTAAGAATGGTGAGTTTTCTATTGCCAGTGCATATGATTTGCTGCGAGAATTGCCCCTCCATACTAATGCAGCTATCTGGGACCGTGTTTGGAAACTTGAGACGCCTGAAAGGGTTTGTTGTTTTGCTTGGCAAGTGATGCATGGACGTTTACCAACTAAGGCACTGTGTGGAAATTGGAGCAATTCAGATGTCAATTGTTCAAATTGCCCTGGTGTGGAGGAATCGTTGATTCACGTCCTCCGTGATTGTCCTCTTGCTGTGTTTATGTGGCGTCACCTCCTTCCCATTGTGCATGCCAACAAATTCTATGGAGGTAACCATACATAGTGGATTATGTTTAATCTTAATTTATGTTGCAAAGAGACGTTTCAGGTTCCTTGGCCTTCTATTTGGGCCACAGCTTGTTATCATTTATGGATGTGGAGAAATATGGGAGAGCCCGATCTGGAGTTTGCTAGGCCTTATAATCCTGCCCATGTGGTATTGAATTTCATTTCCCATTTCTTTGATCATAGTTTGGTTAATGTGGTTGTTCCACCCAGAGTTCGAACTGAGACTTATGTCAGATGGACACCTCCGTTAGAGGATTGGGTTCGATTAAACCGTGATGGGGCCTCTAGAGGTAATCCCACTACTGCAGCCTGTGGGGGTGTTCTGCGCAATGCAGCTGGTTCTTGGATTGTGGGATTTGCTCGTACTTTGGGTTTAGCTAATGCTCATGTGGCTGAACTCTGGAGAGTTTTTGTGGGATTGCGCCTGGCTTATGATAGAGGCTTTAGGCGTGTTGAACTTAATCTGGATTCAACTTCTGTTGTCAACTGTATATCTGGAAATTCTGCAGGTAGCTCTGAAGGGCGTGATCTCGTTCGCCGTATTAGACAGTTGCTAACCTTGGATTGGACGATTTCTATTAAGCATGTCTATAGGGAGGCTAATAGGGTGGCTGATGGTCTTGCTACTCTTGGTTATAGCTTGATGGAGGATAACCCTTTTGTGTTGTTTGATACTCCTCCTGATAGTGTTAGGCTGTTAGTTGCTGATGATGTTGTTGGAGTTTCTACTCCGCGTTTAGTTTCCGTGTAATCGCTTTTGGGCTCATCGCCCCGTTTTATATCAAAAAAAAGTTGTAACAAAAAAAACCATCTCAACAAAGTAACTGAATAAGGAAAATTGCAAAGGCATTATATAATTTTTTTTTGGTATAAACCGGGTATCTACGCGCAACTGCAGAGATTAATCCCTCCAACGTCATATTTGGTCAAAAAAATTTTACAACGTCATATAAAATATTTTGTAAGCTATGGGAGAAACAATTCCGTTAAGTCAAAAATATTTAGCTATCTAATGTAGACATTCAGTAAAAAAAATTAATACGTATAATTGTAGAATTTAAAACTATTTAACGATATTGTCAAAAAAAATATATTAATATATACTAATATGTATAGCTGCATATATTATTTTAACACTAATATGTATAATTAAAATTAAACTAATAATATGAATTATAATTATTAATATGTATAACTACAAATATTATTTTATATGTTATGAATTATCAAACAAGCGCAACACCTAACCCAGAGCGTGGGGTTCAACGGTTGGGGTTGATCCTCCCCTAACCAAGGGTCAGAGGTTCGATCCCCGACTTGGGTACGGAGCAGCGTTAAAACTCTGAGCCAGCTGTCCTACCCCTCGAGGCACCTAGAATGAGCGAGGGATTAGTCACTGCTATCCGTGCGGTGGATACCCGGGTTTACCCAAAAAAAACACAACACCGGCATATAGAGCCGTCAATTTGGCCCATGTGGGCCAGCCCAGCCCCAGCCCCCACATGGCCCATGGGCCTTTAGGCCCTTGGGCCTAAAAGCCCACTTACACAAGCCCCATATTGGCCCCAAGCCCCATAAAGCCCTGTGGGCCCAGCCCATCCCACAGGCCCTAAATTCCTTTTTTTTTGAGAAAAACCCACTCAACTTCCGGGATAGCTAATTTACTAGGATAAAAATAGAAGGAATTAGGTAACAGTGCCGGAAAAAATACAAAAATTCCCATGACCACACTATGGATGTTTACTAGTACAATGTCAAAAAATAAACGATATAGGCTTGATTTGTCCATATATCATTATTCCCTAGTTGCCCAATCGGAATAATGACAGTAACAATGAACAATGTTATTGCCATCTTCATATAATTAATATATTAATATATATATATATATATATATATATATATATATATATATAATAAAAATTAAAGACATATCTTTAGTTTATGGTGTTAAATAATAATTACAACTTGTCAAAAATAATAATATATACATAGATTATAATATTAAATATGTGAGCGGCAGTTGAAAAAATTGCGGTGGTTTTTAACGAAAAATAGAAATGGGCTATACCATAAAGAGGTGGTGGTGAGAGGGAAAATGAGGTGGTGGTGAGGGGAAGAAAGAGGTGGTGTTGGTTGTGAGAGGGAAAAGGAGGTGGTGGTGGTTGTGTCATGTGTGATGGTGGTGAGAGGGAAAAGGAGGTGGTGGTGGTGAGAGAGAAAAGGAGATGGTTGTGAGTGGAAGATGGTGATGGTGGTGGTGGTTGTGGTGAAAGGGAAAAGGAGGTTGTGGTGAGAGTGAAGGAGAAGAGGAAGAGAGTGAAAGAATGAAAGTGGAGGTGTAAATAGTGGGAAAATAGGTGGTGGTGGTGGTGGTGGTGGTGGTGAGGGGAAAAAGGAAGTGATGGGGGTTGAGTGTGGTGGTGAGAGGGAAAAAGAGGTGGTGGTGGTGAGTGGAAGATGGTGGTGGTGGTGGTGAGTGCAAGATGGTGATGGTGGTGGGAGTGAGGGAAAAGAGGAAGGGGGTGAAAGAATGAAAGTAGAGATATAAATAGTGGGAAAAGAGGTGGGGGTGGTGGTGGTGAGAGGGATAAGGAGGTGGTGGTGGTGAGAGGGAAACGAAGGTGGTGGTGGTGATGGTTTCGGTGAGTGGGAGATGATGGTGGTGGTGGTGGTTGTGGTGAGAGGGAGAGAGAAGAGAACGGGGGTGAAAGAATGAAATTGGAGGTGTAAATAATGGAAAAAGAATGAGAATAAAATTTGAGGGCCAGTCCACAAAGCCCTGGCCCTAACCCACTAAAAAATTTAAAAGTGTGGGTTGGGGCTAAAAAAAGCCCCATTAATAGGGGGCTTCAATTTTGTGGGGCTTGATTGAGGGCCAGTGCGGCTGGGCTTGAGGCTTGGGGCCAAATTGACACATCTACCGACATATAGGGGTGGCAAAAAAAACAGTACCCATAGATAAAATTCATAAAGGATACGATACGGGTAAACGGGTACCCAGAGGCAAAGAATTGGGTAGTTTTATTACTCATTTGTTAATGAGCAGGTATAATGAGGTACCAGTGGGTGCCTCTACTCGCTGAAATTATTGAATAATCTTCATATTTAATATTTAGTTACAAATATTTAAGAGTCTTTCATCTCATTTTTACAACTAATATAAGTCGTCAAATATTTAATAGAATAAATGCATAATTCTATATACGAGTATGTAGCAAAAATAATATTAAAAAGTTAATTTAGTGTTCAAGGTTTTTATTTTATTTTATAGAAATGGTCATATCCAACATTATACACAACTTTTTATGTTTCATCTAATTAAATAAAAGATTAACGAATTACAGGTTGCTTTATATATATATATATATATATATATATATATATATATATATATATATATTTCAAATTAACAATAAAAAAATTTCAAATTAAATTCAAATAAGAAGATGTATACCCGTGCAGCGCACGGGTCATACACACTAGTGCCAAAAATAACAAAGATTAGGAACGGATGGAGTATTGTTTAAGAAATTAAAATATTAATTATTTTTTAAATAATAATAAAGATGTTTATTATATGTCATAAAAACACAAATTTTGAGTTATTTAATTTTACAAAAATAAAATTAAACACGTGTATTGTTACCCACTAGTCAAATCTGGTATCCGCTAGCGAATGAGACTTGCCAATAATAATATAATAATATGTCACGTAATGATGTATGCAAAATATATAATTGTGTGATTGTGTAATAAATGATACAATTTCAGGCTATTTCAATTATTTTTTTGGGTAAACCCGAGTATCCACCGCACGGACAGCTGTGACTAATCTCTCGCTCATTGTAGGTGCCTCAAGGAGCAGGACAGCTGGCCCAGAGTTTTAACGCTGCTCCGTACCCAAGGCGGGGATCGAACCCCCGACCCTTGGTTAAGAGAGAATCAACCCCAACTGTTAAACCCCACACTCTACGTTAAGCTATTTCAATTATGAATAGCACACAAAAATAATTTTTTGTTAAAAAAAAGGACACAATAATAATTATGCTATCAATAATCGACAATTTTTGTTGGTACATTTTTTTAACGGGAAAAAGACTATTGCATTTTATTAATAATAATTGCAGCAATATAATTTGGAACTGAAAAGATTGAGAGCAAGACTCAATAATTACTATTTAATATCTATTTATCTATTTATACAATCTATTTATACAAATAAATCTCCTATAAAATTACTAATTTGGATATTTTATTAACAAGACACATATCTAATTTAAGGGTAAAAATATCATTACACTCTCTTTCTTCCTTTTTTTCTCTTTCTTCTTACACTCTATTTCTTCATTTTCACTTTTCTCTTACACTGTCTTTCTTCTTTTTTCTTTTTATTCTTACACTCCCTTCCCTCATTTTCACTTTTCTCTTACACTCTCTTTCTTCCTTTTTTCTTTTTACTTTACTTTTACTTTTCCCATAAATAATTATTCTCTTTCTCTTATCACTTCACTTTAGTTTTTTTTAACTAAATTTCTAAATTTATACAAACACTACTCAATTAAAATTACCTATAAAAATGTAAATGAGTCACACTAAAAAAAACTATCACCTTTTTGGAAAAAGTTATCACATTGAAATTTTAATTTTTCTCTCCGAAATCTGTTTACACTCTTATTGATAATCTACTATCACCTTTTATTGATAAACTACTATTTATCTTTTACTAACTACTATAACCAACTAATCAACTAAAGTAATCAATTGAAACTACGAGATAACTGCAATGATATATAACAAAACACGGGATAACTGCACTGATATATAAAAAAACACAGGATTAATATTTATCATTGATTGATAATTAATTTTTTTTGAAGATTATTATCTATTTAAACCTATTATCATTGATTGATAATTAATATTTATCATTGATTGATAAATAAACCTATTATCTAAAAACCTATAAGATTTAATGACTATTTAAACTACTGATTAATATTTAAAATAAATATTTCTTATTGATAATCTACTAATCAACTAAGATAATTAATTGAAACTACGAGATAGCTGCGCTGATATATAAAAAACACGGGATAACTGCACTGATATATAAAAAAACATGAGATTAATATTTGTCATTGATAATTAAATTTTTTGAAGACCACTACTACAAGCCTACTATCTAAAAAACAAGAACACTTAATGACTATTTAAATCAGTAATTAATATTTAAAACAAATATTTCTTATTGATAATCTACTATCTACTATAATCTACTAATCAACTAAAATAATCAATTGAAACTACGAGATAACTGCACTGATATATAAAAAACATGGGATAACTGCAGTGATATATAAAAAAACATGAGATTAATATTTGTTATTGATAATTATAATTTTTGAAAACTACTAGAAATCTACTATCTAAAAAAACAAGAAGGCTTAATGACTATTTAAACTGATTAATATTTAAAACACACGCGACAAATATTTGTCACTAATACCTAAAAAAGGACAAATAATTATTACTAATATATAAAAAAAATACAGGATAGATATTTCTTATTGATAATCTACTATCTATCTTTTACTATAATCTACTAATCAACTCAAATAATCAATCAATTGAAACTATGAGATAACTGTAATGATATATAAAAAAACACGGGATAAGTTCACTGATATATAAAAAAAACACAGGATTAATATTTGTCATTGATAATTAAAAAGTTTGAAGACTACTATAAACCTACTATCTAAAAATAATAAGATTTAGTGACTATTTCTACTACTGATTAATAATTAAAACAAATATTTCTTGTTGATAATCTACTATCTCTCTTTTACTATCTACCATAATCTACTAATCAACAAAAATAATCAATTGAAACTACTAGATAACTGCACTGATACTTAAAATATACGGGATAACTGCACTGATATATAAGAAAAAACACGAGATTAATATTTGTCATTCATAATTAAACTTTTTGAAGACTACTACTAGAAACCTACTATCTAAAAAACAAGAAGACTTAATGACTATTTAAATTACTAATTAAAATTTAAAACAAATATTTCTTATTGATAATCTACTATCTAACAATTTTACTATCTACTATAATCTACTAATCAACTAAAATAATCAATTGAAACTACGAGATAACTTCACTGATATGTAAAAAACACAAGATAACTGCAGTGATATATAAAAAAAAACACGGAATTAATATTTTCCATTGATAATTATAATTTTTGAAAACTACTATAAACCTACTTTCTAAAAAAACAAGAAGACTTAATGACTATTTAAACTCATTAATATGTAAAACACACGTGACAAATATTTGTCACTAATAACTAAAAAAGGACAAATAATTGTTAGTAATATATAAAAAAACACAGGATAAATATTTCTTATTTATAATCTATCTTTTACTGTCTACTATAATCTACTAATCAACTCAAATAATTATTCAATTGAAACTATGAGATAACTGCACTGATACATAAAAAACACGAGATAACGGCACAAATATATTAAAAATACGGGGATAACTGCAATAATATATATAAAAACACGGGATAACTGCACTAATATATAAAAAACACGGGATAACAACACTGATATATAAAAGAACACTGCACTAATATAAAAAAAACACGGAATAAATGCACATATTGTTTTTTAAATGATACTTTTACATTTTTAAATTTTAATATTTATCTATTTTTTATTTGAAACTCATTTTTTATCTACATTAAATTTGCTTTTATTTTCACAGGGTAATGTTTAAACTATTTAAATACTGTCTAAGTTCATTCATAAAAATAACACGACAGCACCTGTGCGTATGCACGGGTATCCTACTAGTATTTATACAACTAAACTACATATGATTTTACCAATACCCCCATTATATATAAAAGACACCTCAAATTTTTAAGGGTAAAAATGTCATTACACTCTATTTCTTCATTTTTTTCTCTTTATTGTTACACTCTCTTTCTTACTTTTCATTTTTCTCTTACACCCTCTTTCTTCCTTTTTTCTCTTTTTTTTACACTCTCTTCCTTCTTTTCACTTTTATTTTACACTCTGTTTCTTCCTTTTTTTTCTTTTTATTTTACTTTTCCCATAAATAATTATTCTCTTTCTCTTATCACTTCACTTTAGTTCTTTTAACTAAATTTCGAAATTTATACAAACACTACTTTAATTAAAAAAATTTAAAACTACTACTATAAACCTACTATCTAAAAAACAAGAAGACTTTGCTTCAAAAAAAACCAAGAAGACTTATGACTATTTAAATTATTAATTAATATTTAAAACAAATATTTCTTATTGATAATCTAATATCTAACTTTTATTATCTACTATAATCTACTAATCAACTAAAATAATCAATTGAAACTACGAGATAACTGCACTGATAAATAAAAAAACACGGGATAACTGCAGTGATATATAAAAAAACACGGGATTAATATTTACCATTGATAATTAGAATTTTGGAAATCTACTATAAACCTACTATCTAAAAAACGACTTCATTTGGGTAGTTGTGGATCGGTTAACCAAATCAACTCATTTTATTCCAGTTCGTTCAAGCAGTAAAGTATCCAAGTTAGCTGAAGTGTATCTGAAGAACATAGTGAGGTTACACGGGGTTCCTACCAGCATTGTGTCGGATCGAGATCCGAAGTTCACTTCTAGATTTTGGAAGGCTTTGAATGAATCATTGGGGACTAAAGTACTCCTTAGTACTGCTTATCATCCGCAGACAGATGGCCAGACAGAGAGGACTATCTAGACATTAGAGGATATGCTTAGGGCTTCAGTACTTGATAACAGAAAGAAATGGGAGGATCATCTTCCATTGGTGGAATTTGCTTACAACAACAGTTATCACTCCAGCATAGGTATGGCACCTTTTGAGGCTTTGTATGGGAGGAAATGTAGAACTCCGTTGTGTTGGTGGGAAGTCGGTGAGAACCGATTGTTAGGACCAGACTTGATTCGTGAAACTACTGAGAAGATCCGCCAGATCAGGGAAAGAATGAAAGCTGCTCAAAGTAGGCAAAAGAGTTATGCCGACAAAAGAAGAAGGCCATTGGAATTTGAGTCGGGCGATCATGTGTTTTTGAGGTTATCCCCGACAATTGGCACAGGTAGGGCATTACGGGTGAAGAAACTCAGTCCTCGGTATATTGTACCTTTCCAAATTATCGAGCGAGTTGGGCCACTGGCATACCGTATTGCTTTGCCTCCACCATTGTCAAATCTTCATGACGTATTCCATGTGTCTCAATTACGGAAGTACATTCCCGATCCAAGTCAACCGTTGAATTTTGAAACGATTGATCTTCGACCAGACTTGTCTTTCCAACCTCATCCAAATTACATCATGGAACGTGGCGAGAGGACACTGCGGACGAAGACAATTCCCATTGTCAAGGTGGTTTGGGATGGTTTTTCCGTCGAGGAAGCTACTTGGGAGCTGGAGGACGATATGCGGACTCGATATCCGTATTTGTTTTCTTGAGGTACGTTGTGTTTAATTTTGAGGACAAAATTCTTTTAAGTGGGGGAGAATGTAACATCCTCAAAATAATTAGGCGGATTATTTGGATGTTAACCCAATTGGATTAATTTAGTGCTTGATTAGTAAAACTATTGAGTGCTAAAGTAATAATTTGGTCGTCTCAGGATCGCTAAACCGATAGCAAGAAATAAGGGAATAAGGGTAATATGGTCATTGGACCATATTACCACTTAGTAATTTAAATAAAAGAAAGAAAAGAATTAAAGAGAGAAAGAAAGAAGGGAACGCGAACAGAAGAAGAAAAGAGGAAGAAAAGAAGAGAAAAGAAGAGAAAGAAGAAGAGGAAAGAAGAAGAGAAAGGAAGAAGAAGAAGAAGTGAAGCCCATCCCTCCAAAATTCATCATCTTCATCATCTCCTCTCCCTCATCAAAACCCAAGAACTTGGTAAATTTTCCTCCAAATTTTCCCCTATCTTTTGACCTACGAAATTTACGGGTTTTGTTGGAGGATTTGTTGAAATTTCAAGTTGTGTGATGAAAGTAATGATGGAATCATGATTAGGATCGAAGCCAAGAGCGATTGAACGCGAGTTGGAGCTCGAATCGAAGTTAGAAGCGGATTGGTGTTGATAGGGTTCGATTTGGAGATTTTCGAAGTTTAGGTGATTTCGGCTCAACCGTCACTCTCGCGTCAAGGGTGAGTTTTACTCACGTTTAGGTGTATTCCGTTTTGAAATGAATTTTATGTGATTTGGTTTCGAAAGATTTTGAGTCGAAAACGTTATTTTGAAATATATCGCGTTTTGACGAAATTCGTATTTGTTGAGTTTTTGATTGAACTGCTCGATTGTTTGATGTTGATTGGACTGGAATATTGCCTGGTATGGTCTGTTTTTGAGTTAGGAATCGATCAGAGCGAGTTTCGGATTAATCGGAAAGCAAATTCTCATGAAAAGGCCATTTTTGCAATGCTGTCAAATGAGCACGATCCGTGCGCCTGGTTCGGTTTCTGATTTTCAAAAGGTCTAACAGGGCGCACGATCCGTGCGTCCCAGGGGCACGATCTGTGCGCATGGTTCTGTCCAAATTTTACAAAGTGCCCGAAATGATTCCGTTTCGATTCCAATCCTCTCCCAATCCTTTCCTAACCATTCTATAATGATATTAGGCTTATAATGCCATGATTTTGGGTATGTTTCAAAAGGGTTTTATAAAATACTTTCGAAGTTGAAATTGTCTCGAAAAACCGAATAATAGCATACGTGTGCGGATATGTTTTATTGATACCAAAGCAAACTATGAGTCCTACATGGTATAGTATAATGCAAATGAACTATGAGTTCATGTGTCTGTAGATATATTTATTATATCGAGTTGCGTGACGACCCATGTTAACATACTAGGCGGGGAAGTCATGATCCCCTACCCTAGCTAGGCTCCGTGCCATTAGGGAAAGTACTATTGGTAAGGGGGTTCACCGGGATTCAGCACAGGATTGCAGTCGGCGTTATGTTGAAAGTTTTGTCGTACGATACACCAGGATTTAGCACAGGATTGCAGTCGGTGTCGTACTGAGTTGTAACACGTTCACCGGGATTTAGCACTGGATTGCAGTCGGTGTCGTGTTGAATTAAAATGCACGTGGTTAAATTAAACCACGAATGAAAGAAAGTCCTATAATACGGTTCACCGGGATTTAGCACAGGATTGCAGTCGGTGTCGTGTTAAGTTAAATAGGATTCATAATTGAACTGAGAGTGTAGATAGGGGTCTCGGTAGAACTCACTGAGATTGTATCTCACTGTTTATATGTTGTTGTTTTACAGAGAAACAGGGACAGGGGAAATCCAAGAGACACGAGTAGGTTGGACTCGGGCGACTGCTGATGACTTAGCCTTTATGCTAAAGTTTATATTTCCTTTTGTTGTCTATGTACTACAACTCTATGTCTTAGTATTATGACTCTTTTCCACTTTCTTGTATGATATTGAGCACTATAGTTTGCTGAAGGTTATGGTCAGGGAACCTGTTTGGTCTTATTTGTATTTAAGACTGTTTTGTAGTTATTCAGCGAGAACTATATTGCAGTGTTCAGTATCTATGCAGGAATTTTATATCTCTAATGTTTTAAGGATGGTGCACTTGGGTATTTTTACATGTTAAAAATACCGGGGTGTTACAGTTGGTATCAGAGAGGTTTGACCTAGTCGGACTTAGCTTTTAGGGTTTTTGCTTTCTTCAGTCGTGATTTTCTTAGTATGCTATTAGACATTGAGCTTGATCAACTTAATACTTTGTGCATATTTCGCAGAATCATGGCCAGAAGAGGTAGAGGCGTTCCTCCTCCTGCTGATCCACATTTCGAATGGATGCAAAATGTCATTGAGAATCAGCGGAAGATGATGCAAGATATGTTGCAATTGCAGCATGATCAAATGGGTCTGCAGCAGGCCAATATTCAACCTCATCAAGAAGATCTGAATCGGACATATTTCCAATTTCAAAAGATGAAGCCCCCGACTTACAAGGGTGGACCGGATCCAATGACTGCCCATTATTGGATTGATTCAATGGAGAAAATTTTTCAAACCTTGCAATGCGGGGAAGAAGAGAAGGTAATATGTGCGGCAAATGTGCTCAATGAAGATGCCCACACCTGGTGGTGTAATGCAAGGCAAATGATGGAACTCCAAGGAACTCCCCTTGGGACAACTTTAAGGAATCATTTTTGAAGCAACATTTCCCTTCTGTTAAGAAACTAAGCAAGCAGGCAGAGTTTGTAAATCTTAAGCAAGGTGACTTGTCTGTTGGGGAATATGCTGCAAAATTTGAAAACTATCTCAGTTCTATGAGTTGGGGAGCTATGCCCCAAATGATATGTGGAAGATGCAAATGTTCAAAGAAGGTCTCCGAGCTGATGTGAGCCAAGGCCTCAGTTCTTACACTCTAGTTAATTATCCTGCCTTAGTGCAACAAGCATATGTTGCTGAGGAGGATCTGAGGAAAATGTATGCTGAAAGGAAAGATTATTGGAAGGGTAAGAAGAAGGTTGCTGAATCTTCTACTCCAAGCAGACAATTCAAGGGAAACAATTATAAAGGGAAGCAGGTTCAATCGTTCGATTCATCAAATTTGAGGAATTGTAGGAATTGCGGAAGCTATCACAGTGGTGATTGTTAGCAAAGATCCAATCGATGCTATGTCTGTAATGAAGAAGGTCACTATGCAAATCAATGCCCAGCAAGGAAAAGCTTTCAAGGAGCACCAAATGCTCCTAGGCAGGGGCGAATCAACACTCTGGATGCTCGGACCATCACACCTACTGATAATCTTCTGAGGGGTACGGGATCTCTTTTTAATAACTCAGTCAATATTTTATATGATTCCGGTGCAACTCATTGTTTTATATCACAAGCGTGTGTGGATCGGTTGGGACTAGCAATGTCTGAGCTATCCGAACCGATAACTATTTTAACTACTGCCAAGGGTCGTGTCCAGACCCAATCATTGTGTGAAAATTTCCTACTTGTCATAGGGGACAGACAATTTGTTGTGAAATTTATTTGTCTACCTATGAGAAGTATGGATATCGTTCTGGGTATGAATTGGTTGGCTGCCAATCAAGTAACCATCAACTGTGCCGATCGAACCATCAGCTCCGCCTCAGAATCCGTGGGATTGACGCAGGCAGATTCTGAAGCAACGATCTCCTACACCGAAGCAAGCCAGTCATTATTCCAAGGTGCGGAAGCAATTATTATTATGTTGTATGCGTCTACGGAAACAGGTTTAGATTTATCTTCTGTTCAAGTGGTAAATGAATTCCTAGATGTCTTTCCAGATGAAGTTTCATCCTTACCTCCTGACCGAGAGGTAGAGTTTCCTATAGAGTTGGTTCCTGGCATAGGGTCAATATCTATTTCTCCTTACAGAATGTCTACTTTAGAATTGAAAGAATTGAAGTCTCAACTTGAAGAATTAATATCAAAGAGGTTCATTCGACCGAGTGCTTCTCCATGGGGGTGCTCCGGTGTTGCTAGTTAAGAAGAAGGATGGAAGCATGAGATTATGTATTGATGATAACTCATATTTATATGAGTTATTTATACTTATTCAAAGTTAAATCATGCAAGTTCTCTGGCAATAGTAGGTTGTTTCTATTAAGTTTCTGTTAGTTTATCGCTTTTTAGTTAGAAAGGGGCTAAATTACAAATCCTAGGCATTTTGGCACCAATTGGCGCCCTTGTGAGCATTTTGATGCTTCTTGTGTTTATGCAGTGAACTGAGCGTGGCAACGTCCCTCATCACGTCTGAAGAAGGGCAGCAGAACAAGAAAGAGATATCTCATTTTTTTGGCGCACAAGAAATGATAGTCAAAGGTCTAGAAGTGCAGAAGATCTTCTCTCTCCTCAGCGCTGACGCGGCTGACGCACTGTAGCAGTGCAGTGTCATTTCAGAACAGAGTTAATTTACAAGCAAGCTTGGAAGGTGAGGAATGACATCAGCAAGCATGTGACCCCTTGTTCCTTGGCTATTTTCTCTCTACAAAAGGAAAGGCAGGGGGGCATCAAGAAAAATCCATTCATCATCCACCTTCCTCCATTTTCAGAGAGAGTTTTTCTAAAAGAAGTTCTGGACACAGACTTCTTCATCCGAACTCTTCTCAAGCTCCATTTTTTTTATTTCCATTCGCAACCACTACTGTGAAGCTCAGACGTTGCAACGTCTCTACAGCGTGCATGAAGGAAGGCTACTTAGGCGTATCTTCTGCGTTTAGTTTCCTTTTCTCTATGTACGGTATTTGGATTTCAACTCCCCTTCTTTCTGTAAAGATGATCAGCATGAGCTAAACATTTGTAGTTGGGTTGTTGTTTTGCATGTAATGATCCTCTAGTTTAATGATATGAAGTATTGATGTTTATGCGTTTTAAATCTTTGCATGTTAATATTTCCAAACTTGTTTTGAAATTGGCCAATTAAAATAAGTAGATTCATAGATGCAGACATGGTCTATGAAAAGAACTCAAAGATTTATGTGAATGAAAAGGTGCACTAAAGACATTTAGGCATTTTTATCTAAGTCTAGACATAGAATGGATAATAGTTCATAGGACATTGTTGTGGGCACTTAAAATACAGGAGTAGGCCTACTTAGAACCTAGACATAGGAATTCTAGTACTTGAAACTCTGACGTTTTGTGACTGAAAAGCACAGCTCTTTTGCAACAGCGTTCACACGTTATAACGTCTATACAGCATAGCATTTGTACGTGTTAACGTGTAAACGTTATAACGTCTGACTAGAGGAGATTTACTTGCATGCAGCAATCCAACTCATACTCTTCCATATTCACGACCACTTCTTGTTTACTTGTTTTATCTATGTTCTTAGTCTTAATACCAACTCTTAGTGTCGATTTATTACTTGTTTCACTTGTGTTTTGAAGACTTGAACATTGAAAGTAAAATCAATCCTCGTGGGAAAGATCTCTTATTTTTATCCACTTTATTGCTTGTACGACGTGTATACTTGCACTGATATTGCGACTAGAAAACACGCGCAACAAGTTTTTGGCGCCGTTGCCGGGGATTGAATTTAACTTTTATTGCTCAACAAGTATTAAAACACTAGGTGAAAGAATTCTGCTGTGTTGGTCGTTGTTTCTGTGTGTGAACAGGTAAACGTTACAGCGTATGCTTAGTTCCAGTTCAAGCTCTAGTTCAACCGAACCAGGGAGTGGATCTGCGCCTGGATTCTATCCAGAACCTGAAAGAACCTTCAGGCAACTAAGGAGACAACAAAGGTTAAGAAAGCAGCAACAACATCAGCAATTTCAGTCGCCAATCATGTCTGAACATGGTACTGGTGGTAGAAGCTCTAGAGGTGGACCCACTTCAAGAGGAGGAAGGCACTCTGATGCTGGAGGTAGAGGACGTGGCCGTGGACCACAGACTCATACAGAGACATATGTTGATGATGAACACTGGCAGAGACAGCAACTCATCAATGTAGGGCCACAAGACATGGTCAATGACAGAGACAGGCCTATGCGTGATTATGCCGTGCCCAATCCTGCCCATTTACAAACACGCATTGCAAGACCACCCATTCATACTGGTCACTTTGAATTCAAGCCAATGATGTTCCAAATTCTGCAGACTGTAGGGCAATTTGGGGGTTTCCCTTAAGAAGATCCTTATGCACATCTAAGGCAATTTTTGGATGTGTGTAGCAACTTTATCATCCCTGGAGTCTCAGAAGATGCCTTCCGATTGAAGTTATTTCCATATTCTCTCAAGGATAAAGCCAAAAATTGGTTGAACTCCTTGGAGCCAAATTCAGTTCACACTTGGGATGAGCTAGCTGAAAAATTTCTTGGAAAATACTTCCCTCCCAACAAAAATGCCAAGTTGAGAAATGATATCACTTCCTTCAAACAAAGGGAAGGGGAATCATTGTTTGAGGCTTGGGAAAGATGGAAGGAATTACTAAGAATGTGCCCACACCATGGCATTCCCGTGGTTATTCAAATGGAGACTTTTTACAATGGTCTAGATCAGCCTACCAGGCTTATACTTGATGCTTCATCAGGCGGTGTCATATTGAACATGTCTTTCTCTGAGGCATGCAGGCTTATTGAAGACATAGCCACTCATAATGCCCATTGGCCTTCTGAAAGATTCACTCCCGGAAAGAAGGCTGGTGTCCATGAGATAAGTGAAGTAACTGCTCTTTCTGCCCAGGTTGCCTCCCTGACCAACATGATTAAAAACATGAGTACTCCAAACGTGGCAACGTTTAGCTCAAACGTTGTAACGTCTGAAAGACAGACTGCTGCAACTGTTGAACCAACACCATCTGGGGGAGTAGAGTGTGTCTATTGTGAAGGAAGACATATCTACGAAGAGTGTCCCTATAACCCTCAGTCTGTAAACTTTGTATCCCATAAGAAAGGTAACAGTCCTTACTCCAACTCCTACAATTCAAATTGGAGAAATCACCCAAACTTTGGTTGGAAAAACAACAATGCTTTGAATGCTAGCGATACTGCTCCTGCAATACCCCCGGGATTTCCCCCTCAACAACAAAGGCAGTATATGCAGAATAACAACAACAGCAATTTGGAAGCCTTGATGAAAACTTTCATAAGCGATTGTAAGGCAACCTTACAAACTCATGAGTCTTCAATCAAAACTTTGGAGAACCAAATTGGGCAGATAGCCTCAGCTCTTACTCAAAGGCAGAATGGATCTCTTCCATCTACAACTGAAACACCATCATCATCTAAGTCAAACGGTAAGGATGTGGTGAATGCACAGGTAAATGCTATCTCATTAAGAAGTGGCACTGAGTATCCTGAACCATCTATGCCTGAGGAACCTGAGGTGCCAGAGAAGGAAAAAGAGAAAAACAAAAGTGGAGAAAAAGAGAAGAATATTCCAGATATTGTGATATCTAAGCCAGATGTTACAACGTCTAGTTTTGAACCAGGAATCAAGACTGTACCTAAGCTTGTACCTGAATATCCTCCTCCACCCTACCCTCTAAGACTAAAGAAAGCTCATGAAGACAAGCAATTCAGCAAGTTCATGGAGATGCTCAAACAGCTACACATAAACCTTCCCTTGGTTGAAGCTCTACAGCAGATGCCAAACTATGCCAAGTTCCTAAAGGATATCATCACCAAAAGAAGAAGGCTAGGGGAGTTTGAAACTATTGCTTTAACTGAAGAATGTAGCTTAATTATGAGGAATAAACTCCCTAGAAAACTGAAGGATCCTGGCAGTTTCACTATACCATGCTCCATTGGAGATTTTTACCTTGGCAAAGCTTTATGTGACTTGGGGGCAAGTATTAACTTGATGCCCAAGTCCATTTATGATAAACTTGGTATAGGAACTGCCAGACCTACTTCTTTAAGTCTTACCTTAGCTGATAAAAGTAGAGTTTATCCTGAGGGCATATTAGAAGATGTTTTGATTAAAGTTGACAAATTTGTTTTTCCAGTGGACTTTGTTATTTTGGATTTTGATGCAGATAAAGAAGTTCCTATCATCTTGGGGCGACCATTTCTAGCCACTGGAAGGACACTCATTGATGTGCAGAAAGGAGAATTAATCATGAGGGTCAATGACCAAGAAGTCAAGTTCAACGTCCTCAACGCACTCAAGTATCCAGAACCTAACACAGAGGAATGTTCCTTTGTGGTTGCCCTTGACCATGTGGTTCAAAAACAATTCAATAAAGATAATGACCACTTAGAGAAGATTCTGGGCAATGATGAGATTCAAGAGTTGTTAGCAGAAGAAGCTGTTCCGCAAAACGTTACAACGTCAACTGCAGACGTTGTCACGTCTGACTCTCCTGTACCCAAGGCGTGGACAAAGAAGTATGAATCTTTGGGGCAAGAAGACTCCAATCTCAAGAAGATAGTTCCTTCCATTGAAGAACCACCCACGCTGGAGCTGAAGGTGTTACCTGATCACCTGAAGTATGCCTTTCTAGGGGAAAATGATTCTTTACCTGTGATCATTTCTTCTAATCGTTCACAAGAGCGGGAAAGTGATCTCAGTAGCACCTTGAAAAGACATAAGAAAGCTATTGGTTGGCAAATGGCGGATATCAAGGGTATCAGTCCCACAATTTGTATGCACAGAATTGTCTTAGAAGAGAATGCAAAGAACAGCATTGAAGGGCAAAGGCGATTGACCCCAATAATGAAGGAGGTGGTCAAGAAGGAAATCATCAAATGGTTAGACGCAGGGAACGCGAACAGAAGAAGAAAAGAGGAAGAAAAGAAGAGAAAAGAAGAGAAAGAAGAAGAGGAAAGAAGAAGAGAAAGGAAGAAGAAGAAGTGAAGCCCATCCCTCCAAAATTCATCATCTTCATCATCTCCTCTCCCTCATCAAAACCCAAGAACTTGGTAAGTTTTCCTCCAATTTTTCCCCTATCTTTTGACCTACGAAATTTAACGGTTTTGTTGGAGGATTTGTTGAAATTTCAAGTTGTGTGATGAAAGTAATGATGGAATCATGATTAGGATCGAAGCCAAGAGCGATTGAATGCGAGTTGGAGCTCGAATCGAAGTTAGAAGCGGATTGGTGTTGATAGGGTTCAATTTGAAGATTTTCAAAGTTTCGGTGATTTTGGCTCAACCGTCACTCTCGCGTCAAGGGTGAGTTTTACTCACGTTTAGGTGTATTCCGTTTTTGAAAGATTTTGAGTCGAAAACGTTATTTTGAAATATACCGCGTTTTGACGAAATTCCTATTTGTTGAGTTTTTGATTGAATTGCTTGATTGTTTGATGTTGATTGGACTGGAATAATGCCTGGTATGGTCTGTTTTCGAGTTAGGAATCGATCAGAGCGAATTTCGGATTAATCGGAAAGCGAATTTTCATGAAAAGGCCATTTTTGCAATGCTGTCAAATGAGCACAATCCGTGCGTCCCAGGGGAACAATCCGTGCGCCTGGTTCGGTTTCTGATTTTCAAAAGGTTTAATAGGGCGCACGATCCGTGCGTCCCAGGGGCACGATCCGTGCGCATGGTTCTGTCCAAATTTTACAAAGTGCCCGAAATGATTCCGTTTCGATTCCAATCCTCTCCCAATCCTTTCCTAACCCTTCTATAATGATATTAGGCTTATAATGCCATGATTTTGGGTATGTTTCAAAAGGGTTTTATAAAATACTTTCGAAGTTGAAATTGTCTCGAAAAACCAAATAATAGCATACGTGTGCGGATATGTTTTATTGATACCAAAGGAAACTATGAGTCCTACGTGGTATAGTATAATGCAAATGAACTATGAGTTCATGTGTCTGTAGATATATTTATTATATCGAGTTGGGTGACGACCCATGTTAACATACTAGACGGGGAAGTCATGATCCCCTACCCTAGGCTCTGTGCCATTAGGGAAAGTACTATTGGTAAGGGGGTTCATCGGGATTCAGCACAGGATTGCAGTCGGTGTTATGTTGAAAGTTTTGTCGTACAATACACCGGGATTTAGCACAGGATTGCAGTCGGTGCCGTACTGAGTTGTAACACGTTCACCGGGATTTAGCACTAGATTGCAGTCGGTGTCGTGTTGAATTAAAATGCACGTGGTTAAATTAAACCACGAATGAAAGAAAGTCCTATAATACGGTTCACCGGAATTAGCACAGGATTGCAGTCGGTGTCGTGTTAAGTTAAATAGGATTCATAATTGAACCGAGAGTGTAGATAGGGGTCTCGGTAGAACTCACTGAGATTGTACTCACTGTTTATATGTTGTTGTTTTACAGAGAAACAGGGACAGCGGAAATCCAAGAGACACGAGTAGGTTGGACTCGGGCGACTGCTGATGACTTAGTCTTTATGCTAAAGTTTATATTTCCTTTTGTTGTCTATGTACTACAACTCTATGTCTTAGAATTATGACTCTTTTCCACTTTCTTGTATGATATTGAGCACTATAGTTTGCTGAAGGTTATGGTCAGGGAACCTGTTTGGTCTTATTTGTATTTAAGACTGTTTTGTAGTTATTCAGCGAGAACTATATTGCAGTGTTCAGTATCTAGGCAGGAATTTTATATCTCTAATGTTTTAGGGACGGTGCACTTGGGTATTTTTACATGTTAAAAATACCGGGGTGTTACAAAAAAACACGGGATTAATATTTGCCATTGATAATTACAATTTTTGAAAACTACTATCTAAAAAACAAGAAGGCTTAATGACTATTTAAACTGATTAATATTTAAAACACACGCGACAAATATTTGTCACTAATACCTAAAAAAAGACAAATAATTGTTACTCATATATAAAAAAACGCGGGATAAATATTTGTTGTTGATAATATACTATCTATCTTTTACTATCTACAATAATCTACTAATCAACTCAAATAATCAATTGAAACTATGAGATAACTGCACTGATACAAAAAAAAACACTGGACAACTGCACTGATATATAAAAAAATACAGGGATAACTTCAATGATATATATAAAAACACGGGATAGTTGCACTGATATATTAAAAAAACATGGGATAACAACACTGATATATAAAAAAAACATTGCACTGATATATAAAAACACACGGGATAAATGCACATATTGTTTTTTAAATGATACTTTTACATTTTTAATTTAATATTTATCAATTTTTTATTTGAAACTCATTTTTTATCTACTTTAAATTTTTCTTTATTTTCACGGGATTGTTCAGATTATTTAAATACTGTCTAAATTCATTCATAAAAAGAACACGACAGCACCTGTCCGTATGCAAGTCATCCTCTATATTTTACAATTGATTTTAGATTAATAAGATTTCAAATTAACGTTTCTATTTGAGGTAATCGTATCACGTAACGCAATCGGCTCGTGCGGATTCACGGGTATAGTACTAGTTCTTGCTAAAAAACGACTATATTTGTTTGTCTCTTAACAAACACAACATTGTTAAGTAGCGATAAATTTGATAGATTCTATATTCTTGCACTCCAAAATAATGGAGTCATCTTCAGAAGCATTCTTCTTTGTAGAGTTGATGTCATCTACCACCATCTTGCGGTCCACCTCAAAAATCACATTTTGGGATATTCAAATCTGTGAAGCCTCGTGCCAAACAATTTTTGCCATAGACCAATACCAACACCTTGGCCTAAGTATGGAATCCTGGATAACAGAACCATATCCAGGTTATATTTTGATTTTTGAAGCAATTACACATCATTTTTTGTAATGTCGTCCACTTTATTTGGAGATGATTTCTCTTGATGGAGTTTTTACAGATACATGAGTTCACTCACTCATTACTTAGTCCAAAAGAGTTCGACGTCATCAATGCCGAGAATTCAAGTGTAAGTGATTAATCTCACAACGATTAGGAATGAGCTAAAAGAAATTATATGTAAGATGTTTAACATTCAGATTTCTCGTAGATTTAACATCTTGTACAAGTAAACTATGAGACAATGTGCTTAAAATGTATCATATTTTTTTTTGGTATCTGGATTAAGTGAAAAGTGCAATTTGCAACTCACACATAACTACGAGATCCCAAGTTCGAACCTAAGACATGATATCAAATATAACAATTTCGGTATTTTCTGGTTGAGCTAAGTCTTGACATTTTAAATGAATCCTTTATAAGTTGAATGATACGATTCATTGATTTGTTAAATTCGGACTTAATTATTTACATTTTTTGAAAGATGATATTTGATACCCTTACTGATTGTAATGTCAATGCTTATGCATGGAGATTTCTATTGGTCATGTCACCATGTGTCCTATTTTAGTTCATTTTATACACAAAAATAACCACAAATCTTATTTTTTTTACCTCTAGCCTTGTGTTGAATTTTTTTACCAAACCTTTTGTTCAATGATTGATGTCAATGTTAGTAGGCTTTTTAACTCAAGACAACAAATATAATGCAACAACATTTTTTTTTAAAGTTTCGAAACTACCGAGAAATTAGATTCTGGACAGTTATACATGTAGGGCTGAATCTTTCTAAACCAGTTTTCACACATGGACAGTTATACGTGGCTATTTCAAGAGTGAAGACAAGGAATGGTTTGAAAATATTGATCCTCAACGATGATGAAAAGGTTTGCAAGTCTACAAGAAATGTAGTCTATCATGAGGTTTTTGATAATCTTTAGTGCTTTCATAGAGCATACATGTTTTTGCAAGATCGAGTGTTTTAAGTCTTCGATATTTAACATTAGATTAAATTTAGCACATTTTATTTATCATGATTCATTTTAGCCCATGACTTCTCCGTAAGTGTTAAAATTTAGTCCATACAATATATATATTCAGTCCCTGTACGTTGTAAAAAAGGGCTTATTTGAATCACTAATATAATTGGTCTGTTCTAAATTGAAAATTTGTAAATGTCAAAGACTACAATGAACCCAATAGAAATTTCTTAAACTAAATAGTCTATTACCAAAATTTTTAAAGTAGGTTTCCAAAAAATTAAATAATTTTGAATAATTTAAATGACCTAACATAAGACATCTCCTTCGTTTTTGTTATTCTTTTTCATAACTTAATAAATTTAGAGAACAAGTTTATAATATCCTATAGTGGTTCTACAGTATCATACTTTTTCTATAACTAAAATACTATGGAACATTGCTCCCCGTGCATCGCACGGGTTTCATACTAGTTAAAGGAACAAATAAGTAAAATTAAGTATAGCTGTCAATTTTGGCGTAACTTAATGGGTTGGCCCAATGGTCTAATGTTCAGGGCTCACTATATAAAGGCCCATAAAGAATTTGGCCGTTTTGGCCTAGCCGATTTGGCCTTTTGGTTAAACTCGGCCAACTTTTTTATGCTCTTTAGGTTATTTTTTGTTTTTCACTACAAAAAAAAGCTGGACTTTGCGGCGGGCGAAATCCGCCGCAAAAGCCAAATTTGCGGCGGATATTTGGGCTTTGCGGCGGAAGTTTTTCGCCGGTAGCCAGCTCGAAGCAAACGCGTTGCGGCGGATTATCCGCCGCAAGTTTGCGGCGGATTTAGTGGCGCCGCAAAATCCTACGCAAATTTGCGGCGGATAATCCGCCGGAAAAGGGGACAATTTTTTGACGCAATATATCCGCCGGAAAGTACCCAATATCCGCCGCAAATTATCCGCCGCAAAGTACCCCTTATCCGCCGCAAAACATCCGTTTTATTTAAAAAAAATGAATATAATTTTTTTAAAAAAACATTTTTTAAAAAAAAAATTTAATTATTATTATTTTAATTTAAAAAAATTATTATTATTTTTAAAAAATAAATTTTGTTTTTTTATTTTAATAATTATTATTATTTTAATTAAAATTTTTTTTTTTTAATTATTATTATTTTAATTAAAAAAAATTTATTATTATTTTTAAAAAATAAATTTTATTTTTTTAAAAAAATCGTTTTAATTAAAAATATATATTATTTTATTAATTTTTTTAATTATTGATAAAAAAATAAAATCCAATAACTAATTAATTTTTAATTTAAAAAAATAAAAATTGGGAAAAGCAGTAAAAATATCCATACAATTAATAAAATATCCAGACAATTAATAAAATATCCAGACAAATAAATAAAATAATCTAAAGCTACTGGGGTGCCTGCCGGTCAATGTCATCAACATTATTATAATATGTATCATCTTGAAGTAAAGCACTGAGCGATGACATTTGGACATTAAGATCAATGTCCAGCGGGGGTGACCGCTGCTGGGGGTACTGCTGGTTTGGCTGGATCAGGGGTGACTGATGTTGGGGCTGCTGGTATGGCTGGCGGGGTGACTGATGTTGCTGCTGGTATGGCTGGAATGGCGGCGCATACTGCGGTGTATACTGCGGGGGATATTGGGATGCATACGACGGGGAATACTGGGGTGCATACTGCTGCTGGTAGTACTGCTGCTGTGGCGGCGGCGGGTAGGATGCTGATGAGGATGGCCTCGAGCTAGACACCATCTGATCCTGCAAGAACTTAAAGCGCTCCTCCATGCGCTCCTCAGCTACCCTAGCCTGCTCCCGAATCGCCTGAATTTCCCGCTCACTTCGATCCCGAATCGCCTGAATTTCCCGATCGCTTTGCTGCTGCCGCTCGGCAATCTGACGCTGAACCTCGCTCAGTTGCTGCGTCAATTGCCTAACCTCATTCAACTCACCAGCATTGGGAACATAATTGCGACCAGTCGAGGATCCAGAATGTGACTCTGATAGACTCGGAATAATGCTTGTTCGAAAAGCAGCCGGTCCAATACCACCTGATCCTACCAGACGATTAGTCTTTTGGGGACCAACTGCTCTCTCCCAAACATCACGAGCTACTCTAGCCTCCTCCACTGGATCGACAGCTGCCCCACTGCCCTGTTGTGACTGATGGTACTCAGCCATCCCACCCTCGAAGCTCTCCTGAAAAAATAACCCAACAAATAAATAACTAATTATTAATATAAATAATAAACATTAATTAATATATATAATTGTAAAAGTAGTTTTACCTGAATACGCCTCGCCCGATCTGTAACGTACTCACCAGTCTCCTCCACCATATGCATGTGGCAATGCAACTCAGGCAAAGTGATTTGCCTTTGTTCCCTCTCCACCTATATATATATATATACATAAATATATATATTATTAATTAAATACACATATTGAAAATGACTAGTTAATTATTATAAATAAATAATTAATTAATCAAGTAATAAATTAAGTAATAAATTTACCAAACGTATGTAATGCGTTGCAGTATTAACACTCCCCCCCGTGTGTGTGCAGCCACCTTTTTCAGAAGCACGGTTCTTCTTGGCTTTCTCACAATAATTCTTAAATCCTTCATCTTTCTCCCAATACTCATTAAACTCAGCCCAAGTTGAGTCTCCCATATAAGATGGCTTCGTACGCGTATTGCGCGCCCTCCGCATCAATTCAGAATAGCGATGAGAACATCTCTTATGGAACACTCTCTCAACTGCGGCTTGCTCCCCTGGATACCATGTACATTTTTCCTATTTAAGAAATTTACAATAATGTTGTTAATTATAAGGCAATAATTAATTAATTAATCAAGTCAATATATAAAAGATAATACAGTAACCACGCCTATCAGTCCGCATTGATGGATAAGGGACATAATAGACTTGTCTCACATTTTGTGCAATGACGAACGGATCATACGGTCGATATCTACCATTCATTTTAATGTCCACTGTATTTGACTTTGGATTCACCTTTGTTCCTCGAGCAGACGGATCAAACCAATTACAATAAAAAACAACTACCTTTGGACTAAAATCTAGATGGGGGTACTGAAGTTCATATATGTGTTGAACCACACCATAAAAATCATCTTCACCTCCTCCAGTGACCCCCTTCATGCACACTCCACTATTGACTGTCTCTCTGCCCTGTGTCCATTCATTGGTGTGAAATTTGTATCCATTGACAAAGTATGTGTGCCATTCTTTAACACATCTTCGAGGACCGTCTGATATGTTCCTCAAGTGTTGGTTGGTAGGATTTGGCGGGAGGGAATACACATATTGACTAAACCACATTGGAAAATGCGCATGAATATGAGCAGAAGATTGGTCTTCACGTACTGCCTCTGATGACAAGAACTCCCTAAAAAGAAATAATTTAATTGTTACACTTGTCTACTAGTATTAACTAATTAAGATCGATTGTTAATGTTGAGGAACATACTCAATAAATGGTTGCACCTCAGTACAGTTTATCAACACATGAACATGTGCTGAACTTAACTCTTCATCTGTTAGCCAGTGAGTTGACTCCTTCCCAGATGGACGACCGGGTAGACAAAAGACAGACAAAGCCAAAGGATGTCGCCATTCAGTATCCACTTCATTTCGACTGCTTCCAGGAGCAAACTGATTCTTGAAATAATGAGAACAAAAATGTGTTGTTTCACGGTGTAGGTAAGAAGAACATATCGATCCTTCAACTCTAGCTTTGTTTTTCACCGATCTTTTTGAATCACCCATGAACCTAGAGGAATATGATATTAATATATTAATAGTCATATAATATAATTTTAATTTAAACTTGTTTCTTATATTATTATAATTAAAAATTAGCTGACCTTTCAAACGGATACATCCATCTGTATTGGACAGGTCCGCCAAGTTTAGCTTCATATGCGAGATGCACCGGTAGATGCTCCATAGAATCAAAGAAACCAGGTGGAAATACTCTCTCCAACTTGCATAAGATAAGTGGGATGTCTTGTTCCATTTTTGAAAGATCATCAGCTTTTAGCGTTGCAGAACACAAATTCTTAAAGTATTGACTTATTTCAATGAGCGGATTCAAAACGTGTGTTGGCAACGAACTAAAAGCGATAGGAAGTAAGCACTCCATGAATACGTGACAATCATGACTCTTCATCCCATGCAACCTCCCATTATCCACATCCGCACATCTAGATAAATTGGAAGAATAACCGTCTGGCATTTTCAACTCTTTTATCCACTGATAAACTGCTTTCGCTTGTTCGGTAGATAAAGTATAATTGGCTTTGGGTTTCAAAATCCTAGTACCTTGCTCAACCAACAACAAATCCTTTCGTCTACAGAAATGATCTATATCCTTCCTAGCTTTCTCATTGTCTTTCGTTTTGCCTTTCACGTTCATGACAGTGTTAAATATGTTGTCAAAAAAATTCTTCTCTATATGCATGACATCGAGATTGTGTCTCAATAGATTATCTTTCCAATAGGGAAGTTCCCAAAAAATACTTTTTTTTGTCCAATTGTGCCATTGTCCATAGCCATCTGGACGAGAAACAACACCGGCTACGACTTCCACAGGAGGGATATCCCTAACATTATTCCAAACTTCCTCTGGTGTCAACTGACGAGGAGGTCCAGCTGTTTCAACATTTCCCTTGATGAACGCATATTTCTGCTTTCTAAATGGGTGATCCATAGGTAAGAACCTACGGTGCGAGTCAAACCATGAAACTTTTCCTCCGTATTTAAGACTAAAAGCCTTTGTGTCAACCATGCAAATCGGACACGCCATCTTACCATGTGTCCCCCATCCAGACAACATTCCATAGGCAGGGAAGTCATTTATGGTCCACATCAAAGCCGCCCTCATCACAAAATTTTGTTTGCGTGCCACATCATAAGTTAAAACACCATTCCACAACCTTTTTAGGTCATCAATCAAAGGTTGCAAATAGATGTCAATACCAGCTGTTGGATTACTTGGCCCTGGAATAATAGAATTTAAAAACATGTATGGTTTGGACATACACATTTCTGGAGGAATGTTGTATGGGGTAACAATAACTGGCCAACATGAATACGGTGTTGCCGAGGCTTGAATATATGGTGTGAAACCATCAGAGCACAAACCAAGCCGAACATTGCGCGGATCACTGGCAAAATCTGGATGAACACGATCAAAATGCTTCCAAGCTTCACCATCAGATGGGTGACGTAATTCACCAGAATTATTTCTATTTTGATGGTGCCATGTCATTTTACCTGCGGTCTCCATTGAAGTAAACATCCTCTGTAGCCTTGGAATAAGAGGCAGATAGAACATTGATTTTCGTGGAACCGGTTTGCCTCTGCTCATCCCTGATCTACTGACACGATAGCGTGGTTGTCCACACAACTTGCATTCCGACAACTCTCCATCATTTATGCCAAACTCATTGTTATAATAGAGCATGCAACCAGACACACAACAATCAATCCTTTTAGATTTTAAGCCAAGCTTCGATACCACTCTTTTAGCTTCATAATAACTTTGCGGTAAACTCCCTCTAATGGGGGTTGCATCCAACATCATTTTGGTCATATATTCCATGCACAACTCAGCAACATTAAATTGAGACTTAAGACCCAACAACCGAACACACATTGATAATTTTGAGTCTGTAGATCCTTCAAATATGGGTTTATTTGTCTCACTCAAATACATGTAAAACCTTTGAGCTTCCTCATTTGGAACTTCGTCAGCATCTGGTTCTTCAAAATCCAAATTTACTCCAACAGCGTCAGATATCATTCCCTGATAAACATCTAACGGTTGTATTCCCCATCCTTCAGATGTCGTAGTCACTGGATAACTACTTGATGTGTGATCTACTACTTCAACCGGAACATTAACTGCAGGAACTGCAGCTACCCCTGGCGCTCCTTCCCCGTGACGACTCCATGTCCAATAATTTGGCCTAAACCCATTATTGTACAAATGAAGTCTAACTTCATGTTCATTTTTTATAGCTCGAAATGAACATTTCAAGCACGGACATCTAATACCGCCTTGTCGCCCAAATTCTTCATGATCAATGTACTTAGCACAAAAAATAAACTCTTCTACTCCTTCTACAAAACGTCGTTTTACACCAGTTCTTCCAGGATACAATCGATCATACATCCAACTACGATCCATTTTCAAGAACTATACGTATACTACACTACAATATAAATAAAATAAACTATCAATTATTTCATATTTTGATATATATATATTTATTACTCATTTTATTTTGATATTTCAATAAACTACCAATTAATTACAAGCAACAGAATGAATTTTTTAATAATGTTATATACAAATAATTTAAACATTATAAATAATAATTCCAAATTTAATTTTAAATTTCAATTTTTATAAGACAATATATGTTAATAAAATTTATAAGTGAACTTAATAAATAAGTTTTTTCAATATAAATTAATTTGTATTATTATTGCAAACAAAATACTAAACAAAATTTTACTAAAAATAGTGAAGTAAGTAATATTTTATTAATTACTTTAACAACTAACCCTAGTGAAGAGAAGGCTCTGGCTTGAAGCTTATCCTGAACTCAAGCAGAGAGGAAAAAGCAGAGAGGAAAAAGGAGGAACCCAAACAATACCTAAACAAAAAAAACAACACAATTAGTAACAAATTCATATTATTATAAAATAATTTAAAAAAGAATATTAAAAAAAAAATTAAAAACTAAAACTATTAACTAATATCAAAAACATACCTTGAAGAAATTTCCCAATAAGAGCAGAAGACAATTCGTAGGGAGGAAGCGCTACACTTCAAAAACAGATTTAGTAGAGAAGGAGAGAATTTGGGAGAGAGTAAAAGAGAAATTTTAAGAAGAGAATGGGAGGATTGTTAGAAGTGTGAAGAATGAGAAGTGGGGAATGGATATATATAGAAAAACGCAGCCCAACGGTCAAAAGGGATTTGCGGCGGATTTGGACGGTTGCGGCGGATTTTGAAATTCAATATCCGCGGGTTTTTTTTTCGGTGCTTTGCGGCGGATTCTGGACGGTTGCGGCGGATTTTGAAATTTAAAATCCGCGGGTTTTTTATTTACGGAGGTTTGCGGCGGATTCGTGGTACTTTGCGGCGGATATTCAAATTAAAATATCGCGCCTTTTTTTTTAAAAATACCAAATAATCCGCCGCAAAGATCCGCCGCAAATTCTCAATATCCGCCGCAAAAAACACTAATCCGCTGCAAAGTACCAATTTTTTTTTTTAAAAAAAATTATTCTTTTTTTTAAAAAATTATTATTATTTTTAAAAAAAAATTATTATTTTTTTTAAAAAACTAATATTTTTTTTAAAAAATTATTATTATTTTTAAAAAATAAATTTTATTTTTTTAAAAAAATCGTTTTAATTAAAAATATATATTATTTTATTAATTTTTTTAATTATTGATAAAAAAATAAAATCCAATAACTAATTAATTTTTAATTTAAAAAAATAAAAATTGGGAAAAGCAGTAAAATATTATCACCAAAAAAATATACATACAATTAATAAAATATTTTAAACAAAAAAATAAAATAATTAAAAGCGATAAAAATTGGGAAAAACAGTAAAATATATATTTAATGTCTGCTACCCCTAAACGGAGACCTACGCCATTATCTTGATATGACACTCTCTTGAGCATTGTCGGCAGCAGCTCCATTACAGTGGCGTATGTCTCCATTTCTTTGTAAAGAAATTTCCACATTGTCGTGAACACCCCTTCATCTTTTTCGTTAAAAGTAACCCATTTATCAGCAAAAAGCTCCTCCTCATTATTTCACCACAAGTGACATATACGTTAATCAAACGCTCGGTATCATCCTTCAACTTAACAGCCCGTCCTTGCAGTTCCTCAAACTTTCTATTTAGAGATTCAACCATATTTTCAAAATAGAAAGTTTCACAAGAAACCATCTTTTGAAAAGATGATTGAATCTCTAAATAGAAAGTTTGAGGAACTGCAAGGACGGGTTGTTAAGTTGGAGGATGATACCGAGCGTTTGATGAGCGTATATGTCTCTTGTGGTGAAAATAATGAGGATGAACTTTATGCTGATAAAGGGGTTACTTTTAACGAAAAAGATGAAGGGGTCTTCATGACAATGTGAAAATTTTTTTACAAAAAAATGGAGACGTACGCCACTCTATTGGAACCCCGCTGCCGACAATGCTCAAGAGAGTGCCGTATTAAGAGATCGAGTGCCGTATCAAGAGAATGAGAGTATTGGTAGAGGTGTGAAAAAAGAAGAAGGGGAGAAGGGGTTTATATAGGTGAAACGAAGTCAAACGGTCAAAGGGAAGATCCGCCGGAAAAGGAAGTTACCGGCGGATTTAGGGGATTTGCGGCGGACATAAGGGATTTGCGGCGGACGGAGGTGAATTTGCGGCGATTAATTAAAAGCTCGTAAAAAAAAAAAAACTGTGAAGCAAAATCCGCCGCAAGAACCGTTAAATCCGCCGCAAAATCCAAGACGAATTTTAATCCGCCGCAAATGTCAATTTTTCCGCCGGTAACTTTGAGGCGGACTAATTCCGCCGGAAATTCGTAGATTCCGCCGGTAACTTTGCGGGGGATCTGTATCCGCCGGAAACTCCTGGCCGGAAAAACCAATAATTCTTGTAGTGTTTGTTTGTTAAAAATTGGACAAAGTTGGCTGGCTGGCGAATATTTTGGATTGGGCTGGACTGGACTACAAAAACACAGTCTAATATATAATTGGGCCATGGGCTGGCCTAGTACACTCTTGAGTTTTGGCCCATTCAAAATCTGTTTTGTTTTATGCCAATTAGAGGAACAAATAAGTAAAATTAAGTATAGCTGTCAATTTTGACGTAACTTAATGGGTTGGCCCAATGGTCTAATGTTCAGGGCTCACTATATAAAGGCCCATAAAGAATTTGGCCGTTTTGGCCTAGCCGAATTGGCCTTTTGGTTAAACTCGACTAGGGGTGTCAAAAAAACCCGCAGGTAAAACCCGTCACGGGTTCGGGGTGGGTACTTAAACGGGTACCCGCGGGCCAAATAAACGGGTATTTTGGCTACCCGTCAATAAACGGGGCGGGTCCGGGTAGCGGGGTACCCAGACCCGCGGGTACCCGTACCCGTTGAAAATTATGTTGTTTCTTCCTTTTTTTTTATCATCTATTGTTGTTGTTGTTTAAGGGGATGTTTATTCAAATTTTGTTGTATCTTTTATCCTAATATTTTGGATAATGTTTAGTTGTTATTTTTCAAGTTTCTATTATCATAATTTTAGTTTTTTTATCTCAATTCATTAACAATTATATATTAATAAATAGTTGATACGATAAATGCATATCAAAATGCGTAATTTTTTTATATAAATGAATCAAAAAAATAGTGTTAAAAAAACTAATTTTCTATGGTATTTCAAATTTTATTTTCAAAAGTTTTTTATTTATTAATTTACAAATACCCGTGGGTACCCGCGGGTACCCGTTTTAAAAAATATCCGTTTAAAACCCGTTAAACGGGTACCCGCGTGGGTCCGGGGCCTATTTATAATAAACGGGGCGGGCCCGGGTAGTGAGATACCCGTGCCCGCCCCGCCCCGTTGACATTCCTAAACTCGACCAACTTTTTTATGCTCTTTAGGTTATTTTTTGTTTTTGTTTGTTAAAAATTGGACAAAGTTGGCTTGCTAGCGAATATTTTGGATTGGGATGGACTGGACTACAAAAACACAGTCTAATATATAATTGGGTTGGGCTGGCCTAGTACACTTTTGAGTTTTGGCCCTTGCGCAGGGTCGGGTGGCCCAGTTTGACAATTCTAAAAAAAAGTATAAATATAAATAAATTCTCTATGTCTTATCACTTTCTTTATTTATTTTATTTTTTTGGAAAGTTCTTTATATATATTTTAAAAAATGTCATCTTGGGCGACACCTATTTTTTTTATCGGAAAAATAATTTACTAAGTATATTTTTAAAAAATAATTATATTTTTCTGGCCAATTTTATTTACCAGTCATACTTTCAGAATGTATAATTACTTAAGATAATATACGTTAAAAATATAATAATGCGAAAGAGAGTGTATAAGGAAAACGGGATGTAAGAACACAATCTCTGATAAATAGAATATATGTCCTTGGTAAAAAAAAAAGAATATAGGCCCATACTAGTTACACTTTCCTAGCTACTCATCACACACTTCCAAATCCTGCGAAATTACCAAAATACTCTTAATGAATAAAAAACTTTCAAGAGCGTCCCTCTTTTTCTGAGATTCAACGGGTACGACACCATGGTACCGAACCTGGTACGGTATCATGGTGTTGTGGCTTGTGTCTTGGCAGACAACCCCATCGCATGATTTTTAACAAGTACAACACTATGAGGCTGAACCGGTACGGTATCATAGTGGCGTACTCAGTAAATTATGCAATTCATAGGTACAGTGTCATAGTGCCGTACCAGTTAAAAATTCTACAATTCTACAGAATTTTTTAACAGAAATTCTCTATGTTTCAACGACTCAAATTCCACTGACACTTTTGATCAACGACCTATTATCAGTCAAATGTGTCAGAAAAATGAGTGGATTATATTTGCTATGGTAAACGTGCATCAACGGATAGAATATCAATGGTTTAGACTTATCATCAAAAATTCAAATCAACGACTCACAATCGACGACATCCACTATAAATAGGATCTCGATTTATCCCATTTCTTTCACACCAACCTCCACCAACATCCCCGCTTCTCCACAAACGCCCCTTCTGAAATGGAGTTGACATCAACCCAGTTCTCAATTGGTGCCTTCCTGACTGTCCTCCATCACCGTGGAAGTACCACCACGAAGGAAAATGGTGTGTGGTTTCAATGTCCCAGTCTTGTCTTCTATAGGATGAAAAGGGACATCACATTCTCGGAGTTCAAGCAAAAAGCAGAGAGGAAGGTTCGAGAGGGGCGGTTTCCTAGACAGGTAACTAATACTATTTACCGCAAGCCCTGTTATGGAGACGACGGTAGTATTCGCTATTCAGCGATGGATATTCGAACCGACGACGACATGCGTGCCATGATGGAAATAATGTAACACCCCGATAATTTCTAACTTGTAGAAATCACCGAAATGCACCACTGGCATATATCAGAGTACTTCCTGTTTCAAATACTAAACACGAACTAAAACTTCGATGCTAAAAACCATCAAGTGCGCTTGCATAACTCAACATAAAATACATAATGCGTGCCTTACACCACTCATAACTAGTGTTCTGTACCAAAATAGAAAGTTGCGGAAGCGATTTACAACTTGATACAAGCATAAGTCGTACATGCTATGATAAGAAGGAAAAAAAATACAAGACATGACAGAAATAAAATATCAGCGCCTCCTCCAAGCAACTCCATAACTGTAGCGACTGAAAAATCCGGGAGATGATTCCTCGAAGGTCCAAAAATGAAGCCGCCACCAAAGTTTTGTTTAAGGGAAAACATTGAAAAATCCCTTTGAGTTTGGATAAGGGTCCTTGAGACCAGATAAGGGTTCGGGAGTCGGTTATGCGTGGGGAAGGTATTAGCACCCCACGACATCCTTCCTAAGGAAGGTTACCTGCTAACTAGTTGTAGGAAAGAATATTAACTTTGAAAATGTTTATTTTACCCTTTTATTTTGAATCAAAAAGAAAAAAGACTTAATAAAATTTTTAGTTTTTTGTGCTTGACAGGAGTGGGCCCCTGCTCCTACGTATCTCCAGGTGCGATGGAGAAATCAAAGCTACGTAGTTCTTGGGTAGAAAAATGTTTGTTGGTTGGTATTTTTTAATATAGGGGTTTTAGAACTTGTGATCCGTACGGTTCATTTATCCTAAAACGATGACTAACCCGCCCGTACGGTCGACTTAGTCCCCTATTTTATAAAAATGGGGTTTTTGGAGTTTGGAAAATAGTGTGATGTGTGTTGGTTTGATTTTATTGGAATAGGGATTTTAGGACTCTTGAGTCGTACGGCTCATTCATCCTAGAATGCTGACTAACCCGACTGTACAGTTGACTTAATCCCCTATTTTGAAAAATTTGATTTGTGGAAAGAAATGTGTTTCTGTTTATTTTAATTTAGAAATTGTTAGTTTTAAATAGGGATTTTAGAACATGATTCGTAACGGTTCATTAGTGACCTAAAAAGCAGACTAACCCGACTGTACAGTCGACTTAGTCCCCTATTTTGAAAATAAGATTTTTATTTTTGGAGGAAAATGATTATTTTGTTTTTCTGTATTGAATATGAACGAAAAGTTGACAACGAAAAAAAAAATGAAGGGCGCAACTAGTGAAAAATAATTATCATTAATATTTAAACATAAACTAATTAAAAGAAAAATAAAATAAAAAAGGGAGGGGGAAAGAGAGAAAGCGAGAACTTCGCTGGGAGAGAGAGAGGATGTGTTCAGTGTTCTTGTTGAATCACTGTGGTGTGTTTTTCACCGTGGACAGAGCCTCCTTTTATAGGTGAAGGGTTAGGTGAAGAGACTTGCTGGACAAGTTAACTTGCTGGGCAAGTCGACTTGCTGGGCAAGCAGCTTGTTGGGCTGAAGGTTAATGCTACCGACACCCCCTTTTTATTATTTTCGTTCTTCTCTTTTTTTTATGTAATTTTATTTTTGTTTTGGTGATAATGTAAATAAAATACTGATTTTTTAAATTAGAGAAAATGTTATTTTAAAAAGACAAATCTAGAAAAAGGACAAGCTTGGCCAATGCCCAAACGAGAAAATCTAACATAGGCCCAATAGAGTGAATTACTAAGTACAAACCCAATAAAATGAACTAGCGTCTAAACGAGCCCAAAAACTAACTTGCGGTAATAGGACCCGGGACTTACGACACACAAAACTAGATGATAAAAATGACTATAGTAAAATACACAATGTTTTCAAAGCTTATAAGTTCCTACAAACAGTCGATGAATGATGATGAATCATGATGATACCGAAGAAACACACCATCACCCTTATCTTTATTTAAAGTAACGATTTGGTCCTTTATCTTTTTTTTGTCTGAAACCAGTCTTTTATGTTTTAAATTTTTGACACATAAATCATTTTCTGTCCCAAATCAGTCATTTATGTTTCAAATTTGTAACACATAAATCCTTTTTTTTGACACATAAATCAGCACTGTTAACGGAAAAGGATTTATGTGTCAAAAATTTGAAAGATAAAGGACTTATTTGGGACAAAAAAAACATAAAGGACTAATTCGTTACTTTAAATAAAGATAAAGGACCTCGAGAGCACTTTAACCTTATTATCTACTATAGATTTATACAAATTCACCACATATGATTTTACCAATACCTCCATTCTATCTAAAAGACACCTCAAATTTTTGAGGGTAAAAATGTCATTACACTCTATTTCTTCTTTTTTTTCTCTTTATTCTTACACTCTCTTTCTTACTTTTCACTTTTCTCTTACACTCTCTTTCTTTCTTTTTTCTCTTTCTTCTTACACTCTCTATCCTCATTTTCACTTTTCTTTTACATTCTCTTTCTTCCTTTTTTTTTCTTTTTACTTTACTTTTCCCATAAATAATTATTTTCTTTCTCTTATCACTTCACTTTAATTGTTTTAACTAAATTTCTAAATTTATACAAACACTACTTCAATTAAAAATTTTGAAGACTACTACTATAAACCTATTATCTAAAAAACAAGAAGACTTAATGATTATTTAAATTAGTAATTAATATTTAAAACAAATATCTCTTATTGATAATCTAATATCTAACTTTTATTATCTACTATCATCTACTAATCAACTAAAATAATCAATTGAAACTACGAGATAACTGCACTGATAAATAAAAAACACGGGATAGCTGCAGTGATATATAAGAAAACACAAGATTAATATTTACCATTGATATTTATAATTTTTTTGACAATTTATAATTAATATTTACCATTGATAATTATAATTTTGGAAAATTACTATAAAACTACTATCTAAAAAAACACGTGATAACTGCAATAATCTACTATAATCTACTAATCAACTCAAATAATCTAAGACAAAAATACGGGATAACTGCAATAATCTACTAATCAACTCAAATAATCAATTGAAACTATGAGATAACTGCAATGATATATAAAAACACACGGGATAACTACACAAATATATAAAAACACACGGGATAACTACACAAATATATAAAAAGACACGGGATAAATATTTGTTACTGATATATAAAAAACAATAATATTTAATGACTATATAAAAAACAATAATATTTAATGACTATTTAAGGACAAATAATTGTTACTGATATATAAAAAAACACAGGATAAATATTTGTTATTGATAATCTACTATTTATCTTTCACTATCTACAATAATCTACTAATCAACTCAAATAATCAATTGAAACTATGAGATAACTGCACTGATACATAAAAAAACACTGGACAACTGCACTGATATATAAAAAAATACGGAGATAATTGCAATGATTTATATAAAAACACGGGATAGTTGCACTGATATATAAAAAACATGGGATAACAACACCGATATATAAAAAAACACTGCATTGATATATAAAAACACACGGGATAAATGCACATATTGTTTTTAAATGATACTTTTACATTTTTAGTTTTAATATTTATCAATTTTTTATTTGAAAATCATTTTTTATCTACTTTAAATTTTTCTTTATTTTCACGGGGTAATGTTCAGACTATTTAAATACGGTCTAAATTCATTCCTAAAAAGAACACGATAGCACCTGTCCGTATGCAAGTCATCCTCTATATTTTACAATTGATTTTAGATTAATGAGATTTCAAACTAACGTTTCTATTTGAGGTAATCGTATGACGTAACGCGATCGGCCCGTGCGGATCCACGGGTATGGTACTACTTATTACTACTATACTTAACATCACGTCAGCATGTGTCTCGAGTCTTCCAACATAATGATCCACAACATCACTAGCCCAATGCATCCTACTAGACTGGCCACAGAATTCTTGTTGTTTCGACAACAAATACATAGCATAATAAGAAGAAAATAAATGAAAACATTTTAAGACAGTGTTTTTTATTAGAAAGGTTACATACATTAGGTGGAAGGGAATAATATTTATGTGTACCTTCGGGTGAAATATACACCTTAATATCAAATAAGAGAACAATTATAAGGATTATAGAGAATAAAAGAAAGGTAAGCAAATTAAAATCCAATATTATATTCCAATACCTTCTTCCCATTTGCCTCGTTCGTGGTAACTAGTCGTTTAACATGTAACTATTGCCAAAGTTTCGGTCTAAGTTGACTATGTATTTCTTTTGAAAATAGTTGCATGTTAAGGGAGTTCTTGGCCGTTATTTTTAATCAAATACTTCTATTTTTAGTATTGATATTTAGCAGATGGATTCACTTTGGCAATAGTTGTAAAAAAAAAAAAACTAAAATGTTCTTGGAGTCCTTTAAATTAATTTCATCATTTATCTTTTTTTTTTCCAAATAAATCATTTATATTTTAAATTTTGAGCAACATTGACCTTTTCCGTGTGTTAAAATAGATCAATGTGGCAATTAAGGTGCTTATGTGGCTGTTTTCTATGCTTATGTGGCAGGAAATGCTTGATGATTCATAATTTTTAATTAATTTTGATTAAAAAATAAAAGAAAAATGTCCCACCAAACATGAACACCATCCCTAAATCCATGGCAACCCGAAACCCAAAAAACACTACAATCGGAAATGTTGAATCTGTAACAAAATAGAAAAGAAATCAAACAAAATCGCTAGAAAAGGAAATGAAATCGCTGGAAATAGAAACGAAATCGCTGAAACAAAAAAGAAATCGTTGGAAACGAAACGCTGTAACAGGAAACTAAATCGAAACAAAATTGCTGAAAACGAAATTGCTGGAAACGAAATCGTTGAAAACGAAATTACTGAAACGAAACAAAATCGTTGAAACAGAAAAGAAATCGCTGGAAATGAAATGCTGGAACCGAAAAGAAAACGCTAGAAATAAAACGCTGGAACAGGAAATGAAAACGAAATCATTGTTGTTGTTGTTGTGTTCCTCCGTTTGTGTTGTTGTTGTGTTCCTCCGTTTGTGTTGTTGTTGTTGGGTTTGTGTTGCTGGAAGTGATTCTAGATTTGAAAAATAGAATTGAAGAGTTTTGGGTTTGTTGGTCTGAAGAAAACTGAAGAGTTTTGGGTTTGCAATTTGTTGTCGTTGGGTTTGCAATTGTATGCTGCAAACGTGATTCCTCCTCTAACATTTCTGGGTTTGCAATTGTTGTTGAAGATAGGGAGTTTGAAGATGATAATTTTGATTTTTTAAAAATAAAACTAAATTAAAAATGAGCTCATTAACATTGCATAAGCCAGCCACATAAGCCTAAATTGTGGCACATCACGCCCAAAAAAGCCATGTATGCATTTTTTAACGGAGTTGGACGGAGGTTGACGGAAAAGGTCATTGTTGCTCAAAATTTAAAACATAAAGGACTTATTTGGAAAAAAAAAACTAAATGACTAATTCGTTATCTAAAATTAAGATAAAGACTCCAGGAGCAATTTAGTCAAAAAAATTATTGCCAAATTGAGTCCATTTGCTAAATATCAATACTAAAAACGCTTAAATATATGTTTGGCCCCTGCAAATATTGTCATAATCCATTTAGGCCCCTGTAATTTTTTTTTTAAAATGGCCCTTGCAAATATTAAGTTTTTACAGTTAAGCCCCTCTGTCAACTTTCTATCCAAAAAACTGACGTGGCTAACGGAGATGACGTCAGCATGGCATCATCAATGATTAACAGAGAAAAATTGAAATAATTCAGTTTCGCTTCGGACTTCCAAAAAAGGGAATAATTAACGAGAAAGATTGACATGACAAAAAAAGGCACATCGACAAAAAAATTAAAATCATCCAGTAGCATAAGATCTTCGACTGCTACACTAAAGCTCAATTGTTCCCTAATAATGGAGATTACCGATCAACTCCAAGCTCTGTTTGTGTCTAGGCTTCTTCTATGCTCCTACACTCTTTTTTTTTGTTTTGAACTCAACAGAATCACTCTTCTTTTTCTTTCTCAGTGTTAGGATCAGTGATACTGCTGTTACTGAATATGCTGTGGCAGCAGCCAATGAAACAGTGGCCTTAAAGAGATGAGTCACAAGATGATCCCAAGAACAAACAATGCACAAGATGATGATGAAGATTAAGGTCAAGAATGGTTACTGATTTAATGAATGCACACACAGAATTGAAAACTAGATCGCAAAACTGAGTAATAAGCAAAACTGAAATGAGAAGCATAGAGAAAAATGACAAGAGAGAATTTGGTGACCCAGTTCAATATCATTGCTGATACCTACATCTGGGGGCTGAGCAATTTGCTGCAGTCCATCTTCTATTTCATGAATTGAAGTTACAATGGTGATTACAAACTTTGTTCTTCCCAAAGTGTTTCCCCTTCACTCCCAATTCCCAATGGTTCCCAATGATTCTCTCCACACCCCTTAGTTTCTGTTTTTCTATCTCTCTCTTGTGTCTAATGATCACATTAAGGCCCCTATTTATGCAAGCCATCCAAATCAGTTAGGCGCCCTTGGCGCCCACAACTGAATCAGTAACCGCAGATAACAAACTTTGGCGCCCTTGGCGCCCATAACAGTTTCTCAACAGAAACTGTTATTCTTCCAACAGATTCTGGTGTGCTGATGTGGAGGAAACCACTGCCACGTAGGATCTCCATAGGATGAGGCAAACCACTGATAGTGCCACATAGGCAACAATCTCCACCTTGGCACTTCAAACTCAGAAATAAATGAACTGCATTTCATAGCAAATGTCCAGCCAAAACTCCACTTCATCAGTCAACATTCAGTAAGTTCAAGCAGTGCTTGAACTTAGACAATGGGACAACCTTGGTGATGAAATCAGCAGGGTTGTGAGCTGTATGAATCTTCCTTATCTGAACCTGTCCTTCACTGATGATGTCTTTAATCCAATGCAACCTTATGTCAATATGCTTTGTCCTCTCATGAGATGTTTGGTTCTTACATAGGTGGATTGCACTTTGGTTATCACAATGCACATCCACACTTTTCTGATTAATCCCCAACTCATTCACAAGACCCTTCAACCACAAAGCCTCCTTGACAGCCTCTGTGACTCCAATGTACTCAGCTTCAGTGGTGGAGAGAGCCACCACATGTTGCAATGAAGCTTTCCAGCTTACTGTTTTACCAAACAGTGTGAATACATATCCAGTTAGTGATCTTCTTTTGTCACGGTCTCCAGCAAAGTCAGTGTCTACATATCCCACAACTCCACTTGAATCCAGATCACCTCCATGGTAGCTTAGCCCTAGCTTTAAGCTGCCTTTCAGATACCTCAGCACATGTTTCACAGCAAGCCAATGTTGCTGTCCAGGATTGGCTAAGTATCTGCTGACCAAGCTTAAACCATAAGCAAGGTCAGGCCTAGTACAGACCATGGCATACATCAAGCTGCCAACTGCACTAGCATATGGAATCCTCTCCATCTCTTTCTGTTCCTGATCAGAATTTGGACAATCAGTTTTGGACAATTTAAACTGAGATCCAATAGGGATGTTTGCTGTCTTAGCAGATGCCATATTGAATCTGTGAAGAACCTTCTGTGAGTAGGCTGCCTGAGTGATTATCAGTCCTTTCCCAGCAGAATTCATTATGATTTCCATGCCCAATATCTTCCTTGCTTGTCCCAAATCCTTCATCTCAAATTCCCTCTTGAGTAGCACCTTAAGAGTGTCAATCTCTCCTCTATCTTTGCTGGCAATTAACATGTCATCTACATATAAAAGTAGATAGATGTAATTTCCACCATCTAGCCTTTTATAGTAGACACAACTGTCATAATTGCTCCTTTGATATTTGATGTTCACCATATAGCCATCAAATCTCTTATACCACTGCCTAGGAGATTGCTTCAGGCCGTACAGAGACTTTTGAAGTAAACATACCATGCTTTCCCTTCCCTTTTCCTCAAAGCCCTTTGGCTGTGTCATGTAGATCTTTTCCTCAAGTATCCCATGAAGAAATGTTGTTTTGACATCCATTTGTTCAAGATGCAAGCCATACTCAGCAACAAGAGCTAGAAGTACTCTTATTGAAGTATGCTTGACTACTGGGGAGAAAATTTCATTGAAATCAACTCCTTCTCTTTGAGTATATCCCTTAGCAACCAACCTTGCTTTGAATCTAGGTGGATCAGTTTCTGAACTGCCCTCTTTCTTCTTGTATATCCATTTGCAGCCTACCAATTTTGCACCAGTAGGTTTCCTTACAAGCTTCCAAGTTTGATTTTTCTCTAAGGATCTCATTTCATCTATCATGGCTTCCATCCATTTGCTTTGTTCCTTGCTACTCATAGCTTGATCAAAAGTATTTGGCTCATCATTGTTTAGACAAACAGAAGTATTCAATGCATATGCTGTCATTGATTCATATCCAAGTCTACTTGGAGGTCTGATTTCCCTTCTGGTTCTATCTCTACACAACATATACTATTGTTCCTGCTCTTCATGATCATCAGTTTCTGAGCCGTAGTACTCTTCAGTATCTTGGCTGATAGGAGGAGTAACAGCATCTGTGTCAGTCTTCTTTTCTGTTCCTCCTGTATCAAACTCCACCTCAATCTCAGAATCCTTATCTGTTGCTCTTTCATCTAGAACTTCATTGTTCTTTGCTTCATGAAGCAATTTAGATTCATGAAATACAACATCCCTGCTGATTATACATTTCTTTTCATCAACAGACCATATTCTAAAACCTTTCATTCCTTCAGGATATCCCATGAACAGGCCCCTTTTTGACCTTGGTTCTAGCTTGCCTTCACTCACATGAAAGAAAGCAGTGCATCCAAATATCCTGAGATTTTGATAATCAGGTTTGGCTCCAGCCCATACCTCTTGAGGAGTTTTAAAATTCAGTGCAGTGGAGGGACTTCTATTGACTAAGTAACAGGCTGTATGCACAGCTTCTCCCCAAAATGTCTTAGACAGTTTTGCACATGATAGCATACACCTTACCTTCTCCAACAAAGTCCTGTTTAACCTCTCAGCAAGCCCATTTTGCTGAGGTGTCCCTCTCACAGTATAATTCCTGTAAATGCCTTCTTCTTTGCAAAATTGATTGAATTCTTCATTGCAAAATTCCAATCCATTATCAGTTCTCAATGCTTTGACTTTCAGTCCACTTTGAGTCTCTACTCTCTTTTTCCATTCAACAAAAGTTTTGAAGGCCTCATCTTTTGTTTTGAGTAGATAGATCCACACCTTTCTACTAAGGTCATCTATGAAGGTTATGAAGTACCTTTTCCCACCATGTGTTGGTGTCTTAGAAGGTCCCCATAAATCTGAATGGATGTAGCCTAACCTCTCCTCAGTCTTGTGTATTGCTGTTGCAAACTTCACTCTAGTTTGCTTGCCAATTATACAATGTTCACAGAATCCAAGTTTGTTGATTCTGTCTCCACAGAGCAGGCCTTGTTTCTCCAATTCCTTCAATCATTTCTCACTCATGTGGCCAAGTCTTTGGTGCCACATACGTGCCTTGTCAGTAGCTGCTGTTGCCACATTTGTTTCTCCAACTAAAGTGCTGCCTTGGAGAGTATAGAGGCAGTTTCCCCTTCTCACTCCCTTCATGACTATCCTTGATCCCTTCATGATTCTCAGCACTCCATCTTCACCTTTGAAACTGAATCCAGCTTTCTCAAGTGTACCAAGTGATATCAATGATCTCTTGAGGTCAGGTACATGCCTTACATTAGTTAACTTCTTCACTGTTCCATCAGACAGAATCAGTTTCACAGTTCCAATTCCAATGACTTTGCATGCCTTGTTGTTTCCCATAATCACCTGTCCACCATTGTATGGTTTGTATTCAACGAACCACTCCCTTCTAGGATACATATGGTATGAACATCCTGAGTCCAGAACCCAATCATCATCACCTGTAGTTGAAGCTGTAGAGTTTGATTCCACCATTTCTTCATCTGCAGCAACATGTGCTTCACTGCTGTGATCATCAGCAGTGTCCAGTATTTCACAATCTTCATCAGTAGCCAATGCTTCACTGTTGTGATCATCAGCAGCATCCAAGATTTCACATCCCTCACCTGCAACATATAGCAACTCACAGTTATCATAGCTATCTGCAGCAACAGATGCATCTGCAGTTTCCTCCTTGGCAGTATTGCCCTTCTTGTTTTTCTTTTCAGGACAATTCTTCTTGAAATGCCCCTCCTTGTTACAGATATAACACCTATTATGCTTTGTCTTGGATTTTGATCTTCCTCTCCCTTTTCGCTTCTCAGTTCTGTGCTCACTTCTTCCTCTAACAACTAGACTCTCTCCTTGATCATTGTTTCTTGTTTCAGTCTTTCTTGATAGTTCTTTAGACATTAAAGCAACCTGAACTTCATCAAGACTTACTGATTCCCTTCCATATACTAGTGTGTCAGCTAGTGTATCATAGGAGCTATTCAATGACCTAATAAGCAATAATGCTTGATCCTCATCTTCTACTTTTACATCAATATTTTCTAAGTCTAGTATCAACTTATGAAAATCATCAATGTGATCACCAAGAGAAGTACCTGGTTGCATCTTGAGTGTATAGAGTCTTTGCTTGAGGTATAGCCTTGTTGCAAGAGACTTGGTCATGTATAAAGATTCCAATTTTGCCCATACAGCAGCAGCGGATTTTTCTTTGGAAACTTCCCTTAGAACCTTGTCTCCTAAGCTCAAGATAATTGCACTGTGAGCCTTGTTCATCAAATGCTTTTTCTCCTTTTCTGTCAGAGTGTCTGGCAGCCTTCTTTCTCCTTCTAATGCATCCTCCAGTCCTTGTTGAACAAGGAGTGCGTGCATCTTCATCTTCCATAAGCCAAAGTCATTCTTCCCTGTGAATTTCTCAATGTTGTACTTTGCCATATCCATCTATTTCACCTTCCAACCTGATGCTTTGATACCAGTTGTTAGGATCAGTGATACTGCTATTACTGAATATGCTGTGGCAGCAGCCAATGAAACAGTGGCCTTAAAGAGATGAGTCACAAGATGATCCCAAGAATAAACAATGCACAAGATGATGATGAAGATTAAGGTCAAGAATGGTTACTGATTTAATGAATGCACACACAGAATTGAAAACTAGATCGCAAAACTGAGTAATAAGCAAAACTGAAATGAGAAGCATAGAGAAAAATGACAAGAGAGAATTTGGTGACCCAGTTCAGTATCATTGCTGATACCTACATCTGGGGGCTGAGCAATTTGCTGCAGTCCATCTTCTATTTCATGAATTGAAGTTACAATGGTGATTACAAACTTTGTTCTTCCCAAAGTGTTTCCCCCTCACTCCCAATTCCCAATGGTTCCCAATGATTCTCTCCACACCCCTTAGTTTCTGTTTTTCTATCTCTCTTGTGTCTAATGATCACATTAAGGCCCCTATTTATGCAAGCCATCCAAATCAGTTAGGCGCCCTTGGCGCCCACAACTGAATCAGTAACCGCAGATAACAAACTTTGGCGCCCTTGGCGCCCATAACAGTTTCTCAACAGAAACTGTTATTCTTCCAACAGATTCTGGTGTGCTGATGTGGAGGAAACCACTGCCACGCAGGATCTCCATAGGATGAGGCAAACCACTGATAGTGCCACATAGGCAACACTCGGTGAGCTAGTTTTCTCAGTTAGAGACCACTAGCATTATTGATGTTAAATTTTTCTCTAAAGATGTTGTGTTTTGTTCTTTGTGTTGAGGTTGAATTTATAGGCAAAATTTGTATAGATAACTGTAATGTAATGTCAATTTTTTGCTTGTATTTTACAAGTTTTTCATATTTTAATGTCTAACCTGCACGTTTTGAAATTTTTAAAAATGGGACATATCGGTCCCTACACGTTTTGGGACAAATTAGTCCCTAAACGTCTTCTTCTCCATTTACAGTGATTTCTGAAAACCAGAAATCATTTCACTTTCTCCAAACGCAGAAGAAGAGAGATGAAGCAACACCTAAAACACATTTTTCGTTTGAATCCATATTTGTGTACAACGGAAGAAAATGGGTGAAAAATTCTCGTTTGGATACAGATTCTGTCATTAAAATTTGGGGGATATATGGTGCAGCTGTGGGGCTACAAAAAATATCACCCCTTTCATTAGGGTTTTTTTTTATGTACCCCCATCATCTCCCTATTTACCCCCACATAAAAGTGAAACCCGAAAATACCCCTGCCCAAATTTTAATTCGCTCGGATTTACCTCCATTTGAGGTAAATCCGCTTTGTTATTTTTAAAGTCGGATTTACCTCATATGGGGGTGCCCAATAGGTAAATCCGATTTCAAAAATAACAAAGCGGATTTACCTTAGCTAGAGGTAAATCCGCTTTGTTATTTTGGAAATCGGATTTACCTAGTGGGTACATAAATCCGATTTCCCTAAAAAAAGAGAAAATCGGATTTATCCCACCTAAGGTAAATCCGATTTCCCTAAAAAAAGGAAATCGGATTTATCCCACCTAAGGTAAATCCGATTTTGTTATTAAAAAAATTGTTTTTTATTTCATTTTTTAAAAAAGGTTATAAAATACTACTAAAAATCCGTTAAACAGCCAAAACTAATCCAAAAATTATGAAAACACCACTAAAAATCTAATAAAACCAAAATAAAGTTATGCAAATTTTTTCAGATTTTTTGGAGATTATGAAAAATTTAAAAAATTAATAAAAAATAGTAAACGATGGAATTTGGGATTTTGAGGTCCCCAGTTCTGAAAGAAGTCACTTCTTTAGGAGTATTGATCCTTGATATTTTTCGCATTTAAAGAATGTGGTTTCATTACAATTTGAGTAGGTTGCCCGAAAACTGATTTTTTAGCCTAAATTATTCTCCCGACGTACAATATCGTCACGTGTTAACGAACTACACACTAAACAGAACCAAAAGATGGTCGAAATTTGTTTTTAAAATTTTAACTGATTTATTTATTTATTAATTGGGTTAACAAAGCGGATTTACCCCCACATAAGGTAAATCTGCTTTGGTTATTTTTAAAAGCGGATTTACCTTATATGATGGGGTAGATCCGCTTTTAAAAATAACAAATCGGATTTACCCCCACTTAAGGTAAATCCGATTTGTTATTTTTAAAAGCGGATCTACCCATCTTAAATAAATCCGATTTAAATTTTTTAAAATTTTTAGTGGAAATCGGATTTACCTAAATCCGATTTAAATTTTTTAAAATTTTTAGTGGAAATCGGATTTACCTAAATCCGATTTCCAAAAAAAAAAAATGAAATCAGGATACGTTCGGGATTTTTAAATTTTGTTAAGGGCAATTGCGTCTTTTCGCAGGGTCGGTGGGGGTAGCTGGGAGATGATGGGGGGTACAAAAAAAAAATCCCCTTTCATTATTCGAAGCTTGGGCTGGTGTTGTGTTTAATGTGACCTGTGGCGTTTTGTTTGGGCTGTGTGGCCCAGTTCTATTGAGAAGCTTATTGACCCAAAAAACAAGTATCACCTCAATTTATTTTCACTCAAAGTGTGACTTCTCTTATACAAATTTTGCACATTTTTAAAAAAACTGTACAAGTTGTAAATTTGACATCACAACAAAATGACATTCTGTTAGGAGAAAGAAAAAGAGTCGGAGTTATTGTTAAATAATTTATCAGTGCACAGCACTTTATATATATATATATATATATATATATATATGGGGCTGCTAATTTACACCCACACAATTTGTCAAAAAAAAATTTTACACCCACACAAAAACTAGAAGGTGTACATTGTTGATTATTATAATCCAAACACCCTGGACAGTTTTAAGTTCAACAGCTAGTTTCTAACTAACAATGCTTTTACTAAAATCTGTTATATAGTTCAGTTTCCGTTACTAAGTTTGTTACAACAAACAAACTGAATTCTAACAGTCCATTACATTGTATATATACCTAGATTGACTTGTAATAAAGCACTGAATAAAATTTCAATTTACAGTTTAATTGATATTCCATACTTCTGTTTTCAGTCTTGCTTCATACACATTCTTCCTCCTTTGATTTTTTGGTTGCCGAGTTCCTCTTCACTAGGTGGTTGAAGACCTCACACAAGAAAAGAAAGGGTTAGCACACTGTTTCAGTGACTAAAACAGAAAGTAACTGAAACAGAAAAGCAAAAAGGAAAACAGGTAAAGGATTGAGAGATTTACCTTCTGTGGTCTTGAGAGAAGATCTACAAGCGTGTTGGTGTTTTTGTGTTAATCAAAAGAACACAAATACAGTACATAAGAGAATTGAGATTATGGCTTAAATCAAACGAAATATCAAACAGAAATCACTGTGAGAGTGATTCATACCTTTCGTTGTGATCCTTGTCAATTTCGTTCATCAATCATCATTCATTTCGCGCAAGCAAAGTGAGACAACCAGAAAAATCAGTATTGTGCATATTAGGGTTTACAAAAGAGTTGTAAAACAGCAAAGAAATCACAAGTGGTGATTTGTAAACCTTCGTTCAATATTTCAACAAGCAAATCGTACATGCAAACAGTGAAACATTGAAAATCAATGAAAATCGAAGGAGGGTTTTCGCAACAGAGAAATTAACAAAGAAAAGGACGGGGTTTTTGCACAATACCTTTTTGTTGATAATTTGCAAGCTCCATTGCTGCAGTTTCAAGCTTTGATTCCTGCAAAATCAAAGCAACCTTCAAAACCTAGCAGAGAGTGAAAAGAGAGAAAGAAGAACGAAGTAACAGTGAGAGAAAAGAACCTAAAGTGAAGAAACGACGTGGTAGGTGTTATACCCCAATTTTGTCCGTCTTCTAGTTTTAGTCGTTTATTTTACTTAAATCGTGTTTTGAAGTCGCGTGGTTACGAGAATTATCAGTACGGCATCTCAGTTACTAACCCTGGCCAATTTCAATTACCCTGTTCAACTAAATCGAAATACCGTTGTTTTAAATTAGGCATGCACGCGAATGATCGATCTTTTCGTGCGTTCTTCAATTTAATCTTCGTATTTGGATTTAGTCGAACCTAATTGGGACTGACAAAGTCATTTTTCTCGCGATTGGGCTTGTCGTTTCAATTTGGGCTTAAGAACGCGATTCTGAGATAATTTTAGCGTTTAGTGGTCAACGGGCTTATTTATTCTATTTGGGCCTCGTTCTCACACACTTGTCTAGTTGGGTCCGATATCACTTTTGTATTTGGCCCAATTTCTTTTATTATTTTTACTTTGTCTATTTTCATTAGTAAATATAGTATCAAAAATGTCAAAAAAATTCTATTTATTGTTTATTTACAATTTAATAGTGTCCAAGATGTCCAAAAGTCCAAAAATACAAAAAAATGATAATACTAAAAATACCAAAAATACAAATCCGAAAATGCAAATAATAATAGGCAGCAGCAGCAGATTCAGGGTTTCCAGCAGCTGCTCCCCAAGCTGCTGGGCCTAGGTTGATCCGCTCCAAAACCTGAAAAATAATTCAAAGCCCGGTCAAAAGCAACTAATGCCAAGACCTAAGTTTTTAATATAAATAAACAGTCAGCCCACAGCAAAAGGAGGATCACAGATGCATACAACTGCAAAAATCACTAAGAAATAAGGATTGGGGTTTCACATTGAAACCCTAATCACCTAAATAAGTTTTTTCTCAAGATCGGAGAGCTGAAAAGTTTGAGTAAAGAAGCATTAGCAGTTCAACAAAGTAGATACAGCAGCAAGCACAATCAAGCAATCTAGGAGACCAATCTGAGGCTGGACTAAAGGTTGGTTCATTTATATTATAAAAGGCTGCAGAATCAAAGACCTGTATATATGTATGATACTAATCCAGATTCTGTTTATATTCAAAGTAAACCAAAAACGAATTTAGACAAGTTTTTTTTTCTTTCTTTTCTCTGATTAGGGTACTGTTTGCATAAAATTAGAAATTAATTTTGTCAAAAGATTATATTTGCTTCGTTTGTGTTCTGTTCGTTTCAAACTAGGCTAGTTCTCTGTTTTAAGAAACCAAAAGGCATACAAACACAGTAATCAAACATAGTATAAATCAGATGATTAAGGATCCAGAATCAAAAATAATAGCAGAAAAAATGTGTGGAAGAAGAATAGGCCAAGAACAGAAAAATTAAATAAACAACACTGACCTTAGTGTGCTCGCCGGAGCTCCGGTCGTCTTCTCCGGCGAGCTCCACCACGAACTCCGGCGACCCACCACGAGACCGATCTCCTCTCCCTAAACCGAAGCCAACCCTTCCAGGTAACGCCAGCCGCCATGAAACGCCATCAACCGCCGTCGTACTTCCACCAACAACCGCCACCCTCCTCTCTCCCCGGCTGTCCCTACCATCGCATCCTCCCCCTTTTTCTTCTCCCCTTCCCTGTTTTCATTCTCTCCGAGCCACTCCCAAAACCGAGCCACTCCCAAAACCGAAAGCAACACCGCCGGCCACCCACCTCCGACGGAATCATCCTCGTCCTCTTCCTCTCTCCCCGGCGAATCTCTCCAAACCGTCGCTCTCTTCCCTCATCTCGTCCTCACCGTCGCTTCCTTTCTTCCAGAAACGCTCTCTCTCTCTCCTCCTGAAGTTCCGGCGAGACATTCGCCCTTCTCTCTCTCTAGCTGCGGCGCAGCCATAAAAAAGGGGGGGGGGGAGGCTGAAATAAAATTAGGTTTTTTTTAGGGTTCCCTTTTATAGTGCCTCCACTATTTTATTTTATTTTAATTTTATTTTTATTATCAGAATACTAATAGCACCCCTCCAATTCACGTGTACACCCCTCCCTCACTTAAGCCCAGTTTCGCATACTGGGCCCTCAGATGCGAACTGGGCTTCTTTTTTACACCCAGTTTTCAATTATACAATCCCTTGCTGCTGAAAACACCCTATTTTACCATTTCACCCCCTTTCTCGTTTTTTTTTAATTTAATTTAATTCTCTTCAAGACAAAATATTTTCTCATAAATCAAAAACTTTGTTAATGGTCTTGTGAAGCCTTTGCTTGCATGATTATTAACAACGAGGTACTAGTGGTGATCACTTGGAGCCTTTGCTCAATTGATCATCATGAATGCCTAATTTTCCTAAAGATTTTCACTAAATCAAAAAACTTTGTTCGTAGTCTTGCGAAGCCTTTGCTTGCATGATTATTAACAATGGAGTGCTAATGGTGGTCACTTGGAGCCTTTGCTCAATTGATCATCATGAAAGCTCAATTCTCACAATTAAACAGCATAACAAATAAAAATCATTTTCACAATAAGTTTTCAACAATTATTTTCAGAAGAACCTAGAACTACGTCGCCTTTGATTCTCCACCCGGAGATACGTAGGAGCAGGGCCACGCCCCTGTCAAGCGCAAAAATAAACAATTTCTAAAATTAAAGAATATACAAACAGATCTCCTTCATTTCAAAAGCAAAAGTCTTATTTTCAAAGTAGGGGAATAAGTCGGTCGTACGGCCGCGTTAATCATCGTTTTAAGATAAGTGAACTGTGGTCCCTCAGAGCCCCAGTGCTCCTTCAGACCCCCAGTGGTCCTCCAACACAGATCACACAGTCCTAAAACCCATACATTAAAAAACACCAACCCACAAATATTTTCTACACAGAAGAACTACGTAGCTTTGAGTTCTCCATCGCACCGGGAGATACGTAGGAGCGGGCCATGTCCCGTCAAGCGTTTTTTCTAAAAAACCACTTTTCCCCCTTTTTTCATAATAAATAAAGATTTTCATAAAGAGTTTTTTCAATGAGAAGTAGAGAGGCAAAATTAAGTATTTTCAAGTCAATACACTAAAAACCACACATTTAATTAAAGGTTCCCTCTCAGTAGAGAGGACGTGTGGGGTGCTAACACCTTCCCTACGCGTAACCGACCCCCGAACCCTATTCTCTAGTTTCGCAAGACCAATCGCTTTCCAAAAAAGGTTTTCCTAATATTTTCCTTAATAAATATTGGTGGCGGCTTCATTGTCTTAAGAAAAGTTGTGAACGAGGAAGGTTCTCCCTTGGGGACTTTTTCGGGTGCAACAGTAGGGTTTCCATTTCGCTTATAAACGCTGGGTCTTGGAGCGGGTAAGTTTAACCCGCGTGTTTTGATTTTGCGGGTCGTGGGTTCCGCACAAAATCAATTATGGGCCAGTAAGTTTTTTTTTTGGTAAACTGTGGGCTGTGGAAGTGCTATTTGCACCTCTTGGGTTTGTGGATTCAACCCCTTCAAGTGGTATCATCGAGCTGGTAACAATCTAGGGACAATTCTAACTCTAAACTCTAGTTCTTTACCTTTCTTTACCTATCTTTTACTTTCTTTACAACATTTTCTCTTTTGTTTTGCCTACACAGTAAGTGACTGTGTAGGTGTGTTGTTTTTTGACAGTTTTAGTAGTTTTTTGAAACAGGTGTTAATCAAGGTTTCAAAACAACATGTCAAATGCAAGTTTATCCACCCAGATTCCCAAACTAAATGGGAAAAACTGGGACAGGTGGAGTTTGCAAATGGAAGTCATTTTTGGCTTCCATGATGTGTTAGAAATTGTTCAGGAAGGGGTTCCAGCACTAGCTGAGAACCCAACCCCTGAACAAAGGTCTGAACATAAGAAAAATACCAAGAAGGATTGGAAAGCCATTTATCTCATACACCAGGGGTGTGATGAGAGCAACTTTGACATCTCTAAAACTGCCTGGGACCTCCTTGACAAATATTATAATGGTGATGCACCAGTCAAGGAGGAGAAACTGCAATCATTGAGAAAGCAGTATGAGAATTTAAACATGCAGGAGGGTGAGAGCATTGCTGATTTCTTTGGGAAACTAAAGAAAATCACTAATGCAATGGTGAGACTCTAACTGACCAAACTATTTGTAAAAAGGCCCTAAGATCACTGACTAAGAAATTTGATTTTTGTGTCAGCTCTATTGAAGATACTACACCAGCAACCAACTTCGAGGTAGAAGAGCTGCAAAGCAAGCTGGAAGCTAAAGAGATTAGGATGAATCTCAGAGATGGTGAAGGTGAAGAAGACCAGGCTCTATTTGCTGCCAAACCAAAGGGAAAGAAATGGACTAAGGGCAGCAACAACAACAATCAGTCGGGTAAAGGCAATTGGTCTAAAGGTAAGTCAGGTAAGCCTAGTGGTAAGGGTGACTCCACTAATAAAAATTCTGATTCTAGTAAAAAGAAGGACAAATCTAAGGTACAATGTTATAGATGTGATAAATACGGACATTAGGCCACTGAATGCCCTACTAGAAAGGAATCTAAGCCTAAGGAATCAGAAGAAGAGACCAACATGGCCAGAGAAGATTCTGATACAGAATACAGTCATGTGGTGTTCAGTATGATCACCACAGAAAATGAGGGAACAGAGTCTAAGGAAGACTGTGTTGTAACTAACTTAGACCTAAACGTAAATAATGATTTTGTTGTGTTAGCTGTGACCACCAGTGATGGAAAAACCATCACAGAAATGTGGTATTTAGATTCAGGTTGTTCCAATCATATGATTGGAAACAAAGAATGGCTTGTGGACTATGACCCAATCAAGAAAACTTCTATTAGAAGTGCTAGCAACAAATCTATCGTTTCTGAGGGTATGGGAAACATAAAATTTACTAAGGAAGATGGTCACGTTATTCTAATTGAGAATGTATTTTATGTGCCAGGTATTAGCTGCAACTTAATTAGCCTAGGTCAACTAATTGAAAAGGGTTTTTCAGTAGTTATGAAGGACCTAAAGCTAAAAATGTTTGATACTAAAAACAAATTAGTATTGACCACTCCTTTTGCCACCAACAGAACTTTTAAAACCAACATTGCATAAGTAAGGCAGAATGCCTAAGTTCCACTGCTGATTCTGAAAGTATGTTGTGGCACAAGAGGCTAGGACACTTGAATTTCAAAAGTCAAAGTAACATAAGTACTAAAGATGTGGTCAACCTAGGAAACAATTTAAGGCTGAAATGAGTCATAAATTGTTTCCTAGGGGTTGCCTAGTATTAAACCAGCATTGCATAACTAAGGATGCCTATACTACATGTCTAGTTGGTAAACAACCTAGGAAACAATTTAAGGCTGAAATGAGTCATAAGTTTAAAGATGTTTTACATGTTGTTTATTCTGACCTGTATGGACCTTTTGATGTACCCTCTAATGGGGGTAACAAGTATTTTATGTCCTTTGTAGATGAATTTTCAAGGAAAATTTGGCTCTACTTACTCAAAACTAAAGGAGAAGCCTTTGGTATGTTTAAACAGTTCAAGGTAATGGCAGAAAAACAAAGTGGCAGACAGTTAAAGGTACTAAGAATAGATGGTGGATGTGAGTATACCTCAAAAGAGTTTGAAGAATATTGCACAACCCAAGGTATCTTACATGAGGTAACCTCTCCTTATACCATACAACACAATGGGATAGCAAAAAGGAGAAACATGACCATTTTAGATATGGCAAGGACTGTGATTAACTTAAAAGGTTTACCTAAGAAGCTGTGGGCAGAAGCTGTTCATACAGCAGTGTACATTTTGAACAGATGTCCTACAAAGGGGCTGGAAGATAAAGTTCCAGAACAAGTGTGGACTGGTGATAAGCCTAGTGTGGCTCATCTAAGGGTATTTGGATCTCTAACATATAGTCATGTACCTGACAATAAGAGAAAGAAGTTGGAGGATAAGAGAAGACCTCAAATACTTGTGGGATACCATCCCACAGTTGCTTATAGGCTGCTAGTTCCTACGACTGATAAAATTGAGATATCAAGGGATGTTGTTGTGCTTGAAGACAAGAAGTGGGACTGGGATAAGGCTGAACAAGTGAGTTCAGTAGATACTACAGTCCTAGAAGAGGTTCAAGACACTAGACCAGAAACTTTTGATGAAAATTTTGATGAAGAAGAACCTGCCCAACCAGAGGCAGGTCCTATTCATCATGATTTGGAAGACAATGAAGCAGAACCAACTGCTGAACCTGCTGTACAGGCTCTTCCTAGGACACAAAGGCTGAGACAGCCTCCTAAAAGGCTTGCAAAATATGATTTGGCCACTGACATTGAGGTGAATGAGCATGGTGACCTCATTCACTTTGCAATGGTGGCAGATATGGAACCAGTCGACTTTAAGGAAGCCTTAAAGGATAAAAACTGGAAAAATGCAATGATTGAGGAATTGGCCTCAATTGAAAATAATAAAACTTGGAGCTTAACACCGTTGCCTAAGAATAAGAAGGCAATAAGTGTTAAGTGGGTCTTTAAGCTTAAGTTGGACCCCAATGGCAAAATGGTCAAGCATAAAGCTAGACTAGTTGCTAGAGGGTTCCAACAAAAGCATGGTATTGACTATGAAGAGGTTTCTCACTTGTGGCTAGGCATGAGACCATTAGATTGGTGACTGCCTTGGCCTGCAGTAAGGGATGAGGCTTACATCACTTGGATGTTAAGTCTGCTTTCCTAAATGGACCTTTAGAGGAGAAAGTTTTTATCTCACAGCCACCTGGCTTTGAGATAAAAGGAAAAGAAAACCTAGTATGCCATTTGCATAAGGCTTCGTATGGGCTGAAACAGGCTCTAAGAGCCTGGAACAAAAGGATAGACACATTTTTTGTGGAAAATGGTTTCAAAAAGTGCACCAATGAGTTTGGTGTGTATGTGAAAGGCACTATGGATTCTGATTTACTACTAATTTGTTTGTATGCTGATGATCTTTTGGTGATAGGTAGCAACTCTATGGAAATCAACAAATTCAAGGACTCTATGAAGAGGGAATTTGAGATGGCAGATTTAGGAATGCTTTCCTACTTTCTAGGATTGGAATTCCTAAGGGTACCAGAAGGTCTAATCCTACATCAAACAAAGTATGCTAAGGAATTGCTCACCAGATTTGAAATGGCAGAATGCAATTCTGCCCTCTATCCAGCTGAAGGCTTTTTATGTAAAAAGGAGGGTGAAAAAGGCTCTAAAGTGGACCCTACATACTTCAGGCAGATTGTAGGTTCACTAAGATATCTGTGCCACAGCAGGCCTGATATCTTATTTGCTACTGGGATGATTAGTAGGTTCTTGAATGAACCGTTGGAGATACACCTTAATGCTGCTAAGAGGGTTCTAAGGTACATTAAGGGTACTTTGAATTATGGGCTATTCTTTCCTAAAGAAACTGATCTAGGAAAATTTGAGCTACTGGGATACTCTGACAGTGATTGGTGTGGAGACCACATAGATAGGAGGAGTACTTCTGGTTTTCTCTTTAAGTTTCAGGGCATATCTGTTTCCCGGAGTTCTAAAAAGCAACAAATAGTTGCTCTTTCCTCCTGTGAAGCAGAATATGTCTCTGCATGTAGCGCTGCCACACAGGCAGCATGGCTGGAAGCATTGCTAAAGGAGCTAAAAGTGGAGCTGACTCAAACTCCTACACTTCTAATTGACAACAAATCTGCCCTATGTCTTGCTAAGAATCTTATGGGGCATGGAAGGACAAAACATATTGAGACAAGGTATCATTACCTTAGGGATCAGGTTACTAAAGGTAATTTGATAGTGGACTACTGTCCTACAAAGGATCAGTTGGCTGATGTGTTTACTAAGGCACTAAAAGGTGAGTCTTTTACTAAGTTTAGAGAGAATTAGGTTTAGTTGCTTTCTAACCTAAGAAAGCAACTTCAATAGCTATTATCCAGAGACTTGTTCTGGATCATCTTTGGTTCTAAGGTTAATTGTCAGGGGCTTGTCCTGACCAATTTTAGTTTAGTCTCTCCTAATGTCTTAACCTAAGACTCGAGGTGCTATCATTAAGGAAGGGTGTTGATTTTTATAATTCAAACACCCTGGACAGTTTTAAGTTCAACAGCTAGTTTCTAACTAACAATGCTGTTACTAAAATCTGTTATATAGTTCAGTTTCCGTTACTAAGTTTGTTACAACAAACAAACTGAATTCTAACAGTCCATTACATTGTATATATACCTAGATAGACTTGTAATAAAGCACAGTGAATAAAATATCATTTTACAGTTTAATTGTTATTCCATACTTCTGTTTTCAGTCTTGCTTCATACACATTCTTCCTCCTTTGAGTTTTTGGTTGCTGAGTTCCTCTTCAACAGGTGGTTAAAGACCTCACACAAGAAAAGAAAGGGTTAGCACACTGTTTCAGTGACTGAAACAGAAAATCAAAAAGGAAAACAGGTAAAGGGTTGAGAGATTTACCTTTTGTGGTCTTGAGAGAAGATCTACAAGTGTGTTAGTGTGTTTGTGTTCATCAAAAGAACACAAATACAGTACATACAAACAGAGAGAATTGAGATTAGGGCTTAAATCAAACGAAATGTCAAATAGAAATCACTGTGAGAGTGATTCATACCTTTCGTTGTGATCCTTGTCAATTTCGTTCATCAATCATCATTCATTTCGCGCAAGCAAAGTGAGACAACAACAAAAATCAGTATTGTGCATATTAGGATTTACAAAAGAGTTGTAAAACAACAAAGAAATCACAAGTGGTGATTTGTAAACCTTCATTCAATATTTCAACAAGCAAATCGTACATGCAAACAGTGAAACATTGAAAATCAGTGAAAATCGAAGGAGGGTTTTCGCAACAGAGAAATTAACAAAGCAAAGGAAGGGGTTTTTGCACAATACCTATTTGTTGATAATTTGCAAGCTCCATTGCTGCAGTTTCAAGCTTTGATTTCTGTAAAATCAAAGCTGTTACCAAGTGGCTTCAGTCTCAAGAGGGGGGTGAATTGAGATTTTAAAAATTTCTCCCCTTTTTTTAACGACTTAGATTAATTTTCGCGCAGGTTTATGGAAGCAAAGAAAAAAGAAAATAAAGCAATAAAGAACACGGCAGATTTATACTGATTCGGTCACCTCCCAGTGACCTACGTCCAGTCCTCACACCCTTGTGAGATTTTCCACTAACACAACAAGGCTTACGGGTGCCTTGAAAACCTTTACAGACTCAGACACTCTTCCCTAGGATACCCCACCTATGAAGAGCCCTCAAATCTATTACAACATTAACAAGAGATACCCCACCCCTGTTACAACCAGCTGCCCTAGAAAGATACCCCACTTCCTAGTACAAACAGCTACCCTAGAGAGATACCCCACTCCCTAGTACAAAATACAACAATACGACAATTACAAATGCAAAGACCAAAATACCTCTAACGTAGGCAGATATTACAACTTGAAGATTCCAACCCCGACTAACCCTTGCGAGAGATCAGCTCTGACGGACCAACAGTGCGTGAAGAGCAGAAATAAAAATGTAAAGGGTTTTTCAAATGATGCGATTGATCGTGAAATGGGTTGTGTGAAATGTGAAGAATGAAGCCTCTATTTATAGGCTATGAGAAAAATGTTAACGTTGAAACATTTATGGAAATGTCAGAATCGATTAGGTGCCTGAATGCACTAAAGATGATGATCGATTATGTGCCTGACATATTCTAAGATGATAATCGATTCTTGCTTGCTTGAAAATAGGTGCCAATCGATTCATGGCTTTAAGACAGGTAAGGAATCGATTGTTTACTAAGTGAAAAACAATATGAATCGATTCTTTCTTTTTGAAAACAATTGTGAATTGATTATGTACTTAGTAAAAATAATATGAATCGATTATATACTTTTATATTGAGTTAGAAATCGATTTTGATGTTTAGTTTAAAGTAGTGTGAATCGATTTTATAGTTTCTCAAAATGCTTTTTATGTTTACGTGTGCATGCATGCATTTTGAAAACTAGTCAAGGCGCGAGACTTTGAGAGATGAGCTGACCCTCGGAAGAGCTTACACTTTTTCCTAAGACAATCCCAAACCCTAAGGACTACCCTTATTTCTTGAGACATTGATTCTTTAGTCTTGATTGTCTTGGATTGTGACTTTGATATTTTGTCACTTTCATCAACTTTCACTTTCATCAACTTTTGCCTTTGGTCACTCTCATCAACTTTGGCCATCAACTTTGGCTTTGTCTTTTTCATCATCAAAACCTGACCTGCAATATAAGTTACCTGCAGTACAAGATATCCACAATAGCAACCTTCAAAACCTAGCAGAGAGTGAAAAAAGAGAAAGAAGAATGAAGTAACAGTGAGAGAAAAGAACCTAGAGTGAAGAAACGACATGTTAGGGTTTCCATTCCGCTTATAAACGATGGGTCTTGGAGCGGGTAAATTTAACCCGCGTGTTTTCCATTTTGCGGGTCGTGGGTTCCGCACAAAATCAATTATGGGCCAGTAAGTTTTTTTTGGTAAACTGTGGGTTGTGGAAGTGCTATTTGCACCTCTTGGGTTTGTGGATTCAACCCCTTCATACATTAGCATGGCAGCACCTTTTCTTTGGACAAAAAACTCATACTTCCTTTTTATAAAACAATTTTTAATAATGGGTAGTAGTGTAATTTAAATTTTCCACATTAATGATGGCACAACACTTCACTTATATATATATATATATATATAACTTGTTCTCTTTTCTCTCTCTCTCTCTCTCTCTCTCTCTCTCTCTCTAAATCTAACGGCTCTGCTGCCTGATGCACCGTGCAGAGGTAGCAGAGGATTCGGGCTCTGTGGGTGGGTCACCCAATGATGCAAAGGCCGTTACGAGTGCCCCTCGTAAGAGCGGAATTGGTCGTGTGATATACGAAGAGGTCTGACATGGTTATGCATAATCATTAAGATTCTATCATCAAGAGTCATAGGATTAAGGCGGAAAATGAAGACCAACGTAGGATTCGATCTCATGAGAATGAAGAGCAGATATTCCTAGTGGGCAAAATTTTGTGGTATGCCTGAAGTAGCCTAAATCGGAGTGAGCTTTGGCATAGTCCGAAACAATATGTTCAACCCTAAGTCTTGACATGTTTTTCAAATAAAGGTAAGAGTCTCGTTAAAATCTTCTAATACAAATCCTTCTTAAGAAAAAATTATCACTAAGGAAAAACAGTACTCTACACTGTTCTATTAAAAAGAAATAAAAAAATATAATACAAAGAAAATCAAAGGGGAACTTGATCAAAACCCTTGCGAGGACAATAAAAAGAAAGCATACAGTGCAAAAAACAAAAAATTGGGAGCCCAAATAAAACAATCAAATAAATTGGAAATAGGGAATACTTCATCTATTACAGAAAAAGTCCTCCCTAACAAAATTTGTAAAATTATCCTATACCAAAGCAAATTTGAGATTAACGTTTCAAAATTAGCAAGTTTATCTGCACACGGACTACCATTTCTAAAAATATGAGTAATCCAAAATTTCATATTTAAGCAAAGAATTCATGCATCTGTATCGTACTATTAAAAATTGTCTTAAAGTGAATAAAGTCGTGGGAATGAAAGGGCACTTGTATAGTCTTTTTTCTTTCTTTTCATTGTCATGCCCACGTGTTTGTCCGTCCCCTTTTTTGAGTTTCGCTTTTTAGTTTTATAATTATGATAATACTCTTTTTTGTACCTTTTTCTAATTTACTTTCTAAGAGTTTTCAATAAATATTTCAATTTTAAATACTGCAAAGTTCAAGACATAGGGCTCTATCACAGCCCAAGACTAACCATTGTTATGGAACTATAATCCTGTAAAATAACAAATATATACCAAAAGCTCTAGATTTAGTTCAGAATATTCAATCAAATAAATCTGATGTGCTATTTGATGTTCAACTCAAATTTCAGTTATTTATAATTAAGTTTAACTTTGATGCACTATTTTACGCTATCAATTAAATCACAAAACATGTAGTCAAAAAAAAAATTAAATCACAAAACATGCTATATGTGTGACTTTTACACCGATGATTATGATTAAAAATAAATATTTTCTGTGAAATTATTGAATTGCTACCACAACGTCCACTTTGATATGGTCAAATGATCAAGAGCAACGTTTCATCATGTTATAAAGTTGTTGCATATTTAAACTTATAGGGAATCACATGATCAGTTGCAATTAGAATATACTTCCCTATAAATTACTTTGTTTTTTTTTTTGACAAAGAAATTACTTTGTTTTTGGTATGAAAGAAATAATTAAATATAACTAGGTTAGGTAAGGACAATCTAAGTCAATTTACCTATACATTTTAGGCTCATTTGTTTATGTTTCTTTTAACCACAAACGTACATATTACGTCGTCTCGAGACACTTTGACGCAAAAGCTTGTGAGATGTACTTTTTGTCAACCTCGGTTATTTTTTTTGGAAAAACTAATACAAAAACAAAAGGCTTGTGCCTCTATATGAAAATATGAAATAACTAATCTATACTGATTTATAGGAGAATAATTATATGGTGTTTGTAGCATGTATCATTTACTTATAGAGAGGGTGTTGGATACTGCTCACTTGCACGCTGAAGGAAATTGGCATGTGCTTTGGAAAATGAAGATCCCTCTGAAGGTAAAGCATTTTCTTTGGCGCCTAGAGATGCTTTGCCTACTAGTTCAAATCTGGTGCGCAGACATGTTGTAGTGGAAGATGTTTGTCCATGGTGCGCTGATACAGTTGAGACATCGAAGCATTTGTTTATTTTCTGCAGTAAAGCTACGGCCTGCTGGAACTCATTAGGCTTTAGTCTGTTGATTAGTAGCCAAGCCGATTTGCATGATAATTTCTATGATGTTTTCTTTTCAGTGCTAGCTGATGTCAATGAGAATGATACGTGTGCTTGGTGTATGACTTTGTGGAGCCTGTGGCAAAGCAGGAATGATCGTGTTTTAAAGAATAAGAATAATGGTGCAATGTCAATTATATGGGCCGACAACAAGTATTTTTTTGAATGGCATGAAGCTCACAGCTTGGCCAATCATTTTTCTGCGCCCGCACATCAAACCGAACCAATACAGGTTGTTGATAAGTGGAGTAAATTGCTAGTTGGATGGGTAAAATGTAATGTTGATGCCTCATCTTCTATTAGTGTTGATAAGGTTGGTATTGGCATGTGTTTCCGGGATGACCGTGGTAATTTTATTGAAGCTAAAACTCCTTGGTACTCTCCCTTAACGAATGTGCTTATTGGTGAAACACCGAGTTTATATTTGGCTATCAATGAGTCGGGGAGATGGGTTCAAGGATGTTATCTTTGAACCAGATGCCAAGTGTATGGTAGATGCTTTTAATTTCAAGAACTCTTGCAATTTCTGAATTTCGTTGTTTGATCGACTCTTGCAAGGGTCTTTTTTCTTTTTTAATTATAACTCTCATGTTGAGTTTGCTAAAATGAATGCTAATAAGGTTGGTCATTCTCTTGCAGGGGTGGCCTTATTAACAAGTAGTCCTCAAGAGTACTTTGATGTTGCCACATGTATTTTCAGTTTAATTATCAATGAAATGCAGTAAGTGCTTCTTCCCAAAAAATATATAAGGTGTTCTTTTATTAATGTTGGTTTTATTTTCTAATCACATGATATATCATGTAGTTTTTTTTAAAAATGCAAAAAATAAGTCTTAGAATTTGAGTTGGGCCTAACATAAACCTAAAAAATTGACTTGTAGAGTTAGGGATGTCACCTATTAGAGTTTTTTTAAGTCATGTCACAATGAATGCGGGACTCTCAATACACCTTTTCCATGCGCAGGATCGAAACAACTTGTGTGACCCGAGTGTATTGTGTGATTGCATGATAGTACCAAAAATACAATGAGAACAACATCTGAGCTTTATCTTTTTTTAATCCTTAAGAACTACTAGTATATAAAGACTTAAAAGTCTGGATTTACTGCAAAAATTATCTAAACATTTTCCTAAATAAATAATTTTATTACTTTTAAATTTTGCCTAAATGGCAATGGCAGAAAGATTTACAGCGTCATGATATCAAAGACTCACATTTATTTGGGCCCATCATAAAAGTCTAGCACAGTGATAATGACGCTCAAAGTTCAACAATAAATGATCGGGATTTTTTTTACCCCATCACATTTCGTATACCCCACATAATTTTTAAAACTCGAAATTATAAAATTATAAAAACACCATTTAAAATCTAATAAAACCAAAATAAGGTTATGCAAATTTATTTAGATTTTTTGAAAATTATGAAAAATTATTAAAAAATAATAAACGATGAAATTTGGGATTTAATGGCTGTGGTTTAATTACAATTTGAGTAGGTTGTCCGAAAACCAATTATTTAGCCTAAATTATTTGCTCGACGTACAACATCGTCTCGTGTTAACGAACTACACACTAAACAGAACCAAAAGACAGTCGAAATTCGTATCTAATTTTGTAACTGATTTATTTATTTATTAATTAGGTTAAAAAAGCGGATTTACCCCCACATAAGGTAAATCCGCTTTTGTTATTTAAAAGCGGATATACCCCTCACATAAGGTAAATCCGCTTTTAAAAATAACAAAATCGGATTTACCCCCACATAAAGTAAATTCGCTTTTGTTATTTAAAAAAGGGTATACCCCCACATAAGGTAAGTCCGCTTTTAAAAATAACAAAATTGGATTTACCCCACACCTAAGTTAAATCCGCTTTGTTATTTTTAAAAACGCATCTACCCCACCTTAAATAAATCTGCTTTTAATTTTTTAAAATTTTTAGTGGAAAACGGATTTACCTCACAGATACATAAATCCGATTTCCAAAAAAAATTGAAATCAGGATATGTTCGGGTTTTTTAAAATTTGTGAAGGGCAATTGCGTCTTTTTGCAGGGTCCGTGGGGGTATAATTGAATGTGATAGGGGTACAAAAAAAACCATAAATGATCACTACACATTACAGTATTGTTGACCAAAAAATAGCACTACACAATATTTGATGGGCCCTATACCCCCCTTCTTCTCCACTATACCCCCATTTTTGTGTAAATCCCCTAAAATACCCCGTATTTTTATAATAAAAAAAAGGTTTTTGAAAAAATTTCCGGAAATGCAGGCATTTTCGGAAAGCATTTTTTTAAAATTTCCGGAAATACCTCAAAACGGGGTATTTCCGGAAGTCAAATTGACTTTCCAGAAGTACCTCTTTTGAGGTGTTTCCGGAAAGATCAAAAAATGCTTTCCGGAATTGTCCTCTTTAGAGGTACTTCCGGAAATTTTTTAAAAAACATTTTTAAAATTTTTTAAAATTATACGATTACGATTAATAACAATAACGATAAATAACGATACTCTCTATAATACGATAACGTTAAATAACAATAACAATAAAATACGAGTACAAATACCATAAAAAATACGAGTACAAATACCATAAAAAATACAACTAAGAGTCAAAGGTCAAAACAGCTAAAGCACGTAAGAGTCTCTCAAATGCAGTTGGTGGAAGACCCTCGACTCCCATGGCATCCTGGATATGTGCAGCTGCAGTCTGGAGCCTATCCTCCATGGTCAGTGGACCAATATCCTCAACTACTGGAACCTCATCTGGTACATCCTCCGGAGGCGTAGGCGGAGGCGCGGTGAGATGGGGAATGGACACCTGTAAGTACCATGGCAGGTAATCCTCATCGCACTCACCCGAATGTCTGGCCTGTCTAGAAGATCTAATCAAAGTCCGCACCTGGGCCTGGTAGTACAACCATCTCTCGAGAATAGTCTCTGAAGATGGACATGAGACACCAACCGTAAGGGGCTCCACAGGGATCTCCTGGATATATCCAAACTGCCAACGGACCCTCTCTGGCATGTATGGCACAGTCACATCACCCCATAGCAGATGGCCTCTGAAAAGCGAGATTTGGAGAAATCCCCAGTAGGGCCTGTGGTCCTCCGAAGGCCTCCATATGACATCCTCCCACCGTAAGTCATCCAGCTGGACCCGAAAATGCTCAAGCTTGACAACGTCATTTTTTTAAACCTGCAGCAACGTGGACGCTCAGAAGCACCGTGATCTCTGCGGTCCCCGATGGTGGGGAAGTACTCATAAATCCAACACTGAAAGAATAATTTGAGTAAAAAAATAAATAAGTAATTATATAAATAAAAGTAATTAATTATTGGTAAACAAAATAATTAATTATTACCTGTAGCAGAGAAGCGTATCCTCCAATCTGCGATGTCTTCCAGAAACAAGCGTCGTTCAGCTGCTCGTACAAAAAGGCCAACACAGCTGGACCCCAAGCCCACTGGCCACAGTCATCAAATGACTGAATCAGTCTGACCCACTTGACGGGCACATATGTGTGACTCTTGTCGGCGAAGATGGTATAGCCCAACAAGAGCAACATATAGCACCGTGCAGCATTATCAAAAAAGTCATGTTGCATGTTAGCTCGGTATGCCTCCTCCAGAAAGCTGAACCTGAAGTTCGGTCCCCTAGTGAACCGACACTCTGCCCAGCAAGAATCGTGGTCTATACCCAGCAACTCGCCTCCAGCATGAATGGCATCCGCATCAGAAAATCCAAGCCCAGGCTGCAAAAATGTGCCGGTGAGCGGCAAATGGAGCAACGCGGACATGTCATCCAACGTCACCGTCACTCCCCAAAAGGCATGTGGAATGAGCTGGTCTCAGAATGCCACCTCTCCACAAACGCCGAGATCAGCTCGTGATTGATGTGGTGGAGAGCTGTAGAATCGAGTTCCAATAGACGGGCTTGCTCTAACCATCTCTGTACATGTGGGTGGTGCTGCTGAGGTCGAAACCTAAAAATCTTCCCACCATGGGCTGCAATCTTAATCTCTCTACGATCCTGTATAAAAATAAATTATATAAACTAAAACATATTAAAGACACTAAGAAAATTAAATTAATTATTAAAACTATTAGGCTAAAGTGCTCCCGGGGTCCCTTATCTTTATTTAAAGTAACGATTTGGTCCTTTATCTTTTTTTTTGTCCCAAATCAGTCCTTTATGTTTTAAATTTTTGACACATAAATCATTTTCTGTCCCAAATCAGTCCTTTATGTTTCAAATTTTTAACACATAAATCCTTTTTTTTGACACATAAATCAGCACCGTTAACGGAAAAGGATTTATGTGTCAAAAATTTGAAAGATAAAGGACTTATTTGGGACAAAAAAAACATAAAGGACTAATTCGTTACTTTAAATAAAGATAAGGGACCCTTGGGAGCACTTTAGCCAAACTATTACATGTCCCACACGTAGCTTCGACACCACGTGCAAATCAAACTGATGCAACAGAGCTTGGTCCCTAGGACCCTGATCTAGCTTCTGCTCATCATAATGCTCCTGCTGCGGGGCGTCTACAGCCTCATAATCCTGCTGAACACGCTCATCATACTGCTCATCATATTGCAGTCTCATAATCCTGCTGAACACGCTCATCATAATGACTTCCAAAAATACCCCGTTTGAGGTGTTCGAATATCCCAAATTTTATCCTTTCGCATTTACCTTCTATGGGATGTTTCCGGAAAGTTTAAAATAATTGCCTTTGGGAAATATCTCTTTTTCCGAAAAGTTTATGGTGAAAATGTTACTTTTTCCAAAAATAGGTAAAAATGAGGAAAGATTACGATTTTAATGTATTCTAAAGGACGTTTTTGTCCGTTTGCGTTAATTGGGGGGTAATAGGGGAGAAGGGGGGGGGGGGGTTTAAAAAAAACCCTATTTGAAATGCTAAAATTTTGTTTAAAGCGCCACATGAAAAATTAACACCATTCAAGAACTTTGTAGTTTATACTTTATACTACATGCATCATTATATAAGTAATATTCTTTTTGAAAAAAAATGTTTTCTACTCCTAGTAATATATTTTAAAAAAGTTTTACACCTTAAAAAATTACAACCATTCAACTTTAGGCTCAATAAATAACTATATTAACTTTTAATTTTTGTAAAATACAAAAAGGTGTGTACTTTTGGTCCTTGACAAGAAACTAAAAATGAGTAAAACTTAACAATTTAAATAATAATTTTTCAAAAAACAATTTAAATAATAAAAAAAATTAATCAAACTCATATAGGTACTTATAAAAAAATATATAAGTACTGAGTTAAACTTCTGTAACTTTTAACCAACGGGAGTTGGCTCAGTGGTAGGTTTGTCCTTTCCACTGGGTTCCCGCTGGGGTTGACTGGGTATGCTCCCCAGTTCGATTTCCGATTGGAGCAGATTTCCGTTAGCCACCTCGGTAGATTACTGGGGGGCAGATTAGTCTTTCGTTGTCAGCGTTGGGACACTGCCTGGTTCCAGGGGTCTCCGGGGGCTCGCCCCTTCCCTTTGTCACCAAAAAAAAAACTTCTGTAACTTTTTAAAAATCAAAAGCAAAATCACGAGTGGGTGCAACTTTTTCAGAACTGAGTAATTTTAAGTGCACCCAAAAAGGAAACAAAATAATGATGATTAGCCCATCAATCAGTAAAATAAAGCTCAACCCATCAAAGGGTGTACAGAACCTTTAAGAAAGGCTGCAAATTATGTAAGCTAAAAAACAAATTGAGCAATGCATAGGAGAAGAGCAGAGCACCACAAATTTATGTGTATATATATAAATGCAAGGACAAACGAGCTCTGTCATCCACAAAACAAAATTTTCATTTCCAATTGCAATAAGTTGACAGTGAAAGAGTGTAATGCCCTCTGTACAATTGTTCGTATATTGTCACACAGTACAACCATGTGATATAGCAGGACCCCCCCCCCCCAATGTGGACCCTACAAATGTATGTGTTTGTTACCATTCTTATCACTTTAAATAACTATATATTTATGAGTTATTAGCTAAATTAGATATTGAAATTTCATAGAAGTTCAATTTAGTTCCGATATTTACGATATATTGATTTAGTCTCTGACTTTTGTAAAAATGTTTCAATTTAGTCTTTATTTCTCTGAACGGAAACACTTTTGTAAGTCCGAAACTAAGTTGATATATTAAAAATGTCAGAGACCAAATTAAGTTTTTGTGTTATTTCAGGGGGTAAATTGGCTAATATAACTAATATTTTTTGTTTATGATGGCTTAGATTGTAACATTATCTCCCAAAACACAGACAGGAGAACCATAAAGTAGCTACTAAAATGTAGTGTATATATTACATTAAAGTAAAACAAGAATAATTTTGTTCTGTCTAAGTTTGGTGAAACACACCACATGTGGATGAGTAAAACAAAAAAGGAGGAAAAGAAAACTAGCCTTAAGAAAAGAACTAATATGTCTATTCAAGTATGCAAAATATGTATCACTTGCTGTTAGTAGTATGTATTGCTGATGATGATGGTGACCTCCTTTTCAATCTTCTTCTCTAGTCTCTTCATCTAGGTGTATTTGGCTATACATCTAGAACTAGAACATTTTTCTTCTTCTATATCCTTCTATAAATCTACATAACAACAAAATAACAATCATTTATCAAATAAAAGTGCATTTTTACCTGTAATAAAGAACTAACAAGGAAAAAAAAAGGAACATAAAAACTATTACCCTAATTAAATTCATCCCTTGCTAGCCACTTCTATTTCTCTTATTACCTACAAATTCAAAATCTTCATGTGCATAAATGAGCCCAACACATAATATATCTTTAACTTGTAAGAATAACTCTAACCACATTCATTATGCAGGAAGAGCTGCACATAGACTTCAAGCAGCAATACCTGGAATTGTAAAGAAAATTAAAGAGAAGCCACGTCGCCAGAAGTGGTTGTCGATTCTAACTTAAGAGAAGATGGGCAAGCTGAAACTGCAGCTGTGGTACTCTCATTGACCTCATCTGAGGGAGAGAAATCAGATTGATAATCTCCACCTGCTTTTGTTGGTGAAGCAAAGAGACTATCAGGAAGGGCCTGCTCCAAACTTCTGCAGAGCCAAGAAACAAGAAAACATTATCAAAACAACTATCCTTAAGCTATAAAACACCGACACAAACACAGGCCGCAGGACACACATACACCGAATTTAATCTGAAATATACAAGTAATTGAAGTGTCGGTGACACATCTTCAACCGGAAGTGTTGGTCCTACAGAATCCTTACGGTGGTAAATTTAAAATGAGGGATACCCCTCCTAAAGCCTGCACCACAGGTAAGTATAATCAGAAACAAAGTCAAGCCCCATACCTATGACTAAGATCTGTGACTTCTGAATTTGCAATGTCCTTTATATTCTCACTCTCAGAAGCATCAATGCAAGCTGGATCAACTTTCTGTGGCTGCTGCTGCTCGGACGGAGAAACTAAAGAACCAGTAGAAGTGAGGCTGCCACTGTAGCCTGCGATGGAAAGCATATCAACAATGTTAGCTGCATAACCCTGTTTGTAAGATCTGTACCATAGATAACTATCGATAGACTAACCTGTAATGTCTCCTTTAATGCTACCAGAATTGCTAATATGACTATGAAGTTGATGGGGAAAATTCAAAGGAGCCCCGACAGAGAGACTGCGTTGGTGATGGTGAATGGGATTATTCTTGAAATCTGGAAGTTGTAGACTCTTCAACCTTCTTTCTTGGAGATCAAGAACTTGCTGCAACTCAGCCTGCTCCTCAAATTTTCTTCTCATTAAGATATCATGTGGATTATATAACATTCTTCCTCCTGCATAAAATCGGTTTGGTGAGCACAGAATGAGAAACTCCTACATAAGTATTTGCATGCAAATGAACTTTTCTTGGGAAGTATGTGTGCTTCATAGGAAAGGAAAATGCATGGAAACTCTTACGAGCGCATTATCTCCAGAAACCAAGTAGAATAAAGATGACAAATTTGATTACCAAGATGGAAATCATAAGATTCTTTAGAGTCAAACCCAGAGGGACTTAAACATGGTGAAAATTCCCCCCTATCTAATTGCTGTTGCTGCTGCTGTTGTCTCCTGCATACATGAGTTGCGAGATAACATAAATATTGGAATGGCAAGATAAAATAAAACAAAAACATGATGCCAACTTACTTGTCAGGAACTTTTCCCTTTTCCTTGTAGGGTTTTACAAGCACGCGTGAATCACATATAAAATGAGGATTCCCTTTTGATAATATGAGTCTTACCGTCTCTGGAAAGACAAAGGTAACAAACCCAAACATGCGCTTTTGCTGGTAAGGAATTCTCACATCTTGGACAGGTCCAAATTTGCTTCAAAAGAACAAAAGCAACAAGTCAATGAAATCACTCAATTTAATGTTGAGTGTGGGCGCGCACAAACAAATCAAAAGCAGCATGTTCTTATAAAAAAAAATAGCATGTGAGGTATTGGGGATGATATGTTGTGCATCGTCAGAAAGATATCATTCATAAAATCATGATAAAGAAATAGTATGATTGTAGGATTATGACAACAGACCACATGCATGATACTCTACAATCTTACCAATTATGAGATATGTTTCTTATATTGATCTCGAAACAGAAACACAAACTGCTTCACACAAAATTTCTTATCATGGATCACACCAACCAAAGTTCTTTCAATAGACTGTTGATTGATGTGAGTTTTCCCCTAGACAAACCAATAGTCATTGGTAAACTGAAAAGACTCCTAAACTGAGTTGATTAGGATGTGCATGTGCTGCATGGTGGATATTTGTTAATTTGTTAAGATGTTTACAATTAAGACTAACAATATATATCTGATTCGTGTTGATAATGTGAAATGATCTCTCTCAGTCTCGACTATGAATTTCATTATTTTCCATGCTTCTAAACAATTCAAATTAAGTTCACAAACTACCACAAATTGTCACCTTTATGCATGGAGCCTGGAATAATAATGGCAATATTTGAGAACTAATTTTAATGATTTCTCCCATTCCATGTCTGTGCGAATAATCTAACCTTGATAATGTGATATAACTTCACATTTATCACATGCGCTACATTAGTTAGTTGTTTGTACTTTATAGCAGGTTTTACCTGAAATACTCCGAAACATCTTCATCTTTGAATGTGCTTTCAGCAGGAAAGGTTAAATAAATCTGTCGCGAAGCAGAATTTGGTTTTTCCCCCGCAACCATAGCTAGAAAGTCATTCCTTTCGAGCCTACCACGGCCAAAGTTGTAAAATTCTTCACCCATCATGAATGCTGCTTGAGCAGCCGCTCTGAAATCCAACATAGGCATACATATAAGAACAAAATATTACTCTACAACAAAAAATGTAAAACAAAGTAAACAAACTAGAGAGTTTGTTCCCAAACAATGTTATCAGTCGCGAATCACAAACAGTAGCAGTTTGTTCGAATTCCGCTATGCTTATAGCACTGCTATATAACTACTATTTGACATATCGCGGTTTGAATTCCGCTAAGCAATTTGACAACACTGTTTTCTAATTGGTGTGATTAAAAACAACAAAATAAACCTCTGGTTATCATTGTGCTGCTGCATGAGAAAATCAATGTACTTGTCATAGGAAGATGGTGCCATCTGTGAAGCAGCCATTAACCTTTGATGCTGAGCTGCTTTAAACCTCATAAACTCTTCATGTTGTTCCAATCCCTCAAACATAGAAGGAGAACCAACAACAGCATCAATTGAATCAGCACCATGAACAAACTTGCAATTACCACCATTTTTACAAAACCCTCTTGCAAAGTAAAGACAGGGCTTGAAACCAATACCTAAACCACTCTCATCAAATCCAAAACCAGCATCACTTGCAGAAAAACTCCTTCTATGAATGTGTGCATCACCATTGTTACCAGAATGCCAATTCTGAGACCCAATACTCTTTTCAAGACGTGGATCGACCAAATCTTCATTATTAGGAGACTCATTGAGAAAAGGAAAATACTCATTGAGTTGTTCATCAACAAAATCACAATCACCATTAACTCTAGGTGAGAAATTAGAAGATGAAGAAGCTTGGATATTCTCAAAAGAGAGTAAAGGAGTAAACTTTGGACTCAATGAGTTCTTGTGACAAATAGGTGGTGGCCAAGCATTAGAAGAAGGTGAAGATGGGTTTCTAGAGAAGTCAAAACCATTAGTGGGTCCTACACCTCTAGGAGAAGATTTAGAAAAAGGATTAGTAGGGTTTGAAGTGATTCTGGAAATGGGGTTAAGAGGAGAAGGAGAAGAAGGGTTTGAGAGTGTCATTCCCAAATGGGATTTCACCCTAATAACAAGGTTGTGAAGAACATGGTCAGGACAACATGCTAAACGTACTAATTCAGATTCTTCAAGGTTCATAAGAAGATAACCCATGATTTTTGATGCATTTTCAGGTTCAAGATTTTTGATTTTAGAAAGTACCACATTTGTGGCTTCATAAGAACCCATCAATCAATCAAGAAGAAAAATGAAATCTTGAAGTCGTTAATGAAATAAAAATGAAATCTTTGAACTCACTAATGAAATGGGAATGAGAGATGATGGTGGCGCCGATGGTGGTGGAGATATTTGTTACAACATCGTAGCCGTAGGTTTCGGAGGCTATGGGTTTATACAGAACAGAAAAACACAACACACTCTCACTCTCACAGTCTCCCAGTCTCACTCACTTTCTCTCTCTGTAATCTCTCTCTCCTATCTTTGGAGGGTCAGAGCGGTAGATTTCTCCTCAGATCCGCTACAAAGGATGGATAGATAATCGTCAACAACAAACATAAGTAAAACAAATAATATATAACCTGCTTGCGTTGCTTGGTTTTCTTTTGAATTATTCATGCTTTAAATATATTATTTTATTATTTGTAAATAAATAAAATATTTCTGATAAAAACTTTTATGGAAAGTTTGCAAAATTTGAAAAGTTTTTAAAATAATTTAAGTTTAAACTTTATTTGTGCATATTCAATTTGAATATTTGAATAATTCAATTTGAATATTTGATGAGTATTAAAGGGACGACGATTTACTGTAGCGTAGATATTTTTAACTTTATGGACCGAAAATTACTATAGGACAACTGATTACCTAGAATCTAGCATGGATTTAAAGCACATTTTAGACTTGGATAAAAATAGAACTTTACAAACACAATAATCCTTAGGCTGTTTTTTTTACCCCATTGGACCCCATACCCCCATTTTACCATAAATTCCTAAATACCCCTAGTTTTTTGTAAAAAAATTAAAAGTTTTCGAAAATACACATATTTTCGAAAGGCAGAAATATGTGTTTTCCGGAAATACCTAAAAAGAGGTATTTCCTGAAGCCATTCAGCAGGAGTCAGACGGGGAATAGACACTTGGAAGTACCATGGTAGGTACTCGTCATCACCGACCGCTGTCCCTGAAAGCCCGTGCTGGGGACTGATAGAACATCAGCTGTTGTACTATGACATCCAGAGATGGACGTGGGCCCGAAATAGGTGGATCAGGAATCTGCTGGACATATCCAAACTGCCAACGTACCTTGTCTGGCATATAAGGCACCGCCACATCCCCCCACAGCAGCCAACCTCTGAATAATGAAATGTTGTGAAACCGGAGGTACTGTCTGTGGTCGTCCCAGGGGCTCCATATGACCTGCTCCCTCTACAAGTCATCCAACAACTGCCGAAACTCCGAAAGCTTGATACTATCGCACTTCTTGTTCGCCCACTTGCTGCAACGTGGAAGTTCATTGGCACCGAAGTCTTTCCGCACCACGATGGTGGGGAAATACTCATATATCCAGCACTAAAATAATAAATAAATAAAATAAGTAATTATATAAATAAAAGTAATTAAAAAGAAATAAAAAATTAATTAATTAGTTACCTGCAGCAGAGAAGCGTATCCGCCAATCTGCGATGTCTCCCAGTAACAAGCATCATTCAGCTGCTCGTAGAGAATAGCTAGAGCAGCTGGACCCCAAGCCCACTGGCCACACAGGGCAAAGTCCGAAATTAGAGTCGCCCACTTGACAGGGACATATGTGTGACTCTTGTCGGCCAAAATGGTGCTGCCCAACAAGTGTAGCAGATAGCACCGTGCCGCCTGATCAAGATGGCCGCGCTCCATGTTCTGTGTGTATGCGGCCATCAAGAAAGAAAATCAGAGGGCGACGAGCATGAAATAACTAGTATAATTTATCAGAAACCAGCTTGGGTTAATGGACGTGTGCACTGGTCTGCAATGGATGTCAACAACGACGATGACGTCCAAGCCATGATGGCCATTCATGTTATCTTTAAATGGAAGGGTTATCTGCATTTATACGTCAAAACCAGAAGGACCATCGCTGAGATCCTTCGTCGTTTCACTCCACCATCTCAGTAGTTTCTATTAAGTTTTCGTTTTGTTTGTTGTTGCAATCTGTTATTTTAAATCAATGTAGAAGGCGTTTTTAATTAATCAAATAAATGTTTCATTTTTTATTTTTGCACTCCGGAAACACCGTATTATATGATAAATTCGAAAGGCAATTGTAAGGGATTTCCGGAAATACATCAAATCTAGATAAATCCGGAAGACAATATTGAGGTATTTTCGGAAATACCTCAAATCCAGATAAATCCGAAAGACTGTTTTTTTGATTTTCCGGAAATATCTCATTTTACGGTATTTCCGGAATGTAAAATGTGTTCCGGAAATACCGTAAAATGCGATATTTCCGGAAAATCAAAAAAACAGCCTTCCGAATTTATCTGGATTTGAGGTATTTCCGGAAATTTTGTGGATTTAAGGGGTAGTTTCGTCCGTTTGGTCATTATGCACCTCAAAAGCATATAACTCAATTTTTCTGTAGATTGTTTTTTCTTTAAGTAGCCTTTTTTTGTTGCGGATAATGTCCTATATCATTTTCAAAAAAAGGTTCAATATGTGTTGGAATTCTAGTAACAATCACTACATATTGGAATAACTTGAAAAAATTGAGGATTAGCCATAGAAGTGGTCATTCTAGCAACCATAGTTTTGAAATGAAATGAGGAAAAAAACAAATCCTTATATTCGTTGAGGATATACCCCCATATTTTAGATGAATTCATGTGCTATCAACAATTATTTTCAGGGTCCAACTCAAAAATCATGTTTTCTTTTTTTTTTTTGACAAGAAAAATCAGCTTGTCAAGGTGTAGTTATTTGGCCCGTAGCTTTTTAAGTAGAGTTACGGATTTACGGCTCACATTTTACTTAGAGTTGTGAAATCAAGTCGTCTAGTTCAACTAAGGGGTTTTTTTTTTGTACCCCCACCACCTCCCTATCTACCCCCATCGACCCTGCAAAAAGACGCAATTGCCCTTCACAAAAATTAAAAATCCCAAACGTATCCTGATTTCAATTTTTTTTTTGGAAATCGGATTTAGGTAAATCCGATTTCCACTAAAAAATTTAAAAAATTTAAATCGGATTTAGGTAAATCCGATTGCCACTAAAAAATTTAAAAAAATAAAATCGGATTTATTTAAGATGGGGTAGATCCGCTTTGAAAAATAACAAATCGGATTTACCTTAATTGGGGGTAAATCCGATTTGTTATTTTTAAAAGCGGATCTACCCCTATATAAGGTAAATCCGCTTTTAAAAATAACCAAAGCGGATTTACCTTATGTGGGGGTAAATCCGCTTTGTTAACCTAATTAATAAATAACTCAGTTAAAATTTTAGATACAAATTTCGACCGTCTTTTGGTTCTGTTTAGTGTGTGGTTCGTTAACACGTGACGATATTGTACGTCGGGAGAATAATTTAGGCTAAAAAATCAGTTTTCGGGCAACCTACTCAAATTGTAATGAAACCACATTCTTTAAATCGGAAAAATATCAAGGATCAATACTCCTAAAGAAGGGACTTCTTTCAGGACTGGGGACCTCAAAATCCCAAATTCCATCGTTTACTATTTTATATTAATTTTTTTAATTTTTCATAATCTCCAAAAAATCTGAAAAAATTTGCATAACCTTATTTTGGTTTTATTAGATTTTTAGTGGTGTTTTTATAATTTTTGGATTAGTTTTGGCTGTTTAACGGATTTTTAGTAGCATTTTATAACCTTTTTTAAAAAATTAAATAAAAAACAATTTTTTTTAATAACAAAATCGGATTTACCTTAGGTGGGATAAATCCGATTTTCTTTTTTTAGGGAAATCGGATTTACCTTAGGTGAGATAAATCCGATTTTCTCTTTTTTTAGGGAAATCGGATTTATGTGCCCACCAGGTAAATCCGATTTCCAAAATAACAAAGCGAATTTACCTTCAGCTAAGGTAAATCCGCTTTGTTATTTTTGAAATCGGATTTACCCCCATCTGAGGTAAATCCGACTTTAAAAATAACAAAGCGGATTTACCTTAGATGAAGGTAAATCCGAGCGAATTGTAAGTTGGGCAGGGGTATTTTCGGGTTTTAGCAATTTGATGGGGGTAGATGGGAGTTGATGGGGGTACAAAAAAAAAAGGCCTTCAACTAAATGCAACTCAATGAGCCAAAATGTAAAAATAGGTTGGGTCAACCCAATTATTTACTGCATTGTATATTGTTAGCTCAACTTAAAAATTGGCCCATACTTCGTACAACCCTCCCTCTACTCACTAGACACCCCCAAAAGTAGGGAAAAGACGAAAATATCATTAATGAAACGCGCACTCCCCTTTTTTTTGGGATTACGACCGTCCGAAAGTTTACCATCGAACCGATTCAGAAAGAAAGTACTGGGTGTTATTTCTTGACAGACACCCCCTCCAACAATGATTTTACCACGTCCGGAAATTAACTTCCGAACCGGTACGAACCCAAAGAACCGAACCCCTGAAAAATATGACAGATATTTTATGTCGTTCAACGGCTCAGATTCCGTCGTCCACTATCATCAACGACCTAAAACAAGTCAAAAAAACAATCAAACGTGTCAAAAAAATGAGTGACTGAAAATTTCTTTGGAAGTTGATTAACGAACAGGTTCAGCAATAAAATGCCGAACCATGCCAAAAACATGGGTTCGAAAATAAACTTCTGAACCATGCAGATTCCCATTAAAAAAAACAGCGACGAAAACAAAGAAAGCAGAGACTCTTTGATTGCGTTGGGACCCCTGAGTGAGAGAATTGTGGATATATAAGTGACTGAGAGAGTGAGGGAGAATGTATAGAGAGAGTATGAGAGAGAGAGAGAGAGAGAGATTTAGGGTTGGAATGGGGGTGTGGGTGTGTGAGAGATGGTGGGGATAGGTGAAATTTGGGTTTAGAGGAGGGGTATTTTGGGGATTTTGAGGGGTTGGGGTGTCTAGTGATTAGAGAGGGGGTTGTAAGAAGTATGCCCCTAAAAATTTCGTTCAGTGCGTCAGATGGGTTTGAACAACTTTTTTAACAAAGAAAAGCATAAGAAAATATTTAAAAAAAAAACATAAATATTGGCCCAATTCGGCCAACGAATCAAAATAACACATGTATTTTTGGGACAGTATTTATTTAGCAAGCCCAATACAATGAGCCATCAGACCAACTGAGTTGGACCGAAATTTGACACCTCTTTTTTGAACTACTTATATGAACATCTCTCACTTTGGGGATTGGTTTGACTCTATTCTAGAGGCAAATTGGTGTCAAGGGAATGATAAGAAGCTAATGATTTGTTATGTTATGATAGCAATATGGAACATATGGAAAGCTAGGAATCTAATGTGTTTTGAGGATAAAATCCCTAGGCCAAATGATATTCTGTATACTATCAAAGCTAGCTTTTCTTCAATGATAATTCCTACTTCTATTAATAATCATCAAATGAATGCAATGTGTGGTCAAAGGAGGACTATGGCTAATTGGAGTCCTCCTCTAAACAACATCATCAAATTCAACACAGATGCACAATTTGATGTACATGCTGGGAAAGGTTTCTCTGGCATTGTGGCCAGGAACAGATGTGGAATTATAGTTGCAGGAAGTACCTCAAGAATCTATGCTTTATCTCCTCTTGCTGCTGAAGCTTTTGCTTTTAGAGAAGCCATCATCCTTGCTTCGAGCCTCAATATCCAAGATGTAGTCTTCGAGTCCGACTCTCTCTCTTTGATTCAGGCATGCAAAGAACAAAATCAACGAGGTGAGATCAATGTTATAGTTAGAGACATTTTACAAATCAAAAATGGCTTTACCTCTTGTGATTTTCGGTGGATCAACAGAGTTGGGAATCGAGCTGCCGATTGCGTAGCAAGTCTTGCTTCAACAAATTTACTACCTGTCAATTGGATTACTTCGCCTCCTGATAAGCTTTGATCAATTTTGAATTTGTATGGCTGTTGATTCAAGGTTTGGTTGAGCAGATAGTCTTGATTTGAATCGCAATCTATTCTAGGGTTTTTTCGCCGTGTTTGGTTTTCGTTCCTTTCTCTCTTTGTTTGATTCTGCCTATCTATGTTTATCTGTTTTGTTTTAGCTTTGGTTTGTTTTGGGCCGGTGTTGGGCTTTCTCTTTTGTCTTCTTTGTTGGCCTTTGTGTGTGGCCTTTTTTTTTCCTTTGTGTAATGGTTGGGCTTAGCCCATTTCTTAAATGAAAGCTATATCAAGTTGACCAAAAAAAAAAAATGACTTGTATGTTGGCAAATACCAACATGCTGCACCACTATAGGTGTTTTTCGTGCACAACATTTAATTAATAACTTAAAAGAAAAATATTCTAAAAAAGTGATTACTCTAAACCCAATGACTAATTTTTTTGTGCAAGAAGTTCAATGACCAATGAAACAAATAGTGAATAATGTGCAATGTATTTGTATTTAATATTAACTGTTGATTTTGTTATTATTAATTGAGATGGAGTTAAAAAAACACTTTTTTTACTAAACGAAATTGACTTTTCAAAGAGAATTCATCTAGCAAGTGAACTTTCCAACCATTCTTCTTCATGTTAAATGGGACTAGCCAATAACTTTCGAGGGGTCAACTAAACAGACTCGCTTTACCACCCTAAGAGGTAGGGATCAAAGGCTAGGATACAAACTAAACGACAAAAATCCTCCAAAGCTTCAACCTACATGAGAGGTTGGTGCTATTGAATTCAACTTTATCACCCCTTTACACGTAACAAATACCAATGCCAGTTAATGCACTGCACGGAGAAGTGACTGGCCATGTAAAATAGATGGAGAGGAAAAGAAAAAGAATTGAGAAAAAGAAATCCACACATCCATCCATTGAAAGAAAAAGAGACAATATGGCGCACTTCACTCTCATTCAAGCGTAACACGAACAAGATGCAATCCAAATGAGATCCCACCTTCCTCAACATAATGCCATTACATATAAAACAATTAAGCCAAACACATTACTACAAAGCAATAGCCAATACCAGTATGTTAAACACCGTACACCATAATAAACTAACAGCTAATGATAACATTCAACAAAGGACGCAAGATAAGAATCCTCAGCAACTGATATGTATTATGCCTGATGGAAGCACAAGTATATGAAAAAAATTCCATAACTTGAACAATAGAAACCATGCGGCTCATTTAAGGGTCCACACAATCACACAATGATGAAATCAATACACACCATGTCAATACCTCCTCCGAGGACTCCTGGAGCGCCGAGTTGGTCTGCAAAATGTCAAAGTTCCAAACACCATGTCAAGAAAATTTTAACTAAATCTCAAACTGAGTTGAAATTCTGATCAGCAGTTTTAAAAAGATATAGAAGTTAAGGAGTTGCGCCAGGGTGTCGGTATAAGGGAGAGAAGCTTTGCAATACTACTAATCATCTGCTTCACACAACTTAAAGGGGGAGGGCTTATAAAAAAACAAATCCAAAATGCATGCAGATCGTTTTAATCTCATGTATAGTCCAGGAAAATACATCTTATCGTTATTTTTTTTCAATCCATTTACCAAGGAGAAAATTATGTAATACCCATTTTAATATATGATGAACCAAGTAGGATATGTTTTACAAACTCCCTTTTCTGAAAAGGGAGTTTGTATTGGTTTAAATAAATCCTACAATAGGAAATACCAACTCAAATAAAGCAGCAAAACAATAACCAACAGTGCATGAACTTCATTCATAAATAATGTTGCAAAAAAACAACCCAGTCGCACACAGAAATATACCTAGCATTCTTTCTTCTAACTGACTCGTTAATAGGTCCACTGCTGAAAGCCCAATCAACATTAATGGTTTGTGTAAGAAGCTCAGATCCATTCAAATTTTCTATTGCATTCCGAGCTTCCTCAGCACGCTCGTATTCAATCAGCGCATAACCCTAAAATCAAAGAACTTGTCAGTATAGAAATCAAAATCTTCATGTGGTAGAGTAGCTGATAGAAAAATGAGCTCTAGTTGCTAAACTCAGTAACAGGAATAAAAAAAAGAGATCAAATTTGCCTTTTCTGAAACTTGAGATTAAAACATCAAGCAATGCAGTATGTATATAGAAAGGTGACAGAAAATTCGCCGAGACGGGGATTAACCCTGTTTAGAAATATAGTCTACAAAGAGATCCTTGGGGACCGTTTACTTCCTGAAAAAAATTCCTGTTTTCATTTTCTAAACTGTGACATATCTTAATTTTAGAGGAAATGAAAACAAGAAACTAGGAAGGAAATAGATGGATCCCTATCTTCTATAAATAAAATTAGATGAGACAAACGTAGGGACAGAGGCAAACAGAGTATGAGACAAAACCCAAGGAAAAGCCTATACAGTATACACAGTTATTCCATAAAAATCAGGAGTTGGTATATACTTGCAACAATATCAATATGGAAAAAAAATTAGCAACAGCATGCGGTGTTGTTGTTAACATTGAGATTTTGACCAAGATCGGGAGGGGGTGGCAAGATCATAAGGCAAAAAATCGTAAGATCATAACACGTAAGATCATAACCAAGATCATAAGATCCTACCAAAACAAAAATAGTACAAGTGTGTGTGTGTGTGTGTGTGTGTGTATACATCATACATTGCATAAGTTCACAAGTCTTAATTAATCAAAAAGAACGTACAAAACATAATACTTTCACAAGTTTAATATAGAACAACCAAGTCCACACCATCCAAAACATGTCTTAATTAGTCAAAAGTCACATAGTACAAAACATGAGGCTTAAGGCATTAAGTTCAAACATAATCATAAAGTCATCAAAATTTTGCTTAAGTGTAAACATAAACACAACCAAAAGTTCACACCACGCAGTCGCAAGCAGAGGAGGCAAAACAGATTGCTGAACATAGCAGAACTTCCGAACAGAACAGGAAACCGCAACAAATAGGCCGCAGACAAAGCAGAAGAGAGCAAAAAACAGGAGTGTGAAATGGAGAACTCGCAAGAGATGGGGGATATCGAGAGAGGATTTTGAGTTGGAACAACGGGAAGTTGTATTTTTAGGACAAAATTTGGGTAAAATTGCTGTTTAAACAGCCGGGTCGCGCAAACTTGACCAAGATTTCGGCATCAGTCGAATCGCGGGCGAAAGATCGAACAAAGATTGTAAAATCATACGGTCTCACCAAAGTAAGATTTTACGTGTGATCTAACTCACAAGGGCCTCGTGAGATCATAAGACTTTAAGGTTTAAATCGAGAATTTGACAACACTAAGTGGGGTCATTTTCTATCAATGAGTGATAAATCAACAATAACATCTATTTGCTCCCCCCAAAGTATCAATTTTGGGGCAATAACTGCACATGCAGCCTAACATAGTTTATGCCAAAAGTCGTGACAACTTGAGATGAAATCACAACACTAAAAATTCAATCATCAAAATTGAACAGCAATAAAACGTATAAACAATGAAAAAAGAACACCATGTAGATAAAACATTCCCATTTACCATATATGTTAAAACTAGTCCCTCCATAATGAAGTCCTACTACAAAACTCTTTTATTAGACAGTAGACAGTTTCCATGAAAACTAGTGATAATTTCATCAGTATAGTATAAGCCATCCATTAAACTATGTCAATAAACAATAGTGGATACACAAATGAATGAGTTGAAATAAATGATAGAGTGAATGAAGAGTTACTTTGACAAAACCAGAGCGGCGATCAAGATTCAAATGAAGGTTCTTAATCTCTCCATATTCACCAAAGGCGTTTTGCAAATCGTCTTCTTGAGCTTCCTCGTGCACGCCAGTCACCAAAATAATCCATCCTTCAATGGCTGCAGTATAGAAACAGTAAAAATGAAAACCTAACAACGAAGTTATCATAATCATAATGTGAAAGGGGGGAAATGGATTACGAAGACGAACATCTTTGAGGACCAGGGCCACCCTCAGTGTTGAGAGTCTCGAAATCGGAACCAGTGAGACGAGAGTTGCGATTGGCGGCGGAGTCAGTGTCTTGACGGAAACCGCGACCTTTGGTCTTCTTAGGGACGGACTGAGAAGCAGACGCGGTGATGGCGGATTTGAGCTTAGGGTGAGGAGGAGAAGCATCGGCGTCGGGAGCGCCGTCTTCGTCCATCAAGTCATCGTCCTCTGGCTCAAAATCCAACGCTTCTCCGTCGGCAGCGCTTCCCTGCATTTTTCTTCTCTTCTCTGAAACAGAAAATGAGAGTGAGAGTGAAAGAGGATCGTGGTTGTGGTTGTGGTTGTGGCCGCGAGAGGACTCTGAAACTGGTTCACCTAGGGTTTCAAATCAATTTTCATTTTGATTTGAATTTCAAGTAATAATAAAGCTAATTGATTTATTTACAAAAAAAAAACTAAAGAAAAAATTCAACCGACTCGAAGTACAAATGATACAAAAAAATATAATATAAGTTATTTTTTTGCCAAAATCGCATATTTTGTTATTTATGTTAATAATTTAAAATTAAAATTTCACTATGGGCTTTTATATAGTTTTTAAAATAGGTGGTTTATTTGGTCAAAAAAATAAAATAGGTGGTTTATCTTAATTTAAAACATGGTTGTTACTTAACATGATTATCGTTTATCAATTGCTACACGACATCATCATCTTGTTACAAAATGGCATATTTTGTCATTTATCTTAATAATTTAAAATTAAAATTTCACGTTGGTCTCTTATGTATTTTATTCTAAGAATCACCATTTTCCTATAAAAGAAAACACATGAAAAAACTTAGGGTTATATGTTCTGAAAAATGTTCTCATTTCTTCAAATCTGAATCATCATTTAAGGGGAGTAGATGGAGAAAGTATTTCACACAACAACTGCACTTGCATTAGTGTAAACGAAAATGGATGTGAAATCAGGTTATGTCTAATAGTGTCATTTTAAATCAAAATAAGTGCCTTATTTGACAATAAATAAATAAAACACCCAAGTGAACTTTTAAATTAAAATAGAAGACTAAATACACAGTTTTGTCTTTTCTATAATCCCACTCGCCAATAAACTACAACATAATAGCTTTTAAGGTGGACTGCACTTTATAGTACATTCCAAACATGTGTATCCTTAAGAGATGAATTGTGTGATGTGTTATGTGTTATCTACAACAACAACAACAACAACAACAACAACAAAACTGTATAGGAGGTATCTCTCACAGATACAAATTAAGGTTTTTCACCCAATAGGGCAAGTTACGAGGGAATACTATATATGCAAGTCATGTTTCATTCAAGAACCTGCTTAGCCAAGAACCTCATGTTTCACTCACGCTCCAAACACAATGACATATGATCTCAAGGGGTACAAGATGCTTTCTATTAAAGAAAATTAGGGTTAGGGAGTCCTTAAACTTTACAATGGTGGTTCTAATGATAAACAAATAAATTTTTATATGGAATCTAATAAACTAATAATCAATATTTTGAAAACAGAATTAGAGATCGAAGCTGTGAGACCATGAGGTCATGATTCAGTTGTTTCATTCGGTTCGACCATACTTTAATCAAATGACTAATAAAATAAATAAATAAATAAATAAATAAGTACTGAATTTAGGGGGGAAACATTTCAAGTGGTTCAGCCCAGTTTAATTGGCGGTTCAGTCCAATTCAAATTGCTCTCGACAATTTGACTAAACTATAGTTCAAATGGAGTTGAACCAATCATTAAACTAGTTAGTTCCCATTTCAATCGATTGAATCAGATGATTCAGACCCATATTAAAAAAATCCGTAATAACATATAGGGAAATATAAGGTAGATTACATATTAAAATCTGCAGTTAAATAGTGGATATCACAAATGAGCTCAATATTCTAATTGGGTTTGTTAGTTTGTCTAATAATATGGACATTCCTATTTTTCTCTATTAGTCCCAATAGTGAATATTAGACTAATATATAAAGCTTAATCTCCCCCTCAAAAACAAAATGAAGATGGTAATGTATGATGACTTTGAGTTGTAAATTACTTTTGACTAATATATAAAGCTTAATATGAGACACAATGTACAAGAAATGAAAGAAATTTCGTGGAAACTTCTCTCTCAATATTTGGTATAGGACAACAACAAAGAACCCCCAACGATTCGAGTATATGTTTGCATCAACAATGGTGACCTTCTATGGTATATAATTGGGTTCTCCGTTCTTTTGAAAAGAAATAATTTCTTCTCATTTATCACTTTACATGTTGGACTCCATTTTAGTGGACCCGTTAGACAGTTGAATGCATGTCAATTGTAGAATTTCACACCTAAACACTAAAAAATTTCCTTTACGAATTGGTTTTCTTGACACTACGGAAAACATCTTGCATTAATCGCTCATGCTCTCTAAGCATGTCATCAATGTTGCCACCTGGAGGCATCAACGGTCCAGAACAATGTATCCTATTTTTCTTTGGCACATACCTCTGAAATCACAAAGAATACCAAGTCAAACAACATTGTACTAGTTCTAAGACCAAGAAACAAAGCATATCATATGTTATTTACCGTTCCCGTTTCTTGGCCTGATGTGTCTTGTTCCTTTTTGATAGAACTGTTAGATAAATCTATTGTTGCCTGATTCACATGAGATCTTTGTTTCAATAATTCTACGTTCTTCCTAGATGAAATCTCTGGTCTCTTAATCAATGAGGATGCATAGCCATTATGTAGAGATAATCTACTTGATTCACGCTTGTTGCGAGACTCATCATCCTCTTCGGATTCATATTTGTGACGGGACATTCTCGTACTTGACTTACCCTGACAATGTTAAAAGTAATCATGTGAATCAAGTAAATATGTATAAAATATAAGCAAAAAAGTACATGTATCTGGACTTAAGTTTAGATTAAATACATATACTTCTTTGCTTGTATTTTTTTTTGATAAGCAAGGTTAGTGGGGGTGGAATAATGATATTGTTACGGAGGGATTCTTGGGATTCTTTGCTTGTATTTTGTTACGGAGGGAGTAAATGATATTGACAATGAATGTTTCCACAAATATATACCCGCAAAGATAAATCTCCTCTTGCATTATAATCTTGTACTTTGGCATCTGTCGCTCCCCTTGAAACCGTTACCGGTCCTTTAATAGCTTCAGTATTTTTTCTGATATGAATATAAATAAAGTTAAATAAATGTAAATATACTAAGCATAACACCAAGTGTAAAATATAACATAACCCAGAGCGTGGGGTTCAGTGGTTTGGGTTGAACCTCCCTTAACCAAGGGTCGGAGGTTCAATCCCTGCCCCTCGAGGCACCTACAATGAGCGAGAGATTAGTCACTGCTGTCGGTGTGGTGGATACCCGGGTTTACCAAAAAAAAAGTGTAAAATATAACATGACAAAACTCGAATCCAGGTGAGGTGGATACCCGCGGGGTCGGGTTTGGTTGTCATCCCTAATATTCGACATCTAGGAAATTAAAGTTTAGATTACCTTATTGCTTCCTTATCTCGGTGCTTGGCATCAAACTCCTTGCTTGGAGGAAACTTTGGCAAATTTGAAGGGTCACAAGGTAGGGGATTTGTTGTGAAGAACTAGAAAATTTTCCAACATGAACAATAATAAGGTAATTATGATACCAAAATTAGATCTCACTAATAGATCATTATTGAATTTAATGGCTTCAATATAGTGATAAAAAAATGATATAAGGATGACTGAGGTTACCTCACTATTAAGTGCGATAGTTGCAGAACCTCGATCTTGAGGTTCTATTGAAAGGAGCTTATCAATAAGAGCCAATGTTGCAGAAGAAAAGTTTTTAAATGTATCAGTGATATGACGCTTGTAAGGGCGTTGTGGTTTAAAACTTGTTGCGTGTGGAAGTTTTGTTCTCTTCCAATACTCTTCAGATGGAGAACCACAAAGCTTAAAAATTTTGTGCATTTGTTCTACCTGTAGAATTTAAGTGATTCTAAATATCAATTTACAATTCAAAGAGCATAAAATGACAGGCCCAATCTGGTCCACCGGCCAACTAGGTTGGGCCAAAATGTTCCAGTTCTTTCTAAGCCTCTATTTATCGGGGCGGCCAGCTGGACTGGGCCAAAATTGACATCTCAACTCAATAGTATCTCAAGCTTATATAGTCACATTGCGGCTTATGTTCAAAATTTAACAAACAAGTTTTTTGGGTAGTTGAAAGGGGATGCATGTTCATCAAAATTACCTCTGTCCTTCCAGGCATGATAGGTTTTCCAATAAGCAATTCTGCTAGAATGCAACCAACACTCCACATGTCAATTCCAGTTCCATAGTCAGTAGCACCTAGCAAAAGTTCAGGTGCCCTATACCACAAAGTCACAACACGACTTGTCAATGGTTGTTTGTTTTCAGGCTCATAAATAGTCGCGAGACCAAAATCTCCAATCTTAAGATTTCCATTGTTGTCTATCAAAAGATTTGAACCCTTGATGTCGCGATGCAACACACTCTTACTATGGCAATGTTCAAGCCCACAAAGTAGTTGCTTCATGTAACACTTAATCTGCAGACGCCATACACAAACAATTCAATACCATAAGATTATAATTCGAATTTTCAAGTTAAATAGGATTTGGTGTTTTACCAATAGCTATATGGTCCGTTTTGATCAACTTATTTGGGCTTATCTACCAGCATAAGTACTTGTGAGACTATTTGGGAGAGTTTAAGAAAACAACTTATGATATGTTCATAAACTACTTTCAGCTAATTTCCACAGACTCCTCGGGATAGCTTATGAAAACATTTTATGACTTGTAGAAAAATAGTTAAACATTATTTTATCCATTATAGTATAAACAGCTTATGCATAAGTGCTTAGTTAAGCTGTTTATCCAAACAAGCCCATAGAATAAAACATCTACTCACATCGACTAAGAATGAGTTAAATGAATGATATATATATAAGAGAAGTGACTGAGATACCTGTGGCTCAGTGAACTTCAACCCGGGTCTAGCTGCTAGTCCAGTAAGGTCATGTTCCATGTATTCAAAAACAAGGTACAAACTAGTGGATGTTTTTGATGTGACAATGCCTTCAAGTTTGAGGACATTAGGATGGTCAAGTTGACGCAAAATATAGATTTCTCTTGCCATGAAACGAACACTTTCAGGATCTCCACTTGAAAACCGAACTTTCTTCAAAGCCACATGTTTACCAGTTTCAAGGTCAAGAGCTTTATGCACACTACTATAAGCCCCTTGTCCAATCTAAACACACACATGAAACATTCATTCGTTTACTATAGTACAAAACAATTTAAACATTTTGGAAATTGGATCTTGTGCGGTCACTATTGTGATGCATTTGTGCAGCTAGTAGATCTAGATCGTCCGATATTGATCAGACGGTCAAGATTTTTAACTTTAAAAACAGATAATAACATAAAGTTAAAATCTGGACTGTCTGATCAATATTGACGATCTAGATCTACTAATTGCATGACTGTACTAGTAATTGACTATACAGAATCGAGATCCAACATTTTAAAATAAAATGGTACACCCTCAAAGGAATAATGATATTAGAACTAACTTGGTGTAATTTTTCAAAAGAGTTTGCTCGTCTAGGCACCCACCCTTTGATAGCTTCTCCTGCCACTGAAGACAACCATAATGGCCATCCAACATCAATGTATTCTCCCCCAAGATTTTGTACACTCAATATTCTACTCATTAATGGTTTTCTTTCACCTAAACCAGAACTTATTGTCATGCATCTTTGATGTTGACTTTTTGTGACATCTAAGAGATTGTTTTTCTCTTCTATTCCTCTAATAACTTGTGAGTTTGCCTTAGCCAAACGAGGAATTGAAGAACCATCCATGCCAACCCCATTTAAATGGGAGTTTGATAGAGTAGGAGCAACCAATTGCACTGAAGACTTGCTCCACTCCTTCTCTTATCATATTCATGATCAACTTTTTCTTTGTTCGAAGAATCTTTTGAGCATATGCAACCCATGTTGTTATCAACCTTACAATAGAGTTTTATCCTCTTTTTTCTTCTTAATGTTTTTGCATCAAAATGTATTAACGAATCTTTCTTCTTTCTCTTCACCTAAAAAAACCCCTTTATTTGGTACCCTTTGTTGGGTACCGGTGGAAAATTCACCTTAGAAATTCAATGTAGCAAGATGTATATCAATATGGCTTATTTCTCATGGAAGAAACCAAAAATTGGAGAACATGGATCTTGAAGATAATTCTCAAAATTCAAAGCACCTTAAAATCTCTGGATTCTCATAATCATATTAAGAACTTGAGCACAAAATGATAGGAGATTGTTTGGAATCAAGGTCTTTAAATAAAATGTATATGAACAAGAAATATATGATAACAAAAGAACAATGAAGGAAGAGGTATAACCCTTGAAAACTGGATGATGGTTCAATTGAAAATAGATAGCACAGAAAGTCACAATTGCAATGTAGGAGATTTTTCTTCTTCTTCTTCTTTTGGTTCAAATCAAGAGCAAAATAAACCGAAGCATTTATTTTTTTAAAAATATTAATTGTTGAATCTTCATTACAAAGCAAGAGATGGAGGTTGAACAGAAGGAGGGAAGGGCTTTCATGGAAATTTCAAAAAAATCTTTATTTGATTATGGTTGGATTGGTAAAGTGGTTGGAGAGAGGGAAAGAGAAATGAGAGGTTTTCGGGGTGAAAGTGTGATGAAGTGCGAGAAATACGTAAAACCGAGTGTTCCAGAATGACAATGCTTATCATATTTTCTCTATATAGTGCCTATCTCATCACCATCTTGGTTGGAATTTGAAAGTAATGTATCATCTCATCATATATAGCTAACAAAAACTATATATATATATATATATATATATATATGAATAATTAAAACATTTATATGTATAGGGAACATATATTATGAGAGGAGTTTTATAATGAGAGGGTGAAAGAAACCAATCATGACTATAAATCAAATCATGAGGAGTTGTGATTAAATCAAAAAGTCAACATGATAACTATCCACATTTTAATCACAACCATCTATATATTGTTATACGGTCCAGATATACTTCTCTCACCCTCTCATATTAAAATCCCTCTCATATTGCATAACTATAATATTATATATATATATATATATATATATATATATATATATATATATATATATATATATATATAATAGTATCGTTATGCAATCACTATTGCAAAAAAGGATTTAAAGTCAGGCGAAAAGGGGATTTAAAGTCAGGCGCTCGCTTGACTTTTATTAAGTCGACTTTGTATGTCAGGAGTTTTAAAGTCAAGCGATAGCCTGACTTCGTAAGTCTGATTTAAAGTCAAACATTTATTTCGCCTGACTTCGTAAGTCAGTTTTAAAGTCAAGCATTTATTTCGCCTGACTTCGTAAGTCAGTTTTAAAGTCAAGCATTTATTTCGCCTGACTTCGGAAGTCAGTTTTAAAGTCAAGCATTTATTATCGCCTGACTTCGTAAGTCTTATTTAAAGTCAAGCATTTATTCTTGCCTGACTTCGTAACTATGATTTAAAGTCAGGCTTTAGTTTCGCCCGACTTTAAAAGTTCAATTTTTTTAAAAAAAAAAATTATTTGGTAGCCAGCTTATCTAAATAATGACTGCTAAATTACTTTTTTTTAAAAAAATTCAAACAAATGAAACTTAGGATAAAGAAAGGCAGAAAACAATCAAACATTAACACACTTTTTTTCATTTATAATCTTATATCAATACAATCTTAATCCAATATCAAATTATAATATAGTACCTAATGATTGTGCCAAATCTAAAGTATTTAATGAAATCAATTTGTATAGCTAGATACAACCGGTGGCAAAAAAAGTATCAGTATCAACTTATATTATAATCTTCCCAGGTAGCTAAGTTCCATGTTTTGACTCAACCTCAGCCCAAAACATGCCATAAACTGGTCTGTGGTCTGAAAACCTCGATTCGCCACGAACGTACGATAATTGATGTAGGCCTTCTCCATTCCTGTTCCTCTTCATCAGCATTCAAAGTTTCATGAATGTAAGCCTTCACCAAGACTTTTGAGATCAGTAACCTGCAAAATAGAGAACAGAAGAAGAAAGTGAACAACAAATTAAAGGTGAATAATTTATTCACTAAATTATCAAGTGACAAACTTTAAACATAGATGCCAATAAAAGAACTAATAATTGTTATAGCTAAACCAAATGCATTGTCCACTTCATAATCACTAAAACTCAATGCATCCTAAGCACAGTTATAGCTAAACCAATCAGCAGGACTTATAATCAGAATCTTATGTCAAGAATAAGATGTCTAGTTTGATTATTTTTCACTAGTAGAGTTGATTAGCACCTAAAGAAATGGATGATGATGATGTTAACTAAATGCTTTATTCAGTTCTTAAGCATTAAAAGAAAGTGGGGTCAAAGCTTAAGCATAAAAAAAGAGAACTCACAGCATCCTTTATCTTGGTTGTAATATCACCAGCTTTAACATGAGCAACTTTCAAGCACTGTATCATAACTCGTTGAGAAACTCCTTGCCCCCCAGCCTTTTGAATGGGACAAACATCACCATTTGCATTAAGTGTTGCAGTCATGCGACCAGTCATTACAGCAGGACTTATAATCAGAATCTTATGTCAAGAATAAGATGTCTAGTTTGATTATTTTTCACTAGTAGAGTTTATTAGCACCTAAAGAAATGGATGATGATGTTAACTAAATGCTTTATTCAGTTCTTAAGCATTAAAAGCAAGTGGGATCAAAGCTTGAGCATAAAAAAAGAGAACTCACAGCATCCTTTATCTTGGTTGTAATATCACCAGCTTTAACATGAGCAACTTTCAAGCACTGCATAATAACTCGTTGAGAAACTCCTTGCCCCCAGCCTTTTGAATGGCACAAACATCACCATTTGCATTAAGTGTTGCAGTCACGCGACCAGTCATTACAGCCTCTTCATGGTATGTCGGATCCAAGACCTAGAGAGCATCATATAAAATCTGAGAGGACTCTTACCTCATATATGTAAGCTAGTAGCCAAGCAAATTTACAGTTGAGTAAGAAAGAATAAGAGAACAGAAGCAAAGCTGATTCTCACCCTGCATTGTCCGGTAAGTGGATATCAATGCGAATGGCCCAGACAAGCTTGGCAGAAAGAATGTAGAGTGATTCAGTGTCAACGGCTCTGCTTTCCCGTAAGCCACGGTCTATAATGCGTCCTAACTCAACAGCAGTCCCGTAAACTCATTAATGATAGGTTCCCTCCAATCTGCAACAACATTTTTACCATTGAATGGGAATAAGCATCAGTACATAGCATATTCAATTTCTTCTAGATATAAGCCAGTTGCAAACCAAACAATAAACCAACAAGCTGCAACAACAAATACACAGAAGATGCAACAAGTTCATAAAGGCACAAACTGAATCATATTAGAGGAAGTGAACATCATTACACTATCAATATTAAATACAGTATTTGAAGAAGTCTTTCGGAAGTGGCTGAAAAGTGTTGACAACACTATATATGAGTCCAAGTACAACAACAGTTGTAATGCATCTCACTAATAATAATAATAATAATAATAATAATAATAATAATAATAATAATAATAATAATGAGAGCATTTAAACTTAATGCATTAAACTTAAACCTAATGCATCTCACTCATAAACTTAAACTTAAACTTAATGCATCTCACTCATTTAAACTTAATACATAACAACCACACAAATAATGTTCATGCTTCATAGATTCAGTCACAATCCACATGCATGTATAAATCTCAAAACAGAACTAAAAGTGTTTTTAAGAAAAAACAATCTTTTGTGCAAAGAGGAAGACATAATGCAAAGATCTAATTATCCAGTATGAATGAACTGAAATCAGAAAAGTACCTTGAAATCCGAAAAGTACCTTGAAAAGCAAATAACGCGTAGTGAACCATAATGTATACCCAAGCCCTACAACCTCCAATAACTTGGGAAACTGCCATAAGAATGAATCAAAAATTTAAACTGAAGTTTCATCATAGCAACTCAAAATGAGTAATGTGCAAGCAAATGAATAAACATTTTATAGAGATGCAAAAAAAACTCAACTAATTTATTCCAGAAACATGAAACTGTTTGTATGAGCTCTTATTGTAACAAAATTGTCATTGTTGTTCACAGAATTCCTCTGTTACTTATTTTAAAGCTAGTACATATTCTTCTTCCATTAAAAAATTTCATTCAACAGAAATTAAGGAACAGAAAAGAAAAGGTAACAAGAAAGTAAGACAGTGCGTTGGAGGATATACTGACTTTTCAGACTTACAGTAACATCTGTGATAGCTCAAGAGGATTGCAGTTCAAAGTGGAAAGAGGCATTAACTGAAATACATCATATAAACAACTTCCAGTAAACTTCAGCTATGAAACAAAGAACTTGAACAAACTGTACAATGGTTATATAGAAATAGAAATGGATCGCATTAAGCTAGTGCAACTTAAGTGGAAACTAGAAGGTTCTAATTTAAAAATGGATCAAGTGTAAAAAGGAATCTTTCAGTTAAGCCTTCTTTAATTTTAAAAGTTGTTCAAATCATGGACGTTCTAACCTATATTCTGGTGTATAACAGAGTGATACCAAACATACAATATTAACCCTTATTCATACGAATACTAGACTCTTAATTTTAACAAAACAGGAAACCGAATGGAAACAACTCCCAAGTCCTAAGAGATTATCTGAGATATATTAAAATATCAAAAGACAGTGCTTTCAGTAATCCAGTTTTTCACTAACAAATGACAGTGCCTTCAGTAATCCAGTTTTATGATCAGGTAAAAAGCTTACAGTTTTCCCATTCGTAGTAACTATGGTAGCAGTTGTACCATTGAATTGTGTCACCTCACCATCAATCCATGCAATCTCAGGATCTTCAACCAAACCTGCGATCCAACAAAGATGTTCACAGGTGTTCCCTGAAACCATCACAAACAAAACCAAGAAAATTTCAGTAGCTTGATAATAGCTTGACAGAGGGCACACACACAGCCCCTGTGATTCGACCAAAACCCCTGTGATTCAAGCTTGGTGTTGTCTATAAGATATTTATGTTTATAAGCTCAATAACTGTAGTCATCATTTATATTCCTAAGCTCAAAAACTGCACTATTCTTATATGAAACTATAACATTAGTCAGACGAAGAGGGGAGGAGACGAAGAGGGGGAAGACGAAGAGGATTACCTGAAGCAAGATCTTTAACGGCTGAAGCAAAGGGTTTTCCTTAGGGATGGCAAAACGGGCTGGTCCGCGGCCCACCGTGAGCCCGCCCAAAAATAGGCGGGGCGGGCCGGCCCGCCAAAATAGTTGAGTTGAGAACTTGAGCCCGCCCCGCCCCGCCGTGAGTTGGCGGGTTGGCGGGCCGGCCCGCCATCAAAATTAATATATAAAAACGTATTTTAAAGCATACTTTTGGGCTTAAAATAGGCGGGTTAGCGGGTTAGCCCGCCCAAACCCGCCAAAAAACATTAAAAAATATTTTGAAATAGATAAAAACAAGAAACAATAAAAAAAAGTTTGGCGGGCCGGCCCGCCCCGCCCCGCTTGTGGCCCGCTGAGTTGGCGGGTTAGGCGGGGCGGGCCACAACGGGTTGGCGGGGTGAAATCACCAGCCCAACCCGCCATTTTTTGGCGGGCTAGCGGGTCGGCCCGGCGGGCTCAACTCGTTTTGCCATCCCTAGTTTTCCTTGCTTCTCTTTAACGGCTGAAGCAAAGGGATCTGCGATTTTCTTTGTTCAGCCCTCACCATCAATCCATGCAATCTCAGAATTTTCAACCAAACCTGTGATCCAACAATGATGTTCATAGGTGTTCCCTGAAACCATCACAAACAAAAGCAAGACAATTTCAGTAGCTTGATAATAGCTTGACAGAGGGCACACAGCAGCCTCTGTGATTCGACCAAAACCCCTGTGATTCAAGCTTGGTGTTGTCTATATATTTATGTTTATAAGCTCAATAATTGTAGTCATCATTTATATTCCTAAGCTCAAAAACTGCACTATTCTTACATGAAACTATAACATTATTCAGACGAAGAGGGGAGGAGACGAAGAGGGGGAAGACGAAGAGGATTACCTGAAGCAAGATCTTTAACGGCTGAAGCAAAGGGTTTTCCTTGCTGCTCTTTAACGGCTGAACCAAAGGGATCCGCGATTTTCCTTGTTCAGCCCTAACAATTTGGAAGCAAGAGGTGTTGAAGTGATTAGGGTTTGAGAGTGAAAATCGTAGATGACACCAGCATCTTTTGTCGCTTGGCGCTGAGAGTCATTGAAGTAAGCAGGTACAGTGACAACAACATTCTTCACACTAGACCCAAGGTAGGCCTCTGCAATCTCCATCATCTTTGTAGGGACCATAGATGAGATTTCCTCAGCAGCAAACTGCTTTTCCTCACCCTTGTAGTTAACCACGATCATTGGCTTGTCAACGGCACCGGGAATAACCTTGAATGGCCATAGCTTCATGTCACTCTGAACTGTAGCATCAGAAAATCTCCTTCCAATCAAACGCTTAGCATCTGCCATTATCCACATTCAAATAACAAAATAAGCAAACAATATTTTTAAATAAGCGAACAATATTATAATGTACAAAAACTATTTCCAATTAAACAACTCTAATACACAGCTTTTGCGTGATAATCTTCATTTCAAATACAAATCCAGATTAACAATACAAGTAAACAACAATTAAGGTGAATATAACAATGTAATAACAATTTAAAAATAACTCTAACTGTTAATTTCAAACACAGATGCTAACCAATAATACCAGTAAACAAGAACAAAGGTGAGCAGAACAATGTAGTAATAAATTAAATTATAATATTTAAAAAAGATAATTATAAAATTACAAACTTTTTTTAACCAAATATAAAATAAAAAAACTGTAAATTGTGGATTACAGTAAATCAATGATGAAAATTAACAAGAAACTGAAAACGCAAGGAATTTGTGATTTTTTTTTAAAAAAAGCAGTACAATCTTTACAGAAAATAAAACAATAAAGAAATAAATAAAAAACGGTTCGTAATGAGCGAAAGTGATGGATCGAGATCTTACCGAAGACGGTGTTGATAGGGGTCATCGCGACTTGATTCTTGGCGGCATCACCGATCAAACGCTCGGAATCGGTGAAAGCGACGTAAGACGGTGTAGTCCGGTTACCTTGGTCGTTGGCGATGATTTCGACCACTACGCTTCCGATCAACACCAGATCTGCGCCAGGGCGGCAGCCAGACACAACGCAACACCGATCTGCGCATTAGCTTCCTGCTCCTGCGCCAGGACGTCCATGAGCGGCGTAAGGAGTGCGACGGAGATAGTATATGCCAGTGAGAACGCGAGAGGAGTGAGGCGTGAGAACACGAGAGGAGTGAGGCGTGAGAACTCTGATCCTCACCAACCACTACGCTTCCGATTCATCGCTCCACGGCTCGCCGCACCTCCTACGACATCTACGCTTCCGATCAACACCAGATCTGCGCCAGGGCAGCAACGAGACACAGCGCAACACCGACCTGCGTGTTAGCTTCCTGCTCCTGCGCCAGTTCGTCCTTGAGCGGCGTAAGGAGTGCGACGGAGATAGTATATGCCGGTGAGAACGCGAGAGGAGTGAGGCGTGAGAACGGGTTCTGAGAGTGTGCGAAGGAGAGGGTTCTGAGAGAGTGTGCGAAGGGGTCTGAGAATATGCGAAGGAGAGGTCTGAGAATGCGAGAGGAAACGCGAATAAAGTGAATTAATTAATTCTATTTTATTACTTTAGAAGTCAGGCGTGTATTCGCTTGACTTTAAAAGTCTAATTTTTTTGCTATTTTTTCACTTTAGAAGTCAGGCGTCTTAGAATGTGGTTTAGGCCTAAGTCAACCCCACAAAACCGGCTTGTAAGGTGAGGGATGCCTCCCACTTATAAACTCATTTTCAGGCCATATCACATCCAATGTTGGACTCTTAACACACCCCCCTCACGCCCAGGACTAGACAACTGGAGCGTGACCCGAGTGGCCCGATAGCGGGTGGCCCAGCGGATCTTGGACTGACTCTGATACCATCTTAGAATGTGGTTTAGGCCTAACTCAACCCCACAAAACCGGCTTGTAAGGTGAGGGATGCCTCCCACTTATAAACTCATTTTCAGGCCATATCACATCCAATGTGGGACTCTTAACAAGGCGTGTATTCGCTTGACTTTAAAACTCGCGAGTTTTGCCTCTTAATTACAAGTTTGTCACCGCGTCAACATATAAAGTCAGGCATTTAAGCGCCTGACTTTAAATGTCTAATTCTTTTCCTGATTTTACACTGGTGAATACTATTGTTATGCAAAATTATAGTATTTCATAGGAAAAATAATTAAATAAAATAGTAACACTATATCAAGATTATCTAAGAACACAGTTAAATATTTTTTTTTTGACGTGAAGAACCCAGTTAAATATTAGTTGAACATAATTTAATAATTTAAATAAGCATAAGACCTCAAAATTATTAAGCTTATAAATCATATAAAGCAAACACACATTGAATAAATACATGTATGAAAATAAGGTATTTCTGTTTTATGGAGCGAACGTTCCAAAAAAGATTTGAGACGAAATTGATTTTTTTTTCGAGGAATAATTGATTGTGATTACATTCTATATATAAAATGAAAACAATGGTTTTTGTTAAGAATATTTTATCGTCGATGGAGCACTAAAACACAAAGAGGAATAAAAATAACTTTACTAAAATTGCTATTGCTTTTATCGTTTATTTAGATTACCAATCTTTTCCTCCTGCTTGCACTCGTTTGATGTACTCATTCGATATCACTTAATTCGTCAACTGAGCTACCTACTTAGAATGTCTTTTTGTGTTTGATTTCCAATCAATTTTTTATCTTTAGGTAAATAATCTATATCTATATCTATATCTATATATAATACAATCCAAAATAATCTCATTGAATCATTTCACACATGTCAATCTCTCATTCATCTAGAAATTAATACTCCTATTTGAATTTACAATTTGCAACAAAAAAATTTCTAACTAATGAAAAAAATAAACGGATCTTAATGTCATCAGTTACATTTCTTATATGAATTCATGAAAATAATAATATATAAATTAATTAGTCTATATATATAACACACCTAACATTTCAAATTATTATAATGCACTACTCTACCATATGCCTATTGATGATCCTTCTCACACACACCTTCTAGAATCACATTCTACGTACATTAAGAGTGCCAATTAATGCAATTTACGTTTCAATGAATCTTTCAATGAATTTTGATCAAATTGACATTCTAAAGAAATGTGATCCAACATTTCTCTTACTCTCTCTTTAGATTTGCATGGAACAAGAGATTCACTTCTGAGTTCTTCCCTCAACAATCTCTCTGCCATTCCTTCTTCAAGCTCAATAGCAACCATCATCACACTTATCTCCCGTTTTCTCACTTCATTTTCGTTTTCCTTTACTTTTCTGAATTTAATATAAGGTTTTTCCTCCTATTAATGTAGCGCAGCAAAAGGAGCTTCAAAGGAAGATGCATCTAACAAGTTAAAGTGTGAAGCCAATAGATTTTGGTAATGTCATATCATCTCTTTTGATTCTACTGAATTTTTAGTGGATAAATTTTAAATTTGATACAAATGATAGCAGCAAGTAGAGTAGTTATGTAACAATTTAAAATTTCTGTAAATATGTCCACGATTTGAAGGTATGGATTATTATTTCAATTCAATTTTGGTATAAATCCATTAATAAAACCCACTTTACAAAAGAATGATGCCTTATCGTGTTCAATTACATTTTTTGGTGATTGCAAAAGCAGGATGCCTTTGTCACTCTATGTATATCTATTTTATTTTCTTCAATTTAATTATTTGAATTTTTATAATAGTATTGGTTTAGCATTTTTGTATATTTTAATTTTAGGGACCTACTCCATGGTTAGAATTTGTATTTGTATTTTTCGGGTGGCACATGATGCATTTTCAGAGAGGTATTGTTTTCCATCTATTTTATTTTAAGAATTTTCTTTTGTGTTCCTAACTATTTGTTGGGAGTCTTTTTAGACTTTTGCAACACAGGGGTCCAAAATAAGTAGAAAGACCTGTCCAAAATAAGTAGAAAGACCTTTGGTGGATTTTGTCTACTGATGGTCTGAGTTGTCTATATCTTCTCAGTTGAATATGAATCTAGCTAATTTAAATGTAGTAGGTAGATGTAGGAAAAATGAGGAGAGCATCCAAGTCCAATAATATACATCAATGTAGCATACTTATAATTGTAATTATAATTAAAGGAATGATTTTAGTATTTTATCAACAACTTAATATTTTGGTCTACAAAATATTTTCATGCTAGTGCTGCTTGCAGGTACAAGAAGAAGAAGACTGATAGTTTGCAACGTGATGATGGTGTCCTGGCCACTGAACCCGCAGCTATCAGGAGGGTAGCAGGTGACTATTTTCAGAATCTTTTTACTAGCCAACTCAATGAGTATGCCCCGGTGATTAGTGCCCTAGAGACAAAGTTGTCTGATGATGATAATGGTCTGTTGACTTGCGCCTTTGAGAAGGAGGAATCCCGGGAAGCTTTGATGGCCATGGATGATGATAAAACCCCGGGTCCGGATGGCTTTAACCCGGCTTTCTTTAAGCGGTATTGGAATTCTTTTGGTGACCAGATTTTCTCTAGCTGCGTAGCGTGGGTGCAGCGGGGTAAGTTTCCACATGAGCTTAATGATACAAACTTGGCGTTAATTCCAAAGAATGACAATCCTTTATCTATGGATGATTGGCGTCCGATAGCTCTCTGCAACGTCATTTATAGGATTGTTTCTAAGGTATTTGCTAACCGTCTCAAACTTGTCCTTTCTAAGTGTGTGTCGGTTGAGCAGTCTGCTTTTGTGCCTGATAGATCAATATTAGATAATGCCATGATTGCATTTGAGGCTATTCATTATCTTAAAAATAAGAGAAAGGGGGAAAAGGGTGAAGTAGCATTGAAAATTGATATGAGTAAGGCATATGACAGGGTGGACTGGGGTTATATATATGCGGTGTTGGGGAAGTTGGGTTTCTGTGCTCAGTGGATTCAATGGATGTGTATGAGTATTAAATCTGTCTCTCTTTCTGTGCTTGTTAACCAGGATCGTGTTGGTCCTATTTCTCCCGGGCGGGGTTTTCGACAAGGGGATCCTTTGTCTCTGTATTTATTTATCCTTTGTTCCGAAGGTCTTCAGCTCTCCTGCATAAGTCTCTTGCTAGTGGAGATCTTCATGGCCTTGCTATTTGTAGAGGGACGCAAGTTATCTCTCACCTTTTGTTTGCGGATGATTGTTTTCTATTTTTCGGGGCTACTTTGGGTGAAGCCATACGCATAAAGACTATTTTGGAGGTGTATGAGAAGGTGTTCGGGCAGAAAATAAACTTTCAGAAATTTGAAATTTTCTTTAGTAAGAATGTGCCACCCAGTGATAAAGATAGCCTAGTAGGTCACCTAGGTGTGAATGTTTGTTTGGGTACTGGGAAGTATTTGGGACTCCCGTCAATGGTTGGTAGAAGTAAGAAATCATTGTTCAAATTTATTAAAGACCGTGTGTGGCGTAAATTAATTCTTGGAGTGGTAGAATGCTCACCAAAGCCGGTAAAGAGGTAATGATCAAATCGGTTTTGCAATCCATTCCTACCTACTTTATGAGTCTTTTCCAAATTCCATCTACTTTGATTGTTGAGATTGAGTGCATGCTTAATGGCTATAGCTATTGGTGGGGTGGTGGTGGTGTTAACAATAAAGGGATCCGGTGGATGTCGTGGGACAAACTTTGTGTTCCAAAGGTTTGTGGTGGTATGGGTTTCCGGAATCTAAAAGCATTCAATTTAGCTCTTTTGGGTAAGCAAGCATGGAGCCTTCAAACCCAACCGGAGCTTTTGGTATCTCGCTTACATAGGGCGAAATATTTTCCTCATGGAGATATTTTGCATGCCACAAAGAAGAGTAATGTTAGCTTTGTGTGGAATAGTCTCATGGAGTCTCAAAAACTATTGAATGAAGGAGCTATGTGGAGCATTGGTATTGGTAGTTGTATTCCATCATTCACTAGTGGAAAATTGACTTTAAAAAGCATCATTTAGCATCGGTTGTTTAAACACCCCATGCTAAATGTAGACGCGGTGGCAATTTTGCAATTAAATGGAAGATTTCAATTTTCGCGCCTACTTTTAGCATCGGTTGTTTAAACAACCGATGCTAAATGTATGTGCGTTAGACATTTAGCATCGGGTGTTTTAACAACCGATGCTACAAGTGTTTGTCTGAGACTTTTAGCGTTGGGTGTTTAAACAACTGATGCTAAAGGTTCACAATTAGCATCGGTTGTTTAAACACTCGATGCTAAAAGTCTCAGACAAACACTTGTAGCATCGGTTGTTAAAACACCCGATGCTACAAGGCGACTTTTATTATTTCGTTTCTATCATCTCTCGCGTCTCTGAATCTCTGAATCGCATAACTCTCTCATTCTCAATCTCCCGTTCTCAACCCTCTCACCCTCTGAATCTTCTTCCTCGCCAACCCTCTCACCCTCTGAATCTTCTTCCTATTGTTTCCTTCTTCCTCGCCAACCCTCTCACCCTCTGAATCTTCTTCGTATTTTGCAATTAAATGATGAAGAGAAAGAAAGAAGAAGAACGCTGATTTTTCTACACAGTTGCCGTCACCGTCGTTGCTCGCTCTTCGTCGCCGTCGTCGTAGCGCTCTTCGTCGCCATCGTCTTGCTCCTCGTCTCCATCTCCTTGCTCGCTCGTCTCTCACTCTCTTCACCATCGTCGTCAACACTCGTCACTGTCGTTGTCGATGTCAACACTCGTCACTATCGCCGTCGCCGTCGCCTTCCCCGCACCTTCGCACCTCAAGTTCTCCTCTCTCTCAGGTTTGATTAATTTCTTCTATAATCAAGTTCTGAAACCCTATTTGTTCTTTAATTTTTCTGATTCGTCGTTCTGTTCTCTTCCTCCGCGAAGCTCTCTTCCTCGCGAACCCTCGTCCCTAAGCACATCTTCGTTTGCATCTTCAATGCTGTAGGCATCGTTTTCGTCTTCAGAGAAATCATCAAAGGAGCATCGTTTTCATCTTCAAAGCAGTAAGCATATCTGAAATCAATATTTTCGTTTTCGTTCTTCTTGTTTGGGTCTTCAAAAACTGATGCTTCATTTTCGTTTTCTTTTGCTTGAAACCCTAAGTTTTTAATGATTTCATCTATTCTTGATTTTGGTTGATTTAGGTTTCGTTTAATCCAAATCTTGATCGCCGAAGAGTATTTTCGAGAAGCATAGTAACAAATATAATGAAATACATTCATTCCATTATAAGTATTCAACATTCTCTTTATCGCCAAGTTCATTGATCGTTTCCAGTACCTAACCTTTTGATGGAACTTTATAATTTTTTTGGAGAGAATTATAGTCCACATAATGCTATCCATCTATTTTGTTGTGTCTTTAGGATGTTATGGTCTATTAATGGATGGAGTTGGTCTGATGAATTTTCCTACGTGTCCTCAAGAAGCCCTATTGTTGCAGAAGGTATTTTCTACTTCTTTTTGTTAAAGATTGCATTGTTATATAATTAATACAAGGATTTTTGCTTTTATAGTCCTACTTCCTATGGAATATGGCTGTTCATTGATGTGTGCATATGTGGAGTTTACTCTCTTCTACAGTTGTTTGTAATATATGTTAGCCACCCACCAAGTAATGCATCTTACATGTATTTCAGCTTGCAGATGATTATGAAACAACTTTCTTTCACCTTGATTATGAAAAAACTTTCTTCTTAGTATATATAAGTGTAAGGTAATGGGTCTGTTAGAGAGGCCTGTTAATACTAGTAAAGGCTTAGTGAGTCAGTTGTGAGCTAATTAGGGAGTCTATGCATAATATTCTTACATATATGCAATCCCTGCTGAGGCAGTGTTCCAAAGTGAAGTAAACAAGCTGAAGGCATATCAATTTGAGTCATTTGAGCAAGTGGACTCTTAAACCATTTGAGTGAGATTATGCTTGTATGGTTGGTATGCGGCCTAAATACTGCTTTTAATTTTTCTTTTATTATGACTTTTTTTTAATTCATTCTTGTTTTCTTAGGTGCTTAGATGGCAACTTGCTTACATGACCACTATCTAAAATCAGTTACAGGACCACTAACTGATAATCTGATTGTAGTGAGATTAATTGTTATGAGGAGCTGTTTCTAAATTATCTTAGTTAAAGTGAATTGGTGTCCCCTCCATAAATTGGCAATCAATACATTCATTTCTTATTTGCTGTGGCATTTGGAACTTCTTTAGGTAACTTGTTTGCTCTGCTTTATATTTTTATATGATAACGGATCTCTGTTCTTAGATATTCTACTATAATGTACAAGGAGAAACTTAACATTCCTCCGTTTAAATAGTTCACATCTGACATTTGGTATTTAGTATTGTTGTAGTTTGCTGGGTAATTCTGGCAACCCCTGGAACATCACAAAAGTTGCTAAGGCAATGCTCAGGAACTGATTATGCCATCTGCAGAGAGAGAGAAGAGACACCGGCATAACTTTCATCATGTAAAAACCCACACTGCTCAAGAATGTACAGAAATTTTTGTAAGGTATAATATTAGGTGCTCTTATATGTTAGAAGTTTGTGATTTATAATGAGAATGATGTATCTTATTAGGGCCTGCTGATTTTGTTTGCAGCTAAGACTCTATAAAACTATGTAGATAGAATTATAGTTAAATCTGATGGTTATGTATTTACAATGTTGTATCTTTAGGAACAATAGAAAGACATGCAGATGCCTAAATTTCTTTATAAACCAATATTCTTTTCAAGAAATTGATCTATTGCTTGGATTATCATGTTAAATCCACAATACCATTATGATCCTTATCAGAATAGGTTTTTAAATCTTGGTTTTACATGTGCTGTGTGAATGAATGGATTTGAAGTGGAATTTGAATTGCAATTTGCAGGAACTGCGACCAGGAGTCCATTGGTGTTGCAGCTTCATAAGATAGAAGATGGCGCAAAACAGTATGCTGAGTTTCTGTTCTTTTATTGATGCTTGAGACTGCATATCGGTAGTTATAGGAATAACATAGCCTTTAAAAAGAGAATTGAACTGATGTATTGGTTGTTATTATACCTCACTCTTTCATTCCATCTTTTTCTCAGTAACTCTGTAGTTAAAGCTTCTTCTCTAGACCATTTTTGATTTGGACACAAAAGATCAAGAGCTCCTGGTAAGAATTAGATTTTTTTCTTTGTGTTCTACATTTTTATGTATTCTATTACCTTCATGATTGAATCTTGCTGTCTTTTTGAATTTAGTGTCTCTTTCTCCGTAGATGTTTTACTACCTGTTGAAGTTGAACTTCGATCTGTTCATGATTGAATCTTACTTTTTATGTTTAAATCATATTATTTTTATGTGTCTTTAAAGGGAGAATCTTAAATTCTTCTGTTTTGTTGCAAGTATTCTACTATTTAATCTCCAACACTGTTTACTGAAACAAAAATCCTTCACGGGTTCTTCGATTGATAGAGGTTCTTCCACGGGCCAGCACTCCAACAGGTTAGGGTTCTTTACATTGCTTGAAATTGGCTTTTCATTGGTTGATTTTTGTTGGTCCTCACATGATTTTGGTTGCTAAGTGTTTCTGTTTATGTTGCTAATCAGATTTAGGGTTCTTGACACTTGCATTCACCACTTTCTCATATTAACTCAAAATCGTGTAATTGGAACAGCAGAACAAGAAAAGAGTTTTCTCTTTATCTCTGCCTCTCAAATGGAAGAAGAAAGAGTTGGCTGCAACAACAATAAGAGTTGCTCAAATTCCTCAAAAGGAAAGAAAGAAGACCTTTATCATGTACTTTACAAAGTTCCTTATGGAGATACTCCTTATGTTAGAGCCAAACATGTTCAGGTACAATTTATATAAAATCTACTCTACTTTTATCCATTTTTAGAATTAGAATTCTATTCTACTTAGTTAGTATATATTATTTTGGCTAAAGTGCTCCCGGGGTCCCTTATCTTTATTTAAAGTAACGATTTGGTCCTTTATCTTTTTTTTGTCCCAAATCAGTCCTTTATGTTTTAAATTTTTGGCACATAAATCCTTTTCTGTCCCAAATCAGTCCTTTATGTTTCAAATTTTTGACACTTAAATCCTTTTTTTGACACATAAATCAGCATTGTTAACGGAAAAGGATTTATGTGTCAAAAATTTGAAAGATAAAGGACTTATTTGGGACAAAAAAAACATAAAGGACTAATTCGTTACTTTAAATAAAGATAAGGGACCCCGGGAGCACTTTAGCCTATTATTTTTAACTTCATTTATTTTTATTGTTTGGTTAATTATGGTGATAGTTTATTTGTTTTATGAGACTGAGAGATAACAGATTCATGATCCCACCTTCATTAAGCATGAATCTATTATATGCAATCCTTTGAAATAGATGTGTAGTTGTTTGTTTTATAATTCTGAGTAGTGAGTACTAATATTAATGATCTATTATGTGTAGTTGCAGGCTGAGGTAATCTTACACTTGTGCATTGGTGTGAAAGTGCTCCTAGAGTCACTCTGACACTTGTAAAAGCAGCTGAGGTAATCTTTTCCTTAGTTACCACATTCAAAAATTTAAACTGTATGTGGAGTCTATAAGATATAAAGGAACTGATATATTACTGATTTGGTTTCTTTTACCATAATCATTATGTGGTATTTAGAATTTAAAGGGCTTAATTTCATGTTCCAGAAGCATCCAAGACTGATGACGTTTCATTGATCTGACTGAAAATTTCTAACGTGATTGCAGATTTCTTAGAGTTGGCATTGCAATTTGGAATGATTATGATGTTTGCTTGTGCGTTCCCACCGGCATTCGCTTTTGCTGATGTGGTACAAATGCTTTTTTCTACCTTTATTTTTTTGTACTTGCTTTCAGAAGCTTATTTGGCCCTATCTTATGATATAAATGTATGAAGGAGCTAACGGAAGTAGCTTCTACTATTTCCAGAAGCTGTTTTCAGCTTATTTTCTTAAACTATTAAAGAATGCCTTATAGAAACAACTTATACATTAACATTACAAGAAAAACACGTTTTTCCGGCGGAAAAAATTCGCCGGAAATGCACCTAATCCGCCGGAAAAGTGACGTTTCCGGCGGATTTTTTCCGCCGGAAATCCGCCGGTAAAACGGTCGTAGGTAACGGTTTCCGGCGGAATTTCCGCCGGTAATTTCCGGCGGATTTTTTGAATTTCCGGCGGAAAAAATAATAATATTTTTTTTAAAATCCGCCGGAAATTCAAAAAATCCGCCGAAAATATTCCCCAGATCTAGTCCGGGGGCCGGACGGCTTTGTTTGCCCCAGCTTGGCTAATCGCATCCCCCGACTTTATTATATTTTATTTTTTTTTTAAAATACCGCCGGAAAAGTCACCGGAACATTTCCGGTGGATTTTTTTGAATTTCCGGCGGATTTATTTTTAAAAAAATTTAAGTTTTTTTAAAAAAATCCGCCGGAAATGTAAAATTCCGCCGGAAATTCAAATGTTTCCGCCGGAAATTTACCGACGGAAAAAATCCGCCGGAAATGCCAAATTTCCGCCGGAAACATACCGGCGGAAAAAATCCGCCGGAAATGTTCGATTTCCTTGTAGTGTAAGTGGTTACTGAATAAGTGCTTAATTAAGTTTTGCACTCAAACAAATCCCTTGCTGGCCTTCACTGTAGCTATAAATGCTCTTTAATTCATTGAGTTTTTGTGAAATGTCATATTGTTAAAAACTCAGTCCCTCTCTGTTCAGAACAACATTATGGAAATCAGGACAGATGCACTGAAGCTACTAGCAATTTTTAGGCGGCATGTTCCTCGTGCTGCTGCAACAGTAGGAGCCAGGCTTTACATACTTCACGTGTTTAATTTATAGAACTATGGAAGGTACTGTCAATTATTTTATTTGATTAGAGGATATCTTCATTTTGCAGTTTCTGACAGTGATGTCAATTTGCACAAACTGTGCTCTTTTGGCTTGGCTATATGATGAGGAGGGAAATTGGAAAATAGAGCCCGGACTTGCAGCAATTTTAATGATGGAACATATCCTCTTGTTGATTAAATTTGGTTTCTCTCGTTTGGTTCCTGAGGTGATTGTTTCCTCTCTTTGCTTCATATCCAAATGATAATGATTCCTTTTCATGTCAAATATGTTTTGTTATGTATTACACTGACAGACTAAGGTGCTGTTTTCTTATTTCCTAGCTTAAGAAACATCGTTATGTGAGTTAATCTTGCAGCATATAAACCAGCCATATTATGTCTCTTCTATTTGCAGGGTAAAGCTATGTTTTCTATTGGAAGTCCATTTGATCCGGTTGATCCAGTTGATTCAATTATGCAAATCAATATTTTCATTTCTATTATAGATGTTCTCTTTATTCAATATATTGTTTCCAAACTGAGGAAGATTGATGGAATTTTGTGTAAGAAATTTGTATAACTTATAAGATTAATAACTTGTATTGTATGATATTAATTAAATTTCAATAGAATTTGAAGTATTTTTTTTGTGTTATGGTTGTTTTACATGCTTTCGCAAAATTGGTAAAGTAGGAAAGGCATTCTAAATTGTGTTATGGTGGAGTATTAATCCATTCGACCGATATGGATTAAAAATGAACAAAATATAAGAAGAAACTAGACATTTAGCATCGGTTGTTTCAAACAAGCGACGCTAAATGTCATTTTTTATCAAGATAATGACATTTAGCGTCGGTTGTTTCAAACAAGCGATGCTAAATGTCATTTCCAGGACATTTAGCATCGGTTGTTTCAAATAACCGATGCTAAAAGTCATTTACAGGACATTTAGAATCGGGTGTTTGAAACAAGCGATGCTAAATGTCATTTTTTTATCAAGATAATGACATTTAGCATCGGTTGTTTCAAACAAACGACGCTAAATGTCATTTTTTTTAATCAAAAATGACATTTAGCATCAGTTGTTTCAAATAACCGATGCTAAAAGTCATTTCCAAGACATTTAACATCGGTTGTTTCAAATAACCGATGCTAAAAGTCATTTCCAGGACATTTTGCATCGGTTGTTTCAAATGACCGATGCTAAAAGTCATTTCCAGGACATTTAGCATCGGGTGTTTGAAACAACCGATGCTAAATGTCCTGGAAATGACTTTTAGCATCGGTTATTTGAAACAACCGATGCTAAATGTCATTTTTGATAAAAAAAAATGACTTTTAGCATCGGTTGTTTCATACACCCGATGCTAAATGTCATTTTTCAAGACATTTAGCATCGCGTGTTTCAAACACCCGATGCTAAAAGTGACTTTTAGCATTGGGGGATTTAGCATCGTCGGATAACCTATGCTAAATGTCCAAAACAACCGATGCTAAATGTCTTTTCTGCACTAGTGATTTGATCACAAGTGGAACTCGGCCAGGGTCAATATTCAGCCGCGGCAGCCCCAACATTTTAACCATCTCCTCCGAGTTGATTATTTGATTGTCCATGACCGGAAAGCTTGGAATGAGAGATTGGTTCGTTTTCTCCTACATGACAATTCAGCCAATGCGGTATTGCACACTCCTCTTTACACATCCGTTACAACAGACTCTTTGGGTTGGATTGGTGAGAAGTCTGGTCTTTATTCCCTGCGTAGCGCGTATAGATTGGCAATGCAAAGTGTCTTAAATCAATCTCATTTGTATGTTGATGGCTTGTGGAGTTTATTATGGAAGTTAAAATTGCCTTCCAAAGTCAAGAATTTCTTATGGCGATTGGGAAGAAATTGCACTCCAACTCGTTCCACCCTTATCCATCGTGGTATTGAGGTACCTTCTTTGTGTCTTTTTTTGTGGTGATTATGAGGAAACTTCATTGCACTTGTTCGGTACATGTACTGTTGCAAAAAATTGTTGGCATACCCTTGGTTTTTTAGACAGAGTTTCGGCCTGCACTGCTGGTGTGCATTCGACCAGCAATATGTTTTTTACTATTTTGGATCAACTGGCAGGTGATGCAAGGCTCGCTTGGTGCATGACTCTGTGGAGTATTTGGTCGAGCCAGAATAATTTGGTTTGGAACAACAATCGTGACATTGTGGCTGCAATCATCGTCTGTGGCTGCCAGCTCCTTTCGGACTGGTCTGCTGCCACCTCTCTACTAGTCCGGCCAGCAACAGCAACAGCAGTTCCAGCATCTGCAGATGCTGTTTCTGTGTGGCAGCCTCCTCCCGCGGGTTTTGTCAAGTGTAATGTTGATGCGGCATTTGATGTTGTTGGTAACAAAGTGGGGTTTGCCCTTTGTCTCCGAGATGAGCATGGTATTTTTATTGCAACCAAATTGCATAGCTTTCAGCCGGTGATTGCAGTGTACAAAGGTGAAGCTCTTGGTCTCTTGTTGGCTTTGGAATGGGTTCGTGATCTTCACTACAAGGACGTGATTTTTGAACTTGATGCAAAAGTAGTTGTTGATGATTTTAATAAGTGCTCTCCTATTGTATCCGATTATGGTTGTATTTTGCACTCATGTAGGGAGACTTTTAGTTTTTTTAGTTCCAACTCTCATGTGGAGTTCTCTAGGAGACAAGCTAATAAGGCAGCCCACACTTTGGCAGGGGTAGCCTTGTTATCAGCTTCGTCTCTAACTGTCTTTGATATGTCGGCATGTATTTCCCAAATTATTATTAATGAAATGAAGTAGATTCCTTTTGTCAAAAAAAATATTTTGGTCTAATAGCATGCATAATTTGGTCCAAACTAAAAATGTAATATATCTATATCTTTTATATAAATTTTTTGATAAAATCTTATATAACTACCTAAGAAGTAAATGTTTTCCAACACGTCTAGCCCAGTGGTCGGGCTATCCTGAGCTACGTAGTGGGGGTCGATCCGGTTTGCTCCCGGGTTCGATTCCCGCCCATGTTAAAAAGACGTGTTGGCCAGCGAAATCTTTGCCGCAAGTAGCGAGCGGAGATTAGTCCTTCGTTGAAAGCGTTGGAACACTCCGTGGGTAGCCAGCAATGGTCCTAAATAAAAAAAAAAGTTTTCCAACATTAACAATTAATACAGAATTTTAAATTCTCCATGCACTACTTTCGGTTACTTTTTTCCATAACTACCTATGAAGTTTTTTGTCCTCATAACGGTTTCTTTTGTGGAAATAATTGTTTCATTAAGGTTTTTCTCTCTCAAATTAATTTAATAAGTAAATGCTTCTTCTGGTTACATAATAAGTAAATGCTTAATTTAAAAATATGAATTTTAAAACTATTGCAAATTTAAAATTAAAATAAGACTTTTAATTCATCTTTTAATTAAAATAAGACTTTTAATTTTAATTTTTCATCAGAATTAATTTCTATTGTTGTGGTCAATTCAGCGTATAATTTCAATTTATGTTCTTAATTTTACAGTACCATGATGTGCTGCTCTCCAAGATCTTCCCATTTCAAGTCTTCTCTCCATGCCATTGACCTTCCGCTAATGAGACTATTGTTACGGTTGTATTTTATTTAAAAATAGTAAAACAAATTATTTCATATTATTTTAAGAATCGTATATTTGCAATATTTATATTTCAAACTCATGTTTGAAAAAAGTGAATTGATTTGAAACCGACATTTAAATCTATTCATTCTAAGCTTGAAAGCAATTCTTAAATTAATTATATTATTATTATTCATTATATAATAGCGAACTTTGCATTTCTTTTAAATATCATGCCTGTCGTTTTATACCATTAGCACCATATTAATCGTTTGTAGCTTTTACTAATGTTACAGGTATTTTATTATTTTCATTTTTCTCAGTTTAATGAAAAAAGGGATCCGTTAGCTTATTATTTTGATGAAATAGAAAACCGGTAGTGATACACTGAAAAAGAAATAAACAAAACAAATTTGAGTTTCAAAATAGAGAAGTATTTTTTTGTTCGTTTAGAATTCCGAACAATAAAATTAATAAAAGTTTTGTGGGTGTTAGTTTTTGGGTTCTCTTCGATTTGTGAAGAGAGTTCTCAAACTCATATATTGGAGGGCTGTAATATTCGAGAGACGACGGGGTTGTACACTGTATACCAATGAGACGCAAAACGTCTTAAAAGAACAGTTATCTGCATCCTATTTTTCTCTTCGTGTTCGTCATTGTAGCTTATGGTGACAAAGTAGCACGCAATGACTTTATTGAGACCACGGAGGTGTTTATCTATCTATTTCTCTTATAGTCATTTGTGCCATTTGATCCCTTCAAGATTGGATGGTCAATTCCTTTCTATTTTCTTTTCCTTTATACTTATTGCTTCTAAGATGCTTTGTCTCGATATATAATTTATTTGGGCAACATTGGGTGATTAATTAGTTGAAGTGTTTTGCATTTCTGATTCTCTGGTTGCGGTGAATTGTGTGTTGAAGGGAGAAGTCCCTGTTTAGCATTTACACTCTTTTGACGAGAGTATGATTAAGCTAGAAGTCCCTCTACACTTTTCTTTTGTTCTTTCTAATTTATTTTTGGATGTTCTATATTCATCGAGAAATTATATGAAGTTGGAAACTGCCCATTTTTTTGTTCTTTCTAATTTTTTTTTCTTTGCTTATCCTTAGCTGATATATGAAGTTCATCTCAAAATTTTCTCATGAGTGCACCTTCTTCAGTTCATTATTCTTATTTTTTGCATATCAAAACAAAAGAAATGGATTTGATAGCTGAGAGGGACACTGTAGATGATTAAAGTGGGAGAAAATTCGTCAATGACTTATTTGGAAGGGCGTTGCCTAACGGTAAAATCTCAAGGAGGTGTGCCTTAGCAATGCAAACCTTGCATTGAGAGTATGCTATTTGTCCCCCGATTGATAGGGATAGAAATAATCATTGGTGGAAGGAATAAATGTACACCATCAACCGAGAGGTTGGGATAACAATAATCAATGGTATTGCATTATTATGTTTTCATTTGTTTTTGGTTTTTCTTAGCTATAGTTTTCCGGTGTTGTGTTTTGATAGAGATTAATTTGTTGTTTATATCTATAAAAAAATAGAGAATTAAAATGAGGATTTTGGCAATTGGCATCTATTCGTAAAAATTTTGTTGTTACAATATTTATATGTTTAAAATAATGAGCTTACCTAAAAAATGTGTTGTTGCAATGAAAAAAATAATGTGTTTTTATTATGTAGCTCATCAGTGGCATTGATCAGTGTATTTTAATGCACTATTTATATCTTTTCACTTGGTGATTTTAATTGTGCTTTGTACCTAATATTTAAGTCTTAGCACGTTTCTAGACTTTGGGTTTTAATTGAGCAATATAGCAATTTCTTGATTAATTCTTGTTTTTATTTCATGTTGACCCCTGTCTACTCTGTAGGCCATAACTTTGGCTGTGCTTATCTGATTGAGGCGTGCAAGCATGCGTTTACTCATTCCTACTTTCAATTTTACGTTTTGTGCCCTAATCTCCATGGAAGCTTAAAGCCCTAGATCAATCTATTGGTGAAGGGTGTTGCTGTAAGGATTTTGAGGTTCGGTGCTTAATATTTATTTTGTTTTTATGGTTTTAATTCTTTCTCTATCAATTTCATCTCCGTAATTCTTGCTTCAAATTCGGTTTGTGTTTTGCTTAATTACTCAAATTCTGTGATTTGCTATGTGATTCGTTTCATGATTCGGTTTTGCTTAATCACTTAATCATGATTTTGTTTTGCAACTTTCATTATACAAAGTATTTTATCGCTTGTTTAATTTAGTTTGGATAGGAATTGATAGAGTCTATGACGCTTGTTTATAAGATTGATAGAATTTAGTTATGATGTTAATTGTGATACTGACACTTGTTCGCTATCACGATTGATTGAACACACTGTTTTGACGCTTGCTTTAAAACACTGTGAATTCGTATAAACTGACTGGCCCTTGGTCACTTAGTTTATGATCAATCAAGAATTATCAAACTTTGCACAAATCTTTATTTTAGAACCGATGTGAAATCCAAGAAACGCACCTAAAACCATTGAATTGATTGTCTATCTTTAATTGATTTTCTTCGTTAAACAACAAATTCTTTTCCTAAATCCCCACTTTTATTGTTATTTTCGTTCATGATTCTGGTAGTCTCTAATTTAGAGGTTCTTGTGAGACGACCAAGGTTAACTTCTTTGTATTATATTTTGTATCTTAACTAGTATTTTACCCGTGCATACGCACGGGTGATACTGTATGGTCGGCGTATTGCCATAAAGTCATAATAGTAATTTGGAAGATATTCATAAGTTGTAAACAATGTTCAAAATGTATGATTTGAAATTCAAAGTGGAATATGCATCCCCGTTGACAATCAGAATTACATTGATCCATAATAATGTATTTAGACATTTGAGGTAAAATATGCATCCCCGTTGGCCCTCCCGTTTGCATCCTCATTGCACTCCTGTTGGCGCTCTTGTGATGACAAAAAAAATTATGAAAAGAAATCTTTTTTTTTTTAAAAAAAAACTGACACGCCAGTGATACTGTATCTGTTATAATTTCGTACGAAATTGTAAATACGTTGAAAGTTGCAAAATATATTAAAAAAGGGAAAAACTTGATAAAAAGGCTATATTTTCAAATTTATTAAAATAATGGTGTTTGAAAAACTTTAAAAAAGGTCGGTATTTCTTATAATGTTAATAATGAAGTAAAAATGAAGAAAAATGAAAATGAGATTTTAGGTAAAATATGGATCCCCATTGGCTCTCTCGTTTGCATCCCCGTTGGCCCTCCCGTTGCCACTCATGTTGGCATTTTACTCATTTTTAGTAATTATAAAATAGTAATTTGGTAATTTTTTGTAGTGGTTAAATTGATTGAGTAGTTTTAATAGAGAGATTAATTTGGTAATTTTAGTAGTTTTAATAGAGAGAACCCCTAAAAATATAGAGAGATTATGGTAAATAATAAATTTTAGATTATTTAATTATTGAGTATAATATGAATTTAATAATTTAGTTTTTCCATAACTTAGTTTTTTGGAACTTTTTTTAAAATTTTGTTAAACGTATGGGTTTTTTTGACAATATTTTTTTTGAGAAAAGGTTTTTTTTTTTACAATTAGTGGTGGATAAATTGATTGATTTTAGTAGTTTGAGTAAATTATAAAAATAAATAAAAAAATTTATTTTTTTAAAATAGTTGTGTTGGAAAAAGTCTAAAAAAAGTCGGTACTCCCGTTGGCACTCCTGTTGACGCTCTTGTTGATGCTCTCGTTGGCACTGTCGTTGGTACTCATGTTGGGAGTACCGTTGGAAAAAACAAGGATGAAAAAAAGACTTTTTTTAAAAAAAAAACACATTTTAAAATATTAATTAAATAATATTTTTAAAATTATGAAGAAAAACTTTTTGAAAGAAAAAACAGGTTATAAAAAAAATTAAAAAGTGTTTTAATTTTTTTAAAAAAAGTACTGTTTTTTTATAAAAAAATAATTAAAGAAAACAATTTTTTTTAAAAAAACAATATTTTAATAAAAAAATATTTTAAAATATTAATTAAATAATATTTTTAAAATTATAAAGAAAGGTTTTTTTTAAAAAAACATGTTATAAAAAAAGTTAAAAAAGTGTTTTAATTTTTTTTAAAAAAAATACAGTTTTTTTTATAAAGAAATAATGTAACAAAAAAAGTAAACAGTTTTTTTTTAAAAAACAGTATTCTGAAAAAGTGTTTTATTTTCTGAAAAAACGCTGCAGAAATTGATAAAGCGTGGCAGAAACTGAAAAAGCGCTGCAGAAATCGAGAAAGCACTGCAGAAACTTAAAAAGCGCTGCACAAACTGATAAAGTGCTGCAAAAAGCTGTTTTTTTTGTTTTTTGGGATAAAATGACGAAAATAGCCCTAAAATTGGACAAATGGCAAAATTCTACAATATCTAATCTTGACATTTTGCTGGCACTTGATTTTCATATATTGTAATTGATTGATTTTCATATATTGTAATTGATTGATAATTATTTTGACTAGGACCGCTGATCAGGCATCAATATTATTTTTTAATAGAAATTTTTAGGCGTGGAACAATACAAGTACTTACAAATTCAAGGACCAGTCACTAACAAATTTTTGGTTTAACAATATGTTTAGAAATTTCTAAATAGTTTAAGGATCTCCATAGTATTTAAACTTAAATATGTATAATCAATCTTCATGATATAAGGTCATTTGCACCGAAAAATATAATGAAACATATTCGAATACAATATTTATGATATATTTTAATATAATAGTTATTACTCTCTACTTTAATATGTTATAACAAGTGTTTGATAAAAACTTATAAATAGAGATATAATTTTATTAAATAATTTAAATAACATAATATCACTATTTAACTAACTATTGGGGAATATTTTAATTAAATTCTATATTAATATAAAGTTAAGGGTTAAATATGTTTTTGGTCCATATAAAATTTGAGAATTTTATAGTATAAAATATTATGAATGATTGAGATTTTGTATTGGTTGATACCATATCATCCACTCAAAGAATTTAGTATTATATATCATATGGTCAATTTGGCTGATACACTGGTGAGTGACTTCCATGATCCTTCACCCTATAAATCACCTACTATTTAACATTTTTTTTGACAATCATCGTTTAATTTGTAATGTACCTTTATCTAATTTTGCATTAATATAATTTTAACATAGAATTTATATTTTTTTGAATCAAAAAACATAAAATTTATAGTTTTTTACTATATACCGTGCGTAGCACGGGCCTACATATTACATGATTTTTTTTGGTTTCATTACCTTTCTGAATAGAAATTTCCGATGTAAGTAAATTTGTTTAAAAATTGTGTGATAAAATCTTAACTCATATTAATAAATTCTTATGTGTACAAGAGGATTCTGTACTATAATATATTGTAATATAAAGCATATCATTGTGTTTCAATTCAATTAATGAACCATAAGTCATTTTATGTTACAAATGTCATTTTATTTTATAAAATCTTACAATATCATATAATTCGATTTAATTATTTATCAACCATAGCCAATTTTATTTTAAGTTACTAAAACTCACTTAACAATTTTTAATTTATAATATCTTTGAATTTTATATTACTCATTATAAATTTTCAACAAAACTTTTTCCCCTGCATCGCCATAGGCGGACCTATGTAGAACCCAGGGGTTCAGTTAAATCTCCTGGGAAAAAAATAATTGTACTAGTACCCTTATGTAAATAAAATTTGGAACCACCTGAGATGTTAAATTTGTACTAATATCCTTAAATTTGCACCCAATTTGCACTCGATTTTTAATAAATATGTCTTACTAATCTCCGTAAGGGACTGACTATTTATAAAACTTTAGGAAGTAAATTTACTAATATCACATACTTTTACGGACTACTTATTATTTTCGTATACTTTAGGACTTAATTGGAAAATGGCATGTATACTTAGACACTAATTTGGTGAAATGAGTATAGGCTAAGCGTAGCTGCGCAGGTGTCCGCAAGAGAGGGAAATGAGTATAGGCAGAGAAGAGACATCCAAACCAAACTTCCATCCGTCACAACAAGAGCTCTTTCTACATCCACGTGTGCTCTCACACCTCTTTTCTAATAACATTGTTCTGTTATGTCAAACTCACACACACTTCTCTTCTCTCTATCTCTCTCCCCATTTCCCTTGAAGCTATGGACTTTCTAAATTTTCTACTTAATTTATTTGTCCCTCCAGCAAGTTTAATCACGTTGGCTTTTTCATGGCCAGCACTTTGTTTCCTAAATGCTTGTGAATGGCTCTATAACAGTATCTATGGTGAGGATATGGATAGTAAAGTTGTTATAATCACTGGAGCATCTTCTGCCATTGGAGAGGCAAGTATATATAAGATAATAAAAATATTTGTCTTTTCTCATTTTTTATGTGTTGAGTTAGTTTATGTGTATATGATTTGGAATTGCAGCAAATTGCATATGAGTATGCAATAAGGAGAGCAAATTTAATGTTAGTGGCACGAAGAGAGCATAGGCTAAAAGGGATTGCTGAGAATGCAAGAAGATTGGGTGCAAGACATGTTATGATTATGGCAGCAGATGTTGTTAAAGAAGATGATTGTAAGAGATTTGTCAATGAAACCGTAAATGTCTTTGGTCGTGGTATGATATCTTCTCTCTCTTGTGTCCTTAATTAGATAAGGGAATTTTTTTTTCTTTCATATTTCTTGTTAAGTTTTCCATGGTCTTAATTTTTTGTTTGTTTTGTGTGAACAGTGGATCATCTTGTAAATACAGTAAGTTTGGGACATACATTCTATTTTGAAGAAGTCACAGACACCACAGTTTTCCCTGTTCTCTTGGTAAGAATTCCAATTTGCATATATAGTTGAAATTTCATCACTTGTTATCAATATTGCTAATTAGTTATTGAAAATTAAAAGAAAAAGACTACTAGTACTAGCTAGGAAGGTTGATGATATTATGGTATTTGATCAGGATATTAATTTTTGGGGGAATGTTTATCCAACGTTGGTGGCTCTACCTTACCTTCATCAGACCAATGGTCGTGTTATTATTAATGCATCAGTTGAAAATTGGTTACCTTTACCAAGGATGAGTTTGTATGGTGTAAGTATATATGCATTACATTTAATACACATGATTTGAGAAATTAAGGATGTTGCATTTAGTTTGTTCAATGTAAGTAAGTCAATTTTGTTAATTCAACTTTACTGTTCTATTGGTTTCTGATTCTCTATTCTATGTATGTAAGGCTGCAAAGGCGGCGCTTATAAACTTCTATGAGACGCTGAGATTTGAATTGAAAGACGAAGTTGGAGTAACGATAGCAACTCACGGTTGGATCGGAAGTGAAATGACGCGGGGCAAATTCATGCTAGAGGAAGGTGCAGAGATGCAATGGAAGGAAGAAAGAGAAGTAAGTCCTTTCTCCATGGTTGTTTCATTTGTTTGGAAGAACACATTTTTTCTTTATATTCATAAAAATGTTGGATACTTGAAATGTACTATGCTATAACTAGAGATATCAAATTGGGCCGCCCTGCCCGGCCCACTGGGCCAACATGTTAAAGCGGATTGGGTTGGCCCAACTCAATTGTCAACTGGGCTGTGTTTTATTTAGCCTGACCCAACCCAAAACATTGGGCCAATGGACCGCCCCACACCCAGTGGCGGACCCAGGACCTCGGGGTCAGGGGTGTCAAATTTTTTAAGGCCAGTGTCAAATAGGTGCAAAACTTGGTCTACTAGTGCAATTTAAAATTTTCAAGGGATTCAAAATCAAAATTTCAGGAGATTTAGACTATTTATATAGGGTGATAAGTGCAATTTTTTTTCCCAGGGGGTTCAACTGAACCCCCTGTTAACAAGCCAGGTCCGCCACTGCCCACAGCCAGTCTAACTAAACAAAGAAAATCAAAAAAACTGTTAAAAAACATAAAAAAGCCCGATTCGTTTTTTAGGCCTCTATTTAACAAGCCCAACTCAGTCCAAAACACCAGACCATCGGAACAGGCCTGTTGGGCTGGGCCAAAATTGACAGCTATAAACTAAAATAGCATATATAGCATTAGCATACCATGTAAATTGTAATGAAACAATATATATACAAGACATAGTGATTTGATATTTGATGATTGATATGTAGGTGCATGTGAGTGGTGGAGCAGTAGAGGATTTTGCAAGGTTGATAGTGAGTGGGGCATGTAGAGGGGATGCTTATGTGAAATTTCCTAGCTGGTATGATATATTCCTGTTATACAGGGTATTTGCTCCAAATGTTCTTAACTGGGCATTTAGACTACTTATTTCCCCACAAGGAACCAGAAGAGTTTCTTCATATATAGGAACTGGAAAATCCTTGGACATTGTGGGTGTGGGGAGACCTATGTTGGAGGGAATTTCTACTAACACCCACGCCATCGGCGGCGTGGGCGTGGGCCCTCTCACCTTCTCTGGCCAGTTGAGTCATCAAGTGCAGCAAAAGATGGATTAAATGAAGCACTCTGTATTTTACTAGTACTATATGCTTATACAAGTATTTTTGCATTCTTGCTACAAGTATGTTTTGTTTGTGGATATATGTATGTGTCATGTTGAACCTCTTTTTGAATGATATGAAATAAGTTTGGTAATGCACACCCCTCTTCTGCTACATGAATCTACTCTACCACCAAAAAATCTATCTAAATGGCCTTTTGCAAACCAACATAAAAAATTGCAGGACATAGACTTATATCTTCTGCAAATAAAAAAATCTTATATGTTCTCAAAACTCAATAGTGTTTTATTTTATAAATAAAGGAAATGATGTTACGTACCATGTGAATGTGATTTTATAAAACTCAATCCATATAGCCTTGCTTCCAGTTGCATAATTTGCATTCCCCTCTGAGCTTGGTAAAGATATCTACCAGTCTGTAACATACAAGATGCAAGCAAATTAGATATAAACAGTGTATACAATGATATTATTGATTTGTAAAAGCATAGAGAATGGAATCTACAAGCTATATTAATTTTTTTTAATGCAGCAAAGTATAATATTTTATATATATATATATATAAAATATGTGTTTTCAAGAAACACAAAAAACTCCTATAAGAAGAAATCAGAGTTCGCCACTAACGGAACAGAGCAATATAAGTAGTACAGAAATATACTAGTCTATATCCGTCTACCAAATCCACCCCGTGGGAGATATAGTAGTCCACACAAAATAATGCGCCTAACCCCTAGTAGAAATACAATCCAGAGAGTCCACACACCATTCGTAAAAAAGGCAATGACTAGATTTAGTCTTAGCCAAAAGCCAATTCCACGAGTAAAACGTTACGAAAGAGAAAATCTCAGAGAGGCCTAGAGTTTTATTAGAAAAATCACCCCATTTTGAGTCTCCCAAATCACGCAGAGGACAAAATGTCATATCATCGTTAGCCCCTTTCTATCTTTCCTAGGGCTGACACTGGCGAACAACACAGAGAATGACATAGGTAGGTTAGGCGGGAGCACCACCATCAAGCCTAGCCACCTAAACACTACGTACCATAGTCTCACAGAGAACTCACACTTCAAAAACAGATGTATCACAAGCTATATTAATTTTAAACCTTAAATATGTTTTTAGTCATTACAAATATAGTGTAATTTGATTTTAGTAACGCTGATGCGGCAAACTTTGTCCCATTTGACATTTCCTTCATTATTTTTCATTTTGGTTTATTTTGCAAGGATCGAATTACCCTTTAGGAAGGAGCAGAGCTCAAAACTCTTCTACGAAGTAAAGGGGATGCGCAATTTTCCTATCAATTCATTGGTGTAGGCAACCTACTATATGTTGACCGAAAAATTCATAGAGAGGGATTTCTCATCTAAATAAAAAATAAGAGTGGTACATTCTTACATAACTAATGCATTACTTGTGCATCTGCACGGGCTGATCTCGTTACGTGACATGATTATACTCAGACAGAAAAGTTAATTTAAAATGTTATTCTTCTAAAATCAGCTATATAATATAAAGATTGTAACAGTTTTGTTATTGTAAGGACAAATTGAGAAATTAAAAAAAATCAAACAATTAACCCAAAAATAAATTTTAAATCATTATAATTAGAAAAAGTTCAAAATTAAAATTAATATGATAAACACAAAGATAATTGATGGAATTAAAATGAAGATCGTAAAGGACATTAAAAAAAGGAATGATAAATCAAAATGATAGTTTACATTATCAGCATGATGATGTATTTGTAAATCGATCCTATCATACCTTAAGAATAACTAAAATATGAAATTGTTTTTTGATGTGGGAAAAATTCGAAGTTAGAAAAAAAAAAACAATAAAACAGATCAACGTTGAAAAACATTAGTCCAAAGTTACATAATAAGAGATGTATGATTCTAATCGGAACACAAATCAAGAATGAGTTAAAGAACTAATCAAAAACATTAGTTCAAAAGAAGTTTGCCACCTACAATTCTAGTAACACAATAAAATTTTAAGATGTTACCGGGCTACACCACTGGTAGAGTGAAGCTGCAAAACAGATTTGAATATTTAGCAAAATAGATACTTTTTTTTTGTTTAAGAAATAGCAAACAAATTAATATAGTGTTAGAAGTAGCTGATCAACTTCAAAATAATGAAAATGCATAGACATACAATGAAGGGTTGAGATGAATTCAAGCTAATTTGGGGAAAGAGAACCCCAACAGACGGTTGGGCTAGCTTGTGGGAGAGTGTAACTGATTGAGTTTAGTATTTCATAGTCGCACACTTCGTGTATGCGTGGAAATGTTAGAAAACACGTCAGTTTAAACTTAGAGGTTATTTTTTGGAAATTATTAAAGCTAGAGGTTGGTGAAGTCTTTTTTTACAAGATGTTGTTAGGAAGCTAGAGTTTTGTCAACCAACTGTCACGAAAATAATTCAATTGACAAAGTGAGGAACAAATTGAGGAAGACATCATTTCCAACTTAACGACTAAAAAATGATCCACCAAGGGAGATGAAAGAAGATCGAGGGATGAAGGATGGAGACTGAGATAGAGAGAACTAGGTATGAAAGGATTGAAGGAAAAAATGAGCACAAGGGAGATGAAAATCGTGTAGTTGCCTATTTATTGATTGGATCCACTGCGTGGCACTTAATAGTAGTAGTTGCCGTCGTCTACGCGAGGAGCGGCCTCGCGGTCACACTGCTATCTCACTTTAGGATATAAGAGAGTTTTAGAAAAAATAGGAAAGTGAAGAGGACACACCTTAACATTATTTATTTTTTAGACTAAATAGCACTTTTGGTCCTTTATGTTTGCTCTAGGTTTCACTTTGGTCCTTTATCTTTTTTTTGGTCCGTTTTAGTCCCTCATGTTTCATTTTTGTTTCATTTTGGTCCCTATCGTTAGTTTTTTCTAACGGACACCACGCTGGCAGTTAACTGCTGACGTGGCGTCCTCAACTCATTAAATGACGTGGCATTCATTATTGAGGTGGCAAAATAAATTATTATTTAATTCAATATTATTTTACACATAATCAAAATAGAATTAAACAAAAAATTAATAAAATTAAAACTAATAACTAATAACATTAAAACAGATGGTCGTCGTTCTTCCAGCATCATCAATCATCAATATTCAATATTCAATCTTCATCATCAAACACAAATATTCAATCTTCATCATCAAACACAAACCCAGCAAACCCCCAAATCTAAAGAAGATCCGTAAGAACGAAACCTAGAAAAACCCAGCAAACACAAACCCAGCATTGTAAGAACGAAACCCAGCAAACCCCCAAATCTGAAGAAGATCCGTAAGAACGAAACCTAGGAAAAACCCAGCAAACACAAACCCAGCATTCGAAGACGAAGATCGGTTTGAAGAAGAAGTTGAACGCGTTTCTAGGTTTTCTGGGTTGAATATGAAAAACGCGTTCTGAAGATCGAAGACGAAGATGATAAAACGCGTTTCTGGATTTTGAAGACGAAGATCTGGGTTTCGAAGACGCGTTTCTGGGTTTCGAAGACGAAGATCTGGGTTTCGAAGACGAAGATCTGGGTTCTAGATCTGTTTCTTTGTTCGCTGGATTTGGTGAAAGAAATTGTTGTTGTTCGCTGGATCTGAACAAAATCTCTTCTCACACTTCGCTGCTTTTTCAAATCGCACCATCTATAATTTTTCACAACAGAGAAGAAACATCAATAAAAACAATAAAACAAATCAAGATCTTACACGATGGATACAAAACAGAAACGAACGAAAAGAAAAAACAAATGTGGAATTTGGAAAGACGAACGCGTTAAAGAGAGGGGGAAAAGATAAACGCGAAGGAGGAGATCAAGTTCTGAATGTGAAGGCAGCGTGTATCAAGATGTTTTGTGTTTTGTTTTGTTTTTTTGTTAAACGCAAAGGAGGAGATCAAGCAGTTTTTGTTTTTCTTAATTTTGTTTTTGTTAATTTGTTTTTTATTTAAACAAAAGAAAATGCGCGTCATTTAATGAATTGAGGATGCCACGTCAGCAGTTAACTGCCAGCGTGGCGTCCGTTAGAAAAAACTAACGGTAGGGACCAAAATGAAACAAAAATGAAACATGAGGGACCAAAACGGACCAAAAAAAGATAAAGGACCAAAGTGAAACCTAGAGCAAACATAAAGGACCAAAAGTGTTATTTAGCCTATTTTTTTAATTTTATTTAAATGTATTTTCTAATACATTAACCATGGATGATTTACTTGCCATCCAGTTCGGCTAACCATAGATGATTTCATATATCATAGTGTAAACTACGGCGCACTTAACTTTCGGTTCCACTGACCGCGAAGGATTTCATCCACAATTGTGAAAGGTCCACTGAGTGTGGATGATTCCATTCATCACAGTGAAAAAGAATTCACTTACCATCAGATTCGGCTGATCAAAGATGATTTCATGTATCACGTTTCCTTATGGTTTGCACTAACCATGGATGATTCCATGTATCAGAGTGCTAACAAGGATTCACTGATCGTGTAGGATTTCATTTACCACTGTGAACTCGGCATTGCTTAGCGCCCAGTTCATTAAACCGTGTATGACTCCTTGTATCACCGTGTGAACTAGTTCACTTACCGTTCAGTTCCACTGAGTGTGGATGATTTCATGCACATCATAATAGAAGAGGATTCACTTACCGTCTGATTCGACTGATCAAAGATGATAAGCCGAACCTTTGTAGTCTGATGAACTAACCACAGTTAAAATGGTCTCAAGTTAATCATCAACGTAGTTCACCTGATCTTCACGAGTGGTCGAACCTATAGTCCCATGAACTAACCATAGTTCAATCGACCTTTATAGTCCCCCCTATTTTGCTGACCAAGTTGAAATTTAGTCTCCTCAAATGCGGATGTGCACCTATTTTAATTAATGTGGCATTTCTACTTAGCATAATTGTCACACCATGTAATTTTTAATAGGATTAACTTTAACTTTAGATTTTCTTTTAATTGAGTTTGAAGATTGTTTTTGTGTTAATTATTTAAAATAAAAGAAAATGTTTTTTAACATTGAAAATGATTTGGCGTGCCATCTAGGCTAAGTGAAAATGCAACATCAACTAAATAGTTACACATCAGCATCTAAGAAGACTAAATTTGGTCAACATTTCAGAACTTAACAATATTTCAGAATTTGGTCAAAAAAATAGTTTTTAAAAATGACACAGTTTAGTAGTCTTTATCATTGACACGACATTATGAAGAAGTGTCCTTCAAATTTTTACTTTAAAGAATAACAAAAGAAGATTAGATTTTTTTAAAAAAATATTAGAGTTTTTAATTTGAAAATTATGAATTTAAAAGTGAATAAGTTATATTAATTAAATCTGATTAACCATTAATGCACAAATACTATTTATTTTAAAAAACAATCATGTATTCTTCAATTAACCATATATATATATATATATATATATATATATATATATATATATCCTAATTTTAAGAATAAGATATTTATTTTGTCAAAAAAAAAGAATAAGATATTTATATATAAACAAATAATAACAAACCATGTGTGAAGAATACCATGCGCATGACAAATAAACTTCATGATTTTAAATCTATAAGAATTTTTTATTTTTTATTTTTTTTGATAGGCAAATCTATAAGAATTTGACTTCAGTATTGAGTATTGACAATAAAGATTTACAGAAGTTTTACAATGTTGGTTGTTCAATAAAAAAAATTGAATAATCAATTATTGGAAACTTGCAGCACACATCTTCTTAGAAATACAAATTGACATCAATGTAAATGGATCAATCTCATGTAAGTAGCTCAGTTGGCGAGCTAAATGATACTGAAGGAGTGTAGGAGGTCTCGGGTTCAAGTCACAAAAATTAACAATTCCCCCACCCACACTCACATTGTCTATCATAAAAAAATGTAAATGGATCAATATACAAATAACAAAAATACCTATAATAATTTATAAAATATTATTATATGTGAGATGTGAGATAGAGATAGCGGATCAGGATTGGTTACACGATGTATATTAACAGCTGTGGCATTCTATCTTTAGGAATATCCAAAATGAGAACCCTATAGCTTCTAATTTTTAATCCTGAATCCTGATATATACTTATGTAAAAGTGATATTCTTTCCTTGAGTGCAACAGGTTAATGTATTATTACTTTTTTTTTTGTAGCATGTAATTGTGTTTGAATGTGATAGTCATTGTCACCATCGACACCATTGATACTAGGGATGTGCAAATATACCGGTTTACTTGAACCTTACCAAAAACTATACTGTACTGATAATAAAAGCCCACACCACTTTTAGAAAAATCCACACCATTCATTTTGGTAAAAAAATTGGAACACCGGTTTACCATTTTCAAATACCGGTATTAAAATGTTGTGTTGTGTGATGATAGTGGTGTGACATTGGTGCTTGCAAGACGCCGCCACCACCACGCATGCTCGTCTCTCTCACTTCCAAATAACAACACGTCAAATCACCTAGAGACCTACCCATTTCCATTTCACCCGCCCCAAACAAATCTTCATTAAACACAAATTTTTATTTGGTCAATTTGAATATTGTAATTATAATAATTTGTAATAATTACTTTCTCCCATCGGATTTGTAAGGTGAAGCCAAACAAAAAGAAAAGGTGAAACCAAAACCACATTTTCTCAGCATCACCATTGTTTTGACTTTGTTGGTGCTTTTTACCTCCAAAGCCACCGTCATTCTCCACACTAGAAGCTTCAAATTATCATCAACAGCAACGGTGGAAGAAGACCCAACCACCGTCTTCCTCCACAACCACTACTTAGTGAGTCTTCTCCCAACTGTCTTCACCTACGATGAACTCGACTCTTCCACCAAGGAATCCACTTCAACACGAAATGCAAAATCGGCGACTGCAGGTGGGATACCGTCTTCCTCGGCAACCTCCACGATGGAAACCTCGCCACCGTGAAACACCTCCACCGATACAACCACGCCGGAACCCCATACCACCTCGTGTCGCTCCTTCCGCCACTGACACAAGCGGTCGTTCTCGATCTCTCTCCCATTGATTCTCTTTCTCTCCCTCCTTCCTTTGCTTCCTCCTCTCCCGAATCTCTCTCTCTCTCTCAGTTCAGTTTCTTTCTCTATGTAATACCTCATTCTCTGTTTCGTGTATTCAAATTCAATTTGTTGAAACTTCTCTTACAAATTTTTATTCAGAATCCTAACCGGTTATTTACCAGTTCTGATCCGGTTTCCATCTAGTTCACAAATAGTAATCGGTATTTGCAAATTAGTAAACTATAACCATATTTTAAAAGTGGTGTGGTATGGAGTGGTACGGTTTGTATACCATGCACACCCCTGATTGATACTGTATGGTCGGTGTATTGCCATGAAGTCATAATAGTAATTTGGAAAATAATCGTAAGTTGAGAACAATGTCCAAAATGTATGATTTGAAATTCAAAGTGGAAAGAGATAGGTATTATGTCATATAAGATACAAATGAAAACTATATTGAGTCGAAGAAAATAAAGGAGATTGACAATCAGAATTACATTGATCCATAATAATGTATTTGGACATTAGAAGTAAAATATGCATCCTCATTGACACTTTCGTTTGCATACTCGTAGACCCTCCCGTTACCTCTCTCGTTGCCACTGCCGTTGTAGCTCCCATTGCCAGTCTCTCGTTGTCGCTCCCGTTGCCACATGTTAACTCATCTTATTCTATATGATTTAATATTAATTAAATCAAATTCATTTAATTATAAGTAAGTTATTTTGTAAAGTTTGGTAGTGGCTAAAGTTGTATTTTTATAATTCTTAGTGATTAAATTGATTGATTTTAATAGTTTTAATAGAGAGATTATAGTAAATAATAAATTTTAGATGGAGTAAAAATGAAGAAAAAAGAAAATAAGATATTTTAAAATATGCATCCACGTTGGCACTCTGTTGGCGCTCTCATTGCCTCTCTTGTTCCCACTCATGTTCCCGTTGTCGATCTCATTGTCGATTCCATTGTCAGTCTCGCATTGCCACTAAAATAGTTGTCATTTTGCTGCGTCGGTTGCAGCTTCTGATTGCAGTTTTCAATCAGTTTTTTGTCCCTAACTTTTTTGTCCCTCTATCGTTGCCACTCCCGCGGCCTCTTCCGTTAGCGCTCTCGTTGCCACTCCCATTGGCGCTCTCGTTGGCACTCCCGTTGGCATTCCCGTTGGTATTTTACTCTTTTTTAGTAATTATAAAATAGTTATTTGGTAATTTTTTGTAGTGGTTAAATTTATTGATTTTAACAAAAGTAGTTAAATAGATTAGTTTTAGTAGTTATTTTGTAATTTTTGGTAGGGGTTAAAGTTTTTTTACTATTCTTTTTTTGACAATGGATAGTGGCTAATTGATTTATAGTGACTAATTATCTTATTAATTTTATTAGTTTAAGTAGATTATAAAAATAGTGAAAATTGATTTATAGTGACTAATTGTTTTTATAAAAATTTTGACAACCGTTTTTTAAAAAAAATTAAAAAAAGCAGTGTATAATTTTTTTTTTTAAAAATTGAATTTAAAAAAAAACTGTAGTGGTACTGTAGCGCGGCAGAAACGTCACTGTAGCGTACTGTAGAGTGACATAAGCGGTACTGTAGCGCGTCAGAAACGTCACTGTAGCGCACTGTAATGATACTGTAGCATTTTTCTTTATGTGGTGAATTGTCTATTTAGCCCCTAAATTGTGACAAATGTCAAAATTTGGTAATGTCTAAAAATGTAAATGTTCCGACATATATTTTGATTATATAAAAAGTAGAAATCAGTTTCGAGTGATGAGTCTACATCTGGTGCAACTTTTTTTTAAAAAAAATACTTACATTAGCGTGGCGAAGCAGACGCGAAAGTGGATTGTCTCCCGTGAGTGATTCACCGGAGGATATAAAGTGTGCTGATCTCGTCCGTCTATTTTTTTAATAAAGGATTAATGGTTATGATTTAAACACCTCAATATTTTTTGTTTTCAGTTTTTTCCCTACTTGAAATTCTCACTTTCTCTCCCTTCTTCTGCATTCTCCCTCTTTTGCGTTTTCAATTTTTTTCCCCTTCTTCTGCGTTCCTACTTCCGATTCTCACTTTCATTTGATAGGGTCATAAGGAATTGGTAAAAAAAGATGTATGTCAGTTGCATAATAGAAACAAAAGCAAATGTAAATGTATGTTCTTTTGTGACAAATCCCGTGAGCCAAAACCCACAATCAACCAACCAAGCTCCAAATTTATCTAAGAGTGTGTTTGGATGAAGCAATTTTGTAGGGTAATGTAATTTAAGAGGGTAATTCAAATGCTTCAAACCAAATTAACTTGTTTGGATCATAAATGTGGTGAATTTTCAAAATGAATGGAATTTGTGAGGTATTTTAGTAAGACTAAATTTAGAGAATTTGAAATACCACCTAAAAGTGAAGAATTTGAAATTCTTTTAATGCAAAAAAATGTTCTTTAAAAAAAAAATTTTTTCTAAAATTTTTTTCTTCAAATAAAATAATTTTTCAAAAATTTCAAATTGGTCTCTCTCCCGCTCCCTCTCTCACTCCCCCCTCTCTCTCACCCTCTTTCTCCCCCGCTCTCTCTCTCTCCCCTCTATCTCTCCCTCCCCCCTCTCTCTCGCCTTGTCTCTCTCCCCCTCTCTGTCTCTCCATATCTCTCTCCCTTCCCTCGTTCTCTTTCTCTATCCTCTCCCCCCTCTTTCTCCCCCTCTCTCCCTCTCTCTCTCTCTCTCTCTCTCGCTCCCTCTCTTTCTCTCCCTCTCCCCCCTCTCTCTCTCTCACACACACACAAATTGGGCTCAGCCCGAATTTCATACTTCTTCTTTTCCTAATGATATAAAATCCACTTTTTATCGTTTTAATTGTTTCTCTTAAAATAGTCTTTTCATATATAATTCCAAAATGTCATTCCCATTTTTAAGATACCATTCATACTCTGAATCATACTCACTATGATCTTACAGAAATCTTGCATCACAATTGGATGTAAGAGAATTCATAGGATTTTTTTTCATCAGTTGAGAATTCATATGATAAACATAGGTTGGTGGCTAACATTAGCCATTAATTGATTTACGATAACAGCAAAAGAACTTTGCGTTCATGTCGCACCTAAGCCACCGTTTTTTTACTATACAAGAATTCGTCACTTGTACCAAAAATGTTGCACCTATTCTATTAAATTAAATATCCCCATAATTAACATATTTCTCCACTCCTCACAACCTTCTTCCTCGCTTGTTCCCAGTAAAGGTTGAACTGTTGAAATTCAAAAGCATAAAAAAAATATTATATCTACACTTTGAATCGTTGGTCCTCAGATTCTTTTGATTCCATGTGGACATTACCATTCTTTTGACTGAGATAATTAGCATGATCTCCTAAATCAGCATCGAAACTAGCATGAAGACAGTAGAAGATATAGAAGAGAACTGCAACAACTGAAAAGAATCCAAATAGAACATAGGATGGGCATCAAGTGATCCCAACAAAGACACATTGAAAAAGATTGATACAGAAGGTATCCATGGGCTATAAAGTCTCAGCCCAATTTTCAAATTGACCTTGTTAGCATGGCCCAAAAAGGCCCAAGCCCAACATGAGTCGGGTAGCCTGCTTTGCCATCTCTAACTCGGTATGTCGGGCTCGATCTACTCTCAGCGGGTCGGGCCCGACATTCGGTGGGTCGGTCCCGTCATTCGTTAAATTCGCTTATGATTCGACCCTTAGGTAAAGTGAATAATTAAAAAATGAAGAATTTCAATTACTATCCAAACAAGGAATTTTAAGAATGAAGAATTTTAATTATCTCATCCAAACAAATAATTTTTAAAATAAAAGAATTTCAATTGATGCATTTGAATTGCCTAGAATTTGAAATTCTCTAAAATTTTCAAATGCCTCATCCAAACGCACTCTAAAGAAAAATTAAGAGAGCAATCTGAACCCCATACCCATTGCGGTGTTTCTCCACCGCGCTGCCGTCACAGAGTTCTCCACCATGCCCCGTTGTGGCGTTTCTCCACCGTGGCGGTTGTCATGGACAAAGGTAGAAGGATTGGGAAGATGACTGATACAAGGTTCAAACGAAGAAGGGAAAGTATAGACGGACGAGATTAGCCCACTTTATATCCTCCAGTGAAAACTCACGGGAAACAATCTACTTCCAGCCGACGCTACATGTTGGAGTGGATCTTTTGTGTTGACTTTAGCGTCGGCCACGCGGACACTAACTTATTTAGTTGATTTTTCAATATGTTGACCTTAGGCTGTGACCTTAGCGTCAGATTTAGTGTGGGCTTGGCTGACGCTACATTAGCGTCAGACTGAATTTAGTGGATGCTACGATTTAGCTTCGAGCATTTTAGCCTCCACACGACCCCGACGCTAGTCCGACGCTAATCCACTGTTAGCGTGGGCTTTCGGCCGACGCTAAAGGCTGTTTTTCTACAAGTGTTGGTGCCACATGCATGTAAGGTAAATTACCCATATTTCTTCAAAGGCAACCTAGAATCTATCATTATTTTATAAGTAAAACTTGGTGTGGATGTTTGTTTATTTAAGTATTTATTGCAAATCTTGGATTGATTAAAGATTGAATAAAGACTTGGAAGAAATTGTATATAAGATAAATATTACCTTTTTTCTGAACTTGTATGCACTAATAGATATTATTTAGATGAGCATTTTTTTTAAATTCAAATATTGGACAGTTGAAGTATGTATTTTGGGATTAATCAATTGAAGCAGCATGTCACCAAAGTGACATTTCTCGTGGAAATTAATTTATTTTGAAATATAAAAATTTATGCGCTCGTAACTTATGTGAATATTTACCGTCCCCAAATGAAGTTAGCTATTTTACAGAATTGCAAGTGCACATGTGGTGATAAATACGTGATAATTATTTGTTTTTACATGTAAATAGTGAATCGGCCCAAAGAAAGATTTATTATTGGACATGTTCTTTATTATCGGTACTTACCAAGGTATCAATGAAAAGTTAATATTTTGTTCAAAGATAAAAGGTTAATGTATTCCAGATATCTTGAGATTTTATTTGAATTTACAGTATTGCTTTTATTTTGAGGATTATATTTTATTACACTACAAAAAAACGCCTTATTAGCGATGGAAAATTAGCGACGGAACCAAAATCCGTCGCTAATGTTTAAGTAGCGAGGGATTTTAGCGAGGGAACAAAAATCCGTCGCTAATAATGACGATAGCGCGCTTTTTTTAACAAAAAATTTAAATTCCGTCGCTAAATTTACAATCCGCCGCAAAAAATTCGTCGCTAATGCTGACATGACCGTTGTGCAGACCTTGGAAATTGCACCATTTTAAATTCCGTCGCTAAATTTAAAATCCGTCGCTAATTCCTTGGAAATTGCGCATTTTCAAATCCGTCGCTAAATTTAAAATCCGTCGCTAAATTTCCGTCGCTAATTCCTTGGAAATTGCGCATTTTCAAATCCGTCGCTAATTCTAATTTTTTTTATTAAACCGAATCCTCCTCTTCTTCTCTCTTCTCTTCTTCTTTTCTTTTCTCACACTTCACTCTCTTTCTCCCTTACTCTCCTCTCTCTCTACCCAAACCCACCCTACACCACCACACCACCACCACCACATCATAGCTTCTCTCATCCTCACACTTCTCTCTCTCTCTCTCTCTACACACAAACCCTCTTCCCATATTTCACCTCCACCACCACCACCACTACCACCACAAAATTAACTTCCACCCTCACTCCTCTCTCTAACCATACCCCTCTCTCTCTCTAACCGTCTCTCTCTCTCTCTCTATACACAAACTCCTTCCCATATTTCACCACCACCACAAAATTAACTTCCACCCTCACTCCTCTCTCTCTCTCTCTCTCTCTCTCTCTCTCTCTCTTCCTCTCTCTGTAACCTTCTCTCTCTCTACAAAAACTCCTTCCCATATTTCACCACCACCACCACCATATTTCACAATAATTTTATAATAATTTTATAGCAATATTATAACAATATTATAATTTAATAATATTATAACAATAATTTTATAATATACCGAATATTAATAATATTATAATAATTATTATAACAATAATTTTATAATATACTTTAATGACGAATGCGCGCTTTTTTTAACAAAAAAACACGGATTACGAGGTGATTAGCGATAGAAATTCCCTCGCTAAATTCCCTCGCTAAATTCCGTCGCTAACTTCCGTCGCTAACCATTAGCGAGGCCATTTTTAGAGAGGGATTTGTTCCGTCGCTAATTCCCTCGCTAAGGTACATTAACGATGGATTTTTGGTCATTAGCGACGGAAAAATATCCGTCGCCTATACTGTTTTTTTGTAGTGTTATATCTTTGTGCTAATGCTTGAAGAAAAAATGCTTGATAAAATTCTCGTATGAGGAGAAAATTAGATTGTTTTAAGTACATATATCCTTTCATTAGGTTTGAACTTTGAAATCATGTTGATTTGCATGAGGACAAATCTAAGATTACGAGCTATTCAAAGCGGGAGAAACTGAAACATATATCCTTTCATTAGGTTTGAAATCATATATGTTGCATTTTTTTTCTTCATTAAGTTGGTATCTTTCTTTAAAGAAGCAGAAACTGAAACAAATTAAAAAACAATTTGAAATATTATCAGGAACTGAAACTGAAAACAAATACATATTTGAGTTGTTTTGACATGTTTATCAACTTCAAATACTTTTTTCTAGGTGTATATGTTTGGATAGTTTATAATACTTATATGTACGTAGTTTATCTTTTACATGCTTATAATTACTATCCTTTTGTTTTTGTTGCAGAGACTTAGGTTTACAAGAATCAAAATGAAGAACAAAATACATTCCCAAGTGTGATATTGGTAACATTTTCTAGTGGAACTAATGGTCAGACATGTCTATATTCTTTTTAGTGGTGAAAAAAATTCATTATGGTTTTTTGAATTGTTAATTTTTTTTTCAAATGTTATCATTTAATTTACTAAAATTAAGGAATCAAGTTATCTAACTTCACATTTATTTAAGAGAAAATCACAAAATTAGTCTGTAAAAATATGTGATATCGGTAAAATTACTTTCTAAATAGTCTCTTATGGAGATTAATAAGACAGATTTACTAAAAATTGGGTGCAAATTGGATGCAAATTTAAAGATACTAGTGCAAATTTAAAATTTCGGGAGGTTCAATGTATTTTTATATAAGGGTAATAGTACTAATATTTTGTTTCCAGGAGTGTTAGCGCTGTGGCTGAAAAGATGTGACGAACGGTACCTGCAAAAGAGCAAAAGTTAGGAAAACAACCGGAGGGTCTTGACGACGCGCCCTTAAGGATTTATCCGCCTCTACAGCGCAAATCCCCCGAGGGTACAACCGATCTCGTCTGATTACACAATAGCGAATCAGGAATCCGAACTGGCAAGAAGGAACTGTTTAGTGTTTCAGGAAAGATAACCCAGGAAGGTCAGAGAAGAGAAGAGCAGCGTATTTTCTTTTCAGAGTAGAGCTGATTTCGTTGATGATTTTTTTTTTGCGTTAACCGACTTGCTATATTTTTGGAAGTCAGTCAAAGAAGAAGTTATATCCACTCAGTTTGTTACGCTAAAATTGTGGAATGTTGAGAGTGCTCCCCAAGTAATGTACCTAGACGCTTTTAATTAAAATGAATTTAGACAAAACTTGGAGCTCAAGTAAATAGCTGTTAGGAAATTATTTAATAGTAATATTTAACAAAAATAAATATGATTAATCAAAATAGCTTAAAATAGGCATTATTGGATTGCTCACGTAAGTCCAATAATATTATATATAAAAATTAATATCTCAATAAATAAAAGTAATGCAAAGTCAAGCAATGTAGGACTTCTATACTTTTGAAATATCTCATAAAATCAATAAAGTCACAACAATCCCCCACATATTTCAAAAGTTGGAAAAAGAAATACAGAAAGGAAGTTTCCTGGGTTATCATCGTAGATGTAATGCATCGGAGCTGTATAGCAAAGTATGGAACCAGTCCTAGACAGATGAAACATAACATACAGTGAATTGGTTTAGCAAGCTATGGAACCCAAGACACATGTTATATGTTAGAGATTTCACCATCACATTACACCCCCACAGTTCTTGCTGTTTCCGCCGTTTTGCGCTACTAGGCCGTGCGCGTGCTCAGTATTCATGAGTGCTCTAGAGATCTCGCCAGGATCTCATGCAAGCGGCCCCACTTGACACTCATATAGGTGATTTCATCAAGTGTATGCTGCAAGTCATACACCACCCATAAGGGCTATGATAATCATTAAAAGCTTTAAGCTTAACCTCTTTAACCCTGCAGTCTAGCACTATCACAATAACATCATAACATCATAGGAAGGGACAAGAATAAAATTAATTACGTGAATTAATTTTTCAGTGCTAGCAATGTCAAGAAGTGACTTGTTTTTACCACATTGAACCTTCTTCATGGGATCTCCAATCACAAAGGTTGGGTTACCATCACTTCTTGATTTCAATTGGCTTAAGTCCCATTCCCCTCGATGTTTCAAATATCAGTTTCTTCCCTAGGGGATTTGTCAGAGGATCGGCCAAATTCACTCCTGACTTCACATAATCGATCTATATTAATCCATATTTTTGCAATTGTTTGACAATGTTGTGTCTCAATTGCACATGTCTATTTTTGCCATTATAGGTCTTATTCTTTGCAACGGCTATTGCCGACTGACTATCACAGTGTATTGACACTGATGGTGTCGGTTTCATTCCCAACAGAATTCCAGCTAAAAGGTTGTTTAACCATTCAGCCTCAGTACGAGCCAACTCCAGAGCTACAAATTCCGACTCCATAGTCGATCTAGCAATAATGGATTGTTTGGCTGACCTCTAAGTTACCGCACCACCACCAAGTGTAAAAATGTAACCACTGGTGGATTTGGTCTCATCTGAATCAGATATCCAGTTAGCATCGCAGTATCCTTTTAATACTGCGGGAAATCCACTGTAAGTAATACCATAATTTGTGGTACTTCTCAAATATCGCATAAGGTGAGCAATTGCCTTCCAATGATCCTGACCAGGGTTATGAGTATACCTACTCAGGCGACCGACTGCGAATGCAATGTCTGGTCGAGAAAAGTTCATTAAATGCAGTAGGCTCCCAATTATTTGGGCATACTGAGGTTGGTCAACAGGATCACCTCTATTTTTCTTCAAGTGAGAGTTAGATTCATAAGGGGTACTCAACGGGGTCGAGTTATAGCGACCAAACTTCCTAAGAAGTTTTTCAACATAATGTTCCTGTGATAGTATAATACTATCACCTTCCCTAATGACTCTAACTCCTAATATTACACTTGCCTCACCCATATCTTTCATATCAACATTAGATGAAAGAAAATACAATCAGAGGTTTTGCAGCCAAGTTTTTATTTTCTTAGGATCAGGCAACATGACTTTAGCAAAACACCCCCACACTTCTAAATATTTCAAGTTATGGGGAAAAAGAGAATTCACATTCTCTAAACAATTTTAATAATCTCATATGGTAAGAAGATATACCTTACCTCCATGCTCAAGTAGAGGGGTTCTTCATTAGACAATCTCAATTTTTCTGAGCCCATCAAACAGAGAATCTACATCTTGCATTCTGCGGCTTGGACAAGACATTCTCTCCCACCGTAGAATTATTCTCCTCAACGAATGAACAGATACAATTCCACCTCCAAAATTGAGAGCATAAATCCGAACCGCATCAATTTTAGAAGAACCCACCTTTTTGATAAGCATTTCGTCACCGATAATTTGCCTCTCACTTTGTCAACTACCAATACACACATTTCCTTTCGTTTCTGGGTTGAGCTCCCACCGCGAATTCATATGGCCTCACTGCCGTCTCGGTTTTAGGCATAAATCCTTAAGATTGTTAGCGCCGTGGCTGAAAAGATGTGACGAACGGTACCTGCAAAAGAGCAAAAGTTAGGAAACACAACCACTACAAGAAAATCGCGCATTTGCGACGGCAATTTCCGTCGCAAATGGGCCTTTTTCCGTGGCAAATTCACTTTTGCGACGGCATTTGCGACGGACAAAAAGTCGTCGCAAATGATTTGCGACGGACTTCTCCGTCGCAAATTGCCCGTGGCAAACCCGTCGCAAATTTCCGTGGCAAACCCGTCGCAAATTGTCGTGGCAAGTCCTTCGCAAATCCGTCGGAAATTTTAAAAAAAAATTAAATCATACATCCAAAAAGTATGCATTAAGACAAAGAACTTTAAATCAAAAAAAAATTAAATCATACATATTAGCTTCACAGTAAAGACTATAATTAAAAAAAGTACATAACTAAATACAAAGTAAAAAATTATGCATTAAGACAAAGAACTTTAACATTACTGTAACATAACTAAATACAATGTAAAAAATTATGTCCTTCTAAAACACTAGAGTCTAGAAAAATCCTAATTTACTACTACAAACAACTTTAATATTAACTGTAATCAGCAGCCCTTCCAGTCCTTCTAGTCACGTAAAAGCTAATCACTACGCATACCATTCTTCCCTGATGCAGAAACCCAAGTTTCTACCTGAACAACATCACCCCTGAACAGAGGGCATATAACAATTAAATGGAAAACACACACACACACACACACACACACACACACAGTTTCAGCTGCTTCTAAAGGAACAAGTAGAACCATATCATATTCCAGTCACAGATTCAAATGGAAATTTGCTAAAATATCTAAAGAAGTTCACCTCAGAGTTAAATTAGTTTCATATGAGAAGAACAGACCAGAGGTTTTCTCAGCAACATTTAGTAGCGCAGAAAATTCCATCGCTGTCTTCTTCTGTCATATACGGTACAACAATTATGAGTTCCAAATTGTTAGATAACAGAATTAAATAGGAAACGAGGAAGTTGTAGCAAACATACATGTTCGGAAGGGGTACTTTTAAGTGAATGATCACATGGAAAAACCTTCATGGATGAAAATTCAAAGCAGATATAAGCAGACCTAGGATCTCTGGTAGCTTTGTATAGCCAATAGGTGCTCTCTATTAACTCGGGTCGAAGTGGGTAACTCTTTTGCCCATGCTGATATGATGAGAGAAAAGAAATATACAAAAATCACAAATATTAGAGATAATCAAGCAAGTAAGTCCTTAAAAAAATTAAAAGATATTTCTATTGGCAAGAAAATGTATCAGACTTGGCAAATGTATCAGACTTTGCTATTAAGAACTTAGTTACAGTTTGGCTCATGCTATTTCAAGAATGCATATTGCTGATAGAGACTGGCAAACAGCCTTGTTGCATTCTTTATTTTCCAAGTTCCTCATTCTTTCCTTGAAATTTCTAGTTGGAGGATAGCAATAGCTCATTATCCCCATACTAGTACTTTTTTATATAAAACAATTTACAAATTCTTTAACAAATGAACAGAGATTTTTAGCTAGAAGTGTAAGGGGATATTGTCCAACATATGATCATCAGTTACCCCAAAATGCTGCTAATAATAATATGAAGCCTCGAGCTCTAACTAAACATAATCATTTAACAGTCATGTTGGTTTTCAAGTGTCGACACTTATTATACCTGAACACTAAGACTGGCAAGATTAAAGCCCTCGGGTGTAAAACCATATCTTCTCCAGACACTCAAGAAGGCAGCATGGGTACGAATTGCAGGATTGATATCTCCAGCTAAAACCTTGCAAAAGTAGCCTTTTCAATTAGCTCTAACCATGACATTACTATTGAAACAAATCAACCAAACACTAATATCAAAACAAGAAAAAAACCTGAAGTCAGCGGAATCCATATTAACTTCTACATACCTAGAAGCATAAATACAAGTCAGAGTTTTCAAACTTGAAATAAATTTCAAAATAAACATACTAATGAATGAGTTTCAATGAACTATAGACAGCAAGTGAAGTGTATTTACAGCGTGGCACACAAAGCCACAAGTTTTTACCATGGGTCATGGTAAAGATAATGCATGGCAGCAGCATAAGCTTCTTGGAATATATACAAGTACTCCTCATCTCCAAATAATAGATAAGCCTGAAAGGCATGCATGGGAAAAAAAATCAGAGAACCCAATGCAATATTAACTGACAATGTCTAGCACAAAAAAAGGACAATTGCTTAAAAAAAGCAAATTCTGGTTAAAAATATTCCAATTGGTTAATAATGTTTGGCTAACTAAAAAAGGACAATATGCAAAGTCATTTGTACATACACTTCATCTGTCTCAGTGTCTGCCTGAATCAACCAGAAATGAGCAAATGATTAAAGAAAAAGAGGGTTGGAATCAGTATAATGGAGACTTTTAGACTTTGAAACAAGGAAACCTAAATAAACAGGCCTTATTACTGTAAAGGAATAAACAAATGAATAAACAAGCCTTACATGCATAGTCAAATTATGAAGTTGACAAACAAGTTGGGGAGGTAAGCTTGGATAGTTGGGGATATGAGCATCAACTTCCTTGTTGGTACATACAGCGACCTGTGCAGAAAAAATGCTGATTTAGATCATGCATGCAACTTCCTTGTTGTCAAATAAGTCTATTAAATGAACTTATGAAAAGCCATAGCACCATAAACATAATTTCGATATAAGGGAGATAACTAAATTTGCCCGTGTAACCAGCTCGAGCAATGGCAGTTTTCAGCAATTCCAAACCCTCCTTGTTTTCCTGAACACCAAAGAGCACATCAGTACCCAAATTCCATGCATAAAAAGAAACAACTTGAATAAAATCATCAATAACCTGAATGTTAGGGGCAAATCCACCTTCGTCACCAACTTTTATAGCATCTTGACCATATTTCCTCTTGATCACAGCCTGGAATGACATTGGTACAAAACTCAACATTAATTAATTAATAAATAACTAAAACACAGTACATAGAAGCACATGCCGAAAGTGATACACAAACTGACCTTCAGATGGTGATATACGTCCACACCCATCTTCAGTGACTAAAACAAAGAATTATAAGCAACATAAGTATAACATTATTACATGAACCAGTTTGCCAAAGAGCTCAAATTTTGTATCCACTACACCTTCACACAGTCCACAATAAAATTGTTCAACGTAAGAGCCAAAGAATACAGAAATACAGAAATCTAAAAGCAGAGCCAAAATCACAGCTACATACAGAACAAGCCAAACAGTACAAATGCTTCAGATAACAATATTGATGAATCAAAATATTGATGAAACAGTACAAAAAAAAAACTGCCAAAAAATCTGAAGGTAAAAAATGTTTCTTTTTAATTACAAAGATAGAACAATGTGATAAAATGAAAGGTGGAAAATATAAATATTCAAAACCCCACTTTCTGATTTGAGATATAATCTCCTATAAGAAAAACAGTAAGAATATCCATTCACAATAAGAAAAACAGAAAAGAACTGGAAAAGAAGTGATATAAAATATCCATTCACACACAATTCAAACACAAACATGAATTAAAAGCGGTTCAAGTTGTTTGGATACATCAGTTCACAATTCAAACACAAACACATTATATATATCTAATCTTCTGGCCATTCATCATCTTCATCTTCTTCATCGTCTTCATCTTCTACATCAACCGGAAGAACCTCATGTGAGTCCTCTCCTTCCAAGTTGTTTGGATCCACTTCTTCACCATTGCACCTATGTCCAGAATGTCAGCACAGTGATTTTGCTAATAAAATGGCTCCAAATAGCACCAAGTTTCATACCACCAAACACAACAACAACACAAACAGAATCAAACACATTTTTAGCAGTAAATTTAAGCACAAATCGAAGAACTCATCGGAATTGAAGCCTAGTTCGAAATTCTCTGAATTTCACCGAAACCGCAACTCAAAACAACAACACAACACCTCCCAGGAATTTCCAGCAGTACCCACAACTCCCAAACACTCCAAATGGAACTTCCTGATGCAATTAAACCCCAAAACAAGCTTCATTTGATACTCTCGATAGTTCATTATTAATTAATTAGCCAAGGAACGCATCCCCACATGAATTGTGTAGAAAGAATTACCTCAAAGATCTTTGCTCACTCCGCCTTGGTTGCTGAAGCTCTAGCTCTCACTCCGCATAGGAACTGTCAAACAATCTAACAGCAGCAGCAATATGATAACATTATTAATCAGAAATGTAGCATTATTAATCAGAAATTCAAAAATGACTTGGACAATGCAGCATTATTAGAGACAGATGACGGGAAACAAAACCTACCCCTTGTAGAAACCTAATATGCAAATGTGAATGCTCACAACATGCAAGTAGATGAACTGTCAAATTATATTCAAGGCATTAAAACAACTAAGAAAAAAAACGGTTTGCTTCTGGAATTGGAGGTTGCTTCGGATTGGAGGTTGTGAAATACTGTGAGAGAAGGGTTTGCTTCTGGAATGCCATCGGATTAAACGCATCATAAAACAGAAATCAAAGAAAAGGGAAGAGACGAAACTGAAATCAAAGAAAAGGGAAGAGACGAAACTGAAATCAAAGAAAAGGAAACTGAAATAAAAAACCCTAAAACCCTAAAATGCATCATAAAACAGAAATCAAAGAAAAGGGAAAAGGGAAAAGGGAAAAGGGAAGGCGATTTACCTGGTAGAGACGAACGGCGTGGAGTGAGGAGGGCGAAGAACGCAAGTTCGCAAACGGCGTGGAGTGAGAAGGGCGGAGAACGCGAAGGCGTGGAGTGAGGAGGGCGGAGAACGCGAAGGCGTGGAGTGAGGAGGGCGGAGAACGCGAAGGCGTGAGGAGGGGAGGGCTGAGTCAGGGGTCTGAGAGAGTGAGGAGTGAGGAGTGAAACGGTTCTGAGAGAAGAGATGAGTACTGTTCGCGTGATTTAAAATTAGACTTTAACATTTGCGACGGGCTTGCGACGAAACATCCGTCGCAAGTTTGCGACCAACATCATTGCCCGTCGCAAATTAGTGACGCAAATGTCTTCCCGTCGCAAATTATGAGCGGGATTGTTACCGCCAACGCACAAATTCACTTTCCGTCGCAAACCCGTCGCAAATTAGCGACGAGTAGTTGTCCGTGGGAAACTTTCGTAGCAATATTGACTTATTCTTGTAGTAACCGGAGGGGTCTTGACGACGCGCCCTTAAGGATTTATCCGCCTCTACAGCGCAAATCCCCCGAGGGTACAACCGGTCTCGTCTGATTACACAATAGCGAATCAGGAATCCGAACTGGCAAGAAGGAACTATTTAGTGTTTCAGGAAAGATAACCCAGGAAGGTCAGAGAAGAGAAGAGCATCGTATTTTCTTTTCAGAGTAGAGCTGATTTCGTTGATGATTTTTTTTTGCGTTAACCGACTTGCTATATTTTTGGAAGTCAGTCAAAGAAGAAGTTATATCCACTCAGTTTGTTACGCTAAAATTGTGGAATGTTGAGAGTGCTCCCCAAGTAATGTACCTAGACGCTTTTAATTAAAATGAATTTAGATAAAACTTGGAGCTCAAGTAAATAGCTGCTAGGAAATTATTTAATAGTAATATTTAATAAAAATAAATATGATTAATCAAAATAGCTTAAAATAGGCATTATTGGATTGTTCACGTAAGTCCAATAATATTATATATAAAAATTAATATCTCAATAAATAAAAGTAATGCAAAGTCAAGCAATGTAGGACTTCTATACTTTTGAAATATCTCATAAAATCAATAAAGTCACAAGAAGGAGGAGGTTCAACATGAACTCTCTGAATATATAGTGTAGGTCCGCCACTAATCTTTGTAACATTTTGCTTTGATCTTTTTTTAGTGGAAAGTTCACTTCTCTTCATTTGCTTCCAACCATACTTCTTCCGGCAGCCGTATTCATCAGATGCTGATGTTCGTGCAACTTAAATAGAAGACAAAGCTTTCTGTAATTGTATATATAATTAGACTAGCTAGGAATATGTGATAAAGATTGGGTAACACAAATGTGACTTAGAAGTTAGAATTCTTCAGATGTAGGAACAAAATATCTCTTTTGTTTAGAGTAGACTTAATTCGACGTTAAACAAAGAACAGTGTACAGGCTTATCAAAAAAAAAAAAAAAAGAACAGTGTACAGATTACAATGTTGTTGCTTCCGGTTACTTATTTCATCAATTAGACAGACCAAAAGTTACACATATAGGCTTCCATTTAATAAAACTCTTTATAACAAATTAAACACCGTTATTTTTTTTATCAAAATACCTCAAAATTTAACAAACTAGTGCATGTCTCATGCAATGTACACAGGTGAGTTCAGTTTATTAAGAAATAAATATGTTCCATACAGTATGAAATTCACATTATAAACATAAATACAAACTCTCACGCAACACAACTGATAGCATTATCAATACTTTTTTTTTTGAAAAAAATTAATTTATGCCGACAAAAAATAATAATTTATATTTACATTTATTCTCTTTATTTTTTTAACCCCAAATATCTACTCAATATATTTAAATAAATGTTAGTAATAATCGCGTTGAATTCACTTTAGTTCGGTCACTATGCATATCACAAAATTGATGACTACATCAAATTTCTCTTTTAACTTAGTCATTGCAAGCATTTTTATTAATAAAATATAAAACTAAAATATCAGTAATAAATGGATTTGGTTTACTTTTGGTTTAGACACTAGGCAAACCTAAAAAAAATAACATAAGTCATAAATTAAAAATACCAACAAACAAATATTTTCTACCTAAGAACTATGCCACCTTTAAATTCACCATTGCACTACATATGTGTTGGGACAACTCCCGTCAAGCGCAAAAAGAAAGCATTCCCCGCCAAGTGAATTCAGCTTATTGGAAAACAAATATATTGCACATAATATGAAGTTCAAATTGTGATAGTTATAAAAACTCCCGCGCAAGGGAATTAACTCAATTCTTTTACTATTTTTACCACTTCAAAAAAAAAATCAACGTATGTTGAACCAAAAAAGCAATTTAAAATAATTTTTTTTCTTTATTTTTTAAAACCATGTTTTTCTTAACCCAAAATAATGAAATATCTATTTAATCAATTTAACTAAATGTCAATAATAACTGCGTTTAATTCATTTTTAGTTCGATCACTACCCAAATCACAAAATCGATGACTTCACTTGTCATCGCAAACATTTTTCTTATTAAAATCAAAATCCAAAACACTATGCAAACCTAAAGAGATGAAGGGTAAATATAACATTGTTTTTTCTACTTAAGTTAACTTTTTTTAAGTGATTAAAATAGTAAAAAAAAAGGGGTCTAAATTTTATAACCCAAGTAGAGACCAAAAATAAAAGGTATGAAAATTTTTAAATAAAAATTGACGAAAAAAACAATAAACAAAAAAGAAATGAAAGAAAAAAAAAATTTATATTGGAAGACTCCGGCAAAAAAGGTAATTGTAGACTACCTAGAAATTATTAGTTATTTTTAGCAGCTAACATGCCAAAGAATGGTGTTGGTGAAGGGTGATGACCAATGAGGATGTTTGGTTGTGTGATGATTTATGATTGTGTGTGTCAATATCCATCACTGTCATATGTGTTTGAGTGTGTCGTGATTTTTTTAAGTTTTTCTTTTTTTTTCAAATTCATTTTTGCTAGTTGGGAAGCAAAGTTTTGGCGCCCAATATATTTTGTAGGGTATTCAACCTACTCTTTAAACATGATGATGTCTAGGTTTAAATAAGACTAACTAAAGTGTACCCATTGTTAATACAACCCACGTTAACTCTTAAGTTTAGCATATTAACCTTTTCAGTATTAACATGCATGTACTTAATAAAAGGTGATCAAACTTAAATCAAGTTTGGAAATATTAAAGCACAAGAGTTAAAAGTGTTAAGCAAACATTTAAGCGTTTAGACCATTCAAGCTATGGAGTTTGGCGTATAGTGATCATAAAATCCATTAAAACAAAAGAGGTGCCAAACATCATAAATATGGCACTGATATATACAACAAAAGAAACTTAGCAAGAATAATACTAAGAAAGTCTCCGGCTCTCACACGAACTGAACTCTATTACAACACCACTTTAGTACTGGTTTTTCAAGATTTCTTCAATGGAGGCAAGGTGCCTCCTTGAGTAGAAGAGACACTATTTCTAAATATTAACCCTAATTTTCTAGCCTTCTTTCTACAAAAAATGTCTCCTCGTTTATAGGCAATTCGCAAGTGCAGGATAGAGAAAGACCATATCCTCTATTTTGTCTTTTTACACTTTTACTTTTTGTCCTTTTTTTTCTCTTTCCTCACAAAGCGAGTGATCTCTTTTGCCAGCGCTCGTACATCAGAGAATATTTTGACATCTTGCAGGTATAGCGCACTTCCAGACTGATCTTATCTCCTAGTTTCTCTCTCTTCCTTCTTTGGTGCATATACATGTGTTTTAGCACTGGTTTCAACACTTCACCTGCACACTTAGCAAACAGATTAAATTCCCACAATAGAGCACCAAAGTGCTCAACTTAATCCCAAACCAGGATCCAACACTTAAACTCTCAATTCGCTAATTATCAACATTATTTCCCTAACTAAACACTTTAAACATGCATAATTCAAGTAAAAAGGTATAAATAATTTTTATACATAAGATATAACACATATCTCTTGTAAATCAGACACTTGTTTATACTACTTGATGAAATGATCCTTTTTGAGCGGATACTTGTGGCTTCTTTAGCGTAGTCAATCCTTGTCTTCATTCAGTGTTTTTAGTAGACCAGATAATGAACTCCAATATGAATTCATGCTTCCAATTCTTTAGCATATCTTCTATTGACTTGGTTTTCAATACACCATGACGAACTTCAACTTAATTTGTGTGTTTGATGCTTCAACTTTATCCTGAGTACACACATAAATCCTGTTAAACTGCTCTGGACCATATCATTCAGATGCTTTTACATATGTTGACCGAGTGATGGAAGAGAGACTAATTTGTTCCCTTTTGTGAATTGTCTCAACGACTTTATTAATGTAGACTAAAATAGTCGATTTTCGACGGGACTGATATGTCCCTATTTTGAAATCTTCAGGAAATATCGCGAGACTTATTTTACTCAATAACCGGAATGAGTTACATGGTATTCTTAACTAACTATCCGTTTACACTTTATAAAAATATTTTAGTTCAATAAAAGTGCTAGCAACACTCTATCCGACTATCTCTAATACTTTTCTAAAAATGGATAAAATCTATTTCACTCTCTTTTCCAAAAGGGTAGAACCGACAACAAATTTATCCAATAGTTGATAGAGTATTGAAGGAAAAGTATTAAAGAGAGTGATGTTATAGCTTTACGTTGATTCATCATGTTTAAAGTTGAAAACTCTGAACAAAAGCACTTGGATGAGATGGTATGAGCGTCTCTTCCAACTTAAATAATGTCTTAGGTTCGAATTAAGCCTAGGGCATGCAGCAGTGTTAAATCTCTTGAGGTGGAGCTTTACCGCCCGTTATGGTCCTATCCGGCTTGAGGGATTAATCTCTACGGCAATGACTTATAATACTAAGAAATTCATTATTAACAATTACTAAATTTTTCGGTGACCACTATATAACAATCCAATGGTTAGTCACTAAATTTTTTCATTGATGGGGAAATGACGATTATGCCTATTTTAATAACAATTACTAATGAATTTCTTAATACTCTAAGTGTGACTCGATCTCTACAATTGAATTTTTTCAAGGGATTAAATGAATTTTTTCAAGGATACACGATTTATACAAAAAAAAAATTCGAAAACTCTTCTATAAGCATATATAGGCTAAATTATAGTTTTGGTCCCCCTATTTTCAAAAATTTAGACATTTGGTCCCCTTATTTTAAAACTCAGACATTTGGTCCCCCAATTTTAAAAAATCAAATACATTTAGTCCAAAGAGGGACCAAATGTCATTGATTTTTTAAAATTGGGGGACCAAATATCTTTGATTTTTTAAAATTGAGCGAACAAATGTCTTTGATTATTAGCCATAAAAAACTGAAAATTTCTCTTGGGACAAAATGTATTTGATTTTTTAAAATTGGGGGACCAAATATCTGAGTTTTAAAATAGGGAGACCAAATGTCTTTGATTATTTAGCGGTTGTCGGAAAAAAAAACTATAATTTAGCCGCATATATAAGACAACCTGATGTAACCGAAACTCAAACGCTGATTTTTATATTTTGATGGAATGGAAGGCAAGACTTTGAGTTTGACTTTGGCAAATCTACTGCAATCGTGCATAACCAAAAAATCTCTGTTAACCGGGAAATCAGTTCATGCTCGAATCTTTCGTTCTGGCCTTTCCTCTGATACTTTTCTCTCAAACCACCTCATCGACCTCTATTCTAAATGCGATGACATCGTCTCCGCACATAACGTGTTCGATAAAATACCTCACAAGAACATTTTCTCCTGGAACGCTTTATTGTCTGCTCATTGCAAATCCCGCAATTTGCAAAACGCATGTCGTTTCTTCCTACAAATGCCCGAAAGAAACACCGTGTCATTGAACACCTTAATCACCACCATGGTGCGAAATGGGTATGAACGTCAAGCATTGGATACCTATGATTCAATGATATTTCATGGGTCGGTTAAACCCTCTCATATAACATTTGCTACTGTTTTCAGTGCCTGTGGTAGTTTATTAGATGCTCAATGTGGTAGGAGAAATCATGGGCTTGTGCTAAAAGTTGGTCTTGATAGTAATATATATGTTGTTAATGCTCTTTTGTGTATGTATGCTAAGTGTGGTCTCAATGAGGATGCAGTTCTTGTTTTTGAGGGTATTCAAGATCCTAATGAGGTTACTTTTACTACAATGATGGGTGGTTTAGCACAAACGAATCAATTTAAGGAAGCTTTGGAATTGTTTAGACTCATGTTGAGAAAAGGGATTCATGTTGATTCTGTTTCATTGTCTAGCATCTTGGGTGTCTGTGCAAAAGGAGGATCTGGGGAAAGGGAATTTGGTTTCTGTGATCATAGTTGTGACTATTTTAATAATGCACAAGGAAAGCAGATACATACACTGTCAATTAAATTGGGGTTTGAAAAAGACCTTCATTTGAGCAATTCATTGCTTGATATGTATGCCAAAATTGGGGACATGGATAGAGCTGAGAATATTTTTGTTAATTTGGATAGACATAGTGTTGTTTCTTGGAATATAATGATTGTTGGGTATGGGAACAGATGCAGCAGTGAGAAAGCTTTGGAGTATTTTCAGAGAATGCAGTGTTTTGGATATGAACCGGATGATGTTACTTATATTAATATGCTGGCCGCTTGTGTAAAGTCTGGGGATGTTGAAACTGGGCGTCAAATATTTGACCGAATGCCGTGCCCGAGTTTGACTTCATGGAATGCCATACTCTCGGGTTATAGCCAGAGTGCAGGTCACATAGAGGCAGTTGAATTGTTTAGAAAAATGCAGTTTCAATGCCAGCATCCTGATCGGACTACTTTGGCCATTATTCTCAGTTCATGTGCTGAATTGGGACTCCTTGAGGCTGGAAAACAGGTTCATGCAGTTTCTCAAAAGCTTGGGTTTTATAATGATGTGTATGTTGCCAGTAGCCTTATTAACGTGTACTCAAAATGTGGGAAAATGTTGTTGTCTGAGCATGTATTCAGTAAACTTCCCGAACTAGATGTTGTTTGTTGGAACTCAATGATAGCAGGGTTCTCAATCAATTCTCTTGAACAAAATGCTTTTGCTTTTTTTAAGCAGATGCGACAATTTGGCTTCTTTCCATCCGAGTTTTCTTTTGCTACCATAGCGAGCTCTTGTGCTAAACTTTCTTCCTTGTTTCAAGGACAACAGATCCATGCTCAGATCATAAAAGATGGTTATGTAGATGACATATATGTAGGGAGTTCTCTTATAGAAATGTATTGTAAATGTGGGGATGTAGGTGGAGCCAGATGTTTTTTCGATACAATGCCCGGTAAAAATATTGTTACATGGAACGAAATGATACATGGTTATGCACAGAATGGATATGGTCATGAGGCAGTATGCCTTTATAAGGACATGATTTCATCTGAGGAAAAACCTGATGATATTACTTTTGTTGCTGTTTTAACTGCTTGTAGCCACTCGGCATTGGTTGATGAAGGGATTGAAATATTCAATGCAATGCTACCAAAATTCGGAGTGGTGCCAAAGTTGGATCATTATACTTGCATCATAGATTGTCTGGGCCGAGCAGGGAGGTTTCATGAGGTAGAGGTCATTCTAGATACTATGCCATATAAAGATGATGCAGTTGTGTGGGAGGTTGTGTTAAGCTCATGCCGTATCCATGCTAACTTGAGCTTAGCAAAAAGAGCCGCCGAGGAACTCTATCGACTGGATCCACAAAATTCTGCGCCTTATGTGCTTCTTGCCAACATGTATTCTTCTATGGGAAGATGGGATGATGTGCAGTTTGTTAGAAATTTGATGAGTGATAACCGGGTTTATAAGGATCCTGGTTATAGCCGGAATGAGAGCAAGTATGATGTGCAGAACATTCTGTAATATAAACAATAATCTTTTATTGGCTGGCGAAAAACTCAATTCAATAAGATCTCATTAATTCCTACAATGGGAGCTCTCATACCTTCTCTGCAGAAAACTTACTTTCTACAACAGCAGCTCTAGTTGTGGAGTGAAACTACCCCCCAAGTTAGTAATGGTTAGTTTCACTGTTGTTCTTAAGTTCTATATAATAGTTAGTAATTTTCCTGACAGCACCTTCAAACTATCAGTGGGAATCCAACTTATTGATTGCTTATTAAACTTGAGTTCCATGTCTTCTGGATGACATATTTCAGATGTGAGATTGCGTTGAAGCTTTCATGGAACATTTGGGTTTCCGCATCTCGAAGAAATTACTGCATTGTCAGTTTAGGAAGGCAGAGTCCTGAAATTGCAAGTCTTGTGGCTTGGGGAGTCTTTTCTTGCAAGATTGATCTTGTCCTATAAGCTACTGCACTAATGGTGATTGGCGCGTTGCATGTCTTTAGAGAATTCCCTCTCAGCTGAACTGAGCTAGTTCTCATCAAGTGCATTCTCCTCTCCTCTTTTCCCTCTTCCAGCTGATAACTGGACCTTCTTTTTGTCCAGCCAGTTTGATCACGTGGCTTCCTCAATGCTTGTGAGTGGCTCTATAACAGTATATATGGTGAGGATATGGATCACTGGAGCATCTTCTGGAATTGGAGAGACAAGTAAAAGTTCTCTGCTCTTAACCCCTTAATTCCCCAATATCACCTTGTAAATACAGAAAGTTTAGGACATACATTCTACCTTGAAAAACTTACAGACACCCCAGCTCTCCCTGTTGTCTTGGTAAAATTTCCCATTTTCATAGTTGAAAATTCATAATTCATTGACAATTAAAAGATTATGAAGTTTGGGCAGCTGCTTGATCATACTATGAGATAATATGGTACAGTAGTACACAAATCGTCAAATTTTAAGTGGGAGGTTGTGTTAAGTTCACGCAGTTTTCATGCTAACTAGAGCTTTGCAAAAGGAGCAGCTGAGTAACTCTAGCGACTGGACCTACAAAGTTCTGTGCCTTGTTGTAGGTATGATGTGCAAAGTACTCTGTAAAACAAACAATAATCTTTTATTTGATTGGTGATGAACTCAATTATATAAGATTTCAACAATTTCTACAACAGGAACTCTCAAACAACCTTTGCAGAAAACTTAGTTTCTACAACAGTGCTCTAGTTGTGTGGCGAAACTACCCCCAAGTTAATAATGGTTAGTTTCACTGTTCTTGGTTATATCTCCTTGAAGATAGTTAATAATTCTCCTGACAGCATTGCATTTCGATAACTATCAGTGGAGGTCCAAGTTATTGGTTGCTTATTAAACTTGAGTTCCATACCATCTAATTTGATGCAAGGTAGTGTGACATTGTGTGTGTGAAATTTACTATTCTTGCAACTATATTAATCGTGAACAACAAAAGAAGATGTGTACGTTGCTTTGTTGAAATATTTCTGGGACATGTGGTTCTCACTTAAAAGAATACGACTTATCGTATTGATAAATATGAGGACAATCCTATCAAAAAAATTAAACAGTGACCAGATATGTGAATAAACTTCATATCCTTGTCTAAAGTGATAAAATGACCAGATATGTAAAAGCCTCTTAAAAGCATATTTTGCATTAAGACCTTTAATAGGCTATAATCTTATCACTAAATTGATATAAAGGATCTGATTATTTATGTTGATTACAATCCCCAACATGTTGTTGGTGCAATTATTAAGAGGAAATACTGTAGCTGAAAGCTAATGTCTTTGTTAAAATCTTTTTGTGGTGGAGCCATCCACTATTCTTGAAAACCTGTAAGGCCATGGGGCTGACGGCTTTCAACCTCTCATATTTAACTGATAGGTTCAATTCAGTAAATAGAAGGAAAATGGTTCTGCTAACTCAGCAGAACTAATATATTGATTCGAATTAAGAAGAACAATGTAGAATTAGTGAGAATTCTACTTGATTTACAATATGTAAAGCTGGAAAACAATAGAAGTATAGAACAATGCCTAGGCTTTATAGAGGCCTTATCTCTCCTAATTTCCAAGCCAAATCCAGAATGATTCCCTCTAACCAACTCATCCCCTATATTCCCTCCAATTCTCTCTCCTCACACCCGCAGCACTTGGCCACATCAGTCATAGTGCATATTCCACTACTTACTCATGATTAGTTAGTTATTGGGGCTTTGATCCCCTACAACATGATCCACCGTAGACCCCCTATTATTATATTTCTTCTTTCTTTCATACACTTTCTTAAATTTATCATTACCATGCCTATCAATACCCCCCTTCAAATTTCTCCTTGTCCTCAAGGAGAAGTTCTGGAAATTCCTTCTTCAGCTTATCAACCAATTCCCATGAATTCTCAAACTCAGGCAGCCCCTTCCATTTGATTAAAGCTTCCCATTCTCCTCTGCTGTTTTGTCTCATCTCCTTGGCAGATTCTGGTTGGGCTTCCAGCAACCATTCTTCAATCAAGCAATCAGGCAGTGGCTGACATTCAGCTATAGGACCTACAGATTTCTTCAATAGTGCTGCATGGAAGACTGGATGTACCTTGCTATCCGGAGGTAACTTCAGTTGGTATGCCAAAGACCCAATTTTCTTCTCTATCTGATAAGGACCATAATATCAAGGACTCAATTTCTGGTAACTCTCTTAGCCAAGCTCTTCATCTTGTATGGCTGAATCATCAAGTACACCATGTCTCCCACTTGATATTCTATCGCCCTTTTATGTTTGTTAGCTTGATTTCTCATTCTGTCCTGAACTTTCACCAACTGGTCTTGCAATTCTCTCACCATATCATTCCTTTCGGCTGTTAACCTGCTCACTTCTTCCACTGCAGAATGCCGCACATCACCTCTAATTAGCACTGGTGGTGGTCTGCCATACTGAGCTTTAAATGGAGTGGTTTTCAATGAAGAGTGATAGTTGGTATTATAACAATATATTCTGCCCATCCCATCCATTTTGGCCACTGCTTGGGTTTCCTCCCTGTGAGACACCTCAAGACACCTATTCACCATCTCCGTTTGTCCATCAGTTTGAGGATGGTAGGCACTACTATACTTCAATTTAGTACCTGCAATCTTTTATAATTCAGACCAGAAAACACTCAAAAATACCTTGTCTCTGTCTGATACAATTGATTCAGGAAATCCATGCAACTTAACAATTTCCTTAGTGAATACTTCAGCAATACTCTTGGCAGTGTAAGGATGGCACACAGTTATGAAGTGTGCATACTTAGTTAATCGTTCTACTACTACCAGAATTGTATCCACACCCATAGCTTTTGAAAGTCCTCCAATAAAGTTCATAGAAATATCTGTCCATACTTGTTTAGGTACTGGTAGTGGTTGAAGTAGTCCTCCAGGGCTTAGTGTTTGGTATTTATTCCTTTGACACACATCACAAGCTTGCACATACTCTTGAATTTGCTTCCTCATTCCCTCCCAATATACTAGAGCAGCCACCCTCTTGTAAGTTCTAAAGAATCCTGAATGTCCTCCTATAGCTGAATCATGTAGCTCATGTAATATCCAAGAAATTCTAGGTGAATTTTTTGGAATCACAATTCTGTCCTCCTTGTACAATCGACCCTTCTTCAATTTATACCCACTGTGACTTATTGAATCACCAAGTAAATCTTGTACAATCTTCTTCAACCTCTCATCAGCTTGCACTTCTTCTTCTAACCCCTCCCATATCTCACACTGCACTGTAGTAATTGTAGCATATTGCATTTGTCTAGATAGAGCATCAACTGCTCTATTCTCTTTCCCAGGTCTGTACTTAATGTCAAAGTCATATCCCATTAATTTAGAAATCCATTTCTGCTGTTCCTCACCCATAATTCTCTATTCTGTGAGAAATTTCAGACTATTTTGATCAGTCAATACTTGGAAATACCTCCCAAGTAAGTATGGTCTCCATTTTTGAATAGCTATGACAATAGCCATCAATTCCCTTTCATACACAGACTTCTTTTGTGATCTATCTGACAGTGTTTGGCTCATGTAAGCCACTGGTCTACCTCTCTGCATCAATACTGCTCCTATTCCTTTATCTGAAGCATCGGTTTCAATCATGAATTCTTCATCAAAGTTAGGCACTGCAAGTACTGGTAGTGATGTCATAGCTTTCTTCAACAACTCAAAAGCTGCTTGAGCTTCACTCCCCCAATTAAAACTGTCTTTCTTAAGTAACTGAGTTAGAGGTCAAGCTAGTTTGCCATAGTTTTTGACAAACTTTCTGTAATACCCTGTTAGTCCTAGGAAGCCTCTTAGTCCTTTCAAATCCTTGGGCACTGGCCATTTCAACATGTCATCGATCTTCTTGGGGTCTGCAGCTACCCCAACCCTGGAAATGAGGTGACCTAAGTACTCAATTTGTGGCTGGCCAAATGAACACTTCTTGTTAGCATACAGTTTGTGATCTCTCAACAGTTGTATATCTCCTTTAAATGCACTTCATGTTCTTCCATATCTCTACTGTATATCAATATATCATCAAAAAAGGCCAAAGCAAACTTTCTCAAATAGGGCCTAAGCACTTGATTCATTAGTGCTTGAAAGGTAGTGGGGGCATTGGTCAACCCAAAGGGTATCACTAAATATTCATAATGGCCTTCATGTGTTCTAAAGGCTGTCTTATGAATATCCCCATCCTTCATTCTGATTTGATGGTACCCAGACTTCAAATCTAATTTAGAAAATACCACAGCTCCTCCCAATTCATCTAGCAATTCATCAATAACAGGAATAGGAAATTTATTGGGTACAATTACCTTGTTTAAGGCTCTGTAATCTGTACATAACCTCCATCCACCATCCTTCTTCTTCACCAAAAGCACTGGACTTGAGAATGGGCTGGTGTTGTGTCTGACAATCCCACTCTGCAGCATTTCTCTTACCATCTTCTCAATCTCATTCTTCTGGTAAAAAGGATATCTATAGGGTCTGATGTGTGGAATTTCAGCCCTTGGTTTCATAGTAATGGCATGATCCTGTTCACGAATTGGTGGTAGTCCTAGAGGCATTTCAAACACATCTGCAAAGTCTTCCAGTATCCTACTCAGCCTCTGTTCTGGATGTCCTGATAATTCTGCTTCCTCTGTATCATGTATTTGTTGTACATAGAAGCCTAACCTATCATCATGAAGAGCTTTCAACATAGTTTTCCATGATGCTAGGCCTGCACACAACGATGGATCTCCCTCTATCATATGCTCCCATTCACACTCCATTTAAGACAAATTCCTGAAGTTAGCTTCAATATTGCCCAGACTAGCTAGCCAATCTAGACCTAATACCAGTTCAGTTCCACCTAATTCCATAAGAAAGAAATTCTATTGGAACTCTACTCCTTGCACTGTGAACTTCAGATTCTTACAAACTCCTTGATTTCTAACCTGCTCACCTGTACCAACCTCCACAATATAAACAGGTGTCTCTTCAACCTCCAATGTGAGTTCATCTATCAGCCCAGGAGCTATAAAGCTGCTTGTAGCTCCTGAATCAATCAATGTCATCACCTTCCTCCCCTTAATTATTACCCAAACCTTAAAAGATTTGCTAGTTGTCAAACCCTCCTTACTATGCAAGGATAACTGTAGAGTTTTTGACTCCTCTACTGTTTCCTTATCAGTCTCATTCCCTTCCCCTTCATCACCACTCTCCCCTTCACATAACATTAGTCTCATGTGCTACATCTTACAAACATGGCCCTTTCCCCACCTATCTCCTCATTTAAAACATAGGCCCTTCTTAGTTCTATCCTCCAATTTAGCTTGACTCAGCCTCCTTCCCTTGAATCCTTCTCCATTCTTCTCATCACTCTTCCTAGTCACATTTCGAGCCCCTGCAGTAGCCTCCTTCTTCTCCTTGTTGACATCCCACGAGCTACGAAATTTAGGAACATATCTCTTATCCTTCACCTCTCCTTTGTCTTTTAATCCCCCACTGTTTCACGTGAGAGCTTGATTCTTCTCTTCAATCAAGAGTGCCCTATCCATTAGTTCATCCAGATCATCCAAATCAAACATCTTCAACTCAGCTTGAATTTCGTCCTTGAGTCCATTCAAGAATATGCTATTCAACATCATACGTTCCTCTTTCTTCAGAGAAGCAGCGTGCAAGTTCAGTCCAAGTTCGTAATGAAGCTTGATCTTCCCACCATTGAAACCAATTCAATGCGCATTCCTCCAACGCGATCACCGCAACGTCCATCTTCTCCGTCTCCTTCACGCCATTGATACGAAAGTATCTCTCTACCTGAACCAACCACCCATGAGCGTCATCACCGTTGAATATCGGAATTTCAAGTTTACGACGCCCTGCTCTGTAATGAGGCGCGTAACCTCCGTGTTGAGCTCTCGGAGATGTCACCACGCTTTGCTCCGGTGAAGTGTCACCGTCGCTTTCTCCGTCGCGATTCTTCTTCTTTGAACGACCCTTGAGAGTCTCGTTGATTACTTCCAGTTGCTCCAACACTTTCGTCATCGTCCCTTCCAGACCTCCGATCCTCAGTTCAACTGCATCCATGCGATTCTCCATGGCGCTTCTCGTTACTACCATCCACAACACCAGGAAAGGGTGCTTCGATTCCAAATTGATAGGTTCAATTTAGTAAATAGAAGGAAAATGGTTCTGCTAACTCAGCAGAACTAATATATTGATTCGAATTAAGAAGAACAATGTAGAATTAGTGAGAATTCTACTTGATTTACAACATGTAAAGCTAGAAAACAATAGAACAGTACTTAGGCTCTATAAAGGCCTTATCTCTCCTAATTTCCAAGCCAAATCCAGAACGATTCCCTCTAACCAACTCATCCCCTATATTCTCTCCAATTCTCTCTCCTCACACCCGCAGCACTTGGCCACATCAGCCATAGTGCATATTCCACGACTTACTCATGATTAGTTAGTTATTGGGGCTTTGATCCCCTTCAACATGATCCACCGTAGGCGATGATCTTTGTAACTTAATGAAGCAAGTCGAATATATGTGTCAACAAAATCATTTCTCATTAGCAAAATATGACAAAAGTATATTACCAAAAAAATATTAGAAAAGTTAAAACAATCTTTTGTCCACGTGCCATCATCATCAATCATCAATAATATAATACTCCCTCCGGACTCATATATAAGCAACAAATAACTTTTTAGATTCATTGAAAAAGTAATGTATCTGGACTATTTTTTTAGATTCATTGAAAAAGTGATGTATTTATATACATCACTTTTTCAATGAATCGAGATACATCACTTTTTAGATTCATTGAAAAAGTGATGTATCTATATACATCACTTTTTCAATGAATCTATATACATCACTTTTTAGATTCATTGAAAAAGTGTTGTACTAAACTTCCTTCCACTCTTCCTACATCTCCCTCCTTCCTCTCTATCTCTCTCTTAGAGAGAGTGGAAGGAGAAGATACAAATCAGTGATTTTGCAGACACAAATTGCTTTTGGTATGTCGTAGAGTTTTTGAGTAAAATTGAATATTTTGCTATAGAGATACATCTACAATTGTGAGTATTTATTTAATTAATATATACATCTAAATGTAACACCTAGCTATAGAGATAATCTTTTGCTACCATAGCGAGCTCTTGTGCTAAACTTCCTTCCTTGTTTCAAGGACAACAGATCCATGCTCAGATCATAAAAGATGGTTATGTAGATGACATATATGTAGGGAGTTCTCTTATAGAAATGTATTGTAAATGTGGGGATGTAGGTGGAGCCAGATGTTTTTTCGATACAATGCCCGGTAAAAATATTGTTACGCGGAACGAAATGATACATGGTTATGAACAGAATGGACATGGTCATGAGGCTGTAAGCCTTTTTAAGGACATGATTTCATCCAGGGAAAAACCTGATGATATTACTTTCGTTGCTGTTTTAACTGCTTGTAGCCACTCAGCAGCATTGGTTGATGAAGGGATCGAATTATTCAATGCAATGCTACCGAAATTCGGAGTGGTGCCAAAGTTGGATCATTATACTTGCATCATAGATTGTCTGAGCCGAGCAGGGAGGTTTAATGAAGTAGAGGTCATTCTAGATACCATGTCATATAAAGATGATGCAGTTGTATGAGAGGTTGTGTTAAGCTCATGTCGTATACATGCTAACTTGAAAAAGAGCAGCTGAAGAACTCTATCGACAGGATCCGCAAAATTCTTCCCCTTATGCGCTTCTCGCCAACATGTATTCTTCTATGGGAAGATGGGATGATGTGCAGTTTGTTAGAAATTTGATGAGTGATAACCAGGTTTATAAGGATCCTGGTTATAGCCGGAATGAGAGCAAGTATGGTGTGCAGAACAGCCTGTAAAATAAGCAATAATCTTTTATTGGTTGGTGATAAACTCAACTCAATAAGATCTCATTAATTTCTACAATGGGAGGAGCTCCCATACCATCTTTGCAATACTTACTTGTTTGGTGAACACCGGACAACATAACATAAACAAAAAAATGTAAAACTTACTATAATTCTCTTTATGCTGTTTATAATGATTTTATATACCATATATCTATCTATACTATATACAATGAAGGCTTTCTTCAAAGCCCTCATTTCAAGTCCAGTCCACGTAGTCGTCTCATTTTAATCCACATCAGCAAATAAAATGTGACATGTCTACTCAAATGGATGACTCAGCGCTTACATTGCTCTAAAAACCTGAAAAATTTTCGGCCATTTAATTGGGCAACATAATCTCACTTTAATAGCCAGCACACATTATAACAGTCAATAATTGATTGCACATTTCAAACGTGGCCTCAATTTAAGCCTGCTTATCCTCATACAACATACGACCAGCATGAATTTAATGACACAAATGAATTTGAAATGGAAATAAATCAATTTTGAAACCCCAATTTATTACAAATTGCCGTGATTACCGCATATCCTTATTGCCATATCATTTGGTATCTTTAAATAGCACAGTTTTAATCACACCATATACTGGTACAGCACCTACTAATCATCAAATCCAAAAAAGAAAAGGAAAAATTAGTGGACATTTCAATTTAACATACAAGTGCAGTTTATTGTCAAAAAAAACTTACTAATTTATTTATATAGTTTTACACCTGTAACGTATACGACTAGACAAGCTTTTTAAAATAAAATTTGAAGCCTAAAATATTATAATTATATGCTGCTTCTATGATTCAAATTTGAAATTCATAAATCAAGTCAGTATGATGCTATTTCCAAATGCTATTTGAAAATAGCATTTATTATTACACCACATTTCCTGTCATATACATTAATACGGAATCTATTCGTATTACAATAAATCTGGGGATGCCAGCTTAATACTAATTCAGTGGGAATAAAAATAGGAATAAAAATAATAACAGAATTAGGACCCAATTATTCCTCTAAACGAGATTAGACATTACGGCTGGCTCTACCTAATATCTCTGTTATGATACCAATAACCCTAATTAAAATTCTATTATAAATAGGGGTACAATTATCCTCAGTCTCCACACCTTTCAAATACCTAATACAAACTGTTGAGTTTAGTGTTTACACACAGTCACCCAATGGCATCACATCACAAATCGCTCACCCCTCTCCACAAAAAATTCGACTTGCTATTTGTTGTTGGTCCTAATAATGGGAATGATTATGTTACTTATTGATACCATAAAAAGGCATAAATTATGATAAAATATATAGCAAAAATAATCAAATCAGTGAACAGGTTACTTCATTTTTTATTATCAAAAAGGCATTGAATTTGAAAACAGCTATTATACACGTTTTGGGTTCCAGAGGCGACGCATATAGGAGATGGTTTTACTAAATAAGAACTTGAATTGTAAAATCATCATAAAATTAACATAGTGATTATTTGTAATAACAAAAATATAGATAAAAGTAACATAGTGATTATTTGTACTAAAAAAAATTGTGATGGTTATAATCAAAAAATTAAAATAAGTTTCTAGATATGGCCTTATTCCAAATATAAGGCATTTTATGCCTTGGTATTGAAATGCCAAATGAACTTATTAAAGTGCATCCTTTTGTTAAATAATTTGAATATAATATATAGAAATATAACATATAACATATTTTTTGATTGCAAAAAAATATGTAAGGCAATATTATAAAATACTATCACGAACATTAACATCAATATAATTTTGTGTTCTAGATACAATTCAAGTTTCATTATGGCCTTTAATTCAAAATTCATTATGGACTTTAATACCAAATAGCAGAAAATATGAGATTGTTAATAGTGCATTTACATATTTGAGTATTGATGAAACGTATTCAATGGGGACAAATGTACTAAAATAGACCACATATGCTATTGACACCAATAAATATGTTTGAATGTGTTTAATGGTTTTTGCTTTTCCCATCTTAGGCAAAAACTTTTCAGCACCACAGCACCAACGCGTAGTCTCCCTTGCTGCTCTATTTTTTTTTCCTCGGTGGCTGTTATGCTTTTGTCCTCTATTGAGTTTTGCTCTGCTGCATCAGCACCCCACTTACACCACAGTTTTCACTATAAATACAAGGGAATAGTAACAGTGAAAAACACACAAAAACTGAAAGAAAATTCACACGAAATTTCAGAACGAGAATTAGGGTTTCACACTGAAACCCTAACCACCAAAGCATAAAAAAAAATCTGAAACAAGAGGAAAAAATTCAGAAACAATCTAAACTATTAGTGGTTCAAAATCAGAACCCTAATCATCCCAAAAACACTTGGCTCGAAATTCTGAAACAAAGAGGAGTAAGCAGTAGAAGCACTAAGCAGAACCAGCAAGCAACTTAGGAGCCATTTTCAGAGGCCGGAAAAAGTTGGTCATGTTCTACTAGTGTACGCATTTTTTTATTCATTAGAACAGTTTAGGAATCTGGAATACATATATACTTGAACTAAAAATCAAAATTTCAGCTTATGTTGTAAATAGATTAGGGTAAATACAGTAAATAGATTAGGTTTTTTTTAAGAAAAATCATTAGGATATTTTCAATTGAAAAAATCATAAACAGATTAGGGTGAATACTGTGAATAGAATAGAGTTAAAAAATCAGAACAAATTTGGAGGAGTAGTACTGGGAACCGAAAACTAGCACCTTTTAAAATCAGAGGCAAGTTCGTCTATTTTTTTTTTGCTTAAAATCGGTTTAGGGCTCTTAAACCAAATTAGAAAAAAAATCAAAAATCAGAAGAGATTAGGGAAGAAGAAAGCAGAACCGTAAGAACAAAAAAAAAAGAGAATGGAACTCACCCCGACCCTTAGACTTCGACCACCGTACACGGTGGTCGTTGGCCTGAACACGCCGTCGTCAACCCACTGCCGTAAAGTCACACCGCCGTCCTCTCGTTGCTTTCTCCCCTTCGAGCCACCGTGAAAAACCGGAAGACCATCGTGGTCATCCCATCAGCACCCATGATGGCCGCGAGAACCACCGTCAGCCCCTCCATCGTCGCCATTGAGCGGCATCATTAACCGCCACCACGAACTCACCATCTGTAGCTCTCTCTCTCTCTCTCTCTCTCTCTCTCTCTCTCTCTCTCTCTCTCTCTCTCTCTCTCTCCCCCTCACCGTGTTTCCTCTCCTAATCACCGTCCTCCTTTGTCCGTCGCCGTCGTTCAGCGCCTCCACCACGCTGTGGCCACCAACCGTCGCTTGGCCGTGGGTCACTTCGCGTAACCTCCCTCCTTCTTTTCTTCTATTTCGTTCTCTCCCATTCCCACTCCTTTCCCTTCTCTCTTTTCTCACTGCTGCAAAAAATTTCGTTTTCTGTCTCCAAGGAAGTGGAGAACGCCGCTGGAGATTGAGAGAGTGAATTAGGGTTACGAAAATTTCGATTTTACTTTATATACTGCCTTTTTACTTATTTATTTTTTTAGATAAAAAAACTCGGTTTACTAATTACCACCCCTCAGTTTAATAATACACACCCTTCTGTGCATCAGCCCAAAGCCTCCAAAACGAAATTGGGCTTCCTGCTACCCCCACTGTTTATAATACAACGTCCCTGAAACTATTTGCACACCACTTTTACTATTGCACCCTCTTTTCGTTTTTTAATTCTTCTTTACAAAAAAAAACAATTCCTCTCCCAAACTTGCATTTTTCTATAAAAATAAATAAATTCTAAAAAAAACAAATAAGGGATTAAGTTGGTCGTACGATTGGGTTTGTCAGTTTTTTAGGACCACGAATGAACCGTACGGATCAGGTCCTAAAATCCCTATTTAAAACAAACAATTTCCAAATTAAAAAATACACATACTCTCTTTCTTTTCATAAAAATCCAATTTCCAAAAAAGGGGATTAAGCCGACTGCACAGACGAGTTAGCCATCGTTTTAGGACAAATGAACCGCACGGCTCAAGAGTCCTAAAATCCCTATTCTAAAATCAAACCACCACACATCAAACCATTTTTCAAAGCTACAAAAAACTCCATTTTCAGAAAATAGGGGACTAAGTCGACTGTACAGTCGGGTTAGTCATCGTTCTAGGTTGGATGGGCTGCACAGCTCAAGAGTCCTAAATTCCCTATATTAAGAAACACCAACACACAAACATTTTCTACCCAAGAACTACGTAGCTTTGATTTCTCCATCGCACCTGGAGATACGTAGAAGCAGGGGCCTACTCCTGTCAAACATAAAAAACTAAAAATTTTATTAAGTCTTTTTCTTTTAAATAAAAGGGTAAAACAAACATTTTTAAAATTAACTTTCTTTGACACAACTAATTAGCAGGTAACCTTCCTTAGGAAGGATACCGTGGGGTGCTAACACCTTCCCCATGCATAACCGACTCCCGAACCCAAATGTGGTCTCAAGGACCCTTATCCAAACTCAAAGGGATTTTCTAATGTTTGCCCTTATAATTAATTAAACATTGGTGGCGGCTTCATTTTTGAACCTTCGAAGAATCCCCACCCAGATTTTTCGGTCGCTACAATTGTTAATCACTTATGGAAACCACTGGCAATATCTTCATACCCAATCGAATTTCATTCATGATAATAAACCATTCCCTAATTCCTTGGATCTAGACTTATTGCTCCTTATTACCCATTCTTGCCAATGAAGCCATTTATAACTCAACCACATTAGACCTGCAACCAACCAGCACACAAATCATCAATCAGCAAATCATTTCCCCCACTAACATTGCCTATAAAAAAAATCAATCAGCAAATCATCCGGTAAATCATCCATTGAAAAAGCATGTTGAAAAAAATAAAACACATCTAGAAAATACGAATGAAATGCATAGATGTTATTGGCTGAGAATTTTTTAATGGCTCTCTCCCACTCTCAACTTCGTTCCTAAAGTTACTTATCCACATAGCTACATTTGTCATACAAACGTTGCTCATCATTTTCATAACCGCTGACAATGAATTTGCCTGCTTCATTTTTTCGTGATTTCCTTACGCGATACGAATATGTCAACATTGGTTTTTTAGATACCGGTCTCCCCCCCCCCCCCCCCCACAAAGTAATATTTATAAAATCACGTTTCATGTTAGATAGCTTATGACCCAGTACCACGTTTCATTAACTCATATTTTTTGTTGTTTCAGGAAGCACCGTGTACATGTTGTGATGGCGCATATCGTCAGCATCGTTTCAACTAACGCGTAGTGTTCATAATCAGATAATATCGCACATTCACTATTTGTTACCGACAAATATAATGTTTCATTATAATGATAATGTTTACGCCTTAATTTTTTGTAGTTTCGGTATTGATGTCAAAGTTGAAAATCACACTGGAACAACCGTGTTCGCCCTCAGGGGAGAGTTTGCTTCACACTTTTACTGCCAACACCTACGTACCAACGAGATTCGTGAACCAGTAATGTCCTGTTTCTTGCCCAATATACCTTTACGAATTAGGATGGTGAATTTTAAATTTTTTAACAATATATTTTTTAAAATTGACAGAATTCACATCCATTTTTGATCTGGATGAAAATTAGTTTCGAACGTATCTTTTTAAGATTGATTCCAGCAACCAAGTCACGATCAATTGTCAAAATGGGTACACTGTTTCCAAAATATGCATGGTGAAGGAAATTGTCGATCAGTTCGTGCTCTATCAAATGGACGAAGAGGTAATATCGGCGTTATATGTTCCACCTAAGCATAAATGTAGTCATTATTCGAGCAACGTCCAAATCATAACCTTATAATCTTATTTTCGATTACACAGGAATACCAGTGCTATCGTGAAGCGATATCCGTTGCGATACCATTGGCTACAGGTTACAGAACTGGTGGAATGAGTATATCCCCTTACCACCCAGGTTGTGTTGGTCTTGGTTTGAGGTTTACGAAACGTATATACGCCCCGTATAAGATGTAGATCAACCATTTGGATCAGGGACCCTGGAACTGTTTATGATTTACTTATTTGATTACAAAAACTCATCCACATTATTGTTGGAATCTTCATCTTTATCAACCGTCCGTCCGGGCGATCTAAGAAACATATTGTTTTTCCCTGTTATTTCATTTTGTTACTTGATTACGCGGCAAAACTATATGGAATATTCTGGTTTGCGAGTTAGACTGATTTGATGTATTATTGAATTCAATCAACTAACATTGCGAATATGTCAAGCTCTATGGTGAATTAATCTTAACAAAATAATATCATGCATTGTTTCGGATGTACTTCACAATGTGATTAGCAGATATGAAAATGATGTATCATATCATGCATTGTTTCGGATGTACTTCACAATGTGATTAGTCAATTTATTACTAACATATAATGTTTATTTCTTTGACAATTAAGTGTGACAATATCCAAAAAAAAAGATTAATACTACACTGCCAATTATGTTCTGGATACCTCTGAGCTGTTGACACTGCTTTTCGCTCTAGAAGGTGGTTCACCGTGGCCTGAGCATGTAACTCCTGGTGTATGCCATCATGCGGCTGATACATCTTTGTTGACACAACATACTTTCAATGTAACCTCTATGTCTGCAGGTATTAACAATTATAGAATAATTTAATAAGATCATATATTGCAGGTATTCATAATTATATAAAAACAAGCATCAGTCACCATCTGGTACAAGGTTAATGGTAAACCCAATCTTGGCCAGCTTAGATCAAAACGCTACCGTTTCCACAAAAGTAAATAAGTTGAGGAGTGAGAAGCATCATGCATTGCATTTTGAGTCCTAAAAGTCATTCCAAAGTTTCTAAAATTATTTTTAGAGTTGAAATGCACTTTTTGGGTAAATCAGGTTTTTTTGAGTCCAAAAGGGTATTTTGGTCATTTCACAATAAAAATGATAATTCCTCATGAAGGTCATTGAGCATGCATTCTAAGATTCTAGAGGTCATTTCTAGGGTTATAGATTCATTTTTGAAGTGGAAATGCATTATCGGGCAAAATTAGGGTTTTTGGGTCAAAAAGGGCATTTTGGTCATTTTACCCTAAAGGATAATTTCTCAGTAAAAATCACTGGGCATCTTTGGAGGAATTCATTTGGGTCAAAATGAGTTGGGTTATAAATTTTTGCGCATCATTGATTAAATTTTGCATAAAAAGTCAAGTTTCGAAGAAAAGGGCAAAATGGTCATTTCCGCTAGAGTGAGGCCCAAAATCAATTTTGGGAGTGGTGTTGTCATGGAATTTTGGGCCCAATGATTGAATCCTAGGATGAGCCCAAAATAAAAAAAAAAGAATCTTCATGGAATAAAAGAATGATCATAAAAAGAAAAATCAAAAAGAATCAAAATAAGGTAGTGTCCTTAATAAGACAAAATGTACTATTTTGTGACAACTTGCATTTTTTCCCTCTCCTTCCCTCCTCATGGCTGCGAATTTCAGCCCTCCTTTTCCCTCATTTTGTGTTTCTTCATGCCCTTAATCCATGTGAGTTGTATTCCTAGCCATTGATTAAAATTCTAGATCAAATCCTAGGCTACAACTATGTGCAAATTGACCTAATTGCCCCCAACAACTTTTGTGTACAAAAAACTCTTCAATTTCATATGACACCAGCCATTCCTCACTCATTTGTGTTTTCTCTTTGTCCCTAATCCATGTGCATTGCAATCTTGGCCATTGATTCAAATTCTATCTCAAATCTCAATGGTTGGCAAAAGCACAATGTCCTATATACCCTTAATTTTGCACCTCATATAAAACCCAAAATAAGAGACCAGAGGGAGAGGATTCTCATTTTACCCTAGCACACAATCAGATCACAATTCCTCTCCTCCTCCCCTCTCAAACCCAAGACCACCTCCCACCATTTCCACCACCAATTCTTCAATTTTCAACCATCCAAACTTCATTATTCTTGATTCCTACACTAGATCCACTTCTAATCTTGCATTATCTTCAAAGTTCATCATCAAATCCTTCAATATCAAGTGATTTTCGTGGGATTCAAGAGGAGGTTCAAGTGTTCTTGGTTTCTATTTTGATCTTCTTCTTCATTTCAAGCAAGATCTAGAGGTAAGCTCACAAACTCTTGCATTTTCTTTAATTTTCATTATGTAATCTCTCTTCTCCTCATCTCAACTCCTTCATATATTGTTGTTGATGCTTTGAGGAGCCATCTCAAACATTATTGACAAGCACTTAGGGAGGCTTGGGTGTTTGAGGTGGCTCCTTGGCTTTGAAGGAATTGTTCTTGTGTCTTCTTGCATTTTATTGTATTTTAAACCTTGTTGGTATAATTTTCATCAAATGAAAACCCATTCTCATGCCCATTTTGCTAGTTTTTTTTTCCTTTGATTTCGCGTGTATAAATGCATGATTTGGTTGATGTTTGTCTTAGGAACTTGCATGATAGATTAGGTCCTCTTCTTTTGTGTTGTTTTGTGTGTTAATTTGTCAATTTTTGCATGAAATAAGTTGATGATTCCATGCTTATATGCATTCGGCCATGACTAGGGTTTTTACCCCTTTGATTGCTTGAAGATTGTCATTTTGATTGTGGTTGAGTAAATGCAAGTTATGTCATTGTGTTTGTTTACTTTTTACCATTTTACTTTACCACTTCATTAACTTTTTACCAAAAAAACATAAAAACATTTTACCACTTTGGTTTTTACCATTTCACTTAGTTTTTACCAAAACATTTTTATCTCATCACATAAAACATTTTTACCTTCATTCAAAACATTTTACCACTTGCATCTTTGCATAAAAACCCCAAAACATTTTCTCATTTGCATTTCATACTTTTTCAACTTTATAAAATAAACCCCAAAATACTTTTACCACTTTAAAGACCAAAAACATTTCATCTCATTTACAAAACACCAAAACCCAAAAACATTTTACCACTTTCTTACCTAAACCTTTTACCAAAACATTTTCATCCTCATGCATCTTCATCCATCCCTATTTATGCGACACTCTCATGCATTCTCGAGTATTTATGCCTTGCATAATAAACGTAATCATACTCAAATGCTCATGCATTCTTGTATGCTCATGCATCCTCTTGTCTACTCATTCATGCATTCATTCTTGTATGCTCATGCATTCACATGCTTGCCAAATCATGCATCATTGCTCACATGTTCATTCACCTAACCTAGAATACTCTATGCCTATGATCAATTGTATTCCTTTGTTCTTGATGCCATTTGAATGTCTTGACTTAATTGTGCACAAACCCTTTTACACAATCATGTGCCCTTATAAGGCTACCAACATGTGTAGCATAGAGGCATATGTGCCCCTCTTGAGATTGCTTCCAACTTGTGTAGCAATTCTCCTTCACACACAAACACAATTGTTTTGAGAACTTTGTCTTGCATCTATGACAATTAAATCTCTTGATTATATTGGCATGCTTAATCTTAGTTGATGATCAACATGTTCATGATTGCTTGATTAGTTGAATATGTTCGAACTTCATTCATTCATGTTGCATTTGGTTTTGGACATAGAATTCGATTGAAAATGATTTATTTATTTTTTTAAAACTCTTTTCCAAACCAATTAATTTTCAAAGCATTTTCAATAAACAAAAATAAGCAAGTAGTGGAGGTCACCCATAACCTTTGTTAGTTTGATCTCTATGAACGCTCTTCAATTTCACATGAGTACTCAGCGATGATTACCCATAACCTTTGTTAGTTTAATCATTCGCTAATGCTCGTCCTACTTCGAAAACCTTTTCAAAACTAAAGAAATTAGAACTACGTCGCTTTGATTCCCATTTGGAATACGTAGGAGAGAGCCACGTCCTCGTCAAGCACAACAAACCAAAATTAATTCGATTGCGAAAGCCCTTTTGATCATCTAAAATAAAAACCGATTATCGTTAATGATCACTCGCGCCGTTGCCGTTTGGTTGTTAATGATAATTTCATTTTCAAAAGAGTTAGTAGCGCGGCCACTCCAAACCGTTGTTGTTTGGTCATCGCGAACCCTCACTCTTACTGCGAAAACTCATCTAAACAGACTAAAAAACAAAAACCTTTTTAGGACAACCAAGAACTACGTAGCTTTGAATTCTCCATCGCACCAGGAGATACGTAGGAGCGAGAGGCCAACTCTCGTCAAGCGCCAAAAATAAAAATTTTCATTAAGTCTTCTCACTCCCTTTTCAATAAAGAGGCAAAATAAAAGCATTTTCAAATCAACACTTCAAACCACACATTTAATTAAAGGTTCCCTTTCGGTAGAAAGGAGGTACGGGGTGCTAATACCTTCCCCATGCCTAACCGACCCCCGAACCCATATCTCTAGTTTTCGAAAGACCATCCGCCTTGTCTAAAAGACCTTTTTTCAATGTTTTGGTCTTAAAATTAAAATATTGGTGGCGGCTCCATACCTTTTCCACGTTGTACAATGAGAAGTCCGAACCGGATTTTTTGGGGTGCAACAGCTGGCGACTTCACTGGGGACCTTTCCTTTTTAAGTGGGTCAAGCCTAATTAATTAAATGTGTGGTTTGTGTTATTGATTTGATTTGGATACCCTGTTTGCTTCTATCTCTTTCGGTTTCCTTTTCTTTCTTATCATGTTGTATGCATGTGCATTTGTTTTCTTTTCTTCCATGTTTGTTTTTCCTTCCTCCTCCTTGCTTATGTGCTTAGTACCCTCATGCATTTCCTCAATCCCAATCATGTTCCCTTCTTCTTTGCTCCCTTTCTTCAAGGTAAGCTCATGCATTTCTCCCCAATCCTCTCATGATCCCCTCTTCTTGGCTCCCTTTCCTAAGGTAAGCAATGCACTTGATTGTCGTTGAAACCCTAGGCTAGCTTATTTGATATTAAACCCTAGGGTAGACGACATGTTATTGCTTGCTTTTGTCTGGACTGTTCTAAGTTTTCATTTGCAGGTGGGGTGATATGTGTTGGGTAGTTTTAGGTGGTATGTCCTTGCTACACACACTCACACCTCATACTCATTGTACTTTGAGAGGGGCCTAAAACCCAAGGTCTGACAAAACTTAAGAGAGTGGAAATGAGTAGTGACTGGCAATTGGACCGTTGTCCTTCTGACTCTCACGAAAGTTTCAGCCAGAGTACGCTCTTTTATGGTACCTCACACCAGATGGCATTCCATCGTTGTGGGTGTTATCATGAGAGAGATTTAGCTCTGGTAGCCATTGTGAGGAAGTGTTTAGAACTACATGGGAGGATTCCTTTTGAGTTTCCTTAGAGCCTAGGTTCCCCCACCTTTTGTAGGACACAAGGGCATACAAATTGTATGTTGCATTGTAGTTTATGCATATCTTTCCTAAAAGAAAAAAGAAGAAGATTTTCAAAAGAGAAAAAAGAAGAAAGAGTTGCCGTTGTAGCCTTTCTTTTGACGGTCCGTACGAAGTGACATATGGCCCACTTTATTTTCAAAAAAGGGAGAAAGAGTTACCGCTGTAGCCTTTCTCTTACCGGTCCATATGAAATAACGTACGGCCCGCATTTTCCCAAAAAATATTTTCTTCAAATAAACCACTGCGTGAGGCGGCACGTAGTGTGTCTCCTAAATTTTTGAACTTCCGTCCATATGCATCGCCTTTATTTTTTTCCACGCGCATCATCATAATCGCATCATGCCGCATCCATTAAAACCAAATGTTGTAAATATTTGCATTCATATTGCATTTGCTTGCCGAGGATTACCGAATAATGTACCGTCTTATCATAGGTGCATCATAATGGAATCGAATAGCAAGGCTTCACTTACTTCTCGCTTCCCAGTTATGAAGAAGGTTGATTTGCTATTTCGATTCCTCGTTTACTTCACTTCGTAAATCAAAAAGAAAAGGTTTATGCGCTTACGACAAGATAAGGCATCCCGCGATTCCCAGCAGCAAAACAAACATAAAATCATACATTATCATTTCAAGCGCATACGTTTGCATGTCATTCATACTCATTCATTTGAATACTTACATCATGCATTATAAAAAAAATGAGCATAATTCTAGAAAAATTTTGATGAGAGGTGAAACGTTCTTGCGAGGTTAATTATTCTTCTTTGGGAAAGCTTAGCAGCAAACTCAAGGTGTTTCAATGCACTCAGTTTTTCAAATTAGCAGCTTGTTCGTACTTTTTCAACAAAGCATTGCATATCATCCACCCCATGATGAATGACCGAAATGGTCCACAAAAATTTTTCTTTCACGTTTTAACTAATGTTAACTCTCTGCGAAGCATTCGTGTAGTAACTTGTGTGTGACATGTGTCTTTATTTTTGTTTGAGTCAGTTAGCGTCCCTACCTTATCATCATCCTCTGTCAAAGTCTGATCCCACCCCGACCACCCATAAAGTACATATCCCCCACATCAGTACCTAGTTGATTATTTGGGTTGTTCTCACTAATGAAACATCACTTTAGACCCTCATTACTAGGGGCAAATTTGTGGTCACTACGATACCTTGTCAATATTGTTTTCCCTTGGTGCAAGTCCTTTACAAAAAAAAAATCAAAAAAGGCCCGTTAGGTTGAAAACTCGTAAGAGCGGCCTAAGCAAAAATTAGGGCAAAAAAAAAAAGAGAAATAAAGGAAAAGAGCAAGTATATAAAATAAGTAAATTATTGCCCTTAAGTTATTTTTTGAGAAAACGAGCAATCATGATTTGAAATGAAGTTGAACCATCTTTCCATATCCTCAACAAAAAAAAATCCTTTACCACCCACCTTAATCCAAAAAAAACATTTCAATCACCCTAGACAAGGATTAATTCCACGTTGAAAATGGTGTATCACTTTTATCAGCTCACTCAGTTCAAAAAAAGAGAAAATAAGAATCACAAAAAGTGAAGTCAAAAAAGAGAATTGAAAAATTCAAACAAAAAGAAAAAAAATAAAAAAGGAAGCAAGGTAGTACAAATTGTGAGCTGATACTTTATACCATTAAACGCTTAAGAGATCCTTGTCTAAAATCAATCTTCAAACACTTCCTTCGGCCTATCCCCCCACAAACCCTTTGCCAAGTCATAATCCTAAACAGGTCCATTTTACCATGAGACACATAAGAGGTTCTCATCTCAATAAGACCTCAAACACCTCATTAAGCTTAATAACTCATACTTTCATTAACCACTAGCCAAATCATACCACTAAAAAAAAAAAAACATCTGTTCCATCAATCATCAAATACTTCTTTGAGCCCAATTATCCCTCCCTTCATAAATCATTAATCATTAGCCACATCACAACTCCAAAAATCCATTCTGATCAATGACTGATTGCTCATGTTTTCTCAAAGTTTTAATCTTAGGACAAATAAGTTTATTTATTTACAATATGTTTGCTCAAAAAAAAAACAAAAAAAAAATCTCAAGAAAAAAAAAGAGAAACTCAAAAGAAAAGAAAAATCAAAAGGCTTGCACTCCAAGAATCATTCAAGTTACATCAAGACAATGTTTAGTGATCACTAAGTGAAGTTTTCATCATAGCGAGCTCAAGACTATCATAGTCTGAGACTCATTTTGTAGACAACCAAAAGGTTCATGCCAGGATGTTCGCCTTGAATCTAAAGTGGGGTACTCCTTTCACTATTTGTTCCACATGAGCTCGGGGAAATATGTCCAACATCCATCCCGCACCACACCCAGTCTATGCAGCCATATTTGACCATCTCCAAAAACCCATAACCCTAACTCCGTCACCTTTTCCAATCCTCACTTAAAACAACCATCTGAAATCCCATTACCAAGTGGGGCAGCCCCGTCGCTCGTCACTCCACCTACAAATGGGAGGATTCACCCTACACCCATCTCATCCCCTTGCCATATTCACATGCCCAAAACCATACCGGGGCAATTTCTCAACTCATTATTCTGCTACTCTAGTCGGGGCAACCTTGTCCTTACCATAATTAGGGCAATACCAAACTCTGTGGGTTGAGGAAAGTCTTTTGCCTTCCACCTTTCACTCCAAAGCCAATTCATCATTTTCTACGCCCCCAGCCTGTCACCACTAGACAGGAGCAAGTTATTGCTCACCGTCATCAAATCTAAATTGGGGGCAGTCCCACATTTCTTGGCTTGGAAAAACCTACCTTTCACGACCTTGACAAAGACCAATCAGTCATTCACCCCTTCATGCGCCACAAATATCCTCACCCTAGGCCTTTAAAACCCCAAGTTAACTGACTCATTCATCTATACTTGCACTAACGTACGTCTTTACTAAACAATGCTTCATAGAGAAAGAACACAAGTTGATCATGTGATGCTAAAAATCCACTTAGGTAACTTTGTGGACATAAACTTCGGTCATCATGGGGCATCATAATGGAAGAGAAAAAGAAGCGAGCTTGCAAATATGGTCAAGTACCTTTTCGTATCAATACCTGTAGATAACAACCTTGAGATTACCAAATTTTGAATCAAGCCTAACTTTCCAAGGGATAATCGCCTCCGCTTCTTACATATAAAGTCTCATGTCTCATCATTACCAAAAGAAATGTTCTATACTTCATATCATACCATCGCACCATGTGCCATAACATTTGCATCCAAGCATTTCATTCGCATCATATTCACATTCGCGTTTCATGCATTCATCATGTACCAAAAAGAAAAACAAAAAGTAACAAAAGAAAAGTAAAAAGGAAAAGTCATTCTGCATCCCATCATGGCATTTGCATTGCATGCATTCGTTCATCTCACTTGCAGAGTACTTAGCATGTCAGCCAAGTCCAGACTACCAGCCAATGCAACATGATTTTCCTGATGAAGATATCATGGCATTGTTTCGACGAGGGGAAATCCCAAGAAAATGAAAGATGGCGGATGATCTTCGACGGTGCGTCCGACATATAGGGGCATGGGGCAGATGTTGTGTTGATATTTCCTGACAACCACTTCATTCCTGTCACTGCAAGACTGAGCTTCTACGTCACAAACAACATTGCCGAGTATGAAGCATGCATCCTGGGCATGCAGGCAGCCCTGAAGTGGAAAGTCAAAAGGCTTGATGCGTACGGTGATTCAGCCCTGGTGATTCATCAAGTAAGAGGCGATTGGGAGACCAGAGATCCCAAACTGATCCCTTATTGTGACCATGTGCAAGAATTGATGGAGTCTTTCGACGAAATCACTTTCAAACACATCCCTCGAAGTGAAAACCAGCTGGCCGATGCCTTGGCAACCTTGTCCTCCATGTTTAACATCAGCTGTGATAAGAGTTTAACTCACATCCGAATCCCACGTCGGAACCTGCCTGCGCATCATTACTGCACATCCATAGACGAAGAGCCTGATGATAAGCCTTGGTATCATGACATCAAGCGATACATCATTAATCAGGAATACCCACCTGGGGCATCAGAAAATGACAAGAGAACTATCAGAAGATTGTCAAGGAATCTCTTCTTGAGTGGAGACGTCCTTTACAGGAGAAACCATGACTTGGTACTCCTCAGGTGTGTAACAAGAGAAGAATCAGTAAAGATTATGCGAGATGTTCATGAGGGCTCATTTGGGGTTCATTCCAGCGGGCACGCAATGGCTAGGAAAATCCTGAGAGCTGGTTACTACTGGTTGCAAACGGAATCAGACTGCTACAGCTTTGTAAGAAAATGCACAAATGCCAGATCTATGCCGATCACATTCATGTACCGCCCGCTTCCTTGAATGTTCTGTCTGCATCTTGGCCGTTCTCAATGTGGGGAATGGATGTTATCAGTCCTATCGAGCCTAAAGCGTCGAACGGGCATCGCTTCATTTTGGTCGCCATTGACTACTTCACCAAGCGGGTTGAAACTGCCTCGTACTCCAGTATAACTAGTGTTGTGGTTGCCAAGTTTGTAAAGAAAGATCTGATTTGCCGTTACGGTCTTCCAAACAAGATCGTCACGGATAACGGCAGCAACCTGAACAGCAAAATAATGAAGGACCTGTGCAAAGAATTCAAAATTCAGCATCATAATTCCTCTCCCTACCGCCCGAAGATGAATGGGGCAGTTGAAGCAGCCAACAGGAACATCAAAAGGATAGTGCAAAATATGGTGGTAACCTACAAGGATTGGCATGGGGGGGCTTCCCTTTGCTTTGCATGGCTACCGAATTTCAGTACGTACCTCAACAGGGGCGACCCCTTACTCACTGGTTTACGGGTCAGAGGCAGTCCTCCCCATTGAAGTTGAAATACCATCCCTGCAGGTGTTAATGGAGACAAAACTTGATGAAGCAGAATGGGTTCGGTCCCGTCTTGACCAGTTGAACCTCGTTGAGGAAAAAGGATTGCCGCCTTGTGTCATGGGCAGCTGTATCAACAAAGGATGAAGACAGTTTTCGACGAGAAGGTTCGTCCCCGAGAATTCAGCGAAGGAGACCTTGTGCTCAAGCAGATCTTGCCGCTCCAGACGGACCCCAGGGGCAAATGGGCTCCCAAATATGAAGGACCATATGTTGTCAAGAAAGCTTTCTCCAGAGGAGCACTGATACTTACCAACATGGACGGCGAAGATCTCAAGAACCCAGTCAATTCAGACTCTGTGAAGAAGTATTATGCTTGAAAGAAAAAGACAAAAAAAGAGAAAGATAAGCCAAAAGAGCAAAAGTGCCAAAAAAAAAAAACAAGCAAAAAAAAGAAAGCTGCTTAAAGAAAACAAACAGAATAAACAAAAAAACAAAAGAGAAGAAAATCACAAAAGACGGAACATATCATCATTCTCATATCATCCATACCATTCGTCACTCCATGGCATCAAACAGTAGTGCATTACACTTTCAAATTCGCATCTCAGAAAAAGCGAAAGAATAACAAAAGAAAAAGAAAAGAATGAAAATCAAACAGAAAGAGCATCCCACCCAAAATCAATCATTGCATTCATGTGCACCCAAATACCCAAGTGCATGCATTTCATGCACCATCCAAGAGAAAAGTTACTTCGGACCAGAGAGTCCCAAAAATCTCATTTTTAGAAAATCACCACAACACAGAGTTAGTAAACTCCATCAACACAGAGTTAGTAAACTCCATCAACACAGAGTTAGTGAACTCCCACAGAGTTAGTGAACTCCCACCAAGTTAGTGAACTCCTTCCACAGATCACAACATTGTGTACGAGCACGCAATGGATCCATCAGACTTCGTCAAGTCCTTCGGATTAGTTGTGTCAGCCTAAGGCATAGCGTAAATCCATTGATCAAATCAGTTCCGGACCTGATGTTGATCGGTCGCTCGAAAAGGCCACCCCCCCAGAGCTCGGACTCGACAAGAGTCCGTTAGAAGGTTTTAGGCAGCCTCCGAATTCCCAATTTACCGCTTTCTGCACGCCAAGTGCTCATTTACCGCTTTCTGCACGCCAAGTGCTCATTTACCGCTTTCTGCACGCCAAGTGCCCATTTTACTTTTCTGTTTGCACGACAAGTGCCCATTTACCTTTCTGTTTGCACGCCAAGTGCCCATTTTACAGTTTCTGTTTGCACGCCAAGTGCCCATTTTACCTTTCAGTCTACACGCATCGACACGAAAGTGTCCATTTATCAAAAAAAAAAAAAATCTCTATTCTCACATGCATTAGAGTTTCATTTTTCACCTTACATTAACAAAAACAGAAAAAACTAGAGAGATGGAAAAAGGAAAAATCGGGTTTCCCTAAGTAGACAAAATCGGTATAATTTCTAAATTCTTTATCTTTATTTTGCCTCGGAATATGTTTCGGCCAATTCATATTCCTCGTTAAAATCCAGATAAAGAGGGGCAGCTGTCATACCCCAATTTTGTCCAGCTTAGATCAAAACCCTAATTTTCCACAAAAGTAAATAAGTTGAGGAGTGAGAAGCATCATGCATTGCATTTTGAGTCCTAAAAGTCATTCCAAAGTTTCTAAAATTATTTTTAGAGTTGAAATGCACTTTTTGGGTAAATCAGGTTTTTTTGAGTCCAAAAGGGTATTTTGGTCATTTCACAATAAAAATGATAATTCCTCATGAAGGTCATTGAGCATGCATTCTAAGATTCTAGAGGTCATTTCTAGGGTTATAGATTCATTTTTGAAGTGGAAATGCATTATCGGGCAAAATTAGGGTTTTTGGGTCAAAAAGGGCATTTTGGTCATTTTACCCTAAAGGATAATTTCTCAGTAAAAATCACTGGGCATCTTTGGAGGAATTCATTTGGGTCAAAATGAGTTGGGTTATAAATTTTTGCGCATCATTGATTAAATTTTGCATAAAAAGTCAAGTTTCGAAGAAAAGGGCAAAATGGTCATTTCCGCTAGAGTGAGGCCCAAAATCAATTTTGGGAGTGGTGTTGTCATGGAATTTTGGGCCCAATGATTGAATCCTAGGATGAGCCCAAAATAAAAAAAAAAGAATCTTCATGGAATAAAAGAATGATCATAAAAAGAAAAATCAAAAAGAATCAAAATAAGGTAGTGTCCTTAATAAGACAAAATGTACTATTTTGTGACAACTTGCATTTTTTCCCTCTCCTTCCCTCCTCATGGCTGCGAATTTCAGCCCTCCTTTTCCCTCATTTTGTGTTTCTTCATGCCCTTAATCCATGTGAGTTGTATTCCTAGCCATTGATTAAAATTCTAGATCAAATCCTAGGCTACAACTATGTGCAAATTGACCTAATTGCCCCCAACAACTTTTGTGTACAAAAAACTCTTCAATTTCATATGACACCAGCCATTCCTCACTCATTTGTGTTTTCTCTTTGTCCCTAATCCATGTGCATTGCAATCTTGGCCATTGATTCAAATTCTATCTCAAATCTCAATGGTTGGCAAAAGCACAATGTCCTATATACCCTTAATTTTGCACCTCATATAAAACCCAAAATAAGAGACCAGAGGGAGAGGATTCTCATTTTACCCTAGCACACAATCAGATCACAATTCCTCTCCTCCTCCCCTCTCAAACCCAAGACCACCTCCCACCATTTCCACCACCAATTCTTCAATTTTCAACCATCCAAACTTCATTATTCTTGATTCCTACACTAGATCCACTTCTAATCTTGCATTATCTTCAAAGTTCATCATCAAATCCTTCAATATCAAGTGATTTTCGTGGGATTCAAGAGGAGGTTCAAGTGTTCTTGGTTTCTATTTTGATCTTCTTCTTCATTTCAAGCAAGATCTAGAGGTAAGCTCACAAACTCTTGCATTTTCTTTAATTTTCATTATGTAATCTCTCTTCTCCTCATCTCAACTCCTTCATATATTGTTGTTGATGCTTTGAGGAGCCATCTCAAACATTATTGACAAGCACTTAGGGAGGCTTGGGTGTTTGAGGTGGCTCCTTGGCTTTGAAGGAATTGTTCTTGTGTCTTCTTGCATTTTATTGTATTTTAAACCTTGTTGGTATAATTTTCATCAAATGAAAACCCATTCTCATGCCCATTTTGCTAGTTTTTTTTTCCTTTGATTTCGCGTGTATAAATGCATGATTTGGTTGATGTTTGTCTTAGGAACTTGCATGATAGATTAGGTCCTCTTCTTTTGTGTTGTTTTGTGTGTTAATTTGTCAATTTTTGCATGAAATAAGTTGATGATTCCATGCTTATATGCATTCGGCCATGACTAGGGTTTTTACCCCTTTGATTGCTTGAAGATTGTCATTTTGATTGTGGTTGAGTAAATGCAAGTTATGTCATTGTGTTTGTTTACTTTTTACCATTTTACTTTACCACTTCATTAACTTTTTACCAAAAAAACATAAAAACATTTTACCACTTTGGTTTTTACCATTTCACTTAGTTTTTACCAAAACATTTTTATCTCATCACATAAAACATTTTTACCTTCATTCAAAACATTTTACCACTTGCATCTTTGCATAAAAACCCCAAAACATTTTCTCATTTGCATTTCATACTTTTTCAACTTTATAAAATAAACCCCAAAATACTTTTACCACTTTAAAGACCAAAAACATTTCATCTCATTTACAAAACACCAAAACCCAAAAACATTTTACCACTTTCTTACCTAAACCTTTTACCAAAACATTTTCATCCTCATGCATCTTCATCCATCCCTATTTATGCGACACTCTCATGCATTCTCGAGTATTTATGCCTTGCATAATAAACGTAATCATACTCAAATGCTCATGCATTCTTGTATGCTCATGCATCCTCTTGTCTACTCATTCATGCATTCATTCTTGTATGCTCATGCATTCACATGCTTGCCAAATCATGCATCATTGCTCACATGTTCATTCACCTAACCTAGAATACTCTATGCCTATGATCAATTGTATTCCTTTGTTCTTGATGCCATTTGAATGTCTTGACTTAATTGTGCACAAACCCTTTTACACAATCATGTGCCCTTATAAGGCTACCAACATGTGTAGCATAGAGGCATATGTGCCCCTCTTGAGATTGCTTCCAACTTGTGTAGCAATTCTCCTTCACACACAAACACAATTGTTTTGAGAACTTTGTCTTGCATCTATGACAATTAAATCTCTTGATTATATTGGCATGCTTAATCTTAGTTGATGATCAACATGTTCATGATTGCTTGATTAGTTGAATATGTTCGAACTTCATTCATTCATGTTGCATTTGGTTTTGGACATAGAATTCGATTGAAAATGATTTATTTATTTTTTTAAAACTCTTTTCCAAACCAATTAATTTTCAAAGCATTTTCAATAAACAAAAATAAGCAAGTAGTGGAGGTCACCCATAACCTTTGTTAGTTTGATCTCTATGAACGCTCTTCAATTTCACATGAGTACTCAGCGATGATTACCCATAACCTTTGTTAGTTTAATCATTCGCTAATGCTCGTCCTACTTCGAAAACCTTTTCAAAACTAAAGAAATTAGAACTACGTCGCTTTGATTCCCATTTGGAATACGTAGGAGAGAGCCACGTCCTCGTCAAGCACAACAAACCAAAATTAATTCGATTGCGAAAGCCCTTTTGATCATCTAAAATAAAAACCGATTATCGTTAATGATCACTCGCGCCGTTGCCGTTTGGTTGTTAATGATAATTTCATTTTCAAAAGAGTTAGTAGCGCGGCCACTCCAAACCGTTGTTGTTTGGTCATCGCGAACCCTCACTCTTACTGCGAAAACTCATCTAAACAGACTAAAAAACAAAAACCTTTTTAGGACAACCAAGAACTACGTAGCTTTGAATTCTCCATCGCACCAGGAGATACGTAGGAGCGAGAGGCCAACTCTCGTCAAGCGCCAAAAATAAAAATTTTCATTAAGTCTTCTCACTCCCTTTTCAATAAAGAGGCAAAATAAAAGCATTTTCAAATCAACACTTCAAACCACACATTTAATTAAAGGTTCCCTTTCGGTAGAAAGGAGGTACGGGGTGCTAATACCTTCCCCATGCCTAACCGACCCCCGAACCCATATCTCTAGTTTTCGAAAGACCATCCGCCTTGTCTAAAAGACCTTTTTTCAATGTTTTGGTCTTAAAATTAAAATATTGGTGGCGGCTCCATACCTTTTCCACGTTGTACAATGAGAAGTCCGAACCGGATTTTTTGGGGTGCAACATATGGCCGAAGCCCCTTTTGATAGAAAATGATGTTTTATTTCATGAAGATTTAGTGAAACATGTGTAGAAATGCAAAAGAAATTATTCAAGTAGAAGAATAACTCTTTCAAGGCCAAGGACCCATCTCAAACACCCAAAGCTCCCTAAGTCTTTGTCAAAATGTTTGAAATGGATCCTCAAAGCAAACAACAATCAAGAAGGAGTTTGGAGTAGAGGAGAAATTATGCAAGAAAATTAAATAAAATGCAAGAGTTTGTGAGCTTACCTCTAGATCTTGCTTGAAATGAAGAAGAAGATCAAAATAGAAACCAAGAACACCTGAACCTCCTCTTGAATCCCACGAAAATCACTTGATCTTGAAGGATTTGATGATGAACTTTGAAGATAATGCAAGATTAGAAGTGGATCTAGTGTAGGAATCAAGAATAATGAAGTTTGGATGGTTGAAAATTGAAGAATTTGTGATGGAAATGGTGGGAGGTGGTCTTGGGTTTGAGAGGGGAGGAGGAGAGGGATTGTGATCTGATTGTGTGCTAGGGTAAAATGAGAATCCTCTCCCTTTGGTTTCTTATTTTTGGGTTTTATATGAGGTGCAAAATTAAGGGTATATAGGACATTGTGCTTTTGCAAACCATTGAGATTTGAGATAGAATTTAAATCAATGGTCAAGATTGCTATGCACAAGGATTAGGGACAATGAGAAAGCACAAATGGAAGGGAATGAGCTGGTGTCATATGAAATTGAAGAGTTTTTTGTACACAAAAATTGTTGAGGGCAATTAGGTCAATTTGCGCATAGTTGTAGCCTAGGATTTGATCTAGAATTTTAATCAATGGCTAGGAATACAACTCACATGGATTAAGGGCATGAAGAAACACAAAATGAGGTAAAAATGGGCTGGAAATTCGCAGCCAAAAATGAGTGGAATGGGTGGAAAATTTGCAAGTTGTCATTTTTGTCTTATTGAGGACACTTCCCTTTTTTTTTGAGTTTTTTTTGAATTTGAAATTTTGGGCATGGGAAATAATGGGAATGCAACTATTGAAAATGTGTCACATGTTTTTGGACACCATAAAATATTCCCTCTAGTCATCCATGACAATAAAAATTGTCACTTAAGAATTGAGGAATATTTAATGGTCCCTTTTTATTTTTCTATGCACTAAAAATGGAAAAATACATTTTAATTATTTTTGACTAGGGTTTTCTTTCTAAAAAATTGTACAAAAATTATCCTTGATAGAATAAAAATGTACTTTTTGTGGATGTGCATTTTTGGCGAGAAAATCATCTCTTGCGAAAAATGACCAAAATGCCCTTTTGATCATTAGAACCCTAATCCTTGTTCAAAATGCATTTTCTTTTCAAGAAGTACTTCAAAACTCTAAAATGGCTCTAAAATCTAAAATGTATGCAAGAAATGATTTTTTGCTGAGAAATGTCTCATTTTTCGAAAATGACCAAAATGCCCTTGGTCTTGAAAAACTCTGAAAATGCTATAAAAGGCAATGCAATGCATCCCTAATCCTAAGATGACTTTCAAAACTTTGAAATGCATGAATGATGGTCTTCATGACATTATGAATGAATGCTAAACCTTAACTTACTTATTTTTGTTTGAAAATTAGGGTTTCGACCTAGGCGGACAAAATACCAGACGAAGGCATAAGGGTAACCTTCACTCGCTATTACCTGCACGTTGCCGACATGAGAAGCAACATAAAAGCAGTAGGGTGAGTCTCTTTACATAATTAATAGCATATGGGATAAGCACTGCATAGGAAGAGTAACTAGGCACACCGATTCACAACAATGGCAGCAACCACATCAAAATTACAATCTCCAAACAACATTACAAAATGTATGGTTATGCATGAAATGCAACCCAAACTCCACGGGCACATGCATGTCGGATCCGTCACCAAATACAAGCCCTGAGGGCACTCACCAATTTTAGTTAGGCCAAAGCCTCTGCTCACCGATAATGCACATGGTTTATGAGACGCCATGACAATGCACCACAACACACCACACAATTCATCAATTCACCATTTAATCAACTCACCATCATCAATGATTAATTAACTCACCATTTTTTTCACTATCTCACCATTTTATCCATCAGCTCACCAATCACACCAGCACCAACTCAACCACACCATTTTGGGATAATCACAAGGAAAGGGCAAAAGATAGGCAAAATTACACTTAGACACCTTGGGCAACATCTGCCCAGAACCGTCAGAAAAATAACTCATTTTTGCCTAAAATTAGAATATCCAGGTAGGCGCCTGAATAAGCTTCGAAACGCATTTTGAACCGTCAAATTTGGATAACCGAGTCAAAAGTTATGATTGAAACAAAATCGGGAAAACACTTAGACATTCTGAAACAGTCGCCCAGGCGCTGGGCGCCCAGGAGCAACACTGGACTGGCGCAACTGGCGCAGGAACTGGCGCAGGGGAACACGGCGCCCATGCACTAGGCACCTAAGGCCAACACGGAAAACAGCTCGTTTGACTCCAAAATTAATTTTGCACGAGGCATTTACTCAGAGTATGGGAACCCAGCAAAAATTTTGGCAAAATATGACACGCAACATTGGCGCCCATGGACTAGGCGCCTAAGGCCAACACAGGGAACAACTCATTTGACTCCAAAATTTATTTTACACGAGCCATTTATTCAGTGTATGAGAACCCAGCAACAATTTTGACAAAATATGACACGCAACATTGGCGCCCATGGCCAAGGCGCCTAGCACCAAGACAGGCACACTGAGACAGGCGCCCAGCAGGGCACCCTGCACCTGGACACAGCAACCCAGCACACTAAATAGGCGCCTAAGGCACCTTTTTCAGCAACACACACACACACACCTAGGGCGCCTAAGGCTCCATCAATTTTTGAGTTCCTCTTAACATAACTACACCAAATTAAATCACCAACACCATTTATCAATACAAACACTAACCAACACATTTATCACCAAAAATCCTTCAGTCATAACATCAAACCCCTAGCATGCATGTTACGCACCATATTCATTTCAACACCAATTAAACACATTTTGATACACATAGTTTCCATACACACAATTAACATCACAACATACAAAACATCCAAGAAATTTATCCTAGCACCTACCCAAGACAACACCCATCACATACCCCATTAAGAATGGAAAGAGGACCCCCTAACCTTATAGAGTTCGAATATACTAGGCAAGGCTCCAAGAAATTGCAAGACACCAACAAGCTTTCCCCTCCTCCTTGAGTGCTCCACGGATTTCCTCTCCCTTCCTCTTGCAAGTCGCGCCTCTCTTCTCACTCTCTCTCTCTCTATTCGCTTCTTTTCTTTCTTTTTGGATGGAATGGATGAATGAAGACTAACCCTAAAGACCCCTAAGTAAATCGAACCATATGACTAGCCAATGGGTCATGGGCCTAATTGTGGATCATGGACCCTTATTTGCACCACTCCAATCACTTAAACACCTCCTGGATAAAATAAAATAAAATAAAACCCTATATTAATTAATTAGCTTAAATAAATATTGCAAGCCTTAAATAACTTAATTAAATAAATAATTAAATTATTTTGGGGCGTTACAGACCCAGCTTATGTTGAGACTCAACCACGTGTGAAGAGGTGGGTTGCTGATACCACACTGACGCTGGCCAGGCATACTGTTCGATTATCCCTGGATAGACTGCACCCTGATGAGGTCACCTAGCAACCCTACACTGCTCATACAGCTAGCAAACCCTTTGAGCTCATCAGTCTATTTAGAGGGCACTTACAGAATGCTGGTTGCATGGTGCCCTACATGCCAGATCGTGTCTTGAGACAATTTGGGCATGTCCAGGGGATACCAGAGGACCCTAAAACCACTACTAGAGTTGTCGTTACACGAGAGATGGCTGACGAGAGGTGGTCACATTTTTCTATTAACTTTATTAGTTTTAAAATATGTACTTAATTAAATTTTTTTTATCTCACAGGCCATACCAGATGTGGTTCGGATGGTGGATGACATGGAGCGTGCATTGAATGGTACCGTTCCACGAGACACCCAGCCATGGCAAGTACTCGAAGGTTTGAAGGCCCTCGTGAGGCCATTCCGTACATAGTTTTAAAACCGGCTCGGTCCAGCCGGTCGGACCGGTTGAACCGGGAACCGGGGGGTAACCGAGCCGGTCAACCGTATGGATCGAATATGCAGCAAACCGGTGAAAACCGGTGTGACTCGGCCGTATTTTGCAAAAACCGGTGAACCGGTGACCCGGACCGGGTTGTGAATTTAATTTAATTTTTTTTATCAAAACGACGTCGTTTAATCTATTTTTTTTTTTCTATTTTTCATCTTTTTCTTTTCCATTATTGCATTATTAGCAAAAATAAGCACCATATTTGTTGAGTACATATTAATTTGTATGATCTAAAATAGATTAATATTATGTATGAATAAATTTAAAAATATTAATAAATTAAGATATTAATTTTTATATTTTAGTAAATATAAAATAAACATAGTTATTAATTTTACAGGTACAAAATTTATATTATATACTCTATAGGGCTTGAAAATTCGCGAAATAGAGACCGGGTCTGAGTCATGCGGTCCCGGTTTTGGTCATGCAGTTCAACTGTCGACCCCTCGGTCCGACCCTTGACCCAGTGACCCAGTACCTTCACCGAGTCGGTCACCGGTCCGAGTTTTAAAACACTGATTTCGTAGGCTTAGGAAGTATGGTTGTGTGTATAGTAGGAGGAGCCGGAACACACAGTACGACATTTTTTTGTATGGATATTATGGTTGTGTATATAGTAATTTATATTTCGGTTTACAGTTTAAATATACAATTTATAAGTACCATTTAAATTAAACACAAAAACAACAATTTTATTATTAAAAAGCGTCACCGAACATAAAACTCGAAAAACACGAAAACGATAAAATGACAGAAACTACTGAGCTGGTGGAGTTAAACGACTAAGGATCTCAGCGACGGTCCGTGTGGTTTCCACGTACAAATGCAGATAACCCTTCCATTTAAACAGGACATAAATGGACATCATTGCTTGGACGTCATCGTCGTTCTTGACATCCATTGTAGACCAGTGCACACGTACATCGGACCAATCCGGTTTCCAATAAACTATACGAGTTATCTCTCACTCGTCGCCTGATAACTCTATTTTATATAGGTTATTTGTGCTCTTAATACTTAAATCAACACAAGTTCTCAAGTAATATTTGTGCTATATTAGGTAAATATTAGTTATTTAGAGGAAATAAGGGTTAGGAGCTTGTTTGTTATCATTTGGCACATTTGGTGCCTTTGTGAATATATTGATGTTTTGCTTGAGTGCTGCAGCGGTAAGCTAGCGGTAGACGCTACAGCGCCTATATGACGGTGGGACATTTGGATATTTATAAAGCCACTTGCTGAAATGATGAGTCATCACCCTTATCTCTTATCCTTAGTGTAACACCCCGAAAATAATTTAATTAATTTAATCAATTATTTAAATAGAACTATTAATTTTTAGTTGAAGCGTAATTTAATTAATTAAGAGGGAAATATCATGTTTTGTGTAGGAGTGGGAACGAATAGTGGTGAGGGTGTAGCTGTGAGCCCAACGCGTGAAAGGCCCACAGCTTAAACCCCAAGGGTATGCGAAACCCTCACTCTCAATTCACTTGAGGAAAAATCGAAATTGAGAGAGAGTGAGAAGTGAGAAGAGGCGCGCGAAGAGAAGAGGGAAGGAGAAGAGGAATTGCGCAAGCTTCAAGGCTTTGCTCGTTGTGTTGCTGTAGTTACTCGTTGGTGCTTTCAATCGTCTTCTTCGGAGCCTACGTTTAAGAGGTAAGGGTGAGCGTTTCGATTTAATATAATTGAGTATGTGATGGGTTTTGTGGGGTTTTTGGGGTTGATGTGGATTTGAGGTGAATATGTGTAAAATTGATGAAGAATTGAATAAATTATGATGTTGTTTGATGAATTGTTGATGTTGTTATGTGTAATTTCGTGTGTGTGATGTTTGATGATGGTTGGGAAGGAATTATGATGTGATCATGCTGATTTTCGTGTAAAAGATTCTGCTGTATGTAAACTATTCGATGAAATGGCCATTGTGTGCGCATGTGGGGGGGTGTTTTGGGTGAAACTTCGAATTCTGAGCATATTTTACCGTGCCATCTTTTGCATTCGCGTGCCCAAATTCAATTTTAAACATTTTGGCTCCAGTGGTTTTATTTTTGCACGTGTCATTTTGGAGTTGTCCCGGTGGGTGTTGCTGTTGTGCGCATGTGGGGTGTTTTGGGTGAAACTTTGAATTCTAGGCATATTTTACCGTGCCATCTTTTGCATTCGCGTGCCCAAATTCAATTTTAAACATTTTGGCTCGAGTGGTTTTATTTTTTCACGTGTCATTTTGGAGTTGTCCCGGTGGGTGTTGTTGTTGTGCGCATGTGGGGTGTTTTGGGTGAAACTTTGAATTCTAGGCATATTTTACCATGCCATCTTTTGCATTCGCGTGCCCAAATTCAATTTTAAACATTTTGGCTCGAGTGGTTTTATTTTTGCACGTGTCATTTTGGAGTTGTCCCGGTGGGTGTTGCTGTTGTGCGCATGTGGGGTGTTTTGGGTGAAACTTTGAATTCTAGGCATATTTTACCGTGCCATCTTTTGCATTCACGTGCCCAAATTCAATTTTAAACATTTTGCCTCGAGTGGTTTTATTTTTGCACGTGTCATTTTGGAGTTGTCCTGGTGGGTGTTGATGTTGTGCGCAGATGGGGTGTTTTGGGTGAAACTTCGAGTTCTGGGCATATTTTACCGCGCCATCTTTTGCATTCGCGTGCCCAAATCCAATTTTAAACATTTTGGCTCGAGTGGTTTTATTTTTTTACGTGTCATTTTGGAGTTGTCCTGGGGGTGTGTGTGTGTGGCGCTGCTGTGCGCGTGGTGCTGGGCGCTACCTCTGGGCGCGCCTGGTGCGTGTGTTGCGTAGTGCTGGGCGCGCCTTGTGCGCTGCCCCGTGCGCCAAAAATTTTATGCCTGTGCCGGAATTTTACCGAGAGTCCGGAAATAATATTTTAAACATAAAAATGCTGCTGTTGATGAAATAAAAATGCTACTGTTTCCTTAAATGTTAAGGTGTTGTTTTCTCAATTTAAATGTGATGTTCATGATGATGATGTGATATAATTGTGATGATTATGACGAGTACACTCTATGAGTGCTTTTATGACAACGATGACGAGGACTCCATGTGAGTGATTTGGTGTGGCACATGTGTCCATAGTGTCTCATAGCATGTGCATATTATGACGAATAGGCTTCGGCCTCTTATTGACGTAAACAGTGACGATGTGCCCATAGTGGCTTAATTATGACGAGAATGGTACCATCATGCATATACCCAGGCGTGGGTTGCGTTTCCATGCACATACATGATTTATGACTTGTGGGAAAAAGTTGTGACTTGAGTTAGTGTTTAGTGACGATGATGTTGGTGGTGATGACGATGTTGTATGACTGGTTGCTCACATTACTCTATTATGTGCTTGATTATGTTTTGTTGAAATTCTCACCCCTTCTGCTTGGAATGTTGCTCTATTGTGGCAACGCTGCAGGTAACCGCGAGTGAAGGTCCTGCTGCCTTCTTTAATAGCTATTGGGATGTCTGTCGAGTCGCTCTCTGATACTGTGACACCTAAGGGGCGTGGTTGAAGTTTGTTAATTAATTAACTAATTGTTTAATGATTATGTCGATGATGTGAGACGTGTTTGAGTGGTATTAGTAAGTTATTGTTTTATTCCGCTGTGATGTGATTTTTGGAGTTTAACTTTCATGACGGGTGTTTTGTTGCACAAACCTTGATGGGTGCAGTTGATGAGTTTTGTTAATGACGATGTGGCATTTCTTTTCTACCAGCTAAATTAATATTTGCGAAAAAGAAATTACTCTGATAAATGACGTGTAAATTATGGGGTAGAAAAGGGGTGTTACACTTAGCATGACATTTCAGCACCCAAGTGGATGCTTCAAAGACACTTGGCGCCTCCTACATGTGTCCCATGTGATAGTTGGTGATTTTAATCATCACACCTTTTTGTAAAGTAGCTTTATGAATAATATCGAAGTTTTATGATCATAAATTATTATTATTATTTTATTAAGACTTGGTTAGATAAAATTAGAATAGAATGCTTCTTTAGGGAGTAACATACGTAGAGAGAGTTTTAACATGGAGGAAACTATCTTGACATTGTAGCTTTCCTCCATTGTTATTCCACTCTTAAGCTTTTATTTTTAGTATAGTTTCTAGATTTCATTCAAGGTTTGCTCACACCATAGCTTCATCCTTCGTATGTGACTTGGGATCATTGGAGTGTATCTTTTGCAACCATTCTCCTCTTGTCTTCCTACGGTAATATGAGCTTTTTAGTTTGTATTATGTTGATGAAACTTGTTATGAGCTAATCATGTTGTAGTTGGATTGTTCTTAGTGTGTAATGAACTTTGAGTAGCTTTTATGTAATATTATGATGTTTGCGTTTTATTCATTGTGTCATAATGCTTTCAACTTTGTTTTGGGAATGGCCAACTAAAACAAGGGGGCTTTGTGGGTACAGACATGGTTCACAAAGAGAACTCAATGAATGATATGAATGAAAACCCTTTAAAGACATTTAAAGGGAGTACTACTTAACTCTAGACATAGGGGAGTAATAGTTCATAAGGCAAATGTTGTAAGAGCTTAATATACAGGGGTAAAACTTATTTAGAACCTAGACATAGGAGTCTTGTAACATAACCCTGACGAAAGTGACTGAAAGGCACGCCACCAAGGCGCTACAGCGTCTACGGATTCTGAAGCGCTACAGCGTCTAATATTATAGAACACTACTCTTGGGAATTTACATAACTACTGAGCTATCCAACTCACTCTTAAATACTTTCAATTCATTACTGTTTTCACATCTTTACTTGTTTATTTACATTCATGTTAATCACAATGACAATACTTGTTGACAACTTGTATTTGTTACTTGTTTTTCTCACTAGCTAAATTACTAATTTAAATATAGAAGTAAACTCAACAATCTCCGTGGGAACGATCTTTACTTATCATTATATTACTTGTTGCGATTGTGTATACTTGCACATCTTCTTTTCGCACAACATCGCCCTCCACTTGCACCTTACGCAGTAGTTTATCTTTTAGGGCAGCGAATATTATGTTTAAGCCTACACTGCATTGTGTCTCGCCCCTCGAAACAGACACCATCAACTTTGTTGGTGATGATGCCCTGATGATGAATGATAGTGAGGGAAGAATCCTATGAGTATTGTGTTAGGGGAATTTTTTTTGTGGAGAAGAAGAAGCAGAGAAGGGGTTAGGGTTTTTGTGAAGTAGAAGGGAAAGTTGAAGCCCAATTTATAATAGGCGTGGGGAAACACAGAGCCGCTGATCAAAATTTTAGATCACAAATCTGAGACGTTTATTTTCTATCCGTTGGGTAACAATTTCCAAAGGAAATGCCATCCACTCCTTTTCCTGACACGTTTGACTGGTTGTGAGTCGTTGGTTAAAAGTGTCAGTGGAATCTGAGCCGTTCAATTTTTAAAAAAAAACCAGTATTCGGCTTCCCTGGTCCGAATTTATTCGGTTGGGGTCAGCCGAATCCTCTAAAACAGGAAAAAGGGGTGTGTGCCAAAAAATACATCTTCGGTTTCCCATAACCGAATTATTTGTTGGAGAAATTTCCAAAATATTTATTTGAAGTGTTTTGTAACTGACTAAATAAATGTGAAATTGTTTATGAATCGTACTATTGCGAATGGCCTGTTGGTTAGGTGCATTTTGATTGAGTGGAAGGTCACAAGGTCGAATCCCTGCGTTGGAAATTTTTATTTTGTGTGTGATTTATTTAAACGGACAAAAGGGAAATTAAAAGGTGCGAAATGGCACCTAGAGGATTTGAACTTGGATCGCCATCGCCATAGTGAACAAATGCAACAACTAGCCAACAGACCAACACGACTTTTATGAAATAATGCGAAAACTAACGTTATCTAACAGTTTTACTTGACAGAAATTGTTTTTCCAAAGGTTGTTTTCTTTCATCAAAGGGCATGAATTTTTCTATATAAAGAGACTTTATGAACTTATTAACATACGAATTTTACTTCTCTCCAACACAAATTTAATTCCACCATTTTTATTAGTCTATATCATCTCTTTACTTCTCTAGTGCACAAGAGTGAGTAAGGAGACTTTATTCCGTAAACTATTATTGAAAGATACACTTGGTGTGGTTGTGCAAGACACATCAAGTATCCTGAACGGGATTCGCAGGACACCCTATTGCATCTAATTGGTTAGAATTGGTGGGGGCGAATTGAACCTAAAGGTTAGTGTGTTTACACACGCTTTAGAATCAAGTGCGGTCTCATCATCTTCATCATTGTTCGAGTGTTGCAGCATCTTCCCCAACAAATTGTTCTCACAATCTTTAGGTTCAATTTTGATTTTCTTGTAACAATGGCTGCATCACTCAAAGAGATGACTTCTGATTTTGTGAAACTTGAAAAATTTGATGGTGGCAATTTCATTCGTTGGCAAAAGAAGATGCAATTTCTCCTAACAACATTGAAGGTTTCTTATGTGTTGAATACTCCAAGGCCAGTGGACAACGACAACGAGACAATTGCAGAAACTAGAGAACGACTAAAGTGGGAAAATGATGATTACATATGCATGGGACATATTCTCAACGGGATGTCAGATTCTTTGTTCGATATCTACCAATGTGAAAATTCTGCCAAGGATCTTTGGGACAAACTTGAAGCAAGGTACATGCAAGAAGATGCAACAAGTAAGAAATTTCTTGTTACTCATTTTAATAATTGCAAGATGGTTGATAGTAGGCCAATTATGGAACAAATGCATGAAATAGAAAGGATTCTTAATAATTATAAACAACATAAAATGCATATGGATGAAACCATCATTGTCTCATCAATCATTGATAAACTTCCCCCTTCATGGAAAGACTTCAAAAGAAGTTTGAAACATAAAAAAGAGGACATTTCTCTTGATCAACTGGGAAATCATCTTCGGTTAGAAGAGGAGTATCGAAAACAAGAGGATACTAAGGACCAATATACTCATGAGAAAGCATATGTTATAGAGGGTGGAAAGTCTAGAAAGTCCAAAGAGGAAAAGGATCAAGATGATGAGGAAGGTCATGATAACAACAATGGAAACGGTCACAACAAAAGGAAGAAAGGTAGTTGTTTTCATTGTGGTAAACCAGGGCATTACAAGAGTGAATGTAGGTTCTTGAAGAAGATGAACAAAGAGAAGAACTCTAGTGCACAAAAGGATCATCTTGTTGCATAGAAGTTATTTCTAGAAAGGGCTCAGTCTTAAGAATGTGTATTATGTACCCAATGATGGGAAATTGTAATTTAAGTGTGTTTTCTTGTAATAAGTTATGTCTTCCCCCAAACCTCCCATCTCTCCACTCCACACCCTATCCACCATTCCTACATCATTACCCTTCTAATCATCTTGTCAACATTGGCAAACATCGTAAGGTATTATCCCTACCAAACATTTTTCGTTTTAATCTCATTTAGTTGCTGCATTTGGTTTTTTTTTCTTCTGAAATCGCGCTCGGTTCGGTTTACCTCAATCGAATGGATTCGGTTAGGCTCAACCGAACGTTATAAATGCAATGGGGGTGTTATTTTCAATTGGTCACTCGGTAAGGGAGATCTGAACACGTTCGGTTATAGGCAGTCGTACGTGTTCGGATATGGTCAATCGAACGTGTTCAGATAAGGCCAACCGAACACACGAAAACCAGTAACTCCAGTAACTTAGTTGTTTGTTGGTAATCAACCGAACGTTTTGATTACATCATCAAATAAATGGAAGGAAATGATGCGTTGATGGTACTAGACTTTACGAGTTCGTTCACAACGGATAAGGTACGGAACATTCATTCTTTTCAATATGTTTAATTTGCCTAATTAAGGAAGACAATGACATTTGCGTTTTCCATTTTCAGTTGTTTGCAAACCGTGAAGAGTTGTTGACATGGGTACGTAGTGTCGGCAGGTCTCTTTGCAAACCGTGAACAAACACTAGGAAATGTTGCCATTGATCATTCATCCTTATGTTGACAATATTGTTAATGTTAAGGGTGATGGGAATTGTGGATTCCGGTGTATTGCAGCATTACTTGGGCGGTGCGAGGATGCTTGGCTTTTTGTGAGAAATGATCTTTTGGAGGAGATCAAGAAATACATTGACTTCTACATTTGCGTATATGGTGGTATGGGAAACGTCACATTTCTGATGAAGTTGTTGATGCAGACAAACAAGGGTCTCGAAGAGAATTGGATGACTGTACCAGACATAGGGTATCTAATCGTTAACAAATACCAGGTCGTACTGACTTGTTGGTCTGTTAACGGGTCTTTCACCATTTTCCCATTTCATATTGCCCCATTCAAAACTACCCGTCAGTTCAACATATGCTTCATGGATAAACACTTTGTACAGGTATATCGACTTTTATTTAGAATTCAATTTTAATTTGTCAAACATTAGTTAACATTATGTTGTTTTTGTCTTTGTAAGATTTTTTTGAAGAATGGAAGTCCAATGCCCCGCCCGATGCGCTTTGGAATGTTAACAGGAGACCCGTAGTAAAGGGTTGGGACACGTTGTTTACGGATCGTATGCAAAAGTGGAAGGCTTACGAAGATTTAAGTAAATATAGTAATTAATAAAATCATTTCTCGTATTTAATAACCATTTCTAGAATACCGTTGGTGATGATGATGTTTGGAACTTAATAAAGCAAGTCGAATTTATGTGTCAACAAAATCATTTCTCATTCGTAAAATATTACTATAAAATTAAAAGAATCTTTTGTCCACGTGCCATCATCATCATCATCATCACTAATATATCATTTTAATATGGCAATCTTTACTATCCACAACACATTCTGAGATCAAAGATCAGAAATTTGGGAACCGAACCTGAGAATCTGAGATGGAGGGCAGTATCCGGTGCTCCGCCAACTACGTCCCTCTCACTCCCATCAGCTTCTTGGAACGCTCCGTCACTGTTTACCGTGACAAACCTTCTCTCGTCTTCGGCGATGTCACTTTCACATGGTCTCAGACCCATCAACGCTGCATCAAACTCGCTTCTTCCATTTCTCAACTCGGTGTTTCTTACGGTCACGTGGTTTGTTCCTCAATTCTTTCAAATATCCATTTCCTCCCCCGCTTTTTTGTTTTCTTATTACACCTACCAACTGTTTGTAGATAATTCTCCATATTTTGTCCTTAGATTCTGTGATTCCAGCTCCCCTTGAAGCTGCTTTATGCTTGATACACAAGTTTGCTTTTAATGGATACACGATGTAGTGACTTTAGATTTTAAATGATGAAAAAAAAACGTTTTCCATGTATAGTGCTTGGTTCGTTGAAATGGAACAAGAGGAATTTAATTATGATTATATTGTTGAATGGTTGCATTCAATACACTACTCTAATCCCATTTATAAGAAAAGAATGCACTTTTAGGTTCATTGAATATACTACTTTAGACCAAATACATCACCTATTCAATGAACCTAAAACTGTAAATACGACCAGAGTAAGTATATATTTATGCTTGTTTGTAAATTTTCATTTATTTGGACAGGTTGCTGTATTGGCCCCTAACATTCCGGCCATGTATGAGCTACATTTTGGTGTTCCAATGTCTGGGGCTGTTCTCTGCACACTGAATACTCGTCACGATTCAACAATGGTTTCCGTGTTATTAAAACATTCTGATGCCAAAATCCTTTTTGTAGACTATCAATTACTTGATATTGCTCAAGGAGCACTTGAAATTTTGTCAAAATCAACCACCAAGCTTCCACTATTAGTCCAAATTTTGGAGTGTGATGCTCACCCATCATCTCAAAGTGCTACCCAAAGTTCAGTCTCTCCCAGACCTTTGATCTATGAGAATCTTATAGCTGAAGGGAATCTCGAATTCGAGGTGAAAAGACCGAAGGATGAATGGGATCCAATTTCGCTCAATTACACTTCTGGAACCACATCGAATCCTAAGGGTGTAATATATAGCCATAGAGGTGCTTATCTTAATTCTTTGGCTACAATTCTTCTTAATGAGATGAAGTCTATGCCGGTGTATTTATGGTGTGTTCCCATGTTTCATTGCAATGGATGGTGTCTCCCTTGGAGTATTGCTGCTCAGGGTGGCACTAATGTGTGCCAAAGAAATGTAACTGCTAAAGGGATATTTGACAATATTTTTAAGCACAAGGTAACGCACATGGCAGGTGCACCAACTATTCTTAACATGATGATAAACTCACCACCTGAAGACAAGAAGCCACTTCACGGAAAGGTAGCAGTGATGGTAGGTGGTGCTCCACCACCACCTGATGTGTTTTTCAGGATGGAAGAACTAGGATTCATTGTGACTCATTCATATGGTTTGACAGAAACTTATGGTCCTGGATCAATTTGCTTATGGAAACCTGAATGGGGTAGTTTGCCTCGAGATGAACAAGCGAAAATCAAAGCGCGTCAAGGTGTGCAACATATTGGAATGGAAGGACTTGATGTAAAAGATCCCGTCACAATGAAGAGCGTACCGGCTGATGCGAAAACCATGGGTGAGGTCATGTTCAGGGGAAATGCTGTGATGAATGGGTATCTAAAGGATTTGAAAGCAACCCAAGATGCATTCAAAGGTGGATGGTTTAGGACTGGTGACTTGGGAGTAAAGCATTCTGATGGTTACATAGAACTTAAGGATAGGTCAAAGGACATTATCATCTCAGGGGGAGAAAACATTAGCACAATTGAGTTGGAAGGCATGATTTATAGTCATCCAGCTGTTGTTGAAGCAGCTGTTGTTGGGAGACCTGATTTATATTGGGGAGAGACACCTTGTGCATTTGTGAAGTTGAAGGAAGGGTGTAGTGCTACAGAAGAGGAGATTATACAATTCTGTCGCGAACGTTTGCCTCATTATATGGCTCCGCGAACTGTTGTGTTTGCTGATCTGCCAAAGACATCAACTGGCAAGACACAAAAATATGTTTTGAGGGAGAAGGCAAAGGCTATGGGAAGCTTGTCTAAGAGCACTAGCCGGTTGTAAAGCACTTTTAAAGATAAAAAAATAAATTGAATGCAATAGTCTTCATTCTTCGATGTTGTGTACTTAATTTAATGTTAGTAATTTTGATGTGTAAGATTTATCCATTAAAAGTTCAACATCCTGATTTATAAACAAGCTGTTATTCTCTTGTAGCCTTACTATAAACAAATAAACTAGACTGCTAAATTGGTCTTTTATCCCAATAATCTTTCAGATTTTTTATTCAAAATGAAAGAACACTGCATGTAATTTCAAATAAGATAACTTACATAACCCAATAAAAATCACTTGGCATTTCAAATTCAACAAGCCAAGTGATGCAAGTTGAAATGTAATGAAAAACTTGAGAGCTAGCATCATGAGTTCACTGTATTTGGAGTATAGGCAACCACATTTATTTATGTTTTGAAAACTAGAACAAAGATCTGTGGGACAATCTTGGATAATGGCACAAAATTCTAAATCATCTTCTTGATCCGCTATTAGTTTGAGTCCAATTCAAGTATTATCATACCGAGTATTATCATACCGCTGAGGATCTCACCTTTAGTTAAGCAGTCTAAAAGGGGAGATGAATTTGGATTTAGTGCATTTGGAGAGAGAGTGTGTAGTCAAGTTGTTGAAAATTCAAAGCAATTCGATCAAAATCGATCTGTCCAGATCTTAAAGCGTAATTTTTGATTTTTGCTTAATATAAAATACGAATTTGAAATTTATACTAATCGGACGACTCTGAGCTTGCGGAATGTAGTACTGCACACAAACTGGATCAAAAAATGAAGGATAACAATTTCCCCACCAAAAGTGAGCTTATTTTGGCAAGGTTCTGATATGCACGTGTGACATGTCATGACTAGCAATTACATATTATTACACTCAAGTTTGCAAGTAGTTTTTTATTTGATATATGACAGTGACTGGTAAATCAAGATATACATGAATCTTTCTTGATCGCTGCTGTAGATGATAACATGTATTTTGGATCTTATGGACGGCAAAAAAAGCATGGATAGATTCTGCACTGCAGTTAAGGAGAGGTAGGTAGTGGAATTGGAATGGATTGAGGGATTTGGATTAGGTGCATTCAGCACCCATGCAGTTGGTACAACTTATGGATTTTATTTTTATAAATTTTTTTTGAGAAACTAAAACTAATGGTTTTGAGTGCTTGATTTGCCAAGTACTTAATGAACACAAATTTTTCGTTTCTTCAAATGTATATATAGTGTGCAAAAATATTGATGTCAGGCGTTCTTCGTACATGAACAAGCACATAGCACCGTCTTGTTACAACTTTTTTTAAAGTTCAGATAAAATGACAAATAAATACTACACATTCATACTATCCGGCAGTCGCATCCGAGTTTCAACTTGGGAGCCGACCTTTGTTGAAATTACGAATTCACGTCCCTCCAATTTGCAACTAATATATACATCTAAATGATCACCTAGAGATAATCTTCAATGGAAATGCTCAAGGCTTCAGCTGCTTGCAAATTAGTCCCCTCACAATTCAAGTCCTCATCACCAAAACCTTCCCAACAAAAGACACCAGAATTACTAGTATCATCATCAGCTGGTCCAACATTGTGCACGTGTTCATCATTAATCACAGTCACGTGAGTTTCTGTTTCTGGTAACGATGTCGTTTTGGCTGCAATGTTGCGCGCATCAACATCCATAGCAACATCCGAAGCAACCTTCTGAACAGACCTTGGGGACATCACCATATCTTTCTGCTGAATACGATAAGAAGACAAAGTGTCAGGAAAATTGAGTTTGTCCAACGTTGAAGGTCTCCTGAGACAATAGACAGCTACGTCGTGTGCCACCGCAGCAGCCTCCGGCGTTGCATAAGTTCCCAACCACAACCGTTGTTGTGTCCCAGGAACACGAATTTCAGATACCCATTTCCCCCACTTTCTACGCCTAACTCCCTTAAATTTATTCTTCCCATCTGTGCTTGTTCCATGCATCCTTGAACTCCTCCAATTCATCACGAATCTTTATGGATATAATAATATACAGTGTTTCTCTGTGTGGTGTGGCCTATCGTGGAGTGTCAATTACGAATTGTGAATGAATTAAATTAAGAGGGAAGGGAGAGTGGTTATATATATAGGTTGAAGAATTTGAAAGTCAGAGGGGTTTAAGGGTAGCCAATGAGGATGAAGAGGTGGCGATCGAGGGAGTGGACCATATAAAAAAGTTCAAAATATTCAATGGTCGTATGATTTCACCGACCTATAATAATATATAAAGATGGTCTCATAGTAATATCAATGAAGGTCAAAATATTCATTGTTTGAAAATTTTTGGTTGAATGGTGATAATAATATCAATGAAGGTTGGGTTACAATATTAAAGTCTTGCAAGTTGGATGAAATGAGACCAACCAACCCATGATCGAGTGATTATTACCTGTAGATGTAATAGTAATAGTATCCAACTTGCTTCAATGACTCCTTTTTGGTCTAAAACGTGACGAGGAATTTCAATTTTCGGTTCTTATAAAGCCCACGCGCAGTGTGCTTAGTGAAAACTACACCCACACAAAGTAGCAGGCGTGGTGAGTCGCGCGCGTGGACACAATAGTATATGTCATGAGTGACGTTATAAAATAATAAAGTTTATTATATCTAACGTCCTCCACACTTTCCATAGACCATACTATTAACTTCTTCCTTATCGTTCCTAATTGCTTCTCGGACGACTCTAGAACAAAAGAGCACGTGCTGATTTTAATCTAATTAGCAATCTTTTGAAAATATAACTAGTTGGAGTATACTCGTTCAAGATTTAATTGATCGTGTTTCAACCACGCACGGTCTGACCAAAATACAAGTCATATCAAGCTTTACTAGACTAACCCTCTTGGGTTCGTTGCTGATAAGTCTCAAATTAAGTGTCTTTTTAGTGCTTGTTTTTAGTGAATTATGTAGCAATTTACTTTTAGTCTTGAGCTATTTTACTACCGATTGTTTGTTTTGTTTTTAGATCAAGCTTTGAGCCAAAAGTCAAGGAATTGGAGTGCCAAGAACATAAAGATGAAGTACCAAGGCCTAAAAATGCAAAGGAACCAAATAATCAAGAGAAAATGCAAGAAAGTTAAAGAAACCAGAAGGTGACCCGACCAGGGTTAAAATAGCTCGACTCGGGTTATCTCATCAGATGCCAAAACTGTTACTTTTTCAGCTTTTATTGTTTGTACGTAATTGGCTTTAACTTTGATTATAATTGGCTTTCATCGCTTGTAATTGGCTCTAACTCAGTTGTTCCCTAGCTAGGCCTATATATAGCACAAATTTCTAAGTGCTAAGGATCATCATTGGCTATTGTAAACACTACTCAAAGTTCATTTCTAAGATTCTATGCAATTTACATTTTCCATTTAAGCTTTTGCTCTTTACATTTATTGTTCTTTATATTCTTGCACTTTACTTTTTGGTCTCTATTTTTCTGCATTTTTATTTTCTGCACTTTATCGCTTTCTTTTACGTTTCCAAGTCATTTACATTCAGTCATTTACAATTTCGTAATTTACAATTCTGTTCTTCTTCTTCTTGTTGTTTTCTCCGATCCCACTAAGAGGAACTTAAGAGAGTGAGTGGTTGACGAGTTCAAATTCAATCAATGTGAACTTGGAACGCACAAAAAAGTGCAAACTTGTTTCTATGTGCTTGTTTGATTTCACACTTGTTTCGCACTCTGTCAAAATCTTTGTTATTAACACACAAAAACCAACCGGCCACAAACTATGAGTAATGAGTACTACTACTATAATGGTCCTCAAAACAACTAGCATAATGGATTTTTCTGCTAGTTGTCTCACTCGATAGGGGTGTATGTATGTATACAGTGTATACCCCGTGTTTATTGCCTTTTTAGGGTCAAACTGCATGCCTCATGGTCATGGATTCTCCTTCTTGAGTTCCTTAATAATTAAGTAGGGATTAACTTTATAAAAATAATACTAATAATGAGGTGTGTTGTTTAATGTTGCTTATTAAACATCTAGCTACCTTTGGACTAAAATATGGTTGGATTACTTAAATATATAATTTAGGATAGTAGAAGTCATTTAATAGGAGACAAGCAACACATGCTTAGTTGCTCAAATTTCGCCATTATCTTGAAATTACTTTTAAAATACAGTTACAATCATGTCTGGTATTGTGAATTAGTGGGTTATCTATTGTCTGTGAAAAAATTATCTGTTAAACTTATTTAGAGAATATAAGGAACCAAAATTATAGAAACACTAAACTAGGGGACCAAATGTGAAACTAAGCATTTTTTATTAGAGCATTATTTATTTTAAATTTAATTAAGCCCCCGATTAAGCATATTGTTAGTGTGAGTATTTACTTGAATGTGCAAATTTGGTTTGCTTGGTTGAACTGGTTTTTTTTAAGAAAAATGAATTTCTAAGAGAACCATTCCGTTACGGGCTTTCCCAAATGGCCAATTCATTTGTCGCAGCAATATTATCCTAAATATGATCAAAGAGCCACAAGCCTTATGGGTGAAAACCCTTGAAGGCATTTATTATCCTAACCATGATTCTGTTTTGCAGGCTAATTCTGGTAGGAATAGTTCGTGGATCTGGAGGAGTATCCTCTATGGTAGGGAGCTGCTGAAAAGAGAAGGCCGTTGGTTGGTTGGCGACGGCCAATCCATCAACATTGAAGGGGGAAAGGTTAAGGGTGGGCGAGCTGATGCAATCAGGAGTTGGAGTGCCCTGCTGCCGGCTCATGCTATGGGGGCTTTGCAAACACCTATTAGTCGGCCACAAGCCCGTGATCAGCTGATTTTGCCTCTTACTTCTTCTGGTGATTATTCTGTGAGGATCTGAGTGTTACAACTTCTTTTGTGATCCCGGATAGCTTCTGGATGGCTAGTTGGAATTCTCCTATACCTCAATAAATTAAAAAATTTATATGGAAGATGGTTCACAATATTTTCCCTGTGAAAATCTGCTTAAGAGACATATTGGCCAATCCCCATTCCCCAGTTTGCTCAATCTGTAACCTTCAACAGGAGAACATTGAGCATAACTTCTTGGGCTGCGCTTGGACTCGAACCACTTGGTGCAATGTAGAATCCCTCTCAGATCACTGATCTCCTTGCATGTCATTGATCCTCACCACGACGTTTCCAACCACAACCTCAATAACGAACCTACACGCTCCTACACAGTAAAGGTGGTTGAATGGGGCCGAAGTATGTGGGTGTTTGGTCATTATACATGAACAAGGTAGGTCGTGGGCCGTGGGAGGTAGCTCAATGGTTGTGGTTGTGGTGTTCTAGTGGCTGTGGAAAGAGAGTGGAAAGGCGGAGAGAGTAAACAATTGCATATCATCAACGGTCTAAATTGTAATTATTTTGCACGGTTGTACCGTGTCGTGGCGTGTCTATCAAGTGTGGCACCCTAGAATCTACCTATTTGATAAGTCATCTCCACACAAAAAAAAAAATCTGATAAAAGACCACTTTTGGAATATAAACTTTAAAAAATGGGTATAATGTATGCGCATAGAAAACAAGCACAAAAAGTTTTACATTTGCCAGGATCTAGACTCACCATGTACTTACAATACTAGATACAAAAATAAAACCTGATTGTTGAAAAAGGGACATATTATGTTGTTGAGGATCAAAGGAATAATATTTTCATAGCTGAAATGAGAGAGAGAGAGAGAGAGAGAGAGAGAGAGAGAGAGAGAGAGAGAGAGAGAGAGAGGATGTCTAGTTGAGAGCATTATTTAAGAAGTCCAAGAAGCCCGTTCCCTTTAAAAGACCCTTACCTGTTAAAAGCTCAAAATCCAACAACAGCAGGAAACCAATAACAGCTGCTTTCCCGTTTATTATTTCATTCCTTCTAGTAAAACCAAATCCCCCTTCACCTTCATCAACCACCATTTTGACCTGTAACAGTCATAGAACCAGTTAATGTTGCTTGTTGCTTGGGGTCCAAAATTAACTAATCAGAAGAAGCATAATGCTGAAGTTGTTTTACCTCATCAACGTTGACATCAGTAGCTGTTACACCGGGTTGAGCTTTCCCACTGAAGACAATTTCAGTAGCAGCATCAGATTTTAAATTTCCTTTAATGCTGATATAAATATTCTGTTCGTCTGTTTTAACAGGAAATACAAAGAGTGTCCTCAAAGCAGGTGTCAGAACTCTCAAAACTGGATTGTTTGGATACCATTCCTTGATCTCCCCTGTTCTTAGATCAAATGTGCTGTCAGTTGTTGGGCAAACTACACACCCATCCTGCACACACATACAGCATTTGGGAAACATCAACTCACTTTGAGTCAAGCTAGAGTCATTACTTACTCATTAGTAAATTTAAATTTGCACAGAAGTTTGTGCACCGACACTTCAGGTTGAAAACATGTCCAGTGTCCAACATGTGTCGTGTCAGACACCAATACCGACACTAAAATTACTTCTGTTTTTCAAATTATTATTGGTGTTATGATATCCGTGACTGTGCTTCATAGGTGGGAATTGTAGACAACTCACATTTTCATGCAATACACAATGTCTATACAGAAAGCCTAATAATAGACCTAAAGCCAAACTAAGAATATCAATGAAAATGAATAGAGTAGACAGTCAATTTGGTCTATGAATGTGTGAGGCGTTGTCGTTATAGACTCTGAATATATCGAAATTGCACACGCACCCCGAGTGTCTCTTTAGTAAGTCATTTTAGTCCTCAAATATGTCTTTTGTTAGTCACTTTGGTCATCAAATGTGTTTTGTGTTCTTTATTGGTCAATTTAGTCTCTAAAAAAGAGACATTTAGGGACGTATTCGCAATTTGGATACATTAATTAAGGATTAAAATGACAGCCCCCCACACATTACCTCACATATTAAGGGACCAAAATGACTATTTACCCAAATAAATAACATTCAAATTTCAAACAAGGTAAATCAATAAATTCTTCCATCTATTAAGACTTGTCCATCTAGTGCTCGCTCCATTGTCATTGAATTTTCAAATAAGGTAAATCATTAAACCCAATTATGATATCAATTCATTGAATTGCAACAAATTGATAGAAGTAGGAAGTGAGGTAGGTACCTGGGTGAGCTTGGCATTGAGCAAGCCTTCAGAATAGGCACCTTCCGCAGGGGACCTATTTTCAATGGCAAAAATTTGATCTTTATACCACAAAAGCAATATCGTCTCATTTTCCTGAATTATCACCCGCCGTTCCCCCCTTGGCAGAGCCGAAAGAGGCACCACCGGAACCCAGTTTGACGGTGACGAAGAAGACTCTTCGGCGACGGAGACTTGGGTAGCCTTACACGTGAATCGCAGAGACTTGGGCGAATAGTGGCGGTTTGAGGGAGTATAGAGATGAAGAAGGGGTTTAGTGGATGGGAGAGTGAAATGGAAAGTGTGGGTTTTGGAGGAGCAGGAAAGAGCTAAAGGGTTGATGGTGGCCATGGAATTGGAATGGGAAGAGGGAGAAGAGTGGAAAGGGTTGGAGAGAGAAAGTGAGAGAGTGCATCTGCATGGAGTGGAGGTGGAGTGACATTGTCCACACAATTACCATGGAACTGGATAATGAATTGAAGTCTGTGTGTATTTTTGTTGGCCACATTTTTATTCACATTATTATTACGTATTATTACGTTTAATATACGTTAATATCCTCATTTTCTATTTATCTCCCTGCAAAAAAAATTTTAAAAAATAATTTACAACAATATTAAGTGTTTTTAGTTACCCCTGTAAAGTCAGCATAGACTTAATGTTGTTAGCTAAAATTAAGTAAATAAAAACACTTAATATTTGCAAGGTGTTTTTTAAAAAAAAAATTGCAAGGGAGTAAATGGAAAATGAGGATATTTGCAGGGGTAACATATATTTATTTAAGCCTTATTATTATTATAAATGTTTAATTAGCGTACACATAATTCGTAAAACTTATTACACTATTCACCAATAAAAATATATGATAATGATGACATATCAGATGGTTACTAATTGAGTGACTTCGTTTTAATGATGTGTAACTATAATTGGTAGATAGAACAATATTGTGTATATAAATTAAACTCTTATTATAATCCAACACTTTCTATTTAATTTTTTTGTTTACAACTTTCCATTTGTATCTCTGGCTACTCTTGCCTTCTAGTTTTTTTCTTAGGTTGCAAAGTTTTTAATGAATCAAGGTTTATATTCGAGTAATTTTAATATTTTACTATTAACTCATGGATAAGATGTTAATCAATCATTTGTAGGTTTATTAATATGTATCACACGTTCCTGATAACAAAAGAAAAAATAAGATCAATAAATCAAATGCAGAAATTAAGAACCATTATTTACCTCATGCCATTGTTACGGTGTTGTGGGTGTCTTGCTTTTGGTTCTTCTAAGCTCTAACTTTCTGCTATATAGATGGTGCGTATTTTGAATGGAGGATTTTTTTTGGTACGGACATTGTTGGCTACCCATAGAGTGTTCAACGCTTTCAACGAAAGACTAATCTTCGCTCGTGTTTAGGATCAAATTTCGCACTGGCCAACACCGAGTTTGTCCGCTGCGAGAATCGAACCTGAGAGCACCGGGTCGACCCCTTGTGTCCCAAGGTAGATTAAATCTTTGGGCCAACGGTGTTGGTTTATTTTGAATGGAGGGGGATAGCAAGCTTAGGGATCAAAAGCTGTTTATAGGTTTTATTATACAATCAAGAAATTAAAAGTCATTACCACTCATGTAATGGTCATTCAAGACAATTAAGCTTGAAACCATTCAACAACCAAAACTCTCATAACTTATGGACCACTTAAGTGTATGTTTGGTTGCACGTTGGGATGGAGCAAACGTACAATTAGAGGGCGGGAAGCACTTCTGTCATGTTTGGTTCTTCATTTCTTGAGATTCTCGTCGCACGGTAGGGCTCTAAACTCACGGCAACAGTGAAGCAACATTTTGTAGCTTTTCCACGGCAAACGCAAATCGATTCTAAAATTTGTAGTTTATTATCTTTGATCTATTCCTTGATTGCCCTTGTTTCTGGGCGTTTTTGATGTGGTAGCAAAACCAGATATGTTTCCTGTGTTTCTCTCTGTTTCTTCTGCGTGTACCGATAGGTTAGGGATAACTTGAATATTAGGCTGGAACTTTGTTGGGCTTGCTCTTTTTTTAGTTACCTGTTGGGCTTGCTCTTCATAAATAGATGGTTTTTTTTTGTACCCCCATCACATCCCATATACCCCCATCATAAATATATGGGTAGAGAAGAAGAGAAAAAGAAATAGGAAAAAAGGGAGGAATAAAGTTGTATAATCCCCCTTTTAATTTTATGTTGATATCCATTTTTATAATTTTACACCAAAAGCACTTTTGATCTTATTTATCCAAACAACAATGATTGGTGAAACTCACTTTTCAGTAAATGTATCCAAACAAAAATCACGTTAAATTCAACTCACTTTTAACTAAACTCAATTCTGCAAACTCAATTCTCCCAAACTCAATTTTGCTCGCCGTGCAACCAAACATACACTAAGAGCCATTCAAAAGTGAGGTTTAATAACAAATTAATTTTTAAAACTGATATATTATTACATTATTTGCTTATTGTCTTTCATAATTTACTTAAAGTCTTTAAAAAAAATACAAAGATTAAAAGAAAAGTGTAAATGTGGTTGTGTAATTGAATCTTAACTAATTACTTCAATAGTTAGTTTTTTTTTTATTTCGCATGATTGCATTCTCTTTTTCCATTTAGATTATTTTTGAATTCTCATTTTTATAAAAGTATGTTAAAAAAACAAACGACAAACTTTTAAAAATAATTATTTTTATAAAAAGTGATTATTTATTTTTTTAAAAAAGTTGTAACAAACGCCTTTTTTTTTGGTCAAGTTGTACTGATTTCAATAGAAATGGGCAAGGCCCCAACCAAATACAACAAAATGTGCCAAGATGCCCCAATGATCTACACAAGATATAGATTCAAAAGAGAACACCACAAGAAATGTATACGGTTCAATTAACAATAATAGGCCCAACTTAACAAAATAAAAGCCCATTACTCTTAAACCGAACAAATCACTAAAACCGGAACCACTAATGAAGCATGGATTGAGACAAACAAGCATAGCATATCTCTAATCATCACCTGAGATCGATAACCCCAGATACAAACCCTAGATCAACTTCAAACGACACCAGACAGAGAGAGATCTAGAACATAGCATTTATTCTTCTTTCAATCAGCTTCAGTTCACTACGAATCGCATAGAAATTGACAAGCAAGCCTGAATTCACCTCAAACCCTATCGAAGAAGATGAAGAAGCTTACAACAGTGTGAAGAACATCAGGGAAAGTCACCAAAACGCAGAAAATCTTGATCGTAACAAGCCTTACAATCTTCTACAATGATTTTGCGAATCGATTCAGGCGGTCTCGAAGTCCAATTGCTGTGAAGAATCCCTTTGGAACCAAGCGAAGCCAGCTCGTGAGCTAGTTTGTTTCCATCACGATTAGTCCAGGTAATTACACACCCACCTAATCTTTTCCTAAAATCTTCTATATCTCTGAGAATAGCACTTATATCTGATGAAAATTTCTTTGATTTGCACATGTTGACAATCTGTAAATTATCTGATTCAATCACCGGATGATGGAGCTGAAGAGACAAGGCAGTAGAGATTGCTTCTCGCAAACCAAAAGCTTCGGCCACAAGAGGGGAGTTAGCAAAGATTTTCTTATGACTAGAAGTAAGAATACTTCCTCTATTATCTCTACAAATGATAGCTATATAACCAGTGCATGTTGCTTTGTTAAAAGCAGCATCACAATTTATCTTTGTGTCATTCCCATTAGGAGGCTTCCATCTACATGGAGCCTTACTGTCTTGATCTTTGGTAGAGCATGGGCTAGATGGAATAGAAGGAAAAGTTGCATTTATAAACTCTAGCCATAGAGCCTTAATCCTAAAAAGAACCTCCATAGGATTAGGAACTTTCTCACTGAACATCGCTTCATTTCTGGTTTTCCATATATTCCATAGAGAGAATATAAGCTTAATTAATCTATGATCAGAATCCTGGGAAAAACTTAGATACATATTCAGAAACCAGTTATGAAAGGTAGTTAAACCTATAGGAGTAGGAGGGTGAACAACTTGAAGACCAAACCACAAAGGTTGAGTCCAAGGGTAAAGTAATAGTAGATGCTCCACAGTTTCATGATCAATCCTACAAAAAGGACATTTAGGAGAAAGAGTGATCTTCTTTTTGTAGAGAGCATCTTTAGTAGGAAGATAATTGTGGAGAGCCTTCCAAAGGAAATGTTTCATCTTAGAAGGAACCTTAGCACTCCAAATTATTTTCCAAATATCAGTAGGGATATTATCAGAAGAAGATGCAATAGGATTATTCTGAGTATTGGAGTTAAGCATTCTATATCCAGACTTAACAGAATACTTCCCATCATTAGTATGAGGCCAAGTTAGATGATCTGATGAAGAAGACCAAGAAATTGGAGTTTTAAGGACTTCAATAGCAGACTTAGGAGTAAGATTATCCCTAAGCTTAGATAAATCCCAGTTATGAGAGCTATCAATTAGTTCACCAACCATAGACATAGAAGCAGAAGGCAAGAGAGAAGCCTTCTCACCCGAGGCAGTCTAAATATCATTGGTAATACTAACATTACTCCCAATACCAATATCCAACCTAGCTTCCTTAGAAATTAGAGATCTACCATGAATCAAACTCCTCCACACCCAAGACACATTCCTACCAGCAGTAGCTTTCCAAAAATCACAAGAAGGGAAGTAAATAGCTTTCAAGGTAGTAGCCCAGTAAGAATTTGGTTCCTTAACAATTCTCCACACTTGCTTAGATAACATTGCAGAATTCATCTTTTGAAAATCTTTAAAGCCTAGACCACCCAGAAGCTTAGGAGAACATAATTCATCAAATTTTCTCCAATGAATTCCTCTATTATTAGAAGAAGACTGCCACCAGAACCTAGCCACAGAAGAAGTGAGAGAAGCACAAAAAGTTTTAGGGAGTTGTAGGATAGACATGATGTATGTAGGAATTGCTTGAACTACAGCTTTTATTAAAATCTCCTTCCCTGCTTGGTTAAGTAGGCTACCTTTCCACCCTTCCAGTTTTGTAGAAACTCTATCTTTAATCCAAGCTAACCCTTGAACCTTAGAGCCTCCCCACTCAGCTGGGATTCCAAGATATTTCCCAGGATGATCCCAAAGAGGAATGTTAGTTATTCTAGCTATAGCAAGTTTTGTATTATGATCCACCTTACATCCACATATGATTCCAGATTTACTGAGATTAACTTTTTGACCAGATGCATTAGTAAAAGTATTGAGGATATTTATCAATTGATAAACATCCTCTTGAGAATCTCTAGTGAACAAAATAGCATCATCTACAAAAAATAGATGAGAAAGAGTAGGAGCAGAATTTGCTAGAGTTAAACCATGAAGAGCACCACTATTACAAGCCTTTGAAATCATCCTAGAAAGTACATCAAACACTAGAATAAACAAGTAAGGAGATAGGGGGTCTCCCTGTCTCAACCCTCTCTTAGGAAAGACTCTTTTAGAATAAAACCCATTGACTTGATAAGTATAAGAAACTGTAGAGACTAAAGACATGACAGAATTGACCCAAGAAACAGAAAAACCATAAGCCAAAAGAACTTTTTCAAGAAATTCCCAATTAATTCTATCATAGGCTTTGTTCATGTCAAGTTTAAGGGCAATCCCTCTACCCCTTTTCCCATTCTTGTTTTTGAGGAAATGAAAAGCCTCATGAGCAATGATTAGATTGTCCTGAATCATTCTTCCCCCAACAAAAGCACTTTGTTGAGGGGAAACAATGGTAGAAAGAAACGGTTTAAGCCTAGCAACAAAGATTTTCGCAATAACCTTGTAAATAAAAGTACAACAACTTATAGGTCTAAGTTGAGAAATAGACTCAGGATGAGGAACTTTAGGAATTAGAGCAACATTAGTGAAATTTACATCCTCACCCAAAATACCTTCAGTGAAAAATTGATTAACTGAGTTGAAAACATCATCTTTAATTATCTCCCAGTTTTTTTGGAAGAACAAACCATTAAGGCCATCAGGTCCGGGAGATTTATAAGCACCAAGCTCAAACACAGCCACTTTTACTTCATTGAATCTAATAGGACAATCCAAAATAAGGTTGATAGAGCTATCTACACTCTTAGGAACCACCTCAAGACAGGTATCAATGCAACTAGTAGGCTCATCACTGTAGAGATCTTTGTAGAAATTGACAATACCATTCATTACATCAGATTGACCCTCAAGCCAGACTTCATCACCATTTTTTATCCTTAGAAGCTTGTTTCTATCTCTCCTCTGAACTGTAGAGGCATGAAAAAACTGAGTGTTTTTATCTCCATAGTTGAGCCACTTTATCCTTGATCTTTGACCCCAGTAGTGTTCTTCTTGTTGCCAAAGTTTGTCTATCCTATTCCTTATCTGAGCAACATCAGCCCAGTTAATACAAATAGAAGGAGAATTAATAGCAAGATGCAGTTGCTGCTTTAGAGAGCTAATCTCTTTAGCAGCATTCTTGAAAGTATTATTATGCCAATTCTGAAGTTCTCTCTTGCAACGTTTAACCTTTTTATTCCAGATATCCCAAGGACTGATGGAGTTAGAATCCTTCCAAGCAGAATGAATAACTTCCCTACATTCCCCATGTTCCTCCCAAAAAGACTCATATCTAAAGGAATGACCACTAGTCATAGGAGGTTTAGGCTTAATAATTATAGGAGAGTGATCTGAATTAATGATAGGGAGAGCAGTGGCCATAGCATGAGGGAAATTAACCCTCCAAGCCCAATTAGCTAGAACTCTATCAATCTTCTGTCTAGTAATTAACCCATCCCTAGGATTACTCATCCAAGTAAATCTATTACCCTGCAAATTCATATCCGTAAGGTCAGAGTCACTAAGAAAACCCTTGAACAACTTCATTCTGATAGGTTCAACATCATGAGCTCCATCTTTATCTAGGTTAGAAGACATTTCATTAAAATCTCCAGCACAACACCAAGGACCGTCATTATAAGGTTTGAAGTTAGCTAGTTTAGACCACAAATTCCTCCTAGCAGCAAAGGTAGGATTACCATAAACAAAAGTGAATTGAAACATAAAACCACTTCTTCTCTCTTTAGCAGCTGTGTGGATGAAATTTGAGCAAGAATCAAGAATCTGGACCTCATAATAATCATTCCATAGCAAGCAAATACCCCCAGAAGTACCAATAGATTCAACACAGAAGGAATTTTGGAAACGAAATTTCCTTCTAACTCTCTCAACTCTCTCCTTATGGGCTCTAGTTTCCATAAGGAAGAGAATGGCAGGCTTTTGACCCTTTACAAGGTCAACAAGCTCCCTATTTGTCGTGGAAGCTGCCAATCCACGACAATTCCAAGAGATACAAGTCATTTAGAAGTTGGGGGCATGGATAGACCCGCCTCCTCAGTCATTTCAGAAGTTTCAACATAGATATAACCATCAATCACTGCAACAACTCTAGCTCTCTTGCTATTTTTGTTAGGATCATTGCTATCAACTTCAGTAGTAATACATAAGGGTTCAGGATCCCTCACTCTCTTGATATTAAGTCTTGAGTGCAGCTCCACACTGAGAGCTTCCTCTACTCTCCCAGGGATGCTAAGTGATCCTATATCACCATCATCTTTCTCATCATAAGGAAACTCCACATAGTAAGGTGGTGGAGTAGTAAATTTAGGCAAATTGTAATCTCTACAAGGCAACCTTCTAATCCTTGATTGAACATTTGACATATTAGTATCATTGTTTAAGGAATTTGAATTAACTGGATTGTTACCTTGGAATTGATTCTGATCTGGGCTATTGATATTATCACCCATAGAATTAGTACTGTTTCCTATTGTTGCATTATCTGAAGACTGGTGTTGATTTGGAATATTTTGTTCACTTGCAGGTACCTCTCTTTCATCAAACTCAGAACTATTGCTACCTGATCCATGCTCAGTTTGAGATGCTTCCCTCCTTTGATATTGATAACCATAGTGATACACCCTAGGTTTAGTTGCTGATAGAAATGGACCATATTTAGGAACCTGCTTGTTGTAAGCTTCCATAATCATAGGTTTCTGACAATATTTCTGCTCATGTCCAAATTTACCACACTTATAACAGATTCCTTGCAATCTTTCATATTTAAAATGAATCCACACTCTTGTATTCCCTGGTTTCTGTAACCAACATCCAGACCACATAGGCTTAGAAACATCAACAGCTACCTTTGCTCTTATGTAGTGAGTAGCTCCTGAACCTGATCTGTAGGGATCATCAACTTCAAGGACCATACCCACTCTACCTAGAAATATAGGAGCATTCTCATGATTAACATCTTCTCTAGGTAGACCATGAACTTGAATCCAAAAAGGCACTTTGTTAAAATCAATATCATCAAACACAACACCTTCATTCCATCTTTGCAGACTCAACAAATGATTCAACACAAACCAAGGAGCCTTTTGAAGGACTTCTTCAGCAATTTCAACACTAGGAAAGGTGAATAGAAATTTGTTACTACCCATCTCAGTAATAAATAGTTTCTTGTAATCTTCCCATGTCTTAAACATGATATTCTTTATTGCTTTCTTGTTTGAAACTTTGTCACAGATAACTTGGCCCATGAGTGCTCTCAGAGAGTACTCAACATTCATCTTAGTAGCTGGGATGAGAGGATCAGAAACAATATCTCTCTCATCCTCTAGGATCTCCACAAATATGTTTTCTGCCATGACCAGAAACTCACACAACAGGAAAAACTACAAGTAGGGACAACAAACTGAAGATAAAGAAGAAGGAATCAAGAAGACAGAGACATAGAATACTACCACTGAAAGATTAGATAGACAAAACTATAAGACTATAACTAGTTCTAATCTGATATTAGTTAGATAAACCTTTGAAAACTCAAAAGTTTATTTAACTAATGACTGTATATATGGGACTGAACTAAAATACTTAGAACTTGATATATTTTGCTCTTTAGCTCTTTCTTGCTCTTTAGCTCTTTTGATTCTTAATAAGCTCTTTTGCTCTTTCTTTTGCACTTTTGCTCTTTAGACTCAATAGAAGTAACTTATATGGAGAAACAGATGATATTGATGATGGAAATCTAACTTTAACCCAGAATTTACCTTCATTTATGAAGAAGATGAAGATAAGAGTGAATAAACTACAACAAGGAATAACAGAGAACCCACTGAATAACCACCCTATTTTACATGTAATAACCAGAACACTCAACAACAGCCAATAATAATTAGACAAGGAAGCCCAAAACGTATATTACCCAGCACTAGTCACAAAACCCAAAGGTTAATAACCAGCCAAACAGCTAAGTATCAAGATACTTTGCAGACCTTATCTCTCTAGAAAAAGAGTACCACCGCCTCGTTCGTTGGTCAGCGCTGGATAATGTTGGTACAACAAACGCCTTAAACGTGACACTATAACCCTAACATAAGAATGAAGGCAATAGCAATAAGACTCAATGGCAGTATCGATGAAAACAATAAAGGTGGAAGACTTAATTTGTAAATGTGTAAGACATCTCTCACTGCAATTTATGTAAAAAGAATCGTACAAATAAGTAGGTATTGCTATGGGAACCACTTGCCAAGCTAGACCAAAGATGCCCATTTCCCGCTAATGGAAGGGCCACAAAACCCCAATTATTGATAACTCTTGAGGTAGAGCAAAATGAAAAATCGCATCTCTTTTATGTATTCTTTGTGCTCATTCTTTGGTGGAACCATTATATTATGCTCTCCGGAGCATTTGACAATTCCAGCACGAGAGAAAGACTTCTCAAAAAAAATAATAATATTTTATTGAATGAGTGTTTATCTCTCCTACTGAAATTGTGCAGCAACTAGAGAGGATATTCACCTAATAAAATGTCAACACAAGTATTTTTGATATCAGAGAACATGCTTGAACTCTATTCGGCCAAAGAATTTAGCTTTGTAAGGTATTGCATCAAAATTGGCTTCTCGGCCTACTAATTTCCATTGACTTGTGATGTTACCAATAGGGAATCACTATATATATCCCCCCCCCCCCAAACAGTACTAAAGAGCATAATTATGCATCATCCTATGCCTAGTTAGAAGGTTGGCCGAAGGGTAAGGCTACTAAAGCCATAATTTTAGGACTACTAACAGAAAATATTTATCATTAGTTTTTCTAAAGCAAAAAAAGAAACCATCATATCCCTCCTTCGTTTCTCTTGCAGCTCAAGCGGTTTCCCACATTTTCAATAGACTTGAACCAATTCCTCAATCCTCTGATTCCGACAAAATCCCCAACAACTTAAAGCAGTTAACCAAAACTGCCACATCAAATGAGCTCTCTGTGTCTCTGACTAGGGTTTGCGAAACAGTTAAAGTTTAATGCACTAACTAATTCATTATCAGTTATCTAATCCACTATAAGCTAACTTATTCGCTATCTGATAACTTGTATGTTGTTCATTACTTTTTATTAAACAGAGTGATCGATCCTTCATTCCTTTGTATATGTTGCCTAATCTCTATTCGCTTTTCCAACGTTTAATTACGAGAGATATTTCTTATTATTAGTGATTTGATGACAACTTCCTATAACTGCACCACACGTTAATTTTGGTGATATGTGATGCTGAGTATATTTTTATTTGTATAAAGAAAAAGCTACATACATTTCGATAATCTTGTGGTGTATGAATGATTGTGAGAACAAACAAATCAAGATATTTTCTTCGTTAAAATTTTCTACACGACTATAAAGAGACAAAAATAGTTTATAGCACGGGCTAAGGCCCTCGATCAATTAAAAATAATAATTTATATCAAAAGAAATGGTTAACAATATAATTAATTGGCCTAGAGAGACACAATTAATTAAGTAATAAAATATATGTTAGTATTGTGTGAAATACTAAATAACTAGTACTATACCCGTGCATCCGCACGGACCGATCGCGTTATGTCATACGATTACCTCAAATAGAAACGTTAGTTTGAAATCTCATTAATCTAAAATCAATTGTAAAATATAGAGGATGACTTGCATACGGACAGGTGCTGTCGTGTTCTTTTTAGGAATGAATTTAGACAGTATTTAAATAGTCTGAACATTACCCCGTGAAAATAAAGAAAAATTTAAAGTCGATAAAAAAGGAGTTTCAAATAAAAAATTGATAAATATTAAAACTAAAAATGTAAAAGTATCATTTAAAAACAATATATGCATTTATCCCGTGTGTTTTTATATATCAGTGCAGTGTTTTTTATATATCAGTGTTGTTATCCCGTGTTTTTTTATATATCACTGCAACTATCCCGTGTTTTTATATATATATCATTGCAATTATCCCCGTATTTTTTTATATATCAGTGCAGTTGTCCAGTGTTTTTTTATGTATCGGTGCAGTTATCTCATAGTTTCAATTGATTATTTGAGTTGATTAGTAGATTATTGTAGATAGTGTAAGATAGATAGTAGATTATCAATAACAAATATTTATCCCGTGTTTTTTATATATCAGTAACAATTATTTGTCCTTTTTTAGGTATTAGTGACAAATATTTGTCGCGTGTGTTTTAAATATTAATCAGTTTAAATAGTCATTAAGCCTTCTAGTTTTTTTAGATAGTAGTTTTCAAAAACTATAATTATCAATGGCAAATATTAATCCCGTGTTTTTTTACATATCACTGCAGTTATCCCCGTGTTATTTATATATCCGTGCAGTTATCTGGTAGTTTCAATTGATTATTTTAGTTGATAGTAGATTATAGTAGATAGTAAATTTGTTAGATAGTAGATTATCAATAAGAAATAATTTGTTTAAATATTAATTAGTAATTTAAATAGTCATTAAGCCGACTTATTTTCTAGATAGTAGTTTTGTAGTAGTAGGTTTCAAGAAATTTAATTATCAATGACAAATATTAATCTCGTGTTTTTTATATATCAATGCAATTATCTCGTAGTTTCAATTAATTGTTTTAGTTGATTAATAGATTATAGTAAATAGTAAAAGAGAGATAGTAGATTATCAATAAGAAATATTTATTTTAAATATTAATCAGTAGTTTAAATAGTCATTAAATATTATTGTTTTTTAGATAGTAGGTTTATAGTAGTCTTCCAAAAATTTAATTATCAATGACAAATATTAATCCTTTGTCTTTTTATATATTTGTGTAGTTATCCCGTGTGTTTTTATATATCATTGCAGTTATCTCATAGTTTCAATTGATTATTTGAGTTGATTAGTAGATTATTGCAGTTATCCCGTATTTTTATATTAGATTATTTGAGTTGATTAGTAGATTATAGCAGTTATCACGTGTTTTTTTGATAGTAGTTTTATAGTAGTTTTCCAAAATTATAATTATCAATGGTAAATATTAATTATAAATTGTCAAAAAAAATTATAAATATCAATGGTAAATATTAATCCCGTGTTTTTTTTATATATCACTACAGTTATCCCATATTTTTTATTTATCAGTGCAGGTAGTTTCAATTGATTATTTTTGTTGATTAGTAGGTTATAGTAGATAATAAAAGTTAGATATTAGATTATCAATAAGAGATATTTGTTTTAAATATTAGTTACTACTAATTTAAATAGTCATTAAGTCTTCTTGTTTTTTAGATAGTAGGTTTATAGTAGTAGTCTTCAAAAATTTTAATTAAAGTAGTGTTTGCGGTGTATAAAGAAAAAGCTACATACATTTCGATAATCTTGTGGTGTATGAATGATTGTGAGAACAAACAAATCAAGATATTTTCTTCGTTAAAATTTTCTACACGACTATAAAGAGACAAAAATAGTTTATAGCACGGGCTAAGGCCCTCGATCAATTAAAAAAAAAAAATTTATATCAAAAGAAATGGTTAACAATATAATTAATTGGCCTAGAGAGACACAATTAATTAAGTAATAAAATATATGTTAGTATTGTGTGAAATACTAAATAATGAGGACACATTTAAACTTGCAATGCTCAATTTTTTCAAACAATGTGTCAGACTATAAAAATGCTTAATTAGTTTAATTTTTTTTCTCCCATTAGAAAATAAAATATTTAATTTTGGGGTGAAAATTATAAGCATACTTTTGGATAACAACAATAATACTAAGAGTTCTTCATATTAATTTAACACCAACAAGGATTGATACCTCAAGGTTTCGGTTCTAATTTTAAGTGTAGCAAAATTTTTATTAGAAGGGGAGAACTATGCAGACCGGCAAAACCAGATATACGTAGCCAGACAGGTTGTCATTGGTAAAGTTGGTAAATACTACGCACCAATATCACGGTAACGAAAAAAATTAACAAACTTTGCTTTCAATTCACCTTTAATTGGAGACATCATTTTAAACGTGACTCTTCTTCTTATAACATCATATCACGGTTTTCTTTTCATTGGGTCACGAATTTTTTTTACATTATTTTGGTTTTTTAAAAAAATTCAATACATAATCATTTTATTTTATTATTCAACAAAAGATACTTTTATTATTTTTAATTAATACGTAAATTTTCAACAAAATTATATATGATAAAATTATAAATAACACTAAAACAATATTCTTTTAAGTAAATAAAATTTGAATTTAAATATTATATATATATATATATATATATATATATATATATAATCTTTAAGTATTAACACTTCCCTATATATAGCTCCCCCATATCATATGCTAATTTTCCATTGTAAGAAGAGCATAATAGTTTGTTTCTCTTCTTCCACCGGTTACACACTTTCTTTCCTAAAACCCTTCCTTCCTTCTTTGTCTTTCCAACAAAAAAGAGGGGAAGAGAAGAAGGGTTTAGAGGATATGGACAGCCTTGAAGAAAAAGTGTGTGTGTTCTTGGATGAACATTGTAATTATCCCAATGGATTTTGGTCTGAAAATAGTAGCAACTTTCTCTTGATGAGTTGAATAGGAACTAATTCGTTATGAAAAATGGTAGCAACATTCTGTTTAGCACACTCTCTTCAATATTCTCTTGATGATTGGATGAATATACAATAGTAACATGATATTCATCATTCATTACTTGATTGTTTTCTTTTTTTTTTCTTCAGTAAAAGCATTGTGTACAACAAATTTGTAGTCTCCTTCTCATCAACACAAACTTGATTTATTAATTAAATTAAGGATAGACATCAAATAAATTTGTTTCCAATCTGCATCTTCAATCCTGAATCTGATTTTAACCGAGCAGTTTAAAATTTTTGTTACTTTAAATAATAACTTGGTGCATAATTAGTTACACTTTTGTGTGAGGCAAAAGCTATTCTAGAACATAAACTTGGTTTTAATGTTTGGTTGTTCTCCGATAAAACTAATTTAATTTTGGCTCTAGAATGAATACTAATTTAGAAGTTACGATTTGAAGTCTTTGCCTTTAAACGTGAATTTAACACTTAAATTTAATGTTTAACTCACTTTTATGTAAATGTATCTAAATACAAATTAGTTCCTATTCAACTCACCTTTAGACAAAATAATTTGTCTCTCACTCTCAGTGTTGGTTGCCCTTGGCAATTTCAGCAACATGGAGACATCGGCTCCCGAATTCAAACTAGGGTGTGAGCGGTGGTAGTGTATGTGTGGTGTTTATTTGCTATTTTATCTAGTAGAGAAAAAAAGACAAAATAATTTAAAAATCAATTTTCACTGCGGTAAAACTAGACACACTTACTCGTAGACAGAATGGGCCAAATAAACAAGGTGAAAACCTTGGTAAAACTCGTTTTACTATTCTCAAACATGGCAAAAATTATAACAAGGTATTCACTCTGAAAGCAGTCAATTATGATCATGAATGAAAATGAATTCTTTTTTTTTGACTCAAGAAAATGAATTCTTTTGAAATACATTATTTCTTAAAAAAAATAGTACAGCTTTTACAAATACATAATTTCATGACCCCAAAAATCCTAAAATACCTAAATTTTTATAAATTAAAAAGCTAAAAAACTAAAATTAACACCAACTTATTCTCACTTTTATTAATCTCGTATGAATTTTTACATTTATTTCAAAATTATCTTATGGGGAAGGGACAATGCCTATAGGCTATATGGGAGCAAAACAAAATTATTATATATACCTCTTAGTAAAAATAATAAATAATGTATCTTGTGGACTGTGTCTGTCATATTCTATTCACAAAGCATGACATTTTACTTTTATTAAGTTCCTACATTTATATAACATTTCTATGCTACAAAGCTTAATTTCACTGTATTTTATATTTTAGGCTCTCACGAGTATCTTGAAGTGATGATAGCAAGCACATCCATTTCTGATTGAATTGGAATTCAGAGACCAGTTTCAGATAGCAAAAGCAGGTGAAGAATACCAGAAACTTGTGTCCTGCTTGCCTGTATTTTATATTGGGAAAGCTGAGTACTTAACGGCTATTGTTCAAGTTATGTGCAATGCTGCAAAATCAATGAAGGAGAAGAAAATGCATCTAGGTCCTTGGAGGAAGAGCAGCTTCATGCAAATGAAGTGGTCAGGTTTCAATCAAACATGGACTTCCAATATATCCTCTGGTAGAGCAAGTCAATCTAATATTAGTTTTACTGGAGCTCCAAATGCTGTTGAAGTCAACTAAAGTGTTTCTTGAATGAGAGTTCAATTTCATTGGTAGATCTTGAAGGGGAATTTTGTACCCAAGACCTCTTCCGTAATAAGTAGTAGGCTATAAAGCATCGAGACAGATATGGACAATAGACACAACACTGACATGTAGGCACTGGTTTTAATTTAAAAATAAAAAGTAATTGTAAGCGTCGGTGTTGGTGTCTAACACGACACGTGTCAGACAGTAGACATGTCTTCAACCTGAGGTGTTTGTGCTACATAGGTAGGAGTTTATGCCCCAGTGGAGAAAAACATTAGCGTTTAGACCATTAATGATTCCCTGTCCTTTAGGCACACAACACAAGACTATGATGTAATATATTAACCTAGTAATGGTACTTACATTGTACTGTTATGTTACTCATCAAATCAGTTTTTAGATTTATATGTTGAATCAAAAATATATTCAACTTAAAAAGGTCAATTGTTCACTCTAGGTAATACAACATACATAATATGAATGTCAATTGTCAGAGCAAAGCACTAAAATCTGACTGACATACAGTTTGCAAGTACCGATTGAAGAAACACCCTCTTGATTCAGTGAAAACAGCATACAATGGAAGAAAACAAAATTAGATCTACAGTCATCTTCGAAAGTGAATATTTATAACGGAAGGCTGCAAGAACAAAGTCTGTTGAACAGAGAGAGCAAGGGGCAAAATTGGATGAAAAAGAAACGAAGAGATCTTTTTAGCACGACCATCCATACTACCAGCTTCAGGGCCTAAATAGATTCGGAGCATAAAAAAAGTCTACTAAGTTCATGTTCAAAAAGCATATCAAAGTTGCATAGAATAAATGGTCACACAACTAACACATGAAAACTATTACAATTGCATATTGAATAGTGTTGAAATGATTGGAATGTAGTGTAGATTGAGTACAAGCACTAATGAATTTAAATAGGCTATTCTAAGTGTAAACCTAACGGGCCTGGTAAATGGGCCAAATACATATACAAACAAATCTACTATTTACAACATATCTCAACACTCCCCCTCGAGCTGGAGCGTACAGATTGTAGGCATCCAGCTTGTAACATATGTAAGTTATCATTGGTCCTCGAAGAGCTTTTGTGAAGATGTCTGCCAATTGATCATTAGAACCAACAAATGAAGTAGCAATGTCGTCGGACACAATCTTCTCACGAACAAAATGACAATCAATTTCAATGTGTTTGGTTCGCTCATGAAAGACTGGATTGAACGCAATATGTAAGACTGCTTGATTATCACAGATGAGACTCATAGTGCCTATTTTACAAAAGCGCAACTCTTGGAGAAGATGTTTCAGCCATGTGAGCTCCTGAGTGGTAAGTGCCATAGCTCAATATTCAGTCCCAGCGCTGGATCTGGCAACAACATTTTGCTTTTTACTTTTCCAAGAAATTAGATTTCCACCAATAAGAACACAATACCCAGATGTGGACCTTCTATCAAAGGGACAACCAGCCCAATCAGCATCTGTGTAAGCGACGACATTTGAATCACCTCTATCCGTGTAAACTAGACCTTTTCCAGGAGCTCCTTTGATGTACCTCAGGATTCTAACCACGGCATCCCAATGACTGTCACAAGGAGAATTTAGGAATTGACTCACCACACTAACAGCGTATGAAATATCTGGCCTCGTCATGGTCAAGTAATTCAACTTCCCAACTAGCCTCCTATACCTTCCTGGATCTAAAAAGGACTCCCCCTATCCGGTAGGATCTTGACATTATGATCCATAGGAGAGTCAATTGGCTTGCAATCCGGCATGCCGGTTTCTTCTAAGATATCCAAAGCATACTTTCTCTGGGAAATAGCAATCTCTGCCTTAGAATGAGTTACCTCAATGCCAAGAAAGTATCGTAACTTTCCAAGATCTTTGACCTGAAAGTGGTGGACTAGATGTTGTTTAAGTCCTACAATCCCATCGTGATCATCACCTGTAATGACAATATCATCGACATAGACAACCAGATAAATACATTTGTGAGTGGATAACTTATAAAAGACGGAGTGGTCAACTTCACTCCGAATCATGTCATACTCTTGAACGACACTGTTGAATCTCCCAAAACCATGCTCGAGGGGATTGTTTAAGACCATACAAGGTTTTGTGAAGTTGACAGACATACCCACGACACTCCCCCTGAGCAACGAAACCAAGTGGTTGCTCTAGATAAACTTCTTCTTCTAGATCTCCATGGAGAAATGCATTCTTGATGTCTAGTTGATACAATGGCCAATGTCGCATTGCAGCCATAGAAAGGAATAGAAGAAACATAAGCCATTTTAGCCACTGGTGAGAAAGTGTCACTGTAATCAAGACCAAAAACCTGAGTATAGCCCTTAGCCACAAGGCAGGCTTTCAGACAATCAATACTTCCGTCTGGACCAACTTTGACAGTATATACCCAACGACACCCAACAATAGATTTACCATGAGGAGGTGGCACAAGAATCCATGTCTGGTTAGATTCTAAGGCTGTCATCTCATCAATCATAGCCTGTCGCCAACCTGAATGAGAAAGAGCTTCCTGCGTGGACTTAGGAATGGTGATGGAAGAAATAGCAGACACAAATGTATAATGTGAAGGTGATAAGCGGTGATAACTGAGGAAATTATAAATAGGATAAGGGTTACGGGTGGAATGTGTCCCTTTACGCATTGCAACAGGAGGGTCGTCTGACTCAGTAGGCGGATTCGGAGTAGAAGAGGAAACCGGGGCAGGAGATGAGTCACTATGATTTTCTGTAGGAGGTGAGTCGACAGGAGGGAGACGAGCACGACGCTGATAAGTTTGCAAGGGGGGAGGACTAGAAGGACTAGGAAGTTCCGTAGGAGAAGGACGATCTATCTGGTCAATGATGGGTGCGAGTGGAACTACCGGGACAAGGTCAGGAATAGGTAATACTTGAGAGACAGACTCGGACTCAATGGGCGAAGCAAAGAATGGTGCATCCTCAAAGAATGTGACATCAGCAGACATGTAGAAGCGATGTGTGGAGGGACAGTAGCATCGATACCCTTTTTAAACTCTTGAACAGCCAAGGAAGACACACTTAACTGCACGAGCAGACAATTTATCAAATCTCGGAGTAAGATCATGAATAAAACAAGTGGATCCAAAGACTCGAGGAGAGATACGGAACAAGGGTTCATCAGGGAACAATATGGAATGAGGAACCCTATTCTGGATAACAGATGATGGCATTCTATTAATCAAGTGCCCTGCAGTGAGGACAGCATCCCCCCAAAACTTAAAAGGAACATTAGCATGAATAAGCAAAATCTGTGCTGTTTCAATTATATGACGGTTCTTACGTTCAGCAATGCCATTTTGTTGTGGGGTATGGGGACAAGATGATTGGTGTATCACACCATTTTCAACCATAAAAGAATTAAATGATGCAGAAAAATACTCTTTCGCATTATCATTGCGTAAAGTGCGAATAGAACAACCAAATTGATTTTTGATTTCCTTGAAGAAATTTTGAAAAACACCGAGAAGTTCAGACCTATCCTTAAGTAGGTAGATCCACGTACATCTAGAAAACTCATCAATAAAAGTGACAATATCTATGTCCTACAACTGAAGTGACTCGACTTGGTCCCCATACATCTGAGTGAACAACATCAAAAGGAGAACGAGCTTGTGACTGGGTACTGCTAGGGAAGGAAGATCGGACATGTTTCCCAAGCTGACAGGACTCACAATCTAAAGACTGTAGGTGAGACAAATGAGGAACCATAAATTTGAATTTCTTGAGACTTGGATGACCTAACCGACGATGAAGAAGACTTGGAGACTTTGTAGTAGAAGTGGAGGCAATTGTAGATGAAGGCTGGATGGGCTGGAGGTAGTAAAGTCCATGTAACTCATATCCTGTACCAATCGTCCGCTTCGTACTCCGGTCCAGTATAACAAAATAATCATCATCAAAAGTTATAGAACATTTGAGACTTCGAGTCAGACGACTAACTGAAATTAAATTAAATGGGCAATTGGAAACAAGAAGAACATTATCAAGGGGTAAGGATGGAAGAGGAGTGGCTTCACCAATGCCACTAGCTTTAGCTTTTGATCCGTTGGCAACGGTAATGTGATGTGGGGTGTTAGGTTGGGATATTTTGGTTAAAAGAGATGGATTACCAGCCACGTGATCGGAAGCTCCAGAGTCCACAATCCAAGAGTCAACAGGTGATGATTGAGAGAAACAGACTGTAGAATTACCAGAATGAACAACTGTTGCCGATAATGAAGCCTGGGAAGCCTTATACTGCAAGAATGCCTTATACTCCTCATCATAAAGAACATTTTGTTTAGTGTTTCTCTGTTCAGAATCATTAAACTGAGTCACATTTACTGGTTTCTCTGGAAAGCCATGAAGAGAATAACACTTGTCTTCAGTATGACCAAGTCTCTTACAATAAGTGCACTGAGGACGGCCTCCAACACGACCTCCTCGGCCACCCCCACGACCACGACCGCGTCCCCCACGGCCTACAAAATTTGAAACAAGAGCAGAGGACTCTATGCCTGTTTGGGACCCATTTCCCCCAGATCCTTCTAGATTAGGAAGGCGTATAAGGCGTCTGATAAGATCCTCTGTGGAGGGAATATCTGATGCAGAAAGAATGTTGCTCCAGACTGACTCATATTTTTTATGAAGGCCCTGAAGGACATAGATCATGCAAACATTGTCCAGTTTCTCGAGCATTTTCTTTAAGTCGTTGTCGATTACAAGGAGCTTGAACTCGTTTACAGCTGACTGAGCTTTGTTTGCATATGTCATGATGTTGTCTTCTGTCATTTGAAGGGTGGCTAAACTATGAATAACACCATAAAGGCGATGGATATCATTAGAATACACATTCTTAGCCTTCTGTCAAATATCATAACAAGTGGTGTATGAGCGATAGTGGACCAACAAGGAGGGTTCAATAGTTTGCCACAAAAGAGAGACAAATTGACAGTCTGCTTGTTCCCAATCTTGATGCAGATCTTTTTCAATGTCCGAAGAATTCTTAGTAAGGTGATCTGAAAGCCTTTGTCCCAAAAACCACATTTTGACGGAAGCCGACCAATTCAAATAATTATCACCATTGAGTTTCTCTGTTGTTATAGAGGGATTACCGGAGAAAACATAAGACACGAGATTCATACCGAGGATCCAGACTTGTCATTTTCTGTAGACGAACTCATCTTTGATGATGATGAGATAACCAAGAACAATAAAAAGGATGACAGACTAGTAAACACCCAAAAAACCAGACAGTAAAAGTACCCAAAAAAAATGCGAACATTGTTCACAGTAACAGTACCAAAAAAATGCGAACACTGTTCACAGAAATCTAAAATAGGGAGAAAGCACCTGAAAACGTGAGACCCACTGACCAAAAGTTATCAGAACAGGTAGATCGAAGGATTCAGAGCAGAATGGGACCAGCGGTGCGTGAAACGGAGCAGTGGAGAGCGGCGCGTGGAGCTCACGCGCCGGTGAGGCTGTTCTAACTGAAAACGCGCGTGAGAGCACATGACAGAGGCTATGGTGGCGGCGCTTCAATGGTTGGCCGATCTTGCAGCGGCGGTCCTGGTGGTGTGGTTTTCGAAGGTCCTAGGGCCGTCTAATCTGGACTTTAGACGAGACAGCTAGGGTTTTTGAGAACTTTGCTTCTTTTCTAAGACCTACTGACTGTAGGCTCTAGATACCATGTTGAAATTATTAGAATGTAGTGTAGATTGAGTACAAGCACTCATGAATTTAAATAGGCTATTCTAAGTGTAAACCTAATGGGCCTGGTAAATGGGCCAAATACATATACAAATAAATCTACTATTTAGAACATATCTCAACAAATAGAACATTGTTAAGTGTTGGGTTTTAATATATATTTTATTTTTATTTCGTATTTTATGGTGTATAACAAGAAACCTAGACTAAATTTGTACCTACAACCTTAAGGTGACAAGCTAATGAATATAGCCTTTTATATACACTTTATTTTGTTCATTATTTGGCGATGTAGAAATATCTCACACTTCAATATCCAGCATCTCCCCCTTAAGTGAGTCTCGGCCCATATGAGTGCAACCCGTAATGAGAGAGTATGGATTGCTATTGGGCCATATGGCATACACCAACCGGCTCTTGGGTTTTCATATTATTTTTTTTATTTTGTATTGTTATGACGTATAATAAGAAACTTAGACCACATTTATACCTAAAACCTTAAGGTAATGGGTCAATGGATATAACCTCTTGTGTACGCTTTTTTTTGTTCATTATTGGCGATGTGAGACTATCTCACACTTGAATACCCAACACTAAACATCAACCTAAGTGTATGGAGAATAGACTTTGTATCAATAGGCTTATCTAGGATCTCACTTTTCTAATCGGAAAGAGTAAAGTGTGTGTGGTAAGCATTGATGAGAAAATTAATATGTTCATTTCATACAAATCTATAGTAAGTTATCCAAGTTGAATTTAAAATAAAATAAAAAACCTTATTTGATTTTTCTCATTAAAGTTTAACTGTTGCACTTTACTCTATTTTGCATCCTCCACATTGGAGAAGTATAATCCCTCCCCTGATTTTACTCTCTGAAGTGGAAGACTTTAATTTTTCATTTTGATGCTTAGAGGGCAAACAACTTCAACAAGGGGAAGAAAGAGCGCACCTGGTTTGATCTTAAATTTGAGAGAATATGGATGATTCCTTAAAATGAACTTGATTGGATGGTCAGTTGATTGCCTATGCCGATCAGTTGCAGAAATCAGCTGCAATGATGCGAAGAATTAAAAAGATAGCCATATTAAGCAAAAAGCCTTGAATTTTGGAACTCCGCTTTAACCGGTTTAAACCTTTTATACCTAACTTTGCCCCAAATATATGAAACTTAAAAGAAGAAAAGCTCCCTAATCATTGCACGGAAACTAGACAAGAAAACAAGCATATGAATTATGAAGTGAACCTTATCATCGAACCGGAAAAGAGAATGGTCAAAGTAAGGAGAAGGACTCTGTGACTGACAGCTAAAAGGCAAAGAGGCAAGCATCTTCTTCACAAACTGTAAAACAACAAACAAAATTTATACAGAGAAACACATTAGCATACCATGAAATTGCCTTTATATATTTCTTTTATCAGGAAGGGAAGGAGGAAGCATGCAATTAAAAGGTTTCAACCAGAAACAACACTTCACCTGTGAAGAGTTGCTTGCCTTATCCTTTATGCTCCGTAGCTGTTCCAGTGCATGAACATTATTTGAATGAGACGATATGAAATTCATATTCATTGAATTCCTTGTTGTTACATGAAAGTGGTCACAAAACTGCTCAAACAACAGATAAAGCTCGTCCGCTGAATTCTGATGAAATGCAAAGATGAATCAGAAGGGGGAAAACATCAAGACACTGTAACACAAAATCCATGAAAATAAAATACAGGATGAAAAACAAATTTACCTGATAAAAAGATACAATTTCAGTTGTATCCATGTTATATACAGCAACAAAAGCTGGGTGGTGATCAGCATTTCTTGACACCTGAGGCTTCAAAACATGAAAGATCAATACCTCTGTCATATTACCTCAATAGAGGAAATATTGATTCCACTCCAGTTTAAGGATTGAAATTATCTGGAATGTTGAAACAGATACCTAAGCACGAACCCTACCCTAACTTTACTAGCTTGATCAAATCATCAAAGACAAAATATTCTCGAGCCTCCAATTAACGGTTGTAGGCCTTTAAGTGTAGACCCTAACATGGTATCTATGACCTACTGATCAAGAGTTCAACCCTCTTTGCTCCATTCTGATGATTAAATTAAATTTCAGGAACAAGTTGGTGAAACTTTGTTTTGAGGGGGTTTTAAAAGGTAATTACCACTTCAGCTACTATTTTAAGATTTAAGAAGACTTAGATTAGAGACTTATGTCAAGGAAGACAGCTCAGATGCCCATTACTCAAGTTAAGTTTCCATTTAATATTTAGCCTCTGGCCCTTTCTAAGGTTCTAGTAATTTATTTTTACTAGCTTAGGGACTTTAAATGGTATTGTTCAAACAAAATAATTAAAAAATAAAAGCACATACAAAGAGAACTCACCCCTCCATCCACACTACCAAACTTGATTAGCAAGTGTTGTCGGTCCAAGAATTGCACCTGCCCAGGAGTTGAATAGATGCAACTGATTACATTCCGCATTGTATATATAAATCACTAGTTAAATGTTTTTGTCTGAGGATAAAGTGGTGATAGAGAGTCACTTAAGATGCATAAAATGTCTCGAAGACCTACCTTCCAGATAATCAAATCGACATAATCTTGAAAGTGGAAGTAAAACTTCTTCCTAAGCCTTTGGATCCTCTGGTGAACCAGGAAAATAAAAGAATATCAAAACGATTAATTTTTAACTGATAAAAAATATAACTTATAGTATAAGTGGAGAGGTACAACACAGCTATATACAAAGACAGCCAAAAATCTTACATAACCACAATTCAAAAACACAAACTCAAGACAGCGAAAAATTGCAGAATAGTAATTAGGAGAAACGACAAAGGTAAACATTTGACAATGTGCCAAGGTATTTGATTCAATTGTCAATATACACTCAACCACCACCAAACAAGTTTTCACTAGTTGAGGTTAGCTACATCAAACAATCGGGGAGGCAAATAAGGGACATTAAACAAAAGGAATTCTTGTAAAATATTTCTAGTTTAGGAATAATTTAGCGCACAAGTAGTTAATGAGATCAACAGGTGATTATTCAACAACCACTCATTGAACTTGGTTAATCAGTTGAATGGTTAATTATTCCTAAATTAGAAACATCCTTAACAAGAATTCCTTTGTCATGATTTCTTCTTTTAAATTATTGCAAAAATGTCCGTGCCTAACAATGGCCCAGCTGGACAACAAACCCATGCATTCTCAGTTTGTCACATATAATTTTATTTCTATACTATATTTGCTGATGCTTGCCGAGCCCATGCAAAGAGTTTGGTTAAGATATGCCATAAACAGTGAGGGTATACGATAACAGAAGATCTCAGAGCAATTTGCTGTGACGAACGAAAGGAAAGAAACTGAAGCTTTCGGCATCAAGGATAAAAGAAAACTTTTTTTGAATATTTGGAAATAAGCTATGTGCCTATGTCCTTCCAAGATCATATATAAACTACCTGAAACATGTTAAGCATAGAAGAAGAGACAAATTAAACATGGAAAAAGACGATAGTGCAATAAGAAGTGAATTTATAAGACTGACCAAGGCATCATCTCTTTCTTCATTCCACAGTCCCTGGAATATGAATGAAAGCAATCGCTGCTTTATACCACTTAAAAAAGAATTCCCCAGATTAGGCTGATCTTGATGTATGTGATTTTCTACATGGTTCAATGCCATGCCCTGTCAGCAAATGACTGTCTTTTATGAGTTTAGTCCTTCAAATATGCCACAAAACCATCAGAATTGTATGATATATTGCATAGTGCATACAGAGATTTGGTTGACAAAATATCAAGGTATACAGATGAATAATGAGTGGATATGGCCTCACAATTGGTAGAGGATGTTTGGGATGTAATGACATGACAATCAAAGGTGACCATTAAACTGTTAGTCTTGATCTTGAACCAGTGCAACACATTCAAAAAGTATTCGCAAGGAGTTACCCAAATTCAGCTGTAATTTTGAAAAACTGTGAAAGCATTCTTAAAAGGTTACTTTTTGGTTCAAGGGAGGACCCGTCACTTATGTGAGCCCTGGAGGAGGCCACAAGAGGCACTAAAAGGGTAGTGGACGAAGACGGGAATGATGAGGAAAAGGATAGAGTACATCGCAGAGGTTTGAACACATGCACTCTCATTGCATGTCCCACAACTCCAACCAAGCTGACTCAAGGGGGTCTTAAAAGCATATTCAATTAGAAGAAAAAAAAATGTAGTTTTTTCTGTCAAAAAGCCACAGCAACTTATCCAACGGAGTACTCCACAAAACACTTGTATAATAAGTTAATTGCAAAAGTTTGCTAACCTGAGGAGCATTTGAATTGAGAAAAAGTTCATCATCTTCACGACAAAATTCCCCAATAGCACGTACATTAACAAGGTTCCCAGAGTCCCTAATTTGAAGGATGTGTACGGTTTGGTAGCGAAGTGATACAATTGCCAATAGGTCATCATACAAGAAGACACCCATATTATGCGTCAAATTAACAAAGTCATTGCAGAAGACCTTTTTATCCAGGATCTCTCCATTTTCCAGTCTAAATATAATAGGTTGGAAAAATAAGAATATGTTTTTGTCTTGTGGATTTGAGATTTTAAAAAGAAAAATTCAAATATAGAAAGATGAGAAAGCACCTCAAGAGGTGAAACGTTATCTTTTCTATAGAAGGAACACCCTGGACAGCTCCTCCAATAGCAGGTGCATCATGAATTTGGGCCGTAGAAGTAGCAAACAGTCCAAATTGATTACTCTCCATGTAAAGAAAGAAATCTTTACATATGAGTTCATTGCAAGAAGCAAGTGGTACACAATATAATTGGGTGAAAAAACTGTCAAATCTCCTTGCTTTAGATGGCAAATCATGGCTGTCACAACCATCATCTTTGCATGAATAAGAAAGCCATCTAGGCCTATAAACAATCAACTCTTGATGATTTCTGCTGAAACTTATAAGGTATTGACCATCATCTGTGAATTTACGAAATGAATGGTCCGGGCACTCGACCTCATATATTGTGTAACTTGGCACCAAATTTTCATAGAACCGTCGAGCATGATGGACCTGCAAGAATTAAATTACACCTGCAAAAATTAAATTCAATTCAGGTTCCTTCAACAGAGGAACAAGACAACAATTTTATAAACTTCTCATGTTAGTTTCTCTCCTTCACTATAAGTAAGCAAATTTTCCAAAATGGCACACATTATATGCTTTTGCACTTTAAGTTTCAATAGTAAAATCAACAGGTTATTCCTGAAACTATTGAGTTCAACAGAGTCAAATAAACTGTCCAACCTCTCCGCATATCAAATAAATGCAGTAAAGCAAAGAGCATAACTCCGCTTACCCTAATCTATCTTCCCCTTATGTCCTTTATAGTGACAAGTATCAGCAGGGACATTCATGCCGTATAATTACAGCCCAATTTGTGCAACTAATTTTTAACCCCCACAACCCCAAGCAAAATAGAACTAGAAAGACCACTTTCTGTTCTGAAATGCTTAAAAATTCATGTAGCTGCGCATAAATCTTGTAAGCATTCTTAATTATTTGATTCCATTAATTATTCCACACCTAAGCTTTTGAAAATTAAATTATTACACTAAACAAGTTGGTAGAGGCCAAACCAGAAGAAACAATCTTAAATATAATCAATACTAAGAAGAAATTACACTGGTTCCAGGAGCAGGAGTGCAAATTTGACGATCAAAAAGCCTAGCCACAATATTGCTTCTTCTGTAGTACATTAAAGCTTGTCCACAAAACTCAAAAACTATACCCTGAAAACAAATTTTTCTTATCAGACAAGTCACTTCCAAAGAATCATCATTTCAACATTATTTCTTTGCAGTCTCACCAACAGTAGTAGATGACTCCAGCCAGCAGCTTCAAATCAAATATTCTCCGATCCAATTCACGAACTAACTAAACATGTAAAACAAGACAAGTAACTTGGACCATATCGCATGCTGAAATTCTAAATGACGCAATAACAGAAACAGCAAAGAACACACATTACATAGCATGTTACATTATCATAAACAAATATCATAACAACAATACATAGAAACAGGAACACAACATAAGATTAAAAAAAAAGTAACCAAACAAACCCTGGAGTGTGTACTATCATTTTTCCCTAATAATAATAATATGAAGACGATATTGATACATTAGTGTGAGAAATTAGTTGCAGAGAGAGTAAAAGGGGGGGTTACTTACCGGTGGCCACTGTGTTGACGGAAAGAGAGGTGCGGTGAGTGAGGTGACCGGAAAGAATTGAGAGAGAGAGAGAGAGAGAGAGAGAGAGAGAGAGATTTGGGAATTTAATAGAATGGAGTTTGGATATGCCACGTCACCCCTGGTGCGTCCATCTCTATTTCCCCTTTCGGTCACCACACAAATACAAACTATCGATTCGATTCCTGTTACACTATTCCTTCCTAGAGTAGTTCTATTGCTAATCCTACCCTCCACGCTTCTTTTCCCTTCCAACTTGCTATCAAACAACACCCCCCAACTACTAGTACTATCCTTTCCTACTACCCTTTCCTTGTTTCCTCTTTATTACATCGGGATAAGGTGACCCCACTAAATGATTAATATTTAATATTTATCAACAAAAATACTCATTATATTTAATATTTATCAACAAAAATACTCATTAATTGTTTTTTTTCCGACAAAAAACCATTTATTATTTTTTCGTAAAAAAAACTATTTATTATATTTACTAATGTATCCATGTGATTGCATCAATAATTTTGTCTCAACTGCTAGTTGGATTGACAATTTCAGGGACATGGAGACTCTCAGGTTTGAATTCAAGTGTCGTCGTGTAATAGTGTGTGTGTGTGTGGTGTTTATTTTTTTTAAGGTAAAGACAGCTTCATTCAATAGAAATCAAAAGCGACATTACAGGTAGAATGCAAGCAAATGTGTTGGGACATTTCCCATCCACAACCTAATATCATCATCTCTACGAAAACTACATAACCATTATCGACACAACTCATAGATTGTTTAGAAACTATGTAACCATAGACAACCTAATCACACCAATCTACCAACCAAACTATCAGTAGCTTCCTCCCCCAGTCATTGGTAATCACAAAAAGAGAAACTCTCGTCTTTTTCTCCAAATCCAATCCGAATGATTTTTGACTTCTGAAAGGCACATTTCGACTATTTTTGTTCTCAGGATTCACCCAATTTCCCTAGTATGCGATAGCTGAAAGATACTTCGAGAGACAGAGGTAACAGGTGCTAGCCACATAATCCTCTTCAGTCACTATGAGGTGCCACAATGCACACAGCAAAATGCATAACACACCAGAAACTTTGTGAGGACTTTTGTCAAACAGTATGAGTGCAGCTCTAAGCCTCAGGAAAGGAATAGCCCTGTGGAAAATCCATGGTGGCTTTGGGGGCGGGCGGCGGCATGGTGGTTATGCAGAAGCAGCAGCGCTAGCCCCAACCTGAGACGCGAAAGGTAAGAGCTCCAGAAACGCACAGCGACACCATGTTCTTCCAAACCAAAGTTGTGTTCTGGTGGAGGAGGCTCAGGAGGCGGCCGTGGAGGACTGGGAATCGTCACTGATCCGACGGCAGTAGAAACGTCAGGCAAGGGGTTGATTTGGAAGAGGGGTTTAGGGTTATGTTGATGGTGGTTGCTCAGGGAGGCCGTTGAGGAAAGGAGAGGGGGACTCGATGGGGGAGGAACCATGGAAGGAAAACGACGAGGGTTGGGAGGATGGTGTACGATGGTTTCAGTAAGGGTGAGTGGAAAATGGAGAGATGGGTGTTTGGGGATCAGGCAGTGCTGGGTTATCGTAGGGAAAAGGGATGAACGGTGGAGGAGAACGGAGGGAAACCCCAACCGGTGGGGGAAACAGGGCCTCCATGGTGGAGGGGGTGAGGAGCCTCCAAGGTGGAGGAGATGGTTGATAACTCTATTTTATATAGAGTTATTTATGCATCTAAATCTAAATAATTGCTCAAATTCAAGTAAAATAAGTGTTAAATATAGTTCTATAAATAAAATAACAACATTCAAAGTTTTTAAGGGTTAAAGGTATGACTTAGCATTTTGCACATATATTGATATGTTTGATGTGTTTGTTCAGTGCAGCTGCAATTGACGCACATGCACCAGAATACAACAGTGCACCTGCACTGGATGCATTTGCACTGGAAAAAAACTACAATGCTCGAAGATATCTTAGACCATCAAAATGCTCCAGCACTCAATGCACCAACATTCGTGGCAGACTGATGCACCATCATTACATTTACGAGTGAGAAATTACTCCAACCTTAGGAAACCCATCCATGAAGTAACCTCACTCAAAGGAGCCAGCTTTTGAGGACATGTGTCAAATCTCTATAGGACCTATTTACTTTAATAAAGCAATTGTCCAATCTACTTTTGGAGGCACATGGATTAAAAAGAGGTTAAAGTTTTCTCCAAAGAAATCCAACCATGAAGAAAACACACTTAGGGACTGATGTGAGCCCACATGGAGCTTGGATGAAGTGTTTCTTATACTTTGTTTTCTTTTAATAATTGTATATTTGTAAGACACTTTTATTTTCGACCATGTGGCTTTGAGTAGATGGGCTACGGCCTAGACTAGTTTTTGTGGCTAAAGGCCTTTATTGTAATTGTGGATTTGGGCTTTATATTGTGGACCTAGGATCCAATAAGTCCATAATATAAATACCTTACCCCTTAGTGTAATGGGGGGGAACTTTTGGATGAATGAAATCATTTCCTCAATTTTGCAAAGTTGAAAGCCTAGAGAGATACCTAGTGAGAGGTGAGAGTGGCGAGTACATGCATATGAGAGGTGAGGTTCATCATGAAGTTTCTCCAATGGTTCTTGAAGAAGAGGACCTTGCTCACAACCTTGGGGCTAGGAGCGCCCAAGGTTAGTTGATCTTATCGCCTTCCAAGAAGGTGTGGCGATCATTCATCTCCACATTTGTTCTTTCTTCTACTTTTCATGTAAGTTCATTGTGCTTGTGTTGTATGTACTTCATCTTTCTTGATTTGTCAATAACACTTGTACTTGATCTTGTGTGAGAATTATTGAATTGTCAAAATTCTAGATCCTATCCTTCGAATGTGTGTGTTGGAGTGGAGAAGATGATGATATATTTCTCTTTCTTTTCATAAAGTAGCTTTCCCAAAATGTGACTTTGACATATCTCACCAACTAAAAGCAATTTTCCAACAACAAGTGGACAAGTGTCCACACTAACCACTAAAAAGCGTCCGCACAGGGAACAGATACGCTAACAAGACATAAAGCAGGAGGCGCCAAAATCCAACTTCTTACTTTTGATCCTCAACTGTCCCACTGCTAGCAAGCGCTATAGCGCTTGACGCTGTAACACTTAACAGTAACATTAAAAAGTTCACACAGGTATCAAATGTGCCAAATGGTAACAAATTAGATCCTAACCCTTCTTTCCTCTAAACAGGTGATATTTACTTAATAAAGCAGGAATATTACTTGAGAACTTGTGTTTATTTAAGTGATAAAAGTATAAATAACTCATATAAATATGAGTTATCACACCCTCAAACTTAAACCATTGATTGTCCTCAAGTAATGACACTTGAATAAGACAAGAAACATAAAACACATATTTACAGAATTCAACACACCATCAGTTCCTTCTCTACTTCAAACAACTTTTCAAGATTGTTCTTAAGGGGCTAACCTTTCAGTCTCACACTCACACACACACCATTGATTTTCACAACATCTAGAATTATTACTGGTCAATTGTGAGTGTGTGATCTCTAAACTTAGCTTAATTCCTAGCTAGGTTCAGAATTTCTCTTAGCCTTGGAAAGAATGGCCTTCTTTTGGTCAAGCCAAAGAATTTTTCAAAACATAGGGTAGACTAACAATTTCACATAAGAATTGAGGGGCTTCAAAGCACAACAAAGGGCTTGATTAGGCATTTCAGATCTATGGCCAGTGCACTAACTATTAGCCTTGGTGATTCATTAGCGCTATAGCGTTAGATGCTATAGCACTGGTGACTTGATGAACAGATTCAGCTGCAATGCCCTCATTACTGAACTCCTTATTTGCATTTTTTAATGCACTTTTGGAACATTTCAGCATTTGTTTCAGGCAACTGCGGCTTTTTATATGACAAATTGTACATTTTGAGAACTATCACTACAAGAAAAACGCGCATTACCGGCGGATTTTTTCCGCCGATATGGTTCCGGCGGAAATTTGGCATTTCCGGCGGATTTTTTCCGCCGGTAAATTTCCGGCGAAAAAAATAGGTTTTTTGGCGGATTTCTTTTAAAATAAAAAATCCATTATTGCACTGACCACCTATGATCCTCATACTTAGCCTTAATATAACCGATGCACCCCCAAACTTAGCTTCAAAAGTTACCCTAAATTTTTAGTAACTAAGTTTCTCCCTAAGTTCAGAGTTTTGTGTAAAAGCAGCAATAAGACTAGTCATTGATCAAGCAAGGCTACTTTACACTTATGCATTTAATCATCACTAAAATTAGCCCTCAAAAGACTAATTTCTACTGGCGCAAGGCTAGAAAATTCCACTGATCATGCATTTCATTCAAACAAAACATTTAACATGGTAAACATAAACATGCTAAATCCTCTCCCCCAACATAAAACCAAACAGTGTCCTCACTGCACAAATCATAGTAAAAGGAGAGAAGAACAGTTACTGAAAACAGAGAAAACAAGCATTTTTATGTGTTTTTTTTAGTTGAGAGAGAGAAGGGATAGTTACTGTTTTGTGGCACCTGGCTTGAGCCTGGTGCTTGCTCTGGTGGGTGGCTTGGTGGGCTTGCTGCTGGATGCTTTGGGCTGCTTCTTCTGTGGCTTCTGTTCTGGTACCACTTGAGGCGCTACAGCGTCAGGCGCTATAGCAGTGACTTTAGTTGCAGCAGGCTCTAAACTAGCATCCTTCTCAGCAGGCTTTTCTTCTGTTTCTTTCCCTTCATCAGACTTGGGAGGTACCTCCTCTGCTATGGCTGCACTGGTTGACTGGCTTTCAGACGCTATAGCGTCAGTCGCTATAGCGACATCCTGCACTTCTGAAGTTGTTTATTCCTCTGCATTTTCAGCAAGTTTAACACCAGGCTTCTTCCTGGCTGCAACATAAGAAAAAAGGTTCCTTTGGTCAGCTACATGCGTTTCTTTCCTTCTGGACGCTATAGTGCTAGGTGCTATAGCACTTGCAGCTTGGTCAGAAGAAGCATCTCCTTTGCCAGCATCTATGTCAGCTTCCTCAGCACTGAAATCCTGCAATTTGGCCCTTGGCTTTCTGCGGGCAGTCATCTTGATTCTTGGTTGTTTTGAAGGTAGAACAGCTGGGGCTGTCACACCAATTTGCTCTTCAGATGTTGTAGCATCAGCCGCTACAGCATCAGATGGGATAACTTGCTCTTCTTGGGGTTGTTGCTGTTGTGGTTGCTCTGGTTCTTCAACAGTTTGTTCTTGGTGTGGTGGTGTTTGTGATTCTGTCATTTTTGGTTCTGGTTCATTTTGTGGCTCTTAAATGGGTGATGAGTGTTTGGGTGGGTTATGATGAACTTGGGTGGGCTCTAATGGTGGTGAGGTGGGTATGTTGGTCTGATGGGGCGATAGGATGGGTGATTGTGGTGTCTCATGAATTGTGGTGGGTTTTGATGGTGGTGTTGGGACTTTGGCTGGGGATTTGTGGGCTTTCTTAGGGGTAGGGGTGGGATCACACTGTATTTCCTCCTCCTCTTCAGTTTCAAACTCCTCCTCAGTTGATTCTTCATCCTCTTCCTCACTCCCTATCTCCTTCATAATCTTCCTGGTCTCCTCTTTATCACTCTCACTGATGTCTTCCAACTCCTCAGATTCTAGAATCTCCTCCTCCTCACTGCTCACCTTCTTTTTCTTGTTGGCAGGGCTTTGCCTCTGCTTTTTCACTGGGCTCTTAGCTTTTTTCCTCTTTTCTTGCTTGGGCACTTCCTCCTCAACCATTTCTTTTTGCTCTTCGTCAATTAGCCATTCTGGGAACTCGGGTGGTTGAATAGTGGACTTCCCTCTTGACAGCTTAGCAAATATGTCCTTCTCCCACTCAAATTTTTCTTTTACAAAGTTGTAGAGACTGTAGCTGCAGCTTCAGGCGCTGTAGTGCTACAACATCTCCTGACGCTATAGCAGCAGGCTTCTGCCTAGGTTTGAAAACAAAGGGGAATGGCCCAGCAGGTGATTTTCTTACCTCTTTTACTGCTACTTCCACTTCAGCATTTATGCACAGCTCAGTGATTAGGCACGGGAAGTAGATGTTTCCTCCACTTTTGACTTTACATTTCTCAATCTCCTTGGATATGATTCTCCCAACATCAATTGGCTCTCCTGCCGTGATTACGTTCAGAACGATCAATCTTTCCTTCTCCACATGAGTGGTGTGCGATGTTGGAAGAAGGGAGTGTCTGATGAAGTTGAACCACATGTTCGCTTCATCATGCAAAAAGGTCTTTTTCAACTTATATTCAGCTCCAAACTTTTCCCATTTTGAACCGTCAACACACACCCTCTCTCTAACTCCTTCCATCTCAGTCTTTCCCCTAGCGCTCACCTTATTTTCCAAAGCCTTGCCATGATAGCCCAGATGGAACCGGTCATTGATGGTCCTTACGCAAACTTGACAGTTTCCCCCTTACCACAGAGTAGGTTTGGGGTTTTCCTTCATTGGGTTCTGGAATACCTGCGTAGAACTCTCTAACTAGAGAAACCACGAACTGTTTGCGATGCACCACAAATTTCTCCCACCCCAATGCTGTAACGGTTGACGTAAAGGCCTGAGAAGTCTTGTCTACCTTGAACCCTCTTTCAGCAATAAACTCCATGTTCCAAAATTTCTTGGAGTTATCGACAATGGCGAGGCTCTTTGAAGAGCTTGACTCTGTGTTTGAACCTTTTCCAGCTGGTTTGGAGGTGATCTGTGATTAGGCCATAGTTACGGGTTTTGTGCGATGAGAACGAAGAAGATGAAATTTTAGAGATTTTGGGGTTTTCAGCTCACGAAATTGATAGCAGAGAAAGATTTGGTAACTGGCGAGAGAGATGGTTAAGTGTGTGGGAAAAGAGAGAGTTATGGGGAGTTGATGTGAGTGAGTTAATGGAAGTGACCGTTGTATCATGAGTGATGGGGAGAGAAAGTACATGACTTGACAGAAAACGTGCGTAAGTTACTGAGATAAGACTGTTGTGCGCCACGACACACCTTGCACTTTTTTAGAATCTTTGACTTTTAACAGAGCTGCGTAACAGATGCTATAACACCCATGACACAAGAGACGCTATAGCGTCTACTGCTACCACAGCAGCAACTGACTGATATCTTTCTTCACTCCACAAAATTCACTCCTGCACAAAAGAAAAATTACAAACACAAAAATGTTAGATCAGATCCATGGGTTGCCTCCCAGGAGCGCTTGCTTTAATAGTCTTCAGCCAGACTTCCTCTTTTTGTTAGAGGTCTTTGAGATCAATGGTGGTCTTGTCCCTGACCACATGTTCACCATGATATTGATTTACTCTTTGACCATTCACCTTGAAAGTGGTGTTAGTTGCTTCATCAAACAGGTCCACAGCCCCATGAGGATAGATTTTCACTAATCTGAAGGGGTCTGACCATCTGGATTTTAATTTCCCAGGGAACAGGTTAAGTCTTGAATTGAACAATAGGACCAGCCCTCCTTCAACTAGCTCTCTTCTTTGAATCTTCTGATCATGCCAAGCATTGGTTTTCTCCTTATAGATGGCTGAATTCTCATAGACAAAGTGTGTAACACCCTTTTTTCACCCATCGTTTATTCATAATTTATCAGAGTTTTTCGCGCCAAAAGAGTGTCGCATTTTTCAACGTAAAACAAAACCTCGTAGTTTTCTCAAACACATGCAGCGGAATTATTCGACATCGTTAAAAACATCAACAACTGACAAAGTGCAAGTGCACCAATTACTAAAATATTCAACATCAACTGAAATATAATTAAAAACAGTAATCGACCCTTCCCCAAGTGCTACCTATCAGAGCAGACAACACCAGGCAAAAGAAAGACTACAATCTTCACTCGGACTCACCTATAAAGTAACAACCACAAAAAGGGGTGAGATTCCATACAATATAAGAAGTGTATGAAAGACCACATACAAAGCTCAAGACATCAATTAATCACAGCAAGCAACCTCACTCTTAACAGTTAATAACAGCTAGTATACATTAACACGTCACTTTCACAACAACACATCACTTTAACAACACATCACCATGGCCAAACAACTTCATTCAATCAGTCGTGCAATATGAATGCGATATGAGACTCAAGCAATGCACATGCATGTGGTACCAACCTACGTCACTGGCCAAAGGCCTAATTTACGTCACTGGCACAAGGGCCTAAAATATCGTCGCTGGCCAAAGGCCTAATTTTCTCGTCGCTGGCACAAGGCCTAATGTTCATGGTATGCATGCGACTCAATGATGTATGCACAACAGTCAAACAATCACACATCAACGTCACTGGCCATAGGCCTAATTCACATCACTGGCCGAAGGGCCTAAAACAATAGACAACGCTGTAGTCCAACAATCACACATCAACGTCACTAGCCATAGGCCAAAATCACATCACTTTTCCAAAACATTTAGAATTGACGGCCACTTTTTGAAAAAGACACCGGAGACGCCTCAAGGGCATTCCGGAACACCAAAACAACTCCAGGGAACAATGTTAGAAAAATAGTTCAGAATGCCTTAAAATTAGAGTATCCAGTTAGGCACCTGGATAAGCTTTCCAAAACATTTTGAAACGCCTCAATCGGACTCCCGAGTCAAAAGTTATTCCGAAAACAGTTTAGGAGAAAACTAAGACATCCTGAAAATGGCGCCCAGCGAAGGGGATCCAACCAAATTTTCGCAAAAGTGAACAATTCGCACAGGAGAAAGAATGGAATTGCTCAATATGATTAGGCAAGGCATCCAGCAAAAGGCACGGACCAAAACACCAAGAGAAACAGAATAGGGCTTGGCGCCCATGGGTAGGGATCCGAAGACAGCAACACAACACAGAATGGCAACACAGCACAAGTACTGAATTCCTACAACAGTACACCTACTTCGGCGAATTAATTAAAATAGAAAACAACATCGGATTTCAACAAAAGACCACTCATTGGAAAGCCCTCTGAGTGTAGTTTCTGCCTATGATTTTTATTTTTCAAAATAAGTATCCAGTTGGTACAGTTTTTCAAAACACTACACTGTGGTACCAAAATCGGACAGAACTCTCTACCCAGCTTGCAACCAAATTTTCTTTCTCATTTCTTAATTAAATTTTGTGAAACCAGTGCCTATTTCGTAGAAAATTAAGTCTACTTTCCAATGAAACAAGAATCGTTCAAAACGGAGTTCAATTGATAACACAAAGCCTACAAAAACCGAACCTACTCACAGTTTGATTCCAGAAATTTGACCTAACTTCGGTGACTCATAACTTGAGCTACACAACTCCAAATTGAGCGAAACCAGTGCCAAAACGACCGACTTTAAGTCTATTTTCAAAAAAAATCAGCCACATAATTTTTGGATCAACCAAACAGTACCAGTTTTAGGAGGACCGAAACAGTGTCCAGAAACGCACAAAAACTATAAACAAGTAGAACTCATCATGATCAATTCCCAAACAACAATTTCAACACCACATACTTATGCATTTGCTCAAACACTTGACATGCAAAATCATAAATTCTCAACAACAAATCATCATATAGCAACAATTATTATTATGAGCATAACAACATGTCATTTAGGCATAGGAATGTGAGGAAATCAAGCATACATCAAATTACTCAACAAGGCACACAATATGGTGATCAAGACACCCTAAAACCCCAAATGTAGATCCCTCATAAACCCTTATATTGAATTAAATCCCACCCTTACCTTTTAGAAGAATTCGAAACTCTAGCCTTAGGAATGCCACGAAATTCTAGCTTGCCCTTCCCCTCCTTGAAATTTGCGAATCCTCCTCTCCTTCTCCTCTCCCTTGTGCGCCGTTTTCTTTCTCTCTTCTCCTCTCTCTATTTCGCAAGCTCCCTTTTCTTTTCCTCTCACTCTAATTCGCATATCCACTAATCCCTAGCCTAGGCGCTTCTCCTATGCGCCTAGCTAGCGGGCTTGGATCACGGGCTATTTACTTATTAACTTGGACACCCCTTACTCAAGGCCTCCTACTTAGGTTTCGCTAATGCTAACCCCTCATGGACCAACCCATACTAATCATGTAGTAATAATTAATTCTATTATTATTATTATTATTATTATTATTATTATTATTATTATTTTTTACCACTTAATCTCTATTTAATTAAATCTACCAAATAAATCTAATCAAATGAATCACACAAATAATTAAATAAGCATTTAAATGAAAATGGGGTGTTACAAAGTGCCTAATCTCTACAAGTTCATTCAGTTGCAATAGCCTAGCCTTCCCAGCCTTGTCATAGTCAAAATTTAGCTTTTTGATGGCCCAATGTGCTTTGTATTGCAGCTCAATTGGAAGGTGACAAGTCTTGCCATAACCCAATTTATAAGGTGACATCCCCAATGATGTTTTGTAGGCTGTCCTGTAAGCCCAAAGAGCATCATCCAACTGCAGTGACCATTCTTTCCTTGTAGGTCCCACCATCTTTTCAAGCATTCTTTTGATTTCTCTATTAGACAACTCCGCTTGTCCACTAGTTTGTGGGTGGTAAGCAGTGGCAATCTTATGCTTGACTCCATACTTAGCCAAGAGAGTTTCAATTAACTTATTGCAAAAATGAGAAACCTCATCACTGATGATAGCTCTTGGAGTTCCAAACCTGGTGAAAATGTTCCTTTGAAGAAATTTGCTCACTGACTTAGCATCATTGTTGGGTAGAGCAACAGCCTCCACCCACTTTGACACATAGTCCACTGCTACAAGGATATACAGATTGCCATGAGAAGGAGGGAATGGTCCCATAAAGTCCATTCCCCATACATCAAAAAGTTCAATTTCCAGAATGTTGGTTAAGGGCATCTCATGCTTGTTGGAGATGTTTCCTGTCCTCTGGCACCTATCACACCTCTTTACCATCTCCTAGGCATCCTTGAACAAGGTAGGCCAATAGTACCCAGATTGTAGTACCTTTAGCAGCTGTTTTGGTTCCTCCAAAGTGCCCACCACAAGGTGCGGCATGACAATGTTGTAGCACTTGGTATTGCTCTTCTTCTGCAAGATACATTTTCATCAGTTGGTCTTGACACTTCTTGTAAAGGAATGGTTCATCCCAATAATAATGCTTCACTGTGTGGAAGAACCTCTTTTTCTGCTGATAGTTCATGTTTGCAGGTACCACTTTGCTGACTAGAAAGTTCACAATGTCTGCAAACCAAGGCGTTGTAGCGTCAGACGCTATAGCGTCTTGTGCTGCAACTGTTACTGCCAGCAGCTTTTCATCTGGAAAATACTCTTTGATTTCTCCATCTGCTGTTCCTACATTTTCTCTTTCAATTCTAGACAAATGGTCAGCAACTTGGTTCTCCACCCCCTTTTTATCACGGATTTCTAAGTCAAATTCTTGGAGGAGGAGAACCCACCTAATTAACCCTGGCTTTGCAGCTTTTTTGGAGATCAAATACTTGATGACAAAGTGATCTGTGAAAACAATGACTTTTGTGCCAACCAAGTACGATCTAAATTTATCAAATACAAAGATAATAGCTAATAGTTCTTTTTCAGTGACTGTGTAGTTTAATTGGGCTTCTACAAGAGTTTTACTTGCATAATAAATTGAATGAAAAATTTTGTCATACCTTTGCCCCAATACAGCTCCAACAGCATAGTCACTGGCATCACACATGAGCTCAAAAGGTTTACTCCAGTCAGGTATTACAATGACTGGTGCAGTTACTAAAGCTGTCTTCAATTTTTGAAAAGCTTCCAAGCATGCATCATCAAAGATAAAAGGTATGTCATGCTGTAGCAACTGGCATAATGGCTTTGAGATTTTGGAAAAATCCTTGATGAATCTTCTATAGAATCCAGCATGACTAAGAAAGCTTCTAACACCCTTGACACTAGTAGGAGGAGGGAGTTTCTCAATGACTTCAATGTTTTCTCTGTCCACTTCCAATCCCTTCTTGGAAATTTTGTGCCCCAAAACAATCCCTTCTTGCACCATGAAGTGAAACTTCTCCCAATTGAGAACTAGGTTTGTTTCTTCACATCTGATCAAAATTTCCTCCAAATTTGATGAACACGATTGGAATGTCTCCCCAAACACAGAAATCATCCATGAAGACTTCCATGGATTTTTCAATGAAATCTGAGAAGATGGCCATCATGCATCTTTGGAAGGTTGTAGGGGCATTGCACAGTCCAAATGGTATTCTTCTGAAAGCAAATGTGCCATAGAGACATGTGAATGTTGTTTTCTGTTGATCCTCGGGAACTATTGCTATTTGATTGTAGCCTGAATAACCATCTAAGAAACAATAGAATTCCTTTCCTGCAAGCCTATCTAACATCTGGTCAATGAAAGGGAGAGGGAAATGATATTTCTTTGTGGCCTTATTTAGCTTCCTGTAATCCATGCATATCCTCCACCCTGTAACTGTCCTTGTTGGTATCAGTTCATTCTTGTTATTTGTAATCACTGTCACATCCCCTTTCTTTGGAACACACTGCACATGACTCACCCATGCACTATCTGAAATAGGGTAGACAATGCCTGCATCTAGCCACATGATAATTTCTTTCTTCACCACCTCTTTCATGATTGGATTGATTCTTCTCTGCCCTTCAATATTGTTCTTGGAATTCTCATCCAAAACAATTTTGTGCATGCAGATAGTTGGACTAATCCATTGAATGTCTGCCATTTGCCATCCAATAGCTTTCTTATGCCTTTTTAAAGTAGCAATGAGATCCTGTTCTTGCCCTTCTGCAAGGTCAGAAGCAATAATCACAGGTAAGGTCTCATCTTCCCCTAAATAGGCATACTTCAGGTGCTTGGGTTGTTCTTTGAGTTCTAGCACAGGTGGTTGCTCAATGGAAGGAACATTTTTCTTTAGGTTTGATTTTTCTTGCTCAAGTGACTCATATCTTCTGGCCCAAACCTCTTTCACAGTCATCTCTTCTTGTATTGTTCCTTTTTCTACAAGTTCATGTTTCTCATTGTTGTCCAAAATCTTTCCCAAATGGTCATTGTTTTCATGAAATTGTTTTTGAACCATTTGGTCAAGAGAGACCACAAATGAGCATTCTTCTGTATTTGCTTCATGATACTTCAAAGCACTCAGCACATTGAACTTTACTTATTGATCATTGACCCTCATGGTCAATTCTCCCTTCTGCACATCAATCTCTAATGGTCCAAGGTATTGTGAAGCTGCCATGGTCACATAAGGCACGACCAGAGTAGAAATCTCCAATGGAACAGGGTATTGTGAAGCTCCCATGGTCCTTTAATTTCCTTGGGAGTTGATCAGTGCATTTTAATGCACTCTTTATAGCTTTTCACTTGGTATTTTTTATTGTGTTCTGTGTCTAATATTTAAGTCTTAGCGCGTTTCTAGATTTTGGGTCTTATTTGAGCAATATAGTAATTTCTAGATTAATTCTTGTTTTTATTGCATATTGACCCCTATCTACTCTGCAGGTCATAACTTTGTCTGTGATTATCCGATTGAGGCGAGGCGTGCGAGCATGCGTTGGAAAGCTAAGGAACAGAGCTACAATTCTTCTGTTGAGCTCGAAACCTAGTTCTGAAGACTTGAAGATGAAAACTGCGAATTAACGAAGCAGTACTGTGTAAAACGGGTTTTGGGCTGAATATAAATTTTTTAACAAGCTTTTATCCAATAGCCCATTTGGGGATTAGGTATTTCGTTTTAGTATAGATTTGGCTGGTCAGCAGCCGTTTTGACGGATCTTACACATTATCATTCACTTTACAAAACTTTTGTACTCTAGCCTCCATGAAAGCCTAAACTCCTAAGTTGATTCATCGGTGAAAGGCTGTCGTCTACGGATTTTGAGGTTCGGTGTCTAATGTTAATTCGTTTATTTCGTTTTTAGTTTTCAGTTCTTTCTTCTCTATCAATTCCACATTTGAATTCTTTGTTTGCAAATTTTCGTCTCTGTGTGATGCTTAATTACCCAGATTCCGCTTATTTACAATACGGGAATCGTTTACATATGACGTTTGTTTATATGTGAATCTGTTTTTCGCAACTCTTAACTATTCGGGTTATTTAATCGCTTGTTTTATTTAATTCGAGTAGGAATTGATAGAGAATTGATTGAATCCAGTTATGATATTGATTGTGTTTAGTGGCGCTTGCTCACCATCATGATTGATTGAACACGTTGTTTTGACGTTTGCTTTAAAACGGTGCGAATTCGTATAAACTAATTAACGCTTGCTTGATTAGTTTTTTTTCAATCAAGAACTGAAACCTTGAACGAGTCTTGCACGAATATTCTTGGAACCAATGATAAATCCGAGACGCGCACCCGGAAACCGGTGGATCAATTGTCACTTTAAGATTGTTAAACACCTCAAATAAAAATCGTTCTTCAAAAACCCCCTTTTTTTATATTGTTAATTTTGTTCTTGATTTCGGTAATTTCAGGAGTTAGAGGTCCTCGTGAGACGACCAAGGTCTCTTACCTTGATACTATATTTACCCTTTAAATTATTTTGACCCGCGTACGACCGCTGATCAAATTGGCGCCGTTGCTGGGGATCTCTAATTAGGGATTACTAACTTAAGGACTCACTAACCACTAACATTTGTTTTTGAGTTTTGTTGCCTTGCAGGTTCTGTTGGTTTCAGCCCCGTTCTGTTTTGTCTCTGATTAGGTTAAAAAACGGTTTTTAGGAGAGTTTCTCCGATTGCTCTGAAATTTTGTCAGAAAATCAGAAATAAATCAAAGAATGGGACTCCCAATAATGGGAGCTGTAGCGTAAAAATCTCAAATTCGTTCGTTTTCTATTTTTAAATAATTGTTTTAATTTTTCATATCTCCAAAAAAATCCAAAAAAAATTCATATCTTTCTGTAGATTTATTTAGATTTTTAGTGCTGTTTTTAAATATTTTTGATTAGATTTGCTTCGTTTTCTATTTTCTGCATTCATTTTAGCATTAGGACATAGTTGGTATTTCTAGAATTGTTGCAGTTTCTCACTTTTTGCTGCATATGGTACATGATCAGGTCTAATACTGTTAATTTGCATCCATTGGACCCTGAAATTGAGATAACATTATATCGTAGACTTAGGGAGCATATAGAGGATAGTGGTAGTGATAGTGATAGCATCTTTAGCCATAATCTTTTTGAACTTGATTCTGATCTTGATTCTGTCAACATGGCGGGTAGAACCCTTAGGGAACTTGCTGCACCTAATGTTACTTACAAGCCCTATGTATTAATTATCCTGATGTTGATGTTCATTTTGAATTGAAATCTAGTTTAATACACTTGTTGCCAAAGTTTAATGGTCTTAAGCAGGTGATGATACACACAAACATCTCAAGGAGTTCCACATAGTGTGCTCAACCATGAAGCCCCATGGAGTTCCAGAGGAGCACAGTAAACTAAGGGTCTTTCCCTTCTCACTCCAAGATGCAGCCAAGGATTGGTTGTATTACCTCCAACCAGGTTCTGTTGAAAATTGGAATGACTTGAAAAAGTTGTTCCTAGAGAAGTTCTTTCCTGCATCCAGAGCTGCTTCAATCAGAAAAGAGATGTGTGGTATCACACAAAACTCCACTGAGTCTCTACATGAATACTTGGAAAGATTCAAGAAATTGTGCGCAAGCTGCCCTCACCACCAGATCTCTGAACAACTGCTCATCCAATACTTTTATGAAGGGTTACTACCCACGGACCGTAATATCATGGATGTCGCTAGTGGAGGTGCACTTGTAGACAAGACCCCAGCAGATGCAAGAGCTTTAATAGAAAATATGTCCACTAACTCCCAACAATTCACAACCAGAAGCAACTCTGCACTTCTAACAAGGGGAGTAAATGAGATACATGCTAATAATCATAAGAGCTTAGAGAACAGGTTGGATGAACTCACGGTTTTGGTAAAAAAATTGGCAACAGGTCAGACAGCAAGGGTTTGTGGTATTTGCACCTCTACACAGCACCCCACAGATTCTTGTCCTACACTGCAAGAGGATCTTAATGCTGTTACCCCTCAAGCATATGCAGTCAACATATTTAACCCTCAAGCCAATATTGATTTGTCATCTAACAGGTATCACCCAAACTGGAGGAACCATCCAAACTTGAGATGGGGAAATCCAGCTACACAACAAGCTGCTGTCAGGCCTAAACCTTCATTAGAGGATCTAGTTAAGCAGATGGCTGCGCAAAATCTCGAGTTCCAACAGAGAACAGATGCCTCAATTCGGAATTTGCATACACAAATGGGATATATGACTACCACAATTAATCACATGCAAGCTCGGGGGGCAGACCAACTGTCTGCTCAAGCTGTGGTTAATCCAAATGCACCAAACCCCAATGTTAGTGCTATCACATTGAGATCTGGGAAGGCTGTTGACACCTCAAAGGTGCCTATATTCCCCTCCTTGAGGCAATCAAGCCGATTCCAAAATATGTCAGATTTCTGAAAGAGTTGTGCACACACAAGAGAAGGAGAAGGCTGAAAGGAACTGAAAAAGTCAATGTGGGGTATAATGTTTCAGCCCTCATGTTGCCCATGCCTCAAAAGTGCAATGATCCAGGAACTTTCTCCATCCCATGTACCATAGGAAATAGTCAATTTGACAATGTCATGATAGATCTAGGAGCTTCAATCAATGTAATGCCCACATCTATTTTTAACTCTCTTGCTCTTGGACCTTTGCAGGAAACAGGTGTTACCATCCAACTAGCAAATAGGAGTAATGCTCGACCTGCTAGATTGATTGAGGATGTTCCTGTTAAAGTTAATGATTTGATTTTTCCTGCAGATTTTTACATTCTAGACATGGAGGAAGAAACTAAGTCCATCAGGTCGCCTATCATTTTAGGCAGGCCTTTCTTGAGGACTGCAAAAACTAAAATTGATGTACATGCAGGGACTCTTTCCATGGAATTTGGTGATACCACTGAAAAATTTAGCATCTTTAATGCTAAGAAACACCTCATGGAAGAGCATTCCCTTTGCAAAATTGAATCGCTTGATGGTTTGGTTGATACTTTACAGGTTGACACACTTCCTATAGTTGATGTTGTGGATGTAGCTGCTGCTGCCATTGAGCAACCATTTGTTTTAAAGCCTGAACCACCCGATAGAAAATTTAATTATGCATATTCACAGGGGAGTGGGAAGCTTCATGAGACTAATATAGCAGGGTTTAAATCTGAACTAAAAGAGAAGCCGCCAATCCTAAGGAAACACAGGAACAACATTGGTCTAACCTTGGCGGGCATTCCTGCCAAGAAAGTGTGGAAAGCTAAGCATGATAAGTTGATTTCCAGAAAGGAGTTCTCCATTGGGCATAGAGTTTTATGGTTCAGACCCCGCCTGAAAATTATGGTTGGGAAACATCGATCCAAGTGGATTGGTCATTTTGTTATTACTAACATTTTTCCTCATGGTGTAGTGGAAATAAAAAGTGAGGCGACAAACAAAGTTTTCAAAGTCGATGGAAAGCGCCTCAAGTTATTCCATGAGAGTTCCGCAACTGAAGATGCAACCATAAGAGAACTCTCATTGGAACATCCCACCTACACTGAAGTTTGACCAGGGAGTCCCTCCTCCTTACTCTTATTTCATGCTTGTTGTCTTCATTGAGGACAATGTCTGATTTAAGTGCGGGGGTGTCTTTTAGTAGCTTAGTAGTTTGTCATTTTTTTCAGTTTTCCTTTAAAGAAAAAAAAAACAAAAAATTGTTATTTTAGCATGTTTTTCCATGAGTTGGTTTGTACAAGTTGTGAGTGATTTTACTATTCTAGGACCATAGGTGTTTTGACATGACTTGATTGATTTCTTGTTGCTCTTGGTATAATAAGTTGGATGTGAGCACTAGATTTTGCATCATCTGTGATTGTCAGTGTCCCTGGTGAGAATTAAGTCTTTTATTGGATGGACTACATTTTGTCATTCTCTCCTTTCTTGTGTGTGACTCACTCATGTTTGTTAGTTACTCTAGAACTTGACTTGATTCTTGTTGAAACACTTGTTCACATGCATGTTTGAAATTATCTAGGCAATTCTGTTTTTTTAGCCACTAGCCAAATAAGCCTACCCTAAATTTATCCCTTTGTGTAAGCCCCTTTGAGCCTTTTTATCTCATTCATTGTTTTATAGCTCATCACAAGCCCAAAAGTGAAAAACAATGTTATTACCCAATCTTAGAGGGTGAAAGAGCTTTGAATTGAGGATTGTTAAATCCATAAGTGTGGGGGTGTCCAAATTGTGCAATTGTGGTTCTCACTTGGGTTAGTTCTTGGGTTCTCAATGGAAAGTTTGGCAAGTTTATTTGTATAGAAAAATATTCCCCAAAAAGAAAAAAAAAGAAAAAGAAACAAAGTGTGCATTTCTTTTAGTTTTTGTTTCAAGAAGAATGAAAGTGTGTAGAGAGAGTTATGTGGAGAAGTATATCAAAATAGAGAAATTCATCATACCTTGTTGAAGTTGGACCCTCTCATGCTCACTTAACAATTCATTGTTTCAAAATGAGCTGTTTGAAGGACAGGCCTAGCTATGCTTGTCTCCATAGTTTAGGGATCAAACACAGCGTAGTCCCTCATAGGTCTGTCCCTATCATTTACCATATCTGCTGGACCTTGGTTTATGAATTACTGTCTGTACCAGTCTTCCTGATCATGTAATGTAGGAGTGGGTGGTCCTCTGCCTCGACTACCTAGGTCAAATCTACCTCTGCCTGAATTGGTTCTACCACCATGTGTGGTACCTCTGCCTGAATTTGACCTAACACCTTGATCAGACATTGTAGGTCTAAGTTGTCACAGTCTCTGAAGTTGTCTCAGTCTCCTGAATCTCCTTTCTGGTTCGGGATCCAACTCAAATTCTGGTGGTTGTGACCTGGGCATGCGCTATAGCACCTGTTGCTGTAGCACCAATGAACAAGCACCAGAGTAAAATCTTCACTAAATGCTAAAAACTTAAACAATAAAACTTAAATGCAATCCCCGGCAACGGCGTCAAAAACTTGTGTGAAAAGTAGTTGTGCAAGTATACACAATCGCAACAAGTAATATAATGATAAAGTAGAGATCGTACCCACATGGATTGATGTTAATTTAAGAGTTTAAGTAGTTAAAAATCTAGTGAAATAAAAATAACAAGTTTTTGGACATGAAAATAATAAGTGTTGGTTGAAAACAGTAAGAAAGTTCAAGTGTTAAGGAATGAGTTGGACTGCTTCTTGATAAGTAATTTCTCAGTAGTGATGCACTATAACATCAGACGCTATAGCGTTAAGCGCTGTAGCATATGATATTGTGCTATTCAGTCACTGACGCCAGGGTTTTGTTACAAGACTCTTATTTCTAAGTTCTAAATAAGTCCACCCCTGTATAATAAATAACCCACAGCATTCACCTTATGAACTATTGCTCCCCTAAGTCTAGAGTTAAGCAAAAATTGATTAAATGTCTTTAAACAACATTTCGTTCATATAAATCCTTGAGTTCTATTCGTAGACCATGTCTGTACCTACGAATCTACTCATTTCAGTTGGCCATTCCCAAAATAAGTTTGAAAGCATTAACGAACAAGGATTGAAACGCAAACATCATAATGTTATATTAACAATACTAAAGAGTCATTACAAAGCTTAAAACAATCCAACTACTAAGTGTTTAGCTCATGATAAGCATCATCAACACAATACAAACTAAGATGTTCAAATTACCGAAAATAAAAAAAGAGACACGGTTGCAATTGATACAAAACGTGGCTTCCTATGCATGAACGGCTTGCTGACGTTATAACACAGCTTCACAGCGTTCGGAATGATGATCTTCAGTTGAAAAACAAAATCTTGAAGTGGAGGTATAATGGATGAAAATGGTGTCAAGTTTTTCTCCCAAAAACTCTCCCTTCCTTCGAATGTGTGTTGGAGTGGAGAAGATGATGATATATTTCTCTTTCTCTCCATAATGGAGCTTTCCCAAAAAGGTGACTTTGACATATCTCACCAACTAAAAGTAATCTTCCAACAACAAGTGGACAAGTGTCCACACTAACCACTAAAAAGCGTCCGCACAGGGAACAGATACGCTAACAAGACATAAAGAAGGAGGCGCCAAAATCCAACTTTTTACTTTTGATCATCAGCTGGCCCACTGCTAGCAAGCGCTGTAGCGCTTGACGTTGTAACACTTAATAGAAACATTAAAAAGTTCACACAAGTATCAAATGTGCCAAATGGTAACAAATTAGTTCCTAACCCTTATTTCCTCTAAATAGATGATATTTACTTAATAAAGCAGAAATATTACTTGAGAACTTGTGCTGATTTAAGTGATAAGAGCATAAATAACTCATATAAATATGAGTTATCAGTCCACACTAAATGGGCTGACAGCTTTATTCAAAAAGCACAAAGGTACATTAATATTGTCCCATCACTAGTACTTTGTGTCTCCTTCTCTCCTAGTTTATTCCCAACGGCTATATAATGAAGAAATCAATTATATAAACACATGGGAAAGCTGAAGAAACTCAAGGGAAAGGGATTACATTGAGCCTACATCAGATTTCTTCATCCCCTCAACCTTCTCTCGTTCTGAGAAGCTTCTCCAGAAATGAGAAGTTTGGTCAGAAGCTTCTCAAAAATGAGAAGCTTGCTCTAGAAGAGATTTTAGCAAAGAAACACAAAGTCCATCTATCATATAAGTGATTGGAAGCTGAAATAGAAGAAAGATATTGAGAGATAAACACAAGCCATATAAAGATCAATTATTGCTCTCCATTATTATCTTCTCTCACACTCTTACTCATGTGCTATACACCACGGGATATCTTAGAAAGAGTGAGTAGCTTGTTGTGCTTATTTCATATCCACTTATTGTAAGTGTATCAAGCTGTAGCAAATCCCAAACCTTTTTATTTCCCATCTTTGTACCATGTTCTCCTACCAAGCTACCTAGGGTAGGTGAGTGTTAATGAGAAAATACAACATGTGTAGTGTTCTATCAAGCTACCTAAGGTGTAGGTGAGTGTTGATGAGAAACTACAATGTGTGTGTTGTTCTATTAAGCTACCTAGGGTGGGTGAGTGTTAGTGAGGAAACAATGGGTAGAAACTTGTTGATGTAGAGCCTGAAGAGGCTTAAAGAAAGAATACTTGTTGTAAAGCTTGAAGAGGCTTGAAGAAAGACCACTTGTATTGATTGGAGAATAGTGGAAAAATCTCACAGGAGGTGAGGACTGGATGTAGCCCTACGTTAATGGGTGGTGAACCAGGATAAATCTTCAATGTGTAATCCTCTCATCCCTTATCTCTGCATGCTTTACATTATGCTCATATTCCACTACCATCTTATCCTCACATTAACTAATGCTTAAAGCATAACTTACTCATGTACTATATGCATAACTCATATTCGGTTTTGAAGCATCTATTAGTCCTGAGAAGCTTCAGTCTGTACTGATTTCATCCTCATAAGCTTCTATACTTTAAAGAGTTTATCCTTAACATACATATCTCTTGATGATATGTTCCTCATGTTATCAAATAGTAAATGACCATGCTCAACTTCTCATATCATCTGTAAAATGTCTTTATGCATAAACACAACACAAAACTTATTATGTATTGAACTTATCAACAAGAGAAGGTTCACTGCATGGAACCTACTTGGGTAGAGGAAGTTCAGAGTGTGGAACCTGCTCAGCCCAGAGAAGGTTAAACACGTTGAAGTTACTCAAACAGAGAAGGTTCACTGCAACTCGGGTTGAGAAGGTTCACTTTGTGGAATCTACTCAGCTTAGAGAAGGTTTAATGCATGGAACCTACTCAAGAGGAGAATATCTTGTGAAATTGTTTTGTGCTAACTACCTCATCTCCAAGTATCAACTTGAGAGGACATTTTCTAAGTTGCAGGATATAAATTTTCAAAGGGTCACAATTCAACCCCCCTTCTTGTGTCTCTTTATGCCACTTCAAGATCAAGCTTGAAAATCATATTGATACTATTTTGAAACAAGAAGAATGTTATCAAACACTGCGTAGTAGTTTATGACAACACATAATTAGAGACAAGACCAACTAAAAATCTGTATGCACAACACGAAACATATATCAAATTGGATTTAATTTATATACACAATAGGTATATACATGTTTTACACTATCTACGCATTACATGTTGACACATCATTAAAAAGAAATTAGTCAATTGATAACCAACCACTCCATAAATTATGATTGGTGGTGGTCGTAAACGCCTATGAGTGCGTTTGATTTGCTAAAAAGCAGGGGACTGGACTAGACAACTCCAGTTGTACCCTGTTTGATTTGAAAAACTGTTCATGGTATTGGACAGCAGTGAGGGCAAGGGACCGGACAAAATCTTAAATTTCTGTCCCACACAAAACCACAGTACAACTTTCTGTCTCACATTACAACTTTCTGCCTACCCCAAAATTTACAAAAATACTATTTTTATTTCATACTCATTAATTTTTTTCTATTCTATCTCTCTTCTCTCTCCTCTACTCTCTCTCTTTCTCTCCCCTCTATCCCTCTCTTCTGTATCCTTTCACTCTCTCATATCTCATTCTCCTCTCCCCTTTCTCTTTTTCTCTCTACATCCCATCTCTCTTCTATATATCTTTTCATAGCATGACCCCTCTCTCCCTCTCCCTCTCCCCCTCTCTCTCTCAGTCTCTCTCTCTCAGTCTCTCTCTCTCGGTCTCTTTCTCTCTCTCTCTCTCTCTCTCTCTCTCTCTCTCTCTCCTATCTCATTCTTCTCTCTCCTTTCTCTCTCCCTCCCTCTACCTCCCATCTCTCTAATATATGTCTTCTCATATCATGCCCTCTCTTCCCCTCCCCCTCTCTCTCATATTATTTTCACTATAATTTTCTAATTATATTATAATATATGGTATATAAAATCATTATAAACCGCATAAAAAGAATTATCGTAAATTTTACATTTTTTTGCTTATATTGTCCAGTGTTCACCAAACAGTGCACTGGACAACATGTTGTCAAGTACTGTCCAATACTTACCTGTTTGCGAATCAAATAGATCCTATACATGTATATAAATTAAACTCATGGCTATTAGGGGTTTTACAAAGTTCACCGATCAAAGAAGAGTGAGGGAGTTGGTATAAAAAAAGAGCAACGCTATTTGGAACAAACTAATTTTTTATGAAAGGAGTGGCCAAAATTGACGGCTCACTAGAAATTCCCGTTAGTTCCTTTTTTTTTGATGAAATTCCCGTTAGTTCCTGCCATAAAATATGCTCGTTAACGGCTCATGTCCTGCCAATTGAACAGCTTGGATTGCGTGTTTTTTTCTAAATTTTCGAAAATTTCTACAATTTTACATTTTGTTTATGCATTTGTTAAACTGCTTTTTTTTGACAGAATAAATTTGTTAATCAAGATTTGCCCATATTTAATATCCGTCAGTGTATCAAATATAATTATTATCTCATCTAGAAAGAACACGTAGGAAACCAAAAAACAGAGCATGATTAAAAATGGATCTAAGAAAAAAACGTTACCGACATTCCTCTTAAAAAAAAGTTTTGCATGTGTTCTCTCGCTGGATTGATGGATACATCATACAAGTATACAACATACAAGTGTTGAACTCTTTTTGAATGAATGGATCTTTAAATATGTTTTGAAATCATTTACAGTTTTCAGTGTATTAAATATTAAAATTTAAAACGCTTTAAGAGCATTTAATAGAACGGATTCAGGAGATGGTGTCCTATCTTAAAGCAATTAACAAGCATAGAAGGCTCTAATGGAGATCAAAATGCTGACAGAAAACACTACAACCAGGGAAATTACACAGCTGGGACAGATTTCACCAGCTTCAATAGTTAGAAAGATCGACTATATACGACTGGTTAACGATGCCTGCATACTAAACAATGCCAAAAAGGCTATATTAGGTTCATTAAAATACTTGACATAATTGTTAGGAATTTTATATCATTTTGTAAGTTGACCTGCTACTAGAGGTTGCATCCGGTCAGCAGGTCACATTCATTTTGTTAGTTAGATATCTCTCTGTTTGCTGTAACTGAATATATGATGGGGTGTATCATATAAATACCCAATTCTTCTATCAATGAAAATAGATTTTGTTTCAACAGATTAACAAATTGGTACCAGAGCTCTATTCAAGGGCCTGATACACTTCAAGAACCTCAAATCCTCATCAATGGCGAACACGAACGGCAACGGAAATGAAGGGAACTACATGCAACCGTCGATACCTCGTCTTGATGGTCACTATGAGCATTGGAGTATGCTGATGGAGAATTTCCTCAGATCAAATGAATACTGGCAGGGAGTGGCGTTGACGGAGGCGGAGCGGAAGAAGATGGATGAGTCTAAACTCAAGGATCTGAAAGCCAAAAACTACTTGTTTCAAGCTATTGATCGAGCAACGCTTGAAACGATTCTAAACAAGGATACGCTGAAGGAAATTTGGGAATCTTTGAAAAGGAAATTTCAAGGAAATTCAAGAGTCAAAAGAGCAACATTGCAAGCCGCAAGAAAGGAATTCGAAGCTCTTGAAATGAAATCGAACGAAACAATCACTGATTACATACCTAGGGTCGTGCAAATCACAAACAGAATGAGGATTCACGGTGAGAAGATGGAAGATGGTGTGATAGTAGAAAAGATTTTGAGATCCCTCACCGAGAAGTACAACTACATAGCGTGTTCGATTGCGGAGTCAAAGGACGCTGACAAGATGTCTATGGATGAAGTTCACAGTTCTTTGCCTGATTCACGAACAGAACTACCTTCGATTCGCCAAGAGTCGTGGAGAAGAACAAGTCTTGAAAACAACAACCCAAGAACAGAGCTCCTACAGTGTAGGGAATAGAGGCAGAGGAAGCACTAGGGGTAGAGGAAAGGGAAGACAATCTCGTGACACCGTTGAATGTTTCAAGTGCAAAAAATTAGTTATAGAAACGAATGTCCTGAGTGGGATAAGGAGGGAAATGTCAATTACACTGAAGCAAATGATAAAGAATTGAGAGGGAAATCGTAAGGTGTATCATGAAGAGAAAGGTTTAATTCTCGAATCCAAGGTGGCTCCTAATAGGATGTTCAAGTTGATTGCAAGAAACATCCAAGAGAAGGCGCAAACAGAACCTACATGCTTCCATACTTCAATTGATGATGTGACTCACCTATGGCATTGCAGACTAGGACACTTGAGCAGCAAGGGCCTGAACACCCTCCAAAAGCGAGATATGGTGAGAGGTTTACCAAAGTATGCAAATGATGGCAGAATATGCACTGATTGCATGAGGGGAAAACAACATAGAGAGCCAATTCCTAAGAAGAGCAAGTGGAGGGCTAAGGCTAAACTGGAGCTCATTCATGCTGATGTGTGTGGGCCAATCACACCTGCTCAAACAACAACAAGAGGTATGTCCTGTGCTTTATAGATGATTATTCTAGGAAGACATGGATATACTTTATGAATGAAAAATCAGAAGTGTTTACACACTTTAAGGCATTTAAAAGCATGGTAGAAATGGAGTCTGGTTTGAAAATAAAATGTCTTAGGACTGATAGAGGAGGAGAATTTGTCTCTACTGAATTTGATGAGTATTGTATTGATGCTGGTATAAAAAGAAATTTAACTACTGCTTACACTCCCCAACAAAATGGGGTGGTGGAAAGAAAAAACAGGACCATTATGAACATGGTGAGATCAATGCTAAGTTGCAAGGACATTCCAAAGAAGTTCTGGCCAGAGGCAGTGAGATGGACTGTGCATGTGCTGAATAGATGCCCCACTCTTGTCTTGAAAAACAAAACTCCCGAAGAAGCTTGGAGTGGTCACAAACCTTCAGTGGCATACTTCAAGGTATTTGGCTGTGTAGGTCATGTGCATGTCCCAAATGCAAAAAGGAGCAAGCTGGAAGATAAGAGCAGAAAGTGCATTTTCCTTGGAGTGAGTGATGAGTCGAAGGGCTACAGAATGTATGATCCTATTGAAGTGAAAATAGTAATAAGCAGAGATGTAGTGTTTGAGGAGAATGAGAAATGGGATTGGGATGAGCAACTCCAATCAGAAGCAGCAGTGGAATTGGATTGGGGAGAGGATTCCATCTATGAAGATGATGTTGAGAATGGGGCAAGTGAAGAAGAAGAAAACAATGGTGATAATGAGTCACAAGAAGCAGATAATGATGATGAAACTGAGCCCTCTAACAATGGAGGCACATCTAATGATGATACAAATACTCAAAATGATGACACTGCAGGAGGCACTAATGCCACCAGAATTAGGAGACCACCAGCGTGGATGGGAGACTATGATACCAATTTCGGTGCTCATACTGATGTAGATGAAGTGAATATGGCTGGTGTTGAAAATGATGACCCAGAATGTTTTGAAACTGCTGTAAAAGATGGTAAGTGGAAGCAGGCCATGAATGAGGAGATAGCCTCAATTGTAAAAAATGAAACCTGGGAATTAGTTGACTTGCCTGCAGGGTCAAAAGTGATAGGAGTGAAGTGGATTTATAAGACAAAGCTGAATGAAATGGGTCAAGTGGACAAATACAAAGCAAGGTTGGTTGCCAAAGGGTATACTCAAAAACAAGGCATAGATTATACAGAAGTTTTTGCTCCTGTTAGCAGACTTGATACTATCAGACTCATCATAGCCATTGCAGCTCAAAGAAGATGGACCCTCTACCAACTAGATGTAAAATCTGCCTTTCTCTATGGCAAGCTAAATGAAGAAGTTTATGTTGAGCAACCTAAGGGGTATGTGGTGAAGGGAAGTGAGACTAAGGTGTATAGGCTGCACAAGGCTCTCTATGGACTAAAACAAGCACCTAGAGCTTGGTTTAGCCGCATAGAGTCCTACTTTCTTAAGGAAGGGTTCACTGCTAGCAAGAGTGAACAAACTCTGTTCTTCAAGAGAAATAATCAGGATGGAATACTAATAGTGAGTGTGTATGTAGATGACCTCATCTACACCGTAAATGATTCAAATTTGATGAATGACTTCCAGTGCTCCATGAAGAAAGAGCTCTCCATGACAGATCTAGGCAAGATGAAGTACTTCTTGGGAATTGAAGTGACACAAGAGAATGAATCAATTCATATTTGTCAAAGAAAATATGCAACAGAGCTACTAAATATATTTGAAATGTCCACTTGTAATTCTATTTTGGTGCCCATAGTGCCAGGAGCCAAACTTGACAGAGATGGGGTTGGGGAAAAGGTGAATGAAACTCTGTATAAACAGCTGATTGGAAGCCTGATATACATGACATCAACTAGACCTGATATTATGTACATTGTGAGCCTATTGAGCAGGTTTATGAGGTATATACAAGGCACTGTGGAATATGGAATAATGTACAGGAAAGGAAGAGAAGATTTGATACTGGGATACACTGATTCTGATTATGCAGGAGATATGGAAGAGAGAAAGAGCACTTCAGGCTACGTGTTCTTGCTAAGTGATGGTGCCATTGCATGGGGTTCTAAGAAATAGCCCATAGTTGCTCTCCCCACAACAGAAGCAGAGTTTGTAGCTGCTGGTAGTGCTGCCTGCCAAGCAATTTGGCTGAGAAAGATCATGAATGAACTGAGTTTGAGTTCAGAATAGAGCACTGAGATATTCTGTGATAACAGTTCTGCCATCAAACTGTCACAGAATCCAGTCTTTCATGGAAGGAGCAAGCACATACAAATCAGGTTTCATTATCTCAGAGAATTGGTGAAAGATGGGAGCAACAAGATGACTCACTGTGGGACTAAAGATCAGGTTGCTGATATCTTTACCAAAGCTCTCAACAGAGAAAGTTTTATTAGACTTAGAGACATGTTGGGTGTGTGTAAAATTCCAAGTGTAAACTAGTTGTTAGTATAAGAACATCTAGTTTAAGGGAGAGTTTGTTAGGAATTTTATATCATTTTGTAAGTTGACCTGCTACTAGAGGTTGCATCCCAGTCAGCAGGTCACATTCATTTTGTTAATTAGATATCTGCCTGTTTGCTGTAACTGAATATATGATGGGGTTTATCATATAAATACCCAATTCTTCTATCATGAAAATAGTACCTGCATGCATACTAAACAATTCGTAAAGGTTATGTTCATCACTTCATGTGTCATAGAAATCAACACACTGCACAAAAACCAAGGACATAATGTGCAACAACTATTTGTGCCTCAGAGATTTAATTAATAGAGTAACTGTCCAAGATATGGAGATGTACAAGAAGATAGCAAAAAAATAGTATATACACAAGTGATAACTGGAGAAAAAACGGGAAAAATTGCAACTGCACCCGAATAAAGTAAAAACTACATAATTACTAAACTCAAGTCTTGCTTCCCTGAAAAGAGGATGACAGTATCCTGAAGAGTCCATCTGGGTTATCAGCATGTACCTGTTATAGACAAAGTTAAAACCCATTTTGAATAATTTCATGTCACCAGCAAGCTCAGCAAAAATACAATTCATCCTCATTTAATCTTTAATATGTATCCACAGGAAACAAATTCACAAGAAAGAATCTAACCACAAACTGAACCACTACAAACATGAACAAGTAATTCCAGAAAACACTCAATAATGTGTACATAATAATGCAAATTGCCCTCATGCATACATTTCCTCCCCCCAGTCAAATCAGGAGAGAGAATTTGCATCAATGCAAATATATATGCTAAAGCTCAAGCCTTTATGCTATGTTTGATTTGACGTTGAAAAACTGCAATTGTTCGTTTGACCCCAGAGAAACATTTTTAGGGACCAGGGTCTTTAGTGTCAACGTTTGTTTGGAGTTAACCATAGTTTTATTTTGATTAATAGATCCTAAAGAAAGAGACATATATGTGTACGTGAAATGCATATAGGTTTAGTTTGTTTATACTAAACAGAATTAGTGGATGTAACTAAACACAATTGAGATAATATTCAGATTACTTTTCCATATCTCACAAATAGACATATATGTGTACGTGAAATGCATATTAGTCTGGAATCAGGACATGACCAAAGAACATGCCTACATGCCTGAAGGATCAACTGAGGAAAGTGTGTCAAATTACTAACTAGAAATAACATACCTCACCCTCAGAATTCATCTTATCAAAATTTCACTAGTCTCATGCAAGATGCCGTATTGGAACCTAGCACTAGCATTAAGTATATAGTAAATAATTAATATCACCAGCCCCCCAACTATACGCTAAAATCTACAATGCTTTGTGGCGGCTATCCACATTATTTGAAAGAATTTTAAAAGATATCAAGAGCATGGGCCATGTTAGGTGAAAGGCATGCAAAGAAGGGGGCCATATGTTAAAAAAGAACAATCGTATGACATACCCAGTGGCCAGCATCTTCAAGAACATGCATGTCAACTCCACCTCCTTCCTCCACAGCAAGCTCCTCAGCAGCATGGATTCGTTGAAGATCTTCAAGAGCCCATCTGTGTAAGCTTCTCTCTGCTTTCAAAAAGTTTATATGCACACCACGGGGTACATCTTCAACAATTTTCCTATGAACAGCAGCATAAGATATTACAGGCTCCACAATTAACTTTTAGTGCCGAAAAATTAGATTTCAAAATTTAAAGTGATTAAAATCAAAAAACAATAAGTGGCATAATTACATTTTTGGTACCCTTATTATCCTAGACCCATAATTTTGGTATCCTATTTTATTTTTCACGAATTTGGTCCCATGCTTTCTATTTTCACAAACTTTGTCCTTACACTTGTTAATTGCACTTTTGGTCAAAATCATAGATTTCTTGCACGTTCCTAAAAAATTGTGGACTCTGGGAAAGTGGAGAACCAAAAGTGCAAAAAGAACCACAATTTTGGGGAACCAAAAGTGCAATTAAAAAAGTATGGGGACCATATTCGTAAAAAATAAAAAATATGGAGACCAAATTCATGAAAAATAAAATAGGAGAATCAAAATCATAGATTTGAAAAAATAGGACTAAAAATGTAATTAAGATATTTTTGCGAAGCCCAAAAATGTAATTCAGTGATTGCATTTATCGTTAATCCTGGAATCAATATATACGTTAACCATGGAATTTATTTTTACAGGAGTACAGATTAAATCAAATTAACTTCCATGCAGGACCTCTCTCTATTATCCATTCATTTCAATCATACTCAAGACAGGACCCTATCTCTCTCAACTAGAGAAGCCTGATAAAATCAATACATTCAGCTAGCATTGTTATCACAAATCACGTAAGTACCACAAATTTGTTTCTTCATAGGATTGATACATTTCTGCTATCCCCTTCAGGTCAAACACCCATGAGAAGCGTGAACCAGGAGAGCTGGTAGCTCGTAGGTTAGTCACAACCCACTGCATGCAAAACAGGGGGAAATTTTAAAATAATAGACATAAATTGCCAGTCAAAAAAACACATCAAGTTTTTTTACCCAAAAACATGTCTATTTATTTTATCTTCATTATTTTTATGTGAATCATGTCTTATTTTGTGATCTCCAACTTATTCATCAAGGCAATAAAGCTCTCTAAAATATTTTCATTACTTAATCAGACACCAGATGAAATGATTATTGCATATAGGACAAATAAGAATTTGCCAGGTGTATTTGGGATTTTTTTTTGTACCCCCATCATCTCCCCAGCTACCCCCACCGACCCTGCGAAAAGACGCAATTGCCCTTAACAAAATTTAAAATCCCGAACGTATCCTGATTTCATTTTTTTTTTTGGAAATCGGATTTAGGTAAATCCGATTTCCACTAAAAATTTTAAAAAATTTAAATCGGATTTATTTAAGATGGGTAGATCCGCTTTTAAAAATAACAAGTCGGATTTACCTTAAGTGGGGGTAAATCCGATTTGTTATTTTTAAAAGCGGATCTACCCCATCATATAAGGTAAATCCGCTTTTAAAAATAACCAAAGCGGATTTAACTTATGTGGGGGTAAATCCGCTTTGTTAACCCAATTAATAAATAAATAAATCAGTTAAAATTTAAAAAACAAATTTCGGCCGTCTTTTGGTTCTGTTTAGTGTGTAGTTCGTTAACATGTGACGATATTGTACGTCGGTAGAATAATTTAGGCTAAAAAATCAGTTTTCGGGCAACTTACTCAAATTGTAATGAAACCACATTCTTTAAATCCGAAAAATATCAAGGATCAATACTACTCAAGAAGGGACTTCTTTCAGGAGTGGGGACCTCAAAATCCCAAATTCCATCGTTTACTATTTTTTATTAATTTTTTAAATTTTTCATAATCTCCAAAAAATCTGAAAAAATTTGCATAACTTCATTTTGGTTTTATTAGATTTTTAGTGGTGTTTTCATAATTTTTGGATTAGTTTTGGCTGTTTAACGGATTTTTAGTAGTATTTTATAACCTTTTTTAAAAAACTAAATAAAAAACAATTTTTTTTAATAACAAAATCGGATTTACCTTGGGTGGGATAAATCCGATTTTCTTTCTTTAGGGAAATCGGATTTACCTTAGGTGGGATAAATCCGATTTTCTCTTTTTTTAGGGAAATCGGATTTATGTACCCACTAGGTAAATCCGATTTCCAAAATAACAAAGCGGATTTACCTCCAGCTAAGGTAAATCCGCTTTGTTATTTTTGAAATCGGATTTACCTATTGGGCACCCCCATATGAGGTAAATCCGACTTTAAAAATAACAAAGCAGATTTACCTCAAATGGAGGTAAATCCGAGCGAATTAAAAATTGGGCAGGGGTATTTTCGGGTTTCTCTTTTATGTGGGGGTAAATAGGGAGATGATGGGGGTACATAAAAAAAAACCCGGTGTATTTCCGTGAATTATAAGTCAAGGAGATCAGTGGGCCGCTTGGTGATTCTTTTGGGCGTTTGCTTTTCCCACACCCCCTCCTACTCAAAACACACCCCATAAGGGTGTGAAATGACCAAATGGCCAGGCCAAACCTCTTTTTTTTCACGAATTTTCACCTGTTCGAACACGGGCCTTCGAACAGGTTCGCACGAGGCCATTCGCGTGTGTTAAATATGGGGACACACCCTCTTGGGTGTTTTTCACCTGTTCGAATGGGGTCATGCGAACAGGTGTTCAACGGCTTACAATCAGTCAAATGTGTGTCAGATAAAGGAGTGGATGTCAATCCCTTTGGAAAATGTGTCTGAACGGATAGAATTTAAACGGCTCAGATTTGTGATCTAAAAATGAAATCAACGGCTGGCATTTCCCTAATCTGCTTCTTCACCAAAACCTACTCTCCCTCTTGACAGCTACAACTAAGCTGAAATGGAATGGCAATTGTGCCCAACCCAGTACTCAAACGACAAATTCCTAACGGCCCTTCATCACCATGGGACTGTCACCACCGACGAACATGGTGTTGTGTTTCGTTGTCCTAACCATGTATTCTGCAGGATGAGTAAGGACATCACCTTCGCCCAACTGAAGGAAAAGGCTGAGAGGAAGATTCGTCCAGAGGGAGCGTGGCGTAAAGACGTGGAGCGTATACGTTACCGAAAGTACAACCGTCTTGATTACGGGACTGGCTATTTTTCAGTTATGGAGATCCGCACGATGACGACGTTAGGACCATGATGGAATATCATGCTACACTTCCGATGGGGCGACAAGTCTTAGAGTTGTACGTGGACACAATACGCACTCCAGAAGAGGTCATTTATCTTCTGGAACAGGGACTACCGAAACACTAGTTTCTTAGTTAGTTGTTTGCTTATGTTGGTTTTATGTCTTTCGTATTTCATGTCTTTCGTATTTCAAGTATGGTTTGTAATAAAAAGGCAATAAATTTGCGCCAAATTAAGTAGATGACATCAGAAAAATACTTAATAATATAAAAAGTAGTTAAATTATACAAAAGTTCCAAACAAATATCCCCCCTAAGACATCATCCTACTGGGTGTTGCGCCCCTTCCTCTGATACACATTGACGATCCTCCTCCTAAACCTAAACAAATTAGGGGGGGATATTTGTTTGGAACTTTTGTATAATTTAACTACTTTTTATATTATTAAGTATTTTTCTGATGTCATCTACTTAATTTGGCGCAAATTTATTGCCTTTTTATTACAAACCATAACCATACATGAAATACGAAAGACATGAAATACGAAAGACATAAAACCAACATAAGCAAACAACTAACTAAGAAACTAGTGTTTCGGTAGTCCCTGTTCCAGAAGATAAATGACCTCTTTTGGAGTGCGTATTGTGTCCACGTACAACTCTAAGACTTGTCGCCCCATCGGAAGTGTAGCATGATATTCCATCATGGTCCCAACGTCGTCATCGTTGCGGATCTCCATAACTGAAAAATAGCCAGTCCCGTAATCAAGACGGTTGTACTTTCGGTAACGTATACGCTCCACGTCTTTACGCCACGCTCCCTCTGGACGAATCTTCCTCTCAGCCTTTTCATTCAGTTGGGCGAAGGTAATGTCCTTACTCATCCTGCAGAATACATGGTTAGGACAACGAAACACAACACCATGTTCGTCGGTGGTGACAGTCCCATGGTGATGAAGGGCCGTTAGGAATTTGTCGTTTGAGTACTGGGTTGGGCACAATTGCCATTCCATTTCAGCTTGGTTGTAGCTGTCAAGAGGGAGAGTAGGTTTTGGTGAAGAAGCAGATTAGGGTTTGGTGAAGAACGTCTGAGGATGTGAACCCCCTTTTATAATAGGCATGGTGAAATGTCAGCCGTTGATTTCATTTTTAGATCACAAATCTGAGCCGTTTAAATTCTATCCGTTCAGACACATTTTCCAAAGGGATTGACATCCACTCATTTATCTGACACACATTTGACTGATTGTAAGCCGTTGAACACCTGTTCGCATGACCCCATTCGAACACCTGTTCGCATGAACACATTCGAACATGTTCGCATGACCCCATTCGAATAGGTGAAAAACACCCAAGAGGGTGTGTCCCCATATTTAACACACGCGAATGGCCTCGTGCGAACCTGTTCGAAGGCCCGTGTTCGAACAGGTGAAAATTCGTGAAAAAAAAGAGGTTTGGCCTGGCCTTTTGGTCATTTCACACCCTTATGGAGTGTGTTTTGAGTAGGAGGGGGTGTGGGAAAAGCAAACGCCCTCAGATATGCCAAAATGACTTATATAAAGGGGTGTTATTTTCGGTACTTTTACATCACAGGTGGACGAGACAACCTAAAAAAACTGATGTTGAAAAAAGCGTTGTTGCCTGTCTTGGTGTACCAAGGACCGATAAGACAGATTCTAATTGTGTCTTAAATAAAAATGGTCAACGATAATGCTGCTTTCATTTCTTTGGATGTGTAAACGAACATATAATTACTTCAATCTACCCTCCTTTATCAATTTATGAACTGTTTTATTTTTTTATAAAGTCTCTACTTAGCAATTCTTTTATCCCGATCAGACGTCAAAATATCGCGATATCTTATTGTATCCTTTACATCAGAGATGTCCAGATTCAAAAAACACATGCACCTGAATATTAATGATAACTAGTTTTTTTTTACCGTGCATTTGTTATAATTTGCTATGAAATTATAAATACGTTGAAAGTTCCAAAAAGTTTAAAAAAAGTCGGTATCTTCTTATAATATTAATAATCGAGTAAAAATGAGAAAAAAAATGAGATTTAATATAAAATATGCACCCCCAATGGCGCTCCCTTTGGCGCTCAGTTGGCACTCTCGTCGGCGCTCTCGATGCCACTCTCGTGCCGCTCACGAAAAATATTGATATTTTGCCATCGGTATCGCTTTTTTTGACAATTGGTGTTAAATTGATTGGTTTTAGTAGTTTGAGTAGATTATAGTAAATAGTAAATTAAAAAAAAGAACTTTTAAAAAAAAAAGATAAAAAAAATCACAGATTTTTTTAAAAAAAGGAATTTTTTAAAAATTTAGTGTTTTAAAAAAATTACTGATTTTTAAAAAGAAAGATTAAAAAAAAAGAATTTTGAAAAGAAAAAATAAAAATAAAAGTTTGAAAAAGTTAAATAAAATCGATATCTTGTTATAATATTAATAATGGAGTAAAAATGAGGAAAAAAGAAAATGAGATTTAATATAAGATATGCACCCCCGTTGGCACTCCCCGTTGCCGCTTCCGTTGGCGCTCTCGTTACCGCTCTCGTTGCCGCTTGTTTATATTTTTTATTCTAGATCATTTAATATTAAATTATAGATTATAGATTATAGTAAATAGTAAATTATAGATTATTAAATATTAATTGAATCATTTTAATTAAATTATTAAAGAAATGATTTTGGAATTTTTGATAGTGTTTAAATATTTTTTGAGTAATTGTTAGTGGTTAAGTTGATTGATTTTAGTTGTTTTAGTAGATTATAATAAATAAAATAATAAAAAAAAATTCTCTCTCCACGTCAGCGCGTGTCAGCACCTTTTTTTTTGTCTCTCTCTTTTCATTCTTTCTTTTGTATTTTGGTCAAACTCTCTCTTTTCTTTATGCAGGTCATGCTTTTGTTCCCCTTTCTTCTTATTTTTGCCTTTCTCCGTCACGCTTTTTGTGGTAGGTAGGTAGCTTTTTATATTTTTTTTCCAGTCACTTGCGTCAGTTTTTTTTTATGTCAGTTGCAGTGTTTTTTTTTTCTGTCACTTACGTCAGTCTCTCTTGTTCTGTCTGCATCAGTAATTGTCTGCAAAAGCTGAACTGTTTTTGGCATTTGGCGGGTATTTTACCAAGATACCCCAATGTTTGGAAACAGATGGCAGATTTAGTAAAGTGTCTACTATGGACATTTTAGGAAAGAGGATCCTCTCCTGTCACCTCTCTCTATCTCTCTTTTTTTGTATTTTTTTTTAATTTTTTTAATATAAAATAATTCAATGGTTGAGATTGAGTATGATGGTGATCCAATAGAGGGGGTTTGGGGTGACTGGAGTGACAGAAGAGGATCCTGACTGGAGAGGATCCGGATCCCATTTTAGTGACACTTGATTTTATTATATTGTATTGATTGATGATAGAATACTTGGCTTTAGAATTATCATTAACATGTGAGCAACATAGACTATCACCTTATTATACAGCAGATTATATGGACGAAGTGTAGGTAAGAACAGAAAGTCATTGAAGGGGTAGAGGATAAATTAGGATGGAATAATCAAATACTTTCCTTAGCTTTAGCTTCACCTATCATGGCCTTATTGATGTTATCATTGAATCATGGACATGTATGCAATAAACAAGGAAATTTTAATACTGCATAACCAAGCAAGAGTACATGCGCAAGTTGAAGAGTGTCAATATCAAAGTAAGCAATGGTTGTGTACCTGTGCTACATCATTGGAAAACCCTTGTTTAAGAAGAGCATTGAGAACATACTTCTTCGAAGAGACCTTCCTTAAGTAAAAGATCATACAACAACAAGAACAATATTACACATAAAAGGGGAACCGCAGCACATTAAATCAACTTAACATCACCATTACATTCATTTGCTCAAAAGACAAATTAAGTGAGAAAAGCAATAGAAAAATCGACTAAAGATCTACCTCCTTTGGCAGTGCACTTAATAAGGATATGAGTTCTGCTGGATGGTCCTCTCCATCTCCACCTGCTCGAACTTTTCCAGGGGTTGCATCTAGAACCCAAGCCTTCAAAATAAATAGGAATATCAGTCTAGTTTAGCAAACAAGAAGACAGAAAATATAATTATAATATAGCCATTTTTGAATTTTCCTCCATATTGAGCTTCTTTCTTATAAGCTTAATTTAATAAAAATTATATTCTATAGAATTGGTAAACTGGGTAACTAGTGAGTAGAGAATTTTTATATTTTGTACAGAAGTCGATACATTAGGAATGTGATGCTAAACCTAAGAGCTAACGGCTAGAAGTAATTACAAAGCCAGTAAATGCTATACAACTATTCTATATTTTAGATGTGCTTTATTATAACATATACATGCAATTCCTAGGCCTTTCCTACTAACCAATTAGAAATTAGTTCGTTCGCACATGTCTGATCCAAAATATGAAATAAAATTATTTTCTGATAACCATGTAATGTCGAATATGATGCACAGCCATGAGGAGTAACTAAATGCAAAAAAACTGAAGCTCGGCTAATTGGGGCCAGCCAAAATATCCATAATTGAATTTAACAAAGACCTTATTATTAGAGTTAAACGACCTCGAATTGGACGAATCCAGTGACCTTCCTATCCCCCTAAGGTGCATCACCTCCAATGTCTGCACATGCCTCACAAGTGCATTCTACCTCTGCACAGTTCCCACACATTGGTGGGGAGTGCTGCATGGTTCTTTTTATGGCCACCATATTCTTCGTCCGCCTTTTCTGGCCATTTTGTCATACTTCATGACCTCACCTCCCACTGAACCTTAGCCAGTAACCTTTTTCACACTCTAAGCTTGCACCGCAAGCCCAGCTGCACTAACCTTCAGTTGGTATCACCCTCTAACATAATTTAGGCAAGGCCGTGGTTTTATCTCATCCTCAAGCACTGTGAAGTAGCCACTAGCCAGCCATGAATTCCTCAATCAAGGGAGCTCTATATTTGGATTGAGCATTTTTTGATCCATTTTCTTGTGCCACCTTTTTACAGAAGAGACTTAAACAGAGTGGTAAATGACCTTATCCAGTTTAATCTACCATGTGTTCCACCACTCCAAGGGACGTATCTGCCACAATCATCGGTTTGGATCGGCTATTCTTTGAACCTGTGCTCACCACAATTTGCTGCCAGTTGACCCATATTAGGTATACCTGGCGCCATTCCTACATTTGTCACAGAACCCTCGGGGTCTGTTTGCATACATATCTACTTCACAGGCATAGTTTATTTTAAAGTATTAGGATGATTAAGGGAAACCCCTTAATTCCTATGTCCATCATATTATCACCCTAAATGCCTTATCAAATTTTGTAATGTGCAGAGTATTTAAAATACCCGGAAAAAAAATACTATCCACCACATTGCATATTTTGAACACAGATCAAAACGGTTTGATGTTAATCCAAAAGCAGTCTGGTAAAAGCAAACAGCAACCAAATTTGAGCTTACTTTCACTGGCCGAGCAAGAGGTTTTGCAGCTTGGTCCACCATGCTCAAAACAACTGAACATACAGGATGATGTAAGTAAAAATGACTTATAAAGGAGGCTATGGAAAAAAGAAAAAAAAATCATTCAATAACTCACCTTTTCCCCCAAAACTATGACCAACTAACACACGAGGTGTTATTCTTAGTTCCCGAACCTAACAATAGAGAAGATGTCATTACAAGAAAGGAAAAACAAAATTACATGCACGCATGGAAACCATATTTGAATTCAAAAGGAGAAGAAAAATACAAAGGGTTCTCATTTCCACAATTGATATCATTTAACATTTTATGAAAAAGAAGGATAATCCATTGCAACCAAATCAAGAAGGGAAATATTATGGTAAAGCCAACAGCTAATTGAGGTATTCACTCAAACTAGATGTAGGTCACAAATCATGAAATACTAAAGAAGGGCCGGGATGGAGTGAGATTCCCCAGGACGACAGTCAAATGGTTGGGCACTGGCGCACTGGGTATTTCAGCTCACAGAACCCAGGTTTAAATTCCACTGGGATAGGGTGGCATAAGATTTTCCCCTTCTATAGCACGCTCACCATATATATATATATATATATATATATATATATATATATATATATATATATATATCTGTGTGTGTGTGTGAGAGACAGAGAGAGAGAGATCTATGAAGCATGTTAAAGAATGCATACTAGTTTCAAAACATCAAGAGCAGCAGCGGCAACAGTATGGGGACCTCTCTTCTTGATTGATGTTGAATCGCCATGACACCGCAAGTCTACTAAAAGAAACTGCCGACACAAACACATGAAACAAACAGGATTAACATGGACGTGCATCTATTACGTTGCAATCCCATTGATCAGAATTTATGATACCCGCAAAACAAGATAAAAGAGTTTACCAATTCAATACAAGCTATTATACCATCATCAATAAACAGGAAAGTGCTGCCTTGTTGTAGCAACTAAGGTTTTCACATTGTAAATATTTTAAATTTTCAAAATCATATTGGTGGATATATATCTATACTGTTAGTAGTTAGTAGATGAAAATCAAATCCATAGTCAAAATGCCAAGCAAAACCATAGAGCATTGATATGGTAAGTAAAATCTAACAAAACTTGGCACAAAAGTGTACAGCAAAATACCTGCCACATAGGAAACTCGCGTGCCAATCTCTTCACAAAAGTTCCTGAAATATCATTCTTTCAGCAGTGAATTATGAAACAAACAACTTATTCTTTCCCACTTAATTTGCTAGACAATTATGCAAACTTAATTTTAACCATAAAATAAAAATATATAACAAAAATATCAAACACGGGAAATTATATGTATTGAGGTGTTGGAGAGTTAGACGTGCTTTCGACACATTCAAACACGCATCATCAGGTATCCAATTAACAGCTATTTATTATCAGCTTGGACATTTGCAAGTTGGTTTTGTAGGGTTGAGTTAGGCCTAATCCAAATTCTAAGATCATCAATAAAAGTAACTCCAACAACAACGGCAAAATGTTAACTCATTTTTTCCTGAATAAAAAAGCAGTATTTTTACATGCTCAATCACACATTAATGATGAATATCCAGATCTCCAACAAAGACCGAAGGTAACCTAAATTTCTTGATTAGTGTTGAGAGGACGTAGAAGAGAAGAGTAGTTTGATCAGGTGGAATACATTGCTGCAAAATGATAATCATTCACATTATACAGAAACAAGCTCATTTTTTCCTGAATAAAAAAAGCAGTATTTTTACATGCTCAATCACACATTAATGATGAATATCCAGATCTCCAACAAAAACCGAAGGTAACCTAAATTTCTTGATGAGTGTTGAGAGCCCGTAGAAGAGAAGAGTAGTTTGATCAGGTGGAATACATTGCTGCAAAATGATAATCATTCACATTATACAGAAACAATGGCACTCACCCCAGTTTTTCCTGCAACCAAGGATCCCATGCACAAATACAGCTGTTGGTGGTTCAGGTAAAGATCTGTCCAAAACAGCACTCCATCTCACCTGTATACCAACTAATTTTTTGTATATCAGTGTGTCGAAATGTTCATACAGAATCACAGATTCAAACCTTTATTTTACAAACTTCTATCTTAATATGTGCATACAGTTCCAAACCTATTTTGTTATGAAGCCTTTTGAACATGATGTTCAACAGCTAATGGTTTAGTTTACTGTTTGTGGGATTTTGTTGTAGACACCAGTATTTAATATCATTAAACTGTTGGATGCAACGGCTGAATGGAAACATTTCTAGTTGAGAGAAAATCCAAGAATAGTGGACGATCCTCTTTTAAGAACCAGTACTGTGAATTCATAATTTTGGTTCTTTATTCAGAAGATACAATTTTGTTGGTTCTTCAAAATCCCCCTCAACGTAGAAGAACTTCTTTTTCCCATTACACAAGCTCATATAATCAATGTCTAACATTCTTCCCGAAATCATCCCAACCTAAAAACCACAAATCACTGTTCTGCCTCGGCCTAGAGCAACACGATGAGTGACAAGAAGGCCACTGAGGGCAGAAGTTTTTCCATTGTCAGCTAAAAACAACTGAACAAGATATGAATAAAAATGAATGCACGCACATCTATGCCTTAATAAATTTAATGGAACACAACATCTAGAAAGTGAGAAGATTAGTTATCTACAAAGTACAAACAAATTCCTGCCAGATGAAATGGAAAACCAAGAAATGAATAATACTTACAAGTGCCCCCTGAATCAACTCAAATGCCTGCAGACAAAAGAAATACACAAAAAGAAGACTCTCAGGTATAGTTAACAAAGATACTTCTATACATAAAAAGAAGACTTTCAGGTATAGCTAATAAAGATAATCCTTTCCTACAAAGGAGAGAATCAGTTACATTTTGCCATTAGTAATTGAGATTTCCTTTTTTATCTGCCTACTCAGCCTATCAAACAAAATTTTGTGACTAGCTTACTTTGCAGCTGAGAATATTATAAACTTTTACCTTGTGTCACTGTCAATTTTTCAAGAGTAAACATACCATTGAAAAATGGAACAAATGCATTGCTTAAACAGTGAGATTACCAAAATGCTAGAGGAGCTGGCTACATCTCCCTTTTTCCCAACAGCATCGCTTACTAGTGCCATTGATATAGCCCTGTTTTTAACTGAGCGGCTAGAGTGGTTAAGAGCCAATCGAGAGACATTGAACTTCTCATTCTGCATAATAAAATATAAACATATCCATGGATCACTTATGGTGTTCACAGTGGCAACGCATAAATACAACAGTTACTGACTGATAGAATAAACGCGCAACTGAATGCGAAGCTGGAAGCAATACTGGCAAAATTAGCAACCTCGTGATCATATAAGTGAAATTCAAATGCGACTATGATATAAGACAGATTGCCAACTCATGGAAATTATCAAAGTAAGCAGAGAACAATAAGAGAGGGTTAAGAGTGCGGGGAGAAATGCACCTTAGAGAAGCGTAGAATGCGAGGCGTAGCCTTGAAATTCCTCTGCGAATTAGAGAAAAATATTGTGTTCCGCTCCGACGAGCTAACTGCGGCGGCGGAGGTGAAGCACGGCGAAAAATTGGAGAATAGCGGCATGTCTGATGGAAATGGAGATGAGTGAAAGAGTGGAAAGGGAAAGAAAGGGGGATGACGGAGACACCGAGAAATGCGGTGGTGTCTCCAAACCTCCCTGGCGGAGAAAGAGAGGGGCCGCCAAAATAGCCTCAGATCTCTCTCTCTCTCTCTCTCTTCCTGCCTTACAAAAAATCGCGTTTTTTCTTTAAAAAATTTATAATAAGTATTTATATTTTTAATTCCGTGCTGTTTTTTTCGGTGGCAGCTGATCTTTATTTATGACTCAAAGAATAGAGAAGTCAATAACATAGCGTGCACCGTCCATAAACAACACTTGGCTTAATCTACTTGGGACACGAGAGTCGACCGGTGTTCTCGGGTTCGATTTTCTACATGGACAAACTCAGTATTGTCAGTGCAAAATTTGATTTTAAACACGAGCGGAAATGAAGAATAGCGGCATGTCTATTGAAAGCGTTGATAAGCGTGCACTGTGCACATAAGGGTCCCGATCCTCTCGATATAGAGAGGAAATGGACATTTCTATTTTCTTTCTTACTAGTTACTATGCGACATATATGGAATATCTTAAATCCAATGGTTCAGGTTAAAGGTTTTTCAAAAAATAATTAAAAAATCAGAAAACCATGAAATAGGTTACGCAAAGGACGAGAACCCTTTTCTTCAACCTCTCTCACCGCCGTGCCTTAAACCTCTCCACCGTCGCCCACCGCTCTTCACCTCCCCTGCGAGTGAGCCATCCCCGCGCCGTTCTTCTTCCCTGTCGTTTACACCACTTGCTGTTGTCGCCGTCTCTGCAACGCCCAGTGCTTACGTGGAGACAAATATGTATTAACTGCAGAAATTCCGCTTTTGGCAAAGACATTCAGGTAAAGCCACACATCTCAAACTCCAATCTTAAGACTCAAAGTATCATTCACTATTTGCAAAATTTCATATCATATCCCTACTGCAACACTTCATTGCTTCCAGGGATTTGCTTTTGGCAAAGAGAATCGTGTTCAGCACTCAGAATCGGTTGTTTTTAAAATATCCAAACACAACCATAAAGTAAAGAGACGATTTTGACCCATTGCAAAGGCTTCACGACACTGTCCAATATTCACTTCCATTTGCGACGTTCGTTCATATTGACCACAGGTTCCGTTTCACCAATTGACCTCATAGTACAACTCTCAGACACTGGTATTGTTTGAAATGTATCGTTAGGGTTAAAATTCAAATGTTGGAGAAGACATATGGTTGGTTTTTAGTTTATGCCATTGCCACCTTTTTCTATTGGTCCCAAACACCTCTTCTTGTCTAAGCTTCAGAACTGCATTCCAAAATTATGGAAACAAGAACAACCAACCAAACCCTTTCACAAACCACTTCTTTCTGCTGATTCACCAATTTCTGGTTCTATGGTTGGTGTTCTCATTGCATCCCTCAAGGATTTTGTGACACATGGACACTTATCAAATGCATTCAAGACCTTCTTTCACATACAACACTATGCAGCTTCTTCGGCTTCTTTACACATCATCTTACACCCCATTAGCTCTCTTCTTTTGGCTTGTGCCAACCTCAAGTCACTCCCACTAGGTAAGCAGCTTCATGCCCAAATCATTTCACTGGGTTTTGATCAAAATCCTATCTTGGTTTCTAGGCTCATTAATTTCTATGCAAATGTCAATCTACTTGCTGATGCTCAAATTGTTACTGAGAACTCTAATAGTTTGGATCCTTTGCATTGGAATATGCTTATCTCTTTGTATGTTAGAAATGGTCTATTTGAGGAGGCTCTTTATGTTTATAAGAAAATGTTGAGTAAGAAGGTTGAACCTGATGATTTCACATATCCATCTGTTCTTAAGGCTTGTGGGGAGTTATTAGATTGTACTACTGGGGTGGAGGTGCATAAGTCTATTGAATCTAGCTCTGTGAAGCGGAGTTTGTTTGTGCACAATGCACTCATCTTTATGTATGGTAGGTTTGGGAAATTGGAGGTTGCCCGTCGCCTGTTTGATAATATGCCCGCTAGAGATGATATTTCTTGGAACACTATAATTAGTTGTTATACCTCTAGGGGTGTGTGGGAGGAAGCATTTTATCTATTTGGACGCATGCAGAAGGAGGGTATTGAAATGAATGTGATTATATGGAACACCATTGCTGGAGGCTGCTTGCATTCGGGCAATTTCAGGGGGGCACTTGAACTGCTTTCTCAGATGAGAATGTCAGTTCAATTGGATTCTGTTGCATTTACTGTTGGATTGAATGCATGTTCTCATATTGGATCCCTTAAATTTGGAAAGGAGATCCATGGTCTTGCTATTCGAACTAATTTTGAAGTGTTTGACAACGTAAAAAATGCATTGATTACATTGTATTCCAGGTGTCGAAACCTTAGGCATGCATATATGGTGTTTCATAAAATGCAAGAGAAAGGGTTGATCACTTGGAATGCCATGCTTTCTGGATATGCTCACATGGATCGAGCTGAGGATGTCTCCTTCCTTTTCAGAGAAATGTTACATGAGGGCGTTGAACCGAATTTTGTGACCATTGCAAGTGTTCTCCCCCTTTGCGCCCGCGTAGCAAATCTACAACATGGTAAAGAGTTTCATTGCTACATGATAAAGCGTGAACAGTTTAAGGACTATTTATTATTGTGGAACTCCCTGGTGGACATGTATGCAAGGTCTGGCAAAGTTTTAGAAGCCAGAAAAGTGTTTGATTCATTAAGTACAAGAGATGAAGTCACATACACTTCCATGATTCTGGGATATGGTATGACGGGGGATGGAGAAATTGCTCTAAAACTCTTTGAAGAGATGTGCAGCTTCAATATTAAGCCGGATCAGGTAACAATGGTGGCAGTTCTAACGGCTTGTAGTCATTCTGGTCTTGTAACACCAGGGCAGTTGCTCTTCAGAAAGATGATAGAAGTTTATGGAATAAATCCCCGGGTTGAACACTATTCCTGCATGGTTGATCTCTTAGGTAGGGCTGGTCTTCTGCAGAAAGCAAAGGAGGTTATCCTAAGGATGCCTTACAAGCCAACCTCGGCAATGTGGGCCACACTCATAGGAGCTTGTCGAATCCATGGAGATACAGTGATGGGGGAATGGGCTGCTGGAAAGTTGCTTGAACTAAAGCCCGATCATTCAGGTTATTATGTGTTGATTGCCAACATGTATGCAGCTGCTGCCTGTTGGAGCAAACTAGCGCAAGTGAGGACTTATATGAGGGATTTGGGTGTGAAAAAGGCTCCTGGTTGTACTTGGGTTGACATTGGCAATGGCAGTGAGTTGTCTCCCTTTTTAGTTGGGGACACTTCCAACCCTCATGCGCATGAGATCTACCCTCTGATGGATGGGTTGAATGAGCTGATGAAAGATGCTGGCTATGTACCCAGCGAGGAGTTTGTATCGTCGGAGGAAGATTTTGAGGAGATGAATGTTGTAGGGATGTAAACTGAATACAAGCTGAAACATTTTCAGAGATGGTTCTTCTTCTATCCATATCTATGTAAACTAGCGCAAGTTGTATTATTTTAATGAATCAAACTGGATGGATCACATGCAAGCATCGGCAGTTTTTGTTAGTGCCAGGCAGCGTTCTTGGAATGGCTTGTTGTCCTGCTTAGCCGGTTTACTGCAGATAAATTTTAAGAATTACAAGATTACATTTAACAAAGATACTTTGCCAGGGTGGGTTATGACTGTTGCTTGGCTGATATGTCTAATATGGTTGTGGATTGCCTTTAAGGAACCTTCTCGTGAAATTGAAAAGAATCGTGCACCACATCAATCTCGTGCTGGTACCTCTCTAGTCTCTCTACTGATGACTTCTACTTTTTTCTGTTGTGACTTTGCAGGATTGTTAATTTGCTTCAGTCCTCTAATTTTACTGTTGGGTCCATATATTTCTTTACTCATTCAATTTGTGATTTGTTTTCGTTTTTTATTTCTTGGTAAATTTCAGAAAGGAGATTTCAGCTCCTTTGGATTACATGAGAGCAAAACCAGTTTATTTCAGAAACAATTTCAGGTATCATTGTCTAGTTAGTGTTCAGTGTTTCCAGTTGTGTTGGTTTTAATGGTTTTCATTTTAGTTTCAGTAGTTGGTCTTAATGTCTGAGATTCTGAAGTGTTCACTGTTTCCATTTTGTGCTTGTGTTTTTGTGTATTTGTGTGTTGAAATTGTGTTCTGTAGTTGTTCTTTTGTTCCCATTGCAATCAATTTCTTGTAAAAGGTTGTCATTGAATGCCTAGTTTTCAAATTGATAAGAGCATGTGCTTTTTTAATGTTGGCTGTGTTCATGATGAACTGGTTTTTGTGCTTATTATGATGTCTTTATCATCACATGGTGGACTGACTTGGCTATGAGGGTGTTTGGGACCCCGTTTAAACAATGATGGATGCTCGGCAAAAGCAAAGCTACACGTTGTAGCTTCCAAGTCAATCTCATTGCTGCAAAACCAAGCGTACTATCAGTTTTGTTGGATGCATGGGCATGGTTCAATGAACAAGTAGTAGCAGAGATGAATCATCTTCATATGCTGCTATACGTAGTTCTTTATATTAACCATGTTAACTTTCACTACCCAAATTCTTCTTTGTTTTTATGAATTTGGTAGAATTCCCTGTATTTTAGCCTATCGATAGTCATTCATGAGTTAGGGGTTTGAATGGTTATGTTTTGGTCACGGCATGAGAAACCATTTCATTAGGTAGTGTGTTCATTTCTGGGAAGTTGTCAAAGTTAATGTACTAATTTGTCAAGTTCACGGATTTCGGCCTTTACAAAGGATTAATGGTTTTCATTTTAGTTTTTGCAGTTAATTTTAATATCAAGATTCCGAAAGTGTTCATTTTTCCATTATTTTCAATTTTTTTAGTTAAATTATACATATGAATCCATACACAGCTATTAAGGTGGTGATTAATTGCAAATAAGAAACATTGGGCAAATCTTTTCATTGATTATGCTTCTGCACTATAGTAATAAGTTGGTATTTTTGTCGTTTCAAAACATGATTTGAATTGCCTAAGCATGAGTTTTATTGAGGTACTGATTGCTTGATATAGAGACCCAAATCCAGAGGCTTTAAAAAATTGCCTAACATGCATTAAAGTGGTCAATGGAATGATAGATGATTGATTTTGAAAAAAAAGTCAAGGAAAGTGTGAACCTTGAACTTGGATACTAATACGTAATCTATTTTAGCTGTAGCTGTTATGCTTGTGTAAAATAAACTTGAAGGGCTGAATTTGTAGTTAAAATAGATGAACAAAGTTTTAGACTTATGGAGCCCTAGGAACCAAAATTGAAGTTTAAATGAGTCAAACTCATACTCTTTGAAGGTAGAAGTATATGAGGTGATAATCTGCCTTTTTTTTGCCTTCTCCTTGTTCTGATGATAGCTTGGGTGTATATATACATCAAAGAGAACATATTATGCTGGTATTCTATTTCTTCGTCAAAACTTGTGACAAGTGTTTCTTCAAAGTTTCATATCTTCTTGTGATGCTATCTTCAGAACTTTATACTAGTTGCTTTTCTTATTTAATGTGGTTTTGGTTTTGAGTTTGCATAATATCTTCAGAATTTGTGACGAGTGTTTCTTCGAGATGGTCCAATTCTGGTGTGTTCACTTTTTGCTATTGTTGCATGGTCATTTTCTGCTGCACAAAGTCCTTGGTTTCTGGTTTTCAGCATCCTACAAGTTGAACTTTCCTTTCCCTGTATCTTACTCTGCGTGTAATTGATTATTCAAAAAAATGCTGATTTTATATATACTTCATTTGTCTTGAAGTGAACTTTAACTTTTTTTTATTTACCAAGAGTGTTGTAATTTTGGACTTGATATTTAAATAAGTAACGATGAGGGAGACATTGAAAGTGATTGATTTATTTAAAAAATGGAAATTGATATTTGGATCATGTTCTTATTTGTTTGTTAACGTAAAGTTGAATTATAGATGATTGTCTGGTAGTACAATAGGAGTAGTAGGATTTCAACTGGTTTGGCGCCATGGAGTGTGTTCTTTCCATTGGCTTCTTGCTTTGGGTTCTTCAACTTCACTTCCTTTGTGTGTTGATTCAAGTCTATCAGTCTGTCTTTTCTTCCATTGGCTTCTTGATTCTGGCTTTGGGTTCTTCAACTTCACTTCCTTTGTGTGTTGATTCAAGTCTATCAGTCTGTCTTTTCTTCTATTTTATTATTTTGTGAGTTTTATATGCACTTGGTTTTGGATTATTGATGTTTATATATATATTTTTGATGTAGGGGCACCCTTTACAATCAATACTACACTCAAATTTCGCCCTTATAGTGGAATCACGTTTTGCAACTCCACAGAAGATGCACAAATTCATAAAGTCATTGATTTTATTGTTTTTCAGAACTTGTACGACAAACCATTTCATAATTATAACAATATGTATAGTTTTTAGCCACATGAGATGATTTTTTAGAAATATTAGTTTATGGATGCATATAGAAGATGTATTGTTTAGGTTTAGTTACTCATTTATGGATGCATATACATGATGTAAAGCGCTTTAGACAGTTTATCTCAAATCTCAATATATAACAATCAGATGAATTTTTCTCTCATTTGTTCGATGTGGGTTTTGATTGATTCTCTTAATAAAGGAGGATAGAATAGATAACCCATGTGATGGAAAATGAATTGTGACTATATATGAATGAGAACGACACTCTGACATGGTCTGATTTTATAGTGAAAAAATGAGCTTTTTGACGCGTATGGGTCTTTTTTGAGATTGAATGAAGGAGAGGTGAGGAAAACAAAACGCGAGTAATAAAGATGAGGGTCTTTTTTTTATACCCCCACCACATCACAATATACTCCCATCAAATATGAAAATCCGAGAATACACCTCATAATTTTGACTCAATCGGATTTACCTTATAAATAGATAAATCCGATTTGAGATTAATCAAAAGCGGATTTACTTAGATCCAATTGAATTTGTAATTAACAAAGCGGATTGCAAAGCGGATTTACCCACCTGATAGGCACATCTGCTTTTGCAATTAACAAAGCGGATATACGTCACTGAAGCTATATCCGATTTTTCCCCACTAATTCTAATCGGATATACCTAAATCCGCCTTTTAGTTTTGTGAATTGGATCTACCTCCCCAAAGGTAGATCCGATTTAAGTCAATTTTACAATGGGCATTTTCGTCTTAAAATTTATTGTGGAGGTAAATAGGGAGATGATGAGGGTAAAAAAAAAACCCTAAAAATGAATGTGACTGATGGGTCTGGTGGACTCGCTAGGCTCTAGCAAGCCCAATAGTTTGTCCGTCTGCCAGGCCTATCGGGCCCGTCAACCAACACATCTGTTGGGTACTTGGGTTAGGATTTTGGGCATTTCTGTAAGGGGTTTTACTTTCCCCACACCCCCTCCTACTCTTTCACACCCCCTAACTTCTAAAAACCCTAAAATACCCTCAACTTAAAAAAAAAAAAACACAACACCCTCACACCCCTCACTCCTCTCATTTTCCCTTTCACTCTCCCTCACACCCCTCATTCGAACCCTAACTCTCCTCTCCCCCTCTCACTCAACTTCTCACAACTCACTCAATCTCACCCAATCTCCCACTCAATCTTCTCCACAAACACCCTCAAGACCACCTGGGTTTTGTTCGCGTCCTCTCACTCTCTTTAATCGTTCCATTTTCATTCAGGTAACCCTCTCTCCCTTCTGTACATTTAAGTTTTTTTTTTCTGTGCATCTGCTGTGTTCGCATGACCTCATGCGAACACGTGAAAACGAAGGTGTTCGAATGAGGTCATGCGAACACCGTTCGAATGAGGCCATGCGAACACCCGTTCGAATGGGGTTGTTCGAACACGTGCGAATGCTTCTGTTCGAACAGGTGTGACAGTATTGTTTCTGTTATTTTGCTGATTATGTTGCTTAATTGGTTTAATGGTTGTTGTTTCAGATATGGTGAGGCATCGTGGCGGTAGTTCGCAACAGCCGGAGCGTAGGCCACCCCCGACGGCTTCCGAACGCAAACGGAGGCAAGATGGAGCTGAACCTTCCCGGAGGGGTAGGCGTAGGGACGTCCCTCCTCCCCCACCGGAGGTTGATGATATTGTCCGGGATGTTGAGCGTGATGCTCAATTTCCGGCATATGAGCTGGCCGGTCCTTCTGGTCATGCACATGAGGAGGGAGGTGCTCAACATGAGGAGGATGTTGAGCCTCAGGAGCCTGCTGCTGCTCCTAGGGCTACATTCCCATTCCCTGGTGGACCTGTTGATGGTTCTGTCTTGCCCACATACGGGTCTCATATTTTGACTGAGTTCTATACTGGCCGGGTAAGTTATTGTTATATAATAGCGTGTTGTCAATTTTGTTTCTTATTTTGTTGAACATATTGGCTTATTGTGCCGGTGTCATTTGTCAATGCAGGTTCGGTCGGACATAACTACGATTCCACATGGACCGGTTAACCTTGTGGTCCATGCTAGGATCAGGGAGACTCTTATCCTATCGGGGTTGTTCCCTCTCATAGGACTTGGTTTTCCCCTCACTCACAAGGGGCTGCTGAACGCATTCATAGAGCGTTGGCAGCCGGATACATCATCATTCCACCTTCCTGTGGGTGAGATGTCTATCACCCTTGATGATGTATCCCAGCTGCTACACATCCCCATCACGGGCCAGTTCTATGACATGCCTGACTGGACTTCGTGGCAGGGAGAGCAGCTGCTGATTGACTATTTGGGGGCCACCCCCCAAGATGCCGCTGAACAGACTTCTGCGCGAGGGTTGTCAGTTGGTCTTGTATGGCTGAGGGATCATGTCTACCACCCAGCCATAGCTGAGCAGAGGTGGCATCATGCTGCTAGGGCCTATTTGCTCTATCTTTTGGGCTGCACATTGTTCGCAGACAAGTCAGGAAGCAAGGTTAAGCTTGGCTACCTAGGTATGCTTCTTGATTTGAACAATGTTGGAGACTACTGCTGGGGGGCAATGGCCCTTGCCCATATGTATGATCAGCTGAAGGATGCTTCAAGAAAGAAGACGAAGAAGATGGCTGGTCATATGGCTCTACTACAGGTATAAAACTTACTTTTTTTTTATAAGTTTGCTTTAGGTTTACTTTCAGATTTATAATCAACCAATGATATGTTCATTACAGGGTTGGATTTTTGAGCACTTCCAGAGTGCCAATTTTACATCTTGGGTGGTGCACCCAGAATATGTTGAGAGTATGCCACGGGCGAAGAAATGGCTGTGTAGGGATGGCCCCGGGGCCATCAAGTCACACACCATCAGACTGTGCCTTGACCGGCTACACCGTGAGGAGGTCACCTGGGACCCCTACACAGGCCATAGGCAGGAGAGACCCTTTGAGGAGCTGGGCAGGTTCAGAGGGTTCATCCGGAGTGCTGGCTGTATGGTGAGCCATTTGCCGGATAGAGTGCTCAGACAGTTTGGCCAGGTACAGCACATCCCGGAGGAGCCCAGACCTGCAAATCGAGCCGTCTGTACTCTCACGGAGTGTGATGAGAGGTGGACACAGTTCCAGGACCACTTGGTGGCGCGGGGGCCTCCCTGTGTGCCGTACTCCTCAAACACGGTGTCGGGGTACTTTCCATGGTTTTCTAGGGTCTCACATCCCTTTGCCTTCCCTGAAAATTATGTAGAGCTTGTGGATGAGCCGGATGTCAGTGTGGTACGTGTTTTTTATGTTAATTACAGTAATAAGTTTCTTCTACATATTTAAATCTACTTATTTAAATAATGTTATGTTATTTGTTTGACAGATGCTGCCAGAGCTCCTGGATATGGTGGATGAGATGGATGGGACCATCAATGATAATGTCCCAGAGCCAACCAGGAGCGTCTTTCAGCGCATCAAGAGGTTGCTCAACCCCTTCCGTAGGCTTAGGAGGAGGATCGTCAATGTGTATCAGAGGAGGGGGCGCAACACCCAGTAGGGGGGGATATTTGTATAATTTAACTGTTTGGAACTTTTGTATAATTTAACTACTTTTGATATTATTAAGTATTTTTGTGATGTCATCTACTTAATTTGGCGCAAATTTATTGCCTTTTTATTACAAACCATAACCATACATGAAATACGAAAGACATGAAATACGAAAGACATAAAACCAACATAAGCAAACAACTAACTAAGAAACTAGTGTTTCGGTCGTCCCTGTTCCAGAAGATAAATGATCTCTTCTGGAGTGCGTATTGTGTCCACGTACAACTCTAAGACTTGTCGCCCCATCGGAAGTGTAGCATGATATTCCATCATGGTCCCAACGTCGTCATCGTTGCGGATCTCCATAACTGTAAAATAGCCAGTCTCGTAATCAAGCCGGTTGTACTTTCGGTAACGTATACGCGCCACGTCTTTACGCCACGCTCCCTCTGGACGAATCTTCCTCTCAGCCTTTTCCTTCAGTTGGGCGAAGGTGATGTCCTTACTCATCCTGCAGAATACATGGTTAGGACAACGAAACACAACACCATGTTCGTCGGTGGTGACAGTCCCATGGTGATGAAGGGCAGTTAGGAATTTGGTGGATGAGTACTGGGTTGAGCACAATTGCCATTCCATTTCAGCTTGGTTGTAGCTGTCAAGAGGGAGAGTAGGTTTTGGTGAAGAAGCAGATTAGGGTTTGGTGAAGAAGGTCTGAAGATGTGAACCCCCTTTTATAATAGGCATGGTGAAATGTCAGCCGTTGATTTCATTTTTAGATCACAAATCTGAGCCGTTTAAATTCTATCCGTTCAGACACATTTTTCAAAGGGATTGACATCCACTCCTTTATCTGACACACATTTGACTGATTGTAAGCCGTTGATCAAAACTGTCGGTGGAATCTGAGACGTCCAATATCTGTCGCTCTGCAACACTGGTTCGAACAGCCTCATGCGAACATATTCGCATGACCACATTCGAACCTGTTCGCATGACCCCATTCGAACAGATGAAAAACACCCAAGAGGGTGTGTCCCCATATTTAACACACGCGAATGGCCTCATGCGAACCTGTTCGAAGGCCCGTGTTCGAACAGGTGAAAATTCGTGAAAAAAAAGAGGTTTGGCCTGGCCTTTTGGTCATTTCACACCCTTATGGGGTGTGTTTCGAGTAGGAGGGGGTGTGGGAAAAGCAAACGCCTTCTGTAAGTAAGAGCAAGGGTGGTACAAATGCAAGAAGGGGAAACCCGTAATTGATTCAATTCAACCCAAGTAGCTAGCTTTAAGATCGGTGAAGAATTGAGTAACAGAGTGCTCACCTTGACGAATTGTATGAATATTGTGAAGATGTGAGGTGCAGAAGTGATTACATTTGGTGAAGCGGTCGCAGAGCTCTTTCTTGAGAACAAGAGCTTTCTCGGTGTCAATGATGATGTAAGTAATGGACGGTGAAACAGAATGATTGATCCACGATTTAACCACGTTACACCTTGCCCATTCTTCAAAAATAGGATCAGTATCGCAAGAATAGGGACGGAGCCATCAATAAACTTCAGTTTATTCTTTGAGAGAAGCGCTTGTTTCATGGCGCAACTCCATTTAAAGTAATTGAGCCATCGTACCGGGGTTTTTGTAAATATCGTGGATGGATTGGGAAGAGGAAGCAACAGTTGAAGAAGGGCTGTCGTCGTTGGGCAAAGCCATGGAAGAGGAGTGTACCATCATGCCATAAAGAGATGTTGAATATTCTTACAATAAGAGCTCTGATAGAAAGAAATGCAATATTGGTTCTCCATTGATAAGAAAAAAGGCTTTACACCGTTACATGATTTTGTACATCTGAGTGATATTTATTAATCTAACCCAGCAACTAACTCTAACAATAAAATAACAAACTAACTAATAAAGCTAACTGTGAATACCAACTATGGTCAGCTATACAAGTAAACATTTAACTCAACAATTAACTACAGTTAATACAAATTAATATAAGCTGACTATATAATAAGTCTTCAGCTAACATCCCCCCTCAAGTTGGACTGTGTATGTTGCAAAGTCCCAACTTGGGAATGAAAGATTGAAAAGAAGTAGAGTGCAGCGGTTTGGTGAAGACATCAGCTAGTTGTGCTTCGGATTTGACTGGAAGGAGGTGAATCAATTTGTTTTGAATTTTCTCACGCACCACATGGCAATCAATCTCGATGTGTTTCGTTCTCTCATGGAATGTGGGATTGTGTGCTAGATATACGGCTGACTTGTTATCACAATACACTGCAGTGGGATTATTCTGAGGCATCTGCAGGTCATTGAACAGAAAATGCAGCCATTGTATTTCACATACCAAGCTTGCTAGTGCTCTATATTCGGCTTCCGATGAGGAACGAGACACAGTATTTTGTTTCTTCGACTTCCAAGATATGAGGGCATCACCTAGGAATACACAATAACCGGTTATAGAACATCTAGTATCCAAGCAACATGCCCAATCAGAGTCGGCAAAGCCAGATAAGCAAAGTTTATTCTGTGCAGAAAAATAAATGCCCTGTGCAGGTGCCTTTTTGAGGTATCTCAAAATATGTACAACAGCTTGAAAATGCACTTCAGAAGGTTTGGCAACAAACTGACTGATTTGTTGAACTGAAAAAGCAATATCTGGACGTGTGTTTGTAAGATAAAGTAACCTTCCAACCAATCTTCTATAGGCAAACTGATCTGGGTATTCTTTCCCTCCCTCACTGCTCAACTTGACAGAAGGATTTGCAGGTATGCTGGCAGGTTTAGCAGCAAGAATTCCTGCATCTTGGAGAAGCTCCAAGGCATATTTTCTCTGATTTAGAAGCAGACCCTTCTTGGAACGAGCTACTTCAAAACCTAGGAAGAAACGTAAGGCGCCAAGGTCTTTGATTTTAAACTGATTGTCAAGAGTTCTCTTGACAAAGGAGATTTCATTCATATCATTTCCTGCAAGAACCAAGTCATCCACATAGACTAATAGAATGGTAATGAGAGGGGCCTTTGATTTTACAAACAATGAATGGTCAGCCTCGGACTGTTTGTATCCCAAGGATATAAGAGTATGTGTGAGTTTATGGTTCCATTGGCGACTAGCCTGTTTTAAGCCATACAAAGACTTGTTTAGTTTGCACACTTTGTTGCCTAAAAATGAATTTGGGGGCAACAAACCAGGTGGTACAGTCATGTACACTTCCTCAGTTAAGTCACCATGAAGAAATGCGTTATTAACATCAAGTTGTTCAAGAAACCAGTTTTGTGATGCAGCAATGGCAAGTATAACTCTGACAGTAGTAATTTTGACAACAGGACTAAAGGTTTCAAAAAAATCTACCCCTTCTAGTTGATTGTAACCTTTGGCAACAAGCCTAGCTTTGTGCCTCTCAAGGGTGCCATCAGCCCTATACTTAGTTTTGTAGACCCATTTGCAACCTATTGGGGTTTTTCCTAGAGGAAGATCAACTAGAGACCAAGTGTTGTTTAAGGCTAAGGCATCAAGCTCAGCTTGCATTGCCTTTTGCCAACAAGAGTGTTTAGAGGCTTGAGAAAAGGTTGAAGGATCAACAGTAGAAGAAACATTATGACAAAAATGTTTGTAAGGGTCAGAACATTTAGAATAAGAAATAACAGAAGATAAAGGATAAAGAAGAGGAGTACCTTGTGGATGATTGGCAAAGCTTGAGAAGCTACAATGGTAGTCTTGCAAATAAGTAGGTGTGCGAATTATTCTAGTTGAGTGTCTAAGAGGTTGAGCAGTGGGTAAGGTGGGATCTGTGGTGGCAGGGGACGCATTTGAATTCTCACTGGTTGAGTTTATATTGTCACTGGTGGTTGCATTTTCTGAGCTAGGTGCAAGATGCAAGTTGTTATTTGGTTCTAAGTGGTGAGAATTGGATGAGGTTGGCTCAATGGAGTGAGATTCTGGTGTAGGAAAATTAGTGGCAGTGGCATGTGTGTCTTGGAGATTTTCTGGTGCAAAAATATTGTCAGGTTCAGGTGGTTGGTTTTCTTGGTTTGGTGTGAAAGCATCAAAGGTTTGGATTGTATATGTGGGAATGGTGGACTGGTCAGAGGACTTTGTTTGTGAGTCCGGATGTGTTTGGTGTTGATGAAATGGAAATTGATCCTCATAAAAAATAACATGTCTAGATTGGAGGATTTTATGAGTGTGTAGGTCATAGAGAATATAGCCTTTGATGCCATCTTTGAAGCCTAAGAAGACAGTTTTCTTAGCTCTAGGGTCGAATTTAGTTCTATTGGTAAGTAGGGTGGATGCATATGAAAGACATCCAAAAACTTTCAAGTGTGTGAGATCAGGTACTTTGTTGTGTAAGAGTTCAAAGGGTGTTTTATTGGCAATTATTGGAGAAGAGGTTCTGTTTATGAGGTGTATGGCATGCTGGACAGCAAAATTCCATAGTTTAGGTGGTAGGTTAGCTTGGAAGGATAGTGCACGGGCAACATTAAGGATGTGTTGATGTTTTCGCTCCACAAGGCCATTTTGTTGAGGTGTTTCTACACAGGATCTATGATGAATGATTCCTTTACTAGAATAGAAATCATTCATGAGGAACTCTACCCCATTATCACTTCTAAGACATTTCAATTTGGTATTAAATTGTGTTTCTATGTATGCTATGAATGATGTAATGTGACTACGGGTTTCTGATTTTTGTTTCATAAGTATGACCCAAGTGTACCTACTATAATCATCAACTAGAGTTAGGAAGTATTTGTGACCAAAAATGGAACTTTGTGAATATGGACCCCATATGTCAGCATGTAATAGCTCAAAGCAATGTGTAGAAACAGATTTGCTAAGTGGAAAAGACAACTTTCTTTGTTTAGCAAAGTGACATATGTCACAAGGAAAATTGGCATTATCATATTGAATAAAGGTAAATTGTTTGGCCATACAATGATGTCTCTCATGAGAGAGGTGTCCTAGTCGCATATGCCATACATTTGAATTATGTAAAGTAGTATTTGTGGACTTACAAGGTATAGAAGGCTGGCTACTAACACTACAAGCAGAATTGAAAACATTAGCACACCAAGTTACTTGTGAAACAAATTTGTAGAGCTTCCCTTCAAGCTTAGCTGATCCAATCATCCGCTTGGTATGGGCCTGAAAGAAGAAACAACCATCAATAGAAAAGAAAACAGAAATTTGGCTACTAATGGCTAACTCAGGGACGGAAATCAAATTAGAGCCAAAGTTCTCAATGTAGAGAACATTGTATAATACAATGTCCTTAGTAATATGGACAGTGCCTATATGTGTTGCAATTGCAGACGTGTGATTTGGGCAATTTATCCTAGTGTGTTTAATAGGTCTACAACTGCTAAAAAGACTGAAATCTCCAATAATATGATCAGTTGCTGCTGTATCAACTAACCAAAGGATGAATTTCTTACCAGACACTTGATTGGCATTGTCTAAAGTGTTATAGGTTGAAGTAGGAATGGGAGTCAGAGACACAGTATTAGCAGAGTGAGCAGAATCCTTGCCACGATGCTTGGATGCTTGAATAAGCTCAAGAATGTCCTTATACTGATCCTGAGTGAGTATAACCGAGCTGTTATCTGGCTTCTGTGTTTCAGCTTCTGAAGATGCAGCAGAATTTGTGGAATTCTTCTGGTTTCTGGTTTGATATCCAGGCGGGAACCCGTGAAGAAAGTAACATGTCTCAATTGTATGATTTGTCTTGTTGCAATTAGTACACAACCTTGAAGAGGCTTGTCCTCTACCTTGCCCTCGGCCAGTTCTTCCCCTACCACGATATCCATTACCTCCTCTACCATTTCCTTGAACATGATTGACCTGTGAAGAAGTCTTTCCTTCAACCTCAGATTCTGTGGAACCGGAAATGACAGGGTGCAGGTTTCTTTCTTGTTGAATAACAAGAGAAAATGCCTTAGTGATGTTAGGAAATGGATCCATCATCATAATTTGACTCTTAACATGTGAATACTCTTCATTCAATCCTTTCAAAAACCTAATTGTATAATCTTGCTCCTTGAATTTCTTTACATTGGTTAAGGCACCACAAGTGCAGGGGATAGCACAAGAACAAGAGCAAAAAGGTCTAAAGCTATCTAACTCATCCCAAAGGGACTTTAATTCGGTATAATACTCAGAAACATCGCGTGTACCTTGTGATACTTTGTAGATATCTTCTTGGATGTCACCAATTCTGAACATGTCCCCTTGATCAAAACGATCATGAAGGTCCTTCCAAGCATCATATGCCTTATCAAAGAAGACAATCGATTTGGCTACATTAGGAGAAACAGATCTTTGAAGCCAAGCAAGCACAAGGTTATTGCAGCGAAACCACTGGTTGTAGATGGAACTCGTCTTCGAAGGCACTGTAATCATTCCGTCAACGAACAATAGCTTGTTCTTCGAAATAAGGGACACACGCATCGATCGAATCCACGGTTGGAAGTTCTTGCTTCCTTCTAACAGAGGTTGAACCAGAATTACAGCCGGTGTCTCGTTTGGATGTATGTAGAAAGGATTTGAAGTGTTGGTGGAGAAATCAGCATATTGCTGAAGGCTATGGCTCGCCATTGATATGAGGGAAGGACGAAATCAGAAACCCTAACAATTTGGGAAGAAATCGAACTGAAGGGAAGAAATCGAAAAAGAATGAGAACGATTTCAAGAATTCACCGAGAAAGGAAATCAAGAATCGAAATGCCGAAATGCAAAACGAATCGAAGATGAAAGAATGGATCGGTGAGAGTAATCAATGGTGACGAACCAGAGCTCAGTGACAGCTCTTTGATACCATCTTACAATAAGAGCTCTGATAGAAAGAAATGCAATATTGGTTCTCCATTGATAAGAAAAAAAGGCTTTACACCGTTACATGATTTTGTACATCTGAGTGATATTTATTAATCTAACCCAGCAACTAACTCTAACAATAAAATAACAAACTAACTAATAAAGCTAACTGTGAATACCAACTATGGTCAGCTATACAAGTAAACATTTAACTCAACAATTAACTACAGTTAATACAAATTAATATAAGCTGACTATATAATAAGTCTTCAGCTAACAAATATACTGAAATAATGCAATCTTGAATTGAAGAGACTCTACTCAAGGATATACAAGAGTTATGGATTAAGATCCAAGAAGAAAAAAGAAACAAGATTACTAGAAAACAAACTAACTAACTAAACTAAAACAACTAAACTACGAACTAACTAAAAACTGGAAAACAAACAAGATTACTCGATAAACAAATCAAAATGAAATACATTTATTTAAAATCTCACGACCCAAAATGTATTTACTTCATTTTTTTAAAAATTGTAGGCTAAATAGCACTTTTGGTCCTTTATCTTTGCTCCAGATTTCACTTTGGTCCTTTATCTTTTTTTTGGTCCGTTTTGCTCCTTTATCTTTCATTTTCGTTTCACTTTGGTCCTTTATCTTTTTTTTGGTCCGTTTTGGTCCTTTATCTTTCATTTCGTTTCATTTTGGTCCCTCACGTTATTATTTAATTCAATTAAAACATTAAAACAATTAATTCAATTAAAACAAAATTATTTTAAAACAATTAAAACAAAAATTTGGTCCCCCACCGTGAACCCCTCTCCCCCCCCCCCCCACCGTGAACCCCTCCCCCCTCCACCGTGAACCCCTCCCCCCCTCACCCATCCTCTCCCCCCCCCCCCCACAGAACCATTGAAACGACGAGGGACGGAACGGTGATCTCAACCCGTCGCAACCCAGATCGTCGCAACCCAGATCCGATCGCAACCCTTAGCAACCCAGATCCGATCGTCGCAAACAGAGGCGCAACCAGAGGCGCAACCAAAAAAGAAGGAACAGAAACAGAGGCGCAACCAGAGGCGCAACCAAAAAAGAAACGCTGGAAATCGCAAATGGAGATCGCAAACAAAAGCCGTACGGAGATCTCTCAACGAAGGAACAGAACCGCGTAACCACGAAACGCGAACGGAGATCGCGCAGAGAAACCGCGAACAGTGAGAACGACGCACGGAGGATGACGAAGGAGGCGCACGGAGGACGGCGAAGGAGAGGGGGGAGGATGGGTGAGGGGGAGGGGTTCACGGTGGGGGGGGAGAGGGGTTCACGGTGGGGGACCAAATTTTTGTTTTAATTGTTTTAAAATAATTTTGTTTTAATTGAATTAATTGTTTTAATATTTTAATTGAATTAAATAATAACGTGAGGGACCAAAATGAAACGAAATGAAAGATAAGGGACCAAAACGGATCAAAAAAAAGATAAAGGACCAAAGTGAAACAAAAATGAAAGATAAAGGACCAAAACGGACCAAAAAAAAGATAAAGGACCAAAGTAAAATCTGGAGCAAAGATAAAGGACCAAAAGTGCTATTTAGCCAAAATTGTATTATAACGTTTCCTGAAGCAAATTCTGTTAATATCAAATACCATAGTTTAGGATACAAAAATGTGACTTCCGAATGAATTTTTTGAACTGTTTCTCAACTGTAGAAGTATGCTTAGGTATGTGAATGTTAGGAGTCCTGATGTATAGTTTCTGTACTAATAAATTTCATTTCTAAAAGTTTACTAATAAATTTTATGAAATTTCATAAAATTGACTTTTGAATTGTATATCATAAACTGACTTCCAGATATGTAGTTTCAAGTTCAAAAGTCGAAAGTAAACGTATGGCAAAGAATACCAAAACACAAAAACGGTATAGCACAGTTAGCCTAATGAAGAACAAAGAAGCAACATCGGTTCAAGAAGACTGGGTTGAATAGAGAGAAATGGTGGGGGTGAGAGATTCTCTCTTTCATAAAAACTAAAAACCAAGTTGTACAAGCAAAAAGCTAAACTCAGATCTCAATATTCATTCACTGCGGAGGACGATGAAACTGCATGGATAATGAAAAACAAACAGTTTTTTTTTGACATAAAAACTATATCATTGCATGTTGATATTTGTAATATTGTAAAGTTGTGAACGCACTAATTCAATCCAAAATTTCCTACAAAATTTTAGCTCCAATATAGAGTCTCAACACGATCCCATTTCAGAGAAAGATGGCAAATGTGTGGTTTACATTTTTTTCAGTCCGATGGAACAAGACCATTTCGCAGCTGAAATAGAGAGGGATAAAAAATGGAAGCAAGAATTGCAACGAGTTACAGTCAGCCATCAACACCAAGTAACTCGACATCAAACACAAGCCACGAATTTTGTGGTATACTCCCAACGCGTTTGTCTCCGTATCTGTGTTACATAAAACAAAAACATAAGAGGCAATTTTTAGTTAGCAATAAAATCAGATTTAACTAATCAAAGTTGTCCATAGATGGTGGAATTTAGTAAACTAATTTAATCACACCAAGACCATTCAGATATAACAGTAGAGACAACATTAGGCAATTTCATACCCCATAGATGGTGGAATTGTAATTCTTCTTTTGTCACCAATCCTCATCCCTGAAGAAAATAAAAGAGAAATACAAATAAGTAACAAGAATAACACCAGACTGTGTAAAATCTCATTACTGTGCATTACCGTTGATCCCTACATCCCACCCTTTGATGACTTGTCCTACACCTGCCAACACAAAAGAAAATAGATTAAGGTATGTATGAAAATGATAATCCCCGAAAATTCAATGCATAAACACCATATATAACTATATACCAAGGCGAAATTTAAAGGGCGCTTTTCCGACGCATGAGTCAAATATTTTCCCATCTTTTTTCAGCTTGCCAATATATTTAACACTGACCTGAAATCAAACAAGGAGTTCCTATCAGAATAATTTGCATTATAAAATAGGACAGACAAATTTCTTTTATCAATAAACTATGTCAAATTCAATCATCAAAATAGGTGAGACCTTCTTTCCCGGAGCAGCTCTTTTGCCATTTGGTTTGCCCATAGATAGCTCTTCTATAACCAACCCATTTGGAAAGGTTCTCACTTGAGATGGCTTGGCTTCAGTTTCTTCAGCTTCTTCCTTCCCTTTTTTCTTCAAGGTAGACAAATTTTGATTTTCAACAGTCGTAGCAATTTGATTTGCAGAAACTACTCCTTCATCGGACTCTTTAGTCTTTTTCTTCTTTTTCTTCTTATTTTTCTTCTCGGGAAGGTCCCTGTCACACAAACTCAAATGGTTAGCACCACCGTATATACTGTGAAGAATGCCACAGAGAAGGAAGGAAATCCAGACTCACTAATTTCAAAACCTTGATCTATGAAAAGCAAAGGAAGTGTAATTGACAAATGACTTTGTTGAAAACAAAAATCTTTAGAAAACCAAGAATTGACATTTAGACATCTTGCAGTGGAATTCTACTTCACATAAGGTCAACACATCAATTGAGAAGGAAAACTCGAATTCCAATGCCAAATTTATCACATCAACGACCAAACTTTTTCCACTAGGTGGAAAAAAAGAAAAAGAGGAACTAAAAGTTGACAATAGATTTTATCTCATTTGACCAGGCATTTTTAGAATATAGTCCACATAAGAGGAACAAAAACTAGGCTTCACATATCAATAATAGATAAATTGAAGACTTAACAACGTAGATTAAATATTTCAATCAACCGTCTATGCAACTGATATTCTAGTTGTTCAGATGAAAGCTCTTACTCATTATTGGTTGTAGCTTTAGCTTCAACTTCCTCAAAATGACTTTCACCTGGGGTGGTAACATTAGCATTTTCTTCCTTACCATGTTCTTTCAACTTATTTTTCTTTTTTTTCTTCCTGAATCATTATCAGAAACAGTCAGTGAAACACATCCAACACAAATGAAGACAAAAGACCTGAATTATCATTTAGTGCATGTTTGCTTTTTTAAAAACATCTTTTAATTTTTATTTGCAATTTATAGCAGTTTACATTTATAAAACAGGACAAAAGGTAAATACAATGCAGAGCTGGGACGACAAACAATTGTGATAGAGAGAAGATGCAAAACATTATAGAAATGAATATTTGGAAACACTGGAACAGTTTTTTGGCATTTTCAGAATTTTCAAAAATGTATTTTCGAAACTTTCCGAATTGCACTCTCTAATATGTATTATTATCATCGGTGTACCCAAATTTTCTCGTTTCTTCTCTTTTCCATTTCTAGAAAGAGGACACAGGACGGGAAATGTTGAGTGAAATCCATTCTCATGAGCTATTAAACTGATAAATCTATCTTACCCATCTTGCAGCAGTTTATCTTCATCAGCACTTTCAACTTTTCGTTTTAAGCTAGCAGGATGATCGACATCTTTTTGCTTCTTGTTGTCTTTACCAGTTTTCTTAAGTTCTTGTTCTCCTTTTGTTTCTGCTTCTGCCTTATGAGACTCGGATTTACCAGTGGAAATTGGAAAACCATCTTCATCTTCACTTTCCAGAGCAAGGTTATTCCCACCCCTAATGGCAAGTTGAGAACTTTTGTTGTCTTTCTCCTTTTTCTTCAATTGCTTACTTTGACCACCCCCATTTTCAGTTTGATCGTCGTCTGGTATTTCCTCAATTACGACTTCAAGAAATGTAAAAAAAAACACAATATGTCATTCATGTTGATTTCAATAAAAAAATCTAAAGAATTATGCAAAAGTAGTTTTATTCAAGATGTTCCAGACATTTTTCGGTTTTCTTTCCAATTTTCATGCATCAGTAGACAAAACCTATATTATTATAATCGAAGTGAGAAATATATGATGGCCGTCCTGCTATTATGCAATTATGAATCTGCATGTGCACAACAAGTTGCAAACTTTCCTGGATCATTCTAAACTTTATTTACCGTAAAAACATCCCCATAGATTCAAATTCGAGTAAAAGAATATATTTGACTAGTTATAAAAATCTGATATTTGTCTATCTAAAACTACATAATAATAAGAGAAAGAAACATTAGAAAATAGTAGATCATATGTATATCGTTTGATAGCTTCAAGAAAACCCAAAAATATAATTAAATTAAATTACCTCCACTGTTTGGAACTGGCGAAGATGGGTACATGTCACTATCACTATCTTCGAAATAATTTCCAGTAAATCCATCTTCACTGTCATATTCAGATGAATCCCCTTCCTCAGATGAGCCTGTTGCTAACTCCTCCTCTCCGTATGAATCACTTTTACATTGTAGTAAGAAATCAAGAAGATAACAAATATAACAATAACTATGCCTAATCCACAACTATATCAAAAAAGGTAACCCAAATAAACCAACAAAAGTGAGTTATTCAAAAGGATACTATTCATAGTCATCCCTGAGTTCCTCCCCATTATCAGACGCAAAATAACCGGATAGATGAATGCTTCGGGTACCGATCACTGAGAATGCCACTAAGTCCTCCTCATCAAATTCAAGATTCAAAGAGCACGATTCAATTTTATTTGGCAGAAGGGAACACAAAAAAACTGGACTTTTATGTCCAGAAGCGCACTGAAGAATAGTTTTCTCCGTCGATGAACCAAGACCTAAAGTAGCCTGAACTTTGTAAAAACAAAAATGAAGTAGTTAATATTTTTCATAAAATTTTATCTAATTTAAAAGATATCAACAGCCAACTCAACAGCTAAGGTATACCAACAGCCAACTCAACTGCTAAGTACCATGCCAAACAAATGCATGAACAAAATATAATTTTAAAATCCAATAATGCATAGCTATACAAATGCTAGAATTATACTGTCAATTGAGTCACCTAAATTATTATCTAAATTATTATCTGTTCAATTGAGTTACCAAAATTATTATTTATCAGCTAAGGTATACCAGAAAAAATCTAAAATAAACATCTGACAAATAAACCAAGACTACAACGAATCATTTAAAATCCTATGGAACAGATAACATCAAGAAAATTCATCCATATTCTTGAAACCCAAAGGGCAATTATCACAGAAAAACAAGCACAATTGTTGAGGGCGAAAGTGTTGAGTTATGGATGAAGAAGAACCTGAGTCACGTGAAGCTTTCCTTGCACATTGTCGGAATGATAAGGACACGGTTTGCCAGGTTTCACTTCAACCCCTAAGCTCAAAAAGAAATGCAAAAACAAATTACACGAAAGAATAAATCAAAGTCCAAGATAATCAACGAGAAATTCCAAGACCAACTTACAAATCCCTCTCACCATTTTTTATCTAAACACATTGATGATTCTCAAATGCAAGAAAATAGAAGTATAAAAGAAAATCAAATAGAAGGTTAAAAGAAAACAGAAAGACTAACCCCAGAATCCCATTGTCAATGTCAAATCAGTGTAGTAGGGGTTCTGTTCTTTTCTTCCAACCTTTCTTAAAACCCTAGAGCAGTGGCCGTCGTTTTGGGGTTAAACCTGCGGTTTCGCAATTCACAGACTAAAACCCTACAAATGTATCGCACGAATTTCGCTAGTTGGTCTTTTTTGTTTTGATTTTGTCCATCACTTTTCCCACCCCTCGCTGCTCACCCTACACCCCCTAATCCTACGAATGACCAAAATGCTATTAATGAAACGCGTATTTTTTGCCAATTCGGTTACGGGCAACCAAAATAAATTGGTTATGGGCAACCGAAGGTGTATTTTTTGGCACACACCCTTTTTTTCCTATTTCAGAGGATTCGGCTGACCCCAACCGAATACATTCGGACTAGGGCAGTCAAATACAGGTTTTTTTAAAAAAAATTGAACGACTCAGATTCCACCGACACTTTTGATCAGCGGCTTACAAACAGTCAAACATGTCAGAAGAAAGAGTAGATGACATTTTGTTTGGAAATTGTGCCACAACGGATAGAAAATAAACGGCTCAGATTTGTGATCTAAATTTTTGATCAACGGCTCATGTTTCCTCACGCCTATTATAAATTGGTTCAGTTTTCCCTTCTACTTCACAAAAACCCTAACCCCTTCTCTGCTTCTTCTTCTCTACAAAAAAATGCCCCTAACACAATACTCAGGAGATTCTTCCCTCACTATCATTCATCATCACCAACAAAGTTGATGGTGTCTGTTTCGAGGGGCGAGACACAATGCAGTGTAGGCTTAAACACAACATAACATTCGCTGCCCTAAAAGATAAACTACTGCGTAAGGTGCAAGTGGAAGGCGACGAGCGAGACATAACTCGTATAGTTTATCAGAAACCGGATTGGTCTGATAGATGTGTGCACTGGTCTACAATGGATGTCAAGAACGACGATGACGTCCATGCAATGATGTTCATTTATGTCCTGTTTAAATGGAATGGTTATTTGCATTTGTACGTGGAAACCACACGGACCGTCGCTGAGATCCTTCGTCGTTTAACTCCACCAGCTCAGTAGTTTCTGTCATTTTATCATTTTCGTGTATTTCGAGTTTTATGTACGGTGACGCTTTTTAATAATAAAATTGTTGTTTTCGTGTTTAATTTAAACGGTACTTATAAATTGTATATTTAAACTGTAAACCGAAATATAAATTACTATATACACAACCATAATATCCATACATAATATCCATACAAAAAAATGTCCTACTGTGTGTTCCGGGTCCTCCTACTATACACACAACCATACTTCCTAAGCCTACGGGATGGCCTCACGAGGGCCTTCAAACCCTCGAATACTCGCCATGGCTGGGTGTCTCGTGGAACAGTACCATCCAACGCACGCTCCATGTCATCCACCATGGTACTCGCCATCGTGGAACAGTACCATCCATACTCGCCATGGCTTGTTGGATAAAAAAAATTAATTAAGTACATATTTTAAAACTAATAAAGTTAATAGAAAAATATGTAAAAGACACGTACCTGTCTAGTATCAGCTCATCCTCTAGCACCACATAATTAGACGGCATAAGGAATGGGTGTCAGACCTTCCCAAACCAAGCAACGTACCCTGGCATGGTGTCTGGCGCACCCGGGATAATAGAGGGCCCCCTCTCTACCAAATGCTGGTCAAAATGTGAACACCTCTCGTCAGCCATCTCTCGTGTAACGACAGCTCTAGTAGTGGGTTTAGGGTCTTCTGGCATGTAGGGCACCATGCAGCCAGCATTCCGTAAGTGTCCTCTAAATAGACTGATGAGCTCAAAGGGTTTGCTAGCTGTATGGGCAGTGTAGGGTTGCCAGGTGACCTCATCAGGGTGCAGCCTATCCAGGGATACTCGAACAGTATGCCTGGCCAGCGTTAGTGTGGTATCAGCAACCCACCTCTTCGCACATGGCTGAGTCTCAACATAAGCCGGGTCCACCCTCTTTAAGCCAAAGGGGGATCCCTGAAAGTGCTCGAAGATCCATGCCTGTAACGAATATATCATTGCATTTAGTAACGACACAGAGACATCAAAATAAACTTAACAAATTAAATAACATAGATACCTGAAGTAGAGCCATGTAGCCAGCCATCTACTTATTTTTGGGCTTGTTTGCGTCCCCAAGCTGCTCGTATAGATGGGCCAGCGCCATCCCTCCCCACGAGTATCCTCCAGCAATGTCAAAGTCAACCAGAGCTCCTACATAGCCCAACTTGACCTTGTTTCCAGACTTGTCGGAGAACGGGCCCCGGCCCAACAAGTAGAGCAGATATGCCTGAGCAGCATCCTCCCATCTCTCCTCCTCTATAGCCCTACGGTACACTGTCTGCCTCAGCCACTTGAGGGACACAGATAACCCTGGGGAGTGAGCCTACTCATGTGCCTCATGAGGGTCTGCACCCAACAAGTGAACCAACAAAGCCTCACCTTGATCTTTGGTGTAGTCTGGAAAATCATAAAAATTCTCCATAACGGGGAGGTGGAGCAATGCAGAGACATCATCAAGAGTGATGGTCATCTCACCTATAGGGAGGTGAAATGATGATGTGTCCGAATACCACCGCTCTATGAATGCATTGAGGAGCCCACCAATAATAGTTGGGCATCCAATGTCCTTCAGCGGTAGCAGTTTAGAACGCTCCAGAAAATCAAGAATGTCCCCATGAGGGGCCTCTATCTGTGGAACTCCGTGTGAAACAAACTTCAACGGGCCACGATCCTGCATTATGGAATGCAAAAGTCAACCAGAGTATTCAAACAAACTAATGAATTCAATTAATTAGATAAAAAAAGTAAGTTACTTACATTGCCCTCCCATATGGATCTAGCAATGTGAGACCCGTATCTGGGTAACACGGATCCATCCTCCGGGCCACCAGGAAAAGCAAATGTGGCACAGGGAGCAGCAGCAGCATCAGCAGAAGTAGAAGGAGCAGCATCAACATCAGGAGGACCAACCAGGCCAGCATCAGCAAGACCAGCCAAGTTAGCTGCCGGATAGTAAGCATCTCTCTCAATGTCATCACCTATGTCCGCCTCCTGCAAAACTGGGGGCACAACTGGGGGCTGCTCAGCACGCCGACCCCTACCCCTAGCTCTGCTAGGCCCAGCAGCAGCAGCATGAGCGTCCTCCTTCCATTTACGGTTTGAGACCGTCATATTACACTCATAACTATATCATAACTAAATATCTTACTAAAGCTCTACTTAATACTTGGGTGTTTTAAAAAAATGGAAGGCATCATTTGTTTTTAAAAGGAAACCCATTTTGATAGACATACTATCCATAAAAAAAAAATTGAAGTACATTGATAATAACTAGAGTTTAGAATTTATTATATATATATATAAATATTTTAAAACTAATTCATTTATTTAATCAAGTTTTTGAATAGTCTTTTTATTTTGAAATGTACTCTTAAGCCATACTCTAATATTAAAATAAATATATAATGGAATAATTATAATAATAATAGTAATAATGAAAAAGGTTTTTGTATTAAAAGGAGATATAATGAAACAAGGGAGTTTGAAATCCATGATTTTGTGTTTGAACGAGGATGTTAGTTTTGGAAAGAATGTAACAAATAAAAATTTGAAAACAAAAGTAAAGAACAAAAAAAAAATCATTCAGTGGGATTTGATCAAGCTCCAAAATGTAGACCGTGAGTTTCACTCTATGAAGATTAAGGACAAGAAAATAATAATAATAATAATAATAATAATAAAGAAAGCTAGTACTAAAAAGAGAGAAAGCTAGATTTTATAAAGAGAGAATAGTGTCTCTAACCTTGATGAGCTTTCAGAAAGTTGTTTGTGAAAGTAAAGCGAGGGAGGTGAAAATAAAGTGAGCGTTGAGTGTTATTTATAAGGAATAGTTGGTGATTTTATCTTTCAGTGAGTAAACACGTCTCACTTATAGAAGCTTCTCTTTACATGCTTCCGTGGTTAAGAAATGAACCATTCGTTCCTTTTCTCTTTTTTTCTAGTTACTTATTTGCTATACTGGTAATAATAAAAGACGTATTTTCAGGTAAATAAAATTCTGCAGATATAATTTTGATCTTTATATTTTATAGGACTTAACGAACTAAGTTTCAAATTTTTCCAATCAGTTTGGACTTTTTAGTGTCGTACCGATTTACACTGGCAGATACTTTTTAGCTATAATTTGATAGAATTGTAAATTCCAATTTCTCTGATAGCCTTCTATAACTTTTCTCTTTAGTTCTAAAATTATATTTCTTAAAACACTCTACAGATACTAAACTAATCCTTATCTCCAATAAAGTAAATACACAATTATCATGCACACAAAGGAAGTAAAAACTCAGGGTGTTACATTACTATCCCACTAAAAAAAAATCCGTCCTCGAAATTGTGTACCTTAAAATAGATTCGGATATTGTGCTCTCATATTATCTTCTAATTCCCATGTTGAATCTCCGGTTGCCTGATCCCATAGAATTTTGACCAAAGATATTTGTTTTCCTCGGAGTTGTTTGGTTCTCCTATCTTCGATTCTCACAGGATATGTCTCATATGACAAGTTTTCTTTTAACGGTACTTCATCGGGCATTATGTGAGATGGATCAGAAACATACTTTCTCAGCTGTGAAACGCGCAATACATTGTGAATGTTTGAAAGAAAAGGCGGTAAAGCTATTTGATAAGCTACCGGACCAACGCGCCGAATAATTTGATATGGTCCAATGAATTTCGGAGTGAGTTTTGGTGTGTGGAAAACATGTGCAAGTATACACAGTCCATAAGAAGTAATACAGTGTTTAGAACAGGTCGAACCCACAGGGATTGATGAACTCTTTCAAAAGTCAATATTATGTAATTTAGAGGAAAGTAACTAATTTAACAATATAGTTGATATTGGTGAGTATCACAAGTAAGTTAGAATAAAGCAAGGTGTAAGTAGTTGTAATGCAATAGAGAAAAGCTAGTTGGAATGTCTTTCCCAAGTAATTTACTTATAAGTGTTTAATGCAGTTATGATGCAGTTGCACTCAATGCTGTTGCATTAGTTGTGTGTCTTTCAGTCATTTTTCTTCAGAGTTTCATTACAAGCTTCCTATGTCTAGGCTTGCTAAATAAGTTCACTCTTGTCTTTTAAAGTACCCACAGTATCACCCTATGGACTATACTATCCTATGTCTAGGACTTAGTATGGTTTTCACAAAGTTTTCTTTATGTAAAACACTCACCCATATTAGTTCTTGAGTTCTTAATTGTAAACCATGTCTGCTTTTACAAATTTACCTATTCTAAGTGATCAATCTCAAAATAAGTGTTGAAAGTATTATCAAGCAAGAACTAAAGTACACACATCATATACTTGTATTAAACTTACTTAAAAGTTCATTAAATGGTTAGAACATTCTAACTAAGAAAGGTTTAGCTCAGCATAGACATTGCAAGGCAAATATAAACAGAATAGAACATGTTTATATAATTGAAATCACAAAAGAGAAGCAACAAGATAGAGTTTACACAAGTTGTAGCTCTTAGCATGAATCCTCCTAGCAATGTAGTTGTATTAGCTTCTTAGCACTTTGATAAAACTATGAAATCGAGGTAAGGAGGATTTGTCACTTCCTTCCTTTCCTTCTTACAAAATAGAAACTAACTATGTATATTGAAATTTTAATCTAACTTATGGATTGTGATCTATCTTCAAGTGAAGGAGTGAAGTCTTTATATAGTCTTCAAGAGAGGTGCTTCCTTCCTTCATGTTGAAGTAACTTTGATGGTTGTATCCATGGTTACTTTACAGCAGTTGATTCCCATGTGAAGTCTTCAATCAAGTGTATAGGGAGGTCAAATGAGATAACAACATGTGTCCCTACGTTGATGACTCTTCAAAGCTATGTGGGAATTGTAGGCAACGAAATCTGAAGTGTTATTGCTTTAGGGGACCAAGTATGAGGTCAGTGGATGGCAAGTGGATGTGCAAGTGGATGGCTCCAACCTTCAGGCAATGCAGTTGCAGTGCAGCAGCATTGTGCTGAGCCAGCGCAGCAGCATTGTGCTGAGCCAGCGCAGTTGTAAGTGCAGAATCAATGCAGAAGCATTTGATGCAGGAGCATCTAGACTGCACTGAACATACTAATCAAACATACCACAATATATCCAAAATGGCCTATAATCAACTATAATCATGTCAAATACTCAAGTTATCACGTATTACACAAAATACTATATAAACTCTTTATTGCTGCTTGAAAGAGAGCAATTTACTAAGTTTAAACATATGAATAACTCTATATAAAATAGAGTTATCACACCCCCAAACTTAAACCATTGCTTGTCCTCAAGTAATGACAAAGACAACTAACTAATACTATAGTTTCTAGAAGATAAATCAGTTTGATATTTGGATTTTCATGAGGTGCTCTCTATGAACTACTTTGCTCATCAATTTTTCTTGTGCCTTTATTTCTTTTCAAACTTCCAGAATTATTTACACTCTTTGTGTGTGTGTGAACCCACTGGGTTGAGATTGGTTCCAAGACTAAGTGAAAACTTCCTCCTAGCCTTTGAAAAGATTGGTTTATCTTTGGTCACACCAAAATATTTTTTCAAAAGAAAGGTTAGACTCACAAAATCCTCAAGTATTGGGGAGTTTTTACAACCAAGGACTTGACTGAATTTTTCAAAGCTTTTTGAGTTAACGCACTATTTTTCTTGTGTTGGTGGTTTCTTTAATGCAGATGCATTACTTCTTTGAAGTGCTTTTTGCATTGATGTTTTTCTGCATTTATTTTCTGCAGTGCAGTTGCATTGCTTCTGCACTGTGTTATTTTTTTGTAGCCTATATTGCCTTCCTCACTGTCCTCCAGATGCATTTATTCCTGCATGGCATAGGTGCAGCTTTTCACTGACCTCCAGATGCATTCATGCACTTTGGCACAGGTACAGTTTTGAACTATCCTCCAGATGCATTCATTCATGCATGGCACAGGTCTTTGACCTCCAGATGCAATCATGCACTTAGGCACAGGTATAGCTCAATCTGATTCAGGTCAATATGGCTTTTGATCTTTGATATTTTCACCACTCTTTTTGTATTCTTTTGCATTGTTTGCTCTCACTTTTCAAATTCAGCCTTGGTTTTCAGAAAAACACCCCCAAACTTAATTCTTTAAGCTATTCCAACTTTTTAATCAAAATTTGTTTTGACCTTAGCTCACCAAAATTTTCCCTTGCATCAGATTGCTCTTTAAATAGCAAGGTTCTTTTCACAAACTCAGTTTTTGAGGTATTTGGAAGAAAAAATAATTCTGGTTATTTTTGTGAGAAATAAGGTTTCTTTTTCTTTTCTTGCTTTTCAAAAATCCATCCATAGGTGCACCATATCTTTGTAAAATATTTTCAAACTGATCATCTACTAAAATGTTCTTAACAATTTATAGTATTCCTCATACTTGTCCCTATTTTACAATGAAAATGTATCTTTGGAAAATTAGTTTCATGTATTTGGATACTACTTTGTTAAGTACATCTAATACATTCATACAAAAATATTTATTAAAAACATACAAAAGCACACATACATAACATACATAACATACTTAATAAGATAAGTCCCCCCCCCCCAAACTTAAAGGGTAGCAGTGTCCTCACTGCTAGAAGTTCACAAAATACTTGCAAAAATATTTGTTCAAAATATGGGGAGAGGGATTAAAAACACAACCAGGGAAGAGTTAGTAGTAAGATAACATCCAAAATATGGTAGTTAAATTGCAGAAAGCATATAACAGATACTCATTTCTTGGCTCCACTCCTTGTCCTTGCACTCTGCCTAGTAGGAGGAGTGTTCTTGACCTTCTGCTTCTTTTCCTTTGGCTTTGAGATTGGAGTTACTTCTATTGGTGCAGATGCACCTGATTCCACTGGTGTTGATGCAGGACTTGATGCAGTAGCATCAGTTGGGATTGCCTTAGAGATCTTTCTTTTTGGTGCATTGACAGCTGGTTGTTTGAAGAATGTTTGTGTATTTCCCAGTTCCTCTCTCTTTCTTTGAGCTATCTGTTGGAGAACAAGTTGCATTGTTGCCTCATCATGTGCTGGTTTCAGTGCTGCTTTCTGTTGAGATGCAGAAGCATCAGATGCAGGTGCATCACTTTGCATCTCAACTGCTTCTGTGGTAGCTTCTTCCTCCTCTACTGCCTCTGGTTCTGCCTCTTCAGTTGGATTTTCATCAGTATCCTGCACATTTTCATGCTCAAGAGTAGAAACAACATTAGTTATAATGTTAGTAGGGCTAGTAGGGGTTGTTTGTTCTGGTTGTGGGTCAGTGATAGGTGAGGTTGGGATTGGACTTTGTGGTACAGTGTGAGTTTGTTGTTCTATTTCAGTTGGTGGAGAGGGTGGAGGAGGGGTTGTTTGTGGTGGTAACTGTATTGGTGGATCAGTAAGGGAGGGTAGTGGTGATTTTGGTTGGGGAGATGCTTCTTTGGTAGGTGAGTGGATTGGTGATTGGATAGGTGATGTGATTGGTGAAGTGTGGGTTGTTTCTTGTTGGGCTTGTGGTGGTGTTTTCTTGGCATATTTCTGTCTGGCAATTTCTTCCAGAATGACACCTCTAGCACGCTTCTTCCTCACTTTCAACTTCAGTATCACTTTCTTCTTCATCTTCACTCTCCTTATCCATTTCTTTTTCTAATTCTTCATCCTCGGTTTCTGAATTATAAGTTTCTTCAAATTCAGGCTCCACTACTACCTTTTTCTTTCCCTTTGTTTGTTTTCTAGTCACCTTTTTCTTTGGTTTCTCTTCCTTTTCTTCCTCTTCTTTCTCTTCTTCCTTATCCTCATCAGCTTGTTCTTTCTCCTCTTTTTCTTGTCCTTCAGTTCTTAACACCCAGCTTGGGAACACGAGTGCCTCAATATTGCCTAATTCATTAGACAAATATTGGAAAACAAGCTGCAGCCAATCATGTTGTTCATTCTGAAATTTCCACACTGCAGCTTGCTTCTGCATGAAATGCTCTTGCATTGCAGGCATAGGCAGTGATTCTTTTACTTTTCTCATTCTCTCCTTCATCTCAGCATTCAAATTAGTAGGGGGAAATTTTCTTTGTTCATTAGCAGCAATAGGAACACCTTCTTTCATGCATAATTCAGCTTTGAGACAAGGGAAAAACAGAAATCCCTTTGTTTTAGTTGTGCATGTATAGATTTCCCTTGCAATCAATCTACCTATGTCAACATTTTCCTCAGAGAGAATTGTATCCCGTAAGATCAATCTCTCTTTAGTCATGGCATATGTGTGTGGAGTAGGAAAAATTGATGTTGTAATGAACAAATGCCAATTTCCTAGAGCATCTATCAAATAGGTACTTCTTAGCTTAACTTCATTTGGTGTAAATCTTTCCCAAACAGAATCTGGTGTGGCAATTCTACCCCTAATCTCTTCCATTTCTTTCTTATGAGCCTTCCCTACTTTCTTTTCAAACTCAAGTCCATTATATTTCAACAAATAATGCTCATTTATTTTCTTAGGATGAAAATGAACTACCTTACCTCTAACCTTAGAAGTGTAGCCTTTTTCTGGTCCTTCTCCTTCAGAAAGTCCAGCATAGAATTCTCTTACTAGCTCTTCAATGTATCCTCCTCGTGGCAACACAAAGTGATCCCAGTGAAGATTGGCCATTGTTGCCATGAATGATGGACTTGCTTTCTTCAAATCGTATCCCCTTTCTGGTAGCAACTACATTTTCCATAGATGAACTTTCTCTTCACTGATCAATGCTGGTGCATTGGTCTTGCCTTTCTTGTCCTTTTGGGACGATGATGATGCATGTTTGCCTGATGATTTTGATGCTGATTGCTTCTTCACCATTGCGTTCGCTGGATATGGGATTGATGTGTGTAACTGTTTGATTAGAGTGGGAGGTTTCAGATTGAGTGAAAGGGATAACGAAAATGATTTTAGGGTTTTTTTTAGTGAGGAGTTAAGAGAAGTTTTGATTTGATTGAGGTAGTAGCCGTTAGGTAAGGTCGTGGTGGACATGCGTGCAGCCACGTGTCTCCCTTGGTTACTCAACACTTCAGTTAGTTTCTAACTTTGCTTCTGATGAGTTGTCATTCACACTTGATCAATTTCTTCAAACTTTTGAACTTGGGTACAGGGCACATTTTTTTCTTCAATGCATATGTAATGCAGTAGCATTGCAATGCAGTTGCATCAGTTTCCTGTTTTTCCTACAAAACACTTAAAACATCAAATTGAACAAAATTAAGTAAAAATGATGGGTTGCCTCCCATTAAGCGCTTGTTTTAAGAGTCTTATCAGCCTGACTACCTCTTTCTTTTAGAGATTTTTCAAATGAGTGGTGACCTTTTCTCTCACCACATGTTCACCATTGTACATTTTGATTCTTTGACCATTTACCTTGAAGATTGTGTTTGAGGTTTCATCTAACAAGTCAACTACTCCACGAGGATAAATTTTAACCAATTTGAATGGTCCTGACCACCTTGATCTAAGCTTTCCAGGGAAAAGCTTCAATCTAGAATTGTATAGCAGAACTAGTCCTCCCTCTTTGAAGTCTCTCTTTTGAATTTTCTTGTCATGCCATGCCTTTGTTTTGGTTTTGTAGATTTCAGAATTTTCATAAGAGAATTGCCTAATCTCTTCTAACTCATTAAGCTCTAGCATTCTTTGTGTACCTGCTTTGTCTAAGTTAAAATTGAGCTTCTTGATAGCCCAATAAGACTTATTTTCTAACTCCACAGGTAGATGGCATGCTTTTCCATAGACTATTCTATAAGGAGACATTCCTAAGGGTGTTTTGAATGTTGTTCTATAAGCCCATAAAGCTTCATCCAAATGTAAAGACCAATCTTTCCTATTTGGACTTACCATTTTTTCTAGCACTCTTTTGATTTCTCTATTTGAGATTTCTGCTTGCCCACTTGTTTGAGGGTGGTAGGCTGTAGCAATTTTATGCTTAACTCTATACTTAGCTAGAAGGTTTTCAATGATCTTATTACAGAAGTGTGAACCTTCATCATTAATTATAGCTCTAGGAGTACCAAATCTAGTAAATATATTCCTTTGAAGAAATCTACTTACTGACTTTGCATTATTATTTGGTAATGCTACTGCCTCTGCCCATTTGGACACATAATCAACAGCTACTAAAATATATATATTGCCAAAAGAAGGTGGAAAAGGTCCCATGAAGTCCATTCCCCATACATCAAACAATTCAATTTCTAAAATATTGGTTCTTGGCATTTCATGTTTATCAAAAATATTTCCTGCCCTTTGACAGTTATCACATTTATTGACCATAAAATATGCATCTTTAAATAAAGTAGGCCAAAAATAACCAGACTGTAATACCTTAGCTGCTATTCTTGTGCTTCCAAAGTGGCCACCATATGGTGCAGCATGGCAATGCAGCAGAAGCACTGCTTGTTGTTCCTCCTCAGGAACACATTTCCTCATTAATTTATCAGGACACATCTTGTAAATGAATGGATCATCCCAATAGTATTGTTTTACTATGTGGAAGAATCTTCTCCTTTGTTGATATGTCATATTCACTGGTGTCACTCTACTTGCAAGGAAATTTACAATATCAGCATACCATGGTGCAGATGCATTTGATGCTCCTGCATTGCTTGTAGCATATGCAGTTGCACTGTGTGCATTGACTGTGATTGCCAATAATTTCTCATCTGGAAAACTCTCCTTGATTTCTCCTTCTAGTGATTCACCTTCAAGCCTTGACAAATGGTCTGCTACTTGGTTTTCTACTCCTTTCTTGTCTCTAATTTCAAGATCAAACTCTTGTAGGAGTAAAATCCATCTTATCAACCTTGGCTTTGCATCTTTCTTTGAAATCAAATACTTAATGGCAGAATGATCAGTATAAACAATTACTTTAGTGCCAACTAAATATGATCTAAATTTTTCAAATGCAAATACTACAGCTAATAATTCCTTTTCTGTGACTGTGTAATTTACTTGAGCTTCAATTAATGTTTTGCTAGCATAATAAATAGAATGAAAAACCTTGTCATACCTTTGCCCTAGGACTGCTCCTACTGCAAAATCACTAGCATCACACATTAATTCAAAAGGCCTGCTCCAGTCAGGTGTTACTATCATTGGTGCTGTTACTAAAGCTTTTTTAAGCCTTTCAAAAGTATCCAAACAAGATTCATCAAAGTTAAATGGTACATCATGTTGTAAAAGCATACATAATGGCTTTGAAATTTTTGAAAAGTTTTTGATAAACCTTCTATAAAAACCAGCATGGCCTAAAAAGCTCCTGATACCTTTAACTGTTGTTGGTGGGGGTAATTTCTCAATTACCTCAATTTTTGCTTTGTCTACCTCTAGACCTTTCTTTGAGATTCTGTGTCCTAACACAATGCCCTCTTGCACCATGAAATGGCACTTTTCCCAGTTTAACACTAGATTTGTATCCTCACATCTTTTGAGAATTTGTTCCAAGTTTGATAAACAATCTTGGAATGTTTCTCCAAAGACAGAGAAATCATCCATAAACACTTCCATTGATTGCTCAATGAAATCTGAGAATATTGACATCATGCATCTTTGGAAAGTTGCAGGTGCATTACATAATCCAAATGGCATCCTTCTAAAGGCAAAGGTTCCATAAGGGCATGTAAAAGTGGTTTTATTTTGATCTTTAGGTTCAATGGTTATCTGATTGTATCCTGAATAGCCATCTAGAAAACAATAAAACTCTTTCCCTGCTAATCTATCTAGCATTTGGTCTATGAATGGTAAAGGAAAGTGATCCTTTTTTGCAGCCTTATTGAGTTTTCTGTAATCCATGCATATCCTCCAACCTGTTAAAGTTCTAGTAGGTATCAATTCATTCTTCTCATTGGCTATTACTGTCACACCCCCTTTCTTTGGTACACATTGGACAGGGCTTACCCATGCACTGTCTGATATTGGGTATATGATGCCAGCATCTAGCCATTTAATGATTTCCTTTTTTACAACCTCCTTCATGATAGGGTTTAGTATTCTTTGGCTTTCTATACTATTCTTAGAATTTTCTTCTAAGATGATTCTATGCATACACACAGAAGGACTAATTCCCTTGATATCTGTCATTTGCCAACCTATTGCTTTGGTATGTTTCTTTAGAGTATTGATGAGATCATTTTCTTGTTCTGAGGTTAGATCAGAAGCAATAATAACTGGTAAGGTCTCATTTTCTCCTAAAAAGACATACTTAAGATGTTTAGGCAATTCCTTCAATTCTAGCTTGAGAGGTTTTTCTATGGAGGGTAAATTTTCTTTGAGGGTTGGATCCTCAAGATTGAGAGGTTCATAAGTTCTGGCTCAGACTTCCTTACAAGAGTTTCCTAGGATAATAGGTACATCCTTATCTGCTTCAAAGTCAAGAATGACAAAATCTGCAAGGAACACAAATTTGTCTACCTTAACTAAGATGTCTTCTATTATGCCTTCAGGATAGACTATTGACCTATCTGCTAATTGAAGTGTCACAGTGGTTGGTCTTACAATTCCAATTCCCAACTGGTTAAAAATAGATTTAGGCATTAAGTTAATACTTGCCCCTAAATCACAAAAAGCTTTACCAGTGTAAGAGGTTCCAATGGAAAATGGAATTGTAAAACTTCCTGGATCCTTCAATTTCCTAGGAATCTTACTTTGCATGATCTGACTACATTCTTTAGTCATAGCAACTGTCTCAAATTCCCCTAATCTTTTTCTTTTGGTAAGCACATCTTTCATGAATTTTGCATAGTTTGGCATTTGTTGAAGTGCTTCTACTAAGGGGACATTTATGTGCAACTGTTTTAGTACCTCTAAGAATTTGATAAATTGTTTCTCCTCATGTGCTTTTTTTTTAATCTTTGTGGGTAAGGAGGAGGAGGGTACTCAGGTACTAACTTAGGTGTAGGGATTTGAACTTCTACCTCTAATGCAGGAGCATTGGATGCTTCCACATTTCTTTCTTTGCTATTTTTTTGTTTGTCTTTTTCTTTTTCTCCCTTATCTACACTTTCCCTCTCATTTGGTTTAATCAAATCCTTGCCACTTCTTAAGGAAACAGTTTTAACCTGCTCTTTTCCCTGTTTCTGGGAAAGAGCAGCTTCTGTATTAGAAGGTAAGGCACCTGATGGCCTTTGATACAAAGCTGTGGCTAACTGTCCTACCTGGGTCTCTAGATTCTTAATGGAAGCATCTTGAGTTTGTCTAGCTGTTCTTGCTTCTCCTATAAATGCTTTGAGCATATTTTCTAGAGAATTTCCATTGGTGGCTTGTTTTTGAGGTGGGAATCCTGGTGGTGTAGATGGTGCAGTATTAGATGCAGATGCATTGTTATTGCTCCATCTAAAGTTAGGATGATTTTTCCACCCAGGATTGTAAGTGTTAGAATAGGGGTTGTTATTTCTATTATAACCTACATAATTTACAGAAATAGGGTTGCTAGGACATTCCTCATACAAGTGACCTCCTCCACAATATACACAACTGGTGGTACCTGGAGGTGCTTGTTCTACTGCTGCTGCAGTGCTGTCTGTTGATGCAGCTGCATTAGATGCAGTTGCATTAACTGAAGTGAAGTTTTTTATCAAGTTGGCTAAAGTGGCTACTTGAGCAGATAAGGCTGTTACATCACTAACCACATGTACCCCTGATGGTTTCTTTTGGGCACTCACCCTCTCAGTAGGCCAACTAGAGCTATTTGCTGCTATTCTATCAATTAACTCACATGCTTCATTGTATGACAGATTTAATAACACTCCACCAGAAGATGCATCAAGCATTATTCTGGTTTGAGGTTCTAAACCATTATAAAAAGTTTTCATTTGAATAATAACAGGTAAACCATGATGAGGAATTTTCTTAAAAGTTCTTTCCACCTTTCCCATGCTTCAAATAATGATTCAAACTCTTTTTGTCTAAAAGATGTAATATCAATTCTCATCCTGGCATTTTTGATAGGTGGGAAATATTTTCCTAAAAATTTTTCAGCCATTTCATTCCATGAATGGATAGAGTTAGGCTCTAAAGAGTTTAGCCAAGCCTTAGCTCTATCTTTCAAAGAATAAGGAAACAACCTTAATCTGAAAGCATCTTCACTAACACCAGGTAAGATAAAGTTACTACATACTTCTAAAAACTGTTTTAAATGCAAGTGAGGATCCTCTAGAGGAGTTCCTCCAAATTGACCAATAGTTTGAAGCATTTGAAACATCATAGGTTTAAATTCAAAATGCACAGCATCAATATGAGGTTTAGATATGCTAGTTTGCATGTTTTGATGATCAAAATGAGCATAGTCCCTCATAGGTCTATCTCTATCATTAATCATACCTATGGTGTAACGCCCCAAAATTTAATTAATTATTTAATTGAATTGTTTGGGAATTTAATTGGTAGAAAAATAATAAAATAATATTAATGCTAGTATATGTGGGCCTATTGTTAGGGTTGGGAGTAGTAAAATTAAAAGTGTTAGGGAGGCCCATGATGTAATTCGAATTAGCTAAGGAAAAAGCCCATAAAATTAACTAAAGTATAAATAGCCATTATTTAGGGTTTTGCTCATTTAGAAGGAACAAAAAATAAGAATTAGAGAGAAGAGAAGAGAGAGGACGGCGCGAAGAAGGAAAGAGAGCTAGGGCAAGCCAAAGACTTCGAATTCTTCAAGGCTAAGGTAAGGGTGGGGTTCTATCTCTATAATTGGGTGTATGAATGGCTCTATGTAGGAAGGTTATGGAACCCTAGGTGTTACTAAGTTTAGAAAACCCTAGTTGTAGGTATTGAACTTTAAATGATGATGTTAATTTCGATTGATGATGATTGTTGCCATTTGGCAATGTGTGATCATGCTTGTTGATGTTTTGGAACCAAAATTCTGTGCATGGGCGCCATGGGCGCCGTTTTTGATTCTGCCGCAGGGCGCCATGGGCACCGTCCCGTGTTTGATGTTGCTGGGCACCGTCCTGGGCGCCATTCTGTGCGTGTTCTGTTGCCTGGGCGCATGGGCGCCGTTCCTGAAATATTGCTGGGCGCCATCTTGCTGTTTGTGTGTTGCTGTCTTGCAGGTTCCTGGCGCATGGGCGCCAAGGGCGCCAAAACCTGGCCGCCCGATTGTTGTTCTGTCCTGGGCGCCATGGGCGCCAATCGTGATGTTGCTGTGTTCCTGGCGCATAGGCGCCAAGGGCGCCATGTCTGGCTGCCCGTTGCTGGTTCTGGGCGCCAAGGGCGCCAAGATTGGCTGCCCGATTTCTGTTGTTGCTTGTTGTGTTCTGGCGCAGGGGCGCCATGGGCGCCAAAATCTGGCTGCCTTGTCGCTGTGTCTGGGGCAGGGCGCCATGGGCGCCAAAACCTGGCTGCCTTGTTGCTGTGTAGTGTTTTGGCGCTGTGGGCGCCAAGGGCGCCAGTGGGGCTGCCTGTGTCGCGTGTTGTGTTGCTGGGCGCCATGGGCGCCAAGGGCGCCAGTTTGGCTGCCCGATTGTGTTGCTGGGCGCCATGGGCACCAAGGGCGCCGGGTTGGCTGCCCGATCGTGTTGCTGGGCGCCATGGGCGCCAAGGGGCGCCAGTTTGGCTGCCCAAACGTGAATTTCACATTTGATGCTTGGAATGATGTGTTGATGTTGAATATGTAATTAGGCCCAAGGTTGCTAAATTGTTGATGTGTTGCCAAAAATGTTGAAAGCTGCTAAGTTGTTGATGTGTTGCCAAAAATGTTGAAAGTTGCTAAGTTGCTAATTATTGTTGATGATGGTGTACCAAGTTGAATTGCCTCTATTTATTGGCAGGTGGTATGTTGTAGGCCTATGGCCAACGATGATTTCCGATGTTGTTGCGCTGCTATGTAATCGTTGTTTATTGGTTGTGTATTTACATAGTGTCGCATACATAGCATATTTTTACGATGGAGCTATGCTCAAAACACGATGGCCTGGACTGGCAAATTATGATGAAATGATGTTACGATGTTGATGCCTCTATTTATTGGCTGGATTATGGTACCACATGCATTATAGGGCGGTGGCCCTGAGTTGAGTCACATTCCGCATCCATGTTGCATACCTATGTGATTGAGATGATGTTGACTGCTGTTAAATGATGAATTGATGCTATGACCTGAATTACATATTGTCTTTCATATGTCTGATTATATAGTGCGATATCTCACCCCTTCTGTTTGAATGTTACCCCGATGTTGGTAACGTGCAGGTAATCACGAATGAAGGCTGTTCACCTTCGTTTGATCAAGTCGGTGTCGTCGCTCTGATATGTAACACTCGGGGGGTGGGGGGGAATGAACACACGTTTTAATATTGTTGCTATGTTATTTCGTTGTTGAAACTTTAAGTTGTTACGTCGTTGTTTTTGAGCTGTCTTGAGTTGTTAAGACGCCACGTTTATTTGAATTAACTTGTTATGAATCCGCTGCGTAGTAATTAAAGAGGAATTATTTTGAAGACTAAAATGTTGTTTTATCGGTTCATCCGAAAGCGCTGTGTATCTTTTTCAAGAACGAATTAACCCGTCTATTGCTTTCACGAAGCAAATGTGGCACTCCATTGTTTGTTGAAAAAGATTTTTATAAACTCTGATTTTGCATTATTTTACCGGGTAGAAATGGGGTGTTACATATGGGATCCATGTGAATGAATCTTTCTCTGTGATCTTCTTCTGTATCTTGATGAGAGCCAGGACCTCCTCTTACTGAGTGTGGTCTTGAGCTTTGTCCTTCACTGTGAGACATCTTGCAGGCTTGTTCCTTTTGCTTTTGGAGTCTTAACAATCTCCTAAATCTTCTTTCTATCTCTGGATCTAAACTGTATTCTGGTGTCCTGTTTCTGGTCCTGTACATATGCTAAAGCACCATGTGCTCCTGCATGACAGAAACTTGCAAATACCAGAATAATATACATTAAATTACAGTATATCAGATTTTTAAAAGAATTTAACTACAATCCCCGGCAACGGCGCCAAAAACTTGGTGTGTGGAAAACATGTGCAAGTATACACAGTCCATAACAAGTAATACAGTGTTTAGAACAGGTCGAACCCACAGGGATTGATGAACTCTTTCAAAAGTCAATATTATGTAATTTAGAGGAAAGTAACTAATTTAACAAGATAGTTGATATTGGTGAGTATCACAAGTAAGTTAAAATAAAGCAATGTGTAAGTAGTTGTAATGCAATAGAGAAAAGCTAAAGTGCACACATCATATACTTGTATTAAACTTACTTAAAAGTTCATTAAATGGTTAGAACATTCCAACTAAGAAAGGTTTAGCTCAACATAGACATTGCAAGGCAAATATAAACAGAATAGAACATGTTTATATAATTGAAATCACAAAAGAGAAGCAACAAGATAGAGTTTACACAAGTTGTAGCTCTTAGCATGAATCCTCCTAGCAATGTAGTTGCATTAGCTTCTTAGCACTTTGATAAAACTATGAAATCGAGGTAAGGAGGATTTGTCACTTCCTTCCTTTCCTTCTTACAAAATAGAAACTAACTATGTATATTGAAATTTTAATCTAACTTATGGATTGTGATCTATCTTCAAGTGAAGGAATGAAGTCTTTATATAGTCTTCAAGAGAGGTGCTTCCTTCCTTCATGTTGAAGTAACTTTGATGGTTGTATCCATGGTTACTTAACAGCAGTTGATTCCCATGTGAAGTCTTCAATCAAGTGTATAGGGAGGTCAAATGAGATAACAACATGTGTCCCTACGTTGATGACTCTTCAAAGCTATGTGGGAATTGTAGGCAACGAAATCTGAAGTGTTCTTGCTTTAGGGGACCAAGTATGAGGTCATCAAATGCAAGTGGATGGCAAGTGGATGTGCAAGTGGATGGCTCCAACCTTCAGGCAATGCAGTTGCAGTGCAGCAGCAATGTGCTGAGCCAGCGCAGTTGTAAGTGCAGAATCAATGCAGAAGCATTTGATGCAGGAGCATCTAGACTGCACTGAACATACTAATCAAACATACCACAATATATCCAAAATGGCCTATAATCAACTATAACCATGTCAAATACTCAAGTTATCACATATTACACAAAATACTATATAAACTCTTTATCTTTGCTTGAAAGAGAGCAATTTACTAAGTTTAAACATATGAATAACTCTATATAAAATAGAGTTATCAAGTTTCCTTGACTTAATAGCCCTTCCGACTCCTGTGTTTCATGTAACTCTTAAAAACACGTGTTCACCTTCTTGAAATTCGAGAGGTCTTCTTTTTCGATCAGAGTAACTTTTCTGTCTCCTTTGTGCAATCTTCATCCTTTCACGAATTTGTTTGACTTTCTCAGTTGTTTGTTGCACAATCTCCGGTCCTAAAATAACACTTTCTCCATCTTGATACCAACATAATGGCGTTTGGCATTTTCTTCCGTACAAAGCTTCGTAGGGTGCCATTCCGATACTCGAGTGAAAACTGTTATTGTAGGTGAATTCAATCAATGGTAGCAGACTATCCCAACTTCCGCTATTGTCCAAAACACATGCTATTAGTAAATCTTCTAGAGATTGAATTGTCCTCTCTGTTTGTCCATCTGCCTGAGGGTGGTACGCCGAGCTCAGTCTCAGCTTTGTTCCTAGAGCTTCTTGTAAACTTTGCCAAAAATGGGAAGTGAATTCCTGGTCTCGATCCGAAATAATACTAGAGGGAACTCCATGCAGTCTGATTATTTCCCTGATGTATACCTCAGTCAGCTTTTCCACATTGTAATTTATTCTCACTGGTATGAAATGTGCCGACTTAGTTAGCCTGTCTACAATCACCCAAATTGAATCAAAATTATGTGTAGTCCTTGGCAATCCTACTACAAAATCCATTGAAATGCTTTCCCATTTCCATTCTGGTATGTCTAGTGATTGAAGTATACCGGCAGGTTTCTGATGTTCGACTATCGCTTTTTGACACGTTAGACATGATGTGACGTATTCTGCCACCTGTCTTTTCATTCCTGGCCACCAAATTTTTTGCTTTAGATCTTGATACATTTTCGTTGCTCCTGGATGAATACTCAACTTGCTTTTATGTGCTTCGTCTAAAATCATCTTTCTCATCTCCACATTATTTGGGATGCAAAATCTCCCGTTGCATCGTAAAATGCCATCGCTTCCTACACTGAACTTCGCAGCCCTTTCCTGTTCGATTAGTTTTCTCTTTTCCTGCAGATGTTCGTCACTTGCTTGTTGTTCACGGATATCCTCCATGAGTCCGCTTGACACGTTGATCATTCCTAAGGAAATCTTTCCACTGGTCAGTTCCACAGTTAGATTTAGATCTCGAAATTTCTCTAACAGTTCTAACTCATTGGTCATCATAGCAGAAATGTGTATTGTCTTTCGACTCAATGCATCAGCTACAACATTTGCTTTTCCCGGGTGATAAAGTAAGGTAAAATGATAGTCCTTTAGAAACTCCATCCATCGCCTCTGTCTCATGTTGAGCTCTTTTTGATCGAAAAGATATTTCAAACTCTTATGGTCACTGAAAACATCAAAATTTGCTCCATACAAATGATGTCTCCAGATCTTTAACGCAAATACCACTGCCGCTAGTTCCAAATCATGGGTAGGGTAATTCTTCTCGTGAGTCTTTAACTGTCTTGAGGCATAGGCTACAACTTTTCTATGATGCATAAGAACACAACCTAATCCTTGATGTGAAGCATCACAATACACTTCATATGGTTCACCTGGTTGTGGCAGAACTAACACTGGTGATGTTGTCAACCGCGTCTTCATCGTTTGAAAACTTTCTTCACATTTTTCGGTCCAGACAAACGGTTGATCCTTCCTTGTGAGTTGAGTCAATGGTGCCACTATCCTTGAAAATCCTTCTATAAATCTCCGATAGTATCCGGCCAAACCAATGAAACTGCGAATTTCAGTCACCGATCTTGGCTGTTCCCATGAAAGTACAGTTTCCACTTTTGCTGGGTCCACAGCAATTCCTTCCTTAGAAATCACGTGACCCAAAAATTTAACTTCCTCAATCCAAAATTCACATTTTGACAGCTTTGCGTATAACTTCTTCTCCTGTAGAATTTGCAAAACTTGACGAAGATGATCTTCATGTTCCTCGAAACTCTTAGAATAGATGAGAATGTCGTCAATAAATACAACGACGAATTTATCAAGGAAGGGATTAAAAATCCGGGTCATGTAATCCATAAAAATAGCAGGCGCATTGGTTACTCCGAATGGCATCACCAAATACTCATAATGTCCATAACGAGTTCTTAATGCGGTTTTTGAAATATCTCCGGGTTTTACTCTAATTTGGTGATATCCCGTTCTTAAGTCAATTTTTGAGAAGCCAGCAGCTCCACAGAGCTGATCCATTAGATCATCAATGCGAGGTAGATGATGCTTATTCTTTATCGTCACCTTGTTCAACTGACGATAATCTATACAAAGTCTTGATCCCCCATCCTTCTTCTTCACTAACAAGACTGGTGCTCCCCAAGGTGATACACTTGGTCTAATGAACTGTTTTGACAATAGATCCTCAAGTTGACTCTTCAGTTCTGCTAACTCTGTGGGTGACATCCTATACGGTGCAATAGAGATGTGACTGATCCGGGTATGAGATCGATTGAAAACTCAATATCTCGCACAGGGGGTAATCCGGGAACATCCTCTGGAAATACTTCCGAAAAATCTTTCACGACTGGTACTTCACTCAAAGTAACTGCTTTTTCCGCTTTTAAGGAAGATAACAACATATAGTCTTGAGCATCCTTTTTCAAAGAAGCTATCGCTTGATTCGCAGATGTAAATTCTGAAATCCTAGGGTCGGGAAAAACTAAAGTTTTATGCGCACAGTCCAAAAGGATATGATTAGAGGATAACCAATCCATGCCTAAGATTATATCTAGTTGCGTTAAAAGCAAACATATTAAATCAACAAGAAATCTTCTATCACAGATAACAATAGGACAGTTTAAACACACCGAATTTGCCACCATAGGTTTAGCAGTTGGAGCAGAAACGATCAAATCAAAAGGCAATGACGTAACAGATAAATTCAATTCTTTCACTCGATCCAAAGAGATAAAAGAATGGGTTCCCCCAGAATCAAATAATATGGTTAAGAGCTTACCTTCCATATCACAATTTCCTTGTATAAGATCTTCAGATTGAGAAGCCTCAACACCACTTATGGTGTAAACTCTTCCGTTTTCCATTGGTCTTTCAGCTCTTATGTTATTCACCAATGGTTCAACTTTTGGATCAATGCAGTCCTTCACCATGTGTCCTATCCTTCCACATCTGTAACATACCAATCCCCTCATGGTACGTGTGTCAGCCAAGTGGTCTTGCTTTCCGCATTTGAAACACTGTCGAATGGGTCCTGAACTCTGATTCCTAACTGGCCCACTGCCAAAAGCAGATGCGATTGGACGATATGGTTGTTGATTCTGATTATTCCCTGAGGGTCGGGAATAAGGCTTCTTGTACGGCTGTTTTCCTTTCTGGTTCCATCCTTGGGTTGGATATTTGGACCTAGACGGCCCTCCTGTATTTCCCCGGTTAATTCCACTTTCCTTCATTGTCTCTATCTTTCTGCATTTTTCCACAAGCGGTTGAAATTGCCGAATCTCAAGTGGTAAGACTGACTCTTTGATGTTAAGCCTCAGTCCCCCTTCAAATCTTTCACATAGCCAATCTTCATCAACCTAATCCTAAAAGAAACGAAAATACTTTGCCAGCGACTCGAACTTTGCCGCGTATTCTCCGACCGTCATCCCTCCTTGTTTCAGAATCAGGAACTCTTGTTCCTTCGCAGTTCTAGCACTCCTAGGAAAATATTTGTCTAGAAATTTAGCACGAAATACCTCCCATGTAACTTCCTGGTTATTGGCTTCGACTATTTGTTGGGCACCTCTCCACCAATATTCTGCATCTCCCAGCAGCAGGTAAGATGCATAACTAACTTTTGCTTCATCTGAGCATCTCATCACTTTGAATATTTTCTCGATCTCTTGAAGCCATAAGTCAGCTTTCTCTGGTTCTGTTTCTCCACGAAATTGGGGAGGATCATGACGTCTAAAGTCAACCAAACCTTTGGACTCAACAACTTGCTCTTCCCTTTGTTGTTTGCGAATATCCCTTTGATTCTTCGCAGCAGTTTGTTGTGCAATTGATGTCGCCATGTCGGCCATAAACCGAATAGCTCTGTCCATGTTGTCCCTAGCATTGTTGTTTCGACCTTCAGTACTCCCAGTATCTAATTGTTCATTCCTATGAGCCATTGAATTCCTATAAGGCAATGCTAGTTAGAACCTAATAAGAAGATAATCCAGATAGTCCACAGAGTTCACAGAATACAATATATAGAAAATAATCCAAATAATTCAGAGTTCACATAACAAAAACACAGCAGACCTACAACCCAAATTTTACCCTAAAGGCTCGATCTGCTCTGATACCACTATTGTTACACCCCATTTTTTCTAACCTTTAAAAGTGGTGCTACACTTAACTAATATTCCCATTCCTAATTTCTTTTGAAAATATATTGATTCAAAGTATATATAAATTTCGAATTCTCAACTTACGTAAAAAAAATTAATTTTCTAAATGTGTGAGAAGCATAAAGGATTAGTCATATCATACAACATCGATATATATATATATATATATACCTATGCATCATATATTGATCACTTACAGATGGATCATAGTCATGCCCTTGGGCTTACATAAGTTATCATCTAAGTACCACGTCACCCAGATGTCCCAAAAAGTGGTACGGTCTATAAGGTTATATATGTACCATAGGTTAGGCTGAAAACTAAGCAGTTCAGCTAATATACTGAAACGCCTAATAATAACTGTATCAAAAGGTAGAGTTATAAGAGATTACAAACCAGACTAAATCCCCCAAAAAAAAAACTCTTATACTCTAAGTTGAATCAAAGAACCGACTTCCAACACCCACTAATGATATCCATTAGGGAGATTCCCAACGGTACCACTACTACCGGAGCCATCAGACGGCTCCCACTCGGGTACGATAGGTACATCAGGAACCACAGCATCCTGAACTATAGCCCCAGGCATTGCCACACCAGGAAACAAAGTCTCTATTATACGGTTCATAGGCAACTCAATCTCTAAAGTCTGGTGAGCAATAATAACAGTCATGGGCACTCCCTGTACCCCATCAGTGGTCTGAGTCACACCAGTATAAGTAATAGTCTGAGCCTCTGGGTCGATCTCCCAGATGGGATTTCCCTCGTCCTCCAAAAACGTAATCTGACGGTGGCCCGAATGACCCAGTGGTTCTCCCATCGCCATCTGAAATGTAAGAGGTGAAATACTCGTACACAAGTTTGCAACGCGATGGTTACACAAGTTACACACAATAGGATACAATCACAAGAAATAATAATATATAAACTTAATAATGACACATGAAACTCAATCCAGATTAAGAAAAATCCACCACACATAATCACCAAATCCTGTAAAACATGAGTAGTGTTATAGGGACAATTCATCATCGATTGTTAGTCAAATAAACTAGACATCATACTTATCCTGTAATCCATCAACAAGGTTAGTCTACTAACTAGAATAATATACTCAACCTACTCCATGGAGATTTCTCTATCCTCTTGAGCGTAAGGCCGTTTCAACTGCCATAACATGATTGTTTGCAATGAGAAGATATCCAATCTATACCCCAATCATTCTGGCCCGAGCGCTGCACCTTATTATAGATAGTCATGTACAGTCAGGCTCACCGTGTCGGGTAGTACGATTCCCCCAGTCAGAATTGCTACAACTGACCATTGATAGGAGTTCGAAGCACAAGTGCCCCCAGAAGGTCTGTAGTCGACCCAACCGAACCTATCCTCAGTCTTATATACTTGATAGTACTATAAGAACATCCTGTAATAGCTCTTAGTAAAATCATCAGTCTTACTAATCTAATCCATAATCAACTTGTCAAATTAGTCCTTAGGATCCGAAAAAAACTTGTGAGATATACCTTAATTAATCAATCCTCATAAGTTATATCATTAAGTCTATTATTATATCACTAAGTAAAATAGACAACCAATATTCTCAACCAAATTCAAAATATACTAATTTTGACACATTTGCGTAGAACTCAAACAAATCAAAATCACACAAATCACCTAAGAATAACTAGATAATATATATACAAGCAACACACAATTTGTACCCATCAACTTATTATTAGTATTTCCCCTTACCTTGACTTTTTTCCAAAATAGCTTGTTGGACACTTTCTTTAATTTCCTCAACACCTATTACTCATCAAAACAACTATGTCATATTACACTCATAACTATATCATAACTAAATATCTCACTAAAGCTCTACTTAATACTTGGGTGTTTTAAAAAATGGAAGGCATCATTTGTTTTTAAAAGGAAACCCATTTTGATAGACATACTATCCATAAAAAATTGAAGTACATTGAGAATACATAATAACTAGAGTTTAGAATTTATTATATATATATATATATACATATACATATATATATTTTAAAACTAATTCATTTATTTAATCAAGTTTTTGAATAGTCTTTTTATTTTGAAATGTACTCTTAAGCCATACTCTAATATTAAAATAAATATATAATGGAATAATTATAATAATAATAGTAATAATGAAAAAGGTTTTTGTATTAAAAGGAGATATAATGAAATAAGGGAGTTTGAAATCCATGATTTTGTGTTTGAACGAGGATGTTAGTTTTGGAAAGAATGTACCAAATAAAAATTTGAAAACAAAAGTAAAGAACTAAAAAAAAATCATTCAGTGGGATTTGATCAAGCTCCAAAATGTAGACCGTGAGTTTCACTCTATGAAGATTAAGGACAAGAAAAAAAAAATAATAATAATAAAGAAAGCTAGTACTAAAAAGAGAGAAAGCTAGATTTTATAAAGAGAGAATAGTGTCTCTAACCTTGATGAGCTTTCAGAAAGTTGTTTGTGAAAGTAAAACGAGGGAGGTGAAAATAAAGTGAGCGTTGAGTGTTATTTATAAGGAATAGTTGGTGATTTTATCTTTCAGTGAGTAAACACGTCTCACTTATAGAAGCTTCTCTTTACATGCTTCCGTGGTTAAGAAATGAACCATTCGTTCCTTTTCACTTTTTTTCTAGTTACTTATTTGCTATACTGGTAATAATAAAAGACGTATTTTCAGGTAAATAAAATTCTGCAGATATAATTTTGATCTTTATATTTTATAGGACTTAACGAACTAAGTTTCAAATTTTTCCAATCAGTTTGGACTTTTTAGTGTCGTACCGATTTACACTGGCAGATACTTTTTAGCTATAATTTGATAGAATTTTAAATTCCAATTTCTCTGATAGCCTTCTATAACTTTTCTCTTTAGTTCTAAAATTATATTTCTTAAAACACTCTACAGATACTAAACTAATCATTATCTCCAATAAAGTAAATACACAATTATCATGCACACAAAGGAAGTAAAAACTCAGGGTGTTACATTACTATCCCACTAAAAAAAAATCCGTCCTCGAAATTGTGTACCTTAAAATAGATTCGGATATTGTACTCTCATATTATCTTCTAATTCCCATGTTGAATCTCCGGTTGCCTCATCCCATAGAATTTTGACCAAAGATATTTGTTTTCCTCGGAGTTGTTTGGTTCTCCTATCTTCGATTCTCACAGGAGATGTCTCATATGACAAGTTTTCTTTTAATGGTACTTCATCGGGTTCAATGATGTGAGATGGATCAGAAACATACTTTCTCAGCTGTGAAACGTGCAATACATTGTGAATGTTTGAAAGAAAAGGCGGGAAAGCTATTTGATAAGCTACCGAACCAACGCGCCGAATAATTTGATATGGTCCAATGAAATTCGGAGTGAGTTTTGTTGACTTAATATCCCTTCCGACTCCTGTGGTTGATGTAACTCTTAAAAACACGTGTTCACCTTCTTGAAATTCGAGAGGTCTCCTTTTTCGATCAGAGTAACTTTTCTGTCTGCTTTGTGCAATCTTCATCCTTTCACGAATTTGTTTGACTTTCTCCGTTGTTTGTTGCACAATCTCCGGTCCTAAAATAGCACTTTCTTCATCTTGATACCAACATAATGGCGTTTGGCATTTTCTTCTGTACAAAGTTTCGTAGGGTGCCATTCCGATACTCTAGTGAAAACTGTTATTGTAGGTGAATTCAATCAATGGTAGCAGACTATCCCAACTTCCTCTATTGTCCAAAACACATGCTCTTAGTAAATCTTCCAGAGATTGAATTGTTCTCTCTGTTTGTCCATATGTCTGAGGGTGGTACGCCGAGCTCAGTCTCAGCTTTGTTCCTAGAGCTTCTTGTAAACTTTGCCAAAAATGGGAAGTGAATTTCTGGTCTCGATCCGAAATAATACTAGAGGGAACTCCATGCAGTCTGATTATTTCCCTGATGTATACCTCAGTCAGCTTTTCCACATTGTAATTTATTCTCACAGGTAAGAAATGTGCCGACTTAGTTAGCCTGTCTACAATCACCCAAATTGAATCAAAATTATGTGCAGTCCTTGGCAATCCTACTACAAAATCCATTGAAATGCTTTCCCATTTCCATTCTGGTATGTCCAGTGATTGAAGCATACCGGCAGGTTTCTGATGTTCGACTTTCTCTTTTTGACACGTTAGACATGATGTGACGTATTCTGCCACCTGTCTTTTCATTCCTGGCCACCAAAATTTTTGCTTTAGATCTTGATACATTTTCGTTGCTCCTGGATGAATACTCAGCTTGCTTTTATGTGCTTCGTCTAAAATCATCTTCCTCATCTCCACATTATTTGGGATGCAAAATCTCCCGTTGCATCGTAAAATGCCATCGCTTCCTACACTGAACTCCGCAGCCCTTTCCTGTTCGATTAGTTTTCTCTTTTCCTGCAGATGTTCGTCACTTGCTTGTTGTTCACGGATATCCTCCATGAGTCCGCTTGACACCTTGATCATTCCTAAGGAAATCTTTCCACTGGTCAGTTCCACAGTTAGATTTAGATCTCGAAAATAAAGTGAAGCGAGGGAGGTGAAAATAAAGTGAGCGTTGAGTGTTATTTATAAGGAATAGTTGGTGATTTTATCTTTCAGTGAGTAAACACGTCTCACTTATAGAAGCTTCTCTTTACATGCTCCGTGGTTAAGAAATGAACCATTCGTTCCTTTTCTCTTTTTTTCTAGTTACTTATTTGCTATACTGGTAATAATAAAAGACGTATTTTCAGGTAAATAAAATTCTGCAGATATAATTTTGATCTTTATATTTTATAGGACTTAATGAACTAAGTTTCAAAATTTTCCAATCAGTTTGGACTTTTTAGCAAGGTAAACAAAACCGGACTGGACCGGCCGGTTCGACCTGTTAAACCGGGAACCGGACCCCTGTCCGGTCCAGTTAGACCCCAGAACCGGATGGCCAAAGAACCGGGTGGAAAACCGGGAAACCGCTCAAGAACCGGCAGTTCGGCAGTTACAAGCGGTTTTGAGAAATGACTTTTTTTTTATTTTTTTATTTTTTTTAACTGAAATAAAAAAATTTAAACTATTTTTTGTAAAACAAAATGAGTGTCAGGACTCTATTTATATATTTTATATATTATGAAAGCCAAGAATCTCACTTATATTTTGCTCTGCACACTCTAGCTCTATTTATAGCAATCTCCCAGCATTGCTTATTCCACTCCAAGCGATGTGGGACTAGCTTTGAGTTGTCATTTTTGAATTCTTCTCATATCTTTAGTTTTTGAGTTTATGCTGCCTTCTTGACATAACTTCTCATTCTTAAATTCTTAGAAAAATGGATACAAACTCATTCCAAGTTAAAAAGCAAAACAAAATCCTGATCTAACAAGCTGAATCCCATGTCATCATCCCTCTCTTCCTGGGGCTGAAACAGAAACAGGTGCCCCACCTCCTGTGGCATTCAATATCAAATCATCAAGGTTTCTCTTCTCTGCAAGTTTAGCAAATAAGCTTGGCCAATAAGCTTCAACATCAACCTTCGCAGCTTTCAACAAAGTTGAGATCTTCTCACGAGTGACGGCGATGTTATCACCGTGAAGGATCATGAGCGAGTTTCTTATATCTGTAAAATTTATATATAATTCTTAAAAAAACACAATGTTATATTTTTATTAAAAACAAACAATATTATAAATTTATAACCATATATTAATATTATATTTAATTATTTAAAAATGGTGCGAAAGTATGATTTGGATATATTATTGTATCGTTGAACTTAACTTAAGCCTAATTTAATTTTTGTGGAAGTGGCGGTTGTGACTAAAATAATTAAAAATATATTAAATAATGTATTTAATTAATTCCGGTTCAACCCCCGATTCAACCGGTTGAACCCAAGAACCCCTGAACCGCTACCTCTTCCGGTTCAATGTCCGGTCCGGTTTTGATTACCTTGCTTTTTAGTGTCGTACCGATTTACACTTGCAGATACTTTTTAGCTATAATTTGATAGAATTTTAAATTCTAATTTCTCTGATAGCCTTCTATAACTTTTCTCTTTAGTTCTAAATTTATATTTCTTAAAACACTCTATAGATACTAAACTAATCATTATCTCCAATAAAGTAAATACACAATTATCATGCACACAAAGGAAGTAAAAACTCAGGGTGTTATAGCCTTCGTCCCCAGGAATCATTCGGTTGACCCCAACCGAATGCTTCGCGATTTACAGATATGGAAAACGCGTAAAAACAGCAAAAAAACTCAAAATGCAAGTAGAAGAGTGTTAGGAATCGTGTACCTTATGTATGGAATACGAGATTTGAGGTTGTAATCGTAGATTGAGTGAGTATGGGAGAGGGAGATTCGAAGAGGGTGAGTAGAGAGGGTTAGGGTTCAGTTGTGAGAGTGAGAGGGGAGGTGTGAGGGTTTAGGGAGGGAGAAAGGGTGTTTTGATTTGAGGGTATTTTGGGGATTTAGGAGGTTTGGGGGTGTGGGTTGAGTAGGGAGGGGTGTGGGAAAAGTGTTAACCTTGATTTTTTATCGAGCCAATGGGTTGGACACTTCAATGTTTAGAATGGGCTTTAGCCCAATTGTATACACTTGGAAGGGTAATTGATAATGTCAAGGTAATTGTCAAGGTAATTTATAGGCCATCACTTTTCCCACGTCCTTTCCTACTCACCCCACACCCCCTAACTCCAAATATTCCAAAACTACCCTTAATGGGAGGACGCGTTTACGTGCGATTCGGTTGAGGCCAACCGAATATATTCGGCTAGGCCCAACCGAACGTGTATTTTTTTAAGACGCACATTTTTTTACTTCCTTTACACTATTCGGTTGACCTCAACTGAAATATTTCGGTTGACATCAACCGAATCCTTAATTTATGTGGAAAAATCAAAATTGCATACCTACCGCATATTTTTCACTTTTTGTTAGGTTTTGTTTTGTTTGTTGTGTGCCTTGAAAACAGTGCACACACACTTTCACTGTTTCTGTTAGTTAGCTGCTTATGTGGCTATGACATTGTTTCTGCTTTGTTTATTATTATTATTTGATAAGCTGCTTTATTTATTATTAGTATTGCTGTTAAAAAGTTGGTGTAAGTCAATGCTATAACTCAATTATTATTTTTAAAAAACCTGTATTCAGTTGCCCTGATTCAAATTTATTCGGTTGGGGTCAGTCGAATCCTCTAAAACAGGAAAAAAATGGTGTGTGCCAAAAAATACACCTTCGGTTGTCCATAACTGAATTATTTCGGTTGCCCTGTAACCGAATCGGCGAAAATTGCGCGTTTCATTAATGGCCTTTTGGTCATTTCGCAGGGTTAGGGGGTGTGGGGTGAGTAGGGAGGGATGTGGGAAAAGCATGGGCCAATTTATAAACACCCACATTCCTATTTGAAAGCGTTTTTAACGAGGCAAAGTATCTCCCAAGGTCCTTAACTTATTTTCAGATAACGAATAGGTCATTTAACTTTTTTTTGTAACGATTAGATTCCTTAAATTTTAAAAACGTTAAAAACGTTGCGTCTTTGTCCTTTTTAACGTTTTGTTACTAACACCGTTAAACTGTCTCTTAGTTGACTGTTTGACCGACCGCTGAGTTGGCTATAAACAATGCTGACGTGGAAGTCTAAATAGGCATTCAAATTTTTTAATTTAATATTCTATTAAAAAATAAAAACAAATCTGTATGCTCACGTTTTTAAAACTTAAGAGACCTAATCGTTACAAAAAAAACTTAAGGGACCCATTCGTTATCTGAAGATAAGTTAAGAGACCTTGGGAGATATTTTGCCTTTTAATAAAGAACAAAACTGTGACAATAATTTTTGGGGTACCAACAAGTTAAATAATACATATAAAATATTTCACTGATAATACAAAAAAATTACCGAATTGCCTTAAGAGAGAGTCGAACCGCCAAAGTCAAGCTCATTAGCCTAGCGTTTTACCACTTTAATACCGCATCTATATGCATCTTTCGCGAAATAGTTAGTATATAACATCTAACATTAACTTTATACTATGTATATGAATCGATTTGAGAAAAATCTCGGGGGTACCGTGGCATCCCCCAGCTCCTACCAAGATCCGCCCCTGTCAGACAATACCTCGAAGGACAACACTAACAACTTTAACCATCAACGAGGGGTATGGATCCTCCCATCCCATCGAGTCTATCTACTATAAATTGATGCCATTAACCCTCCTACATAATTACCATTCTGCCCTCCAAATTTTTCCCTCTCACTCTACAATTTTTGAACCTTTTCCATCCTAATTTGAAATTTGTAATTGTCTTATGGTTAAAGAGTTAGCCAATTTTATCTAACGGAAAAATACTTTATCTGATTCAACTTTTTATCTCTCTTTATTTTTTCACTTTCATCTTTCTTCCTATTCCATTTTTCCTCTTTATTTTTTTTGTAGAATCTTCTCTCATATTCAGCTTTCAAATTTTAAAAAATTTGTCCAATACCACACATGAGCAAAACCCTTTTAATTCTTTGAAGGAGAGAGCATGATGGCACCAAAGAAATGCAAGGCTGAGCTAGCGGCAAGCAGTGGTTCCGTCGTGGGGATGATGCCTCTATCTCCCTCCACTCCGCAGAGCTCTCTCTCCCATGTAAGTTTTGATATATTGTCATATTTCTTCTTTTGATTTTTTTTAAATCCTTTGGATATGCATATTCTAAATCTGAATCCTTGATATGGCTTAGCTTGCTTTTTTGCTTCTTAAGTTGGGCTTGCTTTTCCCCTATGATTTTGAGTTTTTTTTTAATAATTTATTTCTTTGTAGGTTTGTCCTTGATGCCATTATCTTAACTATGAATCTCCACCTTCAATGAGTTTTGTGTGCTGGTGGTGGAAGTTGGATATGTTGGTAAAATCTCAGCTTCAATGAGTAAAAGTCCCTTTCTTTCCCTTTGTCATAAGATGAGACACGATATTGATCACGCAGTTCGGCCAAACTTTGCCTACGTCTGCGACTACAGAGCAGGTGTAGTTCTGTTTTATTGATTGTATTTCGATAGTCCTTGAGTACAAACACTAATAGTTTAAATAGGCTATTCTATGTGAAACCCTAACGGGCCTGGACCGAATACATATATAACTAAATCTACTATTTACAAACATCCTGATTTCCTTATTCACACCCCTCCTCAAATTGTTGCGGGTCATCAAGGAGCATCAATTTGCTAACAAGAAAATTATGGCGTGGACAAGGAAGAGCTTTGGTCAAAATATTTGCAACTTGAAACTGAGTATTGATATGAGGGATGGATATAACATGATTATCATAGGCTTCACGAATAGCATGACAATCAACTTCAATATGCTTAGTATGCTCATGAAAGACCGGATTTGCAACAATCTGAATGGCACTTGTATTGTCAGCATACAGAGATGTCGGTTCGGTTTGAGGAAATCCAAGTTCACACAGAAGACCACAAAGCCACGGAATTTCGGAGCATGCCGTAGACATAGCACGATACTCCGATTTAGTTGAGGACTTAAAGACTCTTGCCTGCTTATTACTTTTCCATGAGATCAACGAAGAACCAAGAAACATGCACCAACCAGTGACAGAGCGGCGAGTGTCAGGACACCCAGCCCAATCAGCATCATTGTAGGCAATCAACTTAAGAGGGGTCCCACTAGGAAAGAATAAACCCCGTTGAGAGGTACCTTTCAAGTAGCGAATTATGCGACGAACCGCTGTCAAGTGAAGATGACGAGGAAAATGCATGAACTGACTTACTTACTGAACAACAAATGAAATGTCGGGTCGTGTAATGGTCAAGTAGTTAAGACTACCCACGGGTTGTCGATACAATAAAGGACCAGTTAAAAGTTCACCCTCGTCACGGTGGTATTTGACATTAACTTCAAGAGGAGTATCCACAGGATTAGCGGATTGGAGGCCAGCCATAGCAATAAGGTCAGTGGTATACTTATGTTGATGGTATTTGACATTAACTTCAAGAGGAGTATCCACAGGATTAGCGGATTGGAGGCCAGCCATAGCAATAAGGTCAGTGACATACTTATGCTGATGGAGAAATATACCCTTAGAGGTAGAATGAACCTCGAGTCCAAGAAAATAATGTAAAAGACCAAGGTCTTTCATTTGAAATGAGGCTTGAAGCTTTTTTTTAACTTTTTGTATGGATGCGGCATCAGAACCAGTAATGATCATATCATCAACATAAAGAAGGAGCAGAACAATGCCTATAGATGTGCGGTGAATGAACAAAGACGAATCATACTGACTTTGAGTAAAAGAGAACCCAAGTAGAGTGGAGCGGAATTTCTCATACCATGCTCTAGACGCCTGTTTCAAGCCATATAGAGAGCGTTTGAGCTTGCACACCCCCTTAGATGAAGAGAATAGGCCCTGAGGGGGAGTCATATAAATATATTCAGTCATGTCGCCATGAAGAAATGCATTCTTCACATCCATTTGGTGGAGAGACCACCTATGAGAAGCAGCTATAGAGAGCATCATTCTAACAGTAGTCATTTTAGCAACTGGTGCAAATGTCTCATCATAGTCAATACCGTATTCCTGCTTGTTGCCTAAAGCAACCAATCGAGCCTTGTACCGATTGAGAGATCCATCAGAATTCAATTTCACAGAATACACCCATTTACAGCCTATGGGTTTGATACCAGGAGGGCAAGGAACAATATCCCAAGTGAAATTGTCCTGAAGGGCCTGAAGTTCCTCATTCATGGCATTTACCCAAGACACATCTTTAACAGCCGGCGAATAACAAGTAGGAATAGATGTGCCAGATAGAGAAGCAGTTAAAGCAGTATGTGAGGAAGCAAACCTGTCTGGGGAATATCTATCAGGTGCTCGAGACGTTCTACCAGAACACCGTGGTGCAGGCGGTGCAGGATCAGGATCAGGTGGCGGATCAGCGTCGGAAGGGGAAGTGGGAACGGGTCCTGGTGTAAAACATTCTATAGGTGAACGCGGGGTAGAAAATTGGGGAAGTATAGCAATGTCATGCAGACCAGGAGAAGAGCAAGGAAACATAAACTGATTATCAAAAAATGTCACATTCCTAGAAATGCGAAAACGACGACGGTTAGAGACATCATAACACACAAAACCCTTATGAGAATGACTATACCCCATAAATGCACATTGGACAGATTGTGCTCCAAGCTTATGTCTTTCAGTTGATGGTAGGTGAACAAAACAGACACACCCAAAAGTATGTAGACTACGGTAATCGGGCTGAGTTTTAAAAAGGCGAAAGTAGGGAGAATCAAAGCCAATCACCGTGGAAGGAAGGCGGTTGATCACAAAGACAGCTGTGGAAAGAGCCTCCACCCAAAATTTGGATAGAACAGAAGCCTGGAGAAGTAAGGTACGTGTCACATCTAACAAGTGACGATTCTTACGTTCTGCAACGCCATTTTGCTGAGGGGTATTGGGACAAGATCGTTGAGACAATACACCTTTTTGCTGTAAGAACTCCTGAAACTCATGAGACATATACTCACCACCAGAATCAAACCGAAGAATTTTAATACTGGTTTGAAATTGATTTTCAACATACATCAGATTATTTCTTGGATCCTCAGTACTATTGATCCTCAGATGATCAATAATTTGCAATCATTTTCAACTGCTCAGGAAATGTGGATTTATTTACAGCGTATTTACAACCAGAACAATACGGCCAAGCGTTTTCAATTGGAGTTAGAAATCGCAAATTACAAACAAGGTAATTTGTCGATTCAAGAATATTATTCCGGTTTTCTGAATTTATGGACAGAACACTCTGCTATTATCTATGTTGCTGTTCCCAAGCCATCACTTTCGGCCGTCCAAGATGTTTATGATACTAGTAAACGGGATCAATGATACCATGTCATAAGATGAGACACGATATTGATCACGCAGTTCGGCCAAACTTTGCCTACGTCTGCGACTACAGAGCAGCTGTAGTTTCGTTTTGTTGATTGTATTTCGATAGTCCTTGAGTGCAAATACTAAGGAGTTTAAATAGGCTATTCCACGTGAAACCCTAACGGTTCTGGGCCGAATACATATATAACTAAATCTACTATTTACAAACATCCTGATTTCCTTATTCACACCCTTATCTTGAGCTTCAATGTGTTTTTCGATATAACATTATTGTACTGCATTTTGGTTAAATTATTGTTTGTGTTTTGCTAAAAAGTTTGTATCTCCTCAAAGCCTCTTATTACTGCTATGCTTACTTAAACTTTTTGAAATTCGTGGGTAAGATGGTGAATGTTTGTGATTTTGATACCTTAATACCATCAATGATGTTACAGGTAGACTTTCATGGATTTTGTGGAGGACAGTTCACTTGGCTTCTTTCAAGCATTTTTTTCACACACATGCCAACATAAGAACATCTAGCTATGACAGGGTTGTTGTTGCCAAATGTGGGAATGGGTAAGTGGAATTTGATCACAATTTGCAATGGTACAGGTTTAATGGTTATATATTTAATGATTTAAGTATCACTATATGAGCTACTTTGTTAAACAAGTTTAATGGAAATTGGATAAAGGGAAATTTTTAAACAAGTTTAATGGTTATCATTGGGCTACTTTGTTCAAGTATCATTGGATAAAAGGAAATTGTTAAACAAGTTTAATGGCTATATATTGTAGCATCTTCTCTTTTATCAATGTTTACTCATTTATAGTTTGTTCCTTATTATTTCTTTTGTTAACGGGTAAATCTTTTAACAATATTATTTCATGAATACTAACTAAAAAAACTTGACCGACTTCATATAGATATAACAATGTTTGCTCACTTATAATTTCCATAATAATTTCTTCTCTAACTCAATTTAGTTGGCTTTGCAGTCTTGCATACCAGGACATGCGACGTTGGTATTCAAATTGCAAGGCATGTCAGGATATAATGCAATATTTGCATCCTCTTTTGTTTTTACATGAGATTTGGTATTCAAATTTGAATGCAATATTTGCATATATCGTCTTTTGTTTTTTCATGAGATGATGAATAGAGACTCATGGTTTTTGCATCCTATTTGCATGCTGTTATGTTTTTGTCAATGTCAATGCTAATACTCATCTAAATATTTTGTTTAGGATTGCAATTCGGATGAAAGGGGAAGATTCTCCACTACAACAAAGGCAAAACGTACAATAGTACCAACCAGTAAGTATCTTGTGATGCTAATCGACTGATTAAACATTATTACTAACTATTAATGTCATATTGTCATGTTTTGAAGGGTATGTAATATTGTCACGGGGTAAGGTTTGGACTAATTAAATTCGTCAGTAATGTTCACAGAGTAAGGTTCGGACTAATTAAATTTGTCTTGATTTTCACGGGATAATGTTCGGACTAATTACTACAACAAAACTATTACAATCTTTATATTGTATAACTGATTTTAAAAGAATGACATTTCAAATTAATATTTATGTTTGAGTATAATGATGTCACGTAACGCGATAAGCCCGTACGAATGCCCAGGTAACGTACCAGTAGCCTCTTATGTAAGCTAGTTACTATTATTTTAGAAAAGAAAAAGCAAGGTATTGTGACCCACAAATTGTTAAATCTAATATCTATTTATACAAATATATCACACTTAAACTTCCACATTAAGCCTCCATCTTTAAATGACACCTATACTACAATTAACAAGGATAAAGGATACTATTGTCATTTTACGGGCAAAATTGGGCAAATCACTGGGAAAAAATAGTTTTTCATTCCCGGGCAAAAAACTTTCAAACCCACAAGTCGGTATGCCACCTTTCTCTCCAACCTTTCAACTTTATATCAAGTCCCTTTCATTTCAATCAACCTTCAGAAGCTTTCTCTCAAACCCACTATCCCTTACTCCCTCTTCTTCCTCCCGTCAACTAAAAAATTCCCACACCGCACCCAAAAAATTCTTTCACCTTCCTTCATAGAAAAAATTCCTTCACCTGAAAAATTCTTCTTCCTCTACTATCTCTTATCTCTCAACAATGTCATTCATTTATCTTCATAAAAAAAATCGAACTTATCCTAAAGAAGAAAACGAAGGGAACAGAGAGAGGGAGCTTCACATCACTTCTTCTTCTTCTTCCTCTAGAGAAAAGCTGCACACTACTCCATTTTTATCAAAGGTAAGACGCACCCAAACCCTCTTCTTCTTCCTCTCTTGCGATTTTCTCTTTTAAATACATTTTAATGCCAGATTTTTCCCTCGATTTGCAAAAATACGAAACTGAGGTCATCCATTGAAGCTACATTTTCCAGGTGTAGCATCTCCTCTTCTTCAACTATCACCACTGCTTGGAAGTTCAAAATCTCAGCTCACCCAAAGACTAATTTCGAATCTAAGCTTAAAGGTACTGCCTTTTTTTATCTTCACAAATTATCTTCAAAAACCTTGAGAGAAATAATGAGAGGGGAGGGTGCTGTGATGAGAGAAATAAAACAATGGGAGATGGGATGGTGCAGAAAGTTAAGCGATGAGAGGGTGTTGGGGTTGATTGTTTTTTTTTGTACAAAGTTAAGAGAAATAAAAGTTTAGATGGAGAAAGAAATTGGAACCTAGATAGCATGGAAGGCTTCAGATATTTTTTTTTGGTTTATTAAACTATTCAATAATATTTTATCATACAAAGTATGATACTTAGTAACAGGGATGTGTATTAGAATTGTATAACTATTGATTATGCTCAAATTTATATACATTAAGTTAAATTATATGTGTGGTTTTTTAGAAGTTTGTAATGAAATGTCTTTATGGATTAGAAAAATCTATTGACTTCATTATGGGTTGAACTGGGCACATGGACAAAATTTTGAAATGCTTGGAAAAAGTCTAATAATGATAACTTTTTAGTTCCAACAACTTGCTATTATTCAGGTAGCTGAGGAAAACACTAACATGCTTTTTACATCAAATTTATCCTTCTTCACCAATTATACCCTGCAATTCTCAATGCAATAACTAACATGCTTTTTATTCAGAAATGGAAGCAGATAATTATCAGCCTCAAATGCTAGAAACAACAGAAAAAAATGTCTTCCAAGACAAAACAGGATTAGTTACTTTTTTATTATTATTTACTTTAAGCATCTCATTCCAAATACTACTGAATACATTGCATTGCTTATTTTGATTTTTCCATGCGGACCATGTCATCTTTTTCATGTTGCACAGTAGGTTACCTTTTGTGCCAAAGATGATATCATTAATAATTTCATTCAAGGCACCTTCCTATTTTGTTCCGAAAATTTGTGTACTAATTGAACTTTGCCATCAATAAGTCACAACAAATGGTCTAATGTTATATTTATTTTGTACAACTAGCATGGATTTCTGATAGTTTACTGCTTGGATCAACTCAAAAAATGAGCTTTTAATCGGCATATTACAACATGCATCTATTAGGGAATGATAACCAACCTTAGTTTTTTGTTTTCATCATTTCGCAATATGGTTTTCATCATTACTCAAAGAAGAATGGGAAAGGAAACTCAACTACAAAATTTGTGTGGATACCTTTTGAATTGGACTGATTGAGAGACAACTTCTTCAAAACTCCTAACATTTTTTGTGTTCCAATTTAACATTAGCAAATGATGTAACAGAATAGCCTTATAAAGATAGGTGGGTATCGTTATAAGGATGCTAATGTTTGATTAGTCTTTCCATGAGCAAATCATATATTTACTTAAGATCCTTTTGGTTATAGTCAAGCTTTGGCCATATATGCCACATTCATTTTGCTTTTACACAACATGTCTTTCACTTCATAAAAATCTGAATTTTCATTGTGAGTAATTTTCTTTTGCCTACCTGTTATTGTTTTCTTTGTGGTTGGGGAGCTGGCTATAATATTGATATATTCTTTAGGCATCTTATTATAAGCATCAAAGGAACTCCTAATGTATTCTTTTGCTGACTCATTGGTATTCACTCATGCTACTACAATGATGATGTGTGTTTATGTTGATCAAATATAACACATATGCATGCGTACAAATATACCTAAAATCTAATATTACATAAGTTTTGGGATGCATAAGTTCTTAATATAAAGTTTTTCTCCCTTTTGCGTTTGCTATAGGCCTACATTAGCAATTTTAGTGTGTTCTGTTAATTATAAGTCTACATTTTCTTCTTTTTTCTTTTTAAATTAAATGGATTTCTTCTTCCTCATGTTTGTAAAATTAGTTGTTTGTTTTATTACTGGCAATGCTTTTCATGATTCCAACTCAAATTCTTTCATGGCACAAAGGATTTCATGCTTGACAAAAAGGTGACAACTACAGATCATTGTTCATAATGAAAAATTGACAAATTACTACAATTTGGCTCCTTAGGTACATGCACTATTTTTTATTTGATTTTATTTTGAAGCCTGATAATATTCTGGAACATTAAAGGAACAATTTCCATTTCGACAACTTAGGAAAAATGCTTGGGTTATGTCTTTGGGTTATCTCATTTTGTTATGTTCATATTTTTAGTAGCCAAATGTAAATTAAACTACTTTGGCATTTTACAGTCTCACTCACATTTTGGCTTTTGTTTCCATGAAACCATTTGAGTACAAATCGATGTAATTCCTTTTGTTGTAACTATGTATCATGTGTGTTTATGGAATGCTTATTTATCAACCAAAGCTTTTAACAAATCTCAAACCTCTTTCTCAGTGAATATATCAACATAACCCTTGTCTTTGTTTTTATCTTTTTCTCTTATTGATTGTCTTTTGTTTATAGTTTAAATGTTTGATGATTGTCTTGATGTTTTATATACTAACGGTGGTTATGTGTATATTTCACATAGATGCTACTATAGCATGCTTTAGTGAGGTAAACATATATTAAAGGTGGACTGAACTGATGAAGATAAAAAAGAGTTATTAAAGGTGGACTGAACTGATGAAGATAAAAAAAAGTTTTTTCCTTTGCTCTTAGTTGCACATACCTACAATATTGATCAGATAGTTTTTAAAAGATTTAGTTTTATTGGATCATACATTATTTAAGGTAGCTTCCTCCATCTATTTACAAAGAAGAGGGATAAAAGATATCCAGCTTTCAAGATTCTAAATTGGGTGACTTAATCTGGCCTCTTATCTAGATATTGGCATGTCTTCTCACTTCTCTGTTAAGTTTTAATTTTTTTCCCTAGAATTTCTTTTGTTTTCAGCTTCTTTTTTGTTGGCCTGTCTTGGGTTTTAACGGTTGAATGAATGAATATTCTGTTCTTCCATCGATAGTGGTAGTAATGTGATTATAATGATTAGTTTTTAACGTTTACATTTAGAAGGAGATACAAATATCATCTTGACTGACTTCACTGTTATTGTGCTTGATAGGGATTCTCTTACGTGAGCGGTTGCGAGGCAACGGGGATGGCAACGGGCCAATGCGGGAGGCACTTGCAGTGGTTGTGAGGAAATTTACTTTGTATTTGTTGGTTTCTAGCATAGGGAAGAAGTTTTGTTTTGATTTCATATTTTACGCTGTGTCTGATGAACATTTTCAGTTCTGGAGATTTTTGGAAAGATACCCAAAGTTGTTATTCGAGAAGAGACAATCCGACTGGGAATGTTATCAACACACCAATTGTGATATGAAGGTGAGCTTTTGTTTTCTTTCTGAACATTTGACATTCTGAGTCTTTGATTTTGTCATTGTTTTTAATTTATAAATTAGAAGACCCACTATATATATGTTTTTTAAATAGCTTTCTTATGAGGTGCAAGGATAAGCTCTTAACCAAAAGCAAAAATGTAGCATGATACAACTTGCAAAGACATTGGCGTTATTGCTTTTTTTAGTATTTTTTTATTTTTTTATATCATTTCAAGATCATTGATTTTTTGTCTGTTATTATACTTTTAACAGATTTGTTGATGTTTAGTGCCTGGAGAATGTGTGGCAAAGAATTAGACCAACAGATGGCACACACATTAGTTAACTCTAATACTTCATTTGTTCCTACTCTATAAACACTTGATACAACTCTTAAGGTCTTTCATCTGCTATTCCAATTGTTATAATATAGAAAGAGTCTCAGGAAGGTTATCGAATGCTTATTGAGTAGTTATTGTGAGGGACATGCCAAGGTTCTCGAATCCTTGGTGTAGAAGTTTCAATTGTGTGTTTCTCTTTGTAAAAAGTATGTAATCTTTTTTTTTTAAGCCACAATTAAATGTTTTTATTAATAAAATAAAGAGAAGACATGAAAATACAAGGGGGGACTAGACCAAAACCCTTGGCAATGAAAACAATAATAGAAAGCCCAACAAAGGCCCCTAAAATAAACAACCAAAGAGTTCTAATAAAAGATATTCTAAGGCGACCAGGACAGCCCAAAAAAGGAAGCAGGGCAACACCAGAATAGCCCCCACAACCTCCACCCACTGCCTACTGCGCACACACTCCAAACCACCACAGCCAGAATCACCTCACTATCCTCACATTAAGCACACTCCCAAAGATCGAGGTTAGAGGTGGAGGCCAAGAGACGATTGGGACGGGCTCAGAAGCTGAAGGCAAAGGTAGGAGCCCAGCGAAGAGAACTGCTAACTATAATCTAGGGACCCAAACTCCGAAGCAGGGCAGCACCTGCAAGCCCCCACACACCACCACCCACCGCCAATTGAGTGCCACACCACAACACCCAGCATCACCTCACTATCCTCACATTAAGCACACTCCAACTGATCGAGGTTAGAGGTGGAGGCCAGGAGAGGGGAAGGGCTCAGGAGCTTAAGGCAGGGGGGAGGAGCCCGTCAAAGAGAACTGCAAACAGCAGCCAGGCGAACACCCACCTAATCAGCACACCCCCTGTCTTCCAGCGTCGAAACACTGGCCACCACCGCGAAGCCGTGTCACCGGCCAACACCGCGACACAACCGAGCTTGACCGAGGTCGTCGATCACCAGCCACCACCGCGGTGTTGTGCCACCGGCCAACACCGTGACACAACCAAGCATGACGCTACTCAGCGACATTCAGCTAGTGACGGCGACGAAAGACGAAAAAACGGCCTCGGAGGCGGATGCTGCCGTGATCGCGGATCCAAGAGCGATCCACCAGCCACCATCCCGCTCAAATCATCAAACCACCGTGAAACAGAAGCACACCACGTACCTCCTAAAACGCGCAGATCCACCAAAAAAGCAGATCCAAACCAGCAACGCCACGGGGCAGAGACCATGAACGGCACAGAGGAAGCAAGATCACTATGCGACCCACAGAAAGAACAACAACACGCTGAGACCCAGATCATCAAACGCATAACCAATCGCACAAAACCCAGATTCCGAAAATCGCAGTCAAAATGCAAATCCTAATCAACAACCATCGCTGGACAATCGCACGAATCAAATCGCAAGATTCAAGAGAACAATCGCACGACTCGGTAGAGAAGATTGCGACAGCAGAGGCGGAGGCTCAGATTGGAAGGGGGAAGAAGCCCACGGGGAGGGAGCCCCCCCCCCCCACAGCGGCGGTAGGTCGCGCTCTCTCCTCTTGTTTCGATAAAAGCTCCGTATGTAATCTGAATGGGAATTCTGTAAAGTTGTTCTTATTTTCAATATAAATCAATTTGCTTCATGGCACCTAATGCATTTGGTTTATTTGCATTATTATTATAATTATAAGTTTCCAACTCATTGTAATTTCTAATTTGTCATTAATTAACAAAACTTATCTATGAACAAACTTCTTTCAAAATTTCATTTCTTAGTTCGTTCTTACCAAAAAAAATAGAAAGTTTAATTTCCTATAACCAGAAATATAATTTTAAGCTCCTCTATCTACTTCTTAGAAACATAGGTTCAATTTGCGTTACTTACATTATAGAAATCTATCTGATTCAAAACTATACCATGTAACGCGATCAACCCGTGCGGATGCACGGGTACTATGTTACTAGTGGTTGTCTAAAGTATACAATAACGTGTTTGGCAGTTAGTCATATATGCCCATACGCCTATATTCATATTCATTGTCTCTAAACTACAACCACAAATTGTTCCCAACCGAGTCAAAAGAATAACAGGAACCTCAGACTCAGCACATGGATGATATGATATTATGATGCTCCACTTTGTTCTTAACCACATTATTTTTTTTACTGTACTTGTTAAAGCTAATCAGAAAGTGATAGAGTTATTTAAATGACAGTAAAATAAATACTATAAACCTTAAGCTTGAGAAAACATCTTAGTTATTGAAGTTTTACAATCAAAATAGAGGTTAACATATAAAAATGTTTTTACTATCACAAGTTGAACCTACAAATGAGTTCCTTTTAGTGTTGAGTATATTACTAGATGCCAATATTAGATATAAAGACAAAAATAATCTTTGGTAATACCAAGATAATGAAGATCATCAAGAAGGTTCAAAGTCATCAAAAATTAATCAAGAAGATCATTCAGCCACAAAAAATAAATATCAAATTAGTGTAGAAAGGGTTCTGCTCTGTTCTTCCAACCTTTCTTGAAACCCTACAAAAGTGGCTGTCGTTTTGGGATTAAACCTACCGTTCGCACTTCACAGACTAATCCCTACAAATGTGGCTGCCGTTTATGTGCACTTCGATATCAGCCCATGCTTCTCCCACCCCCTACTTACCACACACCCCCTAACCTCAAAAATCCCAAAAATACCCCCACTCAAAACCACTCCATCTCACACTCTCCCTCCCTAACCCCTTCACACACACCCTTCTCCTTACCACCGAACTCTAACCTCTCTCTCACTCTCCATTGCCCTATCGCACTCACTCTCTCACCCTCCATCGCCTCTCTCACCCCCTCTGCCACACACATTCTCTCACCCATTCTCCATCGCCTCTATCACTGTCAAGGTACGTTGCTTTTCTTTCGTTTCCTCTCTATCACTGGCAGGATGCTGCTCAAGCCTATCTTCTATATCTGTTGGGCACCACCATCTTCACCGACAAGTCAAGGAACAAGGTGAAGGTGGCTTACCTTGGGATGCTCACTGAGCTGAAGCAGGCTAGCAGCTACACCTGGGTGGTATGGCCCTGACACATTTGTATGACCATCTGGGGGATACCAACAAACCCAAAATAGGCAGATGACTAGCTAAGCTACACTTCTCCAGGTATGTATTATGACTACTTTATTTATTAGTTTACAATGTCATTGTATGAGTACTAACTCGATTCCTATGTTGTTTACAGGACTGAATATTTGAGCATTTCCAGGGTGCCAACTTCAGTACTAAGCACATGAACTCTGAGTATGTTGAGACACAACCACGTGTCAAGTGATGGTTGACTAAGAAAGGCGACGGGGCCATAGATGCATTTTGATTAGTGCTGAATTGGCTTCAGCCAAAGGAGGTCACTTGGCAGCCATACACAGCTCACACAGATGTGCCCTTCGATCCGCTGTCCCTGTTCAAAGGGTTTATACGTCATGCTGGGTGCATGATGTCGTATCTGCCAGATTGTGTCGTCAGGCAGTTTGGCTACGTACAGGGGATCCCAGATGACCCCAAACTTTCTACTCGGCCGACCGTGACTTTAGATGATGCTGACCGCATGTGGGCAAAGTTCCCCTAGCATGCTATACAGTGTAGGGATCGCGTCGGGTGTAACACCCCTTTTCTACCCAGAAAATTTTTCGACAAAAATCAGAGTTACAAAACATTAATCATTACACCCACAAGGGATGCTACATTTTCACCGTTAAACATCACACGCCAAATAATAAAGTTTCACCATTAAAACAGTGCAACACCTAGCACGTCATAACATCACCAAGCAGCGGAATAAAATCAAGGCTCAATTGAATAATTATAACATCACCATAAAACTTTAGAAATTAAATAGTAAAGACAACAAATGAAACTAGCGTTCATCGCCCCGAGTGCTACGTATCAAAGCGACGACACCGACTCAACTAGCGAAGGTAGACGTGCCTTCACTCGCAATCACCTGCACGTTACCAACAGAGGGGTAACATTCAAACAGAAGGGGTGAGATATCTAACATTATAATAGCATATATGATAGGCAATATGCTAGAGTTACAACAACCATAACTATCGCTTCACTACAACACCAATTAATAAATCACCAAGAATCATCATTAACATCATGAGTAAGTATATGAGATGCAACCCACACCAACGGGCATATGCATGTGGTACCAATCATCACCAATAAAGTAGCCAATAAGGGCAACATCACCTATATGAGCATCACCATCATCACCTATAGCTCCAAGGCCGAAGCCTTCATCACCAAAAGTATAATGCATATGCAATACATGCGACACCATGGACAATGCACCAGAGACAATCAACAACAATCGACATTTAATTAATACAACATCACCAATATCACCAAGTGGTCATAGATCCATCACCTTGGCCCATGAAATAGGCACATCACCTGTCACATCATCACCGATAACACTAACAATCACCGACACCAAAACACCAATAGATTTACAACAAACAGCAACGTTTATTTTACTGTGACAACAACACCATTTTTACAGCAACAACACATTTATTTTACAGTGACACCAACACCATTTTTACAGCAACAACACCTTCAATTTACAGTGACAGCAACACCATTTTTACAACAACAGCACATTTATTTTTACAGTGACAGCAGCACCATTTTTACAGCAACAGCACATTTATTTTACAGTGACAGCAACATTAATTTCAGGAAAACAGCAACATTTGGTCACAGTGACAGCAACATTAATTTCAGGAAAACAGCAACATTGGGTCACTGTGACAACAACATTATTTTTGGAAAAACAGCAACATTTGGTCACTGTGACAGCAACACGGCAGGAAACTGGCGCCCAGCAACAGGGCGCCAAGAGAGACAGCAGCACAAACAGACATGGCGCCCAGGAGCAGGGCGCCTAGCACAACAACAACACAAACTGACATGGCGCCCAGGAGCAGGGCGCCTAGCACCACACCAACACAAACAGAATTGGCGCCCAGGAGCAGGGCGCCTAAGACAACAACAGCAACATCATGCTTGGCGCCCAGCAACAGGGCGCCTGAGACAGCAACAACAACATCAAGCTTGGCGCCCAGCAACAGAGCGCCTGAGACAGCAACAACACTGGGCGCCTAGGGCGCCAGTTTTCAGCAACAGGAACAACACTGAAACACTACTGGGCGCCTAGGGCGCCTCTCCCAGCGACACAAGAAAATTCTGGCACAACACAGCAACATCCAGAAACAACCCAGGACACCACTGGGCGCCTAGGGCGCCACTTTCTACATCATAGGAACACACAGGGCGCCTAGGGCGCCAACTCCAGCAACCAAGACAGCAACACTGGGCGCCTAGGGCGCCACTTTCAGCAACCAGAATACACATTGGGCGCCTAGGGCGCCACTTCCTGCAACAAACAAAAACAGAACCATGACTGGGCATGGCGCCCAGCAGCAGGGCGCCAATTCCAGCAACATCAAGACAACACCAAAATTGCACCAAACACCAAACACCAATTTTCACCATGATCATTCACCCAACCATCAAATCGAAATCATCATAATATATTCAAACATCTCTAAAACAACATCAACAAGATCAAAGAGGCAACATGGTCCTATCTCCCACATAATCCCCATCATATACCCTATTATAAGGATAGAACCCACCCTTACCTTAGATTTGCCGAATACGAGATCTCCCTTGCACGAAACTCCAAAGAACCACAGCAACAGAACTCCTCTCCTCTTTCTCCTTGTGCGCCGTCCCCTTCCTTTCTCTCTTCTCCTCTTCGCAAGTTTTCTTTCTTTTCTCCCAAGATGCGCTAATGACTAAACCCTAGCCAAGTACTCTCCTTCATGCGCCTAAGCCCTTGGGCTCTTGGATCACGGGCCCCGACTACTACTCAGCTAATTACTAAGCACCACTCCCTAATTTAAATAAAACATCATTTTATTAATTATTAAATATGACTATACTAATAAAATACCTAAATAATTTAATTAAATAAATAATTAAATTATTTGGGCGTTACATCGGGAGACCGAGACACCGTCCCCGGGTACTTTGTTTGGTTTAGGAGGCTCTCACACCCATTCATGCTTCTGGAGAATTACGAGATGATGGACGACTCTGATGCTAGAGAGGTATGTGTTTTACATGTTTTCATTTATTATTTTATTAAATGTGATCTTATTTTAATTTTTTTTATTGTGTCATAGGTAATGCCTGAGATATTGGGATTGGTGGACGAGTTGGAGGCTAAACTGCATCGAAATGTTCCCCGTGGGACGCGTGCTTGCACTACAAAAAAAATTGGACTTTTCGGTGGACAAACACCGCCGGAAAAGCCAAAAATCCGCCGAAAATGTGGACTTTTCGGCGGATTTTTTGGATTTTCCGGCGGATTTTTGGCGCCGGTAGACAGCTCGTGGCAAACGGTTTCCGCCGGAAATTTCCGGCGGATTTTGTGGCGCCGAAAAATCCGTCGGAAACTGGATTTTGTGGCGCCGAAAAATCTGCCGGAAAACCCCAGAAAAAGTCGTATGGTTTATCCGCCGGAAAGTCCACAAATCCGCCGGAAATTGCCGGCGGAGTATCTGCCGGAAAGTCCACAAATCCGCCGGAAGTTTCCGACGGATAATCCGCCGGAAAAAACCGTTTTTTTTTTTTTAAAATTTAATTATTTTTAAAAAATAAATATTATTTTTTTAAAAATCATTTTATTTAAAAAATTAATATTATTTTATTAAAAACTTTAATTGATTCCGGTTGAACCCCCGATTCAACCGGTTGAACCGAAGAACCCCTGAACCGCTACCTCTTTCGGTTCAATGTCCGGTCCAATTTTGATTACCTTGCTCTAAATAGAAAGTTTGAGGAATTCGAATGACCTGTTGTTAAGTTGGAGGATGATACGGAGCGTTTGATGTGTGTAAATGTCTACACTCATCAAACGCTTGACATCATCCCCTAACTTAACAAGAGAGGAATTCGTAGGGGAGGTTCATGACAATGTTACTTTTAACGAAAAAGATGAAGGGGATATTAATGACAAGGTGGAAGTTTCTTTACAAAGAAATGGAGACATACGCCACTCTCTTGGAGCCGCTGCCGACAATGCTCAAGAGAGTGGCGTATGTCTCTGTTTCTTTGAAGAGAATGAGAGTATCAGTAGAGGTGTGAAGAAGAAGAAGTGGAGAAGAGATTTATATAGAGGAAACGAAAATCAACGGTCAAAAAGCGAATCCGTCGGAAATGTAATTTTCGGCGGATTTAGGGTGTTTCCGGCGGATTTTTGAAATTCAAAATTGGCGCTTCCAGGTTTTTCCGGCAGATTTTTATTTACCGCAAACTTACCGGCGGAATTAGGGACTTTCCGGCGGATTTATCCGCCGCAAACATTTTCGGCGGATTTCGAGGCATTTCCGACGGATTTTGCCTTTTTTTCAAAAAAAAAAAAAAAATTCGTAAACCAGATCCGCCGGAAATACCTCGAAATCCGCCGGAAATGTTTGCGGCGGATAAATCCGCCGGAAAGTTTGCGGCGGATACAGGATAAGTCCTGCAATCCACCGGAAAGTTTGCGGCGGATAAAAATCCGCCGGAAAGTCCTGGCCGGTAAAACTGATTATTCTTGTAGTGTTGGGGCATACTTGACCGGCTGAGAGCTTTGGTGAGGTCGTTCAACTGATTTACTGGATGTGTCTATCAGAGGAGAGGGCGGCAGACACAATAGTTTTTATGTTAGGATTTGGTTGTTTGTATGAATTTTTAACTTTCAAACTCGTTTATCTTGAACTCGTTTACTACTTAATTAATATACCCATTTATCTTTATTTTGAACTAGAGTTTTATTCATCGAAGACACAATCGTAATCGCACATTCAGCATTTATATTTAAAAAATATGCAGGAATTCATAATTCTTAACAGCTACGACATTAGGTAACCGTACCTGCTAATTGCAGTTTTATAGCGTATTGTAGCAATGGGTCGGACCGATTCGGTAGCCTGATGGCAGACCGTATAAAATTTCAACGCGTGGGTATGTGTCACAAGACATAAGACACGACACCAGGCAACCGCACCAAGTTCGATACATTGGAACATATTTATTCATTAAGGGTAAGTTAGACATTTCACAGGGTTTGGGGGTGTGTGGTGAGTAGGGGGAGTGGGAAAAACACGGGCCTTCGACATCGCTAGTTGGTTTTTTTGTCGAGCGAATGGGTTGGTCACTTCAATGCTCCTGTTAGAATGGGCTTCGGCCCAATTGTACACACTTGGAAGGGTAATTGATACCAACACCCCCATTTTGGCTGTTATTACTCCCACCTTTTAAGGACACTCTTCCATTTAGTGAACTATCCAAAATACCTTCTTTTTTTTTTTAATGCATTGCATAATATCATCAATTTTTTACGCTATGGATTTTTTGGTTCCCCTTAAAAACGAATTTATTGTGAAACGGAGTTCAAACTTTTTAGTTTGAGTTCAAACTATTGAAATGAATATAATTCTAGATCATATTGATAAATATATAAATAAATAATTTAAAATGCTAATAGCTACACCTCTCTCTTATATTTTAGAAAAGAACAAGCAGGGTTTTGTGAGTGGGCCCACAAATTGTTTAATGGTTGACTAAAGTATACAATAACGTGTTTGGCAGTTAGTCATACGCCCATACGCCTATATTCATATTCATTGTCTCTAAACTACAACCACAAATTGTTCCCAACCGAGTCAAAAGAATAACAGGAACCTCAGACTCAGCACTTGGATGATATGATGTTATGATGCTCCACTTTGTTCTTAACCACATTGTTTTTTTTACTGTACTTGTTAAAACTAATCAGAAAGTGATAGAGTTATTTAAATGACAGTAAAATAAATACTATAAACCTTAAGCTTGAGAAAACATCTTAGTTATTGAAGTTTTACAATCAAAATAGAGGTTAATTAACATATAAAAATGTTTTTACTATCACAAGTTGAACCTACAAATGAGTTCCTTTTAGTGCTGAGTATATTACTAGATGCCAGTATTAGATCTTAGATATAAATACAAAATTAATCTTTGGTAATACCAAGATGATGATGATCACCAAGAAGGTTCAAAGTCATCAACAATAATCAAGAAGATCATTCAGCCACAAAAAAAATCTAAAACTAAATATTTTAACAAGTCAAGAGACAACCCAACACTTGAGTTTTTTATCAGCTCAAAGTTCAAAGAAAGAAAAGCATTGTTCAGCTTATCAAAGTCAAATCTCAATTTTCCTTTCTGAAAATGGTTTTTTTAGTATCATCCTCAAAGCATATATAGCATTAACAATTTGGTCCATATTTTTCCATAACAATAACCATGATGGTACGAGGATGGGGTTATGATGTGTTCCTAAGTTTTAGAGGTGAAGATACCAGAAGAACTTTCACAGGCTATCTCTATCATGGTCTACGCCAAAGGGGTATCAATGTTTTCATAGATGATGATAAGCTTAGGAGAGGGGAAGAGATATCTCAAGCTCTTCTAACAGCAATTGAAGAGTCAAGGATTTCTATAATTGTGTTTTCTCAGAACTATGCATCTTCCACTTGGTGTCTTGATGAGCTTGCTAAGATTCTTGAGTGTTTTAAAACAAGGGAACAATTTGTTTGGCCAGTTTTCTATCATGTTGACCCTTCTGATGTAAGGCATCAGAGAGGAAGCTTTGGCACAGCAATGGCTAAGCATGAAGTTAGATTCAAAGGTGATGTTGAAAGGTTGCAAAAGTGGAAACAAGCCTTGTTTGATGCAGCTAATTTGTCAGGCTGGAGCTTAACAAATGGGTATGTTCATAAGTATTTATGCATATGATTTTTTACCACTTTTTTTTTCCTTTTTGTTCATGCATATATATGTTTTCAGTTACATCTTAGATCAATAGTATACATGTAGCCATTAAGCCAACAAGCAAAGTTTATCAAGAGTCTCACCTCGGATGTGATATGGTCTGAAAGAGTTTATAAGTGAGAGGCATCCCTCACTATACAAGCCGGTTTTGTAGGGTTGAGTTAGGTCCAATCCAAATTCTAAGATAGTATCATAGCCAACCCAAGATTCGTTGGACCACACACTATCGGGCCACTCGGGTCACGCTCTAGTTGTTCAGTTATGGGCGTGAGGGGAGTGCGTTAAGAGTCCCACATCCGATTTGATATGGCTTGAAAAAGTGGTTTATAAGTGGGAGGCATCCCTCTCACTCTACAAACCGATTTTGTAGGGTTGAGTTAGGCTCAACCCTAAATTCTAAGAAAGTTTTAAATTGCGGTCGAGAGGACGTCGTGTTTCTTGATATTGTGGAGAATGACAATCAAATGCGGTCTCTATCGCAGTTGTTGAGACATCAAAAACCTTGATGCTAGGCCAATAATAAGATATAGGGAGGTGCATAGTTCAAATTCTTACTTCCATAGCTTTGGATTACCATTTACTTTGAAGTAACTAATGAGGAAATAACTTGTAACTTGGCAGGTATGAATTTGAGCTAATCCAAAGGATCATTGAGGAAGCCTCTAGTAAACTAAACAACACCCTTTTGCATATTGCTGAATGTCCAGTTGGATTAGAGACTCGCATATCAGAAGTGAAGTCACTTTTGCCTAATGGACCTACTAAAGATATTTGTGTCATTGGAATCCATGGACTCGGAGGTATCGGTAAAACAACAATTGCAAGAGCTTTATACAACTCAATTGCTCATCAATTTGAAGTTACAAGTTTTCTTACTGATATAAGAGAAAGTTCAAATCAACCTCGAGGCTTAGTGCAACTTCAAGAAGCACTTCTTTATGATACAGTTGGAGACAAGAACATTAAACTAGGAAATGTTTATAAAGGAATCCCTATTATAATGAAAAGGTTATGTTGCAAAAAAGTTCTTCTCATTCTTGATGATGTTGATAGATTGGAGCAGCTACAAGCATTAGCAGGAGGACATGATTGGTTTGGTTTTGGCAGTGTGATAATCATAACAACAAGAGATAAGCATTTGTTAGCTGCTCATCAAGTTGACAAAACATATGAAGTAAAGAAATTAAACCATGAAGAGGCTTTTGAATTGTTCACATGGAATGCATTCAAAAGAAAAGCACCTGATGGGGGATATATGGAGATTTCTAACAATGTGGTGCTCTATGCTGAGGGGCTTCCATTGGCTTTAAAAGTAATGGGTTCAAATTTGTATGGTAAAACAGTTGAAGAATGGAAATCTGCATTGGCTAAATATGAAAAAATTCCGAATAAAGAGGTTCAAAATGTACTTAGAGTAACTTATGATAATTTAGAAGAGAATGAGAAGGAAATTTTCTTGGATATAGCATGTTTTTTCAAAGGGGAGACAGTGGAATATGTTGAAAAGACACTGCAAGCTTGTGGTTTCTACCCAAAAATTGGTATTAGTGTACTGCTTGATAGATCTCTTGTAAGTATTGATGAATATAAGAGATTGAGAATGCATGATCTTATACAAGACATGGGAAGGGAAGTTGTTCGACTAGATTCACCATTAGAGCCCGGAATGCGGAGTAGACTATGGTATCATGAAGATGTTCTTGAAGTACTAACCGAAAATAAGGTAAGAGCCATGCATGTGTATGATATTCTCACCTCTGACGCTACGCGTGTAGTGTCCGACACATGTCGTGTCGGAGACCGATACTGACACCGATGCTTTTAGTTTACTTACATGTTTCAAATTATTATTGGTGTCTCATATTTGCGTCGGTGTCGTGTCTGGTCACTAGTGTCCGTCTATGTCGGTGCTTCATAGATTCTCACTGCATTGTTTGACAAAGTGGTTTGTTAACATTTGCAGAATAATTGTGAGAAAATCTAATCACACACTAAATTAATGTAGTTTATGTGTGTTTTGGTTTGAAAGGGGACTTATAGAATTCAAGGCATGATGGTGGACATCCCTGATCAATATATGGTACACTTGAAAGAAGATTCCTTCAAAAGGATGCAAAATCTCAAAATTCTTATAGTTCGAAATGGACACTTTTATGGAAGTCCACAACATCTTCCAAACAGTTTAAGGTTGCTTGATTGGACGGAATATCCTTCATCATCTTTACCATCTACTTTTCATCCAAAGAAACTTGTTGTACTCAACTTGTCGTACAGTCCTTTTACAATGCAAGAGCCATTCAAGGCAAGGTTTCATTTTATCATTTAATTCATTTCTTTGTTTCTTTCTCCACATACTCCCTCCGGTCCTATTTATCAGGAAAAAAAATGCAGTTTCAGGTTCATTGAATAGTTGATGTATCTAGTCTAGATATAGTTATGTTAACCTAATTTTTCATTTTTGCTTTGCAGTATTTTGAGTCTTTGACTTCTATGGACTTGAGTCATTGTGAATCCATAACAAAGTTTCCTGACATTTCTGGAACCCCAAACTTAATAGAACTAAATCTTGACTATTGTACAAATCTTGAAGAGGTTCATGACTCTGTTGGATTCCTTGAGAAACTTATTGAGTTGAGAGCTTCTGGGTGCACAAAACTTAAGGTTTTTCCACATGCTATCAAGTTGACATCATTGGAAAGTCTTATTCTTAATTGGTGCTCAAGTCTTCAAAGTTTCCCTGCTATTTTGGGAAAAATGGATAATCTCATATCTATAGGAATTGAAAGCACTGGTATTGAAGAATTACCTCCTTCCTTTGGAAATCTTGTTGGTCTTCAAGAGTTAGGCATGACATCTTGCTTAAGCCTCAAGGAACTACCTGAAAACATTGATATGTTGCATAATCTTAGAAACCTTGATATCGAAGGTTGTCCACAACTTCGGAGTTTTTTGACGAAATTGAGAGAATCGGATCGACCTACGCGTACCTTTGGTAATGTACAGTCACTAAATCTAGAAAACTGTTGTCTTATAGATGAAGATCTTCCCATAATTTTCAGCTGTTTCCCAGAGTTATCATTATTAGTCCTTTCAGGAAATAATTTTGCAACTCTTCCAAGTTGCATACAAGAATATCATGCCTTGCAAATACTTAGCTTAGACAACTGCACAAAACTCCAAGAAATTCCAGGCATTCCTCCCAATTTACAATACATTAATGCAAGTAACTGCATATCATTGACTGCAGAGTCATCAAATTTGTTACAAAGCCAGGTTTGCCTCTTTCTGAAAATCATCCTACATTATATTCTTTTCTTACAATCTTGTTTACTTGATATTTTCTCTTGCAGGAAACTTTTGAGAAATGTGAGTTGCAAGTTATGGTACCTGGAACAAGGATTCCAGAATGGTTTGACCACATCACTAGAGGAGAATACATGACGTTTTGGATACGGCAAAAATTTCCAGCAATTATTTTATGCTTTGCTCTTGCAATAGAGAGTGAAATGAAGAAGACTTTACATTGTGAAATCCGTTTCTATATAAACGGCGATGAAGTTTATGATTTGGAAATTCGAAGAGGCTTTCCGGAAATGATGACAGATCATTTATGGCTGTATGACTTGCGAACTCATCCATCGACTCAGTGGCATAATCTTGATTCATATCTAATGGATGACTGGAATCAGATTGAGATTTCATGTGAAAAGATACGTGGACCACCAAATGTGACAGTGAGCTGCTGTGGAGTTCATGTGTGTAGGCAAGAAGCTAATATGAAGCATATTCTATTTAAAGATCCTGATATAGATTCAAGCAGAGAATCTAAGACTGTTGATACTGATTTGGATGCAAACAGTGAGGAAAGCATAATGCCAATTGAAGAATTCCAAAATTGCAAGAAAGTAGATGATAATAACAGCTACAATTTCATGAACTTGGAAGATAGTGAGACACCAGAGAAAATAATTAAACAAGAAGAAAATAATATTTCTGCATGCCACATTGACATGAATCAGAACCAAGACAAAATTTTGTTGCATCCCAAAACATTGGATAGTGTTACTAAAGATTCAATGATATCAGTGTGCTTAGGAGGCAACCGTACTATCCAAGGTAAGTTTGAGTTCTACATGGATATGCATTTTTTCCTTGTTTTCAATATATATGATGAGTCATTTCCTTTCTGCATACTCTCCATACTCTCCAAGTGGTTAGAAATATCACATAATAAAAAATAGTTCAATTCGACAAAACATACATGATACATGTCATGGTCTGCCAGAAAACAACATTATTTTTTTTTTCATTACAAATTTCTTTAAATTCTCTTGTTCTTTGTAGAACATGGATCAGACATAGTATCCAATGATCATCCAGCAAATGCTCAAGCTCAACCAAAATCCAAATTCACAAGTTTTATACAAATGGCAAATGCTCAAACACTAAGTGCTATTGTATCTTTGGACAAAGTTACCCGAGAGGAGCAGCCTCAAAATACCGATGACGTGTTGAGAAATAAAACCAACTTGGCCATAGATGATGCAAACATGGAAGCATTTTATGCTATTTTGGATGCTGAGATATCAGTTGGTTTACTTTCCAATGACACCAGAGTGGTTTCTGAATTGACCAACAGTACAATGCCAAATGAAGAGACCCAGAAAGCTTTGAGGACACTTCAAGATTTCCTCACCAGAGACTTTTCTGTTCTGCTGAGGCCTGATGAGCACAGTATCATGAAAGCTACCTTAGACTATCTCACCAATTTACCTGCAGAAGATGGACATGGAATATCTGTTGAAATAAGATCATTGATAATACAAATTTCAAGACATTTCACTCGTTGGAGTTTGGATTACACAAATGAAGGCAAGAAAATAGAGTCTACAACAGCCAAATTGGTGAAAAGTGGGGAACTAGAAGAGGGTCTTGAAGCTAACAAGACCCTTTTCAAGGAAGTAATCTACTTGGAAAATGAGCTGTGCAATGAGTTGGCCTATTTGGAAGAAAGGAAGAAGGAGCTGGAAGAACAAATAAATGCTGTTAAAGCTAGCATATCTGCTTCACAAGCAGCCAAGAACATGGCTGCAAGTACAAAGAAAGAAATATTTGGGAAAGCAATGATTCTAAAAGCTGAAAGAGATGAGTTAAGGAAACAAGTACCAAGCTTGAGAGATGAGCAAGAATTGGCCGAGAAAATTCAGGCAAATATCAGAGCTGAATGGTCAAATCTAGGAGAAAAATTTAACAGCAGTTTAAATCATAAAGAGTGACATATGACTTTTACATGTAAAATTATTAACTAGACTCAAACCTGCACTTTGAGTCGCAGACTGAGAGACTATTATGATAACGAGTGCGAAAACTAAATTTATACTGTGCCAAATATCAGCATCTGTAATGCTTTTTGTTAATCCATCAAATGAGTAACTTTATGATGAAGTTTGATTATGCTGAACCTCTGTATATTATTTAATGCACTGTAAATTTTGCCTGTGTCACGGCATCGTGTGAGTTGGTGAATATTACATGTTCTTGCGGCAAAAGATACGAAATTCTATTATTATATAAGTATCATGGAGGTCTTTAGGTCACTCCAAATTATTAAATTCAGAGTTGAACTACTTATCTCATTTGAAGAATTTGTAGTAACTTGACTATCAAACTTTGAGGTGAAGATGTGGTTATATTGCTTTTACAGGTTAGGTTTTGATGATGATGTGTTCGAAGTCAAAATGACAAGTAGGTTAGGTTTTGATGATGATGTGTTCAAAGCGGAAAATGACCAAGCGGAAATCCAAGGCACAAACAAGACTCAAGAAGTAAGAGTAGTCTCTAGGATTTGGGTCGTGTCTTAGGATACTTTGTAAGTCGCTTCTAAGAGTCAGCTCAACTCATCTCACAGTCTCATAGCCTTCACATTTTTCTAAATGCATGCATGCATAGGTAAGACACGTAACATAAAAACTATTTTGTGAAAGTTAGAAATCGATTCATGACTTCTTTCCTAAAGCCAAGAATCGATTTTCAACCTTGTGCAAAGGATAAAAATCGATTCATGACTCATTTACTAAAGCCAAGAATCGATTCCCAAACTATTTCAAAAGCCAAGAATCGATTCCTATTATTTCCTCTGAGACCAAAATCGATTTCCATCCCTTTTTAAAGAAGCAAAATCGATTTCCTTCCTGTTTTAAAGAAGCAAAATCGATTTCCTTCCTGTTTTCCAAATCCATAAATCGATTTGCTTATTACTTCAATCAAGCAATGAATCGATTCATCAACTATACTATTTCAAGCCAAGAATCGATTTATCACCTCATGCACCTAAGCCTTAAATCGACTTTCTTCTTTCTAAAAGCACTCAACGGTCATATTTTCAAGCTGTTAATCGATTCATACTTACTCTTTGAAAGCAATCAATCGATCACACTACTCCTACTTTTAAGTCATAAATCGATTTACCATCCTAGGCTTTTCAAGTAATGAATCGATTCCTAAAATCATTCAACGGTTATATTTCTCCTAAGTCTATAAATAGGGACTTAGTGTTTCTCAGAAAAACACAACCCATTCTTACGCTTACGCTGAAACGCAAAACAAAACCCTAGCACACACACCTCTGTTCTTCACATATTTTCCATCTGTCAGAGCTGATTTCTCAAGGGTTAGGTTGGGTTGGTGATCTTCAAGTTGTTGTAAATCTGCCTTCATAAGAGGTATTTTGGTTGTTAATTTTGTAATTCCTTTTTACGTTGTATTTGGTACTAGAGAGTGGGGTATCTCTCTAGGGTTGTTCACAGTACTAGGGAGTGGGGTATCTCTCTAGGTTTGCTTTTTGTACTAGGGAGTGGGGTATCTCTCTGGGGTTGTTGATTGTAACAAGGGTGGGGTATCTCTTGTTGCTGTTGCTGTGGTAGATTTGAGCGCTCTTCATAGGTGGGGTATCGTAGAAGAAGAGTGTCTGAGTCTGTAAAGGTTTCCAAAGCACCTGTAAGATTTGTTGTGTTTAGTGGAAAATCTTACAAGGGTGTGAGGACTGGACGTAGGCCACTAGGAGGTGACCGAACCAGTATAAAAATCTCAGTGTCTTTACTGCTTTATTTTCAGTTTTCGTTTCTCGTTAATTCGTTTCATAATCCTGCGCGAAAAATCAATCAAGTCGTTAAAGGGGACTTAATTTTTAAAATCTCAATTCACCTCCCCTCTTGAGACTGAAGCCACCTGGTAACAAGTGGTATCAGAGCTAGACTCTTGTATAAAGGGCCTAGCAGCTTCAAGAGAAATGGCTTCTGGTTGGTCTACGCAAGAGGGTGCATCTCTTACCCGTCCTCTGGGATTCAACAGGGAAGACTATGCATATTGGAAAGAAAGAATGAGAATATTCATAGAAGGGGTGGATATAGATATATGGGATGCTGTGGAAAATGGACCTTTTGTTCCCACGCACATGGTAAATGGCGCACTCACAGTGAAAGAAAGAAATGAATGGACGGATAATGATAAAAGGAAAGTTCAACACAATTTCCATGCCAAGAACATTATCACTTCCGCACTTAGTCCCGATGAATTTTTTAGAGTGTCGAATTGTAAAACTGTTCAAGAAACGTGGGACAACCTTCAAGTCACTCATGAAGGTACTAGTGAGGTAAAAAGAGCAAGAACTAATCTCACCCGGGAATATGAATTATTCAGAATGAATCAAGGAGAATCGATACAAGAAATGCAAATGAGGTTCACTCACATAGTGAACAAATTGGGCTCATTAGGAAAATCGTTCCCTCCCGAAGACTTGATCAACAAAGTGTTGAGATGCCTAAACAGAGAATGACAACCAAAGGTAACTGCGATAACTGAATCAAGAAATTTAGCTACGATGACTCTTGCCACCCTGTTTGGAAAACTACTAGAGCACGAGTTAGAGCTCACTCGTCTAGCAGAGCATGAAGAAAAAGGCAAGAAAAAGAAAAGTTTAGCTCTCAAGGCTTCTAGTTCAAATCCATCCGATGATAGTGATGATTCAGAAAATAAGGATGATGAAGACGATGAGAATATGGATCAAATGGTTAGAAAATTCAAAAAGTTCATGAAAAGGAAAAGGTCACCCAATAAGAATTCTTCATCCAAAGGAGTCTCAAGCAAGGAAAACTTGTCAAGTCCACCAACTTGCTACGAATGTGGTAAATCCGGGCACATGACGATGGAGTGCCCGAACTTACAAAGAAAATTGTCAAAGTTTAAGAAAAAGGGGTCCAAAGGAAATAATGGTAGAAAAGGCTACATAGCTTGGGAAGACAATGACATGAACTCATCAAATAATTCAGAAAGTGAAAAAGCTCAAGTTACTCTCATGGTTGACCACGATAGTGAAAATGAAACTGAGGTATATTCTAACTCTGAAACTTCACAAAATGCATATGATGAATTACATGAGGCATTTCTTGAATTGCATAATGATTCTGTAAAATTAGCTAAGGCATTAAGTAAATCTAAGAAAACTATTGCTCATCTTCAAAATGAAGTTAATGCTTTAACTAATGAAAAATTAGAGCTTAGAAAAGAAAATGATGATCTTGTTTATTTTAAGGCAAATTATGTATGTGATAAGTGTACAGAACATGAAAAGAAAATCCACGAGCTTGAATGGACATTAGGAAAAATGTACGTACAAAACAAACAACATGTGCATCCTAGGCCACAAAGAAACACTTCCATAAAAAGAAATTTGCATTATAGGCCTAAGTTCACTACTAGTCCATATATTAGATGTTATTACTATTCCAAACTAGGACATACTGTATCTGTTTGCATGGCTAGAGCAAGACAAGTTGTGAAAAAGTTATGGGTTCCCAAAGGAACTATACCAAGTACTAACCCACAAGGACCCAAAGAAATTTGGGTACCAAAACTTTCAACTTGATCTCATTGCAGGTATGCTTCAAGGTATGGGGGCAGATTGATACCTTGACAGTAAAGACTCAAATCGCATGACTGGAGACGCAACAAAGTTCTTAACACTCACCCCCGAAAAAAGCAGTCATGTGACTTGTGATAACAAAAATAGAGGAAGAATCACCGGTGAAGGTTAGATTGGTAAAGTTTTATTCACCTCGATTGAAAATGTGCTTAGTGTAGAAGAACTTAAGAATAGTTTATTAAGTTTTAGTAAATTATGTGATCATTGAAATAGGTAATCCCTAATCTTGGTTCATGCATCATTGAGAACAATATTTGTAAGACATGTCAGAATAATAGGAAACAACACAAAGTATTCTGGTCAACCCTCTATGACTAGGCATATAGAAATTAAATATCACCTTCTTAGAGTTTATGGTTAGAAAGACGATAGTGTGATTGAGTTAGTTGAGTCGTCATGAACAGCTAGTTGATATTTTCATAAATCCATTGCAAAAGAAAACTTGGTTCTTCGTTCGTTCAAATGAGTTTCGATTAAATGTTTCTCAAGTGATTTTATAAGAAATGTGAATTTAAGTGATATTGTGATTTGTAAATTTCTGCGTGCTCAAGAAGCGATTTCTAAAGCGGTTAAACTGCTATTTTGTTCCTTGAAATCTATTTTGCTCCTGTCACAGTCAATTGCTAGCTCTGTTATTATTTTTTTTAAAATCGATTTTTCTCCTGCTATAATACATGCTCACAATCGGTTGTTTACCTAAAATAATTTTTCTCCCAAAACTCTACTTCCCTTGATCAAATTCTGGCCGCCATCACCAACTTTCAAACTAAGCAGCGTGAAATGTATGAAGCTTAAACAAGAATTTGCTGCCTTAAAAACAACTGCTTAACAGATTTTGAGACTCATGTTGACTTTTACTTGTTTTGTTGAAATATTCTCTTCATGGTATCGAATATGATTTTTTTGGTTTTGATGATTATTTATTTTTATAAATCTGCAATGGTTCATTTACCTTGTCAAATAGCTGTGTTGTTGGATTTACAAACTATGTCTCACAGTCACCCTTTTGCATCTAATCATTGAGATACGGGGAGCATCAAGTGAAGGGGAGTCCTGTCGCATATCATGCATTATTTTGTTTGATGAACTAACCTCCCACCCAAAGATGAGTAAAGTTTTGTCATCATCAAAAAGGGGGAGAATGTGGTTATATTGCTTTTGCAGGTTAGGTTTTGATGATGATGTGTTCGAAGTCAAAATGACAAGCAGGTTAGGTTTTGAGGATGTGTTCAAAGCGGAAAATGACCAAACGGAAATCCAAGGCACAAACAAGACTCAAGAAGTAAGGGTAGTCTCTATGGTTTGGGTCGTGTCTTAGGATACTTTGTAAGCCGCTTTTGAGAGTCAGCTCACCTCATCTCACAGTCTCATAGCCTTCACATTTTTCTAAATGCATGCATGCATAGGTAAGGCACGTAACATAAAAACTATTTTGTGAAAGTTAGAAATCGATTCATGACTTCTTTCCTAAAGCCAAGAATCGATTTCCAACCTTGTGCAAATGATAGAAATCGATTCATGACTCATTTACTAAAGCCAAGAATGGATTCCCAAACTATTTCAAAAGTCAAGAATCGATTCCTATTATTTCCTCTGAGACCAAAATCGATTTCCATCCCTTTTTAAAGAAGCAAAATCGATTTCCTTCCTGTTTTCCAAATCCATAAATCGATTTGTTATTACTTCAATCAAGAAATGAATCGATTCATCAACTATACTATTTCAAGCCAAGAATCGATTTATCACCTCATGCACCTAAGCCTTAAATCGATTTTCTTCTTTCTAAAAGCACTCAACGGTCATATTTTCAAGCTGTTAATCGATTCATACTTACTCTTTGAAAGCAATCAATCGATCACACTACTCCTACTTTTAAGTCATAAATCGATTTACCATCCTAGGCTTTTCAAGTAATGAATCGATTGCTAAAATCATTCAACTGTCATATTTCTCCTAAGTCTATAAATAGGGACTTATGTTTCTCAGAAAAACACAACCCATTCTTACGCTTACGCCGAAACGCAAAACAAAACCCTAGCACACACACCTCTGTTCTTCACATATTTTCCATCTGTCAGAGCTTATTTCTCTCAAGGGTTAGGTTGGGTTGGTGATCTTCAAGTTGTTGTAAATCTGCCTTCATAAGAGGTATTTTGGTTGTTAATTTTGTAATTCGTTTTTACGTTGTATTTGTTACTAGAGAGTGGAGTATCTCTCTATGGTTGTTCACAGTACTAGGGAGTGGGGTATCTCTCTACGTTTGCTGTTTTTACTAGGGAGTGGGGTATCTCTCTAGGGTTGTTGATTGTAACAAGGGTGGGGTATCTCTTGTTGCTGTTGTTGTGGTAGATTTGAGGGCTCTTCATAGGTGGGGTTTCCTAGGAGAAGAGTGTCTGAGTCTGTAAAGGTTTCCAAAGCACCTGTAAGTTTTGTTGTGTTTAGTGGAAAATCTCTCAAGGGTGTGAGGTCTGGACGTAGGTCACTAGGAGGTAACCGAAGCAGTATAAAAATCTCTGTGTTCTTTACTGCTTTATTTTCAGTTTCCGTTTCTCGTTAATTCGTTCCATAAACCTGCGCGAAAAATCAATCAAGTCGTTAAAGGGGACTTAATTTTTAAAATCTCAATTCACCCCCCTCTTGTGACTGAAGCCACTTGGTAAAGTAGAATCCCACGTTTCCTTTGGCGGCTTCAACGTTTCTCTCCTTTGGGCTTGCTATCCGTTGTTACTACATAATCCATAGATGTACAGTATATCTGTAGCGTATACTTTTCTTCTGTACATTTTTAATGGCACCTCAATGGTTGTTCCGGTATAATGTAAATCTTTATCTCTATTGAAGATTTTACATCTTGTTACAGTGTGAATCCAACAATTTTGCTTGAAAATGAAGGAAGGTAAAGGAAGTTAATTAAAGCAACTGTCTAAGACTGTGTTTCCTTCCACAATGATACACCGAAGTTAGCAATGCATTCAATGCTTTACAAGGCTGCTAATGTGGTTCGCTACCAATAGTCTTTGCAGGAGCAACTCCCATCCACAAAACAATGAAACCTATTTGAATCTCTCACAATTATTTGTCTTTGAGAAATCTTTGATATATATTTCATTGCTGTGTGACAATCTACACAAGTTCTTAAATTTTTAAAAACCTTGATTGGAGTTCCTGGTGGAGTTGAAATGATTCCATAGGCAGCGGCAAGCTTCTCACTGTGATAAAAGAGGTTTTGTTCTTTCTGCTCCTCCTCCACATCATGTAGCACAAAGTTTGTGTCTGGAACATAGCCTTCTTCCTTCATTTTCTTAGAGATTTCTCCTAAGAATTCATGTATATCAGTTATTTTGGGGTGGGATATATCTCCTACTAAGAACACATGCACCTGTCTTTTAATCTCAATCCAGCTCTTACCTGGCTTCTTTACAATTCCCTTATTGCTCATATCCTTTCTAACCTTGGCCACCTCGGTCCACAGACCAGCATTAGCATAAACATTAGCCAGAGTTATATAGGTAGCTGGGTTCTCTGGTTCTATCTCAAGTAATGATTTTGCTGCTCTTTTAGCCAGTTCAAGGTTCCCATGTATTCTGCATCCTCCAAGTAAGGATGCCCAGAGGAATTTATCAGGCTTTATGGGTATGTTATCAATGATATTCTCTGCCTCTTTGAATCGACCAGATCGTGCCAATAAATCAATAACACACGCATAATGATCTGCAGTATGCATTAATCCATACTTCTCCTTTATTGAAAGGAAATATTCCAACCCTTTATCTACTAGTCCAGCATGAGTACATGCAGAAAGAACCCCAACGAAGGTAATTTCATCAGGCTTTGTACCTGATTGAAGTAGCAAATCAAAGAAATGAAGAGCCATGTTGGGTTGACCATTCTGAGCATACCCCACGATTAGAGAAGTCCATGATACCAAATCTGGCCGAGGAATCTGGTTGAACACCCTTCTTGCAATCTCAGTGTTCCCACACTTTGAGTACAAATGAACAAGGGTACTCGCAGCAAACGAACACGGGTCATACCCCACTCGTATCATGTACCCATGAACCTCCTTCCCCAGGAGTTCAGCCGCATGGTCAGCACATGCATTTAAAACTCCAGCAAATGTATACTCATTTGGTCTAACAACTGATCCCATCAAATCTCTGAACAAGGAAAATCCCTCTTCCCTTCTCCCATCTTCAAAGCATCTATGAATCATGGTAGTCCACGAAACAACATCTCTATCCACCATCCGGTCAAAAATACCCCTAGCTTCATTTAAACTGCCACACTTTCCATACAAGTCCAAAAGAGCACTCCAAACCACCTCATCTGAGTTCAACCCAGTACGCATTAAGTAACCATGAATTTCCTTCCCAAGACGCAAACACGAGATAGCAGAAGCAGCAGCCAAAGCACTGGACAATGTATATTTATTCAAATTCGAACTCTCGTGCTCCTGCATCATTCTAAACAATTCCAGAGCTTCCCTAGGTCGACCGTGGCTAACATAGCCAGATATGGCAGCAGTCCAAGAGAAGTTATCTCTGTAGGGCATTTCATCAAACAGTTTCCGAGCTTGTTCAAGCCGGCCAAGTTTGGCAAAGCCTGCGATCATAGTATTCCAAGAACACAAATCTCTGTCACCCATTTCATCAAACAGCAACTGGGCATCCACAAGGCTCCCACATTTGCAATACATATCGAGCAAACGATTGGAAATGAAGATCCCAGGAATAAAATTAGAAGCTTTGGCGTGGGCATGGACTCTCTTACCGAGTTCAAAAGATCGATGGCGAACACAGGCAGCAATGAGGGTGGAATATGTACGAGTAGAGGGTCGATGAATACGGTGGAGCAAGTCAACCGCTTCCTTGAGGCGCTTTTGTTGACACAAAACGTCAATGGCCTCTTCAAAGTTGTTATGCCCGTTTATGGGCGATGCGTAGCGGAATTGAGAGGAAGAAGAAAAGGGTCTCCGAAACTTGGTGAACGCAGAAAATGGCATTATAGCGGAAATGGGAATGATCAGAAAATGGGAACCCTGCGTTACTGCTTATCATCACGATCGTTGATGACTGATTACATTTACAGCAACAGGTGGCGCCGCATATATTCAGAAGAAACACATCGAGTGTATTATTTTGATTGGAAGTAAGAAAAAAGCAAATAGGATAATTCAAGAGCGTCATATTTGCTTTGACAAGAATCCAACCAATGATTTAACTCTTTTGAGGAAATTGATACAAATTTACACAATAAATTAACTTTGTTTTGCTTTTATATACACTATCCAACTACAATCAACATACTAATTGTGTAAAGGAGAAAGAAGGGACACTGTCCTTCTCCTTCCCAAAATGTAGTAGGCTATGCATTTCGCTATAACCGGTCTGCCAACTGAGGGAATCGCTGAAGAAGCCATGTCACACTCCTGATCACTGCCTGCATGTAAGAAATGTTTACAAAAGGATTAGATTCATACCAAAACAACTTTGCTATATATCACAAACAATAAAATCATGCCACATTTTACATTTTTCTCTTCGTGCATATATCCCGAATGAAATATGCTTTCGCGACATTTAGCATTTTCCTATTATTTAAAATTGAATCTGATCCTTGTACAAGGTGCACAGAAGAGTAGAGTTTTGAGACAATATTTGGTTTGGTTATGCAGCAATTATTTCTGGTTCCTATTAGATTTGAGGATACATAGTATAGTACAACCAAAATATTCACTTTAGGAAGTCAACTGACTTGTTTATATTTACCTTTTGCTCCGTCTCTTATCCCTGCCTCACATTATGTACATAAAATTGATTCATGTTTGAATAAAAAAAATAGAGACACAGTTCTTCGTGCTCTGTAACAAAACCAATCTTTTATTTTGCTACATGCTTACATACACACAAAACAGACATTTCCTTCTCTTTATCCTGGGCTAGGCAACCCCCATAATAGAATAATTGCATGAAATAGAAAAAGGAAAATGGTTGACTAAAGTCTTTTTTTGATAAAAAATGATTGACTAAAGTCTAAATACAAGTTAGTGCCTGTCTAATTAATTTAGAAACAACCTTTCTGTGGATTACTATACTCATGACAAATTTTGAGTACTGCTGAGCTGAAGAAATTAAAATTGACATACCAAAGCTGCATCCCCAGGCTTGATAGCAGGTTCAACACAGTCTCTCCCATATCTGTTTTTCCGAAAATTCAACATTTATCAAGAAAAGCAACAATATGATATAATCAGCATCTAAACAATTACACAGAAAAATTATCAGTTACGTTATTTGTCTCTTGTCATTGATCACCTCCAAACGATAAAAGCTGCACCCTCTACTAAAGGGAAATGTTTTTCCCTTCCATTCTGCACTCATTCATTCCCAAATATTAATCAACAATCCACATTTCCTTTTTCTTCCTTTGAATTTTCATCTGAATATAAACAACATTAGAATTTGTAATAGTAATGTACCTAAATGCCAAGTTACCCCAACCGATGAGGAATCCTGTGTAGACAAATCATCAATAACAAACCGGAGATCTGTGCTAGTAGATTCAGTGAACTTTTTGAAGAACTCTATTATTTCCTGTAATTAATTATTAAATTAATACTAATTTTCAAGTTAGATAAAAAGCTATACTGTTGTATAGTATGATAAATTCGTGAATTGCAATGCATGAATGTTCATGGGTAAAGTAATTACCTTACGACCTAGAAAGGGACGGGGAAAGACGAGGTCTTCATAGACACAATTCTCGGCGATAAGGAACTGTACAGAATCCACGTCATGTGCATTGATTCCGTCATAGAAATTCCTCACCACTGCTGAAGCCGAATCAACAATCTTATCATCAGAACCTTTGGTAGTTGGAGATGCAGTTGTAACTGTAACTGTAACCGACTGGTTATCTTCACTAGTACTCAATGATCTCCATTTTGTTACTCTTCCTACCTTATTATTATAATTAACTGAATTTGGAGGTTTGATTTGGAGTGAAGAGGGTGTAGAAGACAGAGGTGACAAAGGTGAATTCAAAACCCTCAGATCAATGCAAGTAGAACTCACCATAACCATTTTCTGCTCCACTCTTGCTTTTCAATCTCCTTCTATAACTAACATAACCAAATTCCAACTACCTCCCTTCTCGAATCGATCGAGTGGTAGAGGAACAACCGTTTTAAGCGTCATCTATTATCCACGTCACCTGTTGCTTTTTTTTAATTATTATTATATTATTACTATAAAAGAGCTCACACACAGCAACCCAAGATCGGGCTAACCTTCTTTTTAAGCCCAATCCTAACCGAAAGTAAAATCTCAGCCCCAAACCTGACCAAAAAAAAAAAAACCTTTTCAAGCCATACCATTACCATCAATATTTTTTTTTAGACAGAGGAAAACTTATAACATTTTTTTTAATAACAAAATTTATAACATTTCATTAGCAATCAGAGTTGTAATACAAGATGGACTACAATTAAAGTACGAGCCTCAAAGTTTGCTTAAAAGTAACTAACCAAATAGAGGATATCAATATCTTTTATTCTACTTTCATTCCGTATATTTGGGGTCGTACGAAATAGAGAACGCTATTAGTTAATTAACTAATTAAAAGTAACAAGCTCAAAGCATCTCATTGTAAAAAAAAAGCTCAAATAATAATCTGAAACACATAAGACAAACTAGTGTCTTGACCCGTGCGTTGCACGGGGCCAAAACTTTAGTTAATACAGAATTATTGCAACACTAAAAATTGTCACCTAAATTGCAATATGAAAGAAATAGGTATTCTTCATCATCAAGTTCTTCCTTTACTTCTCCAAAATAGGTATGTAGATGAAGAATTGCTCAAGAAGAATAAGATCAAAAGCCGATAATAATTAATAAACTCTTCACTCCCCTTGCTAATTTATTGCACAACCAAGCCAATAAGATTTCTATAATTTCATTCTTAGTATTCTTTATGATTATAATACATGTTCAAATTAAATCAGTATCTCATATATCTAAGCTCAACTTAGTTTGCCAATATATGATAGATATTTCAACACAAAGATATGGCCGTCATTTTCTTCATCAATCCTGACGATCTAAACTTTCCTTTTCAACTCAAGGAAAAGTGCAGTATCCACTCAATCACTTTTAACTAAATGACTCTAAATAAATAGTAAAATGATCTTAACTAATAACAAATCCTGGAGCATCTTCAACAATTTACACTTTCACCATAGTTCCTCTTTTATAAATACAGCCTTTCATTCCCATGGAAGCTACATCATAGATAAATGATTTGAATGGATTTCAAGATTTCCAAGCATTGCATAAAAGAAAACACAGTCAAGTTCAAGAAACCTATTGAATAAATTGAATAAATTAAATACTAAAATCAATATAAATATGAATCAAAGACTACCAAGATCATAACAAAGTGAGTTGTTTAAACAAAAACTCCAAATAGGGGATGACAGAAAAGGTTTCTACAGAGACTTGATCATTACCACAATCTACTGACTTAGAGGCAGGAACAATGCATGATAGGGTCTATTCCCCAAAAAAATAGATATGGCTATATCTATAGATATAAATGATTTGGACAAATGGTCAAAAATAACAAAAAGAGAGGAGCCAAAAAGGCTTCTGGATACCTTGACAGAACATAATCATCATGTGCATAAATAATGTGAGATTCAAAGAAAGACCAAAATGACACAAGATTATACAACTCTGATCAATACTATCATACATTAATTTCATGCAACTTATATACTCATTGATCTCTATATAATGAGACATGATTAAATAGAAACAGATACACAAATAGTAGAAGTTTAACAATGCTAAATCACAATGAAACACCACACTCATAAGTGTCAAAAATTACTAAACACGGAATCTACACCACAGTGAAACACAAAGCACATTTTCTGTTCAAGTAGCTTTTGAATAATTCCTACCCTAGTCATCATATCCTAAGTTGAGATACAATGGTGGAAGAATCATCATTATAATTGACCTTCTGACACAAGTCCATAAGATTCAATGAATATAACAATCAGATTTCCTTTTATTTGAAGTCACTTGATGTGATTTAGGGAAAGAAAAAAATACACCATTCTTAGAATGAGTAAAAAGGGAATTGACAATAAAAAATAACCCAACATAGTTGAACAAACTAATAAACGATCAAAGTAACCATTTCATTTCACTAACCAACATTTAAAAGCTACATAACAGGGGGAGAATATACACAATTCAGCCGTTTCTATATGACTTGCTATGACTAAGTAGAAACAGAAGCACATATATAAAAAGCCTAAGCATGCCCAAAGGAAAAATGAGTTAGAAGTTAGACAACCAAAATCGAGCTAGTAAGGAACAAAACACTAAGTATTGAAGCAAATAAGTTAAATAAATTAAACTGATGAACACAAATAAGGCCATCCGAAAGTAAAATAAAAAATAATTTCTGTTTTCAAGAAATAATAAGGCAATTGATCTTCTAAAAACATGATCGTTATACATAAAAGTTTGCATGAGAATTTTATTCAATCAAACGAAATCAACAATTAAGCTCTAACTTTATTACTAAAATTTGACACCCCAACAATAACAAACACAAAATGAGAGACAATGAAGCTAACCATGTAAAAACCAGTTTTGTGTTCACCATATGGCCTTTTGGTATTTTTAACATAAAAGAAACCAAAATATATATCTATCCAAAGCTACCAAAATCCTAGTAACTAATGAAGGAAGCCTTACCGTGTGCTCATCTAACAATCCAGATGCTGAATCAAGTAGCTCATTAACAAAGTCATCTTGTGCTTCCTTCTTTCCTATAAAGCTGACTGCTGCTACAAAAAGAAGAACTGAAAGAACACAAGATGGAGAGAGTGTTCCTTTTGTAGAAATGAATAAAGGGAGAAAAATTGTTATAATTTTCAATAGGAATTTTAGAAGACAAAACACATAAACTCAACATATTCAGGAGAATTATAGACATTGATATTAGAAAGTAATAGTCTGACTGAATTCCTCATTTGATACACAACAATGATAAATGAATGGAGGAGGATATCAAACTTGCAAATGGAATAATTAATAAAAATATACAAATGACTTACAACTTTGGATACATAGCATACAGATACAATATTGAATTCCCTTACAACTTCGAAACCTACTACATCAGTTTCTCTCAATGTAAAATCTTTCGATATGAGAGTTTCTCTCCATTTGATATATCTAATGGATTAAGGTATCCAAGTTAAAATCTTTCGATATGAGATCATGAGTCATGAGCAACATTCTGCAAAATGAATAAAAATCCGAAAGTATCAAAAGCCATGGTTATGAATAAAATTTAGAAAGCATCAAAAACCATGGTGTCATTCCAAGTCTAGAACACATAATCAGCCAAATGTCTCGCAAAGAGAATCACATGGAATTAAAAGAAACCAATCAGCATTAATCTTATGATATGCATAGGAACATCATTTCATATGAAGACAAATCAGCCCACTAAAAAGTCATATTATGAAGACAAATATTTCATATGTATTTATGTAATAATTTCTTTTCAGAGAAACATCATTTTGTAAATTGTCATTAAGCATCCAGAACATCAGTAGACACATGCATGCTAATCAGCCTAAAGAACATACTCAACACAGCAGAGAGAATAATAATCACCAGGCCAAAATGAAGAAAGTTGTGGCTATAAAGGTTGTAAGTGACATTCCCAAATTTGACAGCACGTGAGAACAATGGTAGCATATCGCTTCTCTTCTCTGAGCGTCTTCGGTTTGTGTAGTGGTGGCTCAGCTATCTGTTTTGGTCTTCGACCTAGCTGCTCTGTGCGTTGGTGAGCTCCGTTAGGGTTGCTCTTTGTTTTTTTGGGAGAATACAGAGAAGAGATGAGAGAGATGAGAGTGGAAAGAGAGAAACTGTCTGCTGACAAAACAGTTGATGCCATGACCTATTATCTTATTCACCTTTTCTCTCATTTTCTCCTTCTCTACTCCCTTCATTTCAGCAACTTTAGGCATAGAGTCTACACAAACACTCTGTATATCTTCACCTTGTATGTATCCCTAACAGTGTTTGCAACCAGTATCTTTACATTCTCTATGCATTTGAATGTCCATTGCCAATTTTCTTGGCAAGGATAAATCTAAACAAAAAGCTAATCCAATTCAGAAGGATTACTTTTTACCAGAATAATGCAAGCATATTAGGATAAACAATACTAGAAAAGAAAAACATGCAAGCACTTCATTATACAGGAGAGTGCAGAAGTTCCCAATAATTTGATTTTATACTAATTCCATGAAGACTTCCTATGCAACTCAAAATAAAAGAGAAACACCATTCAAATCCATAATCAAACTAAAAAATAAAATTTATTAGTAATATTACCCTTCATCTAAAAACGAGTCTATTAGTGATCCTCCGGGTTTCTTTATAATCTCGATAGATTCTAAATTCTGTTTCCCGGTAATTTTAAACATCAACAATAGAAACCAAGATTAGTGGAAATGAAAGCATGAAAGGCATACAGGTAATTTTGTAACAATAAAGATCATTGTGATAAAAAATTAACCTTTCTGTGGAAGTAATCGTTGGTTGACTCTAGTTGTTGTCCTGATGATCAAATCTCAGCTTTCCTGAAACCAAAATCAACACCCATGCAGCATATTATTCATAAAAAGACCTCAAAAAAAAATCATATTCTTCTATAGCAAAAGCAAAAGGCTAGGTGAATAAAAAATGGCAGAATAGAAAATCAATATAAGCAGAATTTGCAGCTCTTAAAAAAAATCAAACTCTGTATCATAGTATATGACACTATTTAATCCTATAATACAAAATTTGGGGTAAATACTACTCTCCAAATTCTACTCTCACGTCCTGCAATTTATGGTCTCATCTTCAACTTTGTTGCAGCTTCTATATCAGCCCCCAATGAGATTTTCACCTGCATAAAAAAGACCATGTTGATCAAACAACTAAGAGGACATAACAACATTGGAGATGACATACAATAACAATAACAACAATGCTTCATGATTGCATCTCATTTGATTTTTCATTTTATTCTTTTTGTGAAAGAATGCTGCCTTGGAGAACACCTTGCTATATGTACCCGTCCACCACAGAGACCACCATCCACCATATCTTGTATCGATCACCTGTTGCAACTCCAAAAGAGAATCAATTGTGCAGTTATACACTTGAGGTGCTAGTTCAGTGGTAAGAGCTAGCCTTATATCCTCAAGGTGCTGAGTTCAAATCCCCTCGGGGACAGTTGTAAAATGGCCATTAGTGCCACTTTGATTAATAAAAATTTCCCCCTTCCCCAATTTAAAAAAAAAAAAAAATTGTGCAGTTATGTTAAAAGCCCGAGGCACACAAACATGAACTGCAGATTCAACACACAAACATGAACTGGAAATATGAAGATTTGTTTCTCCTCCAAAGTCTACCATGAGATAAATTTGAACTTTTATTCAGGTAATCAAAGAGGTCATTGGTTTACATGACAAGTTATCTGTTCACCATGGCATGTCTTATAAAGAGGTTTGCTTTAACATGCAGACCAGACCCGATAGTTTGACTATAGTATAAAGTGGGCAACAACAAATTTCAATATGCACATAACAAAAATGGCAAGCAATAGTTTTGTGTCTATGAACCAATCTAGGTTGCTTCAAGTTCAACCCCCATTTTGCCACACAGTAACAACTTCCTCACATAATCTAGGTGGTTATTTTCTTCATTGTACCATACAACATAGAGATTATGATAAGTAGTACTGGTATACCTCATCATTCCATCTTCCCTTCTTAGCCTCCTCTTCAGCATCTTCAGTTCCACCTTCTGGATTAATAACCTCCAATCCCTCATGAAATCTTATCAGCAACACAAAGTTATCAACAAAATAAATCTTATCAGCTCATGAAACTGAATCCCACCAACGCAAGCTTAAAAAAAACTAATCAATTGATTAAAAATCACATAACAATCAACAAACTCTCATTAAATCATACATCAAACAGGGTAAAACAACTATAACCTAATACAGTAAAGATAATATATCATAATACATCAATTAATCAAACATTAAATTCAAGAACGATGATAATCCGAAACATATTAGAAAAGGTTAGATTGATGATCTTGAGTCAAACACTCATAACCGAATTGCAAAAAAGTAACATGAAAATAGATAAATTTAACAACAAAACTGATACATTTTAGGGCAGAAATTAGGGGAAACTGGAAATAGAGAAGAGAATGTCACTAACCAGCGGGTAGTAGAGGCACAGTGGTCGCATGGAGAGAGAAGTACGACAGCGAAGAACGGCGCAGCAGCGCAGGACGGCGGTGGTTCTGTGCGGTGGTGAGGCAAACGGCGTCCAAGCAGCTGCGTCGTGACGAGATCAGGGTCTGGGAGAGAAAGCCTTTGCAAGGTGGAGAGAGAGCAGGGAGCACAGGATTGGGGATTTTCCGGTGGGGTTGCATGTGTCTCAGTGGTGTTCAATGGGTACCTTCACGGGACTTATGGTAGCGATTTGTTGATGGGTTTTGATGGAATTTGGGGATGAAGGTCTTAGGGTTAGAGAAGAGGGGGTTGTGCATGTTCAGAAGGAGAAGTAGGAGAGATGGCGGCGAAGAGAAGAGGGAGAAGAGAAGGTGGCTCTGGCCGCAGTTGTATAGGGAAGAGAGATTGAAGGAGATATTGGGAGGAAGTTTGCGTGTGAAAATTGTTTTACTGTGTGACAGGAACAGCTTTGAGTGTAAGCAGTGGAGAGAGTAAGAGCGTGAGAGAGTGAGACATGAGTGTGAACTGTACCCCTATTGACAAGGTCACATGGGCAGCAAGAAATTGAGAGGCAAGAAAACACATGGCAGCATTCTATTGGCTGGGGCTTTTGGGCGGGAAGTGGGAAATTTTGGCGCTAAAATGATGATGCATGCTGACCTGGAGAAGCCCTCGAGATGTAAATGTAGAGATATAAGTTATTATTATTATTATTATTATTATTATTATTATTATTATTATTATTATCAACAGACAAATAAATATGGCAGAGCTTCATCTGCTTGACAAATGGACTTGTAATACATCAGCAGCTTCATTGATTTAATAATAATAATAATAATAATAATAATAATAATAATAATTCAAAATTAAAATAAATCACACCACATTATTTCCACAGCCTATAAAAACACAGTTTGTGGTCCCATTCGGGATAACAAAATAAATATCACCCACTACTATAAATAAACAAATCTAGCCATACACCTAAATAGTTATGCTGCATTCATGGGACCCCTAAAAAAAATACTGCCTTATATATCTGACATTAATACAAATACAAATGGTAATCCCTTCAACTAATGCAGCAGTATGAATTGTCCCTCTCAATCTGCCATAACATAATATAGAATAGATCTTCCCCAGTTAAATCACTGTATAGTATGCGGTGAAAGACAATGACAAAAATAAATAGTCAAAGGTCACCGTTTTATCCCTGAAAGAAAGAAAGAAAGAAAGAAAGAAAAGAAATAAAATAAAGGAAACAAAGACTCGTTCCCTTGCTAGCTAGCCAACCAGCCTCAAAACCAGGACTGACTCACAAACAAGAGTCAATTAGTAGAGTTGTCGTCATTCGTCACCGTCCTTCCTTCCTTCCCACCCGTCACCTTATATCTAATTCAGTATAGCAGTTACAACATATACGCAATGTATATAAATACGTATAACCCCAAATCAAATACTACTATATATATGCTATGATATATATAATGATAATGATGTATACGTTACGTTACCCAAACCAATTAAGGATCCCAAAGAGAATCAGTGTGCATATTCTCCTCCCACTCGTAATAATTCTCTTCATACCCATTACCAAATACAACAGATTGATCATCCAACATAAAAGAATACTCTGACATTTCCATCCACGTGGAAGGTGAATCCATAGGAGAATCATTAATAGCCTGAATTTGAGTCGGAGACAATCTCACCGTCAAAGGTGCCGCCGTAACACGAGACTCTGACGGCACCGCCGGCGTGTTATTAGTCCTGAGCCTTAAAGCAGCTTCATGTGCAGCCATACGTATATGCTCAGCATTGTTACTTATAGGACGTGGCAGCGTAGTTGCAAGTTCAGGGAAGTTAAGTCTCGCTTCCCTTCCCCTGAAATATAACGCTGCCACGTCATATGCTGCTGCTGCCATCTCCGGCGTCTCGAAACTTCCTAACCAGATTCTTGTTTTCGTCCCTGGTTCGCGAATTTCTGATACCCATTTTCCCCATTTCCTCTTTCGTACTCCTCTGTATGCAGAACTTTCAGCCCCACTTGAACGTGAACTTGATCCCATATTGTTTTTCTCCATGCACTATACACTATACTTACTTTAATTAAATTCAAATAGATATATCTCTGAATGTTGAAATACTTTGTTGGTACTATATAGTGTGAAATTTAGTGTATGGTATTTATAGATGTTGATTGTTGTGCGTTATAGCTAGCTTCAGGTGAAATGTGACCTTCCTCGTAGCTGCACGATATATCACAACACACACCACTTTAATTAAATTTCCAACAAAATCTGTCTTTGTACTATGTTGCTACATTTTTTTATTTAATTTCTTTTTGATTTACTATGTTGCCACTTAACTTTAATGAGTTTGTTCTCTGTTTCTGATTGTGCGCACGGATATGAGATTTTTTTTGAAAGTGAAATTTGGAACGTGGCAATGAGGAGGGAGTGACATGTGTTAGTGTGTGTGTCGAATTATGAAGTCGAAATTAGGGGATTGGATTGGCGCAAAATTGATGGAGAAGAAATAAAGAATTGGATTAAGTGACAAAAAAAGGAGTTAACTGTTGAGAACGCGTTTTGAGAACTTAGGTAGGTGGTGGCATATATGGGTGGGTTTTTATTTTAGAAAGACCACTTATCCAATCCAAATTCTTAGAACCTTATATACGGTTTTGGAAATCTTAGATCAGCATGGTGTCCTCCTCACCATTATAGATCAGCATGGTGTCCTCCTCAGCATGGTTTTGGAAACCTTATTATATCTTCCTAGAGTGATCCATGTGTCCTCCTCACACTCTAGATATTCTAGCAGGTACAATCTTTATAGATGACGCAACTCTTTAACATTATGACATCATTAAAAATCTAGTAATATTAAGCTTAATTTTTATGATTTATCGTTACTCAGAGATGAAAATTATTGCGTTAGGATATAGGATAGGCTAGAGAGGGGCTCAAACTCAGAGATGAACAAAAATGAGGTGAAAACAGAGTTGATTATTGCATAATACTCTTGGTGCATGTAGTTCACTATATATGCACTTTTGAGATACACTAATTGAATCAATTTTACTAACAAACATACAACAATAACAACTAACAACTAACAACTAAAACAGAAACTAACAGCTTAAAACTGTTACAACACAGCAAGTTTGAACTACACATCTCAACATTCTCCCTTAATTCAAACTCTCAAATGACACTATGCATCTATGCCAAGCTCTGCCCTTAGCTTCAGAAACTTATCTCCCTTGAGCTCTGGTCAAAATATCAGCTACATGTTCCTTTGTAGGGCAGTTATCAACAATCAATCTACTCTTACTCACTTGATCTCTTAATTGTGAAAACGAGTTTCAATTTGTTTGCTTTTCCCATTAGAAATGTGATTTTTAGCAAGATTAATAGCAAAATTGTTGACTATTAAAAATCTTATAGGTTTCTCCACCACAATCAGCAATTCATTCATCGAGGATTCAAGCCAATTTAGCTCGACATGTAGCAGATGAGCCAACCACATACTCGACCTCACAAGAAGATAAGACTACAACTCGCTATTTCTTAGAGCACCAAGAAATTGGGGCTCCTTGCAACTTGAACAAATGGTTAGTGGTACTTCTTGTATCCACCTTGTCCCTGTACCAATCCGAGTTTGAGAAACCAACTATTTCAATCCTTGCCCCTTCTCCTTAGGAAACAGAATACCATAAATGAATGTACCTCTAGTGTACCTCAATATTCTTTTAGTAGCTAAGAAATCAGGTTTCAGCGACTTACTCATGAATCTACTCATCGTACCGGTAACAAAGGAAATGTCGCGTCTACTATGACACAAATACCTTAATGAGCCAATTTGTTTCCTAAATATTGTAGACTTCATTTTCCCTTAAGGCTGGCAATGAACCGAACCAACTCGAGTATAGTTCGAAACTCAACTCGATAAATAAATGAGCCGAACTTGAATTAGGTATAACTCGACTCGTTTTGTTCATGAATCAGCTCGATAATTATATATATTACTATTATTTATATATTTTGATTTTAATATTATCTTTGTTGTCCATTTTGTGTTTCTAGAGCAATGTTTTTTATTTATTAGTAGGTGAACTTGTTTAACATTAATTATATCATTATATAATTCTCAAATTATATTATTATCCTTGTTTAATTTTTTTATTAAACTCATAAAATAGGTAAACAATAAATATTATAAATATATTTATCTTTTCAATTAGGTAATTAATTTATCCAAAAACTACTAGTAAATTACTAATTTAAAATGTCAACGATCTATAATATTTTTTATGGCTTCTTTACAAAAAAAAAAAAGAGATTATTTTAATTTTTATTGATGCAAGCCGAACTAACAAGCAGAACCGAGCTGCTCACGAGCTTGAGTCGAGTCAAGTTCGAGATGACAAAAATAGTTCAGGTCGAACTCAAGTCGGGCTACGAGCTGAGCTGATTCTTATCGAGTTGAGTCGAGCTGAGCCAAGTTCGACACTACAAGAATTTGGCGCATTTCCGGGGGACTATTTCCGGCGGAATAAATCCGCCAGTACATTACCGGTGGATATTTTGGCATTACCGGTGGATTTGATCCCCCAGTAAATTATTGGCGGATTTTTTAATTTTTACCGGCGGATTATAATTTGACTGTAACTTACCGGCGGAAATTTTGTGGAAAAACTTTGAAAACAAATCCGCCGGTAATTACACCTTCCGGCGGATAAATTCTGTAATTTAAAAATTAATATATAAACAATTCCGTCGGTAATAGGAATTTTCGGCGGAAATTTTTTGAATTTTGAAATTCAAAAATCCACCGGTAAATGCAAATATCCGCCGGTAAATTCAAATCCACCGGTAATAGGAATTTTCGGCGAAAAATTTTTGAATTTCGAAATTCAAATATCCGCCGGTAAATTCAAATATCCGCCAGTAAATTCAAAAATCCGCCGGTAGTATCCATTTCCGGCGGATTTCTGTATGGGAAGTTGTGTGCGCACCGTTTACTGGAATCCGCCGGTAAGCCATAAATTCCGCCGGTAATCGACATTTCCGGCGGAACTGGAAAATTAGCCGTTGCAGCCTTCCTCTATATATACGAACCCACTCTTTCCCCACTCACTCTTCATTTACTCTTCACTCTCTTCTCCGAAATCTCTCGCTTTTCTCTTCTCAAATCTCTCAATCCACTCCATTCAAAATCTGTTCTGTTCTACCTGCGAGATTATTGTTAAGTTTGATTTAAGGTATGTTTTTTAACTGATATTTGACTGTTTTAGTTAATATTTAGTTTTTAAATATAGTTGTTTAATATTTTTTTGTTATTATTTAAATAGTTGTTTTGCAATTGATTGGAGTTTGGAGTTTGCTTGAAAGTTATGTTCAAAAGTCCGGAAAACATCAAGTGAGAGACTTCTCTTCACTACCTGTTAGTTAAGAAAATTATTTGTTATAAAATGTTATTTGATGTTATTAGATGAAATTTTTGGCGAAAATAAAATAAATTTAATTTATTTAATGTATTAGTTAAAAACATAAAAATAAATTATTTGAAAATTTTTTTATTTTAAAAATACGAATTATTTTATTGTTATTTTATGTTATTAGCAGAAGTTTTTGCGAAAATAAAATAAGTTTAATTTATTGCATAATAATTAGATAGTTTTTATAGTGATTGTGTAATAGTTATTATTTAGTAAAAATTATTGATGTTATAAGTTGAAATTTTTCGAAAAAGTAAAATAAATTAGCTTGCAATAATTGTTTGTTATTTGTATTTTTTAGATAAAATAAATACGAAATATTATTATAATATTTGTAAAAAAACTAAAATTGTTTGTCATTATTTTATTATAATAATACGAAATATTGTTTGTTATTTGTATTTTTTTAGATAAAATAAATACGAAATATTATATATATATATATATAATATTAGAGAAAATAGTAAAATTATTAGTAAAATAAAATGTTACCATTATTATTAAAATATGTTACTAAAAAAATCAAAGAATTAATATATATTAAAAAATAATAGTTAATAGTTTATTTAATTTACTTTGTATATTTGGTCAAACATAAAAATACCAATACTAATGTGTATTGTTGTAATACACATGTATGATGTATGGTGTATTGTGTATATTATAAGGAACATACACAAAAATATGGATCGTAGTTGGATGTATGATCGAATGTATCCTGGAAGAGCTGGGTTGAAGCGACGTTTTGTACAAGGAGTGGAAGAGTTTGTTCTTTTTGCTAAGCGTCAAAAAGAATTTAAGCGACAAGGTGGAATTAGATGTCCTTGCTCCAAATGTATGTTTCGATCTATAAAAAAGGAAGGTGATATTCGCATTGATTTGTACAATATAATGGGTTTAAGCCAAATTATATATTGGATATTGACCCGTCATGGTGAGGTAGCAGTTGGAGTTCCTGCGGTTGATAATGTTCTTGTCCAAGTGGAACGACGTCCCATGTCGTCAAGTCTAGTCGTAGCTTCCACATCAAGTAGTAATCCAACGACTACGGGATATCAGCCGTTTGATGTTGTTCAGGGGATGATATCTGATGCTGTCGGTGTAAATTTGGATTTCGAAGAACCACAATATGATGCTGAAGAAGTTCCAAACGAGGAAGCTCAGAAGTTTTATATGTTTTTGAGTGAGACAAATAAACCATTATTTGAAGGATCTACAGACTCTAAGTTATCAATGTGTGTTCGGTTGTTGGGTCTTAAGTCTCAATTTAATGTTGCGGAATTGTGCATGGAATACATGACTAAAATGATGTTGGATGCAACCCCCGTTAGAGGACTTTTGCCGCAGAGTTATTATGATGCCAAAAGATTGGTATCGAAGCTCGGTTTAAATTCCATAAGAATTGATTGTTGTGTGTCTGGTTGCATCATCTATTATAACAATCAGTTTGGCATAAATGATGGAGAGTTGCTGGAATGCAAGTTTTGTCAAGAGCCACGGTATCGTGTCAGCAGGAAAGGGACAAGCAGAGGCAAACCAATTCCAAGGAAAGCAATGTTCTAACTGCCGATTATACCAAGACTGAAGGGAATGTTCACTTCAACGGAAACTGCTGGTAAAATGACGTGGCATTTTGAAAATAGAAATAATTCTGGTGAATTACGTCATCCATCTGATGGTGAAGCTTTGAAGCATTTTGATCGTGTCCATCCTGATTTTGCCAATGATCCAGGCAATGTTTGACTTGGTTTATGCTCTGATGGTTTCACACCATATATTCAAGCGTCAGCAACACCATATTCTTGTTGGCCAGTTATAATTACCCCGTACAACATTCTTCCTGAAATGTGTACGTCTAAACCCCACATGTTTTTAAATGCTATAATACTAGGGCCAACTAATCCAACAACTGGTATTGAAATATATTTGCAACATTTGATTGATGACCTAAAAAGGTTGTGGAATGGTGTTTTAACTTATGATGCAGCACAAAGACAAAATTTCATGATGAGGGCGGCTTTGATGTGGAACATTAATGACTTTCCTGCGTATGGAATGTTGTCTGGATGGGGGACACATGGTAAGATGGCGTGTCTGATTTGCATGGTTGACACAAATGCGTTTACTCTTAAATATGGAGGAAAAACCTCATGGTTTGACTCGCACCGTAGGTTTTTACCTACCGAGCATCCTTTTAAAAAGTCAAAATATGCATTCATCAAGGGAAATGTTGAAACTGCTGAACCTCATCGTAGACTGACACCAGAAGAAGTTTGGAACAGTGTCAAGGATATCCCTCCTGTGGAAGTCGTTGCGGGTGTTGTTTCTCGTCCAGATGGTTATGGACTATGGCATAATTGGACCAAAAAAAGTATTTTTTTAGAACTTTGTTGTTGGAAAGATAATCTAGTGAGACACAATCTCGATGTAATGCATATTGAAAATAAATTCTTTGATAACATATTTAACATTGTTATGAACGTGAAAGGTAAAACGAAAGACAGTGAGAAGGCTAGGAAGTAGGAAGGATGTGGATCATTACTGCAGGCGAAATGATTTGTTGTTGGTTGAGCAAGCTAACGGTAGCACACTGAAACCCAAAGCCAATTATACTTTATCTACGGAGCAAGCGAAAGCAGTTTATCGGTGGATTACTGACGCTTGGTAAATTTAATAATTGATTAAACTTATATTATACATTCGTATTTTATATTTTATTAAATAATAACTATGTATGTATATAGGAGGCTATCCTTGGTCGGCCACCTACTTTGCCTGAGTTATATCGCCAACTTCATATGCGAGAGGAGACTGGTGAATATCTTGAAGACCGGTCAAGGAATATTTCGGTAAATAACGTTTATTAATTATTTATATTTATATATTGTTTTTATTATATTATATATTACATACTAATGGTTATTCATTTATTGGTTGTTTGCTTTCAGGAACATTTCTATGATTGGCAGACCAGTTATCGTGAAACTCAACAGAGTAGTGGCAGTGAGATTGATCCTGCTGAGGAGAGTCGAGCGGCTTTTCTTGCTTGGAAGGAATCTGTTGGGCCCTCAAAACCTGGCCGGTTAGTAGGAGCTAGTGGTTTGGGCCCGTCTGCTTTCCCAAATTCCCTTATTCCAAATCTGAATCCCGCATCTAATTCAGACAGAAGTACTGGTCGCTCTTATGTCCCCACGCCTTCAGAATTAAGCGATGTTCAGCTATTGACGCAGAAATTGAGCGATCAACAGCGTGAGTTGGAAGAGCGACAGAACAAACATTATCAGGAAATACAGCAGATGCGGGAGCAGTATGCGGAGCAACAGCGGTTGAATGAGGTGCGCTTTAAGTAAATGATGGATAGTATGTCTCAATACTCAAGGCCATCTATGCCATCATCATCATTTTATCCACCGCAGTAGATGCAGCCTTACGGTGCTCCTTTTCAGTCGTACGCACTGCAGCAGATGCAACCTTCCTTCCACAGCCCATATGCTCAGCCGTACGCACCGCAGCAGATGCAACTTTCCTCCCAGCAGCAGCTCGAGCAACCCCAACAACTCAACACGGATCTAGACCTCAACATTGATTTTGAAACATTGTTCAATAATTCAGATCCCAACAACAACCCGTCCCAGCGCTACTATGGCTAGGAGTTTTAGTCATTTTGTTAGATATTTTAATTTATATTTTTTAATATATATTTTAATTACTACTTTCTTGTATGGCTGTTTATGCAAATTTTATCATTTTAAAAACATTATTCAATTCTCGTTTAATTAGTATTTATTTAAAAAATAAATATTCATATTATAAAATTAATAATATTTATTTTGGAATTAAATAATAAATATTTTAATAAACGAATTAAATAATAAATATTTTAATAAATGAATAATAAATATTATTTTTTTAAATAAAAGAATTAAAAAAACTGTTTTTTTTTAAAACAACATTACCGGTGGATTCTATTTGGTTTCCGGCGGATTTGAAAATTAATTTTTTTTTTAAAAAAAATTTGCCGACGGATTTCTTAGCATTTCCGGCGGTTTTTTAAATAATTACCGGTGGATTTGAAAATTTAATTTTTTTTTTAAAAAATGTTACCGGCGGATTTCTTAGCATTTCTGGCAGTTTTTTAAATAATTATCGGCGGTTTGAATTATGTTTACCGGCGGATATTCCGTCGGAAAGTGTTACCTGCAAGTTAATTTCCGGCGTAGTTCCGGCGGATAAAATCCGCCGGTAATCCCCAATTTTCGGCGGATTTTTGCCGTTTCTGACGGATTTTGTCCGCCGGAAATCCTCAAAATTCTTGTAGTGCGACTCAGCTCGACTCATTTCTAGTCCTACTTCCTCCTCATCACTAGCTCCTTCAATTCTGAGATTTGCCTCTATAGTCACAAAATTACACTCCAACAATTTCCCTTGCATATAGTCAATTCTAGGGAAGTAAGAGAGTCTTCCAAGTCAATCATCTCAAACTCATCTTTCACATCTTTGTTTTGAATTCTTCAATCTCTTTTGAACAACTCCTATAACCAAGAGATCATCCATTTACAAGCAAACCAGTAGCACACTCACTTCTGGAAAGCAACATTGTATTTTGTCTCTCTAGTAATCAGAGTTCAAACTAGTGAACAAGGGTGTGCGGTTGTGTGATAACTCTTGTTTATAAGAGTTATTTATGTTTTCTTAGCTTAAATCATTGTGACATCTAAAGTAATATTGTGTTTAATTAGTTAAAATTGTATATATCTTGTGTTGCAGGCTAAGTTTTGATGATGAAGTGGTTAAGAGGTTTTGATGATGAAAAAGACAAAAGCTAAAATTGATAATAGTAAAAAGGCCAAAGCCAAAGTTGATGGCCAAAGTTAATGAAAGTGACAAAACATCAAAGTCACAATCCAAGACGATCAATCTCAAGAATTGAAGATTCAAGTTTAAGGGTAGTCCTTAAATATAAAGGTAGTCCTTAGGGTTTGGGTGTGTCTTAGGAAAAAGTGTAAGCTCTTTCGAAGGTCAGCTCGTATCTCAAAGTCTCACACACTCACAAGTTTTTCAAAGATGCATGCATACTTACGTAAACTTACTTATCATCTTTAAAACATAAAAATCGATTTTATCTTACATATAAGTTCATCAAAATTGATTTTCAGGCCAATCAGATAAGGAAGAATCAATTTTCACTTCATGTATTCTCAATGCATAAATCGATTCCTGAGCCAAACTTTTTTAAAGGAAGAATCGATTCCCACTCTTTTGCACTTAACTGAGAATCGATTCCTACATGTCTCAGGCAAGCTGAGAATCGATTCATACAAGTTTTCACTAAGTACAGAATCGATTCCTAGCCCTCCATGGTTCTCAAGAATCGATTGTCCCTATTTTTCAAACAAATCAAAATCGATTCCTCATTTAAATAAATTGATTTCTAGATCAAATGCTTTCAACAAAGAATCGATTCCTACACTAGTTTCAACGTAAACTTGATTTTTTCATAGCCTATAAATAGGCAGTGCTTCACGTTCATTTTAACAACAACCCATTTCACGAATCAGAAAACTTTTGAGAAAAACTCTTCACGCTTTTACTTTTGCTCGTCACGCACCGTTGGTCCGTCTGAGCTGGTCTGTTGCTAAGAGTTAGTTGGGGTTGCATTCTTCAAGTTGTAATATCTGCCTTCATTAGAGGTATTTCTGTCTTTACAATTGTTTATTATTTAATTGTTTGTGATCTGTACTAGGGAGTGGGGTATCTCTCTAGGGTAGCTGTTTGTACTAGGAAGTGGGGTATCTTTCTGGGGCAGCTGATTGTAACAGGGGTGGGGTATCTCTTGTTATTGTTATATTAGATTTGAGGGCTCTCCATAGGTGGGGTATCCTAGGAGGAGAGTGCCTGAGTCTGTAAAGATTTTCCAAGGCACCTGTAAGCCTTGTTGTTTTGGTTAGTGGAAAATCTCACAAGGGTGTGAGGACTGGACGTAGGTCACTAGGAGGTGACCGAACCAGGATAAATCTCTGCGTACTTTACTGCTTTCCTGCTTTATTGTAATACCGCTTTACTGCTTTATATTCTAATTCCTTCGCTTCCACTTAACCTGCGCGAAAATTGATCTAAGTCATTGAAAAGGGGAAGAACGTTTTCGAAAGATCTGAAAAGTTCTTAAATCTCAATTCACCCCCCCTCTTGAGACTGAAGCCACTTGGTAACAAAAATATGATGTTTAGTGTAAAAGAAGAATTAATTCTGGTTTTGAGTCATTAATTTGACACTTTTGGTGCCCCTTTTGTGCTTTTATGTGTGTGTTTCATTGCTGCAGCATTTGATGCTACATCATCAGTTCCTGCGGCAGATGAGAGAGAAAATGCTGAGGCACTGATTTCAGCGCTTGACAGCTGTTAGAAAAGGACAGACACGTCCTGAATGGGGATCAGCACCTTTATCCAGAATATTCTCCTTTTGCTTGAGCACATAGTAATTTTGGGCACACTAGAAAACAAAAGGCAGCTCATCTTCCTCATTTGAGAGGCTGGTTCGAAGGAGGCAAGGTTTAGACATAGTCTTTCTCTCCAATTTCGTTCCGAGCTCCATTTTCACAATAAAAAGTAGAAATTATGCACAACAGTGCTGGGAGCATTGTTGGAGCTGACATTACTTGGGAGTTTTTCTTGGATTAGGGGGCTGTTTGTACCTCCATTAGTTCTTGGAGCTATTCTCAGTCTACCTCTTTTTAGTATATTTTCTTCCTTGTAAATTCAGTTTTATGGCTTTAGATTTTGCATATATGCTTTATTTCTTGTGTTTGTTGCTAGCTCACTATGAGCTAATCACTTTATAGTTGTGATGCTTTCGATCTATGTAATGAAGTCTTAGTGTGTTTAATGCATGTATTTGATGTTTAGCATTTTTATCCCTTGAGTGATACTATTTCCAAACTTATTTTAAACTTGATCACCTAAATATAAGTATCATTTATAGATTCAGACATGGTTTATAAATTGATCTCAAAGGATAATATGGATAGTGGTTATTAAATGACACTTTAATAATCATTGCTTAAAACCTAGACATAGGAGGGCAAATTCCATTAATTATGGATTTGCATAGTGAAGGCATTCCCAACTTACTCTCATTCTGGATTTCTACTAATCCTTTATTTTACTTGCTGTTTGTTGATAAAATTGGGTTCTACAACTCGTTATTTTACTTTGCTTTTACTCACTAGCTTGCTTGCCAATTAAATATAAAAAAGAACTCAACAATCATCGTGGGAACTATCTCTACTTACTCTTTATTACTTGTTGCGACTGTGTATACTTGCACATATTGTTTTCACACAACATTGACATTCGAGTCGTTATCACTGTTTGCCATTTTTATAGAAAAGATTGTGAATGATCTTAACTCTCACACTGTGAAGTATTTTCCAAGAGCCCTAGCTCTAATGCGAATTTAAATGATAAAAACACTAGAAGGCGAGGGGAGTTGAATAGGGTTTTTTAAAAGTCTTTTCTTAAACGTTGTTTTCAAAAATCTTTTTGTAAAATATTTGTAAGCGTAAAGGTAAAGGAAAGCAATTAAATGGCACACGTAGATTTATCCTAGTACACTACCACCTAGTAGCTAGTCCCTCTCAAAACCTTTGAAAGATTTTCACTAAAATCACTTTTACAACTCAAAGGGTTTATCTACCAACATTGGCTAAACTCTTAGATTCTTAGAACGACTTGATCTCAAGCCTCTAAGGAAATGTCACTACAGGCCATTTTACAAAATAGAGTTTGTGTAAAAAGATAAATGCATTCGCAACTAAAAGGTTTACAAAGAAAGCCTTTTGAAAAATAACTAAGTGTTTCTCTTGCGATTCAAAGAATAAATCACACTAAAATTGTTCTCTTATGATATTTGTTATCTTTAAACTTAATTAAGGGTTATTAATTGTTCCTGGAGCTCCTTGTTCCAACAATGACTTTATTCGTTGTGTAAAAAAAAAGGACTTTGTTATACCTTCAGATCTATTCACCTCAATCATGGGTATTTTGTGTTGTACACGATGTATTGTTAGGGGTTAGAATTGGTTTATTGGGTGTACTTGGGATCAGCGTTGTGCCTGAAATTTTGGGTGCCCTCTACAAAATTTGAATGTGGTGTCGTATTTTTATAAGTCGTATATATTAAAATTCATTGATTTAATGCAGCCTCAAGTAAGATAAATTATTTTGGAATAAATGTCAAAGTTTACATCAATTTTGAAAAGTTCAAACCAAAATATCAATAGAAATAATTATAGCAAAAATAGTTATACATATCAACCAAACATGTAGTAATATATATGTATACATACCATATATAAAAATTTGATACCTCCAAAATTTTGGTGCCCTGTGCGGTCGCTCCTCCCGCACACCCTTAGGATCCACCCTACTTGGGATTGTTCGTCGTTGATATTCCCACCATATATCAACTTTTTATATTGTTTCGTTCATTAAGGCTTTGTTTGGCGCGTCTCATCCGCTAGCGGATGAAACTAGCGGGTGAATACGGGTGTTTGGTAAGCATTAGTGTTTAGCATTTTTGGGTAGCGTTTAGCGTTTTTTCAGATGCTACTTCAAGTAGCGCTTTTTCAAATGCTAACGGATAGTGGACAACGTCTCACTTTTTTTTGTTGACATTTTTACCGTTTTATTTTTCTTAAATTACTTCTCTTTTCTCATTAAACAGTTTGTCATCGTTAAATAATTTAATCATTAATTAAATATCGTTTTATGTCATTTTACATTTTTCAGCTATTTTAACCGCTAGTTTTATAAAATACATCATTTGTTATTAGCTAGCTCATCCGCTATCTGCTAGCTCATCCAATATCTGCTATCCGCTCATCCGCTATCCGCTAACTTATCTGCTATCCGCTATTTTTTACCAAACAAAGCCTAAGTAACTTAAATTTGAGTTGAACTACCTCTAATGCTCTTATGTAGGTTTGCTATTAAAAAAGGTAATAATAACTTAAATTACTTAACAAGAAAGTGTTCAAAAATCTAATCAACATAATCAATGTATTTCATCGTTGTTATCCATTATAAGAATTATCTTCTTAACCTGCAACTAATAAATTCATAACACAAAAACAAATCCATACACATTGCCTAAATAAACAGAACAAACTTACACGCACAGGCCTTAAGCAACAATATCTCTTAATAAGCGCGTTAGACTTTTACCCCATGAGCTGAGTGGAGCATACACCCTTGCGGCACATTTACATGTGTTCGGAGTTTTATTTAGAGAAGAGATAAAATCTAACTTCAAAATTAACTGAGTTTATGACTTCGAATTAATTATTATTTTAGATAAGTCCACGCTTTTTATTCCACATCCATATTCTTTTAACATAGTCGAAAGTAATTATAATGTAATGTATATCTCATATATGTGCTTATATATGCTTCAAACGAGGACGACAACTAATGAGGTTCCAATATGTTTCCGTAACTTCTGTAATCATCATATTGGTTTCTAAGAATGTCAACTTTTAATATTGTAAATCTTATGATAAAAGTGAATAAACGCACTGAATCTAGTGGACTACAACAAATGACCTTATGTGATGATCAGGTTTCATTTATTATTATTATTATTATTATTATTATTATTATTATTATTATTATTATTATTATTATTATTATTATTATTATTATTATAATATAGGTGTTCACTGGTCGTATTTCCCCTCTTATATACTTATTTATTGGTTTATAAATAATATTACTAGGCCACAATAGATTATGGCTTAAGAAACTTAATGATAACATCTTGACATTTAAATTTCCAAAACCATTACATTTATTAATTAAAATTTAAGCTTTTTTACCTCAATATTTTGTTATTTTTATTTGTATAATATTACTACCTTTACTGTTCTATCTTCATTGATTAATTCCTCTTGAAATTTTTTTTGGCAAATATAAGGAAAGGAAGACTTGTTAAAACTTTCTAATGTAAAAAACATCAAGAAGGAAAAAGATCGAGTACTACACCCTAATTTTATTAAAAAAGAGAAAAAAGAAAGAAGACAAGAGAGAAACCAAATGGGGACTAGACTAATACTCATGGCAATGAGATGAGAGTAAAGACAAAGCAATAAAAGGGAACCCTAGCTTGTTACGGCAAAGTCCTCTTGGAAATTTGAACAAACCAAAACTAAATTAGTAAGCTCCATTGCATATTATGCAGAATGAATAATTAATGATGTGCTCCAAGCTAGACAAGTCCCCTTTGGATCTACTCTCTCTCTCTCTCCGGTCTTAATTATAAGAAAAATTTGCAATTTTAAATTCATTAAATACTAAATATATCAATTATTTAATAAACTTAAAATTGTAAGTTTTTCTTATACATAAGACTAGAGAGAGTATCTAACACGTGTCCCCTTACTCCCATTAGCTTCCTTATTGCAAGGAAGAAGAAAAACTCAAACAAAACAAAAAAGGGAATATGTAGAAGGAATCAAAAGTGGAGAAAAGAAACAAGCAAACATGAATAACATGAATAACATAGATAGTCCTAATGAAGATTTGTTGTATTTTCATGTTGGAACTCTGCTAGAGCTTCCTCTCCAGTACAGTTGGAGTGTTCACTCAGTACCTAAATAAAAGGCCACTAAAGGAAACTAATCTTCTCAGAGGCACTTATAAGCCCATGCACCTAAAAGGCCCATTTAAGGATTACATCACTTATTTGTTGACTAAAAAAACCTAAAACTAAGTGGTTGACAAAAAAAAACCTAGAACTAAGTGTAGACTGCAGAAGCTTGACACATGATTCTATAAAAAAAGACCTAAATACAATATTTTTTTTAGACCATTGTTGACTACTCAGAGTGTCTCTATTAAATTTGATGACCATATATTGAATTTTCTTCCTGCAGGTTGTGTTCAACAATACTGGGTACAAGAAGTAGATTCAACCAAGACAGGCCCAACAAAAAAGACCGATTATTATTCAGATGGATCCAAAAATACCCATGCAGCACCCAATGGATCTTCACCGTTACAACACGCGGGTTTCTTCTCAAGAAACGGATCCAACCCGGTCCAATTCTATAAAAGGCAAGGTAACCGATTTTAATTCATTTTTTTCTTTTCTTTCTCTCTCTTCTCTTCTTCTTCTCCGCTCGTTCTTCCTCTTCTCTTTTCTCAGCTCTGCTAGGGTTTGTAAACAAACCCAGAAATCTTACTGATTGAGGGTGGCAATCACTTCAAACCTTCACTACAAACCTTCAGGTAGCTGATTAGAACAAAAACCCTATGATTCTGTGTTGATTTTGCTGAGATTCAGAAACCCTAACTTTCTGAATCTTAACCTTTTTCAGGATCTGATGCTTGGGTTTTGGATCGGACAGTAACACAAAGGTAATCACGTTACTATTTTTCTGATTGATGATTTCGATGTTGATTTCTTTCACAAAACCCTAACTGGTTTTGTGTTTGCTTGTATGTAACTGGTTCTTCACTTCTTTGAAGAACACCAATAGCTTCACGCTTGTGGAACTCCTCTTTGAAATCAACTGGTAACCTTTTCTCTTAACCTTTCTTCGTATTTCTCTTTTTCCCTTTTGTATTTCAGTCACAGAAATACTGACACTCTGTTTTTCCTCTTGATGCGAGGTTATTCAACCACTTGTTGAATATTTTTTGCTCAGAAGACTCTCAGAAAAACAAGGATGATGTTGAACAGCACAAAGGAAGAAGAGAATAGTACACTAGGGTAAAAGAATGCATGTAAATTTTTTATTAACTTTTTGATTGTACACAGAGTATGTATATATATGTACAGAACCTAACGACTACTTTAGGCTGTTAGGTTAGTTTTAGTTTGTTAGAAAAAAACTGATTTCTTTTAACAAACTTTAACTAACATAACAGTCTTGCTAGCTGTATGTTAACGACTTGGACAATTTTGACCCCCAACGGCTAGTTTAGAATAACTAAACTCTTAGTTGTAAAATTTGTAATAAAGGGTAAGGTTTTGGTTTTTGATTAAAAACCAACGGTCTCAACGCTTTCAACAAAAAAAATTGTTTGCATTATGCATGTAAAAATGCAACCACGAATACTAAATGAGTATGTCTAGCAAGACTCTTTTGACACACTCCTCTAACACTCACTCTATGATTTGTTGAAATTCTTGTGAGTTTCACCACTTCAAAAATGTGACCATTAACTTAGTGGGACACACATAAATTTAACCAATCAAAGAGTGAATGTGGGTAGCAGAGCGTTAAAGATAGTGTCGGTAGCACTCCTCATAGCAAAATTTGTGATATACCACCAACTATAATGATTTTTAGAATCCAAAAATGCAACGATACATCAATCGTGTATTTGGTTCCGAAGAGAAACTGTGAAGACGAAAAAAATGTGAGAAAGACTGTACGTGTGAAGAGAAAGAAATAGGTGAGAAATGTGGTAGCATCGACGTATTGTTCAGTTTAAAAGAAAGAGAAGAGAAGAGAAACAGAAGATAGAGAAATGTGTTTAATTATACGAAAAGACAAACATGTCCTTGGTCTAAAAAAACCAATATACAATTTTATGTTATCTTGAATTTACATTCTTACCAAATTAAATTAATTTAGTGTTTAAATTTAACTAGTAAATTAGATTTAACATAATTAATAAGTTACTTATTGTATTAGTTCTTAATTAATTAACTAAAGTAAAATATTATTACCTATCAAAAACACCTATTGATACGGGTAGACACACAAGGCATAAAAGGAAAACAGTTTTCCTCTCATCAAAATTTGGAATCTATGCTCGAAGAAGTGTTCACATTTAGTGTCTAATAGTGTCTTGAACATGATTACCTCAAATGAAACCCATGAGAAAAGACAAGTAAAATGAAACAAATCTATTCTTAAAAAACGATATATATTGTGAAATGGAGGTAGTAAACTAAAAAGAAAAAATTAATTAACAGCTTTTTTGTTTTTTGTTTAAGTTAATTAGTGGGAGGTTGATAGTGCTTACTGCTCAACGTGAAATCAAAATGGAGTAGCAAAGAGAGGGTTCCAGTTAGGGGATTCACTAAAGTCAATGCCTGCATCTTTAAGAGCTACTATCAAGTGATGTAGCTAATCAATAATTTGATATATACTAATTTCCCAGATGATTGGTTCCCATGCGTAACAAGCAAATCAATATGAATATGATTGTAGCTCCAAATAGAGTTTGAGAACAGCTGGATCTTGCTAATCCCCGCGCGTTCAATATATTAATAGATTAATAGACATTTCATTTTCAGCAGTATGGCCATAAAACTATTGTACCTGTAACATCCATAAAAATCAAATCTCCAGAGCAATGGAAGTATATACTTTATGTGTACGTACTCCGCGTTTTCTTAAGACTTTCTTTGACTCATTCATTCGTTGATTCACACGTTCAGTAAACTAAAAAGTTTAGTTTCATTTATCTTACTCTATGGGCTTAAATACATTTAAGATAAAGAGTCACTTTAGGGTCCGTTTGGTAGGAGAGAAAGAGGAAATTAAGAGAGAATATTTTCTCTCTTCTCTCTTTCTATTGTTTGGTCAGTTATCTTCTCTCTTTCTCTCTTCCCTTACCCCATCTTCTCTCTTTCACCTCAAACAAACACACTCTTAGTACAATAAGAAGTCATTCTCTCTTCTCTCTTTCTCTCTCGCTTTAACCAAACAATAGAAGGTCATTCTCTCTTCTCTCATTCTCTCTTCCATTTCTCTTTCGCTCCTACCAAACGGACCATTAGTGCTGGTGTAGGTCATTCTCTCTTCCCTATCTCTCTCGCTTCAACCAAACTGTTCTGTACCTTGCGGTCGTCCGGGCCGGATCCGGGGACTGCAGTTGGTAGGTCTCCTGCCGTCCAAGTAGAGTATCAGAGTGATCTCGGGAGGGGTACCTGCGATGCCACCCTGACGCTCAAGTCAGCATTGAGAATATTATAGTGTAGTAGGGAATGAGAATGTACCTATTTTTGGCAATGTGTGTTAGTGTTTATAGGGATCATTGCCACCTCTGATTTATTGAATCGATCGGGTGAATCTGAGTCATTGAGGCATTATAGTCATAAATGGGCTGATTTATTGTGGATGTAGATCCATGTTATTGGGCTAATCCATGTCCAATTGTTGGAGTGGGTCTCGTGGCCCAGTCCAGAACACAAACAATACAAAATCATTCTCTCTTTTCTCTTTCTCTCTTCCCTTTTTCTCTCGCTTCAACCAACGGAGACTCAATTAATTAGTCACATGCCTTTTCTATTTGTTAGTCCTTTTTTTTTACAAATCTTTTATTTGTTAGTCAAAGGAACGAAGAAATTAGTAACTTATTTACCAAAAAAAAACTTACCGACATATTTGCTTTTTGGATTAACAATTGAGTCAAAGTATATAAATTAACTTTGTACACCAAGAAAAAACCTTAACAAAAGATTCTAAAAGTCCTTAAAAAAACAGAAGGACGCAAAACAGAGCCTCACCGAGGACAACAACCCATACGGAGTCTCCATCATTAAGTGAATTCAAGGCCTAGGAATGGATGTTCCTAAGTAGAATACTTATTTTTGTTTTTTTCTTGACCTATGGAAATCATCATAAGCACTTTCATAAAGCAAAAAGTATCATCCCAGATAGAATTATATTTCATTTTTATTGGAAAATTGTATCCGGCCTAATAATATGTTGTACTAGATCTTCAGACCTACTAGATAAATTACTACATAAAACGAAAACAAAAAACCAAACAAACATGTTGGTGTTTTTTGATCCAAAGCATCATTCAAAAAAAGGGACTCAATACCAATAAGGGGTAAGCCAAGTTCTAAAAGGAATCAAGGATGTTGCTCCTTTCTTAACAAGAAAGTTAGCACAACTATATGCACCTCATAGGACACGTGGTTGATCACAACATCTTAATATGTATCAAGACACTCTTTTATCTTAGATTCTTAGTTAAGACAACAACATGACGATAGAAGACATGAGAGCTGAGGCGGACCTATTTGTATGTGAGGGAGGACAAGTGCACCCCTTAAAATTAAATTATATGCATTTTTTTTTTAGCATGTTTTTGGTGCGCAGTTTCAACCAGTTTTGCCGATGACTAATCTACACCGGGGAACTTGGCTAGCCACGAGTACCCGGCTTTGCCGGCCCGTGTGGTTCTCCCCTCCCAGCAGAGTTTTTGCCACACCCAATATTCGAACCCGAGACCTTGAGGTGGGATCCAAGTCCAGTTACCACTTCGATCCACCCTTGTTGGTTAAATTATATGCATTCACCACCTCTTATATAATTTTTATTTTGACCTCCAAAATTAAAATAAATAAGTGCATTCACCTCAATTCTTTCATTTTTATTATTAAATAAATAATAAACTCACAATTTAGTTTCTAAACTTATGCCCCCTCTTCTTCTTAATCCATAAATTATATAAAATATTATGAAATCTCTCGAATTATATAAACTTAGTTCATCAAGTTTGAGAAATCTCTAGAATTAGTCTCTAAAAATTTAATAAATATGCCTCATTAGTCTTCGTAAAGGATTACTTATAAAATTTTATGAAGTAATTTGAGGGATATTACATGCCTTGGCCATTTTAGCGACATGGGAACGTCTGCTCCCGGGTTCGAACCCGGGTGTGACCGGTGGAAGTGTGTGTGTATGTGTTGTGTTTATTTGTCATTTCATCTAAGTAGACAAAACAAATCCCTTAAGGACTACTTATTATTTTTCGTATACCTAAATAGGAGAGTGGGTGAAGCTTATAGATTAAATTGACGATTTGCTATTAAAAAAGTTTGAAGTTAAATAATTCGGTTTCTCCAATTAATTGGTGAATCAAGTGAGAATATTTGAAATTGAGATTTTCAACATTCCTATAAACCAACAATCTTGAATGAATTTTTTTTGCTCTCACCGGTCAAGGGTCTTTGGCATAGTTATCAAACTCAGGACCGTGACCCGGTCACACAGTCAGGTCGAGTCACTTAGCATATAGGTCACAGAGTTGAACCAGATCAACACAGTACGACCCGACCGAGTTAGCAACAACCCTATGATGTGTGACCCAGGTCGGGTCTTGCGCGTTTTTAAAAAACAAAAAAAAATCTGAATTTACATCGTTATGGATTTGAACTTGAATTCCTGAATTTGAAGAATGAGTCGGTGAATTATGCTAATATTGTGTTGAGATGTTTTTTGTGGATATTTTTAAAGTATGGTAAACAAAAAATTGATGTATGAATTTACGATGTCTTCTTATTTTTATTATTTTTAAGTAGTGTCCATGTCATACTGTCGGACCACTAACTCGTTGGTCAGACCACCTAGTGACCCAATATCTTGACCAGCCCAAGTTTAATACCTCTAGTCCACCACTGCGTGAAAGTCCCTATTATGGAGAAGAGTCGCCGCCTGAAAGGAGTCAGATTTACACACCACACCCAGCTACCACCACAATCGCGGATCCAACCCCATAAAATAGATTATCCCATTTATATGTCCACACTGGTAATATAAGAAATATATGTTCAAAACCTTAATTTGATTAAGAATATTTAATAATTAATAAAGAATTCAACATCAATGTTCTTAGGGAAAACACCTTATAAAATAAATGCCCTTAGGTTATCCCCTTTATATGTCCACACTACGTACTCCTATAAGAAAAAGTAATACTTGATGGTACGATAAGAATGACAAGAAATGTTCTGCCCTCTGTGTTTTGTTATTAAAACAGAGTTAATTGTTTTTAAATAAAACACAATTTTAGTGAAATTCTTACATTTCTTTAAAACAGTTTCGTACCATCCATCACTACTCAATAAGAAATATATATATATATATATATATATATATATATATATACATACTAGTGTGTATGACCCGTGCGCTCCACGGGTATACATTGTCTTTAGAAATTTTATGATTAATAAAATATTTTGACTTATATTTAATATTTATAAAATTTTGGCTTTATAAAATTGTAGTATCCATACTATTTGGAGTAGTGTGATAAACGCATGCAAACAAAATAATCTCCATAAACAAAAAACAAATTAATATCCATAAATAAACAAAAAAAATAAAAATAAATAGTCTTCCTCTTGTTATATAACATGATAGTCTCTAATAATAAACAAAAAAACACAACATCAATCGTCTTCCATTAAGTCATGAGTATTTTAGTAATTTTCTTATTAAACTTCCACTTAAGCTAACTGAGAAATATATATATATATATATATATATATATATATATATATATATATATATATATATATATATATATATATATATATATATATATTTGAAGATAAATATATGGAAAAAAACAAAGATTACTTGCCTATATTGGTCAAAAAGTGTCTGAATCAATTTTATCACTCATTAGAATTAGTAACAAACGGTGCTAAATATAATGCACCTAAATTCTTCCTTGTTTTTTTTTGCTTTAGAGAAGCATCACAATATGTTTTTTTACTAAGCGCACGGTGCCAAAATCATTTTAATTATATTAGGGATGCGTTTGTAATTTCGATACATTCAACGACTATAATGACAGTGTTTCACTTATTTAAAGACCAAAATGAGTATTTACGCATTAAATAATGTCAACTTTGTTGTCCTTGAAATATAGCTTTTATAGAATACAGTTAAATCATTATAAAAATAGTTGATCACATCTGTCAAAATCGAATATTATCTCAAATTTACTCAAACACAGGCACACACGCACATAGCGTTGTTCTTTATAGGCAGATTCAATGAGATAAAAAATCTGTGTCCCGTATACCTTAAAATTTTTAAGGTTTCTGAACTTTTAATGTTTCCATCTTCACGGCATTCTCAATTAGATTAGTGCTATGATTTTGCTCGATTATATTTCTCCTCAGATCTAATAATGACTAATTGATGTGCTTATTCATTATTTACTATGTTAAAGCCTCATTCTTCAGATTTAAACATTTAAACATAAAATTCAATTACACTCATAACCAATACACAAATTTAACATATTTAACATTTAACATGGGAAACATTTAACATGTGAAACATAACTCAATAAGATGGATAAAAAAAACGCTTAGAACGCTCTCTTACTGTTATACATACTGGGAACACCACAATCCTCCAAAGCTCACAAAATGAACAACCAATATAAGTTAAAGTGTAAATCTAGAAAGTTATCAGAAAGGTTAGCACAACCAAAATCACAAACTCTAGAATTGAATATATGATTGATTTCTAAAATACAACATCGAAGTATATGTGAATGAATGAAAAACAAAAAAAAAAGTCCCATATCAGAATGCTTAAATTTTTAGTTTCTTTGACAATACAACAACATTCAAAATAAAGGGAAATAGATTTGTTCCGGTTCCTTAGCCCCAACACAAAAACAGAGAGAGATATAATGTGTTTTTACATGAAGCTCGTGTGAGAATTAAATGAAAGGATGAGAAAAGCATATAATGAGTTATTTATATGTTTGAAGAAGATAGAGGAAATAATTTCACCTTTTTAAAGAATGATAAACTCAAGATGAAAACTTCAACTTTATCAAATGACATAATGGAGTCCTAGAATACCTTGACAAAACAATGGTTGGATCAAAAAGTTTGTTAGAACACGAAACTGCCTGCCATTTATCATTCAACTCATTCCACACCAACAACATCTTATTATTTTTGAGTAATGTAGTAGAAAACCATGGAAGCAGAAAATGACGTGCACATCTATATCAAATGATTTGGCACTCATCTCCATTTAATATAATAAGAATCAAACACAAATTAAAGTGATAAATAATCAGAACCATCAAATTGCAATATAGTGTAAATTACTACGTACCCTAAACAAAAAACTGGGTAATTGGAAATGGGCAGAAAATATTCAATCAGGAGCTGTTAAACTGGAAACCTGTGAATAGAAGGAAGAGAAATTAGCCAAAAAAATTTTAACTAAAGTTGAGAAACTGGGGCCTGCAAGTGGAAATAAGAAAAAAAAAATTAAAGAGCTGTTAAACTGAAAACCTGTGTTTGGAATGAAGAGAAAATAGGCAAAAAATATTCAAACATAGTTGGGAAATTGGACCTGCAAGTGGAAAGAAGAAAAATTAGTTGCAGCATACAAATTCAGATCTAGCGGAGTAAAAATATGCACACCATTCCCATCAATTATCATTCACTCGTTAGTAGTAGCAGTACAAATGTTAGTACTAATAATGTAGTAGGACATTAAAGTATACGATTCTTTGGTGTGTATTCTAATTCTAATAATCTGCAAGTGGATTAATGGGGAATTCTAGGAAGGGAATTATTACATCTTTTATTTGAATTTTAATTATTTTGAATTTTAAAATTTAAATAGAAATATATTTATGAAATGCAGAATAATGGAGAATGCCACTATTATGGTAATTATTTGATTCGGTTAAAAAAATAGTAATCATTTGAATCCTTGTTTATTTCCCATTGTATACGTTGAAATGTATTAATTGTGCAGATGTGCAGATTGAATTTTCCATATTTATTTTTTTTAGGCCATGAATTTCGGCCAATTATCATTAAATATATATCATAATCATAATTATATAAATTCACGAATGGTCCAAATCAGCAGTCCATGTCACTAATCAAAAAAGCCATGTATTAAAAAATAAAAATAGGTGGCGTCCAAGTCATCCATCTGTCTAATCTGAACGGCCCAGTCTCAAAGTTACATATGTGTGGCGATCTGGACGACTATCATTTCACAAAATTGCGGCTCCTTTTTTTATGGGTAATAATAATTCCGTTTAAATGCATTCCGAATGGAGTTTAATGCAAATTGGCTGTCAAAAAAAAGAGTTTAATGCAAAATGAATACATTTGCTCTCATATTCCTAATATATAATGGTACCTGTAGCTGTTTTTATTCTTATCATAATTTGCACCATTAATTACTAAATGCGTTTCATAGTTTTGGACATTCCTGATGCATACATTTGAATCGTATAATTTCAAAAAAAAAATCATGTATTCGAAGTTTCACTAAATCGGTAAAAAAACCGATTTTGAATTTTTTCACTACTTGGAATTTCAAAAATTTGAAATAATTTTTTGAAATAGTTGTCAAAAAAAAAATTTAAAATATTTACCCCACTCACACATCTGAAAAAATAAACTTTAAAAATATTATTTTTAGACTATTTTATATCTAAATGTTATCATCTAGCTTCTCTTTTGTTCTCTTTTTTGGTCTATAGCTTCCTCTTTTTTGTTCTATTTCTATTTATATATTTCAAATATTTGTTTCTAGGTTTTTACAACCAAAATGAATTGCCTCTTTAACAGTAAATTTCATCACAAGCATTTTTTCTAATTACATTTTCTTTTTCTCTACTGTGATGTTTTGATGTCTCGGCTGGGGGCATATTGATGGCTTACGAGGAGCTGTTGGAAGACAACGACTCACAATTATTGCTTGATGGCTGGTGGGGGTAACTAATTGGAGCACATTTTGAGTCTTCAAAATTAAGATGATATAATATACGTTAATAGAGTTTAAGGATTTACCTATAGAAAATGACAAGATAGTTTACCAAATATGGAGTATATGTAGTTGGAATAAATGATTTTGAGCCGATCCAAGATGTAATTTTCTAAGTTTTTCAATTGTTGATGCATGAAGTTTATACAACCAAAGCAATATATACGTCTAAGACTTGGAAGGAAGTTGGGTGTAGCTAGAGCAATATAACAATCTTCAGTTCTTTATAAAACTATGATTTGTGTGACATGATATGCTTCAAATATTGGTTATATTTCACGAGTTCTTTATCAAGCAATGGTTTAATGTATTTTGAACTATGAAAAGTTTGACATAGGATTTACTATTTTTGTTTCTAAAACATTGCACGTAACCTTATTGTTCTTTAAATTACCAAGATTTTTTCAATTTTAACTTCCTATTTATCATTTAAATTTTAATTTTTAACTTTTTCTAAATAAAGATTTAGAATTTAATTTCAGGATAATTATTATTATTTTTTAATTTCTAAATTTATCCTTACAATAATAAAACTATTACAATTCTTATATTTTACAATGCACATAGAAGCCCATATTAATCTGTTACGTATACGCATACCCTGACCAGAAAAATCCACAGAAACATTTCTAGGCTGAAATAAAATCTGAAGAAAAACGAAGGAATATAATGCTATTTGAATAAACAACTAATCACATTAAATAATTCACTTACAATTGTCATTTTGAAATCTCAAATTTCCAACAATAATACACTTTTTTCGCACCGGGTTCGACATTAATTCATTTAGCAATTAATTTATGTTTCAAATTGAGATCATTACTTGCCTTTGTGATAAATTGAACTAAATGTAATGGCATTTCTTGCGCAAAAATGCAATTCGAAATCAGAATATGTACTACCTTATTAATGCGTTTTAGCAATTAATTTATATTTCAAATTGAGATCATAAATTGCTATTGTGATAAATGAAAATGAAAATAAATATAATGGCATTTCTCCCGCAAAAATGCAATTCGAATTCAAAATCATAATATGTACCTTAAAAAATTCCAGAAACTACGACTTTGATTAAAATAAGTCAATATACAAATATGTGTTGTTTATTTAACAAAAATTCCGACTACATAATCATAAACATCCAGGAAAAGTATATTATTAATTAAATAATTTCAATTTATTATCGAAAAAACTCAAATCACTATTATAACAGAAAATGTATACCCGTGCCGCGCACGGGTCAAACATACTAGTTATATTAAATCACGAATCGTCCACCTAAGCAGTCCACTCAATCAGCTAAAAAAATTCCACGCAATCAGTTAAAAAAATACGTGGCACCAGATCAGCGCGCCTAGCTGGAACAGTACAGGTTGGCATAGCTGGAAAAAAACGGAACAAGATTGAATATGTGCCATTGAATAGGATTCATAATATAATCATTATTACACAACTCGGAAAAGAATCATGCCATTCAATAGGATTTATAATATAATCACTAAAATGGAATGATATTAAACGGTTTCAACAATTGAATAGGTGCAGAGCTAGAAATGGCAAGGCTTGAAAATTTACACATAAATGGTAGTAATGAGAAAGTTGGAAATCATCGATACTAATATTACCTCACCAAAACTGCTACACCAATTTTGGCATCAAATTATAATTAATTCAAATTTCAATAACCATGTAATCAAGAGTGATTAAAAGATATAAAACGTAAGGAACAACATAGGAAAGGTAATCAAAACTATTAAAATTGAATTCAATGCTTTTTTATCACTAAAATTGAATACCTCATCTTTCGCGGGTAGAGGAAGTCTTCTCTGAAATGATTTTTTATATAACTCGATTTTATATATAATAAACGAGATGTCTTTTAGTTATAATTATAATTATAATGTGACACACGATTTGGTTTCTCCCATTATTTGTATTTTTAATCAATATTGAATGTCGTTTGTGTGCCTTTTTTTTTTGTCTTAAGTACCAGCTTCCATGAACAAAATTAAAAACATAATTGTTGTGGTCGTGGGTGATATATTTTTCTTTCTGATTCTAACCTAAGAGGCTTGGTATAGAATTGTTTTGAGAAATTATAATTATTCTAACCCGGACTTTAAGCACAATCAACATCGTCTTGGCCCTTTCGACCTCCAATGAATCTAAATAAGTTTACTTCTTTAACAGATTAGAAATAATTTTTCCCCACTATTTCAATCTTCTAATGTAAAATCGCGCTCTTCGTAAATTACAAATACATAATACATAATCTTAAACATGTACAATACATATCAATAACTATTTACGCAGGATGGTAATAGTAAAATTCTTTAAATTAAATTACGAGAAAAAAATAGATGTTTACCCGTGCGCATATATATATATATATATATATATATATATATATATATATATATATATATATATATATATATATATGAAACCTTGATTTGATTAACAATGTATTTAATAATTGACGAAGAGTTCAAACTCAATGGTAACTCAAGGGGTGTGCTTGAGCGGTTGGGGCTCATCCTCCTTTAACCAAGTGTCGAGGGTTCGATCATCGCCTTGGGTATGAAGCAACTTTAAATCCTTGGGCCAGCTGTCTCACCCTTCGAGGTGCCTCCAATCCAGCGACTGCGTTCGGCGGTGGATACTTTGGTCTCGAAAAAAAAAACCCTATCTTTATTTGCACTTTTTAATAAAGTGAATGATAGGACTTATCAAATCTGACTCATTAGAATCAATGGTTTTAGGGAACACCTTATAAAATTATTGCCCTTTGGGAAACAGCTGCAACACACATAGTACTAGATTAATTAAGAAACATCTTCATCATTGACTACATGATTAATATAAGACTAATTAGTTTGTAGTATAAACTTGGTTCATAAACAACATAATTTTACTTTTGACTGAAATTGGTTGGCCCGTAAAGAACTTGCCGGTGGTCATATATCGGTACTACAAACTAGAAAGGATCTTGTGGGCCTCTCAGTGTGGGAAATGGCGGTGTGTCGATCAAAATTCAAAATGTCTTTTTTTTTATACCCCATCATATCACCATATACTCCCACATAAAAGTGAAACCCGAAAATACTCCTCACTTAAAAAATTTGCTCAGATTTACCTACTAAAAGATAAATCCGATTTTGGGAAAAACCAAAATCGGATTTATCTTTTAGTAGGTAAATCCGATTTCCCTTAAAAAAAAGAAAATCGGATTTACCCCCACCTAAGGTAAATCCGATTTTGTTAATTTTAAAAGCGGATTTACCTTAGGTGGGGTTAAATCTGTTTTTGTATTAAAAATACCTGTTTTTTATTTAATTTTTTAAAAAAATGTTATAAAAATACTACTAAAAATCCATTAAAGAGTCAAAAACTAATCTAAAAATTATAAAAACACCACTATAAATCTAATAAAACCAAAATAAGGTTATGCAAAAAAAATTCAGATTTTTTGGAGATTATGAAAAATTAAAAAAATTAATAAAAAATAGTAAATAATGGAATTTGGGATTTTGAGCTCCTCTGTCCTAAAAAAGTCACTACTTGAGGTATCTTGATCCCTGATTTTTTTCGGATTTAATGGTTGTCGTTTCATTACAATCTGAGTAGGTTGCTCGAAAACCAATTTTTTAACCTAAATTATTCACCTGACGTACAACATCGTCACATGTTAACGAACAATACACAAAACAGAACCAAAAGACGACCGATATTCATATCTATTTTATATTTCTAAAAAAATTAATTTTAATTTTAATTTCAAAATCGGATTTATCCCCACATTAGGTAAATCCGCTTTTGTTAATTTTAAAAGCGGATGTACCCCCACATAAGGTAAATCCGCTTTGTTATTTAAAAGTCGGATTTACCTATTGGGACGATAAATCCGCTTTAGAAAATAACAAAGCGAATTTACCTAAAAAAGATAAATCTGATTTCCCTAAAAAAAAATCGGATTTACCCCCACATTAGGTAAATCCGCTTTTGTTAATTTTAAAAGCGAATGTACCCCCACATAAGGTAAATCCGCTTTGTTATTTAAAAGTCGAATTTACCTATTGGGTAGATAAATCCTCTTTGGAAAATAACAAAGCGGATTTATCTTGAGTGGGGTAAATCCGAGCGAGTTATAGTTTGGCAGGGGTATTTTGATTTATCAATTATGATGGGGGTATATAGTCATATGATGGGGTATAAAAAAAAAACCAAAACTAGTCGTTGACAGCAGTCTCGTCTCATTGTAACTACAGTATTTGACGGTCATAGAAAGTTTGAAAACGAGGGAAATAGTCTTGTTTCCAACAGTAACTTTCTATCCATAAATTCAATTCACCACCTGAAACCGAAAGTAGGAGACCAAAATATTCATTTGCTCAAGTTAATACTAGGTAATATTTTTACTCCATTCTAATTTTATTATATTATTAAGAAAATGTATTAATATGTTTTCTAAAAAATAAGAATATGAAATAATTTTAAAACTAAAAACCACATAGAGGAAAAGTAAGCTACCTAAATATTAACATGTACTTGTCCTTAATTCGATGTCTGGTAATAATTAATAAAACATCACCATCCTATTACCTTATTTTCATTCTGGAACTGAGTCAAGCCCATCCCTAAATCTCTTGGGCCAAGTTGGGCTAGATTGTAGGGTATTGCTTTTCCCACACCCTCTCCTACTCGAAACACACCCCATAAGGGTGTGAAAAGACCAAAAGGCCAGGCCAAACCTCTTTTTTTTCACGAATTTTCACCTGTTCGAACACGGGCATTCGAACAGGTTCGAATGACATCGTTCGAGTGTGTTAAATTTTGACTTCACACCCTTTTGGGCGTTTTTCACCTGTTCGCATGAGGTCATGCGAACCTGTTCGCATGACCTCGTTCGAACACATTCGAACGACATCGTTCGAGTGTGTTAAATTTTGACTTCACACCCTTTTGGGCGTTTTTAAACTGTTCGCATGAGGTCATGCGAACCTGTTCGCATGACCTCGTTCGAACACATTCGAACGACATCGTTCGAGTGTGTTAAATTTTGACTTCACACCCTTTTGGGCGTTTTTAAACTGTTCGCATGAGGTCATGCGAACCTGTTCGAACAAGGTCGTTCGAACAGTCATAAAACACGTCCTCGCAGCGTCTCACGCGAGGTTATTTTTGGAATAAAATTTGTTAAGGGGTGTGAAAGAGTAGGAGGGGGTGTGGGAAAAGCAAAACCCAGATTGTATTGTGAGTGGGCCCTTATGAGTTACAGCATGTAGCTTGTTCCCTTCTTGGTGTAAAAAAATCCACTTGGCCCATATACCCCCAAAATCAAGCAAACTTTCAATTTTACCCCGTCCCTTTTAAAAAAATAAAAACCTCCACAACGCACCTATATCCATACAAAAGTTCCCTATTGAGTTCTCGCCTTCTTCTCGATCCTGTGTGGCTTGCCTTTGATTGTTTGATTCAGTTGGACTGCTTGCGGGAGATAGAAGGTTGAAGACATGAGATAGGGTTTTCTTTTTCTTCAGTTAGCTTCTTCTCTCTCCTCAAACCCTAGATCGTGTGGTTTAGTTATGTGTTGAAAGTCTTTCACTTCGTTGTACTTGTCCTCTGATTTCTTTGTACTTTGACATTGGGTTCTTGGGTCGGTCCATTGTTTTGGCCGTTTGTTTGCGCTTGTGTTTCGCTTCGTGTGGCTTGTTGGGCTTTTATCACACTTGTAGGTGTCTTGGTTCGGGCATTGTCCCACTTGAAAGAATCATTACATCTTGGACCCAGGAAAAAAGTAAGTCTGGTTTTGCGTTCTTCCCGGAAATACCAAAAAGTAGATAAATCTCGAGTTATATTTATACTGGATTTATCCTTAGAGGATAAATCTGGAAAATAAATATTTGTTCCGGATTTATCTCAGTTAAGTAAATCCGGGAAACTGAAAGATGTTTCTTCTGGACTTACTTGTAATAGATAAATCCGGAACACGGTTATACTTCCAGATTTACCTGCTTTTAGGTATTTTTGGGTGTATTAATAAAAACCCATCCAGATTTATTTTTTGGTGTAAATCCGGAATCGTTTTTTATATTTTTTATATTAATTTATTGTAATTTCATTGCAGTGGGCTGAATCCGATAAGGACATCGGGGGGTCGTCAAGCGGGCAAAATACCATGGTTTCTAAGACTTTTCAATCAGTAATATCTGTAGAATTGGTAATTATCGTGTCTTTTGTTTCTGACGCATCCTTTACATTTGTTACTTTCGTTCTTAAATTTAATACTTATTATTTTACAGAGGCGTGTTAAAATGCTTATGAATTCTATGATTGATGGCCTCCTTGATGTGGAAATTGGCCATTCTTTTGATTTTCAGTATAGATTCTGGTTGCAACTTATATTTTTGTGTTTTTGGATGTAAAAAGGATAAACAATGGGGAAAGGGGTGTGAAGAATTTCGTGGGTTTTGGGATGGGGAATTTAGAGACAGTTTTGGCACTAACAAAAAGAATGAATCGGTTGCTGAATTCGTGAAGAAGATGGTGTTTAAGTTAGGGGCGCCACCTTAGTCTAATCCAAGACAAGGATAAGCCTATGAGTGTGAGGATCACCACAAGAAAAAGAATTCTTGATAAGATCGAATAAACTGGTCCAATCCAGAACCAAAGAGTATGAACTCAAAATCTTTGATAAAGTCTTTGTTTTTTTCATTGACACTTAAACTCCCTATTTATAATAAGGGAGGTTCTTGCTGATACAAAGGAAATGAAATAAAGGGTATCCAAAAATTACAAGATTACTAGACAAAACAATTTCAAGAAAATATCCTAGTTGATTTGGCATTGAATGCGCTATTAATGATTAGGATCTTGCATTCCCTTTTTGCTCTGATTGTCTTGATCTTGTAATTCTTTTTTTTTCCTTTGATTGCCTTTCTTGATTAGCAAGTTTGCTTGATTAGCAAGTTTTCCTTTCTTGATTAGCAAGTTTGTTGACTCCATCAACTCACAAAAATATGCGCCACACACACACACCACGTGTAGTGGGTTAAACACACTAAAAAAATAACTTGAAATGAAATAACTTAGTGCTTTGGTCCCAAATAAATCAATTGGTCACATGCACTTTTTATTTAATTAAAATGAAATAACTTTGGTGCCTTTGTCATGTAAATTGCGCCTCCTCCATAGCTTGTATGACAAGCATGGTTTTTGGTGCAATTACATTGTTGCCCTCTTTTGCAATGGCCTTAGTCATGAATTGGACTAAGCCTTCTTGGACTCTCTTTGACCATGCCCTGGTCATTGGACCTCCTAAGCTTTGAATGGAATTTTGGTGCTCCATATCCTCATTAATGATGCTTACCATGAGAAGTTACCTCGAAGACTTAACATAGAAACTGGACCTGGAACACCTAATCCTGCCTCTATTTTTGTCTATGCTGATGGCACCCCATACATAGACACTGACACTGTTAAGATCATGGATGTTTTTGGAGCAGACGGTGGCACAGTAAGACGTAGGATGATTGAGTTGACCTATACTTCCACTACAAGAATAATCAGTTTTACCGGCCAGGACTTTCCGGCGGATTTTTATCCGCCGCAAACTTTCCGGCGGATTGTAGGACTTATCGGCGGATTGTATTCGCCGCAAACTTACCGGCGTTACCGGCGGAATTAGGGGCTTTCCGGCGGATTTATCTGCCGCAAACATTTCCGGTGGATTTTTGAGGTATTTCCGGCGGATCTAGTTTACGAAATTTTTTTTTTTTTGAAAAAAAATCAAAATCCACCGGAAATGCCTCGAAATCCGCCGAAAACACTTGCGGTGGATAAATCCGTCGGAAAGTCCCTAAATTCTACCGGTATGTTTGCGGCGGATAAAAATCCGCCGAAAAATCCTGAAATCGCCAATTTTGAATTTCAAAAATCCGCCGGAAACACCCTAAATCCGCCGGAAATTACATTTCCGGCGGATTCGCCTTTTGACCGTTGATTTTTGTTTCCTTTATATAAATCCCTTCTCCACTTCTTCTTCTTCACACCTCTACCGATACTCTCATTCTCTTCAAAGAAACAGAGATATACGCCACTCTCTTGAGCATTGTCGGCAGCGGCTCCAAGAGAGTGGCGTATGTCTCCATTTCTTTGTAAAGAAACTTCCACATTGTCATTAACATCTCATTCATCTTTTTCGTTAAAAGTAACATTGTCATGAACCTCCCCTACGAATTCCTCTCTTGTTAAGTTAGGGCATAATGCCGAGCGTTTGATGAGTGTAGATATTTACACACATCAAACGCTCCGTATCATCCTCCAATTTAACAACAGGTCCTTGGAGTTCCTCAAACTTTCTATTTAGAGCAAGGTGATCAAAATTGGACCAGACATTGAACCGAAAGAGGTAGCGGTTCAGGGGTTCTTGGGTTCAACCGGTTGAATCGGGGGTTCAGGCGGAATTAATTAAATATATTATTTAATATTTTTATTAAATATATAAAAGAAAAAATAATAAAAAACCATAATACAACAACATATCCGACATAAATAAATTTTATATTAATGAATAATGAATAGTGATTAGCGTCGACACTAATTAACGGTCAAGATCTTGCCGACACTATATTAACGGTCAAGATCTTGCCGACACTAAATAGTGAATAGTGCAGCGTGATTGTTGAATAATGAATAGTGATTAGCGTCGACACTAATTAATGGTCAAGATGTTGCCGACACTAAATTAACGGTCAAGATCTTGCCCACACTAAATAGTGAATAGTGCAGCATGATTATTGAATAGTCAATGGTGATTAGTGTCGACACTAATTAACGGTCAAGATCTTGCCGACACTAAATTAACGGTCAAGATCTTGCAGACACTAAATAGTGAATAGTGCAGCGTGATTATTGAATAGTCAATAGTGATTAGTGTCGACACTCATTAACAGTCAAGATCTTGCCGACACTAATTAAATAGCGAATATTGAATTTGGTTATTTCCGGCGGATATATGGATATTTCCGGCGGATATTTAGGTATTTCTGGCGGATATTTGGGTGTTTTCGGCGGATTTGCGTTTACGATTTTTTTTTTTTAAAAGAAAAATCAAAATCTGCCGGAAATGCCTCGAAATCCGCCGGAAACACTTGCGGTGGATAAATCCGCCGGATAGTCCCTAAATTCCACCGGTATGTTTGCGGCGGATAAAAAACCGGCGGAAAATCCTAAAACCGCCAATTTGGAATTTCAAAAATCTGCCGGAAACACCCTATATCCGCCGAAAATGACATTTCCGGCGGATTCGCGTTTTGACCGTTAATTTTCGTTTCTCTATATAAATCTCTTCTCCACTTCTTCTTCTTCAGACCTCTACCAATCTATCTTCTCTCTACTAAATCTCTTTCTCTCTACCAATCCCTTCTCCACTTCTCTCTACTAATCTCTTCCTCTCGCTGACAAATTTCTTCGATATAAGGTATGTTTGTAACATTAGTTAGTATTTTTAGTTTTTGAATTATTTTATAATATGAGTTTGTTACTAATTGCGGTGTTGTTTGTTTAGGTATTGTTTGGGTTCCTCCTCTTTCCTCTTTGTTTGAGTTCGGAATAAGCTTCAAGTCAGAGTCTTTTCTTCACTACGGTTAGTTATCAAAGTAATTAATATATCAATATATATATATATATATATATATATATATATGGATTTTTTGTTAAGTCTACAAAAATTTTACCAACTTGTGGTCACCGTAATTTTAGTCTTTTGTGATTTTTAATAACGCTTATTAGCACCACCATCAAAATTTCTTCGTCCCAAAAAATTATATAATAATGTTCTGTTACTTTTTTGGTACAATATTAAAATTAATAAAATATTAATTACTTCACTATTTATAGTAAAATTTTGTTACAAATTTTGTTTGCAATAATAATACAAAATAATTTATATTGAAAAAACTTATTTATTAAGTTCACTTATAAAATTTATTAACAGATATTGTCTTATAAAAATTCATTGTGTTGCTGGTAATTGATAGTTTATTGATATATGAAAATAAAGTAATTAATATATCAATATATATATATCAAAATATAAAGTAATTGATAGTTTATTTGATAGTTTATTTCATTTACGTTGTAGTGTAGTACATAGATCTTGAAATTATGGATCGTAGTTGAATGTATGATCGATTGTTTCCTGGAAGATCCGGTTTAAAGCGACGTTTTGTAGAAGGAGTAGAAGAGTTTATTTTTTGTGCTAAGCATCATGAAGAATTTGCGCGACAAGGCGGAATTACATGTCCGTGCTTGAAATGTTTGTTTCGAGTTATAAAAAATGAAGACGAAGTTAGAGTTGATTTGTACAATAATGGGTTTAGGCCAAATTATTGGATATGGAGTCGTCACGGGGAAGTAGGACCAAGGGTAGCTGCAGTTCCTGCAGTTAATGTTCCGGTTGAAGTAGTAGCTCCTACATCAAGTAGTTATCCAGCGACTACGACATCATTATACAACCGTTAGATGTTTATCAGGGAATGATATCTGACGCTGTTGGAGTAAATTTGGATTTTGAAGAACCGGAATATGATGCTGAAGAAGTTCCAAATGAGGAAGCTCAAAGGTTTTACATGTATTTGAGTGAGACAAATAAACCATTATTTGAAGGATCTAAAGACTCAAAATTATCAATGTGTGTTCGGTTGTTGGGTCTTAAGTCTGAATTTAATGTTGCAGAGTTGTGCATGGAATATATGACCAAAATGATGTTGGATGCAACCCCCGTTACGGGGGTGCATTTCAGCAGTGGCCTCAGCAGCAGTATGCACCCCAGTATTCCCAACAGTATGCACCTCAGCCATACCAGCAGCCCCAGCATTAGTCACCCCAGCGGCCCAACATCGATCTTAATATCGATTCGATTACTGCTTTTCTTACATCTGATACCTATTATCATGGTAATGAGTTAGACCAGCAGCCACCCCAGTAGCTTTGGATTATTTTATTTTGTTGTATGGATATTTTTTTTATTGTATGGATATTTTTTTTTGTTGTATGGATATTTATTTAAATTAATGATTAATTTTCATTTCTAATTTTTATTTTTTCAAATAGTAAATTAATTAATTATTAAATTTTATTTTTTTTATCAATAATCAAACTTTTAAATAAAATAATCAATTAAAGTTTTTAATAAAAAAATATTAATTTTTTAAATAAAACGATTTTTAAAAAAAAAAAATTTAAAAATAATTAATTTTTTAAAAAAAACGGTTTTTCCCGGCGGATTTGTGGACTTTCGGCGGATAAATCATACGAATTTTTTCTGGGGTTTTCCGGCGGATTTGTGGACTTTCCAGCGGATACTCCGCCGACAATTTCCGGCGAATTTGTGGACTATCCGGCGGGTTAACCATACGAATTTTTTCTGGGGTTTTCCGGCGGAAACCATTTGCCACGAGCTGTCTACCGGCGCCAAAAATCCGCCGAAAAGTCCAAAAATTCCGCCGTAAAGTCCACATTTTTTGCGGATTTTTGGGTTTTTCGGCGGATTTATTCCGTCGAATAGTCCAATTTTTCTTGTAGTGTTCACAAGGACGTTTCAAGATACATATACCAATGAGTATTGAACGTGTTCGTCCTAGAGTGATGCGTCGTCAGCCACCTATTCAAGTTCAGGCTCCTCAAAATGATGCTGTTGGAGCAATTGGATCCAATCGTATTGTTATTGATCTAGATGATTAAGTTATGAGTCGTTACGTCTCCTTTTTCTTATTTCCTAGTTATTATGAATTTCAATAAGTTATGAATTGTTGAGAATAATAATTCATGTTTTATTTTCATGTTAGAGGTAATTGTTTCACGCATGTGTTTTATATCAAGTAAATTAATATTTTAATTGATGCAAAAGTGATTACATTTACATTGAAACATCAACTGAAACAAACATAAATGTAACTACAACAATGTAGGGGTGGTTAGGTCTACAACCTCAATGAGACATGTGTGTACATGGGATCTGGAGCAATAGCAGTCCAATGTTGGAGATATCCAACATATGGACTTAACCATGTCCTAGCCTCTTCTGAGGCATATTGATGCCAAGACTCGTGAACAGGAGGTAATGGACTTCCAGAATTCAAATTAACCTGTATATAAAAAAGGTTAGATTTGTTTACAACATCATCTTAATTATAGTAAACATAAACACAAAACATGAAATAATTTAATTACCTGTACCCAGTAATTTCTATAGACAACCCCAATACCGATCAAGCTAGTCCTGCTGTCACGAGCTATATATGTACCTCACAATGGTAAAAAGGTCCATGACCCTCTATCCGCCTATGCTAACGCTACTAGAGCAATGTTATATTTGGTTGCTATAACGTGCCCCATATCAGGCATCGTCATCCACTTATCTGGCGACTGTGGCCCCAAAAAATCACTAACAAGTAATGAATGCCTCAAAGATTGCAGGTCGTCACCAAATAACTGAGCATATAGCGGACGATGTCCGTTTATTTCATGGATCTGCTCTTGCCTGATTAAAGGCCAACTCTCCTCCCCAGTATTAAGTCCGGCAGAAACTGACTGGTAACCATAATTTCCATCCCCAACTACATTAATAATGTCATCAATGTAGGGGTGGATATGTGGAGGAAACCACCCTATCAAATGCTTGTCGTGTTGTGCCCGCTCTTTTCCTTACCATTGTGAGGATACCTGCTGCTTTGGTGACCGTTGTGAGGGTTGTCTGGCCGAGTTTTGGGTGTCATTCTTCATTGCCTCGTCCAAATACTCAAAATAGTAAGGGTCTCGTTTGACATCATACTATTTGCGCTTCTTTGGTGCACTCTTCGTTTTGATTTTGGAGGGTGGTGGAACCATGTTGGTTGTGGAAGGAAATGCACATTCATCATCCATACCCTCCAAGTTAGTGCGTTTTAGTAAAAAATTAGGAATAAAAGTGGATTAAAATGGATTCTGGGGGTATATGGTTCAAGTGGGGGGTATATAAATTAAAACCCAAAATAGTTTCTAGTGCTTAATGCCCAATTCAAGCCTTTAGTCCAAGAGACGAAAAACGGACAATTTGAACAAAAAAAAATTGTTAAAAAACACTTATTGTGACCTCTTATCCAATGCTTGCCAAGATAAAAAAAAAATCACCATTTTGGATAGTTATTTTTGGTAGAGGAGAGAAATGATTATTCTGGTGGTGGTTTTCTGCTGAAACTTTTATGCGGCCTCCGACTATAAACCTCCAGATTGGATCCGTTTGGAGTCGATCCTCTTCCAGGTTTGAAGGTTCGATCTGTTGATCATGTCTGAGTGACTGATCAGTCAGGAGCATCTCATGAGCTTTTCATTTTCCTATCTTTGAGTGTGCATTAATTATGTACCCCCAATAGTAGGGGTGTGCAGGACCCATCCCAACCCGCCAACCCGTCTCAACCCAATGATTTTGGGTTGAACCCAACCCTATCCCACACAAATAATGGACAAATGGGACCATCCCAAATAGTAACCCAACTTCGGGTTAGGACGGGCTCAGGTTGACTCTCAGGTTACCCAACCCATCCCTAATATACATACACATATATTAATATATAATTAATACACTTATACTTGTGAATTGTGATAATTTAGTTAGACGATAAACTCAAAACAAGTAGTTTGATGCTAAAATTATGTAATTTTAACAAAGTTGGACACACATCAACATTACTTTTATAGAAGTTTTACTGAATTTATCTATTAAATTTCAATGTCTAGTATAAAATATGCAATTGAAGTAGTAACAACATTTATAAAAATCGTATTATTTGTATTTTGGGACAACCGGGTCCCGTCTTGGTTAAACCCGGTCCTAAATTAACCCATAACTTATCGGGTTTGTTCGGATTTTAGAACGGGTTAGGGTCAATAAAATGGTCCGATCAAATTTTGGGACTGGGTTAGGGTTAGTTATAACCCGTCCTAACCCCGTCCCATGCTCACCCCTACCCAATTGTGAGTTGAGTTGTTACACTTAGTGTTATGTTTTTGGCTTTTGCCTTGCTTGATAAAATGAAATGTTGCACTATTAACCAAAAAAAGAACTCATTCATGACAAAAAAAAAGGAAAACTCATTAAGCTTTAGGGATCTTTTACCCCACACACACCATTAATTCTCTCCCGAATTTCTGGAACACAAAAATAAGTTTTTGAAAAAGGCTTAAATATATGTTAAGCCCCTGCAAATATGGCCAAAATCCATTTAAGCCCCTGTAATTTTTTTTTAAAATGACTCTTATAAATATTAAATGTTTGCAGTTAAGCCCCTCGATCAATTTTTCATATTTGCAGAGGGTAAAAATATATGTTCAGCCCCTGCAAATATGGCTATAATCTATTTAACCCCTGTAAATATTAAAAATTTTAAAATGTTCAGCCCCTGCAAATATAACCATAATCCATTTAAGCCCCTGTAAATATTAAAAAATTTAAAATGACCCTTATAAATATTATATGTTCAACTTTTTTTGATGCAAAAAGTGACCGATGGGCTTAACCGCAAACATTTCATATTTACAAGGGTCATTTTAATTTTTTTTACAGAGGCTTAACTGGATTTTGGCTATATTAGCAAGGGCTGAACATATATTTAAGCCTTTGAAAAAATCCGAAACACCAAAAATACATTTTAAAAATTTCATTTGTGAATCTGAAATATTTTTTTGAAGTTCTGGATATTTCAAACTCTGAAATTTCCAGAATGTACTGCATACCGAAAATTTTAAAATTTGAAATTTCTGGAAAATTAGCATTCCAGATTTTTTGAGTAAGTTAAAAAAAAAATATGCATTCCAGATTTTTCACTTTTTAAAATTTTCGGATACTTAGCCACAGTCAAACCATGACTAATTGTATTTTAAATAAGTTTTAAAAAATGTGCATTCTAGATTTTTCAAATTTTAAAATTACGTTATTTATGATAATAATAATAATAATAATAATAATAATAATGTTTATTGTAAATAGAGTAAAAGAGTTTATTGATCTTTTTAGTAAAGGCACTTTAGAATTTTTATGGAGAGGATTCTGTTAATATTAGCTTTACTAATTTTAATGACTCTTGAGATTTAAGATCAATTTTGTCGGATCATCTTCAATGGGGTACCTATGGAGTATTTATCCAAAGTGGTACTGATTTGGTACCCCCATTGTAGAGAAATGAGTTCGGATACATCCAAAGGATGGGTACCCGAACAAACTTCTTCTTTCTCATTGATTTTGTTATTAAAAATCAATTTTTAATTATTTGTGAGATCTGTTTAGTAAATTTGATAAGGTATTGAGAAAGTCAATTAGAATTTCCAATAATTAATATTAACAGTGGAGAAAATTCAAAAGACACATTTGAAGAGATGAAGAAGCACATCTAGAATGTTGAAAAATTCTTGAAGTTAAGTTTCTTGGAAATGTGGGATAATTAGTGCCCCACTATATCACATGCATGAATGTAAGTCATGCTCTCTCCTATAAATAGAGAGAGACTTGTGAAGATGTGAGATATGCCCAAATGAAGAGGTGAGGCATCCCCATCCCCACCATGGGTGATCATATGGAGAGTGAAACATCCTCAATTGGAGAGGTGAGTATTCCTCGATCCTTGGGAGATTATGTAGAGTTGAAGAATCTCCAACCATGTCCTAGTGAGAGGAGAGTGTTGGTGATAATATTCACTTGTGTGAGATGCGAGTGTTATTATTCTTTGTAAATCTTAGAGTGAGAATAGTATTGTAGGGTGATACACATATTATGTTGAGTTACAATATTGTAATATGTATTTGAGGTGATGAATAAATTATGTTGAGATGTTCCCGTGAATAAACCACATAAATTATTTGTGTTCTTCACTCATTTACTATAGTAGTGTGTTTATTTATATTAATTCCCTCAAAGATCCTTGAGCATGTGGGTTAATCTGTTGACATCTGCGGTTTTCCCTAACAAGTTGGAAGTATTAAGTACTTACTAAATTGTAAATACTAATACTAATATTAAACAATTAAAAATAAGTGATTTGTACAATAAGGACAATTTTCTTGTGAATGTTTCTTTTTGTTCTAGACGGAGTGGCAATTGTCATTTAAAACTCACACACACAACTGTGATTTCTGAGATTTGAATCCGGAACATCACATTCAGCCTAACAATTTCAATATTTGCAAATTAACACTACAACATTTTGACCCAAAGGCAACGCCTGAAAACCATTGCGTAAAGCCAAAAAAAAACCATTGCCTTTACTTTTGGCAACAGTTTTGAAACCGTTGTTTCTTCAGGCGTTGCCTAAACAATAGACAACAGTTTTTTGTCATCAAAGGCAACACAAACCTATAACCATTGTCATTGATAACTTAAAAACAACAGTTTTAATTTTCACGGAATGGCAACAGGCTAAAACCGTTGCTAGTTATGGCAACACTTAAAAACTGTTGCCCGTATGGCAACACTTAAAAACCATTTCCTAATGTATAACCGTTGCCTAATGTATGCCCGTTGTCTATTATCCCTACGGTTCAAAACCTTTGCCATAGATAATAAAAAAAAATAGATATATGCACTGTAGATATAGACCTGCATCACTAAATTCTCCTTTATTTTTTGTGATAAGACCCAAAATTACCATTCACAATAAATTGGAAAAAAATTATCAACAAAATTCTAGAAAGCCCTATTATTAGTAAATGTATCCAATCAAATTGTTGCTTTCCAATCATCTTCAATTGAGTCCACTTGAACAATCATTGTCTTGTAGTGCATGTAACATTAAATTATTATGCTTCTTCACTTCATTCCTTTTGATTTCTGCAAAAAAAACCAAATAAGAATACTAAGGAAGTATGCTCCAAGTAGAAATAGAGAGGGACTAACAAAAAATATTGTTATTAATAACAAATTCATTCAATCTCAACTAAGTTGATTTGATCATATTGTATTCATAGCAACACTTATATTTTTATCACTTAATGTATAAAAGGCTTCTAAATGGTACATTAGCATGCAATCTTCACATTAGGAGCAAACAAACTAGCTAAATTGTTTCTCATGTAATCTTAACATTAGCATTTTCCAGCTAATAGCAATATTAAAGGCTTAAGAATAAAATTAGTCACATTAGACTAATGCACGCCACACCCTGCATATTCTATTTACAGAATCAGCAATGTACCAAACACCAACACTATAGTGTAGACAGAGTTAATACCATTTTAGAGAGGAACCAGGAGTTAATGGCAAGTGACCACGAAGGGGTTGGGTCCCATGTGGTATATTAAATACTCTAAACTCTAACACCTGAATGAAGAGATCATTTAATGTTTTATAACCAGATAGATGATGATTATGCTCCCCCACTAAGATAGGCTTTTCAAAAAGGTCAAAAATTAAATTGAAAAGACATAGTGAAGAACTTTATCGTAATCCTATATCCTATTGTACTAATACTAAATAAAACCACATTGGAGATGCCAATATCAGATGGAACAACTATCACAAAGGCTGAACCGACCTGACCATTTGAGGAAAGGCAATCAAAAGCATGAGTGACAACTGCAAGCTCATTCTTGAAACATGATACAACCACCACTGGCCCATCTAGTGAAAAAACATGTTTCTGCAATAAAATACAATGTGTTAGAAATTTTTCATGCTAACTACCATCAACAACAGATTATCCTTTTACATGTTAAAACAAAAAAAAAGTCAAAACTTCAAATGACATGCTAGCAATTACATATTTATCCACCCTTTTAAATCCTATCCCATAGCTCTTTTACATTTGGGGAAGTATCATGCCCCAGGCGTTCAGTTATTGAAAGTGAGAAAGCACCTAAATAAGCTGTGACCCAAGCAGCACCAAGTGCAACAACAGTTTTCACTTCTTCTCCTTCAAAGTGCATAAACCACTGCCAAATTTTTCAACAAAGTGAGCACATCAGATCTGAAATGCAGTAAAAAATTTCAACAAACTTAGCAGGAATTCCACCTGACTCAAAACTGCAAATATGAAAAAAAATCACAAATTAGATTTAGTGTCTATGTGAATGTAAAAACCTTGTAACTTTGACCACTTTCTAAGGAAAGAAATAACTAACACCTTTGTAATCCTTACTTCACATTATCTGAAGAGACACTAGTATAGAAAGAATACCTTGTAACATTGTCCCAAATACCATATTTTCCCATAACATCAATAACAGCCAAGGCATTCCCAATTGGCTTCCAAGCCATGCAACACGTTCTTTCATCAACCTTCTGTCTGTCAATGTCCTGCTTCCTACCAACATCCCATATCAGAATTTGCTTGTCTAAACCAGAAGTAGCCATGTACTTGCAATTTGGTGACCAACACAAAACGTACAGGTTGATTGTGATCTCCCCTAAGAGAAAACAATTTTTCAGCAGTGTCCCTACCATACATCACGACGTCATTTCTCAACCCGAGAACTGCTAAGGTCTCACCATCTGGAGTCCAGCAAAGATGAAGCATACTAAAACATACAAAATGCGAAATCAAAATGCGAAGAATGGAAGGGTGCAAACCTGAGAGAGATGCGATGCGAAATCGAAATACGAAGTCAAAATCTAAATGCGAAATCGAAATCACAAAACCAAAATCGAAATGGGGTAGAACTGAGAGAGATGCGATGACACTGAGAAATGCGATGACACTGAGAAATGCGATGACATTGAGAGATATGTGAAATCGAAATCTCGGCTTGCGATGACACTGAGAGAGATTCGAAATCGTTGGTAGATGATCCAAACCGAATCTCAGCTTGCGATGACTCAGAGAGAGAGAGAGAGGAAAACCAGAGAGAGAGAGAGAGAGAGAGAGACGCGAACCTGAAATCACAATCGCTGAGGGAGAGGGTGAGTCGATGATTTTCACTTTCCTGAAATCCTTGTGTGTGAAATCGCGGAGGGAGAGGGTGAGTTCGAGGTTAGAGGGAGGAAGAGGAATTTTGATTTTAGGGTTTGAGGGAGGAAGAGAGTGAGTTCGATGGACTTTTTGATATTAGGGTTTGAGGGATGAAGAGAATTGCTGAAACGTGAGAGAGGGTGAGTTTGATGGAATTAGTTTTTGTTTATTCTATATTTGTTTGGTTTGTTTGATGTTTGATTTTTTTGGGTTAGCACCAAAATTTGGGAACTCAAAAACAACAGTATGTAATGCCTAATTTTTTTTAATAACTCAATATATGACAACGGTTTTCCTGCGCTGGTTAAAGCTTAATGAAAAAACCGTTGCGTTTGACCTTTACACAACGGTTTTTAACCGTTGCCAAAAAAAATTAATAAAAAAAATGAATCAACAACGGTGGCTACAAAATCGTTGTTATTGCTATCTAAGGCAACGCTTTTTTAGGCGTTGCAATTTTTGGCATTGCCATAGAGTCCAAATATTGTAGTTAAGCTAGGGCTTACGGATTTCTTACGAACGCTTTTTATGCGTAAGAATAATGAATACTCCATTACACTGATACTTACAACACTTACACAATCTATTGTCCAAAAAAAAACATTTACACAAACTCTTGTTATTGTCAATGCTATAATAACTAATAAGAGACTAAAAGCTGTATCGAGCAAGCAAGCCTTGCTTTGAAAGCCAAAACCGTACTAACGCACGCGCTTTACACACACACCGTCGGCACCCTCACTCCCATTTTCAAAACATCGCATTCCCAAGTCCCGACTCCTTTTTTATCATTCAATTCAGAGTGAATTCAACAAATTCCACATAGATTTCTCTCAATGTCAAGAAAAAGACCATTTTTATTAACGGTTTAAAAGCTAAATTTAAAATACTTTACAGAAAAAAGTATTGATGGAAAAATTAAATAGTCTGAAGGTATAAAAATGATCCTATATTAATGAATAAAATAGCAGACTTTGTAACTACAAGCTTGAGTGCAAGTGATTAATGCACTCCATCTTAAGGGGTGGACTTGGCTAGTACCCGGGTTCGATCCCCGGCAATTGAACAAATTAGAGTCATCCCGACAGAATTCTGAATTATTTAGGGCTCATTTCCCGTAGATATCGGAGGGGGTTTTCCTGGACAAAAAAAATAGCAGACTTTGTAATCTGACACTATGAGGTATATAAAACTTAAGTCAAAGTCTTAAAACGAGTTTTAACAGCTATGAGCTTTATGCAAGACACCATGGTGTTATTACTAATTCAGCGATTGACTAATTAACTTGACAGTGAAAAGCTTCATATTCTGGAAGAAGAAAATTAATCAAAATCAAATTTACCCATAACTACTACGTTGGTTTTTTTATTTATTTTTTTTATAAGTAAATGTTAGTGGGGTGGGGGAATATTAGTTTTCGGGATTTGAATGCGAGACCTCCTTCTTGCAACTCCTTCATGTCCTTTAGCTCGCCAACTGAGCTACCTTCCTCGGACAACTAATACGTGGGTAGTTTTCAAAGTTAGTTTTCATCACCACGAAAATGGAGAAATAGACTAATTTGACCACACACAAAAATATGTGTGTTCAATTTAATAGTTGTTTTTGGAGGCTAATAAATGAATGGAGAAATACTATTGGATGACTTATTCACAGTGACTACTAGTTTTTTACCCGTGCGTATGCACAAGTGATACTGTATGATCGGTGTATTGCCATGAAATCATAATAATAATTTGGACATTGAGTCGAAGAAATTAAAGGAGATTGACAATCAGAATTACATTGATCCATAATAATGTATTTGGACATTAGAGGTAAAATATGCATCCCCGTTGACCATCCCGTTTGCATTCTCGTTGGCCGGCCTCCCCGTTGGAACTCCTGTTGGCGCTCTCGTTACCTCTATCGTTGCCACTCTCGTTGCCTCTCCCGTTGGCGCTCTCGTTGGCGCTCGTGTTGCCACTCCCATTGGCATTTTACTCCTTTTTAGTAATTATAAAATAGTTATTTGGTAATTTTTTGTAGTGGTTAAATTGATTGATTTTAACAAAAGTAGTTAAATTGATTAGTTTTATTAGTTATTTTGTAATTTTTGGTAGGGGTTAAAGTTTTTTTACAATTCTTTTTTTGACAACGGATAGTGGTTAAAATGATTAATTTTACCGTTGTCAAAAGAAATTATTAATTTTAGTAGTTTGAGTAGATTATAAAAATAGTGACCAATTGATTTATAGTGAGTAATTGTTTTTATAAAAATAGTGACAAACGAAAAAAAATTAAATGTTTTTGACCAAAAAAAAGTATGAAAAAAGTTTTTTTGAAAAAAAGCAGATTTTTAAATTTTTTTTTTTTAAAAAAACAGTTTTTAAAATATTAATTAAATTAAAATTTTAAAATTATGAAAAAAAACACTTTTATAACAAAACAGTTTTTTTAAAAAAAATTATAAAGTAACAGTTTATAAAAAAAATTTAAAAGAAAATCAGTTTTTAAAAAAAAACATCTTTTTTTAAAAAAAAATCATTTTTTAAAATATTAATTAAATAAAATTTTTAAAAATATGGAAAAAAGACTTTTTATAAGAAAAACAGTTTTTTAAAAAAAATGAAGAAACACAGTTTAAAAAAGAGAATTTTAAAAAAATCAGTTTTTAAAAACAACGAATTTTTATAGAAAAAAGACTTTTATAAAAAAAAGTTTCTAAAAAAACTGTATGTAAAAAAAAAAGTTAAAAAAAGTTAGTTTTTAAAAAAAAAAACTGACACGCGTAAGCACGTCGGTCTGCGCGCGGCAGTGTCAGACGCGGAAGTTGCTTTTTTATTAAAAAAAAAACTGCAAAAATACTGTAGGATTTTGTCTTTTTGCGGTGAAATTTCTATTTTGTCCCTAAATTGTGCAAATGTCAAAATTTGATAATGTTTACAGATGTAAATTTGCTTGTACGTGTTTTTATTAGATTAGGGTGGACGGATACATTAGAGTGGATTAGAGTAGAAGGTACGACCGTACGAGTTCCTTATTTGTCGTGGGACCATTTGGTATTTACTCTATGTAAATCTTCAAGACTTTTTTGACAACTACTAACTAGTATAGTAGAATCTGTAGGTTGTGTATTTGGAGAAAGTCATGGGCAAATTATTTGCAGTACTGTTTTGGTTCAGATAATACAAGAGAATTAAATATCTGCGCGTGGAGCTGGAGCCATGCATAGGCTAGATACATTGATTGATCTGTGGATTTACGTTGTAAATTCCATACGTGTACTTATTTTTTGTTATCAGTGTCGACAATTTTTTTGTTCCATAAGCAGCTCAAATGGTTAACCGAAAGAGACACTGTTGGTGGAAATGTAGGAGTATGGGGTTCAAACCTTGCTCCCCTTTCTCCTCTAACAACTAATATATGTATTATTCAATTTAGTCCATATAAAAAAATGATTTTTGTCATTCCAAGTATACGTTTTATCCACTTTGGTCATGTAATATCTAAAATATTTTATTTTAATTCCTACAATATGAGCGGCAAAAATGACTAAACTCAAATAGTTTACATATTACAGGGATCAAATTGAATAGAACGTTTATTTGTAGGGACGAAAAACAAATTTTTATTTTTACAAGAACTAAACTGGTTAAAACATATATTTACAAGAACAAAACACAAAAATTTATTTTTACGCGAATCAAACATATATTTTTCGAGGACTAAACATATATTTAAACCTAAAAATTAAAACCCTATCATGGAAATGAACAGGAATGTAAAGTGACAGGGTGACGGATCCAAACCTTTATGTCGTGGGGGCAAAAAAATTGTCTAGTATTTCTTAACAAAAAAAATAGATAAACATTTATAAAATATATAATTTCATGATAAAAAAAGCAAAGACTCAACCTTATACTTTTTTGGTTACCTGTTTTTGGTGCACAGTTTCCATCAGCTTTGCCACGACTAATCTACGTCGGGGAACCTGGCTGACCACGTGTAAACCCGGCTTTGCCGTTTCGTGTGGTCTCCCCTCCCAACAGAGTTTTTGCCACACCCAATAATCAAACCCGATACCTTGGGGTGAGATCTGAGTTAAGTTACCACTCAGACCAACCCTTCTTGGTAGACTCAACCTTATACTATTACTTGACAAAAAATAAAAACTTATTTAGTTTTTGAAAAATAAAAAGTATCAATTTAGTCTTCAAATCAGTCATGTTAAAATAAATTTATGGACATTTACTTTCAAAATTAGCTTAACTAATATTTGAGTTTTTAATAATCAAATTAGTAATTTTTATTTCTCAAAGAACAAATAGCTATCTATTTTTCGTAAACAAAATGTTTTGAGTACTTGAAAACAAAATTCTTAAGTTTTTCATTGTGTATATCTAGTACTAAAAGATAAAACAATAAAAACTAAAAAAATAAAAGAATAAGTTAATATTTTTTGGACCTTCATTTAATAAATAATTAGCTCATGGGGCACAACTCCTATTTTTTTATGGGGGCAAAATAATTTTTATTAAGGGTAACTAACTAAAATATTTTTAGCTTTATGGAGGCAATATTATTGACCCCACGCTCTATAGTGTGGATCCGCCATAGGTGACAGCGAATATTTTATTTCAATTAAGAGATTTTTTTTGACAAATTTCAATTAAGAGATAATAATAAAATTTTCGTACAAATTCAACACAAGTGAAATTGCAGCATTAAAATCTCAAAAAGAAATTGCAGCATTATTATTATTAATAAATTCCACCATCAAAATCCAAATCTTAAAAATAACCATTAATTTCCTCATTAAAAAAACATTTGATATATACACGTGACATCACACAAATTAATTGAATTAATGAAAAGGCTTAAAGGCAGTAAAACGTGGGCATTGCTCTCTCACTGACAGCATGTTTCCACTGATCGACGTAACTACAACGAAGCTGCTCACCTCTCTCTTAGCTTTTAAACACAAACTAACACAACACGCCCTTTCTTATATATCTATATATCTCCGTATATATATATATATACTATGAATATGATCATTATATACATATTATTACATATCAGTATATCACTCCCTCACTGTCAATGGAAGAAGCAAACAACATGCAAGTTGAAACTATGAATAATATTACTCCAACCACAAAAACCTATAGAGGAGTTCGTAAGCGAAAATGGGGAAAATGGGTATCAGAAATAAGGGAACCAGGGAAGAAAACCAGAATATGGTTAGGAAGCTATGAAGAACAAGAAATGGCAGCAGCAGCATATGATGTAGCAGCTTTACAGCTAAAAGGAAGAGCAGCGATGCTTAATTTTCCTGAACTTGTTGGAACATTGCCACGACCAGCAAGTTCAACAGCTGAGGATGTTCGTTTAGCAGCTCAACAAGCAGCAATGTTGTTCAAAAGATCATCATCAACAACATGTGAAGGAAATAGTAGTAGTAGTAGTAGTGTTGTTCCTGAAAGAGTTGGGCTTTCTCAGGCACAAATTCAAGCTATTAATGAGTCTCCTTTAGATTCACCTAAGATGTGGATGCAAATGGCAGAGGCAATTCAATTTGATTATGTCTCTAATGATATATTTGAGTTTAGTGGATGGGAAGAATTTCAGTATGATTCATTGTGGGACTCTTGAATCCTATAATGCTTGCTAGAATCTATCTAGCTACCGTCAATTTAAGAAAATAATTACAAAGTTAAACATAACTTTTACTATTATTTAGTCATTTTATTTCATTGACCTGAGAAATCCACTATAATTCATTGTACCCTTCATTTAGGGACCAATTATGTAGGCAACATTTATAAATGAGACTAATTCAATGAAGCAAAACAATTGATTATTATTTTTGGTATATTATATATTATATATATGTCCTTTTTGTACCCTTCATTTGGTGTAGAATAGTCTATGTTCTAAAGTTTTTACTCTTGGAAGAAGTTTGATATAAAAATTTGTAAAAAAAATTCAACCTAACACAACTACTTTTGAATTTTTATCACTTCAAGTTATCAGTTCTAATCAAACCGAAGATTGGAAAAAAATTATTATTGCCTAACAAAAGTCAGAATCTATATATTGATTATATTCACTAAACTGACATTTGACCGAGTCAAAACTAACTAAGACATGACCCATATAAAATTCAAATACACACTTCATGTTTTTTCGAGTAAATCCCCTAACTTTAAGAAGGGAAAAAAAGTCACTTAACTTTTTCTTTATCTCTCTCGTCTTTACCCTCTATATTTTTTCACTCACTCTCTCATCTATCAGCTATGAAGCCCGGATACGGGATACAATACGACACGATACGTAGATACGGGAAAATTTTGAAAATCAAGATATGATACGGTAGCGATAATTCATTAAAAAAATTAAATTAAAATTCAAAAGTATAAAACATAACTAAAGATACTCCACTTTACTAATTGACAATTGTTCAAAATATTCAATAGATATGATCACATTTCCAAAAAAGATACTTGTGATCAAAATAAGTAAGCATAGTTAATCTTTTCCCCACCTATTTTAAAATATATTCTTCATCCTACGAACTTGTCAGAAAAGATATACGGTTTACTACCCAAGTTTAGGAAAAACAACATCATAAGTCATATCCAAAAGAAGTTTAGGGTCTATAGAATTGCCTACTATTCACTACTTAACACTAACTGTGTCATTCTCCTCTCTTCCATGCATCACCCACCATGTCTTTGCATCCAAATTGCATCTATCTTCAATTGAATCGGAAGAAGCAAAATCACCACCACAAGATGAGAAATCAGAGAATTGTAGACAAACTTTTGTTCTCTCATTGGAAGAATAGTAATACAAAAATATCAAATAAATATAAATATAAATTCCAAGATACTCCAAAGATATGTATCCGGTAAGTATCTGGTTTTTTTATTTAAAAATAAATATAAATTTCAGGATACTCCCAGAATACATATCCGGACGTATCCGACACGTATCGGTATCGGATACGTATCTGATTCGGGTACGTGACCTATTTTGGAGTATCGGGGCTTCATAGTCTATAAGCCTATACCTAAAGTTAGGAAATCTAAAGTTAGAGATCCATTTCCTGACTTTTCTGTTTGATCAGACCCTGCCCAAATCGAAAAAATATACCTTCGTGATTATTTTAGTATTGTCTTCAAATTCTTTGAAAATTTTGTTACAAAATCACTGATAATCTGTCCATAATCAAAGTTTTTTAAATAATATTTTTTGATATAAATCAAAGCAATACTCTTTAATCTATGTGGTATAGTAAATTGCAAATATAATTTTCACAATTTCAATTTGAAAAAACTTCTCTTAACAAATGCAACGTTTGTGGGAATAGTTTTTATTATTATATTAGTCGTTTGATCAAAAAATAATTATTCTATTTTTTTGGATGCATTAGGATAACAATTTCAATTTTCAGAGAGAAGTATCATAAAGTTTAATTTTGATTCAACCGTTAAAACTGCTCTAACAACTTTTTATTCTTCAGATAGAATTTCACAATAAACATCATGAGTTAACACTACCATCTCATCCAAGTATTTTTGAATATCTTTTTCAGTTAGTTGATGTAAAGCTTACTTTTCCAAAACTTAAGTTTTAATTGCATATATACTATTCACATGACTTTCTAAACCTAAGTTTAATAGCTAAACATTTCATATTATTTGTTAAAACTTTGTCGTCTGGCAAAAAATAGCACAAATACTTTGTAGCGCTTCAAAATAATCTTTAGCTTTAGTTCAAGACTTTTTTTAATATCACAGAAGTGTCGAACTAAGGTTACGATAACCGCGTGGTCTCTCTAGAGTTTTTATCGTATAGCTTCTGTACACCTTGGAGTTTTATCTTTCATGTTAATTTGATCCACCATCACTTTAATGTCCTCAGTATTAATACCAAGATCAAGAGTTTCTTGTAATCCTTGAAACAGCATTGATTTGGTCTGGCAAGAAGCTGAAATCTATTCAGGACTACAGTAGCCGACTACTTTATCTTAAATAACTCAATCCCACTTCTCCCTTTCCCATGTCAGTACTCATTCAGTTAAGCAAATCAATGTAGAGTATTACAGAACTAGTAAATTATGCTAAGCACATAATTCGTGCCTTAAATTAACCAAATACTGATAAGAATGTATCAACTTTCAACAGATAATTTGATTGATTGAGCTCAACTCCAGCCAGTATTCGCAACTTTTAGAGAAGCAATGCAAAATGAACAAAATAGCATTGCAAACCAATGTGGCCTACTTTATTTGCCGAAGATACAGCATTAACTGATCGGCGTAACTAAATGTCTGAATAAATCTCCAGAACTTGAAAATCACAATGGAAAATTGAATATATGAAAATATAAAATCACTGTGCAGTGGCTTCCTTCAAATATGCAATAAGATCAGCACGTTCTTGGGGCTTCTTAAGACCAGGAAATACCATCTTGGTCCCAGGAATATACTGCACAAGAGCATAACACAAATCGCACAGATCAGTGACATATTGCGTAAAGCAGGATACGAGTCGAAATGAAAACAAGAAAAAAAGGAATGAAAGTAAACCGGCCCTAAAGCATTAAAAACATTAAATCCCATGATGAAAATCGTGTAAAGCAGGGTGTACTTGATTACCATTCACTATATATTTGGAGTGAATTATATGGATCAGTTTGGATTAGCTTCTAGCTTTAAAAACTTCTCATTTGAAATAAGTAATAAGTACTTGATTCCTAACTAAGAAAAATGCCCTAATAAATGTATAGATGGCTATAAAGAAGTTAAATGAGAATGCTTCTGCAAATGTTGAGATGCAAAAGTTCATGCCAACCTAAGTAAGAAGCTATTGATTACAAGACTATAATCATTGTAGGATTATATAAATTTTATTTTCCTAGAAGTGTTTATTGTGTAATATTTATCCAAATTAGCTCTATACCTCATTTGGGTTCAGTGACAATGATTACTGATATTCAACACAAATATACAGAAATACTAGCTTATGTTGTACCTTTTTGGGGTTAAGCAAGTAATCATATAAAGTCTTTTCTTCCCAATTCACAGCCATGTTCTTGTTAGCTGCTGAGTAGGAATATCCGGCAGTAGTGCCTGATTGCCTTCCAAACAAACCATTCAGATTGGGTCCTGAGATCATCAACAAGAAAAGTATTTTAGTCTTAAAAGATAACATGATTCAAGAAGGTTATACAGGAATAAGGCAAAACAAAAATAACAACATAATAGATACACGAGATTATGATCAATTACATCAGACTGCTGATATCATAATTCATAAGAACTCGTGCTTTACAAAAGAAAGGTCTTAAAAATGTCCAAGCATAGCTTTTCTTACAGAATTGATCAAATTGTTTAATAAGCACAATTCACACATAATGAATATTGGAAATAAATTATAAATATATTCGCAATATTGTCCCTACATATGCTTTTCCATTCTCTTATTTTCAATATTTGAAAAATTACTTGAGTGAATCGCCCAAAGGTCCTAGACTAATCACTGAAATCAAATTTGGATCAAGAAAATTTTCCGCATGTAATCCAAAATTACGACATGAAGACAATTGACAGAAGCGAACAAATATTAAAACAAATAATAAACAATACTTGAAGAGATAGTTCCCTAGAAATAACGAAAACATACGCCAACAAGAAATAATATATTATATAAACACAAACTACATAACGCTAATGTAAAACCAGCAATCGATTTCTAGATCTAAGCCTCATTTTGCTAAAACTCAAAAAATAAGATAGAGATCCAAACAAGATTGTAACCGAAAACGAAAAAGAGATCTGACCTTGCTTGTGGCCGGCACCTTTATCAACGGTGTGGCACTGAGCGCATTTGGTTCTGAAAATTTTCTCGCCAGCTTTGCCATCGCCAGGAGGAGCCTGATCAAACGACGCCATTGATTGATTTATCCGCAAAGACGATGAAGGATTGGAGAGGTTTACGTTGTGGGAAAAATAAAGCGACCAATGAAATGGACTATTCAGAGTAGTATATAAGGGTGGGAAATTGGAACGCGGTTGCCACGGTCCCCCGATGCCAGCCCTAATTTTTTTTCGTTGACGTGGACCGTTTTTGGCGATACAATTCTTTTCACTTTTTTAGGTCAAAAAAATAGCGTTAGCTTGAGGCAAAGGTCAAGTTTGGCATGTGCCATGTGGTTTGTTTTGGATTTTTTTTTGACATAATGTGATTTGTTTTTTTTCTGGCAAGTGCCCTAGAAACTCACGCACACAATTGTGAGGTCTCGAATTTGAATTCGAGACATGATATTCAGCCTAACAATTTTGGCATTTATTAATTGAGCTAGGTCTTACGAATTGTGGTTTGTTTTGGATGAACGCCGTTCGGTTTGAGTTTGAATTCTTTATTTTTATACATGTGAGGGCTCTAACCAAAATATCCACGGAGATAAGTGTCTTTGCCTACGACACCTCACATCCCCTTTAATGATAAGGAAATGACCCTAAAGTTTAATTAATAAAAGTAAGAACTTAACCCATGAAGTATTTTTAGGGAGTAATGTAATTTTTGAGAATTTTAATTTCCCCAAAAGTTACATTACCCCTTAAAAATACCCTATCCAAACACTCCCTGAGATTAAAATTGGTTACGACGCGACTGGACTTTGTGAAACCATCGTATCTCAACAAATAACGTATTAGTGCACATGAAAACATTGAAACATGTGTCTTTAGTCACAACACCACTAGCAACCATAATATGTGATTGTAGGCATGAAGTTCAGGTTGACACATGTAAATCCTCCATTGTTGCAACGAGATGTAGCTAACCTCAACGACATAAATTCGAGTTCTCTTCATTTCTCATGGAGATTCTTTGAAAACCATGAATAAAAAAACAAGCTTCGATGATCCCCATTTCGCAATCCAAAATTCAATTTCGAGGTATGATGTATCAAAATTTCAATTTTTTTTCAATTCTAGTACATATTTCTCATTTGTGGTAAGAGCTCTCAAAATCAAAATTCAATTTTATCTAATATCTAACTAACTACCACGGGAGTTGGCCTAGTGGTTAAGGCTTGGCCTCCACCAGGTCCCGCTGGGGGTCGACTGGGTATGCTCCCCAGTTCGATTCCCGGTTGGAGCGAATTTTCGTTGGCCACCTCGGTAGATTACTGGGGGGCAGATTAGTCTTTCGTTGTCAACGTTGGGACACTGCCCGGTTCCAGGGGTTTACCGGGGGATCGCCCCTTCCCTTTGTACACCAAAAAAAAAAAAAACTAACTACCACGTGAGCATATGTCTCATCACACATTTTAATAACTAATATCAAATCACTTGTCATGTTAGGTAATTTGACATCCTATTAATTTAAGTCTAACATAACATATATCAACATAGCAGTTCGTTAGCCCAGAGTAGGGGTGGCAAAAAAAAAACGGACCCGTGGGTAAAACCCGTCACGGGTCCGGGGCGGGTAGTCAAACGAGTACCCGCAGGCCAAATAAACGAATATTTTGACTACCCGTCAATAAATGGGGCGGGTCCGGGTAGCGGGGTACCCGTACCCGTTAGTAAATATAGTTGTTTAAGTGGATGTTTATTTATCATCTATTGTTGTTGTTTAAGTGGATGTTTATTCACATTCTATTGTTGTTGTTGTTTAAGTGGATGTTTATTCACATTCTGTTGTATCTTTTATCCTAATATTTTGGATAATGTTTAGTTATTTTTCAAGTTTCTATTATCATAATTCTAGTTTTTTATCTCAATTCATTAACAATTATATGTTAATAAATAGTTGATAAGATAAATGCATAACAAAATACGTAATTTTTTATATAAATGAATCAAAAAAAATAGTGTTAAAAAATTAATTTTTTATGGTATTTCAAATTTTATTTTTAAAAGTTTTTTTTATTAATTTACCAGTACCCGTGGGTACCCGTTTAAAAAAATACCCGTTTAAGACTCGCTAAGCGGGTACCCGCACGGGTCCGAGGCCCATTTATAATAAACGGGGCGGGTTCGAGTAGTGAGATACCCGTGCCCGCCCCGCCCCATTGACATCCCTAGCCCAGAGTACAAATAGAGATATAAATGAGAATCAAAGTTGAAGGAAAATTTATTGACGATTAAAAAACATAGTATTTATAGGATCTAATTACATAATTTACCCTTCGCTATCTTGTGTTTTGAAAAAATATATTAAAAAACTAAATAACAATAACTTTTATTTTGTGGAATTGACTTGTGTACCTCATTCATTTTTTAAAAAATAAACCATTCATTTAACTTATCTATAAACATGTACAAACTTATCTGCTTATCGAAAAAAATGTACAAACTTATCCTGAAACCATAACTTAGTGGTAAAACGCATGTAAGTTCTATATAAACATTGGCAGCATGGCTCAAACTTAGTACGTTCCACTTTTCTCTTCCCCACCATTTGTACGACTAAAAAAACACGTACAAACTTACAAAAATAATTTGTAACCGAAGAATCATAAATTAATTTTAATTACAAAACTCTTAAAGCAGGCTTAAATTACATGTCCCATTTTGATCAAAAAAAATACATGTCCCATTAAGCACCCCGAATGCAATCCCAAGTAGGTAGCTTAGATGGCGAGCTAAGGGATATCGAAGGAGTGCACCAAAAGAGTGCAAGAAAGAGGTCCCGAGTTCAAACCCCGGAAACTAACACTCCCCCACCCCATTAACATTGCTTATAAAAAAAAGCATCCCAGATGCGTAATTTTTTCATGGTCTATTTAATCCGGGATCCTTTCCTCACTTTAGATATGAGATGCCTAAACTTTTTTTTTTTGACAAAGAGATGCCTAAACTTAACGGTGAATGATGAGTAGTAATACACTTGCCGGATCATGTAGAAAATATATTCGCCCCCACCCACCAAAATATGTAAGCAATAATAATTCGTGATAATACTACGACTAAAGGAAAGTCGTGTAACCAAAAAAAGACTAAGGGAAAGTCAAATAAAAATCCATTATCACCCTGCGGTAGTGGCCATTCTTTGTTTTTCTAACACCTGATTCAAGGTTTCGAAAAGGCTAGCTTGCGGAGGCCAGGTATCTGCAAAAGGTTTCATCAGGAATTATATGAACAAAATGCCAAGCAGTGTAATAATCAAATTAAATCTAAAGTATCTCTTAAACATACAGCATATGGTAAAATTGTTGTTTTTTTAAAAAGGATCAATAGTGTTCTCCACTTTCGCTCTCTACAACTCAAACCCGAGACCACTTGGGTAAAACAATGGATTTAATTTTATGTTGAGCAAGTTGATGGACTGCAAATTGAAACTTTGTCCCTCAAATAGGCAAATGTAAATCTTTGTCAACTATTCACACACAAATATATTCTTGGAAAGTGATTGGGTACTGCATGTTAGCCGGTGAGAGTGGGTTTTTTTTGTCAACTTATACGAAATGATAAATAAACACCATGCACACTATCACACGGTCACACTTGGGTTCAAACCCAGGTGCCGGCGTCTCCATGTCGCTGAAATTGTCAATGCAACCCGCAGTGAGAGACAGGGTGGTGCCTTTGAGTAGGTTCATGTCGCAATTAGCTCAATCATTCATTTGTGTCGCCTATTAAGGAAGGGAATTAGCTCAATCACTAACAAATCACCATCTATTTTCAGCTTGATGGTTGGGCGAGCTAAGGGATATCGAAGGAGTGCACCAAAAGAGTGCAAGAATGAGGTCCCAGGTTCAATCCCCGGAAACTAACACTCCCCCGTCCCACTAACATTGCTTATAAAAAAAAACATCCCGGATGCGTAATTTTTTCATGTCAATGTGAGAACAAACTTCTCAATCCAACAATTCGCACATGCCAGACCTTCCAAGCAGGATGATCATCTTGTCAATCAAATTATTAGAGCACGACATCTCTCATGAACCTTGTCAGGTCATCAAAGCCCGTGTATTAACGAATTTCCAGTTGGAAATGTCGAAAATCCCAACACCAATTGTGAAAGAAAATGTCAAGTGTTCGTTGTGGGTCTTCAAATGTTGATGGGTCCCCATAGTCAGGATACACAGGTCGATAAACACCGCAATTAGCAAGCACAAGAAATAATTGATCAATAATCCAGGAGAAGTTGGCCACTCTCAGCATTGATAAGGCTGTGGGTTGTGGTAAGTAAAATTCATAGACACCACCCCTTAAGCAATACTTGGAGGGTGGGACCCATCCTGAGGGTAAATATGCCAAAAAGATGCTTCACGGAGACACTTAGTACACCCTGATCAAGGGATAGCTATATTGAAAGGGGTTTTCTATACCCTGCTCAAACGCTCAGGAAAGGAGGAGTCCCAATATGCCCTGGCCAAGGTACACAAGGGTAGTTGTGGACATCATCTGGGGGTAAGATCGTTAGCTAAAAAGCTGCTGAGAGCAGAATACTACAGACCCGCCATAGGAAGAATCACAAAAGAATATGTAAAGAAACGTGATGCTTTCCCAAGGCACGCGGATTCTCAGCTTGCCCTGCCTGAAGAATTGTCAACAACGTGAATTCCATGGTCTCTCCACAAGGTTGAAAATGGACCTCCTAGGGCCATTTACCATGCCACCAGGGCAAGTCGAACAAATGATAGTGGCCATAGACTACTTTATAAAGTGGGTAAAGGCAGAACCATTAACAATCATTTCTTCAGCCAAGATACAAAAGATTGCCATCAGGAACATCCAAACCCCTTTTGGCATAGCAAAAGAAAAAAAAAAGACTCTGAAGAAGAGATTAATTTCTTAGCCGAAGAAAGGGAAAACGCTCATATCCAAGGAGGGATTTAAAAGTAATCCTGGAGAGAAATATACCCAAAGTTTGGGTACAACAATAACAGTATTATTACCATTATGAGGACAAAACCCTCTCAATACTGCTACAGCAGTATTATTACCATCTGCAGGACTATCGTAAACATCATTGGTAAGAAATGAGAAGATACATACCTCAACTCCATGAGGGCCTATTCGGTTACGAGAAACGAAGTTGATAATCAGAGTTGCAAATTCATCGGGTACATCTTCCTGAATATATTAGGATAGAAGGTGTTGGAGTACAAGTTAGAGAAGAAAACAAGAAAACAACATAATGAATACATAAAGAAACACGGCTAGTATAAACCTGAATCGCATGCCCTGTGTGTCTGACAACCACCATTTGAAACTTCCCTTGCATTTGACCAATTGTTAGAGACCTGTTACAGATACAGTGCCAAAAAAAATTCAGAATTCTACCTGTTTTCTCATAAACTTGAGAGAGAAAGAAAAGGAAAACAGAATAAAACTATGTACAAAGCTATTTATACTGGAGTTGTTAATGTAAAAATTTTACACTAGTATCTCACTCATATATCACCACCATAATAAAATTTACATTAATCCTTCTTATTTATCGAAAATAGATAAAGAAAGCCTCAATCTACTTACTGATGTGTACCAGGATGAGGCTAAGGTGAACTAAATTTTAATTTCAATGAAGAACATGAATCATATTGCCTTATTGCCAGGAATTTCAATATGAATTCAGGATTTTGCATGTAAAATGCAATCATTATGCATTACAATAAAGGAACGGAAAGAAAGGAGCTATTAATAAACTGAGAAATATTTACTGTTCATTCCTTCATGGATCTTTTCTAGAAAATAAATTATGAAAGATACTTGGACGACTATCATTTCCAGATTATGCATTTGAGTTTCAGAAATTAATGAAAGCAACTTAAATATGAACTCATCACTGATCACAAACTGCTCTACTTCTTGGATCATAGTATCATACAGTTACCATCAAAACTTTTTGGATATAAGATGTGAAGTCAGAATAAAATTTGCATCCAATTGTTTGATTCCATTATAATTATTAAAATTGATAAACTACAAGAAAAGGTTTCACTGAAAACCAATAAATAATATTTAAGGCGCCACCCTAGACTAAAATAATTCATAGGACTAAAACTTGAATAATTCAAAGGACGTGACCTGTCCAATCTATCTGTTCCTGCTAATAACAACAGCTTCGGAACAGGACATGACAAAAATTTATCTGAGAGGCCTTCATACCTGTAAGAAAAAATATTTAAAATGTATAATGAAATGAAAATGATACTATAAAAGTTACTTCAAATCAATGACAAATTTAGCCTAGTTCTATCTGTTTAAATCAAGTTATCATATTTTGCAAGAAACAGAAGTATATCATCATATAATTTGTAACCCTAAAAAAATGAAAAAGTTGGATGGAAAGTTTTATATTGCCAATCCATTTACATGCAATGAGGCAAATAGCCAGGAATAATCTAAGACAACCCCACCAGCATTACAGATGCCAGGTCATCCAGTAGAGCTGATGTGGCCTAACTAACTACCAGACTAACAGAATACTAACTGCACACACGCATAACTGTTACTCTCACACATTGAGCCATATTATAGAAGATAAAACACTAATCCTTATTTATAGTAATACTAGCCTCTTAATCCTCATTAGTTAAGGAAACAAATCATGATATATAAATATATAAATAACTATGAAAACCAGTCCTATAAGATAATCAAATTCTAAAATATGAAAACCAGTCCTAAAAGATAATCAAATTCTAACATACTCTGTGATAGAATAACAATGTGAGAACATAACTTTCAGATATTTTCACATGTAGCAAGCATGAGAAGATAAAGATAAAACATACCACCCTTTCCAATATTGTTCAGTCTTTTCCAGCTCTGTTCGGTAAACATAACTGCAGCATCAAATCAAAGATCATGCCAATCATCAAGCATAAAACAAAGTCTAGGGAACTAGCCTGTTTAGATTGAATATGGAAACAAACGTATATTTCGGATTATTTTACCGGGTGTTATTGAAGGATAGAGTACCAACCATTTCTTTGAATCATCGTACTTTAATGTGGCAGGGACCGACACACGAGCAGAATCAATATTTCTTAAAGAGCCAGCCCTAACACTCCATTCAATCTGCATAGAAGCAATTTGAACTCAAGCCAAAATCCACAAAAAACGAATGAAATAACACTCGAGCACCATACCACCTAAACCTATAACTTACTATCAAACACTACATTAACACAACATATGACAATTAATAATTGCATACAACGAATTCAATAACTATTTGGCATGAACTAGTGTTATAATGTATGCTAGTAATTTAGCAAACTTATGCTACAGCCAAGAGCAGCTTATTCCCTGCTTCTATATACTCTTCCTTCAAATTTAAAACCTTCCGTCAAACAAGCACTTTTTTTGGTGTTATTGGTTCTTGCCTTCAGGCATTAGCCCCTCCAGCAGGCACCTTGGGCACTAACTACCTTGCCATGAAGCCGGGAAATTAGTTCTCGGTTGAAATGCTGGCAGTTCTCAACAATCTTTTATCTGGCCTCTAATATCAAAGTTTAATGATTATAATTTATGACTTTTATAAAGATTTTTCAAAAAAAATTGAAAAGTTAAATATAAATATCCAGGACACTTCTAAAACAGGATTCAATGTTCAGGCAGTGCAAAATAAGCTAGGATCACATGCAAAAAGATATATTTAAAATAAAATGTCTAACAAACAACAAGAAAGGTTAAGAAAATAAATCGACCCAAACAAAAAACATTTGAATCAATCTTTTACAAATAACTTGAAAATTGAAATGCAAATGAAAAAAGTTACAGATACAGAGCTTACAGCTTTTTCAATGGTTGAAAAATGCTGCGTCCTACTTGATAGGATTTTCTGCATATGAATTAACGAAGCCATTGCTGTTCCCTGAAATTCTTGTGACAATCAACAGTTCAGTACACATCCATGATGAGTAAGTAGTTGTGTAGAGGTAATAAGGAAGTTAACTATATAAAGTTAGAAATCAACCTCTACGACATCCACAACAACCAACCCAGCCAAGGTTGACAATGATCTCCTTGCAGCAACATGCACAGCAATCGACCCCCCCATGCTTCGATAATGAAGAAAATTTTATTCAATAATAGTAAATACTATACATCAAAAATAATTATCATTCCTATCAGTACAAGTGAAAATCTACGTAGGTTCACCAAATGTTTCTATAGGAATCAAACTCATTGAGCAAAGAAAATAAAAATGAAAATAGAGGTCATGTGGTGAAATCACAAATGAAATAAGAGAGACAACTGAATATCTGCAAAAGCAAATCAGATGTGAAGTGTGCCTTGTTATGCAGAATATCTTTGAGTTCAAACCAAGTTCACTAATAACGCAACAAAATCAAAAAATCGCACAAACACGCGTAACAGTTTTACAGCAAATACATTATAATTAAGCAAATACACTATAATTATGAAAAACAATGTGTCGTGAGTGAAGGATGATAAATCTAGTCAGATTAAGTGGAGCTCTGGTGGTGGCAGGTTAAAAATATTTGGAAAATATTTGTTTTGACCTTTGGCTAATGGCATTTTCATATCGGACAAAAAATATAACGTTCTTTCCTTTGTCAACTCGGTCTTTTCTGCTAATTACTATTCCATACCCAAAATCTTTGTAACATAGAACCAAATTAATACTTCCTTCATTGAACTTCACGTGGGCAAATTAAACAATTGAAATGACATAAGAATATAAATAATATGCATCTTAAACCCAATTCAACAACACAAAAAAAAAATATTAAAAGACAGTGGGATTTCTCCCCTTTCAATTTTGATGAATAAAATACTCCAGATTTTAAAAGGTTACCGAGTTATATTGTGTCATCATCTAATGAGAGCAGTGATAGCATAATTAAATTAAAATTGAAATGTAAGTAATGATACATTTTTCTGCACATTAATCTGGAAAAGAATCTAATGTTAAGTCAAGAGACCAACATGCTTGACAATCGACGAAAATACAAGCTAGTCAATAAAGTGGAACATTTTTAATGGATGCCTGTGAAAACTGTCTGCGTGTGTGAAAACCCAGAAAGCTATAAAATAACATAAAACAGAAGACTATAAATTAACGTAAATCCAATTGAGTGACCTGTGACCGACGAGAACAATTGCTGGAGGAGAATCTCCATATAATTCTTTTATAACAGCCAATACATCATTGCACATGGTCTGCAAGAAACGATGATTACTTCTACAAGCACATGAGCAGTATAACAAAAACAAGCAAACTGAACAAAGTACACATTGTCACTAACAATGAAGTCTGGTTTAGTTTATTTATTACTATGTACCTCAACAGATAAGTCAAGGTCATTATCTGTCAATGATTTTCCATGACCTCTCAAGTCCATCGCAACTACCCTAGAATTCTCCTTTATTTTACTCGCTGACACGGCAAATGAAAGCCTGTAGTAAAATCAAAGTGAAGGCCTTTATCAGACTGCAAACTTCGCAATAAGTATCAAAAACAACATAATTGCACATAAATATCTATATCTATACTATACATGCACACTTGAGGTGCAACAAACAAATTCAAAGTGTAACAACTCACAATAGTATGCATATCTTTAGACAAATTGTAAATAAATGAAGTGTTTGTCAATTTAAATGTTCAGATATCTAGAGACTTTAGGCATGAAAAGAAAAAAAAAAATCATTAAGTAGATGCATCATACAAGTACCATTTTATGTATATCCACTTACATTTATTATTTATAAGAAATAGAAGACAAGTGAGGAATGGTTTTTAGCCACCGGTGACCGGCTCAATGATCGTATGCGATCAATAGAATATGTACGCGCGGGCAATACAGAAATAATACAGAAATAATTTTTTGGAAATAATGGAGTCGGGGAGGATTCACAAATAATTATTTTGAAAGAGCTTGAAGTTCCAGTATAACTATGAATGGTAAAATAGAGGTTAAGCTAGAAAGCAATTGCCAAAGATGCAAATCTACCCTCCACGGCAGACTAAAAAACAAACAAATTCTATCTAGCAGAAGAAGTTCAATAACAAAACTGTGCATTCTATATAAAGTGCGACCATCTCCACATTTAACACCACAGCCACTTCCCCAACTGAATGGATGCATCAAGGGACAAAGAACAGTGAAGGTAGCACATTGACATAAAGCCTTTCCATATTAACTGCCATATCCCCAAAAGCTGCTCAAAAGGAAAAATGCTTTAAACTCGGAGGGGATGACACGTCCAAGATATACCAAAATTTCCAAATAAGTGACTGCAAATGGAAGTGGTTGTTGGGCAGTGAAAAATATAAATGGGTGATTGTATCCAAACTAGGAACACACATGGAGCTAGTTTGGATAAACTTTTCAAGGAGCACTTATGGGAAAGAAACTGAAATGATCTTGTTTCAACTATGAGAATTCCAACTGATGGCTTCTTCATAAGTTGAATTTGAAATCAACTTCTACTCCTCAACTTTTTCAGCAGTTCATCATCTAGCTTCTCCACAAGCATCTATAAATACTTATTTCATTTGAGAAGGTCCCCATAAGCAGGAAATTATTCTAAACTGGGCTTCATGTGCATATCAGGATAAATTGTCTCCCTCCGGTTGCAAAATCATCACTCCTATCATTTTATTATCCACAGTACTGAACTTTTCTCAAGCCCATTGTTGTCAAACTCGCGAGTTCACTCGTACGAGTCTACGAGTTTACGAGTTTACCCACCCAAAACGAGTCAAATTCAATACAGAATCGCAAATGCTGTAAACTTGGGTAGACTCGCGATTCAGTACCGATTCCACTGAATTTAAGATGTTATTTGAAATTTTAGAAAGAAAAAAAAGCCCAAAACGACCGTGTTTTGGCTCTTCCTTGTTAATACTTAGACGTGCCCTAACAAAACATCAGTTACTTCATTTTTTTCGTTCGACGTTTCGTTCTTCAGTTCACTGCAACCCGTTTCCACCCAAAACCCATCGCAAGAAATTTCTGGGTTTTCCGTTTTCGTTTCTTGTTCTTGGTCAGCAACGCCATTCCTTTCGCGCTCCTTCTGCAGAACAGCCGTCAAAGCTTGCGTTTCTCAAGAAGACGCTTCAGTGCTTGCTTTCCATGTTGTCGACTCAAATTTGATAGAATTTGGAATGCTAGATTTACTTTTGCAAATTATAAATAGGTTATTTGATTTGCAATCATCATGTGGCATATAATTACATAATAAGTCCACATTTATGTATTGATGAAATGTCCTCATTGTTATTGATACTGTTTGACACTACAGTAATTTTCTTACAGATTTTTTTAGTGTAATTTTTTTTCATAGACTCTTACGAGTCGAGTCTACGGTCCCCTCGCGAGTCTATGTAGACTCTCGAGTCTGACAACCATGCTCAAGCCACTATTAGTTGTAACCTTTCACATGTTTATGCATACATATTAAAATTTACTGTAGGCAAGCACTTGTTAGGTAGTTACCCTCAATTGCTCGGCAAAAACCAAAGACACCACTGGTGCATGCATCAGATCGCATTGTTAATCATACTCATCAATTCAATCCTACATGAAAAATTACAGAACATGGATGTATATTGCAAATCGCAACTCGTTGAATGAAAAAATAGACATTGTATTCTTATAACAATGTGAGAGCATTTAGTTTGCTTTGAGATCAATAAATTTGAAGTGACTTGACTAACCTATAGCTATATATAATGGAATGAAAATAAAGGTAACTAACCAAACTAACACAACATACAGCCAATGGTTTCAATTGAGCATTAATTCGATGTGGTAAGTGACAATATTCCAATTTCTAACTAATTGCCATATTACTAGCATTATGGATCATTGAAATTACTCAAATTAGTAATTAAGACAATAGCAGTTACTATTGAGCATACCCGGAATAACCACCACCGTGTAAACAGAATATAACAGGTCCCTCAGTTCCTGCCATGTAAACATGAAAAACCTGAATATATTTGAAAAATTGATGTTAGAAACAAAATGGGTGAAAAATAGTAGCAGGGGAGAGCAAGATATTGATTTTGCTAACTAACATCATTCGAATTCTGAATCGCAACATCGTCTTCTTTATCAAAGTACTCGGACCAATCTAAGACTGCGTATTTTTCTGAAGAACTCCTACAATAATAATTAAATTAACCGTCAAAAACAAAATGAGAAGGGAAAGGCGATGAGCAATAAGCGCAATAACGCACGTGTGGGTGAAGAGAACGATGACTATTGGTAACGGGAGAAAAGTGAAAACGTCATCGCGTGTAAATAGAAGAAGATCGCATTCGCAAAGGCTTACTTAGTTGGTGGGCGTTGAGGAACGGAGGCGAAAGCAGAAGCGGGTTGAGTTTGCGGTTGTGGAGGCTGATCGTCGGTGGTATCTTCGGGAAGCGAAGACATGTGAGAGGAATCCATCGCGCTTTCTTTCTCTTGCACGTCTCGATCTCCAAACTCCAAACTCCAAACTCTTGCGGGTTGTGTCTGTGTGTCGTGAAACGGGAGCAGGACACTTCCACACTCGACCAATTTTTTTTTCTATTTTCTTTATTCAATTTGTTTAGGGTTCAAAAGTAGCTAGTTCGGTCGGTGAGCTAAGGGATATTGAAGGAATGCACTAAATGAGTGCAAGAAGGAGGTCCCGGGTTTAACTCTCGTCTCTCGGAAACTAACATTTCCCCACCCCACTGACATTGCTTATCAAAAAAAAATTGTTTAGGCTTAAGTACATGGTTAAATATATGTTCACCTATGAAAATATAGCCAAAATCCAGTTAAGCCCCTGTAAAAATAAAAGTTTTAAAATGACCCTTGTAAATATTAAATATTTGCGGTTAAGCCCTTCAGTCAATTTTCCATATTTGCAGAGGGTAAAAATATATGTTCAGCCCCTGCAAATATGGCCATAATCCATTTAAGGCCCTGTAAATATTAAAAATTCTAAAATGTTCAGCCCCTGCAAATATGGTCATAATCCATTTAAGCCCCTATAAATATTAGCAATTTTAAAATGACCTTTATAAATATTATATGTTCAGTTTTTTTTTATGAAAAATTGACAGAGGGGCTTAACCGCAAACATTTAATATTTACAAGGGTCATTTAAAAACTTTTATTTTTACAGGGGCTTAACTGGATTTTGACTATATTTGCAGGGGCTGGACATATATTTAAGCCTAAGTATATTTTTAGTCCATTTAAATATGGGTGCTTCTAGGGTGAGAGAGTAAATCAAATCTCTCACCGATGAAACACTAAAATTGACCGTTGGATATTGTTTAAAATGCTATGAATAGTTAAGATAGAATCAACCAATATTAAATCTCAACCATTGATGAATTTTTATACTACATCCAACAGTCAATTTTAGTGTTTCACCGGTGAAAGATTTAATTTGTTATTTACCCTAGAAGCACCCCATAAATATACCTGTTTTCAAATAAGTTATTGCAAGTTTCAACTTAGCCATGCTAGGGAAACAAGGTTGGCGTCTTTGTACCCACCAAGATGCTATTGTTACTTGCGTCTTCAAAGCTAAATACTTTTTGGGGGCTCGCTTGGGCCATAATTCCAGTTATGTTTGGCGTAGCATCCACACTTCACAGGTACTAGTTTATTTTGGAGCAAAATGGAAAATTGGGGATTGTAATAATATCAACGTTGGAAGGACCCATGGTAAAAGGAGGTACCAATTTTACAATTTCTTCGCCAGTAGTTACTGGTACGGAGACTATGACAGTGAGCACTTTATTTGAAACTGCTTCAGGGCAATGGAATTCGCATCTGGTTCAACAACTCTTTACTCTTGAAGACCAAAATCGCATCTTGGGCATGTCACTTCACTGTAGAGAACCGAGCGATACTTTGATTTGGAATTGTAGACGTAACGATTTGTATTCGGTTAAATCCGCATATTATGTTGCTATGAACAAGCTTATTGATAGCTCAGATCTTCGAAGTTCAGGTGACTGGGGATTAATTTGGAAGTTGAGCGTTCCACCGAAAGTTAAAATCCTCCTTTGGCGAATTGCTAGAGGAGTTTTACTATGTCGTTACAACCTTCGACGGCGCTGTGTGCAATGTCCGAAGGAGTGCTCGCTTTGTGACGCAACAGTGGAGAATGAATGGCATCTTTTCTTTGCTTGTCCGCAGGCTGGGGTAGTTTGGAGAGCAGCTGGTTTGTGGCATGTTATACATCCGGAGGTTGAGGACGGTGAGGGATTTAATGTTAGTTTTTTCAAGTTACTGGCATCACTTTTAGATGGACAACGAAGACGATTTGCAATGATGTTTTGGTGTTTATGGAAGCGTCAGAACAAGAAGCTTTGGGATAATATTGTTCAACCAGTGAGGTTTTCGGTTCAAGGCGCCTTGGATTTGTTGTCTTGCTGGCAGGAAGTAAAGTTTCGCAAACAGGTTCGGCCTACTACTCCCCGCGCGCAACATAATGATGTTGTGATGTCTTGGTCTCGTCCCATTGCTGGAGCGGTTAAGTTTAACGTTGATGCAGCGCTTTTCGATGATGGAAGATTCGGCATTGGTCTTTGTATTCGTAATGAGGATGGTGTGTTTGTGAAAGCAAAGTCTCTGTGCTTCACAGGCAAGCCTTCTCCACAGGAGGTTGAAGTTTTAGGCTTATTGGAAGCGGTCGTTTGGTTACAATAGTCGGACATTCAAAGAGTTACCATCGAGCTTGATTGTAAAGTTGTTGTAGATGGCATCCGAGGAGTGTGTATGACTCTATTTTAAAAACTTGTCAATCGTTACTGTCTACTTTAGAAAACTATTGGGTTAGTTTTGTCCGGAGGGAGCAAACCTTGTGGCTCACACTTTGGCTACGGCATCAAGACACTATGCTAACTCTCATATATTTGATTGTATTCCAACCTGTGTTACATCTTTGATTATGAATGAAATGACATAAGTTTCTTTTGGTAAAAAAAAGGTTATCACAAATTATTTTTTTAAATAAGTTCCTGTAAAATAAATTTTTTAAAAAAATACCATTTTGTTAACCAAAGGTCAAAAAAACGCCGACATGTCTAACAGAATTCTGACTTATAATTTTCTACTCTAATATAATAAAAATGCATACCAGCAAAAAGACATTTTCTACTAGGCCGCCACGTATCCAATTTTTTGGACATTTTGGTCATTTTACCACTAAAATACACAAACTACCAGCTTTTTCGAGAAAAAACTGCAATCAGAAAACGCAGACTAAAAAAGAACCTGTGCGCGCGTTAAACTGAAAAGGCAGCAAAAGCTGCGCGCGTCATACTCAAAAGGAGCAAAAGCCGCAAAGAAAAAAAAAACAAAAAAATAAAACAAAACAAAGCTGCCACATTTTTCATCATTGAATTGTTTTTACTAAAATTACTTTTTTAACTAAAAAAAACCTGTACACACAACATAAAAAAAATTTCACTTCTTTGTTTAAAAAAAAAATTAAACAAAAAAAATCACTTTTTTGTCTGTTTTTTTTTTTACTAAAAACATAATTTTTTTTAACTATTTTTATAATATACTCAAACTACTAAAAATAATCAATTTAACTACTACCAAATATCAAAAAAAACCATACCTCTAACAATAGTTTCAAAATTATTTTTTCCAAGAAAATTAATTATTAAATTAATATTACACTCAATAAATAAATAAATAATCTAAAATTTACTATTTACTACAATCTCTCTATTAAAAGTACTAAAATCAGTCAATTTTTCAGATAATAAATAAAATCAATCAATTTAACCACTAACAATTGTAAAAAAAAAAAATAACCACTACCAAAAATTACAAAATAATTTTTTTATAATTAAATGAATATGATTAAATTAATAAATCATATAGAAAAAAGGAGAAAACATGTGGCAACAGGAGTTGCAACGAGAGCGGGAGTGCCAACGGGACTGCCAACATGAGTGGCAACGGGAGTGGCAACGAGAGCGCCAACGAGAGTGCCAACGGGAGTACCTACTTTTTTTAAACTTTTTCCAACACGACTATTTTAGAAAATTTGAAAATATAGTCTTTTATCGAATTTTTTCTTTTTCTTTTATTACATTTTGTAACTTTCAACATGTGGCAACGAGAGCGACAACGAGAGACTGGCAATGAGAGCTGCAACGGGAGTGGCGACGGGAGAGGTAACAGGAGTGACAACGATAGATGTAACGAGAGCGCCAACGGGAGGGCCAACGAGGAAGCAAACGGGAGGGTCAACGGGGATGCATATTTTACCTCTAATGTCCAAATACATTATTATGGATCAATGTAATTCTGATTGTCAATCTTCTTTAATTTCTTCGACTCAATATAATTTTCATTTGTATGTTATATGACATAATACTTATCTCTTTCCAATTTGAATTTCAAATCATACATTTTGGACATTGTTCACAACTTATGATTATCTTCCAAATTACTATTATGACTTCATGGTAATACACCGACCATACAGTATGTAAAAAACAAGTTTTTTCTTAAATGGGCACAACCCCAACACCTGTCATTAGTCACAGTATTAAACAATTGCCACCTCATTAAAAATAAAAAATAAAGAACAATTTGTTTCTGTTTCTCTTAGGCTATTTTTTTTACCCCCCTAAATGACCAAACAGACGAAACTACCCCTTAAATCCACAAAATTTCCAGAAATACCTCAAATCTAGATAAATCTGGAAGTATGTTTTTTGATTTACCGGAAATATCGCATTTTACGGTATTTCCGGAACACATTTTACATTCCGGAAATACCGTAAAATGCGATATTTCCGGAAATACCATATCCCCCCCCCCCATATTACCTTCCGAAATTATGTTAAAAAGGGATATTTCCGAAATTCCCAAAAAATGGCTTCCGGAATTATGTTAAAAAGGGATATTTCCGGAATTGAAAATGTTGTTTTGGAAATTTTAAAAAACTGAATTTTTACCCACGGTTTTGTCCGTAGGTAAAAGTTTTTTTAAAAAACATAGACTTTTACCTACGGACAAAACCGTGGGTAAAAGTCTTTTTGTTTTTAAATTTTTTTTTACCTACGGACAAAACCGTGGGTAAAAGTGTTGTGTTTTATTGAAAAAAAACAAAGGATATTTTAAAAGTGGGAAGTCTCACATTGTTTGGCTTTGGACTCACCAAAGTCTTTAAATATTAAAGCTTAATGAGAGCTTGTAAACAAGCAAGCAGAAGGGACTCCCTCGCGCGCACAAGCAGGACCTACATGGCTTGGTTCAGTGCAAATCTTCCGATTTCTCCCCCCATGCGCGCACGGTTAGCCCTGCGCTAATTTTAGTTAACGAAGTATTATTTTTTATTCGCAGTAGCTAAGCTTCAAACTGGTTTGCTTCCGGAATTATGTCAAAACTAGGGGTATTTGGAAATTTATTGAAAAAAGGGGGTATGGGGTACAATGGGGGGTTAAAAAAAACACCCTTTCTCTTATGCCTTCCTCATCGCAACAGCCAGCGCTACCTCCAGCCTCGTTGTTGTCGTCTCTACAAGGTTCCTTTGCTGCATCTGTCGGCTCTGCAAGTTTCTCCGCACTCGTCGTCTCTGCAAATTTCTTCCGCCCTCAAGACTATTGTTAGTTGTACCATATAATAATACTCGTGTGTGTCACACGTGTGACTAAGTCAAAGTGTGATTAGTTTTGTGTTTAGTCAAACTGTAATTAGAAAGTTAGTTTTGATTTGTTAAGTGGTTAGTAACTGAACTTAGGGCATTCTGTTAGAGTATCAGTTACAAACACAGTGTATATGAAGCAATTGTAATACTGAGAGAAATCAATCGAATGCAAAACACTTTTCTCTTCTGTTCACCAGTTCTAACAACTGGTATCAGAGCTCTCTCGGGGGCCTGATTCAGAAATCATCGTTGTGCGAGAGAGCGAAGTCGAGTGTGTGTTGCGAGCAATCGAAGGTGATCGTGAAAATGGCAGATCGAGAGTTTCTTACGCTATCGGTTCCCAAATTCGATGGATTCTATGAGCATTGGGCGCTTCTAATGGAAAATCTTCTCAGATCGAAAGATTATTGGAGCGTGGTGGAGACGGGAATCCCATCGTTACTAGAAAATGCTACACCGGAGAACACGAAAGCGGTTGAAGAAGGTAAACTGAGAGATTTAAAAGCAAATAATTATCTTTTTCAAGCAATTGAAAGAAGTGTTATCGAGACGATGTTATCGAAGAGTACTGCGAAAGAAATTTGGGATTCTATGAAAGAAAGGTATCAAGGATCTACAAAGGTGAAAAGAGCGCAGCTTCAGGCTTTGAAGAAGGAATATGAGAAATTGCAGATGAAGGATGATGAAGGAGTGGCTTATTTCTTCTCAAGAACCCTAACCCTAGTGAACAAAATGAAGGCTCTAGGAAAGAAAATGGCTCAACATTCAGTGGTTGAAAAGATTCTGCGCTCCATGAATGTAAGATTTGAATATGTAATTTGTTCTATTACTGAATCTAATGATGTTATGACAATGACATTAGATCAATTACAAGGAAAGTTATTAGTCCATGAGTCTAGAATGAAGGGTCTTGAAACTCATAAAAAGGAGGAACAAGCCTTTAAGGCTTCTATTGGTGGTAGAAATTGTAATAACACTAGGGGAAGGGGCAGAGGTAGAGGTAGAGGAGGAAGACAAGGTAATAGTAAAGATCATATTGAGTGCTACAGGTGTGGAAAGTTAGGACATTACAAAAATGAGTGTCCTAATAATGAAGAAGGAGCTAATTTTGCTGAATTTGATGATGAGGAACCAATCTTGTTAATGGCAACCAAAGAAGATAGCAAGAACAGTGAGAATAAGGAAGATCTTTGGTTTTTAGATTTAGGATGTTCCAATCATATGTGTGGTCATAGGCATTGGTTCTCAAGCTTTGATGGTACTTTTGTTGAATCGGTTAGACTTGGCAATTGCAAAAGACTTGCAGTAAGGGGCAAAGGAACTGTGAAATTGAAGATTGGAGGAGTAGTGCAGTACATTACTGATGTATACTATGTGCCAGACTTGAAGAACAACCTGCTGAGCATTGGCCAACTTCAAGAACGAGGACTCAAGATAGTCTTTGAGGACAACAAGTGCAGGGCATATCATAAGGAGAAAGGGCTCATCATCACCAGCACCATGACAAAAAACAGGATGTTTATTGTTATAGGCCGTGCTATTCCTTTTGCTCTTAATACTGAGTCATGTCATAAAATTGAGAAGAGTAATCTTTCTCATTTATGGCATTGCAGATTTGGCCATTTGAATCATAAGAGCTTGAAGACTTTATATCAAAAGGAGATGGTTAGGGGCTTGCTAGTGATAGAAGATATTGAGAAGACATGTGATGATTGCTTCAAAGGAAAACAACACAGGGAGGAATTTCCTAAGGAAAGCACATGGAGAGCAACCAAAGTTCTAGAGCTCATAAATTCTGACATCTGTGGACCAATCACTCCTGCCTCCAATAGTAAAAAAAGGTACTCTATAAGTTTCATTGATGACTATAGTAGGAAGTGTTGGGTATATTTTTTAACTGAGAAGTCTGGTGCCTTAGAAGTTTTTAAGAAAGTTTAGAAATATGGTAGAAAAGGAATCTGGTGAAGTAGTCAAATGCCTTAGAACTGACAGGGGTGGTGAATTCAATTCATCTGAATTCAACACCTACTGCAGTAATAATGGCATTAAAAGGCAACTTAGTGCAGCATACACCCCTCAACAGAATGGGGTGGCAGAAAGAAGAAATAGGACTATTTTATATATGGTAAGAAGCATGTTATCTGAGAAAACTGTCCCCAAAGAGTTCTGGGCAGAAGCAGTGAACTGGTCTACTCATTTGTTGAATAGGTGTCCTACAGCTAGTGTGAAAGAGTGCACTCCTCAGGAAGCATGGAGTGGCATAAAACCATCACTCAAATACTTTAGAACATTTGGATGTATTGGCTTTATGCATATACCTGATGTGCACAGAAAAAAACTTGATGACAAAAGTGTAAAATGTGTTTTGTTGGGAGTGAGTGAAGAGTCAAAAGCCTACAAGTTGTATAATCCTCTCACTGGAAAAATTGTGATTAGCAGGGATATAAAATTTGATGAAGGTGCAAGATGGAATTGGGGAAACAAGAGCTTACACAAGGAGAACACAAGTGCTACAGAAGCTGACATAGATGATGCAGAAGCTACCCGTGCAGAAAAAGATGCAGGGAGTGAACAAGTGATGAATGAACCTACTGGCAATGATGAAGGTGACTTTGGTAGTAACAATGATGAGGAAGAAGTAGAAACAGAGCAAGTGGCCTCTACCTCACAAAGCAATGCTGAGAATGACCAAAGAAGAACAAGAAGACCACCTCCATACTTGGAAGATTATGAAACTAATGCAATGAGTCTTGCAGCTATTAGTTCAAGTGATCCTACTACCTATGAAGAGGCCAAGAAGGATAGAGTATGGGTTCAAGCCATGGATACTGAGATACAAGCAATTGAGAGAAATAACACTTGGAAGTTGGTTGAGTTACCTCCCAAAGTCACTGTTATTGGGGTCAAGTGGATCTATAAGACAAAATTGAATGATGAAGGGAAATTAAAGAAGCAGAAGGCTAGACTTGTGGCCAAGGGGTATGCTCAAAAGCAAGGAGTAGACTACAATGAGGTATTTGCTCCGGTGGCTCGCTGGGATACTATAAGGACACTGTTGGCAGTAGCTGCTCTTAAGGGGTGGAAAGTATATCACCTAGATGTTAAGAGCGCTTTTCTTCATGGAGAATTGAGTGAAGATGCCTATGTGAAACAACCCACTGGATATGAGGTGAAAGGTGAAGAATCCAAGGTCTACAAGCTTGACAAGGCCCTATATGGGTTGAAACAAGTGCCTAGAACGTGGTATAGCAAGATTGAAGCATATTTCTGCAGAGAAGGGTTTGTTAAATGTCCCTATGAGTACACTTTATTTGTGAAAAAGACCTCTGGCAGTAACATTGTGGTGGTGAGTCTCTATGAAGATGATTTAATCTACACTAGCAACAGTGAAAAATTGTGCAATGGCTTCAAAAAATCTATGAAGAAGGAGTTCGAGATAAGTGACCTTGGCAAGATGAGGTACTTCCTTGGTATAGAAGTTAATCAAACTAACCAAGGAATTGCCATCTACCAGCAGAAATATGCCAAGGAGGTGATAGAAAGATTTGGCATGGAAAATTCCAAACCTGTTACTAACCCTATTGTGCCTGGTACCAAGCTTTGCAAAGATGAACATGGCAAGGCTGTAGATACCACTACCTATAAGCGAATGATAGGTAGTTTAATGTATCTTACAGCTACAAGGCCTGATCTCATGTACTCAGTGGGCTTAGCAAGTAGGTACATGGAGAGGCCCACTGAAATTCACTTAATGGCCATCAAGAGGATATTGAGATATGTAAAAGGGACAATCAACTATGGTATTGTGTATCAAAGACAGAAATGCAGTAATTCCAGTACTTGCAAGCTAATTGGGTACACAGATTCTGATTATGCAGGAGATGCCAATGACAGGAAAAGCACTAAAGGGTATGTATTTGTGATAGGGTCTGGTGCTGTGAGCTGGTGTTCTAGAAAACAGCCTGTAGTGTCTCTCTCAACTACAGAGGCTGAATTCATCTCTGCTGCTGCTAGTGGGTGTCAAGCTGTGTGGATGAGGAGAATCCTAGAGAACATTGGAGAGAAACAGGTCACTGCCACTGTTATTCATTGTGATAATAGCTCAACCACAAAACTCTCTAAGAACCATGTTCTTCATGGAAGAAGTAAGCATATAGATATTAGGTTTCACTTTCTTAGAGACCTATGCAAAGATGGAACAATTGAGCTAGTGTACTGCAATACAAATGACCAAGTAGCTGATGTAATGACCAAGCCTATGAAGCTGGAGACATACATCAGAATGAGGACTATGCTTGGAATGTCTGATATACTGGTTGTCTGATATATTGGTGTTTTAATTGAAGATGAGGACTATGCTTGGAATGTCTGATATACTGGTTGTCTGATATATTGGTGTTTTAATTGAAGTTGATCTGGTGTGGTTTATCTGTTAATCTGTCTGCATAATTGTTCATGATTTATGCAGATACAGATTAGGAGAGGTTGTTAGTTGTACCATATAATAATACTCGTGTGTGTCACACGTGTGACTAAGTCAAAGTGTGATTAGATTTGTGTTTAGTCAAACTGTAATTAGAAAGTTAGTTTTGATTTGTTAAGTGGTTAGTAACTGAACTTAGGGCATTCTGTTAGAGTATCAGTTACAAACACAGTGTATATGAAGCAATTGTAATACTGAGAGAAATCAATCGAATGCAAACACTTTTCTCTTCTGTTCACCAGTTCTAACAACTATATCCAATTCGTTGTTCTTCCAATTCAACTCATTAAATCTTCAATTTCCTCAAAAATCACTCACTTTGTTTTTGTTCAATTTCCACGTGTTTTTTTCTTGAGAAAAAACAACTCTATGGAGTCATTTTCCCCTTTTCTATTGTTTTTAAAGTTTTTCTTAAAAAGTTAAAAAATTTATGGGTTTTTTCCCCAGAATTTGTAGTTGCCGGAAGTGTTGTCGTGTTTTGGGAATTTTTAGCAGTGATAGTTATGGTGATTAATCATGGAAAAGGAAGAAAATAGCACTATGAAGAATATCCATGGAGGCGGCAGCTTCTTTCTGATAACGAGGGTATGTTTCCTTTAAGCTTATTTCCAGAAAAATCAATGTGGGTAAGGTTAGAATGGATGTGTTTTGGAAGATAACCGGTGAGATTAGCATGAGAAATGGTTAAAGTTTTAAGCTTCTTCATCTCTCTCAATGAGCATGAGAAATGGTTTTAATGGCGTTTCCTCTTTGCTTATGCAGGGAAGGGAGAAGATGAGAATATGAATAGAACCAAAAATAAAAGAAAATGATTTTTTTTAGAGGAATGCTATTTGTCGTGAGAGATTTTTGAAAGAATGAGAAAAATGCCTACAAATAGGATATTTGACCGATTAACAACTTGCTAACAATATGTGAGAGAGTGGGTAGTTACAATTTGTGTCTTCTATGCTGCCACATAGCATTCTTCTCTTTCTTGCAAAAATCTTTCGTAATATCTAGCATTTTTTTTTGTAATTTAATACATGACTGTCAACTCAACATAAAAAAGAAAAGAAAAAAAATACAAGTCAGAATACATGGCTGCCACACTCATGTTTTCAACTTTGATGACAGGAACCATTATTCTACAAATATATGCTCATATTTTGTTGTACAATATGATTTTATCAAAGTCTAAAAATATTTTACCTTCATTCTAAAATTTTCCTTAACTCAACAAAACTATTAGAATCTTTATATTTTACAACTAATATTACATGAATATCATTTGAAGTTTTGATTTTTGTCCGAGTATAATCACCCCGCATAACGCGATAAACTCGTGTGGATGCATTGGTAATGTACTAGTTACTAGTAAAATACCATTACATTCACACGGGTCATTTCATTTCTACGCATGTATTAAAGTGAGCATGTATACAAATACAAATATTATTTAGAATGAAGCTACATTTCAGATCTAATAACAATTGATTTGTTTTCAAAAATAAAAGACAATTAGTTTATGATTTTATTAAGTTAAACTGTACCACTAATATGTAATGTTAAACTGTACCACTTAACGGCAAACAAATCAGGTCAACAACAAAGTCCCTGTCGAAAGTCGACAAAGGACATTGAGAGCATACAAGAGAAGTAGTCACCGACCCCTTAGCTGGAGTGTCGACGACCATCTCTCCATTCATAGAAGACAACGCAAGACCCAATCTTTCAACACAATCAGCCACAATAAAACAATGAGTAGCACCGGCATCAACGATAGAAGATAGAGGAATATTATTAATGAAGCATGTACCTCTAATAAGTCCATCTTCTTCGGAAGTCTCTGTCCCTGCCAAAGCGAACACTTTTCCACTAGCCCGCTCCTTCTTCGGTTTCTGACACTGACTACTGTTATACCCCAATTTTGTCCGTCTTCTTTTTCTAGTTTTAGTCGTTTATTTTACTTAAATCGTGTTTTGAAGTCGCGTGATTCAGGAATTATCAGTATGGCGTCTCAGTTGCTAACCCTGGCCAATTTCAATTACCCTGTTCAACTAAATCGAAATATCGTTGTTTTAAATTAGGCATGCACGCGAATGATCGATCTTTTCGTGCGTTCTTCAATTTAATCTTCGTATTTGGATTTAGTCGAACCTAATTGGGACTAACAAAGTCATTTCTCTCGCGATTGGGCTTGTCGTTTCAATTTGGGCTTAAGAACGCGATTCTGAGATAATTTTAGCGTTTAGTGGTCAAACGGGCTTATTTATTCTATTTGGGCCTCGTTCTCACGCACTCGTCTAGTTGGGTCCGATATCGCTTTGGTATTTGGCCCAATTTCTTTTATTATTTTTACTTTGTCTTTTTAATTTAGTTGGAGCAGTATATATAGCCTAAAAATGTCAAAAAAAAATTCTATTTAATTTTATTTACAACTTAGGAGAGTTCAAAGGTCCAATTGTCCAAAAAAAATACAAAAAAAAAATTACATCAAAAGGGCCAAAAATGGCCAGATCCGAAAATACAAGTCATAGACAGCAAATTAGGGTTTCAGCAGGTCTCCCAAAAGCTGCTGGAACTGCTGGGCCTGGTTCCAAAACCTGAAAAAATAAGTCAAAGGTAATTAACGTTTTAACCTAGTTTTTACTATAAATGAGCAGCTAAAGACAGTCAGAACGACAGGGAATCGGAGGCAGAAATAATACTGCGAAAATCACAAAAAAAAAGGGTAAGAGTTTCACATTGAAACCCTAATTCACCAAACACAGTTCTGAGTTCCTAAATATAAAAGAGGGAAGGAGCAGCAGTCAGGAGGGCAAAAAAAAACTGTAGCAGGAAGCACAGTAGCAGTTATAATCACAGTCAGACAAGCACACAAGGAGACCTATCAGGAGCTGGAGGATAGGTTGGTTTTATCCTTAAATAAAAAAAAAAACATACATAAAGATCTGTCATGTTTGTATACTAAACTGTTAAAGAAATAGCGACCACAACAGTATTGCTATTATCATCATTTCTTGTTTCCTGTTCAATCAGAATATCAACAAAAAAATAAAATCAAAAGAGGGTTTGTATGGTTATTTTCACAATAGGATTCGGGTTCAGTATAGAATAGAACATACTAGTTGGTTTTTGTTTTTTCAAAAAGATAGTAACTGAGACAAAATCATGAACAAATAACAGAGGCATAGGGAAGAAGAGGATAAAAAAAAACGAAACTAAGAATAAAAAAAAATTAAAAAAAACTGACCTTTGAAGTTTCGCCGGAGACTTCGTCTTCTCCGGCGGAGCTCCGACGAGCCACCAAACCGAGGCCAACCCCTTCCAGATAACTCCAACTGCCATGAAACACCAACACTCCGGCGACCCATCACGAAACCGAGCCAAACCGAAGCCAGCAGCCACCCGAATAGAACCTTCCTCCCCCAAAACTGAGCCACCTCCACCTGAAATCACCATCGCGACCACCCCCACGCGTTCGTCGCCGCCGAAGAAACACCATTCTCCGTTCGCCGTCGTATCTCCGGCCCGACGCTCCCTCTCCTCCTCTAAGCTTCGGTCTTCCATTTCCCTCTCCCAGGAAACCGGCACAATTCTCGCCGTCAATCTCTCTCTCTCTCCTCTCTAAAGTCGGCGAAAATTTCGCCTGAAATCTCTCTCTCTCTTGGCAGCGGTGCTGCTGTGTGGAAGGGGAGGGAAAAATGAATTAGGTTTAGGGTTTATTATGTCTTAGGCTTATATAGTGTCTCCATTAAATATTTTATTTTAATTTTATTTTTTTTAATATTCAGATTCCTAGTAACACCCCTTCAATTCATGCGCACACCTCCCTCACTTAAGCCCAGTTTCGCATTCTGGGCCCTCCAATGCGAACTGGGCTTCCTTTTTACACCTGCTAGTAATTATACAACCCCTTGCGACTAATAACACCCTATTTTACCATTTCACCCCCCCTTTTCTCGTTTTTTTAATTTAATTTAATTCTCTTCAAGACAAAATAGTTTCTCATAAATCAAAAACTTTGTTAATAGTCTTGTGAAGCCTCTGCTTGCATGATTATTAACAATGAGGTACTAGTGGTGATCACTTGGAGCCTTTGCTCAATTGATCATCATGAATGCCTGAATTTTTCCTAAGGAATTTCACTAAATCAAAAACTTTGTTAATAGTCTCGTGAAGCCTCTGCTTGCATGATTATTAACAATGAGGTACTAGTGGTGATCACTTGGAGCCTTTGCTCAATTGATCATCATGAATGCCCAATTTTCACAATTAAACAAGATAAAAAATAAAAACCTTTTTCTAGACAAACAAGAACTACGTAGCTTTGAATTCTCCATCGCACCGGGAGATACGTAGGAGCGAGAGGCTAATTCTCGTCAAGCACCAAAAATAAAAAATTTTCATTAAGTTTTTTTGCTTTAATTCATTTTCAACAAGAAATAAAGAGGCAAATTTAGGTATTTTTCAAATCAACACTTAAAACCACACATTTAATTAAAGGTTTCCTCTCAGTAGGGAGGATGTGTGGGGTGCTAATACCTTCCCCGCGCGTAACCGACCCCCGAACCCAAAACTCTCAGTTTTCAAAGGCCAATCGCTTTCTAAAAAAGGTTTTTCTAATACTTTCCTTAAATAAGTATTTGTGGCGGCTTCATTGTTTTTTTTAGAAAAGTTGTAAACGAGGAAGGCTCTCCCTCGGCTTTTTTCGGGCGCAACAACTACAGATGTGTCCTCCTTCGCCACAGTTGAAACAAACCACCTCCTTATGCTCACACCCGGACACCTCATGCCCGATCTTACCGCAACGGAAACACCTCATCGTCTCAGCTTTGCACGCATTACTCTTATGACCAGCTTTGCCACATTTGAAGCACACAATACCAGCAGGAGCATCTCCCCCACTAGTCCTCTTACCATCAGCAGCTCTCGACTTACCCTTACCAGCAGAAGCATCATACGACTTACCACGATTCTGAGGCTTGCTCCTTTTCTCATTAATAATTTTATAATGCGCATTGTTATCCTCTTCATAGATTCTACAGCTATCAATCAAATCAGCAAAGACACGGATCTTCTGATATCCAATGGCCTTCTTGATCTCTGGTCGCAACCCGTTCTCAAACTTGATGCACTTCGAAAAGTCAGCAGTTGCTTCACTGTAGTGCGGATAAAACTTAGCCAACTCCACAAACTTAGCAGCATACTCAGTAACCGACAGGTTTCCTTGCTTCAGCTCAAGGAACTCAATTTCATTCTTACCCCAAACATCCTCCGGATAGTACTTCCTCATAAATTCCCTACGGAACACAACCCAAGTGACCTCTTCACCTGCAGCCTCCAACCTTTGACTAGTCTCTAACCACCAGTCATCAGCTTCTTCTGCCAACATATGAGTACCATAACGAACCTTCTGCGCTGGAGTGCAGTCCATCACACGGAAGATCCTCTCCATCTCCTTCAGCCAAGCCAACGCTCCATCAGGATTATACTTGCCTTTGAAAGTAGGCGGATTCTCCATTTGAAAGGTTACCAAACTACGAGACCCAGCATTCTCACCAACGTTTTGCTGACCTTCCATGGCCTGAGCCATAGCGGCCAAAGCAGCAGCGATAGCAGCATCGTTCCTTCCAGCCATCTCAACTAATCACTACAACATAAACAACAGTTAGAACTAATTGACAATACTTGATCGTCAATGACACAATAACTTGACAACTTGGCCGGACAGACCAAAACTGCTCTGATACCACTAATGTAACACCCCATTTCTACCCGGTGAAATAATGCAAAATCAGAGTTCATAAAATCTTTTTCAACAAACAATGGAGTGCCACATTTGCCTCGTGAAAACAATAGACGGGTTAATTCGCTTTTGAAAATAGATACATAGCGCTTTCGGATGAACCGATAAAACAACCTTTTAGTCTTCAAAATAATTCCTCTTTAATTACTACGCAGCGGATTCATAACAAGTTAATTCAAATAGACGCGGCGTCTTAACAATTCAAAACAGCTCAAAAACATCGACATAACAACTTAAAGTTTCAACAACGAAATAACATAGCGACAATATTAAAACGTGTGTTCATTCCCCCCCGAGTGTTACATATCAGAGCGACGACACCGACTCGATCAAACGAAGGTGAGCAGCCTTCATTCGTGATTACCTGCATGTTACCAACATCGGGGTAACATTCAAACAGAATGGGTGAGATATCGCACTATATAATCAGACATATAAAAGACAATATGTAATTCAGGTCATAGCATCAATTCATCATTTAACAGCAGTGTACATCATCTCAATCACAAAGGTATGCAACATGGATGCGGAATGTGACTCAACTCAGGGCCACCGCCCTATAATGCATGTGGTACCATAATCCAGCCCATAAATAGAGGCATTAACATCGTAACATCATTTCATCGTAATTTGCCAATCCAGGCCATCGTGTTTTGAGCATAGCTCCATCGTAAAAATATGCTATGTATGCGACACTATGTAAATGCACAACCAATAAACAACGATTACATAACAACGCAACAACATCGGAAATCATCGTTGGCCATAGGCCTACAACATACCACCTGCCAATAAATAGAGGCAATTCAACTTGGTACACCATCATCAACAATAATTAGCAACTTAGCAATTTTCAACATTTTTGGCGACACATCCACAATTTAGCAACTTCCAACATTTTGGCAACTTTGGGCCCTAAATACATATTCAACATCAACACATCGTTCCAAGCATCAAATGTGAAATTCACGTTTGGGCAGCCAAACTGGCGCCCTTGGCGCCCATGGCGCCCAGCAACACAATCAGGCAGCCAAACTGGCGCCCTTGGCGCCCACAGCGCCAGAACACAACACAACAACAAGGCAGCCAGATTTTGGCGCCCATGGCGCCCCTGCGCCAGAACACAGCAAGCAACAACAGAAATCAGGCAGCCAATCTTGGCGCCCTTGGCGCCCATGCGCCCAAAACCAGCAACGGGCAGCCAGACATGGCGCCTTTGGCGCCCAGTGCGCCCAGCAACATTAGCAACACAAGCAATGGGCAGCCAGACTTGGCGCCCATGGCGCCCAGGACAACACAGAAAACAGCAACTGGGCAGCCACAACATTGGCGCCGTTGGCGCCCATGAGCCAGAACAATACAGCAAACAGCAACTGGGCAGCCACAACATTGGCGCCCATGTGCCAGAACAACACAGAAAACAGCAACTGGGCAGCCACAATATTGGCGCCCTTGGCGCCCATGCGCCAGGAACCTGCAAGACAGCAACACACAAACAGCAAGGTGGCGCCCATGGTGCCCAGCAATATTTCAGGAACGACGCTCATGCGCCCAGGCAACAGAACACGCACAGAATGGCGCCCAGGAAGGCGCCCAGCAACACCAAACACGGGGCGGCGCCCATGGCGCTCTGCGGCAGAACCAAAAACGGCGCCCATGGCGCCCATGCACAGAATTTCGGTTCCAAAGCATCAACAAGCATGATCACACATCGTCAAATGGCAACAATCATCATCAATCGAAATTAACATCATCATTTAAAGTTCAATACCTACGACTAGGGTTTTCTAAACTTAATAACACTTAGGGTTCCATAACCTTCCTACATAGAGCCATTCATACACCCAATTATAGAGATAGAACCCCACCCTTACCTTAGCCTTGAAGAATTCGAAGTCTTTGGCTTGCCCTAGCTCTCTCTCCTTCTTCGCGACGTCCTCCCTCTTCTCTTTTCTCTAATTCTTATTTTTGTTCCTTCTAAAATGAGCAAAACCCTAAATAATGCCTATTTATACTTTAGTTAATTTTATGGGCTTTTTCCTTAGCTAATTCGAATTACATCACGGGCCTCCCTAACACTTCTCTTTTTACTACTCCCAACCCTAACAATAGGCCCACATATACTAGCATTATTATTATTTTATTATTTTTCTACCAATTAAATTCCCAAACAATTCAATTAAATAAATAATTAAATTTTGGGGCGTTACAGCAACAGCCCTACAGAAGGAGGACAATGCTCATGAAAAATCAAAGGCTCTAACTGAGTACAGCCCAAATTGGCTAACTCATCAGCACACTTATTTCCTTCTTTAAAAATATGAACAAACTTCACATCAAACTTTTTTAGTAATATAGATGTAGTTGAATTTTATACGTGAATATATGACTTGTGCAAGGTTAATAAAAGTCATGAACTTATTAAATGAAGGAATTCAACAAAAAATAGCAAACAAATTAATATTATAATTTTTTATAATGTCTCTTCGTAGGGACTAAAAAGTAAAATAAGCATAATAAAGAAGTATTTTTTTATTTTTTTGTGGTGTTACAATGTAACAAAGACAAAAGAAAAGAAAAAACAGAGCAAAAAAACTAAGATCCAAGCTTATCTCTCAGAATGAGAGATTCCAGTCCCGGCGGTGGGTGATCCCAGAGCAAGTCGGTCATTGATCGGGAGCCTTCATTTGCTAAGAAATCTGCGCATCTGTTATGGTCTCTCGGAACATGGCTCAAGCTAATAGTTCTAGTTCACTGCAAAGACTCTGATATCTGTAAGATGAGAGAAGCATAAGAATGTAAAGCATGGGTGCTATCCATAGAGAAAAGTTGCACCGCTTCTAAACTATCACTCTCACAAATAATTTGCTCAAAGCCCTTAGTATGACACAACTCCAGACCTGAAGTATTTTTAGTTTAAAGACGATAAAATTACACCGATGTGATAACAAAATTAAATTACATTTGGACTCTTTGACTGAGGAAAATTTGAAATAGCGACAAATAGTTAAAAACAAAAAATAGCAAAACATATCATAGATTTTATCTCCAAATTAATATAAGTAACACCAAAGTTTAAGACGTATTTTATTTGAATAGTTTATAATTTCTTTCATTATTTCAAGCTTTTTTAGAAATATAGATGTAGTTGAATTGGACATGTGAATATATGACTTTTTACAAGGTTAATAAAAGACATTAACTTATTGGATGAAGGAATTCAACAAAAAATAGCAAAACATGTCTCTAATTTCATATTCAAATATAAGTAACACCAAATTTTAAGATCTATTTTATTTTAACAGTCTACAATTTCTGTCGTTATTTCCAAAAAATTTAGTAAAATAGATGTATAGTTTAATTGTACATGTGAATATATGACTTGTGCATAGTTAGTAAAAATCATGAACTTGTTCAATAAAGGAATCCAAAAACCAACAGAAGGTAGAAAATGAATAAATTTGTTTTTGTATAAAATTTATATTTCCGTTGAAAACAATCTTAACTACGTGGACGAAGTTGATAATATAATATTAAATCTAAAATAATTTCTTACCTAATCTTACTTAATCAATGACTATATTGATTTATATACGGAAGGAAAAGGCTTTTATTGTGTGTTACATATTGGGCCTCAATGGCCAATCCACCAATAGGCCCAATAGCAAAGGGCCAAATTCAGCCAAAGGTGGACATTTCAGACCTAGATCCAATGGTTCTCCTTCACTCCAACTACCTATAAATAAGCATTCAATGCTAGCATTAATGGTACACACTTTTCCAATACTCTTGCTTGTAATTGACTCACTCACTGACTTGAGCGTCGGAGTGTCATTGCAGGGTACCACCCCACCTCGGATCGGAGCACCAACTCGGACTGACCAAGAACATAAATACCAACTATCTCGGACCGGACTTCGTATCCAAGATCGGACACTTAGCCAGAGATACGGTACCGAACATTGGCGACCACAATGGGAGAGTCTTATACTCTAGTCTTTCCCCCAACCTCCTTGGTCAGCAATGGCTCTAGAACTACGACGGAGGAACGTCTCCAGCGTCGTGGTTAGACCCGACCAACAGCAAGAAACCCCCGAGGGGGTAGCAGTTACTCTCCCTCGCAGCTCGGCCCACGGCCGCAACTCGTCCAGAGCAATGGTTCCCATAAGCTCCGCCAGAAACCAGTTTCCACCTCCAGTCCAGACATTCCCGGTACCGGTCGACGCTGTTCAACAGCTCGTCCAACTGCTCACAAGGCAAGCCGAGGTTGAACAACAAAGGAGTCAGTGTTACTCCCAACTGGAGGCTGAGATGGCCGAAATCCGGGCCCGAGACATCCTGGATCGGTCTTCTCCTCAAACCTACTCTCCCAGCAGAAGAACCTCCAGTAAAAAACGTCACCGGTCTCCTGCTTGGAGGAGACACCACCACGCCGAAAAGGGAGACGAGGATCTGGAACTCCCCCAAGCGAGACTAGGGACGACACTTATTACCCCGAGGATTCTCCTCACCAGAACTCATCATTAGCATCTTCGTCCCCGAGACGGCGTTCTATAAGCCGGGGAAGTCCCCCGAGGCATGAACGTCGGCGTCCTCAGCGTCCTCGGTCTCCCGGATCCCCTGTTCGACGCCCTATCGAGAGACCTCCACCGAGGGAAAGATCCACGGTGCGAAAGGGACCCTTTACAGCGAAAATCGACTACTTTCCAATGCCCAAGCACTTAGAGAAGCCCCCGGAGGGTTTGAAGATGCACGACGGGACTGGCGATCCCGATCGTCACCTAGATTACTTCGACACGATGATGCAATACCGGAATGTCCCGGAGGAGATCAAGTGCCGAATCTTCCCTCTTACCCTGGAAAAATTGGCATTGGGCTGGTTCAGAGCCCTCAAGCCAAACTCGATATCCTCATGGGACCAGCTTGCGAAGCTCTTTTCGGCCCAGTTCGCCCACTCCAAGATGAAACCAAAGTCTCGAAAAGTCTTACAAGCCATCCGGCAATGTGAGAATGAGTCTCTCCGGGACTACATCGAAAGATTCAATAAGGAAGCGGCTCAGGTCCGAAACTTGGACGATTCATTTTGACTGTTCTTCATGGAAGCCGGTCTTCGGGAAGGAAGTCTATTTCAGATTGATGTCGGTATAAACCAAACTGAGTCGCTTTCCGAGTTCCTCCAACGATCTCAGAAGTACATTGTTCATGAAGAGGGGGCGATCGCAAGAAAGTCGGATGCCGACCCTGGAACGAGCAAGCCTCGGTATGAAAGAGAGGCCCTGGTGCACCAGGTAGGAGAGGCCCGGTATGAAAGGGAGGCCCGGAACGACGGTAGACTCCGACCTCGGAACCGGCACCAACAATATTCCGACCTCAATGAAACAAGGGCCAGGATTTTGGCGGAATGTATGAACGCTGAATTCAAGGAAGTCAAGTTCCCCGATCCGCTCCCACACAGGCCGGGGCAGAGATCCAACAAGTACTGCCGGTATCACCGGAGCAAAGGGCACGACACCAATCGATGCAATGCTTTGAAGGATGACATTGAGGACCTGATCAAGAAAGGAAAATTGAGCCAGTACGTGGCTAAAACACCCCGGCATGAGGCCGAGGTTAAGGAAGAGAAAGTCGACCCTAAGAAGAAGGGTAAAGCCCCCCAAGAACGAGAAGAGAGCTCGGAGGATGAGCGCGATTTTCGGAAATCAAAGGGCCGACCTGTTGATAACTCATGTTTATATGAGTTATTTATACTTATTCAAAGTTAAATCATGCAAGTTCTCTGGCAATAGTAGGTTGTTTCTATTAAGTTTGTTAGTTTATTGCTTTTCAGTTAGAAAGGGGCTAAATTACAAATTCTATGCATTTTGGCACCAATTGGCGCCTTTGTGAGCGTTTTGATGCTTCTTGTGTTTGTGCAGTAAACTGAACGTAGCAACGTCTCTCGTCACGTCTGACGGAAGGCAGCAAGGCAAGAAAGAAATATCTTATTTTTGGCGCACAAGAAATGATGGTCAAAGATCTAGAAAGTCAGAAGATCTTCTCAGCGCTGACGCGGCTGACGCACTGTAGCAGTGCAATGTCATTTCAGCAATATTTTATTTACAAGCAAGCTGGGAAAGTGGGGAATGACATCAGCAAGCATGTGACCTTCTGTTTTTTTTGGCTATTTAAACAAAGCTTATCTCTCTCTACGAAAAAAGGGAGGAATCCATTCATCATCCACCTTCCTCCACTTCCAGAGGAGTTTTCTAAAAGAAGTTCTGGACACAGACTTCTTCATTCGAACTCTCCTCAAGCTCCATTTTTATTTCCATTCGCACCCATTACTGTGAAGCTCAGACGTTGCAACGTCTCTACAGCGTGCATGAAGGAAGGCTACTTAGGCGTATCTTTTGCGTTTAGTCTCCTTTTCTCTATGTACGGTATTTGGATTTTAACTCCTCTTCTTTCTGTAAAGACGCTCAGCATGAGCTAAACATTTGGAGTTGGGTTGTTGTTTTGCATGTAATGAACCTTTAGTCTAATGCTATGAAGTATTGATGTTTATGCGTTTTAAATCTTTGCATGTTAATATTTCCAAACTTGTTTTGAACTGGCCACTTAAAATAAGTAGATTCATAGGTACAGACATGGTCTATGAAAAGAACTCAAAGATTTATGTGAATGAAAAGGTGCACTAAAGACATTTAGGCATTTTTATCTAAGTCTAGACATAGAATGGATAATAGTTCATAGGACATTGCTGTGGGTACTTAAAATACAGGAGTAGGCCTACTTAGAACCTAGACATAGGAATTCTAGTACTTGAAGCTCTGACGTTTTGTGACTGAAAAGCACAGCTCTTTTGCAACAGCGTTCAAACGTTATAACGTCTATACAACATAGCATTTGTACGTGTTGGCGTGTAAACGTTATAACGTCTGACTAGAGGAGATTTACTTGCATGCAGCAATCCAACTCATACTCTTCCATATTCACAACCACTTATTGTTTACTTGCTTTATTTACGTTCTTAGTCTTAACACCTACTTTTAGTGCCGATTTATTACCTGTTTCACTTGTGTTTTAAAGACTTGAACTCTGAAAGTTAATCAATCCTCGTGGGAACGATCTCTTACTTTTATCCACTTTATTACTTGTACGACGTGTATACTTGCACTGACATTGCGACTAGAACACACACGGAAGCAACAAGTTTTTGGCGCCGTTGCCGGGGATTGAATTTAACTTTTATGGTTCAAAAGTATTAAAGCACTAGGTGAAAGAATTTTACTGTGTTGTTCGTTGTTTCTGTATGTGAACAGGTAAACGTTACAGCGTATGCTTAGTTCCAGTTCAAGCTCTAGTTCAACCGAACCAGGGAGTGAATTTGCATTGTGCTTTATGTCTGTAGTGTGTTTTCTTTGTTGTTATTACTATTATTGTTTGTGTTGAGTGTTTTAAAAAAAAAAATATCCACTTTTATGCCATGGACCATTGGAGTTTTTACTTTATGCAAGAAATGAATGAATTGAATGCTCAACAAGAATGTTTCAATTATGATTTCCATGAGAGTAAATATCAAAGGGGCTGTTATGAGACAAATTTCATGCCCATGACTGCCCAAAATATGGATTATGGAATGGGAAATGATGTGTGTGAGCAAGACTCATATCCTCAAGCTCAAACCGTAGGATTACATGAGGACAACTTTGAATTAAAAGAACTCTTAGCTCATTCCATTGAGTATATGAAGGTGTATCGTGACAACTCTGAAGCTTCATGTAAGAATGTAGAGGCTCACATTAAAACAATTATGGAGCATCTAAAAGAAGAGAGTTGTATTGGAAAAGTGGTTGAGCTAGAAGAAAAGAGTTGTATTGGATATGTGGTTGAGCAAGAGGAAGAAAAAGAGAGTGTAAAGTATGAGCTTGAATGTGGTCATTTGGAAATGGTGGAAGAAAAACAAAAAAATCGTGTAGTTATAGAAAAAGAAAAATTCAAAAATAGTGACAAGGAAGAAAATCCAAAGTTGAGGTATGAAGAGAGTCATGTGAAAATTCAGATTCAACCTTTGGTAATTGAAGAAAAGAATCCTCCGCAAAATGAGCTTAATTTTTTTCAAGAAAGGAGAAATTCATATCCCAAATGCTTATTGGTTGGTGCATGGGAACACTTGCTTCCATATGCCAAATACATGGGATTTCTGACCAAAAAGAGAAAGCGGAAGGATGATGTTTTCTTTTTGTCCTATTATCCACCCTAACTTGGGTTTGAATTCCAAGTCTGGCTGAGGACTCTTAAACCAAGCGCTACTGGGAGGCAGCCCAGAGTTTTTATTCTAATCCTTGTTGTTTTTGTTTCTATTTTTTGTTTTGTGCAGGAATGGAAGCTGAAGGTAGGAGAGATTCAAGACTCAAGTTATTGAAGTGTGGTAGACGTTATAACGTCTCTGTGTGTCTAGGACGTTGTCACGTTTGCTGCCTGGGTGAAGTTTTAAAAGAAAAAGAAGACTGCTGAAGCAGGCATCCCAGCCAGACAGAGTGGAAGGCTCAGGTCAGGTGTTCTGAACAAGTAGTTTAGCCCTCTTTTTAGCAGTAGAATAGTTGTAGTTTTTAGTTAGTAGTCAGTAGTTTGTTTGCTGGTGTTGTGTTTGAGTGTCCCTCTCCCATTTTTGAAGATCAGTAAGCAGTGAGGACACTGCTCATCTTTGTGTCTGGGGGGGAGGATCATTTTTATGTTTTGTGTTTGCATAAAAAAAAAAACAAATAATAATAATAATCAGTTTACTTTCCTACTCTATTAATCATCAAAAATGTTTCTCTTTGGGCTAAATCTAGTAATGACTGTGTGTGAATTTGTGTGAGTAGCTGATGCATGCTTAGATGAATAGAATTGATTACTGCTTCCACACAAACTCTGTTTTGAGGAAAACCTAGTTAGCTAGGGACTATGTGATGCAAAAGCTAGTTTTGGTTGACTTTGGTGATTGTAAAACTTGATTAAAAACTTAGAGTAGCAGTAGAAACTAAGTTTGGGGGTATATCAGGTTGTACTAAGGCTGGGTGCAAAGACTGTAGGATGATTAGTGCATGTGTAGTGTGAGTGCAACGTTGTAACGTCTACCCGTAACGTTATAACGTATGCCGTGTGTGTTTGTGTGTTGTGTTCTGTGTTATCAAACGTTATAACGTCTACTCCAAAAAGACCGAAAAGTGTGTGTTGTTTCAAATAAGTGGAAAAATCCACATGTCCTCTGTGTTTGCTGCAATTTCCCGAAACAAATACTGGGTACCCCAAATATCTCAATCCAAAATTGTCAAATCCAAAGGATCAAAAAGGAGAAAATCACAAAAACTCCAAACCAAAAGTGAAGTGAATCAAATGAAAGTTGCTCAGTAATGAGGGGTTGCAGTCCTCTGTGTGTTTTACGTTGTGTGAGTCAGAAAAGTAGTTTGCACTAATCTAGTCCTAGCACCCAAATTAAGACCCTTTGTCGTGCTTAAAATAACCATCATGTCTTATGTGGAAATGTTAGCCTACTCTCTGTTTTGAAAGATGTTATACTCTCACCATATGGAAACCACTCTTTCATAGGCTAGGGTAGCTTCTGAACCTAGCTAGGAATAGAATTGATACAGAGATCACACACTCACTTTGGGCAGTAATGAATCTAGAATGTAATTGTGCATTGGTGCGTGAGTGTGTAGTGTAAGTCTGAAGGAATTAGCCCCTTGAGGAAAATTTTTGATCAAATGGATGAGAAGGGTGTAAACTGCTGGTGTATTTAATTTCTTGCATCTTTTCATATGCAGTGTTTCGATTGCTTGAGGACAAGCATTGGTTTAAGTTTGGGGGTGTGATAACTCATGTTTATATGAGTTATTTATACTTATTCAAAGTTAAATCATGCAAGTTCTCTGGCAATAGTAGGTTGTTTCTATTAAGTTTCTGTTAGTTTATTGCTTTTCAGTTAGAAAGGGGCTAAATTACAAATTCTATGCATTTTGGCACCAATTGGCGCCTTTGTGAGCGTTTTGATGCTTCTTGTGTTTGTGCAGTAAACTGAACGTAGCAACGTCTCTCGTCACGTCTGACGGAAGGCAGCAAGGCAAGAAAGAAATATCTTATTTTTGGCGCACAAGAAATGATGGTCAAAGATCTAGAAAGTCAGAAGATCTTCTCAGCGCTGACGCGGCTGACGCACTGTAGCAGTGCAATGTCATTTCAGCAATATTTTATTTACAAGCAAGCTGGGAAAGTGGGGAATGACATCAGCAAGCATGTGACCTTCTGTTTTTTTTGGCTATTTAAACAAAGCTTATCTCTCTCTACGAAAAAAGGGAGGAATCCATTCATCATCCACCTTCCTCCACTTCCAGAGGAGTTTTCTAAAAGAAGTTCTGGACACAGACTTCTTCATTCGAACTCTCCTCAAGCTCCATTTTTATTTCCATTCGCACCCATTACTGTGAAGCTCAGACGTTGCAACGTCTCTACAGCGTGCATGAAGGAAGGCTACTTAGGCGTATCTTTTGCGTTTAGTCTCCTTTTCTCTATGTACGGTATTTGGATTTTAACTCCTCTTCTTTCTGTAAAGACGCTCAGCATGAGCTAAACATTTGGAGTTGGGTTGTTGTTTTGCATGTAATGAACCTTTAGTCTAATGCTATGAAGTATTGATGTTTATGCGTTTTAAATCTTTGCATGTTAATATTTCCAAACTTGTTTTGAACTGGCCACTTAAAATAAGTAGATTCATAGGTACAGACATGGTCTATGAAAAGAACTCAAAGATTTATGTGAATGAAAAGGTGCACTAAAGACATTTAGGCATTTTTATCTAAGTCTAGACATAGAATGGATAATAGTTCATAGGACATTGCTGTGGGTACTTAAAATACAGGAGTAGGCCTACTTAGAACCTAGACATAGGAATTCTAGTACTTGAAGCTCTGACGTTTTGTGACTGAAAAGCACAGCTCTTTTGCAACAGCGTTCAAACGTTATAACGTCTATACAACATAGCATTTGTACGTGTTGGCGTGTAAACGTTATAACGTCTGACTAGAGGAGATTTACTTGCATGCAGCAATCCAACTCATACTCTTCCATATTCACAACCACTTATTGTTTACTTGCTTTATTTACGTTCTTAGTCTTAACACCTACTTTTAGTGCCGATTTATTACCTGTTTCACTTGTGTTTTAAAGACTTGAACTCTGAAAGTTAATCAATCCTCGTGGGAACGATCTCTTACTTTTATCCACTTTATTACTTGTACGACGTGTATACTTGCACTGACATTGCGACTAGAACACACACGGAAGCAACACCTGTAATGATGGTTATCTCTGGGGGCTACCCCGTCGAGGCATCAGGCAGAACAATGAAAAGAAAGTGGAAGGAGGTCATGTGTGCTGCTTCCACCTCCGCAGTAAGCTCAACCCCGAAGCGCCCACCCTTGGCGTTCGGCGACCGAGACTTACTGGACGGCAAGCCAAACAAGCACATACCCCTTATAATCAGGGCAGTCATGGCCAACCACGAGATAAGAAGAATGTTGGTCGACCAAGGAAGCTCCGCTGATATCATCCTCATCGACCTTGTAAGAAAATTGCAGATCTCAGAGGAAGACTTCACCCCTTACAGAGGATCGGACCTTTCGGGCTTCAATGGGTCTCGAACTAAACCCCTCGGCTATCTGGAAATGATGGTCACCTATGGAGAGGAACCGCTAGAAAGGACGGTCAAGACCAAATTCTTGGTGCTGCCATGCCCTTCGGTCTACAACTGCATCATCGGGAGACCGACCCTTGGAAGGCTCGGAGCTGTAACCTCGACGGTTCACCTGAAGATGAAGTTCTACTCTTTGAGTGACCAAATAATCACTCTTGATGCCGACTTAGAGTCCGCCCAAAGATGTTTTTATCTGCATGTCAAGGCAGATAGACAGGCCTCAGATGAGGGGGTTCCCCCATAGAAGCAGGAGCTCAGAAAAGCCCAAAGAAGAAAAGAACCGGTCAAGCTGCCGAGGTCAACGTCACAGACCTCGATGCGAGGTATGATCCTGACAGCTTCGAGGAAGAGAGCGACGACGAGCTAGCACGGGAGCTGAAAAAGAAAATCAGGCGACCCCAACCTGATGGACAGTTCATGCAGATCCAGCTGGGAGAGGACCCGACCCAAACTGTCCAGATCGGATTCGATCTCCCCGAAGAAGTAAGAGCAAAGCTCACCCTCTGTTTGAAATCTCACGCCGATCTCTTCGCTTGGTCGGCAAAAGACATGCCCGGGATTCCCCCTGAAGTCGCCTGTCACCAGCTGGCAGTTAACCCCGGGGCTAAGTGGGTCGCCCAACGCAAAAGAGCTCAAAGCCAGGAGAAAGCAGCTGCTACGGCCAAGGTCGTAGATGATTTAATTAAAGCTGATTTTGTAAAAGAAGTCAAGTACACAACTTGGCTTTCAAACCCTGTACTTGTTAAGAAAAGCAATGGAAAGTGGCGAATGTGCGTTGATTATACCGATCTTAATAAGGCCTGTCCTAAGGACGCCTTCCCTGTTCCTAGCATTGATCGGCTCGTCGATAATGCTTCAGGTTTTCGTTTACTATCGTTCATGGATGCTTATTCCGGATATAACCAAATCCCGATGTTTCCCCCGACCAAGAGAAGACGGCCTTTATGACTGACCGCGATAATTTCTGCTACCGGGTCATGCCATTTGGTTTGAAAAATGCGAGGGCCACCTATCAAAGGATGATGAACAAGGTGTTCCGAAAGCAGATCGGCCGTAACGTGGAAGTCTACCTCGACGATATGATCGCAAAAAGCGAAAGGGAAGACCTCCACATAACCGACCTGGAAGAGATCTTTACTGAAATCCGAAGAAACAATATGAGGTTAAACCCGGAAAAATGCACTTTCGGGGTCTGGGCTGGAAAATTCCTTGGTTTCTATCTCACAGAAAGGGCATTGAAGCCAACCCAGATAAATGCCGAGCTGTAACAGAAATGTGAACCCCGTCCACTAAGAAAGAGCTCCAAAAGCTCAACGGTATGATAGCTGCACTATCTCGCTTCATTTCCAACGCCGCCTTCAAATCACTCCCTTTGTTTAAACTGCTTAAGAAAGAAGCAACTTTCGAATGGATCCCAGAGCGGGACGAGGCCCTCTCCCAGCTCAAAAAGGTTTTGACCGAACCGCCGATACTGACTCGGCCAAGCCCAGGGGAAGACTTATTCTTGTACCTAGCCATCTCGGATGAGGCCATTGGTGCCGTTCTTATCAGGGAAACCATGACTGGTCAGAGCCCGGTATACTTCGTGAGTAAAGCTTTGCATGGATCAGAAGTTAGATATCAGAAAATAGAGAAAATCGCCTTTGCTCTGCTCATCTCGGCACGCCGTCTCCGACCTTACTTCGCCGCTCATCAAATCGTGGTACGAACGAACTATCCGATCCGGCAAATCCTGCATCGACCCGACTTAGCAGGACGAATGATCAAATGGGCAGTAGAACTCTGAGTTTGGAATCAAATACGAAACAAGGCCGGCCATGAAAGCTCAGATACTTGCCGACTTTATCACGGAGATGGCACCCGCCGACCCGGAGGACGGGTTATGGACGCTCCATGTAGATGGGTCCTCAAATCCAAAAGGAAGTGGTGCAGGGCTAATGCTCGAGAGCCCGACGGGCGTTGTAATCGAAGTTTCGCTCACGTTTGGTTTCCCTACCTCAAACAACCAGGCAGAATACGAGGCATGCATAGCTGGACTCCGGCTTGCTATCGACCTCTGAGTTTCCCGACTTTCCCTAAATACCGACTCATTGTTGGTAGTCTCTCAAATCGGGAAACAGTACGAAGCCAAAGATCCGACCTTGTAGAGGTATTTAACCCGTGTGTGGGAGCTGCTCTCCTTTTCGCATTCACGGAGGTTAAACACGTTCCAAGAACAGAAAATATCAGGGCGGACATTCTTTCCAAGCTCGCCAGCACCAAAATTCCAGGGAACCACCGGTCAATAATCCAGGAAACACTGAGCAAGCCGAGCGTCATCCCAAACCCAGAAGCCAATTTTTCTGTCAATGTGGTTGAGGAAAGCAAGGGTTGGATCTCGCCATTAATGGATTACATCAGATCGGGAGACGAGCCTCCGGACTCAAGCGAAGCCAAGATCCTACGAAGGAAGGCCTCATCTTTTTCCATAATCGATGGAAACCTCTACAGAAGAAGCTTGTCCGCGCCACTGTTAAAATGCGTTGAAGGAGGAGAGGCGGAATACATCTTGGCCGAGATCCACGAGGGAATCTGTGGGCAGCACCTTGGAGGTCGGTCTCTAGCTCGGAAGGCATTAAGAGCAGGATATTTCTGGCCAACCATGGAGACCGATGTAAGAAACTATGTAAAGAAATGCAGTAAGTGTCAAATCCACGCCAAGGTCCACATAGCACCTCCTACGGAGCTCACCAGCCTCAGCTCGCCATGGCCATTTGCATGGTGGGGAATAGATCTCCTAGGACCATTCCCAACTGCCGCCGGCCAGATCAAGTACCTAATAGTGGCGGTGGATTACTCCACAAAATGGATCGAAGCCGATCCTCTAGCCATCATCAGCGTAAAGAACTGCATCAAGTTCTTCAAAAAGAATATAATGACTAGATTCGGGATTCCCGAGGTAATAATCACTGACAACGGAACCCAGTTCGCCGACAAAGGCTTCAGAAAACTCATGTCCGACCTCCAAATCAAGCACCAGTTCACCTCAGTAGAACACCCACAAACGAACGGACAGGCAGAAGCCGCCAACAAAGTTCTCCTCAATGGATTGAGAAAGCGGCTCGATGAAGCGAAAGGAAACTGGGTTGAAGAGCTACCCTATGTGCTGTGGGCCTACAGAACCACCCCGCAGAACTAAACGGGGGAGACCCCTTTTCGGCTTTCGTACGGGACGGAGGCGGTAATCCCGGTAGAGATCGGGGAGCTGAGCTGGAAGACGCTCCACCCGAAGTCTCTGGAGGACAATAATCAGGCGTTAAAAGAGAACCTCGACCTCGTCGACGAGGTCCGAGGCCAGGCTTCCCTTAAAGAAGCAATAATAAAACAGAGGGTAGCAGCACGATATAACTCGAAAGTGATCACCAGGGACCTTGAGGTCGGTGATTTAGTTTTACGAAGAGCCGACGTCGGTTTGAAGAACGCCGCGCAAGGCAAGCTCGCCCCCAATTGGGAAGGACCTTACCGAGTTTTATCTAAAACTGGTAAAGGTGCCTACGAATTGGAGACCTTGGCCGGGAAGACGATCCCAAGGACTTGGAACGCCACTAAATTAAAAAAGTACTACAGTTGATTCTTATTTTATCTGAAGAACGGTGTATACCGATGTTATCAATTATTTTATCTGAAGAACGGTGTATACCGATGTTATCAATTATTTTATCTGAAGAACGGTGTATACCGATGTTATCAATTATTTTATCTGAAGAACTGTGTATACCGATGTTATCAATTACTTTATCAAAGAAACGGTGTCTACCGATGTTATCACCTATTTTATCTCTTTTTAGCTGACCGAGGTTGTCGCTACCTTAAGGGGCGAGTTCGATCTGGGCCGAGTCCCGATAAACTGCCCCGAAGGCGGCCATCGTTACGCAAACAAACCAGTTGGCAAAGGTTGCCACTACCCTAAAGGGCGAGTTCGATCTGGGCCGAGTCCCGGTAAACTGCCCCTAAGGCGACGCTTACCACTTGAGCGAATCAAACGCAAGTGCACGAATTTAAAACAACAGAATAAAGCTCAACCGAGGTATGAAACCGGAAGCGCATTAAATTAAATTTCTATTACAAATGAACCCGGATACGGGCGGGTCTTCTAGTTCAAAAAGATGGTGAAATGTTACAAATTCCGGTTCCGCCCGGAACCCGGTGCTTTTCTCCCCCACCGGTTCCACCTGGAACCCAAAAAACAACTAATCCAGAGCTATCTTATCAACACGAGTCACGGCAAGGAAGGGCGAGGGTAAATGACCTCAAACTCTTCAGAGTCAGGACTGAGCTTGACGATCCGCCCGCCTTCTACTATATGTTCCAAACGAAGAATCTCCCGGTCCAAAGGCAAAGATGGATGGATAATGTAACACCCCTTTTTCTACCCATTAATTTATTTGCGTAAAATCAGAGTTTTCAAATTTTAAATACACCACAAGGGATGTCACACTTACTTCGTTAAACATCACGCGCCAAATACTCGCTTTTCGAAAAACAGTCTTAGAATACTTACAAAACGTCATTTGTAAATTAAAATACAACCTCACAGCGGAAAATCCAACAAGTTTAATCATAATAGACATTGCAACCAGGCAAGGCTTACAATACTAAAATCCAACAACAACAACATTCATGAGTAACTTAAACAACGTCATTCCCCCTAGTGTTACATAATCAGAGCAGACGACCCGACTCAGCTAGTGAAGATACCTAAGCCTTCACTCGAGATTACCTGCACGTTACCGCATAGGGGTAACATTCAAACAGAAGGGGTGAGTTCATCTAACAATATAATAAAGCATATGATAAGCACTAAGCTAGAGTTATGACACTATATAGACCACACCACGAAACATCAAGTCAATCATCAAGGATAAAACAGTCTATTCCATCAGCAAGGGTAAACAGTCAATCTCATCATCAAGCTACTCGGCACAACGAGTTGTCACGATGTCATGCAGGAGTATGAAATGCAACCCACTCGCGGGCATATGCATGAGGTACCTTTTCACAAACGTCGCTTAGCCTTTATGGCCTCATCGTCACTTAGCCTTTTGGGCCTCAAAACGTCACTGGGTTTATGCATATGGGAGGCATGAGACACTATGACATGCACCACGCACAAACACACAATCACGGTCAACTATGTGACCCGCCACTTACCAATTTGCCAGATAAGAGGCACAGCACCTGTCAATTTATAATTACACACAACAACGTCACTTAGCCTTTCGGGCCTTATCGTCACTTAGCCTTTTGGGCCTCAACATCACTTATTTTCATCGTCACTTATTCATAAACATCATCAACTCAAACAATAGCCACTGAGGGCAAAAACGTCATTTAACTAGCCCCTAAGGGTATCATCGTCAAAATCATCACTTTTGACACTTGGACGCTAAAACCACTGATTATACGAAAAAAAAAAGGATTTTTAAAGACACCAAAACGATTTTTCAATGTCACAGCAACGACCACCGGAAACAGCCACTTGGGGCGCCCAGCAACTTTCAGAAATAATAAGTTTTTATTTTTAAAAATGGAACACACAGATAGACAACTGAAAAGGCTTCACAACGCTTTTTGAAACACTTAAAACGGACACCCGACTCAAAAGATATAGTGAAAACAGTTTTCAATAAAAATCGGGACATCCTGAAAATGGCGCCCAGCACTCGCAACACGCAACACACACAACGCACCCACGCTGACACGGCGCCTGGCGCCCAGCAAGTACAATTCAGCACAACAACAAGCACAATTTAGCAACACAAATTTTGGCTCATGCGCCCATCACAAGGGCGCCAATTCCTGAAATGCAAAACTCAACCAAAAACGCAACAACTTGGCACGGGGCACCCAATCACGAGGACGCCTAATTCCGTGGCCAAAATTCCAGCAACAACAATGCTTGGCACAGGGCGCCCCACTCAAGGGCGCCTAATTCTGCACCTAGACGACAAAATCCAGCAACATCATAAACACAAAAATGGCGCCCTATGCGCCTATGACACCAACAACAACGAATTCGAGCAACACAAATTCATCAAATCACATACAACTCATACCAATAACTTCAAATCGCATATCAACCGTAAAAATAACATCATATCACAAATCAATCATGAATTCATAAAGAGTCATCAAAAATCATCCACCGAATCATTATCAATCACAATACCATCAATGAGTATCCAAGCACTTAGCACGCAAACCACAATTTCTCAACAACGAGTTATCATATGCCTAGGGTTCATCAATAATCACTAGAAATACATAAAACGGCATACATAGAGCCTACCCCTACTTAGTCCCCATCATAAAGCCCTATTATAGAGAAGATGAGACCCACCCTTACCTGATATCGAAGCGTCTTCCAAGGCAAATCTCTACAGAGACAGATTACGAGTTCTCAAGCGTGAATCAATTCCGGCAGGATAATGTCTGACTCGAATGCGTACAATCGTGCAACCACAACAATGACAGTACAAAAAGTCATATACCAAACATATTGAATATAATTAATCAAGCGTTTAATGAATTAGCGGTATTGCGAACGGATACCTATTCAAATTGTGTAGGACGGTGACAAGGATTTTGAGATCGGAATGAGTGTCTTGCAAATCCGTCACAAAAATGTGTTGCTTCGGTCTTTCATCAAATCGATTGCGGTTAGGCCATGAACGGTCATGAATTAGTGCTAATCAACCCATATCGCTAAAACTGAGGCGGCTGCAGCTTCGATCGGAAACAACAAATCAAGGAAACTCATGCCGAGAGGAGGACAGCTTCGGTGCGGTTCTGTCGCGGCCCGGCCAGGAGGTGGTGGTTCGCGAAACTGAGAGAGGGAGGGGGGACTCACGAACAGAGGTTCACAATTTGGGTACGGTTCTGGAGTGAAGTATGGCCGCAATGACTGTGATGGGTTCGGTTCAAGCAAGCCAGGTTCGCGACGGTCGAAAATGGCGGAATACCGTTTGCTTAGGTCGGTGGAGCGAGACTGAAATCAACGAAAGGAAGCCACAAACGGTGGAACTAAGGTTAGAATTGAAACCAGCGGCCAATTTCGAGTGGGTGCGCAAAGTTTTGCGGTCGGCCGTGGCTTGGAGGAGGAGAACGAAGTGGAAGAAGAAGCCATAGGGTTTTGGCCGCGGCTGCGCGAGAGGAAGAAGAAGAACAGTGAACCGGGTCGGGTTCTGGGTCGCGCGCTCGTGGGCTGGGCAAGGCGCTGGGCTGAAATTAGCAAGCAGGAGGGGGGGTGCGCGCATGAAACAAGGGGGTGTATCATTAAAAATACTTAAAAAAATCTGTTTTAAAATATTTTTAAAGCCCATTTTCATTACAATTACCATTCTAACACCTCCATAGCCCAAAATAATTTTTGAAATACATAACATCAAAATACTAATGTTTTATAAAATAAAATAATTAACTAAAACACTCACATTTCAAATATAATTATTCAATAAACAGCATAGATTAGTACTAACAATAATATAGTACCAACATAGTATAAAAATACGGTCTAATATCATTTAGACATATTTGATAACTCAAAAACACGTAATTATATAAAATCGATTAAATTACTAAATATTATTAAAATACATAATCACTAAGGCGCACAATATATCACAAGAATTACTATTATATTCGTGCATAAAGCAAAAACGTACTAATACGAAAATTGGGGTGTTACAACTCAACCCCCCTAAAAAAGGAATTTCGTCCTCGAAATTTTATCCGCCAAGGCTAACACTCTCCCACCAACGACTAAGCCATCTAGGCAACTAATGCTATCCATCGTGCTGATCACCATTTCTCGGATTACCGGCGGTAAGTGATTGGGCGGCCGTCCCTCCTACTTATTCAGCCAGGTAACTTTGAGAAATGACAACCAGACACCTCCTCTCCCGAAGGACCTCCGATAGGGATTTGAGCGTAATCACGTTGGTACCACGCGATCACCCCCAGGCCCTATCAAAGTTTCTCCCCAATACGACATGCTAAGATTCCGCTGCGCTACTCTTATAAACTAGTTTGCATTCTACCTCACTCATCTACCCTTAAGGATAACAAAATTCATCAATCATCACAGCATCACAATGAAGTTCACAGAGTGCATAACAGTTGTACAACAAGCCACATAATTTAACAACACGACAACAACATCAACAAACGACTTTGCCACTCAGGCGACATCAACACTAAATCACAACATCGGCGTTACCCACAACACAACAACCAACAACATCAAAGAAAAATCATTATCATCAACAAGGCAACCACAAAGCACAGCAAAGCAACAATGCGGAGACAACTCCGGAACCAACAATCCCATAACCAACAACAACAGCAACTAGGGCACTAGGCCACCGACAACACAACAACAATTACGGGCACTACGACACCGACAACGCCACAACAACTTAAATCAACCGACACGCCAAAAAATCAACAACACCAGAACCAGTCAATTTTGCCTTGAAATTAGAATATTCAGTTAGGCCTCTGAATAAGCTTTCCGAAACATTTTAGTTTACTCAAATCGGACTCCTGGTTCAAAAGATATTGCAAAAACATTTTTCCGTTACAATGACAGCATAGCATCCACAAATTCAGCCATCAAGCATAGTTTAAACTTCCCAATAATCATATACCAACCAATTAAAAATATATCAATCATTTCAACACACTCGCTATGTAAATTACAAGCAATACATATTCCATATAAATCAAACAATACATAGAGCACGCCAAATTTCTTAACCCATTTAAACATCATAGAGCACACAAGGTTTCATACATACCAATACATTTTTGCTCCCAAAGAAACCCAATACTAGTTTCAAAATCATCATCAAATCATTTTTGACAAGGTTTTTAAAATCGACACAACAACGAATCATTACTCTTTTTCAAATAAATCCAACTAGAAAAATCATTTTCCAATCCAACCAAAACTCCACCTCCATACTTCCTCATTTACAATCCTAGGTCAAAAATAATTTTATTTCCTTTGATCTCCACCACATCAACACCCACGTTCATTCATTAAAAATAGGTTTTATTACTAATTTTAGTATCCGACCGTAAAATCGTCCATTAGACATTTCAAAAAAAACAATTTCAGAAATCATTTTACCTTTCAGATCACAAAATCACCGAGCACAAGGCATTAGTGTTGCTCAAATAAAACGATTTTCAAAAACATCAACAATGAAACAGCAACATTAATCCTTAGAAACAACACAATATTTTCAGCAACAGCAACATTGGTCTCTTTCAAAAACAGCAATTAAACAGTAACAGCAGTTATACTGTAAAACATCAACAAGGATTTTAAATTTCAACAGCAACAGCAATTAAAGTTTTAAATCAAAACAACCACAGCACTTAATTGTCAATGATAAAACACCACAGTAATTACTTTCCAGCACAACAGTAACAATAATTAACGGCAGCAAACAAAGTAATTTACACTAACAGTAACAATAGTCTACCACAACAGCATAGTAATCAATTTTCAGCGACACAGCAAGCAGCAATAAACAAACGGCAACATCAATAGTAGTTTTTAATAACGACAGTACACAATACCAGTAGGGGCATCTCCCCCACTAGTTCACTTACCATTAGTAGCTTCCGTTTACTTGTACCTGCAGGAACATCACTACAACACAAACCAATGGTCAAGACTAAAAGACAGCAGTTGGTCGTTAACCGACACAACGACTCTACGACTTGGCCGGACGGACCAACCATTGCTCTGATACCACTAATGTAACACCCCTTTTTCTACCCATTAATTTATTTGCGTAAAATCAGAGTTTTCAAATTTTAAATACACCACAAGGGATGTCACACTTACTTCGTTAAACATCACGCGCCAAATACTCGCTTTTCGAAAAACAGTCTTAGAATACTTACAAAACGTCATTTGTAAATTAAAATACAACCTCACAGCGGAAAATCCAACAAGTTTAATCATAATAGGCATTGCAACCAGGCAAGGCTTACAATACTAAAATCCAACAACAACAACATTCATGAGTAACTTAAACAACGTCATTCCCCCTAGTGTTACATAATCAGAGCAGACGACCCGACTCAGCTAGTGAAGATACCTAAGCCTTCACTCGAGATTACCTGCACGTTACCGCATAGGGGTAACATTCAAACAGAAGGGGTGAGTTCATCTAACAATATAATAAAGCATATGATAAGCACTAAGCTAGAGTTATGACACTATATAGACCACACCACGAAACATCAAGTCAATCATCAAGGATAAAACAGTCTATTCCATCAGCAAGGGTAAACAGTCAATCTCATCATCAAGCTACTCGGCACAACGAGTTGTCACGATGTCATGCAGGAGTATGAAATGCAACCCACTCACGGGCACATGCATGAGGTACCTTTTCACAAACGTCGCTTAGCCTTTATGGCCTCATCGTCACTTAGCCTTTTGGGCCTCAAAACGTCACTGGGTTTATGCATATGGGAGGCATGAGACACTATGACATGCACCACGCACAAACACACAATCACGGTCAACTATGTGACCCGCCACTTACCAATTTGCCAGATAAGAGGCACAGCACCTGTCAATTTATAATTACACACAACAATGTCACTTAGCCTTTCGGGCCTTATCGTCACTTAGCCTTTTGGGCCTCAACATCACTTATTTTCATCGTCACTTATTCATAAACATCATCAACTCAAACAATAGCCACTGAGGGCAAAAACGTCATTTAACTAGCCCCTAAGGGTATCATCGTCAAAATCATCACTTTTGACACTTGGACGCTAAAACCACTGATTATACGAAAAAAAGGATTTTTAAAGACACCAAAACGATTTTTCAATGTCACAACAACGACCACCGGAAACAGCCACTTGGGGCGCCCAGCAACCTTCAGAAATAATAAGTTTTTATTTTAAAAAATGGAACACACAGATAGACAACTGAAAAGGCTTCACAACGCTTTTTGAAACACTTAAAACGGACACCCGACTCAAAAGATATAGTGAAAACAGTTTTCAATAAAAATCGGGACATCCTGAAAATGGCGCCCAGCACTCGCAACACGCAACACACACAACGCACCCACGCACCCACGCTGACACGGCGCCTGGCGCCCAGCAAGTACAATTCAGCACAACAACAAGCACAATTTAGCAACACAAATTTTGGCTCATGCGCCCAGCACAAGGGCGCCAATTCCTGAAATGCAAAACTCAACCAAAAACGCAACAACTTGGCACGGGGCACCCAATCACGAGGACGCCTAATTCCGTGGCCAAAATTCCAGCAACAACAATGCTTGGCACAGGGCGCCCCACTCAAGGGCGCCTAATTCTGCACCTAGACGACAAAATCCAGCAACATCATAAACACAAAAATGGCGCCCTATGCGCCTATGACACCAACAACAACGAATTCGAGCAACACAAATTCATCAAATCACATACAACTCATACCAATAACTTCAAATCGCATATCAACCATAAAAATAACACCACATCACAAATCAATCATGAATTCATAAAGAGTCATCAAAAATCATCCACCGAATCATTATCAATCACAATACCATCAATGAGTATCCAAGCACTTAGCACGCAAACCACAATTTCTCAACAACGAGTTATCATATGCCTAGGGTTCATCAATAATCACTAGAAATACATAAAACGGCATACATAGAGCCTACCCCTACTTAGTCCCCATCATAAAGCCCTATTATAGAGAAGATGAGACCCACCCTTACCTGATATCGAAGCGTCTTCCAAGGCAAATCTCTACAGAGACAGATTACGAGTTCTCAAGCGTGAATCAATTCCGGCAGGATAATGTCTGACTCGAATGCGTACAATCGTGCAACCACAACAATGACAGTACAAAAAGTCATATACCAAACATATTGAATATAATTAATCAAGCGTTTAATGAATTAGCGGTATTGCGAACGGATACCTATTCAAATTGTGTAGGACGGTGACAAGGATTTTGAGATCGGAATGAGTGTCTTGCAAATCCGTCACAAAAATGTGTTGCTTCGGTCTTTCATCAAATCGATTGCGGTTAGGCCATGAACGGTCATGAATTAGTGCTAATCAACCCATATCGCTAAAACTGAGGCGGCTGCAGCTTCGATCGGAAACAACAAATCAAGGAAACTCATGCCGAGAGGAGGACAGCTTCGGTGCGGTTCTGTCGCGGCCCGGCCAGGAGGTGGTGGTTCGCGAAACTGAGAGAGGGAGGGGGGACTCACGAACAGAGGTTCACAATTTGGGTACGGTTCTGGAGTGAAGTATGGCCGCAATGACTGTGATGGGTTCGGTTCAAGCAAGCCAGGTTCGCGACGGTCGAAAATGGCGGAATACCGTTTGCTTAGGTCGGTGGAGCGAGACTGAAATCAACGAAAGGAAGCCACAAACGGTGGAACTAAGGTTAGAATTGAAACCAGCGGCCAATTTCGAGTGGGTGCGCAAAGTTTTGCGGTCGGCCGTGGCTTGGAGGAGGAGAACGAAGTGGAAGAAGAAGCCATAGGGTTTTGGCCGCGGCTGCGCGAGAGGAAGAAGAAGAACAGTGAACCGGGTCGGGTTCTGGGTCGCGCGCTCGTGGGCTGGGCAAGGCGCTGGGCTGAAATTAGCAAGCAGGAGGGGGGGTGCGCGCATGAAACAAGGGGGTGTATCATTAAAAATACTTAAAAAAATCTGTTTTAAAATATTTTTAAAGCCCATTTTCATTACAATTACCATTCTAACACCTCCATAGCCCAAAATAATTTTTGAAATACATAACATCAAAATACTAATGTTTTATAAAATAAAATAATTAACTAAAACACTCACATTTCAAATATAATTATTCAATAAACAGCATAGATTAGTACTAACAATAATATAGTACCAACATAGTATAAAAATACGGTCTAATATCATTTAGACATATTTGATAACTCAAAAACACGTAATTATATAAAATCGATTAAATTACTAAATATTATTAAAATACATAATCACTAAGGCGCACAATATATCACAAGAATTACTATTATATTCGTGCATAAAGCAAAAACGTACTAATACGAAAATCGGGGTGTTACAGATAACGGCGACCTGAGCAAGCGCCTTTTCGTAACTCTCCCCAGCCACATCCATAGCCATCTGGGCCACCTCGACCATCTCGTTCTCCGCAGCCTCGGCTTTGGCGCGTGCCTCCTGGAGTTCTTTTTCCAACTCGGCAATCCGAGGCGAGGAATCAACACTGGTCCCGGCTTGGGCCTGTCTCGCTTTCAGGATATCGGCCTCGAGCTCAGAAATCCGGACCTTCAGAGAGGAAACCACCTCCTCAGACTGCCTCCCTTGGCTCTCAAGATCTGAGATATGGACCTCATGCTCCATGCACTGATTAAGGGCAGAGTCCCTCTCCCTTTCAATCTTATCCGCCACCGCCTTAAGCGCGGTCTGGTCCTCCTGAGACTTCAAAAGAGTTGAGGACAGCACCTCGTATTTTTTCTGAAGCTCCACCCGGGTTTTCCTTTCATTATCCCTCTCTGCCAGGGCCCCTGAAATAGCGGAAACAAGAAAGTCAGGAACGGAAGTGACCAAAAGAAAAATCAAATAGAACACCCCGGAACTTGGTGTTACCTTTCGCCTGATTCTCAGCTTCGACCCTTTGAAGCTTGGACACATCGGCCAGATGCCGAAATAACCTGAGAGCGGCCTCGACCGGGTCAACTCGGGAATCCTCCACATGCTTCTGCAAAAATCGGCATCAATCGAAATACCAGAAGACCTCGAAGTTCGGTGCTTCCCATGACGACTTTTCTTGGAAGCCCGGGGAGAACCGGTTCGACCAGGCTGTCTCTGCTGCTCCGGAGCATGGGAAGTGGAGGCAGGATCTCCTTGCGGCGAGGGACGCTGCCTTTTCCGATGTAAAAGATCAGCCGCCTGATCTTCTACACCAGCCAAGCTGACCTCTGTGACAGTATTGATCGGAACGGCATGAACGGGCTTTTCCTGCTGAACCCCGGCTTTCCTTTCCGTAATAGCCGCCAAGCGGGAGAACTTGTCAGGTCCCATGCTATCTGCGAAATAAGGAAAAGAAACAATGTTAAAAGAAACAGCAGTCAAAAAATTATGGGCGGGATTGTCTATCAAAAACCTACCAAGCACGACCGCCACTTGAGACTTAGATCCAGCCCCAACCAATTGGGCTACATCAACCCCAAATTTTTTGGGGTCCCGGTGGATAATCAGGTCAGCGAAGTTCGTCAAGATCGCCAGCAAGTCCTGATCAACCAGGGATAGCCGGCTTAAGCTGACAGTGTAGGAGTGAGGTCGCCGGTTAAATGAGAAAGAGACCACCCTATTTGAAACTTAGTGGACTCCAGTGATTCCCCATCCGCAGCATATTGACCGGCGTGCCTCACTGCCTCCTCGTTCACAGTGTAACGCCCTAAAATAATTTAATTAATTAATTAATTAAGTTATTTGAGGGATTACAATATTATTTAAGTGGAATAATTAAATTAGAATTGTTTTATTTCAGGAGGTGAAATGAATTAATAAAGGTGGTGTGAATAGGGCCCAATTCCATTGTTGGCCCAAGCCCATTCCATAAAATCCCAAAACCTAAAATTTTAGTTTCATTCCCACCCAAAGAAAGAAAATCGCGAACAGAGAGAGTGAGAGGAGAAGGGCACGCGACAGCCATCAAGGGAGGAAGAAGATGAATCATTCATCCAAGCTTTAGGTAATGAGTTCCCTTGATCTTTTCCTTCCATTTTTTTCTTCCTTGTAGTTTCAATCCCTCATTCCATATTGTTGTTGTTTTCTCCTTGGCTGTTGGAAGCCCACGGTTTGCGCAAAGAGGAGGAGGAGGAGCTGCTGCGTTTTTGGTGGCTGGGCGTGGCTGAGTTCTTCGATTTATCAAGGTTAGGGGGCTCTACTTTATACCTATAATAATGCTTAAGTTAGGTGATATATGTAGGATTGGTTGTAGGAGTTTAGATTGTTGAATTAAGTTAGTATGAATGGTGGATATTGCTACTGTTTGGTTGTTTTAATGAGTTAGTTGAATTGTTAAATAATTGTCACTGTTGGATTATTGTTCCAGTCGAATTGTTGCTGCCTTGTTGCTCTAGTGAATTGTTGTTCTAGTGAATGTTGTGTTAATATATATGTTGATAAAATGAGTTATTTTGAAGTTGTGGATATGATGTCACTGTTGGTTGTTGTAGTGAGATGGATTAAATTGTGAATGTGGTGGCAATGCTTGTTGTAGTAATGAGTTTATGTGGTAAATTAAGTTGAGTGAGGTGAGAATGAACGTGATAGGAATTATGCCTTTAAGTCACTTGAATTATTACCTCAATGAAAAGAATGTAGTTATATGTCGGTTGCGTTGTAATTAATAATTAATCAATCGAATTGGTGTTGAGGCGGTGTGAACTAATTGTTAAATAAAATTGTTGTTAGAGTGATGAAGTTGTGGTGTGTGTAATTGCGGGGAGTGTAATTGTAAAAAAATTAGATTACTAGCCTAAGGATACAAAGCGGTGTGTACGGAGTTGTAATTATTTGGAGATGTGAAAGCGGTGAGGGACTCCGGTCCAAAGCGGTGTGATAACCTTAAGGCCTACATGTTGACGATATTAAATGGAGAAATGAAAAAGCGGTGAGTTTAATAATTATTATGGTTTATGTGTGGTGTTGTGGTACATAGTCATAGCGTCACATGACTCATGTTGCATAAAGCGGTGTGTAGGCTTCGGCCAAAGCGGTGTGGTAGCTTCGGCCAAAGCGGTGAGTGCCCTCAAGGCATAGTGCGGTGATGAAGGATCCTCATGCATGTTGCATACATGCATACATTCATACATATATTGATAGTGTTTGTTGATGGTTATGACTTAAAGGATGAATGTACTGTTTGTTATGAGTGGGTGTTGTTTGCTGCCTTCCTTAATATAATGCTTATCTTAATTATTATTATTTGTGTAAAGAGACTCACCCTACTGCCTTTGTTGCTTCTTATGTCGGCAACTTGCAGGTAATCGAGAGTGAGGGCATCCTTATGCCTCTTTTCTAGTAGTGTGTCAGCTCTGATATGTAGCACCAGGGGGAGGGCGTAGTAGTACTGTCATTGTCATTTTGATGTATTGGATTGTTATAATGATGTATTGATACCATTCCGCTGTGTTGAGGATATTTCAGTATGTACTGTAACTAATACAGGTGTTTGTGGGCCCGTCCCTAAACTGTCGTGCTATATATCGTGCCATTGTTTGTTGACTTATGTCACTCGATTATAAGTTGGTGGTTTTTATAAGCGTTGAAATGTGACACCTTCTTCAATGATTTATATTCTTTTAAAACTCTGATTTTATATACTGATTAATAGTTAATTTAGAAGGGGGTGTTACACACAGGCTCAACAAAAAAGTACTTGTTCTTCCAGTTCTTCAAGGAATCGGAATAAGGCATGAAAATCTTTATACCCCTCCTAGCTCGAAAGCTCACGTGCTCCCACCGATCCTTGGTGACGTCCTCATGCCTCCGGTTGACTTCAAAAAGGTAGAAGAACAGGTCACAGGAGATTGGCCTCCCCAAGTGAATGCACATCAGCTCGAAATCCCGGAGGAACGCCCATGAGTTGGGATGAAGTTGAGAGGGAGCGAGGTTCAGGATTCCCAAGGCCTCTTGCTGGAAGGCGGTGAAAGGGGGCTAATATGCATATCGAGGATCGTCACTCCATACGTGACAAATTTCAAAGCTTTTGGCCAGACAGCTACGTGTTGACCCTCAGCCATCCTCTCCACGTTCTAGACCCGATCCTTCTTGGAAACGCGCTTGACGAGGAAGCTCATGTCATCCCCGGTCCTGTAGACGGACTGAATCCCCCTCAACGTCTCTGACACCCATGAGTAATCCTGAGGGACATTGAGAGGTTGGGACAAGGGAACATTAACCGGCCCGACTCCGGCGCGGGGGTATTGATCGGAATCACCTCCCTCATGCACATGATTCCCGTGATGTCCAAGTCCGTCTTCATTATTGCGACTCTCAGCAACCTCCGCTTCACTGTCATCGGAGCTCCAGCTAGTACTCCCCTGTTCTTCATAATCAGGCTCAGCGTCAGACCCCTCCGAGTCAAGGACCACTACCTCGGTATTATCTTCATCCGCCAGCTCGTTACTGGGAACCCCGGGAGAGCAGTCTTCAGCATGAAAACTCAAAGGAGCAGAGCCCAAATCATCTTGAACCTCGGGAACAACCGACCCGGGGGGACTAGTACGAACTTCTACCGACTCTCCAGCACCGGAAGCCATTGCTTTTGCGAGGATATGGCGATCTGAGTTAGCAACCCGACGGGTTTGTTTTGTCCTCGCCAGATCGATCCTGCAGAAATGGGGGCTTGACGTGTCGGGTTGATACTTAAACAGTGGGTCCACAACCAAGTCGGAACCCGACCTGACGACCCCCACTCTGTATCAATAAATACGGGTTCTGAGAGAACCCGATTGTGAACTAAAGCCGGAAGCAATAAATAAGAGAAGGAAACTAACCTTGTGAAAGAGGAAGCTCGTCAACACTTGAAACGGGTCACGAACTGCAACGGTCTCACCGAGACTCACCACGGAACTCTGAAAGGCGAAGTCTACTCCAGAACGAGCTTAAGATCGGGAGCGGAGCAAATCTCAAAAAACAGTACAAAGTAAGAGAGGTCCCCTCTCCTATTTATAGGAAATAAAAAGGCCTCAGATGGGCCTGGGCCTAGGCTACGCGTTCCATCGCTAGCCCCTAGGCAGACGCGTCGTTTCAAGCGCCATCATTGCCCTAATCATCCTCGAACGACGTGTCCCATCAATGACCTCATTAGCTGGAACAGAAATCAAGACACAACTATAATCGGAACGCTTCGAATCCCTCGGCTGGCCCGGGTCTTATGATCCCGCCATGACATGAGTCTCTCACAAACGGACAGCCTCGAGTCCAGTGGCGGACCCAGGACCCCGGGGTCAGGGGTGTCAAATTTTTTAAGGCCGGTGTCAAATGGGTGCAAAACTTGGTCTACTAGTACAATTTAAAATTTTCAGGGGGGTCAAAATTAAAATTTCAAGAGATTTAGGCTATTTATATAGGGTGTTTAGTGCAAAAAAAAAAATTCAGGGGGTTCAACTGAACCCCCTGATTGCATGCTAGGTCCGCCACTGCTCGAGTCACTCGACGCGACCTGAGTCCCTCAGCTTGCCCTGGTCCTCCAATCTCGGTATGACGTGAGTCTCTCACTCCGGAGTTTGTGGACGACACGAACTCTAAAGCAACAAGTCTAGCTCGCCCTAAGGCGACCCGACTTGGGGGGCTACTGTTACGGATTGGGCCTCAATGGCCAATCCACCAAAAGGCCCAATAGCAAAGGGCCAAATTCAGTCAAAGGTGGAGATTTCAGACCTAGATCCAATGGTCCTCCTTCACTCCAACTACCTATAAATAAGCATTCAATGCTAGCATTAATGATACACACTTTTCCAATACTCTTGTTTGTAATTGACTCACTCACTGACTTGAGCGTCGGAGTGTCATTGCAGGTGCCACCCCACCTCGGATCAGAGCACCAACTCAGACTGACCAAGAACATAAATACCAACTATCTCGGACCGGACTTCGTATCCAAGATCAGACACTTGGCCAGAGATACGGTACCGAACATTGTGTATTTTATGAAGTGGTCCTCCATCACATAGAATATCGCACAGAGTAGTAATGTAAAAATCTTATAGTGTAAAGTCAAAGATGAGGAAAGGAAAATGAAGAGCATACCAATAAGCTTTATAATTCTGGATCCATATATGGTTGCAGAATGATATATATCTCCCATTGCAAATATCTTTCCAGCTTTACAATTGAGGCTTAAAATGGGTAAAAATGATGATTCACATATTGTTAAGCGTTTAGTATATTTTTGAGAAGGCAGAGAAGACCAACATTAAAACTTGATATGAATGAGGTAGTAGAAAATTGTTAAATATAATATAATTAATTAAGTTTGGGCAACAATGGTTCAACTTGTGCAATTTATCCAGTATTAGAAAAGATAAAAAAAATCATCCCTTACAAGTTTTTATTCATCACATCAAAGGAGAAAAAAATTGGCCCATTTATGTTGCTGCACCTAAACTCTACTAACCTCTTTGTGTACTTTTTTTTATAAGCAAATGTTAGTAGGGTGGAGGAAATGTTAGTTTGAACCCTGGACCTCATTTTTGCAATTTTGTAACTCCTTCATGTCCCTTAACTTGTCAGCTGAGCTACCTTCTTAGGACACCTCTTTGTGTACTTAATCATGGGAAAAAAATAACAAAGAAAGATGAAGAAAGAAAAAATGGAAAAGAGAAAAAGAGAAAAAGAGAGGGGGAATGACAAAGAGAGAAATTTAAAAGAAGAGGGCTCCACCGATAAACATCTCCATATATTTTATATTACTTCCCGACCAGTTCCGTTCTTAACATTTTATGGGCCCAGGCAAATTATGATAATAGGCCCCCCTACATAACTATTTTTAATTTGAAAATATTTTCAATAAAAGACAAAAAAATAACTTATTTCATTTAACAGAATACACCTTAGTATATAATTTGCCTCACATTTGTATTTTTGTCCAGTCCATTGCTCTCACATTTGTCCAGTATCATGACCAATTTCCAAATCAAACGTAGTACAAATGAAATTGTCGTGTCCAGTTTCTTACTTTTTAACAAATAAAACGCACCCTATGGCGTCACAAAGTGAGTCTCTAAGACATCAACAAACAACAAAGGATCAATTCTGTCAAAGGTGAATGCCAAAGCATTAAAGAAAAACAATCACGAACTCCCCTTTTAGCGAACCAGTCTGCACAAAAAATTGCTTCTCGATATTAATGTTGAATCTGAACATCTCACTCTCTCTTCAAATAATCTTGCACCAAGGCTATCTCGTTCTCATGCTTATGAAAGGAAGTATTAACTTCATCAATCAACCGAATAGTTTCTAGAGAATTAGTAAAACGCTTGACTCTCTCGAAACCTTCTTCCCATCATAAATCAAACACGCAACAAAAGACATAATGTCAACATATAAAATATTTGAAACACCCATCAATCCACTAAAACCAATAACAAAATCCCCCCAATGGTTTCAAAGTAAACCACCAAAACCAACAGGGTCAAGATTTGTAATTGCACTACCATCCACATTTAACGTTATCCAACCCTTCTTCGACTTTCATCATGCAACTTCAATCCTAGAATTCAATCTTCTGTGAGGAATATAGCAACCTCCATGAACGACTTCTCAACATCACAATACAGCGCACGACACTCAACAATAATCACATAAATGGGTTTCGTCGAGCCCAACACTTTCATAAAACAACGAGGACCAACACTCCCTGACCCTTTACCTGATGAATTATCCAATCAAATAAGCCATAGGCGACCGTTGGAAGAAAATTAAAAGACTCAAATCAAGTCTTCCAAATTTCAAGAGAGAAATGACACCAAAAAAGACAATGAAATAGATCCTCTACATCTCTATCGCATTAAGGGCAGATGTCATTATGAGCAATCTTATGTTTATACACCAAGTCTTGAGTAGGTAAGGAAGAATGAAAAATTTGCCAAATAATGAATTGGATAACAGAAGTGGTTTTAATTTTCCAAATCCAATTCCAGCTATTTGTTGATTGAGGCATTGTATTATCCTTCAATAACATATCATAAGCATATCAATTGAGTATTTCCAACACCAACCATCATCCACACTATCCAAACCCAAGATACTTTGTTGAACATTAGCACTAAGCTGAGTGTATAACCGATCCATCCTCAAAGATCCATCAACGATTCAACATACATGTCTCGAATTGCTAAGTCAAGATCACGAATATTCATATATGGTACTCGAGAAGACAAATGAATTTTTGAGATCCATTAATCAAACTAAAAGTCAGACATGCCATTCCCACACCTGAACTCAAAGCAATCTATAGTAAGAGATAACGCCTTCTGCATGAAGCTTCAGATAGACGACCAAACGACCCCATCACATGTTTAGCGTTGGAAACAGAGCAATTATGATATAAATGAATTTTGACAAATCAATCCACAATATATTCTTAATTATTAGAGATCATATCCTTATTGGGATTCCAGATTCAAATTTGATTTACCATATAAAATGTCTGATTTAATCATATCAATATTGCCAGTTGTGTTATGCCTTACATACGATTATTATGTGCTGTGGCAATGGCACCCGCACCACACCTTATGGGAAGGGGAGTTGAAAATATTAGCAGGGAGAGGTAAAATTACATTGCCCACCCATAAGTACGGGCCCATGCTTTTCCCACATCCTTCCCTACTCACCCCACACCCCCAAACCCTGCGAAATGACCAAAAGGCCATTAATGAGGCGTGTTGTTTTCACCGATTCGGTTAGGATCAACCGAAAACTTTCGGTTAGGGCCAACCGAACGTGTATTTTTTTGAAACACACCCTTTTTTACCTCTCTTTACACTATTTGGTTGACCTCAACCGAACTATTTCGGTTGACATCACTGAAATAGTTCGGTTGAGGTCAACCAAATAGTGTAAAAGAGGTAAAAAATGGGTGTCTCAAAAAATACACGTTCGGTTGGGCCTAGCCGAATATATTCGGTTGGCCTCAACCGAATCGCACGTAAACACGTCCTCTCATTAAGAATAGTTTTTGAATATTTGGAGTTAGGGGGTGTGGGATGAGTAGGGAGGGGTGTGGGAAAAGTGATCGCCTAAATAGGAAGCCCAATAGCCCATAAAGCAAGAGATAGCGTCAGGGATTAGCCCACGTATGTGACCAGCGTAGATCGTAACCCTAAAATCTCAACCAGGGACAAAATATCCTTTCCTCTCGATCGAACTCGCTTCTCATTTCCCTCTCATTATCATCACCCTCACTCACCCACTCAGTCCCGCGCTTCACTTTGACACCCAATGGCAGAAGAAGAAGTCGTGGCACCCGCTGTCAGCCCTGTCCCCACCGATTGCAAGCGCAAGTTCGAAGATCTGCAGCCTGAATCTACGAATGAACAACCTCTCGAATCTAACACTGACGGTGGGGAAACCGTCGCAGCAGTTACCGACGAGGGTGAAAACAAGCGTCCCCGCCTCGACGACAATAGGGATGATCTAGGTACTTATTTAATATAATGTTCTTAATTAATCCATTTTCTATTCTCTAAAATCATATTAGTATGTAAATATGTTTGTACTAGTTCCTCAATTTCTCACCAAGAAAATCATCAATAATTATGTTGATGAAATGTTGGTAATTAATCCATTTTTCACTCTCTAAAATCATATTAGCATGTAAATATGTTTGCACTAGTTCCTCAATTTCTCACTAAGAAAATCATCAATAATTTTGTTGATGAAATGTTGGTAGTTAATCCATTTTTCGCTCTCTAAAACCATAATAGCATGTAAATATGTTTGCACTGTTTATTGAATTTCTCACCAAGAAAATCATTGACGACTATCTTGCTAAATAACCGGTTCTATTTTGTTGTTTTTGGTTTCAGCAGCTAATGCAAATGGGCATAAGGATGAGCAGGTTGTTGAACCAGAAAAAGAAGCAGAGGAAGGATCGACTCTGGAGAACGTGCCTTCTGACGATGTTCAAGATCTATCCAAAGATCTTCCAGAGGCAAATGCTTATGAACAAACTTCTAGTGAAGTTGGTGACCCTACTGCCGCCGAGGTAACAGAAATTCCTGTTGAGGACTCTGGGCAGGAAAATGCTGAGGAGCCATCTAAAGAAACTCAACAACCATCTCAGGATTTGAATGAGCAAGATACTTCTTCTGGGGATAAGCAATCCAATTCTGTTGATCCTGAGGCACAAAATGCAGAACTTCCCAATGATAAGGTGTTGCTTTTATTATGATGAAGCTCGATATGGTTTTTTGGTTGATTGGATAAGTGTCCGATTTCTTAAAGAATCTTTTTGCTGGTGAAGTTTTAGATATGAGAACAGTATATTTGTTCTAATTCATCTGTACTTACTCTAAAATTACTCTTTCCTTTCTTTGACATTTTGTACTTGCTTTCAGCAAGATGCTTCTTCTGAGCAAAAGGAACCCTCATCTGGGTCTGATGTAACAACCCGAAAAATTGAGGTTCCTAACAATAAGGTATTGTCATTCAATTCAATCACTCTTTTAAATGCACATGACTGGGTTCAAGCATGTCAAGTGCTTGCTGTCAAACATGGACTTTGTGAGACAATTGAACAAATTATTTTTGATTAACACAATGAACTTGAGATATTTCCTCTTTGAAATGGTTTGTAGTTTTACTTCCTCTTTTTTGCATATCTGTGAATCGTATATTGAGCACATGGTATATGCTCCTATATTGATTCTCTTACTGATTTATTGTCCATGGTTTTGTTTTCTGTGAAGCCCACGGTTATCGGATGTGGATTCAAATTGTTTGGAAGACCTCTTATGAATTGTGAATCAAACCTTATTATGAATCGTAAAATATATGATCAATAAAAATGACTTCCGCAACAAAACATAAATTGATATATCATATACGGACTTCAAAATAACGAAAGATTCAAGTTATAAATCAAAATGATAAAAATAAAACTGGCTGGCTGCATAATGTGGACAAAAAAATGGTTGGGTACACCAAAAGCAGGGGCAAGTTATGATTCATTCATGGGACTAGCTGAATTTACTCAAGATTCAATCTTCAAAACGAACTGATATTCATGCTGCAAGTTTGTCCAAAATAGATACGAACAACAATTTTTATTCTATTAGGTTGACTTTTGTTTCAAATTGTGATCTGACTCATATGTTTTGTTTTAAATAAATATTAATGAAGTCCCAGACACACATATTTGTTTCTTACATCCTCACTAAAAGCTGTGCTCTATACTTATCCATGATTTAGTTACTATGTTGGATTGAATGCAGCCTTTTTTGAGACACATTCTATTTATGTGCAGGTTGGTGTACTTATTGGTAAAGCTGGGGAAACTATACGATACTTGCAGTATAATTCAGGTGCAAAGATTCAGATCACGAGGGATGCTGATACTGATCCTCATTGTGCAACAAGGCCTGTGGAACTAATAGGAACTTTGGAAAGTATTGAAAAGGCAGAAAAGCTAATGAATGCTGTAATTGCAGAGGTTAGATACCATATCCAATCTTTAACTCCCACGCTTGCTATTATTCTACAGTTCTTATTTTATTTCCTTTTTTGAGATTCTACAGGCTGATGCTGGAGGTTCTCCTGCACTAGTAGCTCGAGGCCTCTCCCCTGCTCCAACTACTGTGGGATCTGAACAAATTCAAATACAAGTTCCCAATGAGAAGGCAATAAACGATAATATAACTATTTATGTGTTACATTATTCATATTTTATGTCAGTTAATGTAATCTTGAGTCAAATTGCTTTTGTACAGGTAGGATTAATCATTGGGAAAGGTGGGGAAACAATTAAAGGCCTGCAGACCAAAACCGGGGCACGTGTCCAGGTAGTTGTATTGTTTACCTTCCAAATTTGTTTGTATTAAACAGTGTGATGCAGATGGTAACCAGGTTGTAGATGGATCAACCTGCTAAAAGATCCATAAAATGTGATTAAAGCATATTTTATTTTATATAAAAAGAAAACTATAATGGCATAGAATTGTTGGGATATCAAAACATGTGGAAGAGTATTTTGTAACAGAAGTGATTGCTTATAACCGACATAATCAGTTAAAATCCAATACTTCAATGATATTGCCTTTTTTCTAAGAAATTTATACTTGAAAGCCTTTGTAGATTTCCATGTAATAATGAACCAACAGCAAGAAATTTATACTTGAAAGCCTTTTGTAGATTTCCATGTAATAATAATGAACTTAACTTGTGATCCCTGCCTGAGAAGTGATCATCTAATAGCAAGAAATTGTTTGAATGGCCTAAATGACATTAGATTGCATAGTTTTAAATTAGAGTTGGTTGCCTAAGCGAGATCATCCAATACATGAGATTTGTGAGCACAAGACTTGATAGTGATTTAGAAATATGGAAAAATGAATCTACTTCTCCATATTCTAGAGTTTGAGTTGGCCCTCAGTCTCTTTATGTTCTGATGCTATAATTACAAGTTCATAGCCAAAAGTAATAAGAAAATTGTGGGTTTCAAATTCTTGTCATCTTAATTATCGTAGAGCAACATTCTTAAATCTCTCACTTTCAAGTTTCACTATCTATTTAGGGTTTGGGTTTCACTTATATTCTGATGTTGTTCCTTTTGACTGTTTTAGCTGATACCTCAACATCTTCCTGAAGGAGATGACTCTAAAGAAAGGACTGTACAAGTTACAGGTGATAAGAGGCAAATTGAACTTGCTCAAGAATTAATAAAGGAAGTCCTGAGTCAGGTTTGTTTGACTATACATTTCTTGTTTTATAAAGTTTGCAATTTAAATGTTTAGATATCTGTGATTATTTGTTTTACTACTGTTCTTATAATGATGCCAATGATTTTCCATTCTCCATGAATCACTGATATCCTTTTTATGTTGTGACTTTTATTTTTATTAAAAGACATGATGCATAAACTCATTTAGTCACTTTGTGAATTTGGCGGAGTAAATTGCATATTGTTTATGACTTAAAGTAGCCTTGATTATTTTGTATATCAACGTCGAGATCCATATTTGTGCGAACTTCTGCTTCTTTTCTATGGAAACCGGGGTTTATATGTCATGTTCACTATGAAGTGTCCGTGTCTGGGAGTACACCACATACCGCTTGCAATGTTTTCTTGTTCTTGATTCGTATTTAATGGTATTGTGTGAGATACTACTAGTATGTGATAGGTTTTCCCATGTTTTAAGCTTCTTGAAAGTGTGTATCACCATTTCAGATTCGGTTTTCTTGTAATGATGAGGTTTATTTATTGCTTCATTTGATACTATCATGCAAAGAAAAAAGGTAAAGAATGATTGGTTGTAGATAGGGATTCTTGTAGTTCAGGGATCTAAACATTTCCCGCACAAAACTATTTTTATGTTTCTTATATCTTGGTCCCACTGCTGCTCTACAGTTGCTTATGTGAAAACGATACAAAATATGATCATGTACAAGGACGTGTCCATGTTTTCGATGCCTGTTTGATCCATTTATGGAAGTATTGTATCAATTGCTGCCATGCAAGTGAGATAGATCACCTGAAAGTGTTCGAGAGTTTAGAAATTTAACAATAATCCATGACAAGGTCAATTAAATCTTCTAGGGAGATCGTATATGTAAACCAAATGTCAGTTGCAATGATTTATTTATCTTGAAGGTGCCAATTTCGAATTGGTTGGCTTTAAAAATGCAGATTTGGCTATTGCCTTTTCCCTGGGGTCAGCATTGCTTTCTCGATGTAGCATAGACAACATATTCACTTTCATGCACTGAAGAGAGGGGGCAGACATTAAAACCTCGGATTCCAGGATGTTTAATGGTTGGTAAGATTGCTTAAAGACTTAAAAATCATGATTCAATAAGACTATTGTGCTGGCCTTGGTGCTTAAATCGAGCAGATGTATGATTTGTATTAGACCTTTTGGAAGGAAAGAATCATACCTGGTGAAGTCACGTTGTCTGATGATTTTTACTGTGTTGGAGGTTGTATTCCTTTTTATCTGTATCTAGTTCTGTAATGAGAAACAAAATATAACCAGTAGTTCTTGTCATCTGGTCTGTAGTTTGAAGTTGGGGAAACTGCAAATCCGATAGCCATGTGATCAGGGACCAGTGCAAGTATGTTGTGTTCATTTACCTGCTTTCTAACATATCTTTGAGCTGATGATACTCTTGGTTAAGACCACCATATTAGATGAATGTTAAGTTGGCGTTGCAAGTGCGAAAGATCAAAGAAACCTAGAAAGATCAAAGAAACCTAGTTAATGATGTTTGATAATTAAAATTTTCATTTTTGATATTGAATACTTATAACTCAAACGTGCTTTTGAGGATCTTGGTACTAGAGTGAAAGACCACCATGCATAATTCCTTTTTAACATGCATTCTCATTGCTTTTTGTAGGGTTCTTGTAGACCTATAATGACCAATTAGTGATTGTGGGTAATTTTAACATATTCTAATATTTGCTGGCCCTATGCACATCAGCTTTCTCTTTACTGATATAAATGTTTTTTTAATATAATATATGCTAGTATGTTATGAGCAGCAGATCATGTAATATATCAACGTGTCATCTGTTGTAAGGTCGGCCAGTTTTAGCTAGTTATTATTGAATTGATTGTTTGAAATTTAGCTTATAAAGCACTTTCAGTTTTGCTTTGGCATTCAGGCTTCTTTCTTTTCCCCTTATCTTCCGAGGTGAGGTATTTTTTCTCAGATAACATTTTTGTATAGCGTTTACCTGATTAATTACTGCAGCTAGAGTCCGACATGACGTGTCATGTTTTAGATGTTGCCTTATTTTGACAGCTTGCTGCTTGTTATGTTGCCACTTCCCATTCAGTATAGCTCCGTCCTTTATAAAAGTTCTGATGACTTGGTCTATATGCCACCTTGATTTCAATTGTATGAAAATGCAAATGTTTTACTTTCTTGACTACATGCTGACAGAATGACTTAATTTCTTTACTTTTTTGGTGGAGCATGTCCTTTAACTGAATTGACTAATCGTGTCAATTAAAATTGTGTGAAAATTATGCTGATATTATTCTGGTTAATAAAGTTTTGCGATCTACTCACTTTTGTTGTATGTTGTTCTTGAATAGCCTGTTAGGCCATCAACAGGTGGTTTTGGACAGCAGGCCTACCGACCACCTCGAGGATCTGGGGGTCCACCCCAATGGGGTCAGCGAGGTTCACATTTTGGCCACCGAACGGCATATGATTATCAGCAGCGTGGGCCATATCCTTCTCATAATCAACCTTATGCACCTCCACCATATGGAAATTATCCTCAACATATGGCTCCAAGAAGCAGTTTTGGTTGGGAGCAAAGACCTCACCACAGTTTGCAGGGGCCACCCTCACACAATGGTGGTTATGATTATTATGGAGGACAACAGGGGGGTCATTTATCTGATGCTCCACCATCTGCTCAGCATACCAGTTCAATCCCCCAACACGGTACTGGTCCTTCTCCTCAACCTTCTATGGGCCCATCCCCAGTTCAGATGAATTACAATTATGGACAGCCACAAGGCCATGATTATGGTCATCAGGCACAGGGACCTTATCCCCAGGCAGGACATCCTCAACAAGGTTATGGACAAGGATACGATGAATCGAAGTATGAAAATCGTGCACCCGCACAGCATCCATATGGAGGACATGTAAATTCTCAGCCTAACTACCCTCAGGCCAATGCTCACCCTACTTATGCCGCACCGCAGCAATATGGCAAGCCACCGGTATATGGCATGCCACCATCCCAGGGACAACATCCACAATCTTATGGCCACCCTAGAGCTACTCAACCAGGTGAAATGTATCAAGGTTCTACTCCTGCCCAATCATATGGCACAAATATGCCAATGCAACAGCCATATCCATATGCATCCTCTGGGCCATCACAAGCAGCATATCCTACTTATGGGTCTGCACCGGCTGCTGATGGTTACAATCACTCTCAGTCTGCATCTGGAGCAGTTTATGCCCAGCCTGGTGGACAACCCAGTTATGCCCAGCCAGGTGCCCAGGCCACAGCTGGTTATGGGCAAGTTGGTCCTAATAGTTATGGTGCCTACCCATCTGCTCAGCAAACTTACCCCGAGCAACCAGCTTCCAATAGTGCGGCTTATGGCTACCAAGCACCCCAAGATCCTGGTTACAGCAGTGGTGCTGCACCGGCATATAATGCAGCACCAGGTGGACAGTCCGGTTATGTTCAACCAACACCAATTCAAACTGGTTATGAACAATCTAACCCACAACCAACAGGATATGCTGCCGCCGTACCAGCAGCTGCAGCTGCTCCTGCTGCATATGGCAAGACTTTGTCGCCTCAGCCTCAGCCTCAGCCTGCTGCATATCCTCAATATGACGCCACCCAAGTCTATGGTGCTCCTCGATGATGTTTTTCGTACTAACAGAGGCATATTTTAGTATTAGCATGTTCTAGTTCATTGGCTTCTTTTAGTGTAACTTGCTCTCTACTTTCTTGTCATCTGTAATGCTTTGAATTATGAACGTGAAATCACGATTTTTATCAACTTGAGTACACTGATGTTAGGATCTGTAGAAATAATGGCGAGTAGGCTTTTGTTTTGGCAAAGGCCTTAAAAATTTAAATTCATCATATTTCTCTTTTTTAAAATTTATAAATGTTGATGTAATCCTCTTGTAATCTCATTTTATTAAGCCATGGTTCGAATTCATTTCCGGTTCAGTGCGTTACGCCAAGTATTTACTGCTCTTGTTCCTAAAATTAAGTCTGTCTCTAATATTAACGGCATCTCGTGTAGCAGATATTGCAAAACGTATCTCTAAAATTAAGCGTGTATTGTGAAATAAAATTTGGTAAATAGGCTGCAATCTTTCGTGAAACACGGTATTGAAAATGCATTCGAGTCCCAAGCAGTCAAGCACGATGATCCAGTGCAATAATTGACACGAATCTTATGCCTACTTTTTTTAGTAAAATAATAAGTAATAAATTGGTATAACTTCCTAACATAATTTAAGGTGAGTATTGATAGCTATCTAAACTCAATGGGTATGCTAGGAGAATCCCCCGTATTTAATTGTACAAACAAAATTTTATAGGTTTATTTTTTACCCCCTCTTTAACTTTGTACCTCCAAAATGTTTTATCCCCAAAATACCTCACTTTTTTATCAAAATTTAAATGGAATTTTTTTTTTAAATTTCTGGAATTATCTATAAACAAGTGTTTCCGGAAGTCATTTTTTTCAGTCTTTCCAGAAACACCTATTTTGACATATTTTCAGAAGCCATTTTTGTGTTCCGAAATTATGTCAAAAGAGACGATTCCAGAAGCAATTTGTTGAATTTTTCTAGAAACACCTCAAAAGAGGATGATTCCGAAAGCAAGTTTGTTGAATATTTTTGGAAACACCTCAAAAGAGGTATTTCCGGAAGTCATTTTTGCTTCCGGAATCATCCTCTTTTGAGGTGTTTCCAGAAATATTTAATAAACTTGCTTCCGGAATCATCCTCTTTTGAGGTGTTTCCGGAAAACTTCAACAAAATTGCTTCTGAAGGTATTTCCAGAAATTGGGGGTAAAATGATTAGTTTGGTCAAAGCGGGGTAAAGTGGGGGTACACCGTATATATGTGGGGTATATGTGGGGGGTAAAAAAAACCAATTTTATATATCCCTACCAGTTTTATTATGCAGCGAGTCTAATACACCGCGTTCTAAACATAAACCAATCATTTGCTTTCTTTGAACGCAAGGAGGCAGATAATAATATATTAGTCCGCCAGAGAATCGTTATTATAAAGATAAAGAAAAAGAAAAAACCGAAAATGTTAGAAGAGTTGAGAAAGAAACGTAGAAATTCATCGATTCTCATCTAATAGTAAAATTCATTAAAAAAATAAAGCACATAAAGTACATCATCTAGCTAATTGACTAACCATATATCCTTAAAATACATGATCAAATACGAGTCCACAGTATACAACTCGTTCTTTTTTTTCTCTGTATAAAAAATGTTGAGCATCACAATATTCAATTATTTTGGCTTAATAAATCGAGAACACCTTCAAGCATTATGACAAGTATTCAAACTATGGTTTTACTATTTTATTGATCCTTAGACAAATGAAGGTGTAAGGAAGATAAGCCAGTGGTGCCAGGGTTCCTAAGCTGATCAAGCTGTTTATTACCACGGCGAAGTAAATACTCAATATACAGAAAATTCTTGCGATCCACTTCTTTGGAATTACGGCGAAATTCTTGAGATACTATGGATTCTATGTTGCGGCGTTCTTCCTCAGATTTGGAACGTGCTGCGCGCAGAAAGCCTCTGTATAAACTAACCACTTGCTTTTGCATTCCAGAAAGTCTTTGACCTCTCGAGGCTCCCATTTCATCTTCTGCTCTTCTCTCTGCCAACTACACACACAAATTTGAAAGATATTTGTAGGTCAGATTAGAATTGAATTGAATTGAATTGTGAAATTCTCATCGAAATATATGTCTAAGAATTTAAAAATTGGAACTATACTATGAAGCATTTTACTTTACCTCAAAGTGAAGAGGACGCGAGCGAACCGCTTCGGATCCAAATTCAGGCGGTGACGATCATGTTCAGATTCGTCGTTGTTTTGCGTCCAGGAAGAATTGAGAAGGAAGCGAGATCTCTTTTTTTTTTGGTCCAAAAGGAAGCGAGATCTCAAATCAACATTTGGACTAGTTGGGTTTGGGCTTGAAATAGAGTTTCTTTTGCACCTCCTTTTTTTATTACAATAAAAAAGAGGTTCAACACGACACGAGAAATGTATGTTTAATTGCGGAGTTTTGATGAGATCCGGTGTATTATTGTTGGTGTGATCGCACCTTTTGCAGCTCCTTTTTTTTTCTCCCATAGGCTTATTGATTTTTTTGGTTGATTTCATAGGCTTATTGATAAGATAAACTAGTTTCGTGTTTTTTTTTAAATTCATATTTAATTAAAAATGTTAAGTTTTAGACTATCCAAATAGTCTTTTAGGTCGGCTTATTCAAACAAAAAATATACACAATATTTTTTTGTTGCTATTATTGTTATATTAGGTTTTGTACATTGAAGACTTGAACATAAAATTTAAGCCATAAAAGTGGTGACACGAGACATGGTCACATGGGTATCTAACGTGGCTCCTTCTAATGCCTTTCCTTTCGTGCACATAAACATAACATATGTACATCAAGCATTCTACATAAATACTAATTTATGCCCATCCAAGCATTATGTGCTCCCATTAACATTGAATTTTATACTTCATACAAGCATCACCCACTGCACTTTCCCATGCAAGGACTTATCACATCAACCATAATTTATAATTTCTCACTCAAAAGTTGCACCATCTACAGTAAAGAGCCTCATTTTATTTTATTTCAAACATGTGCCCAAGTTTCTACTAGTAAGGAAAAGTGTCCAGCACTTCACTAAATGTAACTGATTTTTCATTCACAAACCTAATGTAAAGGAATCAACTGTTCTATTTTAATTCACAGTTCATATTGATTCTTAAGCAGATTGCTACCTGTACATTGTAATCTTACAGTACTCAACATTAAATTTTGCACCAAAAAGGGTAACCAAGTGCCATAGAGCTTCTCCTAAACCACGGTTAAGGGAATCGATCATTGCAAACAACCTTACTTTACCTATTTCTCTATCTCTCCATTGATTGTTTTGCACCGATCGGTTTGAAAGTCCTTTGTATCGCAATTGCTTTTCCTTGGGACACCAAAGCTTCCCTAACATATTTCCTCTTCGTAATCTTCTTGATCTTCCTCAGCAGTTTAGGGTCATCGATTTTCTTTCTTTTTTCTAATTTCTCTTTTCTTCCCTCAATGTCAGCTTGAATGACTTTACTTCTCTTATCATCAGGTAATAAAGCCAATCTAGAAAATTTTTTAGGACTCACAACTTCAAGTTTCTCAGTAATTTCGTTGAATGCGGGAACAAGGCCACGCCTCATAAAGCATCCATCGATAAGTTGCATTGAGTTTAAGTTAGGGAGATTTGGAGCATCTTTTAACTCAAGGTCCAAGCAAAATGGGGAGTCTTTTAGCCACATCCTAAGGGAGTGAGCCTTGGCAACAAGGACGCCGTGTCGTGTCTTACAAGGAAGAAAAGGCGATCCCATCTCCCAAAGACACACCTTCAATGTGCTCTCAAGGGATACCATGTTATATTCTGCTGTTCCTGTTATAAGTACAACTGATTTTGGTGATTCTGGATAGCCCTGCAACGAGGCATCCTGCCATCACATTCAAGTTCAAATGTTAAGGCCAGAAAGAGACAAGCTAGAGCAAATTGAATGATGAATATTATATTTTATTATCAGTGATGAGTGATAACATCATTTAACGCTCATAATGCAATGCCCAAAAAAAAACCTTAACGAATCCAGTCAATCTTATTTGCATCCATGATATATAGAACATAAAACAAGCTTACAATTGTAGAAAGACATGTTCATATTTTACTACAAATAAAGCTAACTAGCAGCCTTGTGATAGAAACTGGTTTTTTTTTTATAGAATAAACTGATCAATTCTGCTTTAAATAATTAGGACAGAATCTGAATTAAAAATAAATCACACATAATACAACAATTCTAAAGAACATATGAGATTGTCTAGTCTCTCCCAGCCTAAAACGCCCCAATTCCCATACAAATTCCCAAGATAAATCCCTATGCTCCCTCTTCCCTATTTATGCTATTCTAACTGTCATGTGACAGTTATTTAATGATAAAACTTCCCCTAAAACTGTCTATAATAATAATAATAATAATAATAATAATAATAATAATAATAATAATAATAATAATAATAATAAAATTGCCTATAATATTAACTAACAAGGCCCTTTATTTATTATATCCTAATTCAGGCCAATATCTAACATCCTGGTTACTGGTTGCTGATTGCTGACTTGCTCGTTACCGGCTGACTGTCTTTCTGTGGCAATGCTAAAAAAATTATGTAAAACGCAAATGCTTTTGTGGCCCTGGATAACATATTTTAACTAAAGTTTACACCCGAGCCAACATAGACTTTAGGCTTTGACAATAATCATAAAAGACATAGTTATACTGTATGCAGGTGAGTTCTCTTTCTAAGTTGCAGTTGCCCATACACAGACCTCTATCCCAAAAATCATATGAAACAGCTGAAACATGAGCTCATGCACAATCTCGAAATTTGACAAGTATTAGCACCATGAAAATAAGAACACATTTATGAGCATGTAGCCATCCAACCTCAAACCTTAGAAAAAGACGCAAAAGACCATTTTAAGCAACTTAGAAAGAAAAGTCACCTGCATATGGTCAAGCCACAACGTAAGACCAACAAGAGCCGAACCAGCAGATAGCTTTCTAAAATCAGCTCCCCAGTCCTTTTGAGTAACTCTGCAATTGATAGATACAAGCAATAAGCAGCCTAACAGAGGCCGTAACACTTCAGTTGAAAATTGTGATATCATAAATCCATGCATGTGTCTCAGTAGTATACAACATCAACAAAAGTATATCACAGTTAAAAACCATAAAAAAAGACCTATAATGCCTACCTAAATGTATCTTGGCGATAAATGCTTCTTTTGATTGCTAATTGGAAAACCCATGATGCAGTGGCTCGGAGTTCAAATGCCCACAAGAGATCCACCAAAGCATTGACAAAGTTAAAAGCTGCATTATCTTCCAGATGTTCTAGTCTCTCCAGACATTGGTCAACCTCTGAAACTAGCGACTCGGATTTTTCTCTTAGAAGTCTATATAACAATTAGTATAAATTAACTGGAGAAATATGAAAGAAAAAATCTGTGCTGCTTCCTCTCAACAAAACTAACATTTTCGCATAAAAAAAAAACTAATCGATACCTGATTGGGAGATCAAATCCGGCACCTTGGAGTGCATTTAAAAGATTAATGGCATCATTTACTCCCTCAGACAAGCTTGCAGCTCTAATAAAGCACGTCCATATTCGATAGTCTGGTTCTATGGCTGCTTCTTTCATCTCTGTAAGCTTTTCAATTCCAGCTTTAACATCTCCTTTTTTGAGATATGCATCAATAACAGAACTGTAAGGTAGAGTGTCCAGAACTGCTCCAGTTGTTCTCAAGTTTTTAAGAACTTTCTCAGCTTCTTCAGGTTGACCAGATTTACCATAAGAAACCATAAGCAAATGCATAGTGGCAATAGTTGGCTCTATCCCTGCTTCTTTCATCATAGCTAGCAGATTTTCAGCTTTCTGATGATCCCCAGAAGTTCTATACATCTTCATCATTAAATGATAAAAGGAGCGATCCAGCGTATAACCATTTGACCTAAGCTCTTCGAAAAGTTCCTCAGCCTGGCCATACAGTTGTTGCTTACTAAATGCTGCAATCATGCTTCTGTAAGTGTCTCGCTTAGGTTCCAAACCAAGACTTCTCATTTTATGCATCAGTGACAAACCTTCTTCTGGTCTATGGTCTCTGCAGTACATTATAATCAATGTATTGTAAGTTTCCTCATCTGGTGTAAGACCAGCATCTTGCATCTTCTGGTAAATGATACCCATGTGTTTAAATTCTTCAATACCTAAATATAATTTAAGCACACAATTAAAAATTTGAAGGTCGGGCTTAAATCCCGCCTCTTCCATCTCACATAACATCGCTTTTACGTCCCTTACTCTTTTGAATCTGCACAGCAGTCCAATCATAATTCTGTAAAGATGCATGGTAGGGAAATAACCAGCAGCTTTCATTCCGTTGTATACTTTCTGCACCTCAAATAAGTTTCCTGTTTGGGCAAATGCTTCAAGCATCAAAAGAATAGAACTTTTACTTATCTTGAAATCCATGTCTTGCAACTCCTGAATTACCACATAAAGCTCATTCAGTCTCCCATCAACAATTAAAGCCTGTAATAGACCATTTACAGAATCTACAGTTGGGGAAGGACCATCTCTCATCATTGTATTAAAAATAGCTCTAGCTCGCTCGTAACAACCACTGAATGCATAAGCATGTATTAAAGCATTCCAGACCTTTCTATCCACTTTTGAGCATCTTTGCTTAAGATTCTCCACTAAACTTTCAGCCTTTTGCCACATCTTTAACTTTCCATATGTTTCAATGATATCGACATAAACTGTTACATTATCTAGTGTAATGCCATTTTTCTCCGTGTAATACAACAAATGATGCGCTGTCTCAGGTAAGCCCATTCTACAATAGACAGACACCATACTGTGATAGAGACATTCAGATGGCTCAACACCATTGAATCTCATGTCAGAGAAAAGCTGAGAGGCCATGTCAAAGAGTTCATTCTGCATGCATTCCTGAATAAGAGATTCATACATAGTACAACTTCTAAATGAACCTAATCCTCCTCTACTTGTGTATTCCTCCAAGGCTGCATTTAACTTTCCAGCCTTGCAAAGTATAATGATGAGTGCTTCTGTGATCATCTGAATGTCATCGGGAGTGTGTTCTTTAAAGAATTCAAGAATTTCACATGCCTCTGAATATCTAGCAGATGAACTATATGAGCTCATAATGGATAAGAAAATCTCACGATCCAATTTATAGCCATTGCTTATGGCAACTTTCAACATTTTAGCGGCATGATCATAACATCCCCCCTTAACAAGAACTGATGAAATATCTTGTGGATTCATACCACTCAGTTTTTCCATATCTCTAACAATTGTTTCAACAACATCCCCCATGTTTTCCCTCACTACCGCATGTAGCATACCCTCATAGAGACCATTATCTGGTGTGAAGCCTTCCTGAATCATTTCCTGATACAACACCAGAGCCTTTTCTGTCTCGTTGAATCTCAGAAAGAAATCCAACATAACTGAGTAAGCTAGATGATCAGCTTTGATCCCTGACTCGCGCATGCAATTAAATGTCTCTTCAGCCTCTACTCGCTTCCCAACCTTTGCATAAGCACAAATTAAAGCACTATATGTGTGCAAAGTGGGCTTAACACCGGCATCCAACATTTCCGACATCACGCTTGCAGCTTCCTCGATTTTACTTGCTTTCCCAAGCAAATCTATCAAAACAGTATATGTAACCGCATCAGGATTCCTGCCAGATGATTTCATATCTCTATAAAGCTGCAATGCCTCATCATGCCGGCCTTGCTTTCCATACATATGTATGATAGTATTGTATGTCATCTCATCCCTGCCAAACCCCATTTTCACCATTTCATCACAAATGTCCTTTACCTTTTCCGTATTTCCTTCTTTCGAAAAAGCATACAACAAAGAATTATACGTGACTGCATCCGGTACAAATCCTTTAGACTTCAATTCCTTAAAAAGATAGTCAGCTTTAACAGCAAAACCACACCTACCGTAAACCGAAAGCATAGCATTATAAGTCCACAGATCGGGTAGACATCGATTAGTCTCCATGTCATTAAAAATGGCAACTGCTTCCTTCAAATTAGACTCTCTTGAACAAGCACTTATAAGAGTATTGTAAGTTATTATATCCGGTCTAAGTCCCGATTTCCTCACTTCATTCAAAAGCTGAATAGCTAAATCAGGCACCATAGGACAAGACTTCACCCTTGCATTAATCAAAGTATTGAAACTCACAATATCAGGCTCACACCCTCTTTGACGCATTAAATCAAACAGTTCCCGTACCTTATCAAATCGACCTTTTCTAGCATAAACACCCATCATGGCATTGTAAACTTGAACAGTATCCCCTGTATCTGATTCAACCCTAGTGAAAATCCCAACAGCAATTGCTTCTTGATTAGCCTTACCAAGCACACCCAAAATAGTGGAAACCATCCTTGCATTGGGTGCATACCAATGTCTCAAATTCAAACATTCATAAAGCTCAAGTGCACGTTGCCAATTCATTTGACCCACAGATTTGACCACAAAGCAAAAATCAGTTGGAGTAATCACAAATCTGTGTTCTTCCAATACATCACCAACGAACTCCTCAGACTTCAAATTCAAAATCCTATCAGTCAAATACTTCACTCTTTCCCTCCAATTCTTGTCCTTTTTCAACGCCAATTTGTTCATTCTTTCCACCTTAATCTTACTAATACGCCTCCTATTCCCAAGAGGTTCATGGGTTTCTTCTTCCTTAGCTTTCTCCTCTTGGGTGTCGAAAGATGGAGTCTTTTGGGTGAAAACATGGTTTTGGGGTAATTGGGTATCAGTGGAAGGGTAGAGATGTGAGAGGTTAGAGTTGGGCCATCTGATTGAAGGTGATGCTCTGCTATAAGTGAACTTAACAGAGGCACTTTTATTATTGTTGTTGTCATTGTTGAATTGTGGAGAGGAATCGGTGGTATCGAGGTGAGTGGAAACTGAAGAAGAAGAAGATGAAGGAAGAGTGTGGGTCTTTGAACTACGTGGGGGTGTAAGAGTAGTTAGCAATCCTGGTGCTGAGACAGAGAGAAACATGATTCTTTGGCTTTGGCGCCGAGGGAGTATATCATATTCGACTACTACCCTTTCTGAAATACGACGACGACGACATTTATTTAAGATTTATGGAGTTAAGGTTTTGAGGGTGTGGTACTGTGGTTTCAGAAAGTGTGGATTGTGGAATGGAATGATACTTCCAGACTTCCAGTTCACAACCGTTTCTGCATTTTCTTTCATTCATTATCCATTCGACTACACATGTTTTGCTCGCCAAATCCAACTAGGATCTTTCCCTTTTATATCATCCAAAAATGATATTTTTACATCCAAAACCCACATTTTTTGACAGGAACATCCAAAATCTACTAAACATCTTGAGAGGGAGAATTTGGAAAAAAAACAATCTTTAGAGAGAAAGAAATAGCTAATTCAGTTGTCGAGCTAAGAGACATGAAAGAGTTGTATGAAGGAGGGTCAGGATTCAAATCCCCGAAAACTAACATTCTCCCACCTCACTAATATTTGCTTATAAAAAAAAGGAGTAATATAATAAATGTGATATGTTAGTAATGTGATAGAAAGAGAAATACAGAAAAAATGAGGTGTTAAATAGTTTGTGATTAAGGGGGTGCCGAAAAATTATATTTGGTTATTACTACTCCCCCCGCCCGCTTTGTTTGCAATTTAAAGTTTTTTTTTGGGTAAATTCGGGTATCCTTCACGGCAACTGTGGAGACTAATCTCTCGAGGTACTGGAGTTCATTTAAGGGCTGACATCTTTCAAGCGATGTCTCTCTATACACACCGGCCAGGGATCGAACCTCTGACCAAATGCTTAAGGGGCCCAAGCAACTTACCACTTGTGCCACACCCACTTGGTTTGCAATTTAAGGTTTTGACACACTCTTTAAAAAAATAATTTGAAGTCTATATTTTTTAAAAAGTGTTGTCCGATTTACCAATTAAGACACATTGCATTACGTCTCACATTACTTCACCACTCAGACCAAGTTATAATACCAAATTTGTCGCGACTCAAACCTTCGGTCGTGACCGCACACAAATTTAGGCTTCTAACTTTGTAAGCCTAATAACAACTCTTGATAAACAAATAGTAAAAAGAAAATAATATCTACTTTCATAAATTTTACCGAAATTTTAACAAAGTTTCCTCAATAACCGGTTAGGTGGAAAAAAATAATAATTCTGTAATAAAATATGTAAAGTATGATGCTAAGCAGTGTGTTATGGAGTACTTTAGAGCCCAAAAAACTCAACTATTTAAATACGCGAAGTTTGTTCCTCAACAACTGGTTTGATGAAAAGAAAAAATAATTTCATGGCAAATATGTAAAGTCTGATGCTAGGTAGTGTATTTTGGGGTACTTTAAAGTCTAGAAAAATTTTAGATGTTCAAATACGCTAAATTCATTCCTCAATAAACTGTTTGGTGAAAAAAAAATAATTGGGTAACAAAATATGTAAAGTGCAACGCTAAGCAATGTGTTTTGGAGTATTTTAGAGTCCAGAAGAAAATTCAACCGTTCAAGTACGCGAAGTTCGCTCCTCAATAACCGGTTTGATGAAAAGAAAAAATAATTTTGTGGCAAAATACTAAAGTGTGAGGCTAAGTAGTGTGTTTTGGTGTACTTTAAAGTCTAGAAAAATTTGTAGATGTTCAAATACCCTAAGTTCGTTCCTCAATAACCGGTTTGGTGAAGCAAAATAATTATGTGACAAAATATGTAAAGTGCGGCGCTAAGCAGTGTGTTTTGGGGTACTTTAGTCCAAAAAAATTTAGTTGTTTAAATACGCGAAATTTGTTCATCAATAACTGGTTTGTAACAATATATATATATATATATATATATATATATATATATATATATATATATATATTTGTGACAAAATACGTTGCTAAACAATGTGTTTTGGGGATAGCTTTGTTCACATACGCGAAGTTCGCTCCTCAATAACTAGTTTAGTGACGAAAAAATTTTTTTGGTCGAATTTAAAAAATGCAACCCACTACGTTAAAAAATCAAGGCTTAAATATGTTTTAGGCCCCTGCAAATATATGGTGTTTTGGTTTAATCCCTTGCAAAAAAAAAAATTGTTAAAAGCCCTTGCAAAATGACATATTTTGTTATAAGCCATTCTATGACTAAAATGTTAGCCTTAACATGGAATGCTATGATTGCTGGATATGTTGAGAATGGCTTATAACAAAATAGGCTTAAAGGTACTTTTAGTCCCTGCAAATGTCAAAATAATCCAGTTTAGTCTCTGCAATTCCAAAACTTTTAAAATAGTCCCTGCAATTACTAAACGTTACTACTTTTAGTCCCTGCTGTTAGTTAAGGGTTAACACTGTTATCTTTTGATGATGTGGCAGCATTTGTAGGTGATGTGTCATTACACGTATGCAGACACGTGTTAAGCTGAGGGTGATGTGTCATTACTCTCTCAATCATACTTTCTCACTTTCACTCTGTCACTTCCTCGCTTTCACTCTCTCACTTTCAGTTCATGTGAGAAGAAGACGAAGCGAAGAAGAAGAAGACGAAGTTGCGAATGTAAGCAATCGAAGAAGAAGACGAAACGAAGAAGAACAAGAAGTTGAGAGGTTGAGTGAGTTTGTTGAAGAAGCGACGAAGCGAAGAAGACGAAGTTGGAAGAAGACGAAGTTGTTAACTGCAGTGACGAAGCAAAGAAGAAGAGGAAGTTGCGAACAGTGGTGACGAGTTCCAAGACAAAGGTCAGGTTTTCACATGCTCTCTTCTTTTTTTGTACTATCTATGATGTAAATAGGAAAGTTAAGGGAATCTTTGTATTGTAGTTGTTTGGAATCTTGCCTTTATTGTTGTTGACTCTGAACTTTGTATTGTAGTTGTTATTGGAAATGTCTTTTTTAGCCCTTTGGTAGTTGCTGTAGATTAATGTCTATTTTTGGTCTCTGATAAGTAGCCCTTTGTTGTACAGCTATGTCTTTTCCTCTTGTGTTTCATCATGGTGGTAAATTTGTCAAGAATAGGATACTTGAATATAAATGGGGTATTGAGTCAGTTATTAGTAGTCAGGATTTGGATAGGTGGAGTTATTTTGAAGCTAGTGGTTTAGTGAAAGACTTAGGGTATGAGGCTGATACTTATACTTTATGGTGGAAGATTGATCAAGAAGTTGTTTTTAGGAGGTTTGTGAGTGATGCTGATGCTATGGAATTATCTGAACATGCAGTTAAGGTTGGAGTTGCTGGTCATATTTACATTGAGCACATTGAAAACTATGGTGAAGAAGAAGTAGTGAATGACCCGAAAGAAAATGTTGTTAATGAGGGAGGAAGTGAGGATGGTAATGAATCAGAAACTTATGAGGAACTCAAGGGCATCACTTTGGATGAGAGTGAAGAGGAGAGAGCACATGGAAAAGATGATGATGATGGGTTTCATGATAATAATCATGAAGAAGCACAAACACCACCTAGAGTTACAGAACCAGCAATACCAACCCCTGGATCTGGATCAAGAGTTGTGATCAATGGTACCCCATATAGAGTGAAAATGAAGGCAAACAGAAGAATAATAAGAAAGAAAAGAGATGTTGGTGCAAGCTCTAGTGCACCAATGGAGGAAGTGGATGACCAAGAAGATGAATATCATTCTGAAGAGTTAGTTAGTAGTGACCCTGATGAGGAAGAAAATGAGGGAAGGATTAGGCGTCCTAAATATGAAAAATTTAGGCCTGCTGATCTTAACAAGAATTATCAGTTTAAAGTTGGCTTGGAATTTACTAGTTTAAATGAATTTAAAGATGCAATTAGAGAGTGGTTCATATTAAATGGTAAAGAGATGCATTTTTTAAAAAATGACAAGCTGAGGGTGAGAGTTGAATGTAAGACTAAATGTGGTTTTTTGACCCATGTGAGTAAAGTTGGTCACAAACAAACTTTTACAATGAAAACGTGGAATGGGGCCCACAATTGTGGAAGAGTATTAAATAATACTAATGCTAGGGCTAGGTGGGTGGCAAAGTCAGTGGTAAAAAGACTACAAACATGTGAGAGTGTGAAGGTGAAAGAAATAATGGCTGACATTAGACAAAACTACAAGGCTGGGATCTCGTTTGGTACAGCTTGGAGGGCAAAGCAAATTGCAAAAGAAATGGTAGAAGGTGCTGCTGACAAACAATATGGGTTATTATGGAGATATGCAGCTGAATTGACAAGGGTAAATCCTCAAAACACAGTGAAGATCCCAGTAGACAGATCTACACCAGATGGTCAACCAAGGTTTAAGTCTTTGTACTTTTGTTTTGATGGGTCCAAGAAGGGGTTTGTGAGGGGATGTAGACCAATCATTTGTGTTGATGGCTGTCACTTGAAGACCAAGTTTGGTGGACAGCTTCTAGTTGCTGTTGGTAGGGATCCAAATGATCAATACTTCCCCTTTGCTTGTTGAAACCGAAACCAAAGAGTCTTGGAGATGGTTTCTTACACTATTGTTGGAGGACATTGGTCAAGATAGAAGATGGGTATTTATATCAGACCAACAAAAGGTAAAGTTGTTGTTTTCTGTTTTGTGTAAGTGAAGTTATTAATATAGTTGCTGTTTTCTGTTGTAAGTGAACTGATTAATGTAGTTGTTGTTTTCTGTTTTGTGTTTTCTTTGTAGGGTTTAATACAAGTTTTTGAGGAAATGGGGCTTGAGCATAGATTGTGTGTGATGCACCTCTATGCAAACTGCAAGAAGAAATTTGGTGGGGGGAATGTCATTAGAGAGCTTCTGATGGGGGCATCAAAGGCAACCTACTACCAAGCATGGGAGGCTAAGATGAATGCATTGAAGAGAGTGGATTCCAAGTGTTGAGAGTGGTTGATGGGTGTTCCAACAAAATATTGGTGTAAGCATGCTTTTCCTTTCTATTCTAAGTGTGATATGGTGATGAACAACTTGGCTGAAGCATTTAACAGCACAGTAATACCTGCTAGAGATAAACCAATTATCTCAATGTGTGAGCATATTAGGGAATATTTAATGGATAGGAATGGTAAGCAGAGGTTAAAACTAGATAGATGGCCACATAGAATTATGCCTTGGCCTAGAAAGAGATTGGATAAAGAGATTGAGGGTAGTGCGAATTGGCTTGCTACATGGTCAGTTGCTCTTGAATGGCAGGTTGTGAGCATATATGGTGATAGGGCATTTATTGTTGATGTGGGCAAACATGAATGCAGTTGTAACTTTTGGCAGCTAGTAGGTATACCTTGTAGGCATGCAATTGCTGCCCTTTCATATAGAAGACAAAACCCTGGGGATTTTGTTGATCAATGTTATTCAAGATTTAGTTATGCACTAGCTTATGATCAAGGTATAAGTCCTATAAATGGTGAAGACATGTGGCCTGTTGTTGACATGGAAGAAATCTTGCCACCAATTTATAAAAGAGGACCTGGTAGACCAAAAAAACTAAGGAGGAGGATGCCTATAGATGAAGAGGAACAAACACAAAACCCTACCAAATTGAAGAGGGTTGGTACAACATATAGATGCACAAAATGTGACCAATTTGGACACAATAGCAAAGGGTGCAAGAGTACTACCATCAATCCAGCTGCACAAGCAAGAAAGGTAATTTCACTATTGTTATTTTCTTTGATTTCTTAAGTATGATTCATCATTGAATTTTTAAATTTGATTATTGCAGAGAAAACCAAAGAAAAAGGTATCTGTCACTGAATCTGTTTCTGCATCACAGTCTGCTTCTGCTTCTGTTTCTGCTACTGCTTCAGCACATCAACCAGAATCTGTTTCTGCTTCACAGCCTGCTTCTGCTTCTGTTTCTGCTACTGCTTCAGCACATCAACCAGAATCTGTTTCTGCATCACAGTCTGCTTCTGTACCAGAATCTGCTTCTGCACCAGCTACTTCAATGTTGTTTAATTCACCAGTGAATTCTTCTGCACCTGCACCTAAAGCTAAAGTGGCAAGGAGGCTTAAACTACTTGTTAAGAGGCAAAGGTTCAGCACAAGGATTAAAAGGAGTATTATACCACGATCAGGTCCTGGTTTTGACCCAAAAAAGCCTATAGTGGTGGATGGTGATGGGGACCTAACACAAGAGAATTTGGAATGATGTCTATGTTAGGATTTATGTATTTTGAACATTATGCAGCTTGTCTTTTGGGTTAGGAACTATGTAATTTGGTTTAGCAACTATGTATTTTGGTTTAGGAACAAACTATTTAGGTTTAGGAGCTATGTATTTTGCTTTAGGAGCCATGTATTTTGGTTAATGAATTGTGGTCTTAAAGAACCTATGCTTCTATGTAGCAAGTTATGTAGCAAGTTATGCAGCAAGTTAATGAATTTGGTTCAATTATGCAGCAACTTTCTGTTTTGCAGCAAATGTTGTCTTATTTATGTAGCAAGTTAATGAATTTGGCTCTAATATTTTATTAATCTCTAAAATTAACATAATACTAAAAGGAAAAGGGTTATGCAGCAAATTCCTCTATTTATGCAGCAAATGTTGTCTTAGTTATGCCAGTTTTGTATTTTGCAGATTCCTCTACTGTTTTGCAGATTCCTCTATTTATGCAGCAAATGTTGTCTTATTTATGTAGCAAGTTATGTAGCCATTTTTTTATCTGTTATGCAGTAAAATTTTGCAGTAAAATTTTGCATCAAATTAAACATAATTTCCATTACTCAAACATAACACACAACTTGTCACATTTCATAACCCTAAACATAACAACCTAGAACTAGAATTACAAAGATCAACATCATTGGGTTGGTGACTAACATCCCTCCTAAACCAACCCAAATTTCATATAAGCTACATACAGAACTACAAAAATCAAAATTCCTTGAATCCACTTCTTCCTCTCATCTAACAACTTCTGCTTCTCATCTAACAACTTCTGCTTCAGTTTGCGAATTTTGTTAGACTCCCAATCCTTAAATATTTCACCACATTTGCAATCACATGATGTATTTGATGCCTCTAGTTGCTTTAGAATTTCTTGAATTGTTTGGAATGGTTGAACAGTAACCATAGAAATTTTGAGGGCATCTAGTTGATCATCCCAAACATACAACTTACAGCTTGCTCCTCTCACCTGCACACAATAAATCCAATTCCAAAAATGACATAAATTAATTCAGTTAAACAACATAACAACCAACATATGAACCCTAATTCCCAAATTTTACTTACCCCCCAATTAACACACTTCCAGTACCTCCTTTGAGGGTTTTCAACAGAATTAGAGATAAATAATCGCATAACATCTCCACAACCACAAATAGGCAGTCGCCCTTGCCTTGAACCACCATTGGAAGATGCGTTGCTGCTTGTTGCCATTGGAGAATATCGTTTCTGCTTAAAGGGAGAAGATTCGAAAAGAAGAGAGAAGATGGAAGAAGAGAGAAGATGGAAGAAGAAGAAGAAGAAGAAGCAGAGAGAAGATGGAAGAAGAGAGAAGATCGTTTCTGAAGCCCTTTTATTCCATGTTGGCATCCCTGTTGGCTGCCACATCATCAAAAGATAACAGTGTTAACTCTTAACTAACAGCAGGGACTAAAAGTAGTAACGTTTAGTAATTGCAGGGACTATTTTAAAAGTTTTGGAATTGCAGGGACTAAACTGGATTATTTTGACATTTGCAGGGACTAAAAGTACCTTTAAGCCTTATTTTTTTTGCACCAATAACAATAGGCTAAATAATAACAGTAACGAAATAAAATAAAACAAGCATCGAACAATCGTTGTACGAGAGTGCCAAAGACACGCGAGTTTAGAACAATGTGTGACGCGATAAGAATTTTTGGATTTTAATTGATCGGACAAAATTAGGGTATGACAAATGCTTTTCGGAAGTGCCTGTATTTCCGAAAATTAAATTTATTACGATAAATAACGATATTCGCTAAACTACGCTAACAAGAGGTGCAAGTGGAGGGTGACAAGCGAAAGGTCACTCGTATTATCGCAACCCCAGTATGGGCAATAATAATCATGTTCGCTGGTCCAGAATGGATGTGAAGAACGACAATGACGTGCGAGCCATGATGGATGTCATACCATAATTTTATCCGATTAATCAAAAAAAGTTTTTACCCTCGTTGTGTCACGTATCGTTTTAAACACGCGAGTCTTTAGCACTCTCGTGCAACGATTGTTTTGATGCTTGTTTTTATTTTATTTTATAGTTGTTATTAGGTTAGTCTATTGTTATTGGTGCAAAAATATACAAAGTAATTGAAAGCATAATAAATTTTTTGGAGCTGAATAGTCAAAGGTTTTATTACATAGTCAAGTTTTTCTACATACATAGAAAAAAACAACAAAAAGAAATAGTACAAAAATCAAAATACAAAATTCAAAAAAAGAAAAAAGAGGGAAAGGGCGCAGCTTGCTTGCTGCCCTAGCTAGGGTTGTCCTTTGGATTCCTCCCTTGATGTTGTCCTTTGCACCCCAGTACTGTCCTTCTTCCATTGCCAGTTACTGTCCTTTTGCTGACTCAAATGGTGCTGTTAACAACAGAACATTAAAGGCTCAAAAAACGAAAGCAACATTTTTTTGAAGAGCTAGCAACTTAGGTTGATTCTCAAACCCTTTTTATGCATACCAACATATGGTAAAGGACATAGAGTAAGGAGAAACAAATGTGAGGGTGAAGGAGAGGATTAAGATACAGCGAGGAGAAAAGGGGAGGGAAAGGAAAGGAGTTTTACCTCCGGCCACCGTTTATGGTGGCCGCCGCCGTAGCCTCGTCGTGCATCACCGTCAGCCACCAACACAGAACCCACGCCTGACCGCCCTCTCCCCCTTCATAATCACCACCTGTAACAACCACCAACGTAAACCCATCACCGTATCTCCCTCCATTTCATTTCCTCTCCCTCATCGCATCTCCGTCTCAGCCATATCCCTTCTCTCACAGTCACTGTCGCTCGCCGTGGACAACCCCCCACCGTTGAGCTCCGATGGAAACCATTACCACTGTCGCCATCGTACCATCGCTAGTTGCGAAAACCACCTGTTTCCTACTTCCTCTATTCGAAATGTTCCCCCTTCCCCTCTCCATCGTCACTCTCAGTATTTCCCTCTCGCGGATCTCCTACTCTCCCTCTCCATACTCGAAGCTTGTTTCCTATCCCCCATGTTTCGGTCTAACGGCACCGTGAGGTACAAAATAACTAGGGTTGTTAGCGGCGGTGAGGTGACGAGGGAAAGAGATTAGGGTCGGTGAAGAGAGAAGGGAGCGTTGTGGTTGATGAGGAGAGGAGAGATCGAACGGCGTTGAGAGAGAGAAAAACGAAAAATTAGGGTTGAGGGAGATAGTTGGTGCGGCGCTGAGAGAGTTTGAGTGATTGGAAATTTAGGGTTAGCTGATTTGTGGTTTCCTTATATACTTCCATTTTCCTATTTTGTTTTTTTTTTTTTAATTTCAGATTATTATTTGCACCCACCTGAAAAGTCCAGATTTCGTGGGCCGATAAACACAGAACATGAACTGGGCTGCTACTAAATGCACCCCCTTTTTAATAATACAACCCCTATTTCATTTACACCCTTCCATTTTTATATCTACGCCCCCTCCCTTCTATCTTATTTTCATCTTAAATGTTTGTTAATCCGGTTTATAATGGCACCACTCTTTTTCCTTGTTATAACCCCCTCACTAAAGGCCCGTGTTCGTAATCTAGGGCCTCAGATACGGATTAGGGCTCACTATTTGCACCTCCCTTTTTAAAAAATACAACCTCCTGCTCCTTTTCACACCTCTTTTTAAATATGCACCCCCTTTTCTTTCCCTTTTTTAAATTTCTTTTCTACAAATAAACATTTTCTTTCACAAACCTATCTTTTCCCAAATAAAAAATAAACATTTTCCCAAACATAAAAGTAGGTTGTTATTAATGGTCATTATGAGTTTAACTTGTTTGATCGTCAATAACAACTATATTTTTCAAATAGGTTATGAGTGATGACCACTGAGTTTTACTTGTTTGGTCATTATGAATACCTATCCCAATTTCAAAAATGCTTAAAAAATACTCAACACACAAACATTTTCTACCCAAGAACTACGTAACTTTGATTTCTCCATCGCACCTAGGGATACGTAGGAGCAGGGGCCCACTCCTGTCAAGCGCAAAAAAAACTAAAATTTTTATTAAGTCTTCCTTTTCATTTTTTGCAAATAATAAAAAGGGTAAATTAGAGTGTCTTCTTCGAATTAACTTTTTCTACACATTAAATTAAAAGGTAACACAACAGCTATTGGTGTCTTCCCATCCTTCAAAGATGAAGAAAACCCATCCAACCCAATTCCAGCCATTCTTGCAGACACTTACTGTACTTTCACTCATTATAGTGAGCTAAAGGGAAAGAAGATATCTTGCTGCCTACACGCCTTGTATGTTTGGCTTCTCACCCATGCTTTTGTTAACAAAGTTAAAGCGGAAGGCCCAATTGAAGACACTAGAGGGTGTGATGTGAAGACGATGAACACTAGTGAATGGTTGCAAGTGCTAAGGGACCTCCATGAATACAAGGTTCGTTGGCACCCATCATGGTGGAAAGATAGGCCTGAAGTAGTTTTTCAATGTGGAAGCTTTCAAAATGTCCCACTCATGGGGACAAGAGGATGCATAAATTACAACCCCTCTCTGACTTTAAGACAGCTGGGGTACCCCTATGCGAAATCCGCACACCGAAGACATGTTAATCCCTTTTTACCTCCATGAGGGAAGCCCAAAAGAGGTTGACATGCTCCGGAAGATTTCTCAAGCGTGGAAAAAGGTTGTCCGCAAAGGACAAGAGCTTACTAAGAGGGGCGGCGATAAGGAACCCACCTTTCGTCAATGGCTCCAAAAAAGGATCCAAGACACCTAATTGCCTTACCGAAGCGCACTACGGGTTGAGGAAGAAGTACTTGAACCCACCCTTCCCACTATCGAAGAGTTAGATAAGCTCAAAATGGCATTGTCAAAAGCTGAAGAAGAAAAGAAAGGCTTACAGGCAGAATTAGAAAACACACTTCTGAAAAACCAGAAATTGGAGGAGGAGAACGCAACCAAGTCATTGGCCATTGAAGATAGCCACAAGCGGCTTAAGAATGAAGAAAAGAACAAACTAGAGGTTCAAAAGTGCCTGAGAGGGGCAAAGGAAGAGCTAAAATGATGCAACTTGAAAATGAACCAAGCTGTTGATGATGATCACAAGTGGAAGGAGTTATGGGAAGAATCAATGATTGCCGAAAAAACCACACAGCCTGCTGGTGAAATCAAAAAGAGAGTCTCGGATATTGATAGCTGAATTTGAAGATCAAGTGAAAAGTATCAGGCGGGATAAAGAGACAATTGAAGAGATACTCCGAGAGTACCAACAAGCCTTGAGAAGGGAGCATGAAAGATATGATGAGCTAAAGAACCATATCAGATATCAAGAGGAAGCTTACTATCAGTTGAAGACTGAAAGCATCTATTGGGAGAGCCGCTTTGTGGAGTTGGTCAGCAGGATAGAAAACCATGAAGTCTTCATAGAGTTGAAGAATGAAAGCTTATACTGGAAAGACAAATTCTCAAAGTTGGCATGGCTGGCCAATCAAGCTATCATGGGTGTCCCAAAACGTCTAAAGAAGGCTGACGCGGCAATGCACCTGTTTAACACCCCTATCCAAGTTTGCGAGTTTGTGAAATTTTGCAAGATCCTGATTACAAAACTTAGGGAGAAAGCTGGCCACACAACCAGTAAAAACAGAGAGAGGAGCTGAAAAATGAAAGCCATATGTACTTGAGTGAAATTTAAAAGAGCATTGTACTTTTCCTTTTGAAGTTTTTATTTCAAAAAAAGATGTTGTACTTTCCCCCATCAATGAAGTTTGTTTGTTTCACCTGTTGATCTTCTTTTCTTAAAAATATTTGAAACGTTAATGACAAATCAGGATGCACTTACGATTCTCGGCCTAAAACAATAAGACTCATGCACACATGCATCACCCATCTTTTCATCCATTCATATACTCATACCATGTATCCCATTAACAGAGTAAAGGACAAGCTGGTGCGTCAACATCGCTATTGGACCCGTTCTCAGGCTAGAAATATGGAAGCACATCAGGACAATCCGCATCAGGATAACCCAAATCAGGACAATCCACAACAGGATGACCTAGGTCAGGGTAATCAGAACCTAGGCAATCAAGAGCTTAGGGCAGAAAGAGATGGGATGAAAGAACAGATGGCTGAAATCTTAAAGGTTTTGCAAGCTTTGAGGAACGGAAATGCGGATGAAGATGTCTCCGCTGGGAAC